>OY970795.1:11270873-12541746 GCA_963853775.1 Xanthia togata | reverse complement strand
TGTCCTCGGTGGGGTGGCACCTAAGCTCGGCCGGATATTCGGGCCTTCCAAAATCCGTCACTCGCATCACTGCACCTCATTTTGTATCATCGGTACCGTTACATTATCTGTAGACCTATGTATATAATAGCCATTGTATTCCCTGTAATCCTATTTAAGGGAAAATGACGGGATTTTTAAAGCCCCTCTTTAAGGCTTTTGTTAGGCCGCCATTTTGAATGTTCCGAATTTTGTAGTCAATAGGCAAGTTTATTACAAATGCCATCGCGTATTTTCTTTATGTTAATTTGTTTAGAATTTTATTGGACTGTTCGGAAGTTATAATGATTCATGATTTTAGTATTTTATTCCAGCCATTGTGTGACTGGTGTTATTAATATGAAGACCACAAGTTAACTGCATTTCTTTAAAATTATAACTAAGGAGTTAGTATTAGAACTGAAACCGGTCAATTAGGTATGCATTAATTTTCAAAACTGTCTTTTAAGATTACATATTGAAACGTCACCAAAACCTTTCTGTGCAAATACAGAAAGGTTTTGGTGACGTGGTTCCGAAACCTTTCCGTTCCTTTTTCTTGTGTACCAGCAGTAACTTATAAGTTATATATACTATATGTATGTAGGTATACAAGAACGTTATGCTGTGATAAAATTATCTTGGCAGATAATTTCTGTCACTAGTGTTACCTCACTATCACTAGGCAGACTGGCGTCTGCCTAGTGATAGTGAGGTTGACCGCGCAGGGCACGCCGGGAACCCTTAAATCGTGCCAATTAATCAATAGGTATTGTAAGCAAGAGGTAACCAACTAATCCACATATGTACCTTACGACAACACGGCGCGCTCGTGTCACAAAAACATTCACAAAAACTAAAACTACCCACATACCTACGTATTGCGAAGAAATAGCAATTACGTGAACAGGAAAAGTGGAATACACAGCTTATTTGTTCCAGTATTGTTGTTTTTCTTGTGTAAATACTATTGCTAGGGATTATTATAGATAGGTAGTGTTTTAGGGATTATTATTTTTCGTGATATTACGTTATAGCTTTCCTATTTTTTTCTAGTGTTTGGGGGCAAATGATATTTATTTTGTCAACTACAAATTTTCTTTTATTATATAATATTGTAAAAAATCTACTTGACTAAAACTTCATTTTAGTTCGCAAAAATTATTTTTTTAACTAGCTACTTGATATTTTAAATAAAAACAGAACGTATGAACCATTATAGGATATTGGAACAAAAATTGAGGTTTTATTTTATTTAGACCTTCTCTATCCCTAAAAAAAACCTATAAAACCTATAAAAATATAATTGCTTGGCATGTTTTTATGTTACGATTTGATAAAAATAATGTTAAACAACATTGTTTCGTTGTCTTCAAAAAACTTTTTTATTTTTTTCATACAACAATTTATTTCATGTTCTTGTAACAGGACAAAGAATTAAGCAAAAAAAATATTTTCTGTGGTCCTTGTTTCTTACTCGCACTTGGGTGCCGCCCGCTTGGTCATGAAAGAATTCCATTAGAATAAAACTTATATTTTCGGATATAATCAATGTGATTTTCTGGTGTACCATTTACCATCTCCATCAGCTCAAGAACTATCAAAAATTGGACCCTCAATGGCCAGCACTGTCGTATACTTAGTGCCAATTTTATCTATGAACCTGAACGCGATCAGCACTTCTAAACTGCGTTCAAGAGCTATCAGTGTCAATATTCTGATCGGCGTTAAGTTTTATTGATGAAACCCGCCGTATAGAACCAGTAGATGTAATGTAAAGTAAATTTAAACGATCTTAAAATTAAAAATATCTATTTACATCACTCACGCACATGATAATTATTTACTATACTTATTTTAATGTTTATCACATCTATTAAAAAAGAGTTAGTTTATTCTTCGTTAACAGGGACTAAAATAGCTTTTTAATCCCTAGGGACTAAAAGTGATTTGAATTTAGAATGTGGATATTGTTAGTAAAAGTTCCAATCACCAAAGAAATCAATCACGAACATTGTATGAACATAAGTAACAGGCTGGCAAGAGAGAGAGAGAAAGTGTGAATTTGGTCAAAATGTAAATCCAAGATAGCGGCTGCGAAAATTTTAAAATTTTTCATCATGCGTATCGTTTTCATAGTTTTTAAAGGTGCTAAAGTCGATAAAGAGGTCAAAACGTAAATCCAAGATGGCGACTGTGAAAATTTTGTTTTAGTTTTAAATCATACGTGAGAGATGGGAGTCGGACCGCACACGTTTTTTTTTCTCATAGAGGGTGATAAAAAGTATAGTGTGCCTCGGGAGCAACACTATTTTAAGCTCGAGTGACCTACTTTGAATCCCTCAATGCACTCAGGATTCTACTTTAGAATCCTTCGCTCCAATCTGGATTCAAAGAAACACTCTCGTCTTAAAAATAGTTATTTTTTCCCAAGGCAAACAATCTACTATTTCGCTATTTAAACCAAAATGCTATAGGATAGTTATTTTTAGATTTTCGATTCAAAAATTGTTCGAATTTGCATTACGTTTACGTCACGCGTTCGTGCTAGAGCCTCAAAAAATAATTTAGTTACGCATATCAGATTAAGATCAGGCACTCTAAAGACAAATTCCACGCAAGCTCCGCTCCTATGCACCCCGCCACTCCACAATGTGTTTAATGCTGGGGATGCATCTGCGTCTATCGTGACGAAGCTTCGCACAATGATACGATACACGCAGATGTGACCAACCTTTTTCGGTTATCGTTGCGATAGTTCGGAATGCGTAGCACTTATCGCCCTCGTGGTGGTACATAATAAGCGAGGCGCATGGTCGGTCTAGCGTTGGTCATTTCAACTGTGGTTTCCGGACTGCGTAAATGCTCTGTCGAAATAATGGAGAGCCATCTTGGATTATTGCACGATAATTCGTTAAAATTATGAAGCCGCTAAGTAATGTGACCACCGCATTAGTGCGATAACTTTATAGCGAACAATACATACGAAGCTTTGGCACGCATTGCTCTGTCACTATAGACGCAGTTGCAGCCGGGGCATAACGCTAACACATCAGTAATAAAGTTGAATATCGCAAGCGCTTTTTGATCGTGTTCGACCACGGAACTACTTAAATGGCGTAAGTCTCAATTCTTATTTCGTTTTTAACTAAAGTTTTTGGCATAGAGAAAAAAAAAACTTGTGGCTGGATAATAAACGATATTTTCTTACTATGAATACTTATTTTAGACATAAAAGACAAGTTATCTTGATTTTATTTAAATAGTTGTTAAATAAAGACATGATTTTCGAATAAAATATGAATCGAGCGAAAATGTTACAATTAAGTAACTGTCTTGTACATGGAAAGACAAAGATCCAATAACTCATTTAATAAAGTTCCATTTACATTGTATGCGTGACTGTTTCAGAATATTAATGCAAATTAACATACAATTTAGAGAGCCTCCTCTTAAAATTGTATGAAAAATACTCTGTAGTACAAATTTTCAATTTATCTAATCGTAACTGTAAGATAACTGTTTCAAACTTTTACAATAAACCGCAACCCGCATACTCCAACTAAGATAACATAAAAGGTATATCATTAACAAAATCCAGCTAAACCACACAACTAAAACAGTAACTAACCTTCAAATAATTCAAAAGATAAACCTAAAGAGGCTTTTTAAAGGCTTCAAATGTTTGTTTTAACGTATCGTAACAGTATAATCTCATTTGAGATAGCAAAACCACGTTACAAAGTAATTTTAATCCGTTGAGTACCGTAATGTATGAACAGGAGCCCGTTTATGATGCTTGATATATCTTCATTATGTCTCGTTGTTCGGTTGGTGATAAAACTGGACGTGATTGTTGTTACAATGTTGGTAGCCTTGCTTGTATTCGAGATTGTGGGAAGCACTTAAAATGGTTGGGCATAAAACGGATAATTTGTGATAAATTGTAAACTTTTATTATTTTAAAATAGTTTTAGCTATTCTCCTAGAGATTTTGGTTAAACTGTTGTACGAGTACAACTAGCCACTGAAGATGATTTTTTTATGTTGTCGACCACTTGGCATGTTTTTGTATTTCGGGTAGACCCTCAACCCCTTACCTAATATTGAATGTTTGCAAATTCATCAACTTTAAATGTGTTTTTGCTGGGCTTTGAAAGATTTAATTTTCTAACTTTTGTGAAGTGTAGTTTGAAAATCAAAAAAAAAAAAATAGAAAAAAGTTATGAACCCCGAAATTATCTTGGACGAAGTAAATATTTTATTAGTTCAAGAAAATTTTTAGTCCATCGAAGATTGTTTTGGACTTCATAACGTTTTTCTTGAATGTTTTTTTATCATGATAATTTATTGTACGACAGCTAAGATTTTCATTTTATCTCAAAATTCAAAATTCAAAAGTCATTTATTCAAACTAGGCTGAGAATCAGCACTTTTCGAACGTCAAAATTACATAAGACAGTCCCCCAAAACGCTCATCTGTGCACTATAATATCCCTACTTCGCTAGGTACTAATATTATGATCTAGGTTGAATATTTTTTGATATTCGGATAGCCTTAAAGAATATGAATGAAAAATCTCAGCTAATTAAATAGTTATGCAACAACACGAAAATTCGCGGGTATTCTGGGCCTCAAGTCTGCTATTACAATAGTGTCAGAACGGTCTATCATTGATTTCATAATTGTTGATTTTGACAAGTTTGGTAATCTACTAGAATATTGGCGTTATTATGAATTTCCAATGGTCAGCCACTGACACTCCATTGAAAGTAATGGCATCTATTGGTAATCTCGTACATAATGACAAATGAATGACTGACATAAGCGGTCATCTGCTAAAATTGTGACAGTTCCTTTGATCAGTGACCAACCATTAGAACGTCATTGCTTTCAATTCGTTACGAGCATCGTGTTTGTGGAATACAATGATCAACTAATGATCGAACATTATGAATTTAGCAGATTACAAACTTTTAGCAAAATGACAATGGGATCGTGTTGGAATGACGAATTTATAAAAATATCAGACTTGGGCCCCTGGTTAATTACATCCAACGATTTGACAATCACATTTTTATATTAACAAATCCTGTACCACGTGTCTTTTCACCATTAATTGACCAGTTAGCTAGGCAATAAAAGAGAATTGCATTACAATAAAAGGTTACTAAAAAGAGATTTTAATAAAAAAATCTCATCAAATGCAATAATTTATGGTCACATAAAACTTGAACGAATGACGTTCTTACAGAGATAGAACGAAATTTCAGTATAAAATTTAATTAAAGTAAAAATCCGTGTAGGTATTTCATTTGCATACAAAGCCTATCATGATGAAAAATGCTGTCAAGAGCCATTAAAAGATTAAAAATCCTGATGCGTGAAATGAACGCACATTAAAACCATTCCAGCGTTCCAAGGCTATTAATCTACCTACCTTATAATCAGAGCATATCAAACTATGTATATTAGCAGGATCTATTTTCATATAGGTGTTTTAGAGGAGAAGAACGTGGAGTGTCATGGCGGCCGCCTTCCGTCAGCAACCACAAGGTTGTCGTATCTTACCATATTATGCGTTCTATACACACTTGTTCGAGTCGGTATTAATCAGCACAACCGGGCGGCAAAATCCTAACTAATTAAATGCGCAAGTGAGTTTGTTTGTTTGTTACGCCTTCACGGTAAAACAGCTGGACGGATTTGGATGAAATTTGACTCATGGGTTAGGACGTAGGATACTTTTTATCCCGATTTTCCCACGTGATCGAGACTTATGCTTAGTGAATATAAGTGACTTTAGAGTAGAATGTATTATGTAGTGGTTGATTCGGGTCGGCTTTCCACCAATCAATTTAGCCTATCGCAGTCCATTGTACATAGTACTGTTCCAGGCTGCGCTACAACGCCCTGTCCTCCAGTTCCGCATCCAGTCTGTCCTAGACACTTTTTTAAGGTAGTCAGTCAATCTAGCTTGGGGGCGTCCCTCACTATGCTTGCCGATACATGGTCTTCACTCCAGGACTCGTCTACTCCACTAGCCATTGGTCCTTTCACGAACATGGCCTACTCCGATTCTTTTCCGGATAACATAATTTCTGATTTTATCTTTTAAAGAATCTCCGAGCATAGCCCGCTCTATAGCGCGCTGAGCGACCTTGAATTTGTGGACTAACCCGACTGTCAGTGTCCACATTTCGGCGCCGTATGTCATAACGGGCTGAGCACACTGGTTGAAGACCTTAGTCTTCAAACATTGTGGGATGGGCGACGAGAAGCCTCGAAAAAAAAAAGAAAAGAAGCTAGAAGTTTTCCAAACACTGCCCAACCCATATATCCTTCTGTCGGCTCCTTTCTCAAAGTTGTGTCTACCATGCTTTATGCCTTGCTCGGCTTTGCTGTTCAACAAATACTGCCGAATTGAATGTGCACCCGAACAATTTGTAGCACACCTTTATATTTTTATTATTTGGAAGTTATAAAATCTTTGTGACAGTGCATCAGTTACAGCAGGGGTCCTATGGATCCTTTGGCACATCCTGAATAAAATTACCATGACCTAAAGCCAATATCAGACGCTTCACTTTTCGTTAATTTTTGCCTTTCATTCGGTATCTCTCACTCGAATTGAAACATCTGATGAATCAAAAGTGACAAATGAGTTCATTAGATCGATTTCGATTGATTCGATCCCGTGATGATCTTTTAATCGACTACGGAATAATATAAAAATGAATTAATGAAAATTTCATTCAATCCTATATAATTTTCTCGTTGTCGTGTGAAAGAGGAATTAAACAAAAATGAAGCTTCACACGAGTGAATTACCTGATATCGACATAACATCAGTACCTACCAGTAAATTGAAATTCTGTCAATAAAGCAGTGGATTTTCTAGTTCCTGGAATACACTAATGAAATTGTTCAGTTAATTATTTGTAGTCTGTTTTTGACTGTAGTGCTCCGTAGCTTTTGAATGACATTCGGATGTTCATTTATTAGGGAATGGGCAGTTGCGGTTTCAATAGAATTCATAGAATTGAAATAATTCAATACTAGCGACCCGTCCCTGCTTCGCACGGTTTTTACGACTTGACAAAACATCGTAAGTTTAATATCAATCCTATTATAAACAACATAAACCTTCCCGATTAAATTGTCTGAATGATGGTGAAATCTATATCGAAGTCGGTTAGGTAGTTTAGAAGAACAATGCGGTCACACAGACGGACATGAAATGCGACTTTAATTTTATTTATAATAGTAATTTACATATTTTTTTCAAACCACTATAAAATCAAAAACAACCTTCTTAGTTTGAATTTACTTACAAGAAAATTCAATTAAAAGTCAAACTAACGACGTTATTTACTTTGATTCCCAGTCTTATAATAGCGGGTCCTCTTATTACGGCGAGGGAGGCTCTGTAATGACCACGAGTAAATGACAGTGCCGATTCTATTACAGACGGTGATCACATTACTTCGCTTGATGAGCATGTAACTTAGTTAGAAGAGAATAGTTTTGTTTGATTCTATTTACGCTCTTGTTTTAACAGCAGCTTTTGCAAGACAAGATACAGGTATCTTTACATTTTACTAGCTAGTTACGTCTTGTAATGGTGCAGGGCTGAAATTGTGATTACTACACTCACTAGACCACGTCGATCGATAGAAAATGAGATCAGCCGACGCGAAGTCAACCGATAGTCCGCTAGAACATCCAATCAATCTACTCAAATCAATTCACAAGGTTGAGACGTTTGTCGAGTAGGTGTGCCAACCCTTTAAAACATTTTTATTGCTAAAACTTCAAGTGTCAATCACTGATAAAGTTACTCCAGCTTTAAGTAAATTCTACAATGCAAACTTCTACCACAATTCCACAAGAACCTTCTCGCAAAACAATAGAAAACTTCGTTCTAATTTCACAATGATTAAAACAAATGTTAGTGTAAGAAGTAATTTAACCAAATCCGGCAACATTCAAGCAAGTTAGGTACCGCATTAAGTCAATGGCTCCGAATCATTAGTTCTGGAATTGCGGCGCTATCGTCTCAACGTTTTCCATTATCTTGCACGTCGTGAGCAGTAGGTACTCTTACTACTGTAGTGTTAATTAGTAAAGTTGTTTCGTACATTCCTGAAGCCTGTGAACTAGGGTAGGATTGGCTGTAGAGGTTTCTATCTTTAGTGCTTTCTATGAGCCCAAAATTATAAATAATTTATAATGGTTTAAAAAAATGCGATTAGTGGCGATTAACTTAATGAGATTTATTTCTTAGTGCGTTTTTGCACCAAACATCTGAAAAAGATCGGTTTGGTGCGTTTAGAAACACAAATAAAATCAAACTAGATACCCTGGCCAAGCCAGCAATTTGTTCCAGGGTGGATTGAACTTGCGATCCGTAACGCAGGAGAGCCACTTACTCAGTCGCGTTTATTGAACAGTGAAACGTGTTATGAGAAAATTATCCCTGTTATTAGGCTGAGAATAAGTTAGTAGTTTAACACATATTTTCATCAGCAACCTGTGGCAGCATCTACAACGCCATAATATGTGAACTAGCATCAAAGACCTGACGTCAACAAATCCTGCATCGCGCAAGCACTGTTTACCGTGCATTCAGCATATAATATATACTTTTCGACATCAATTGTTGGGCAGTTGCCTGGACAAGACACCGTTTGGTCAGAGGATCCTCCCTTTTCTATAGAGGATTATATTAAAAATAAAAAAATATATAATCAATTTAGGTGAAATAAAAAGATCATGAATATTGGTTAGCGTAAGTATCTAACCTTCCCTGTATATATGCATTAGAAATACGCAAATTTGTTAGAAACAACCAACAATTATTCACTACACGAGAAAACATACAATTAATTAGATATACACTACGACACAAAAATAGACTAAACCTACCTCACCAGGTCTCAGTTCAGGTCAGCTCTAAACTGAAAATGCACTCAACAATTTTTTTGTAATGTTAGTTAAAATACATATATTACTAGCTGACCCGGCAAACGTTGTTTTGCCATATAAATAATTTTTAAGTAATTTCGGGGTATGAAAAATAGATGTTAGGCGATTCTCAGACCTACTCAATATGCTCACAAAATTTCATGAGAATCGGTCAAGCCGTTTCGGAGGAGTACGGGAACGAACATTGTGACACGAGAATTTCATATATAAGATAATAAATTACCAGAAGCAATTAAAAATGAACAAAAATGTAATATACTTATAAATAAACTTAAGCAATACCTAATCCATAAATGCTATTATAATATTAATGATAAATTAAAAGAATATTTAAAAATTAATACCAAAAATAATAAATAAAATTAAAGTGGAAGTGAATAGTAGAAAAACATTTTAGTTACTTCTTTCAAATAATAATATAATATTAGCCCTCTTCCTCTATCCTATCTGGCTGTGCCCGACAGGGTCCACAATGATCTAAATTTATGTATACTTAGTCTGGCCATAAATACTGTTAAAATTAAAATAAGAAAGATATTACATTTGAATTTGGAATCTGTCACTTTTATACGATTGTGTAGTGAAGGAAGCTTCCCAATTAGTCGACAGAGTGCAACGTGGGCATTATCCGACTTCAGTGATGGTTTTGTGGGGTGTTAGCTATAAAGCAGTGACAGAGCCATATTTTTGTGAAAAAAGGTATCAAAACATCGGCACAAGTGTATCAAGATACCATTCTTGAGAAGGTAGTTAAGCCCCTTAACAACACCATATTCAATAACCAAGTATGGTCCTTCCAACAAGACTCGGCGCCGGGTCATAAAGCTCGGTCCACGCAGTCTTGGTTGGAAGTGAACGTTTCGGACTTCATCAGAGCTGAAGACTGGCCATCGTCTAGTCCCGATCTTAATCCGCTGAATTAGGATTTATGGTCAGTTTTAGAGAGTACGGCTTGTTCTAAACGCCATGATAATTTGGAGTCCCTAAAACAATCCATACGATTGGCAGTGAAGAAGTTTCCCATGGAAAGAGTGCGTGCTTCTATTGATAACTGGCCTCAACGTATATAGGACTGTATTGCAGCCAATGGAGACCACTTCGAATAAGCTTTTTATATTTTAAATTGTTTTATATTTATGTATTAAACTAACACACTGTAAAATTAATAAATATTATTTGCAATAAAAAAAAGTTTTCTTCGTGACAATATTTATGGCAAGACTAGGTATTTTATAATGTACCTACCACCTATGTAACATTGTGGAATGCAAATAAATATATTGAGTATTGAGTACCTAATTATTTTCCGAGTTAACTATTCTCAAGTTAGTTTCATATTCAAACTGTTGTCAATAAATAATGAGGCTAAACTGGTCCCTCCTCAAACTGAACCTTCATCAATAAACTAAGACAACTCTAATTTAATGTATGTTACGTACCATCGAAGAAGTTCATTTCTATACACCGTAAGGTCTATTTCTGCTTGCAGCGCTCGGCCGCTATACAACCGGGGCGGTAACAGATGTGGCCATCGTGTTCACGGGATTTTGTTTTCAAACTGCTTAGATATGAAGTACTTCGATAGTACACTGCTTAAAATTTTAACACAGTAACAAAATAATAATGACTACAATCTAAAATGCAAAGTATTTTGTACCAGATGGTAACATAATTACCGTGTCACCCAGATTCCCGGTAATACATCATCCATATTTTATTGCAATTTTAAAGGTAGTTATTGCCATTAAATTCATATTTATATTTACGGAATATATGCACGTATACACTGCAGCACGTATCCAACTTGATATCAAAATATCAAGTTTGCCGTATTCGTCGCTAAAACTGAGTTTGGTTAGGTAGAACTTTGTTCTGTTTAACTATATACATACTCGCGGTGCGGAATAGCAATAGAAAGGCCCCTAGCTTTTCGACACGGTTTCTGCTGTTAATTAATATACAGAGCTACATTAAATAGTACAGCGGTTATTACAAGTTTTTATCAGTCTCTTTACATAATAAAATAAACAATTTTACTAAAAATAGAAAACTGAATTTTTCTAACAAAATAAATATGGTAAAAAATGGCACGAAATAAACCACCCTTGATAATAAGGCACTAGAACACGCGTGGGCGATAGAATCAACTATTTAACACAAACTGTATGGTATTGTTACCAAATAATCGCAAATTAAGTTTAATGTTGTGAAATACTAAAATGAAAAAAAAAAAAGGTCCCACGGCTAGAATGTTAATTTTAATTAATTATTTTAATTGTGTACGTTTAAAATACGTAATGTAGAATACGTGGTTCCAATTAATGTGATAACCTGATCGCCACACTGTATAAATGAATTCACGCCTTTTCCCAAGGGAGCACGCAGAATCTACGGAGAGCTACTACCTACGATCCTTATATATTACTTTTGTTTCGTTTACGTTCATACACCAGTACGCGTAGCCTGACCACCGTAGAAACGGGTTTTGTCGACGGAAGAATAGACAAAATGACAGATTATGATTTTTTATCGGTCATTTCGTCTATTCTTCCGTGGTCATGCTACGCGTGCTGGTCGAACACGCACGCCGCCGGTCACGAGTAGAGTGGAGGATAATATGCGTCACATCCATTTTAAACGGCTATCACTCAGCATAATGCTGTTCCGTGGCTGTGACACTGTGCAAGACAGAGCCACAGCGCTAGTTTGCAGTGACAGCGGCGTTGACTTGATGACGACAACTGGTGCAGCATTCCGCAGTTTCATTCGGCAGCAGACATGTTTACATTCATGTAGATTACCTGTGAGGTCGATGTCATATGTGAAAGGTCGAAGTTGAGGATATAATCAATACATGTAAATTAATTATACTATATTTCAGTAGTGCTTGAAATTTTTTGTTGCAAATAGGTGGTAAGTATATTAAATTAGGTCACAACGATGCATATCACGATTTGTTTCGAACATTGTTTTCCATTTGTTCCACGTTTTAATCCGCCATGCTCGCTATTAAACTAGCTGCGTTTGAATGTGAAACCAAAAACTTTTAAAGGAATATACGGTTGTTTTTTTGTTTTAAGTCTAAGCCTCATTCACTGTTATGGATTATTTCTTGATTAAAATCGTGATTAGGTGTAGTTAATCACGACTGTAACGTTTCACGTTGTCAAGGTTGACGATACATTATCACCAATCAACCATATCAAAGTTACAGTAAGGAACACACGTAGATGCATTTGGTTAATTACGTAATGTAACGAATAAGAAACAAGACGAAAGTCTCGTTTTGTTGATTTTCGGTTACGACGGCGGCGTAGCAGCGGCGTAGCTCGCGTAGCGGCTTCTACGCCGTAGCATCGTAGCTATTATGACTCACAACTGTTAAAACATAACTTTTACGATAAGTGGAAACATTCACACAAAAATTTATTATAACCACTCAACCATCCAATTTACTAGTTGCTAACTCGGGAACTAATTCCAATTTCAGAACTCGCGCAGCATGATAAATCCAGTGTTATTCTTTCATCGGATTAGCGTTGCAGGACTAACTTTGTATGAAAACCATGTTTTGGCACGAATATGCGAACGTTATTTCTGTAGTTGTATTGTTAATCGCAACTCCTGAACTGTCCGTGCGGTAACTGCAAACAAATGAACTTAATGTTGGCAGTTGGATTCAATTGAAACAAAACAAGCAAGAAATGGTGCAGCTTCAGTTGGTGTACATAGTTGGGGCTAGTTTTTCTGGCTTCGATCATTCTATTACGTGGTTAGAGCCGGCACAGAGAGAAATTAGGCAGCCATTTTGAATATGTTTGGTCTATTTTTGGCCGCCGCAATTTTTTGCAAAATTTCTTTACACAGACGGTTTCAAGGCTGCAATTTGTCTTGTAATAGCTTTATACAAACTTCTTTTTCACGGAGGACAATTTCTGTTAGTTCGAATATTATTCATACAACAAATAATTCAGAAGTAGTGTAATTTTGACAATCTAAAAATACAAAACTAATAAAAAAGGTAACAAAATGTAATAAATAGTCAGAAAGCTAGCTAGACATACTACTGAAATAGCTGGCTCTCTAGTCCTCTAATATATACCAATATAATAAACGCGAAAGTATCTCTGTCTGTCAGTAAGTCTGTCAGTCTGTCAGTCTGTCAGCTTGTCAGTCTGTCGGTCTGTCAGTCTGCCAATCTGTCAGTTCGTCTGTCTGTCAGTCTGTCAGTCGGTCAGTCGGTCAGTCTGTTAGTCTTTCAGTCAGTCTGTCTGTCTGTCTGACAATCAGAAAGAAAGAAAGAAAGAAAGAATAATATTTATTTGGACACAGGTCGTGAAACACAATAACAAAATAATAAAATGAAAATAATCTTAAAGCAATAATAGTAATAGTTTATACCTATGTGTGTCTCACGGCTGCGCCAAAAAAGTTCATTTCAGCATTAATGCCAGACAGATGCTGTCTGACGCTGGTTTTCTAATGAACCCTTATGGTCAAGTAATCAGTCTGTCGGTCTGAATTTCTGTCTTTCTGTCTGTCTGTCAGCCTGTCTGTCTGTTAACTTTCAACGCCTTGACAACTGCTGAACGGATTTCGATATTTACTCTTTGTCCCGGTATGTAGTACGCTCCCGTGGGATAATGTCCGACCTCCTCACGGGCGAAGCTGCTTGCATAAGCTAGTTATTTATAAGAAGTCCAAAATTAGCAGTCTAAAATTCTACATCCAGTCTCAAACTCCCGTATATTCTAGTCAAAATATACCTGTATTGTATTACGTATGCAATCCTATTTGGAAGGCATATTGCAGACTGAATATTGTCACAATTGGGTAGTGACGGGAGTACTAGCAAAATATGGTACAGAAGTTTTGTTTGATTCTATTTACGCCCTTGTTTTAACAGCAGCTTTTGCAAGACAAGATACAGGTATCTTTACATTTTACTAGCTAGTTACGTCTTGTAATGCTGCAGGGCTGAAATTGTGATTACTACACTCACTAGACCACGTTGATCGATAGAAAATGAGATCAGCCGACGCGAAGTCAACCGATAGTCCGCTAGAAAATCCAACCAATCTACTCAAATTAATTCACAAGGTTGAGACGTTTGTCGAGAAGGTGTGCCAACCTTTTAAAACATTTTTATTGCTAAAACTTCAAGTGTCAATCACTGATAAAGTTACTCCAGCTTTAAGTAAATTCTACAATGCAAACTTCTACCACAATTCCACAAGAACCTTCTCGCAAAACAATAGAAAACTTCGTTCTAATTTCACAATGATTAAAACAAATGTTAGTGTAAGAAGTAATTTAACCAAATCCGGCAACATTCAAGCAAGTTAGGTACCGCATTAAGTCAATGGCTCCGAATCATTAGTTCTGGAATTGCGGCGCTATCGTCTCAACGTTTTCCATTATCTTGCACGTCGTGAGCAGTAGGTACTCTTACTACTGTAGTGTTAATTAGTAAAGTTGTTTCGTACATTCCTGAAGCCTGTGAACGAGGGTAGGATTGGCTGTAGAGGTTTGTATCTTTAGTGCTTTCTATGAGCCCAAAATTATAAATAATTTATAATGGTTTAAAAAAATGCGATTAGTGGCGATTAACTTAATGAGATTTATTTCTTAGTGCGTTTTTGCACCAAACATCTGAAAAAGATCGGTTTGGTGCGTTTAGAAACACAAATAAAATCAAAATAAATACCCTGACCCAAGCCAGCAATTTGTTCCAGGGTGGATTGAACTTGCGATCCGTAACGCAGGAGAGCCACTTACTCAGCCGCGTTTATTGAACAGTGAAACGTGTTATGAGAAAATTATCCCTGTTATTAGGCTGAGAATAAGTTAGTAGTTTAACACATATTTTCATCAGCAACCTGTGGCAGCATCTACAACGCCATAATATGTGAACTAGCATCAAAGACCTGACGTCACATAAATCCTGCATCGCGCAAGCACTGTTTAATGTGCATTCAGCATATAATATATACTTTTCGACATCAATCGTTGGGCAGTTGCCTGGACAAGATACCGTTTGGTCGGAGGATCCTCCCTTTTCTATAGAGGATGATATTAAAAATAAAATCCTATATAATCAATTTAGGTGACATAAAAAGATCATGAATATTGGTTAGCGTAAGTATCTACCCTTCCCTGTAGGTATATATGCATTAGAAATACGCAAATTTGTTAGAAACAACCAACAATTATTCACCACACGAGAAAACATACAAATTAGATATACACTACGACACAAAAATAGAATAAACCTACCTCACCGGGTTTCAGTTCAGGTCAGCTCTAAACTGAAATTGCACTCAACAATTTTTTTGTAATGTCAGTTAAAATACATATAAAATAAATCACCAGAAGCAATTAAAACTGAACAAAAATGTAATATACTTATAAATAAACTTAAGCAATACCTAATCCATAAATGCTATTTTAATATTAATGAATATTTTAATGATAAATTAAATGAATAATTAAAAATGAATACCAAAAATAATAAATAAAATTAAAGCGGAAGTGATTAATAGAAAAACATATAAATGATACTTTTTTCAAATAATAATATAATATTAGCCCTCTTCCTCTATCCTATCTTGCTGTGCCCGAGAGGGTCCACAATGATCTAAAATTATGTATACTTTGTCTGGCCATAAATACTGTTACAATTAAAAATAAGAAAGATATTACATTTTAATTTGGAATCTGTCATTTTATACGATTGTTCATTGAATTTTCTAATTTTGGCGCCAATACATTGTACAATATTTTGCGATATTAAAATGGAGTGGGGTGATAAAGAGAACCGAATCGCTGTGATTGCATTACACAAAGTTGGTATGAAGCCAAATGCAATTTTTAAAACTCTCTATACGCTTGGTATAAGTCAAATGTTTGTGTACCGGGCTAATAGGTACAATGAGACCACCTCTGTTTGTGACAGAAAGAGATCTGGCCATCCACGAAAAAGGTGGTCAAAGCAGTAAGGGAAGGAATTCGAAGAAATCCTGTCCGAAAGCAAAAGATTTTATCTCGGGAGATGAAGATAGCACCCAGAACCATGTCACGTATTTTAAAAGATGACTTAGGACTTGCAGCCTATAAGAGATGCACTGGTCATTTTTTAACTGATAATTTAAAAAAGCATAGGGTGGTAAAATCGAAACAACTACTGAAGCGGTACGCAAAGGGAGGTCACAGTTTTTTTTTGTTTACGGATGAGAAAATCTTTACAATTGAGCAACATTTTAACAAACATAATTACCGTATTTATGCTCAAAGGTCTAAGGAAGCTTCCCAATTAGTCGACAGAGTGCAACGTGGGCATTATCCGACTTCAGTGATGGTTTGGTGGGGTGTTAGCTATGAAGGAGTGACAGAGCCATATTTTTGTGAAAAAGGTATCAAAACATCGGCAAAAGTGTATCAAGATACCATTCTTGAGAAGGTTGTTAAGCCCCTTAACAACACCACATTCAATAACCAAGTATGGTCCTTCCAACAAGACTCGGCGCCGGGTCATAAAGCTCGGTACACGCAGTCCAGAAGTGAACGTTTCGGACTTCATCAGAGCTGAAGACTGGTCGTCGTCTAGTCCCGATCTTAATCCGCTGGAATATGATTTATGGTCAGTTTTAGAGAGTACGGCTTGCTCTAAACGCCATGATAATTTGGAGTCCCTAAAACAATCCATACGATTGGCAGTGAAGAATTTTCCCATGGAAAGAGTGCGTGCTTCTATTGATAATTGGCCTCAACGTTTAAAGGACTGTATTGCAGCCAATGGAGACCACTTCGAATAAGCTTTTTATATTTTAAATTGTTTTATATTTATGTATTAAACTAACACACTGTAAAATTAATAAATATTATTTGCAATAAAAAAAAAAGTTTTCTTCGTGACAATATTTATGGCAAGACTAGGTATTTTATAATGTACCTACCACCTATGTATCATTGTGGAATGCAAATAAATATATTGAGTATTGAGTACCTAATTATTTTCCGAGTTAACTATTCTCAAGTTAGTTTCATACTCAAACTGTTGTCAATAAATAATGAGGCCAAACTGGTCCCTCCTCAAACTGAACCTTCATCAATAAACTAAGACAACTCTAATTTAATGTATGTTACGTACCATCGAAGAAGTTCATTTCTATACACCGTAAGGTCTATTTCTGCTTGCAGCGCTCGGCCGCTATACAACCGGGGCGGTAACAGATGTGCCCATCGTGTTCACGGGATTTTGTTTTCAAACTGCTTAGATATGAAGCACTTCGATAGTACACTGCTTAAAATTTTAACACAGTAACAAAATAATAATGACTACAATCTAAAATGCAAAGTATTTTGTACCAGATGGTAACATAATTACCGTGTCACCCAGATTCCCGGTAATACATCATCCATATTTTAATGCAATTTTAAAGGTAGTTATTGCCATTTAATAAATATTTATATTTACGGAATATATGCACGTATACACTGCAGCACGTATCCAACTTGATATCAAAATATCAAGTTTGCCGTATTCGTCGCTAAAACTTTGAGTTTGGTAAGGTAGAACTTTGTTCTGTTTAACTACATACATACTTGCGGTGCGGAATAGCAATAGAAAGGCCCCTAGCTTTTCGACACGGTTTCTGCTGTTAATTAATATACAGAGCGACATTAAATAGTACAGCGGTTATTATAAGTTTGTATCAGTCTCATTACATAATAAAATATATTTTTTTACTAAAAATAGAAAACTGAATTTTTCTAACAAAATATGGTAAAAAATGGCACGAAATAAACCACCCTTGAAAATAAGGCACTAGACACGCGTGGGCGATAGAATCAACTATTAAACACAAACTGTATGGTATTGTTACCAAATAATCGCAAATTAAGTTTAATGTTGTGAAATACTAAAATGAAAAAAAAGGTCCCACGGCTAGAATGTTAATTGTAATTAATTATTTTAATTGTGTACGTTTAAAATACGTAATGTAGAATACGTGGTTCCAATTAATGTGATAACCTGATCGCCACACTGTATAAATGAATTCACGCCTTTTCCCAAGGGAGCACGCAGAATCTACGGAGAGCTACTACCTACGATCCTTATATATTACTTTTGTTTCGTTTACGTTCATACACCAGCACGCGTAGTATGACCACCGTAGAAACGGGTTTTGTTTTGTTAAGAATAGACAAAATGACAGATTATGATTTTTTATCGGTCATTTTGTCTATTCTTCCGTGGTCATGCTACGCGTGCTGGTCGAACACGCACGTCGCCGGTCGCGAGTAGAATCGACATTTTTGATGAACATCACCAATAAACAAGTTGGAGGATAATATGCGTCACATCCATTTTAAACGGCTATCACTCAGCATAATGCTGTTCCGTGGCTGTGACACTGTGCAAGACAGAGCCACAGCGCTAGTTTGCAGTGACAGTTTGATGACGACAACTGGTGCAGCATTCCGCAGTTTCATTCGGCAGCAGACATGTTTACATTCATGTAGATTACCTGTGAGGTCGATGTCATATGTGAAAGGTCGAAGTTGAGGATATAATCAATACATGTAAATTAATTATACTATATTTCAGTAGTGCTTGAAATTTTTTGTTGCAAATAGGTGGTATATTAAATTAGGTCATAACGATGCAAACCACGATTTGTTTCGAACATTGTTTTCCATTTGTTCCACGTTTTAATCCGCCATGTAAAAGTTAATCTGCGGAATATTCTATTAAACTAGCTGCGTTTGAATGTGAAACCAAAAACTTTTAAAGGAATATACGGTTGTAGTTGTTTTAAGTCTAAGCCTCATTGACTGTTATGGATTATTTCCTGATTAAAATCGTGATTAGGTGTAGTTAATCACGATTTTAACGTTTCACGTTGTCAAGATAATCATTATCACCAATCAACCATATCAAAGCTACAGTAAGGAGCACACGTAGATGCATTTGGTTAATTACGTAATGTAACGAATAAGAAACAAGACGAAAGTCTCGTTTTGTTGATTTTCGGTTGCGACGGCGGCGTAGCAACGGCGTAGCTCGCGTAGCGGCTTCTACGCCGTAGCATCGTAGCTATTATGACTCACAACTATTAAAACATAACTTTTACGATAAGTGGAAACATTCACACAAAAATTTATTATAACCACTCAACCATCCAATTTACTAGTTGCTAACTCGGGAACTAATTCCAATTTCAGAACTCGCGCAGCATGATAAATCCAGTGTTATTCTTTCATCGGATTAGCGTTGCAGGACTAACTTTGTATGAAAACCATGTTTTGGCACGAATATGCGAACGTTATTTCTGTAGTTGTATTGTTAATCGCAACTCCTGAACTATCCGTGTGGTAACTGCAAACAAATGAACTTAATGTTGGCAGTTGGATTCAATTGAAACAAAACAAGCAAGAAATGGTGCAGCTTCAGTTGCTGTACATAGTTGGGGCTAGTTTTTCTGGCTTCGATCATTCTATTACGTGGTTAGAGCCGGCAAAGAGAGAAATTAGGCAGCCATTTTGAATATGTTTGGTCTATTTTTGGCCGCCGCAATTTCTTTGCAAAATGTCTTTACACAGACGGTTTAAAAGCTGCAATTTGTCTTGTAATAGCTTGATACAAACTTCTTTTTCATGGAGAACAATTTCTGTTAGTTCGAATATTATTCATACAACAAATAATTCAGAAGTAGTGTAATTTTGACAACCTAAAAATACAAAACTAATAAAAAAGGTAACAAAATGTAATAAATAGTCAGAAAGCTAGCTAGACATACTACTGAAATAGCTGGCTCTCTAGTCCTCTAATATATACCAATATAATAAACGCGAAAGTATCTCTGTCTGTCAGTAAGTCTGTCAGTCTGTCAGTCTGTCAGCTTGTCAGTCTGTCGGTCTGTCAGTCTGCCAATCTGTCAGTTCGTCTGTCTGTCAGTCTGTCAGTCGGTCAGTCGGTCAGTCTGTTAGTCTTTCAGTCAGTCTGTCTGTCTGTCTGACAATCAAAAAGAAAGAAAGAATAATATTTATTTGGACACAGGTCGTGAAACACAATAACAAAATAATAAAATGAAAATAATCTTAAAGCAATAATAGTAATAGTTTATACCTATGTGTGTCTCACGGCTGCGCCAAAAAAGTTCATTTCAGCATTAATGCCAGACAGATGCTGTCTGACGCTGGTTTTCTAATGAACCCTTATGGTCAAGTAATCAGTCTGTCGGTCTGAATTTCTGTCTTTCTGTCTGTCTGTCAGCCTGTCTGTCTGTTAACTTTCAACGCCTTGACAACTGCTGAACGGATTTCGATGTTTACTCTTTGTCCCGGTATGTAGTACGCTCCCGTGGGATAATGTCCGACCTCCTCGCGGGCGAAGCTGCTTGCATAAGCTAGTTATTTATAAGAAGTCCAAAATTAGTAGTCTAAAATTCTACATCCAGTCTCAAACTCTCGTATATTCTAGTCAAAATATACCTGTATTGTATTACGTATGCAATCCTATTTGGAAGGCATATTGCAGACTGAATATTGTCACAATTGGGTAGTGACGGGAGTACTAGCAAAATATGGTACAGAAGGTCAGCTCCATATAGTGAGCAAGATCAGGCGCGCGCACACACAGACGCATACGTGCGGCGATCTTAAGGCGCACCATTCCGAAAACGGGGTTTTTTAAAGCAGTGTATCTCTTAAACCGTAAATAATTTTGACCAAAAAAAAAAAAAGAATTATATTTTCAAGTCTTATTTTAATACAGTGATGGAACTCAAATCATAATTAAACATACATTAATGCTTCAAAAAAATCTTCAAACACACCTCTTAATTGTATTTAAAAGCAGTTTATTATACCTTCACTAACAATTATAATTATAATTAAAAATATACCATAAAATGTCTAATGTCAACCTGCATTCAGTGATGGATTATGATGAGTAATATGAGCAATATGATGAATAAAACAACGAAAAACATTGAAAAAGTACAAAAGTGTGGTTATTTTCTTTACTCTTTACACGTAAAGAAAAAGACAGAGACAAAGGCAAATCGGAACCCTGTGCCTTAATCGGGATGCGCTAATATTGTCCACGAAATTCAAACTTTCTTACGCTTTTTGCTATTTGCAGTTCACTGTCAGGTTTTATGACAGAATTATTATCATGAGAATCATCAATACAACTCCATAAGGCAGAAATCTCATGTTTTCATTAAATAGTCATTCAATAGGGTAATATGAACATAAAGAGTTTTATTGATGATTTTTATGATTATAATTCTATAAAAAAAAATAGATACGGCCGCAAATTATAGTTAGATCAATTTACAACCTAATACTGATTGAAAAAATATATAAGAAAATTTGAATTTCACGGGCTACTCCGGACGCTTTCGTCTTTAACAAATGCCAGTTGCGAGTGCACTTGCACTCGCTGTACGGGAGTCGTGTCTATATTTGCGTGTGTTTTCGGTCGTTGTATGGAGCCGGCCTTCTGTACCTATATATTTGTTGTACTAGATAGTAGTTTCCATATACGGCTTGTTTCCAATACTGTCGGGTGCTTTGAAGCAAATGGAGTATGTGTAGTGTGAACCTATTTGTTGATAAGGTACGGCTCGATTGTGTACGGGCAGCATTAATACTTGAAATGATGTTCAATTGTCATTGAATTATTAGTTCGCGGACGAAGTTGCGGGCAGTAGCTAGTATTAAATAAACATACAAAATGATTATCCGTTTTTCTGTTTTTTGTTATGTTTATTGATATATTTAAATGTTCAGTTGCAACCTAATACGATCGAACTGAAATCTTCATCCATCAGCGGTATACTTATTACAATACCTTCCTAACCTCACTTTCTTGAGTTAAGAAGCCCAACATTTGCTTTATGTACATTGTTGAAGCAGTTACGAACACATCTCGCGCGCTCAAACACCCAGATAAATATCTAGAGGCCATACAAATATTTGTTCCGGGGAACATGCGACCTTTTGTACGGAAAGCCAAAAATGTAGATAGTGGCTCAATCTACTTGCATAGAAAAATATCAACGTTAAACCAAATAAACGATTTATCTAAAATCGTTTATTGTTTGGTTCACCCAAAAGATATAGCACAACATACAAAAGCACAATAAAATAATAACAAATTACTTGAACAGTGACAAAAATACCTACCTACATGGTTAAACATTAAAAAAAAACACTAGACACTAAAGTCGTTGACGTTAACTTATCTCGTTAGATATCGATGAAGTTTGTTTGTATGAAGGCGCTAATCTTTGGAGCTACCAGTCGGACTTGAAAAATTATTTATGCATTTGATAGCCCAAATCTTGAATAAATCACGCTATGCCCCTTGGGAGCAGAGCAAAAAGAAAAAAAAGTCTGATAGAGCGCTAAGCAAAAAAGAAGTAATAGAGCGAGCGGGCGATGCGATGCGACGCGCTGGGTCGGGGAAACAAGAGATTTCACGTGGACCAAATCGAGGACAGAAGCTAGTCTTATATATTATAATCATATTTAAAATCTCATTGTACAATAAAAACATCACCAACATCAAAAACGTCCTATACTGCCTAATAAATAACCTAAATTATCTCTACAAACAAATTCAATACAACGGTAATTGTTTGCTAAAGATAATGGCAATACAGAACAAAGAAAGAAGCGATAAAGAGAAACAAAACTGCAAAATAGAAGACAATTACCTACTTACACTAAAGTAATTAGTACTAAGTATCCCGAAGATTCAGTAAATTAATAGGCACTCTTAGGGATTTCGGAATTAGATCGCTTCAGGGATTGGATTAGTAGCGGAATTATTAAATAACGAACCTCAATGAAAAGATACTCTGAGAAGGCCCAACTTACAAATCAAAGCAGGACGGTTGAGTCACCCTACCAAAAATGTTGGTTTGTCCATGACTCTAGTCATCTCAGTACCTAAGCAGGCTTCATTATTACAAGTTTTATATTAACCTACTTTTTTCGTATGAGTTTCGGATACCCTCTTTGTCATCCATTTTTCAAGCACTTCCGGGCTTCCGACTAAGCTAAAACTTGGCATACTTATTTTCAGAGTCGTATTACTATCGTAGCAGTATCGTAAAATTGTCTCTTAGTCGTCACTAAATTTGTGGCCGTTTCGGCACGTTTTGGTTTTTGCCGCGAAAAGTTAAAGTTAAGTTAAAACAACCCAGTTTTGTTTTTTTTTTTTCATTTGAATTTTCATTTTACATCGGTTGGCACAACATTTTCGACTGAGTCTTCTGTCGATAATTATTTCGTAACCTCAGGCAGAAAGCAACGTAGTTTCGTTGTTTATTATTCTAGTTATGTATGTATTAGTTTTTAAGGGCGTACGTACCCGGAATATGTTAATAATGGCTTGTGTTCATTTAATAAACAGATTCGGCTATACCCCCGGTTATAAGATAAAGCTCTAGTACGTGATTGGATATTAAATATTTAAACCTGACCGCGGCAACACCGGTAGGAAAACAGCGCTTTCATTGCTATAAAAATGTTTTTAGTAGATATTGTTTTTCAATTTTGTTCAAGCAAGATTTGATTTTCTAAAGTTCGTTTCCAGTATTCATATCCAATTGCGAAATTGACTTCGTTAATGCCCAGTCTAAACATCCAACAATCACAGTGAAGTAAGTTTCGTTTATCCAAAATCAGACTCCTCAATTAACAACGAATTAACAAAAGAAATTGTAAAGAACAATCTGGAACAATCCAACCAGATCCGCAACATTATTTACAACACTTTAATAAAGAAAACAAAAACAAGAATCAAAGAAAGCGCCCACTCGACTCTAATCACTCGCCTATTTGTTAGGCTCTCCAACAAAGCAAAGAACACGCTACCGTCAAAGATAACACAATAAAAACAAAGGTAAATTGGCCTGGAATAAATAGGGTGCGCAAGGTCAACGTCAGGTCAGTACCTGCCATCCGTCTCAGTCAGGTAGGTGAGGCCATTAATAAGGCCTACAGACATCTAGTCGCGATACCCGTTCGGGATTTACCTTCTGAATAATGGTTTGCGATGATGTGTAAGGAGGTTCATGTGAAGTATTGTGTTGGCCTTTTTCGTGCATGTATATTGTTCTTTTTATTTTAAAGAAGACATCTTTCTTAGCGGGTTGTTGTTTTGTCGAAGATTTTGCTATGTTTGTCCATTGCCGTTCAATTCTTACATAGTCATTATGGGAATTTATTTCGAGACAAGACTGTAGTAGACTTTTGCAGAGCACAATAAACTATTTTAATTAATTAATTGTCAACGGAATTTGGTTTTATTTTTTTAGCCAACACTTTAATAAATTCTTTAGACCAACTCATTAAAATTCCAACCACATTACACAGAAAACACAACAAAACAATTTCACTATTAAAAGTGTTCTCCACACGAGGCTATAAACTCGACAAATATTATGAAAGTGGTCGCAGATTCGTCGGAGATTGCGCTCGTAATTTGCGGGTAGTCGCTAATGCGTCGCGCGCATGCAATTTCAACGTAAACTGCATGCGGCCGTAAACACCATCTGCGGTATCCCAGATTGAAATCGTCGTAGATAACGATCCGACGTACGTGTGTTGAATTTGCATCAACTGTCTGTATTAACGCGTTCTACATGATGTTGTTTGCTTTGTTTTGTTCCTTTCTTTATTTTGTTTTGGTTTTAGATTTTACTTTTGAATTTGTCGCTGATATTAGCAAGTCCTATAAGTTAGGTCCTATAAGGACCTATAAGTTAGGTCCTATAAGGACCTATAAGTTAGTTCCAACCTACGCTTTGGAAGTCCTACCATTAGGTAGTCCTATAAGTTAGTTAGTTCCAACCTACGCTTTGGAATGGGCAACTAGCTTCATATTTCTGACTGACTGACCCCTTGACAATTCAAAAGTGCCTGTAAATGGTTTAATTGAAATAAATGCTTTGAGTTTGAGTTAATCGATAGATATTTGTGTAGACAACAATATACGTACGTGTGTTGAATTTGCACCAACTGTTCGTATTAACACGTTCTACATGATGTCGTTTGCTTTCAATTGTTTCATGTTTTGTTGCTTTCTTTGTTTTGTTATTTTATTTTTCTTTTGGAATTATCGGTGATATTAGCCGGTTTTATGCCTAAGGAATGTCGTGTCAGAGTGAGGACAGATAGGCAGTCGGTCCATGTAAAATACTGGTATTCAGCTGGATTTGGTTAGATTTAAAGCCGACCAAGGCTAGGCAGAAGATGATTGGCCAGATCTATACCTTGTTTTAGCAATGGAATCATTGTACGATGCACGTGTGTTGAATTTGCATCAACTGTACATATTAACGCGTCCTACATAACGTATTTTGGTTTTAAATTTTCTTGTGTCTTTGTTTTTCAATTATTCTGTGTTTTGATTCTTTTGTTTTGTTTTTAAATTCTTCTTTTAGCTTTGTCACTGATATAAAATTTGCAGGTCCATTTAATTTTATCTATGTAAATCGATGTAGGTAGGTAATTATTGTCCATGTACTCGTAGGTACTCTTTTTTATCGTTTTCTATATGATGTCGATGTTGTTTGGTTTACAATTTGTTTTGTATTTTTTTTTGCCTTAGGGTTAAGTAAGGTTTACCTATCCACACTACTTCAACCAACATTGTCCAATGACGTCTGATAACTATAATTTAGATGAAGGTACGCACTCACTTTCTTTTACATATTAACTCACCCAGGCTCTTCAACCTGTATGTCAACCGGCTGATTTATGTGAGCTCAGCAACACCCAAATTGGTTGCTCCATTGACGGACAATGTATCAATAATATTACTCACACGGATGGTATTGTGTTGCTGAGCCCATCGTGCGTTAAGAAGGCTCCTCCAAATCTGTGAAGAGTATGCGGTGACTCATGGTCTCAGGTTCAACTTAACCAAAAGCGAGCTCTTTGTGTTTAGGGTGCAAAATAAAATATAACGGTTACCTTGGGCAGAGTTCCGCTGAAAAGAGTCACTCATTTTAAATACCTGGGGCACTGGGTGACCGATAGGCTGTCGGATGACGCCGATTTAGAAAGGGAACGTAGAGCGTTGGCTGTCAGGTGTAACATGCTGGCCCGCAGATTCGCACGGTGTACGCGACAGGTTAAATTAACGCTGTTCAGGGCCTACTGCCAGTCGCTGTACACGTGCGCTCTGTGGGTCAGTTATACACAGGGTTCATACAATGCTGGCGTTGCCGCGCTTCTGTGGTGCGTCGGGGATGTTCGCGGACGCACGTGTTCTGGATTTCGGTTCGCTCGCTGCTGCGTCTGCGAATCGCATCACTGACGCGTCGGGTGCGAGACAGCCCCAACAGCTTCGTGGCTACTGTAGCCGGCAGGGTGGATGGCATAATAATATGTCACTGGATGGCGGCACACAGACCGTCATTCAGATATGTGAGATAATAAGTTTAAACGTGTTTTAGTTAGTGAGCACCAACTTGTTTTCTCGTAATTTATGGATCTCTGGGGTGAAAATAAAAATTTAAATTATATATATTATATATTGGCACCGCCTTCAATTTTCTTTTACCTTTAAATCCAGCTTTACCTTGAAAACATTGGTTTTCAACTATTATGAAATTAAGAACTTAAATATTATTCAATTTAGAAACAAATTAAGACATTCTATTATTGGAAAAATGTTATTATACTATTGTGGAATTCCATGATAAATTGTAAGTAATTGACCTTGATATTTATTTAATTTTGACAATGTTTATTGTGTAATCTTTATTTCCATTAATTATTTATATGTCTACTCAATTGTTAATGTTTTGCATGTTTTTTTTTTTGTCTTAAGTTATGTTGTGTTTCGTTGTAATTATTTTATTTTAATATTTTGATTATTCTTTTTTATAATAATTACTAATTATGCGAAAGAGACCACACCATCTTTAGGGTTGTTTTTTTGAGGAATTAATTATTTATTATTGAGATCGAAATCAACATGTTCTATTTATTGGCTGATTAAACCGCGAATAATTCATTCAAACCTCTTCAAACGATTTATACCTACCTATTACATGCGGGATGAATAAATACATTAAATTTCATTATTGATGCTGTAGATTGCATTTTGGTATGAAAATATTATTTTCTTTTTCAAGCTGGTATTAGAGCAATAATCGGATTTTGATGCAAATTGTTATTTATAATTAATAATTTATTTTCCAAATCATAAAATTAAATTTATTAGTAATTACATACGCAACTTAAAGACTATCTAGCAATAGTACATACATTTGGCCAATTTTGGTAATACTTACGAGTAATAATAATGTCAAATTAATAACAATACAACATCAATAATCAAATATTCATAATTATTATAATTACTTAGTTGATGATTAATATTGTGAGCAGTGATAGCCTAGTGGTGTGTTCGTCGGACTGCCAAGTCTTCGAGTACGAACCCAGGGCACGCACCTCTGACTTCTCGGATTCATGTGCGTATTGTGTATTACAGATAGTGCGATCCACGACGACGCGCCCCACTCCGCGATGACTGTACTGTAAGCTGTACTTTAGTACGGAGCTGAGCGGGGTGGGGCGCGTCGTCGTGGATTGCACTATCTATAATCACTTGCTTCAAAAACGGGAAGGAAAACATCGTGAGGAAACCGGCATGACTGAGAGATATTTTTCGACGGCATATGAAGCCAAGTCGGAGGTGGTATAAAAACTCTGACTCGGTTAGTCACTAACCACACGAAATGGAAAGAAGTTTGTGAAAAAATCATATTAAAATATTCTCATATTTAGTACTGAGTGTTATCCAAATCGAGTATTAAAATATTTAGTAGGTAGAATAGCAATTAATATTTTTAAAAACCCATAAACATAGATTAGCTTGGCGATGCTATTTAGACTCATGTGAAGCTAGATTTAAAGTTGATTCTTTATTATATATTTTTTCACGATTTTCAAAATAGATGACCTAAATTACCTGAGTGACCTTATGCGAAAAAGGCTTTCAAAGAGAAGCTTTTAAGAAAATGAGGGTAAAAATTCTCTTCGTCAAAATTATTTTTTCAAGCGTAACAAACAACGCTATTACTATTTAAATGAAAACATTACCGCCTGTAGTCAAGTCGTAATGAAAAGGACACCTGAAAAGATGAGCCTTAATAGAATATTATTATTCAAGACCCTTAAGTACCACCTGTTAATTAAGATATAATTTGCTGTAAGAATCCAAGAATAAATTTGGTTAAGTTCATTCGTACGTCCACAAAAATACCTAAAAATCTAAAATTGAGGGTTAAACTCATATCTACGATACCATATTGGCTGTGGAGCTGTGAGATGCTTGCGGTTTTTGAATGAAAAGTTCACTGAATAATAGTAGTAGTAAAACTAAACGAACTAAAACGAGTAACTGAAATGGAACAGACAAGCTGGTTTTTTTTGTCTTATAAGACAAAAAAAATAATCAAGATATAATCATCTACTTATCCCAACTATGTTGGGGTCGGCTTTCAGTCTTACCAAATGCAGCTGAATACTAAAATTTTACATGGACCGACTGGTTATCTGACCTCCAAAACCCAGTTTACTGGGTGTAATCCGGTACCCATTGGTGAGACTGGTTATCAGACTAATAGACACGCTCTAAGACATAATATTACTTTTTATATATCGTCACATGCCTAATTCCTATCTGTTGTAGCTACAGTAATTGAATATCTACTCCACTAACGAACCTACACGTTACAAAACAAAATCCATTTGACAAAACTCCCAAATTTATCCGTATCACAACCCATATACATCATACGCTAAGTCATTTTTCAAACAGTTTGCAAACTTTATAACGAAAATAATTATTTGTCGCATAAAAATATAAAAACACTATAAAAACATGCACAGTCTGAGTGTTAAAAAAATACATAAGTCCAACTGAAGTTTGTGTCTACCCGAGCCCTTATGGGAAATGGGCACGGAAAAAGGGAGAAAAATGGCTTTTGGACATACGCGACGTACCAACCTATAAATGTGGTAGCCAGTTCTACGGAAAATGTACAAAAACAATTTTATATTCCTGAATATTTTACACGTCTCTTATTTCAGTGAAATGTTGTTGCGTATGCTTCACGTCTTTCCGACGTTAATTAATATTGTACGTTGCATTTCAAACACATGCTTGTTTGTTTGATACTGTCTGAAGTAATGAAATATTATGCTTTCGTTGTATTTATTTGCCTCTACTTTGTGTTGGTGTGGTTTCTGATGTTTATTTTATATAAGTAAAGGCCAAAGTTACCTGTTTGTGTAGATTGGACACAAACCCAAGTCACAAAAAATAAGTTATATAATATCGTGAAAAAGAAAACCATTTTTTATCTGGAGTGTGTAAAAATAGACACTACAAATACAGTATAGGAGCTAAGGAGAATCATACGGGTGATTCACTGGCTCCCCAAAGAGGTCTTATGAAATGCAGTTTTGTGTAAATGAAATTGTTTATTCTGTAAATAGGATATTGGAATGACTTTTACACGTCATCTTAAAAAAAAAAAAAATTGCTAGATGAGTTCGGCGTTTCTTAGCTGACTACTCTGAGAAGAAAGGCCGAAACAAACTCAGAGGTCACAGTCTCTTTTAAAGTCCAGACATAATCTTGGTCAGGCCATATGAGGACCATGTAGATTAGTCTGAAATGGTCTTTTGAGAAAAGAACCACACAGATTTGAGTGGACCTGTCCTGTCAGTGCAAGCATTTGTCAGTAATCGTGGAGCTCAACTCAGAACTTAAGGAGCTCAACTCTACGAACAATACCAAAGAAAGGACATTTAGGTAGGCCGCATAAACTACTCAACTGCCAGACCATACATAGATTTAAAATAAATACATGTTGCGGACCTGTCGAATTCACTTGTACCGTCAATATTGATACAAGAGGGTGTTCTGTAATTTGATTGCGTTGCAAATAGTTTGTTATGACGATGCGTATTAATATTCAGTGGCTGCAATCTCGATAGAACACACCCTGTGGCGTGTGCCGTATCGCCTCTTTGATGCCGAGAATATTGTTCTAACGATAATATTAACTAGAAGATGGCGGAGGCGCGATATGCTAATTCTTAGTACAAGCAAACTGTTTCGCCTGATATTGATTTCCCCAAGAATTTTAATACACTCAAGTCTTTCAAAGATTTACCGGTTCAACTCACTAGAAAATCTAATAAATTGCTACAAGTAAAGCAAAAAGAAAAAATGTGAAAACTTTGCAACGATTTAAAATAGTGGAAAACCTTCAATGAAAAAAGCGGAGTTTCAGAGCCCTTTCACGCGAAGGGCTTTGGTCCGTTTTAGAAGGAAAGCGATGAAGATTTGTAAGGATTAGTTAGATAAACAACTTTCTTTATATAAAAGGAAAATAAAGACAAGTAGGCTGCGAGGAGAAAATAAGAGGGGATCGTTCGAGACTTCTGTGTGTACGAATTTTTACGTAACGTACGATAAAGGTGTGATAAATGGAGCTAAGTGTGTGCGCCTCAAGTGTGCCTAATATCCACCGGTGCGTTTATGATGAAAATTCACTTTTACGGGGAAGGTAACCGTTACTCAAGTACTTTCATTATTTTATACGAGATAGACGACTGTTCTAGTATGTAAATATTGTACTTACGTATATTTTATTAGATTTTGATTCCATTATTGCTTGTTTGATACTCTAGTTGGTATCAAAATAAAACATTTTAATGGTTGCAATTTTTATTTTCATCATAGTATGCAGACAAATTAGAGAGCTTAAGTTTTACATACATTAGTCTATTTTAGAATGAAATAATTAGATAGGTAGATAATTTTTATTTAAACTAGTTTGTACCCGCGGGTTCGCCCCCGTGGATGTCGTAAAATATCCCACAGGAACGTACTACCGTGATTAAAAGTACCCTTTGTGTTAATTCTGGTTATAAATTGTGTATCTGTGTTCCAAATTTCAATCAAATCCATTCAGCCGTTTTTGTGCTAAACTGCTAATCCGGTACATACACCCAGACAAACAGACAGACGGACAAAAATCGTAGTTACTATTTTATTATTACGTAGACATAAGATGGTGGTTATTTTAATGGTGCTGGTAGTTTGGTGGCATTATTTCGTTTATAAATTTTTAACCTTAAAAATACATTTTTAAATATTTTTATAGATATCATTAAAAAAACATTTAAAAATATAAAAAATAGTAGCCCACCGGTATCGGGAACAGGGTCCAAGCTGTGGTGGAATTATTATTATTTTAATGATAACTTCTGAATTACAGTTTAAAGAAGAAAATAGATACGACAACAGGATTGAAATAAAAAATCAATACTCCTCAATAGTCATGCAGTTTTCGGTATGACAGTCGGTAACTACAAAAACGTTTAGTAATAACTGAAAAGTACTGCGAAACTAGCCCATTTTTATATTCTGACGTGATCCAATAATCCATAAATGCCGAAGTCACAAAAATAACGAATGTTAAATAAAAGCTTAAAATAGTCGAACGGACCATCCAATGTTCAAACTGGTTTCAATCATAATTAAACTTCGAAACAGATATTTTTGTCTTTGTTTACCGAATTAGACGTGCAACTAGAGCTTTAGATTTACATAACGAAAATCTTAAATTCATTTATTTACTGATAGACAACATACAGCCTAAACTGCTGGATCTTGGTCTAGAAGCACCAAATTTTGCACACAAGTTCCGTATACAAAGGGAGCAATAAGGAAAGATTTTTGATAATTCTTCCCCTATAGGTGTTAAATAGACTGACAGTTGGAATAAAACATGGTTTGAATGGATAAATAAATAAGTACGTAATTTTTTCCGATAGGAAATAATAATAAGAGCCGTGCAGGCAACTTCGTGACGTCATGCAGGGTTAAGTAGGCCGCGGTATGCTCCCGTGACCCTACAGTTCACAGTGACGGACGTATTCTAGTGATTTGTAGCATTTGTGATAAAACGTGCTGATTTATGTAAAGATGTAAAGACTATTTTATTGATGTACCATCTGGCACACGGTTTTTCTTAAGAGGGCACCGAGCTTTTTTTTACAAACAAACATGTTTTTACTAAGCTTGTTTGAAGTAGTAAACAATTAAAATGAAATGTAGGGAAATATATTGGTATTATTGGGGATATATGTATACTAGACATTATGAGCGATGGAAACACGATTTGATAAAGTTGCCTCGATGGAATAAATAGGCAAAGTTATCTCTTATCGAGTAATTTTTTCCTCTATTTTACTACTTTTTAGATAATTATATAATTTTATATTATGATTAATTAACTAAAATAAATTTCATAGATGGCTGGAGCTTTTATGCACGATAGTTTTTTTTTATTTAAGAGCAATACGATGAAAAAAACAACGAAAGACATTGAAAAAGTACAAAAGTGGTTATTTTCTTTACTATTTACACGTAAAGAAAAAGACAGAGAAAAAGGCAAATGGTAGGTACGCTCTTAATTCCCCTCTTTGAGGAGTGGCTGGAGAGGCGCCACGGCGTCCTCGCTTTCCGCCTGACGCAGATCCTCACCGAACACGGCTATTTCGGGAGGTACCTGTTTCGGATAAGGCGGGAGGAAACGCCCGGGTGTCATCCCTGCGTGGATCGCCCGGAGGACACGGTGGAGCATACGGTGGAGGTATGCCCGGCTTGGGCAGAGCACCGCCGTGTCCTCGTGGAGGCGATCGGTGGCGGGGATCTCTCGCGTCCGGCGCTGGTCCAGGCCAGGTACGGAGCGAGAGGGCATGGGAGGCCGTCACCACCTTCGGTGAAGCAGTAATGCTCGCGAAAGAGGAGGCGGAGCGCGTGAGGGAGAGGCAAATTTCGCGCCCTCATGCCCCTAGCCGCCGCAGGAGGAGACGCCCTGGGCGTCCGATTCCCAGCCACCGTAGGCGCGGGCTTCCGGACGGTGAGCAATGGATAGCTCGCCGTCCGGTAAGGACGAGGCCCAGGTACACGGCGTGTTTCGTTTTCTAGCACTGTAGTTAACTGTACAAAAGGGGCTAAGCAGAAATCCTTGAAATTATTTCATCAAAATATTCAAGGTTTTTCTTCCAAACAATTGGAAATTGAATTGTTTTTAGAAAAAACAAAGTTTGACATTATTTGCTTAACTGAGCATTGGTTAAAAGATTATCAAATGTTAATTAACTATGAAAATTATAGTGTGGCTAGTTGCTTTAACCGAAAATCAATGCGGCATGGTGGTTCACTAATCTTAATTAAAAGTTGTATTAAATCAAAAACCCGTAATGACATAGTTGAACTATCGGTTGAACATAGCTATGAACTGTCTTGTGTTGAGCTAGATAAGCATGTCATAGTGTGCGTTTACAGACCCCCTAATTATCAAAACTACTCTATATTTGAGTCAGTAATGGAAGATGTTTTGGCAAAACTTGCAACTGGTAATAAATCAGTAATTATCTGTGGTGACTTTAACATTAATATTTTAGAAAATAATTCAAATACCACTAGATTTCTAAATTTGTTCAAATCATTCAATTTGTCAAATGTGTTTGTAGAACCAACCCGAATAACTACGACTACTGCTACATGTATTGATAATGTGTTTTGTTGCTGTGTTGTTGTTGTTTATATTTAGATAAAGCTATAGTTAATTATCTCCCTTCTGATCACAGTGGTCAAACCATAACTTTTGAGTCCAACACACCCATACAAAAAGTGCAGATTCAAATTAGACCAATAACATCGGGTAATTTAAATAAGTTTAATAGCTTCTTAATTATCAAGTTATGTGGTCTGGGCCTAAATATGTCCAATGTCAATTTTTTGTATGAACAATTTTTTTCACTAGTGCAAACAGAGTTCAATAACTCTTTTAAGAAAAAAACTAAAACTATTTGCCCTAAGTTTTTATTCAGTGACTGGGCAACTAAAGGCATCAGGAAAAGTAGGGATAGATTATTTGAACTATATGGCCTTAAGCCGTATATTAACACGGAAACTTTTAATAAGTATGTTGCTACTTACTCTAAAACTTTTAAAACTATCTGCAAAGCAGCTAAAGCGTCTTTCATTAGCAACAAGGTTAAATCAGCAGAAAATAAAATAAAGACAGTTTGGAAAATTATTAACAATGAAACGAACAAGAACAAAAGTCATAATACTGATTACACATTGGACACATCCCGCGTTCTCATTAGCGATAAGATCGAAGTTGCTCAGGAATTTGCAACTTTCTTTACCAATATTCCTATTAAAACTACAGAAACTTTAAATTCCTACCCCTTACTTGCTATTGATTTATTAAGAGCGAATGTTTCTGCCTGTCCTTTAGAATTTAAATTTAATCATATAAACCCTGTGGTCGTTGTTAAGGCTTTTAAGCAACTTAAGATCAAAATTACCGAAGATCTGTGGGGCATGTCTACTAAAGTTTGTCAATCTATTATTGAGACAATTGCACCCTATTTAGCTTTAATATTTAATTTGTGTGTAGATCAAGGGGTCTTCCCGGATTTAATGAAGTACAGTAAAGTTATTCCACTTTTCAAATCCGGGGACAGCAAGGATACTAATAATTATAGACCCGTATCGGTTTTGCCGGTTTTCAGCAAGGTGTTTGAAAAAGTAATGTTAAATCAAATACTGAATCATTTTAATCGTAATAACATCTTACACGATCAACAGTATGGTTTTACCAAGGGACGTTGCACAACTGACGCCGGTGTCACTTTATTAAAACACATATTTAACGCGTGGGAAGAGGCACAGGATGCAATAGGTATCTTCTGCGACCTATCCAAAGCATTTGATTGCGTTAATCACGAAACACTGCTCTTGAAACTTCAGCATTACGGACTGGCAAAACTTGCGCTTAACTTAGTAAAATCATATTTGAATGATAGACTGCAGCAAGTTCAAATAAACGGTGTAAATTCATTGGGTTTAAAAGTCAAAATGGGTGTACCACAGGGCTCGATATTGGGCCCATTCCTCTTTTTAGTATACATAAATGATTTACCTCATTTACTGAAAAACCGACCACAAATGGTGTTATTTGCTGATGACACATCACTTATTTTTAAGGTAAACAGACCCGCACAGGAGCTTGACGACGTAAATAACGCTATGCTAAAGGTCCATAATTGGTTTACTGTAAATAATTTAGTATTAAATGAGAAGAAAACTAAATGCATAAGATTCGCGTTACCGAATGTTAGAAGTAGTGAATGTCACGTTGTACTGAATAAGGAGACACTAGAATTCGTCGAAAAAACGGTTTTCCTGGGAATCACGCTTGACTCAAAACTACAGTGGGGTCCTCACTTAACATCACTTGCAGGGTGGCTAAGTTCAGCCGCTTACGCTGTTTGGAAAATCCGCCAACTAACAGACGTGGATACCGCGAGACTGGTCTATTTTAGTTACTTTCATAGCATCATGTCTTACGGTATTTTGCTGTGGGGACGGGCCGCAGATATTGACTCTATATGTATTCTGCAAAAGAGGGCTGTTAGAGCCATCTACAACCTCCGCAGACGCGAATCTCTTAGGGAACTGTTTAAGAAAATTAATATCATGACGGTACCTTGTCAGTATATATATGAAAACATTATGTATGTTCGAAAAAATCTACATCTCTATAGTAAGATAAGTGACAGGCATAATTTTAACACAATAAATAGGAACAAATTAGATCAACCACGTTTCAGATTGTCTAAAGTACACACTTCTTTTATGGGGTACTGTGTAAAATGTTATAATAAAATACCACTCGATATTCTTCAACTAAATGAGAAGAAATTTAAAACTTGCATTAAACGCACACTATGTAGACAAGCATACTATAAGTTGGATGATTATATCGTAGATAAAAATGCTTGGCTAAATGCTGGTCCTGCTCCACAGCCACTTGGGCTCACTAGTTAAAAATGAAAAAATTGGTAGAGTTGCTTCCCCTTTTTTATTTTTTCTGACTACGAACTTATTGTTTATTTTGTTTTTTTTTATTAAACTAAGTTTTAATTATTGAATACTCCAATAGATAATATTGATTTTCTTTCTTTTGGTGGTAAAATTCTTGCAAACTATAGTTTTGTATAACTTAGACGCATTTTTATTTTCAATTTTTGTAAATGTGAGTACCATGGAGTCGTTTTACTATGTTATTATGTTGATTTTGACTTGAAAGAGCAGGGTAGTTGAGAGTATGTCATGCTCACTTAAATGTCTCGCTGATGGTGGCGAGTGTGTTGGATCATTCGGTTCCCTACAAAATGGTTGAGCTGGATGGTGCTGATCCACGCGTCATGTTCGTGAACGGGCGCCGTCAGTTGAGACTGGTCATCTCTTATCTGCCAGGGCTTATTTTTAATCGTTTTTGATTTATATTTTTTTTTTTTTACATTGTTCTCACATATAGAATCAACAAGAGTAATGTACCCAGGATTTTGTAATTTCTATATTTAAAAGAGTGTCCTTGGAGTTTCTTGCCCGTTCTTCTCCATAGAGATCTACGTTTTGGAATGGGCAACTAGCTTCAACTTTCTGACTAACTGACTCTTTGACAATTCAAAAGTGCCTGTAAAGGGTTTAATTGAAATAAATGCTTTGATTTTGTTTTTTTTTTGATTTTGTCGTGTTCCACGCGCGCCTCAAAGAGATGTCAGCAATTGAAGGGGTCCAATGAGACCATTGCCTGCCGGGGTTGCGGGAAAGTCCGAAAGGGATACCGTGGCCCCCTGGCATTGCACAGGCAACAGAAGGAACACGGGTGGGTTTTAGTCAGTAAGAGTCTGACACGCCCTCCCGCTCCACCCAGAGCGGGAGAAGTCATTTGATGATTTCCCACCCACAAAAAAAAAGGTACGCTCTTAATATTAAATGAGCATTTATTGTGTCACAACATATGCACTGAGACCCTCTATCAACCTTACTGTCTGTCTATAGATAGATTTAAAGAATACTCTTTATTGTACACCATAAAAATTGCAGACATAAATGTTTATGGCTAATATTTATTCGTATGTGTGCCAACACAAACTAAGATTATTTTTTAAACATAATAATAAAATCACACAATACTTCGTTAAGTCTCTAAACAAGACAACAGAAAAACCGCATAAAACCGTAGATTCTTGAATAACAAACATACATTTCAATTTTATTTATTCCTCTTGGTATTCAGTGCACGTATCTCTGGGCAGATTTTACTGCTTCATCTCTACATTGGATTCATAAATAAATATTCGTTTGTGCATATGGTGTCACACTTCTGCCCAAAGGCAACAGAACGAGTGGCTGGTCTTGTCCTTTAATTTTTTGCGGACCGTAGTGAAAAGTTGTGCTTTATTTTCATGTTGGCATTTAACGATACTGAATGTTTTTCAGATGGCATGTTTGTTTATTAATGCCAAATACTTTTTAAAACTTAAGTTAAAAGGCGCTCTGTAAAAGAAAAAAGAGATACCCGGGTGGTCGGTAGGGTTCTATAGATAGTGCAATCCCCGACAACGCGACCCACTCCGCTCCGCTCCGTACTAAAGTACAGCTTACAGTACAGTAACCGCGGAGTGGGGCGCGTCGTCGTGGATTGCACTATCTGTATATGTAGATAGACTCGCTGTCTATTACATGGACTTAAAAACATATCTGGCGAAATGTGGGTGTTAGGTACTAATAAATCTCTGCAGACAACTGTCCAACCGCACGCGATTATAGAGAACCTAATGTAATACGAGTAGAGCTGGCAAGCAACTAAAAATGAGTTGGCATGCAGCGAGTTCACGACGGCGCTGATATGCGTATGTACCAAGCATTGAGTCTCTCAACGAGTGTTCTGATAGCGAAGCCTTCTATGATAGCTCTTGTCGCTGCGACAAACCAATAATCGCCTGCGGTGTGAACAGTCAGCGATCAATTATTATTATATGTATCTCTTTTACTTACATGGGACCTACAATATTTTGTACGTTTCTTGAGTGAGAAAATTTGTTGTCGTTGATAGCTAGTCGCTTTCTTGTCGGTGGTAGGACAGGTGCTTTTGAGGAATAGGTACAGTTGTAAAGTTATCTTTAAAAAAAGATATTCAGAGTTTACATAATTTATCATACCATATCATAACTTATTATTCTTCAACATAACTTAGATAAATACAAAACGTGCCACAATTGTTATGTTGTAATTTGTGTGCCATCATTGTTATCATATAGTCTGTCTTATAGTAATTCTTGTTTCAGCCTGGGCACAGTCTAAGAGTTGGTAGGCATACACTAACACTAAAGCGAACCGCCCCTATTTCACACAGTTTTTACAACTTGACACGACATTAACTTTTCTTTATTATTTGGTAATTATCACGGTTGGCGCAGTCAAACTCAAACTCAAAGCATTTATTTCAATTAAACCATTTACAGGCACTTTTGAATTGTCAAGGAGTCAGTCAGTCAGAAATATGAAACTAGTTGCCCATTCCAAAGCGTAGATTCCTATGGAGAAGAACGGGAAAGAAACTCCACGGACACTCTTTTAAAAAAAATTATATTCTTACAAAATATTGTTTACATCATTCATGTTGAAATTATACATGTGAGAACAATGTAGAAAGACGTGTACGTAAAAAGCGTCCGTAATAAAAAATAAAAACAATTCAAAAATTAAAATAAGCCGTGGCAGATAAGAGATGACCAGTCCCCACTGACGGCGCCCGTTCACGAACATGGATCAGCACCGTTTAGCTCAACCATTTTGAAGGGAACTCAACGATCCAACACACACGCCACCACCAGCGAGACATTTGAGTGAGCATGACATACTCTTAGCCGCCAGGGCATATCAAGTCAATGAAAGACGTACCCAGTAAATGGTAGCTTTATAGAAGGTACATGGTCACAGTGCTCACACATGTGCTATGCAATTATACAATAAAAAAAGAGATTGAAGTTATACAATTCAAAGATAGTTTTTGCAATCTTCAGCAATTCCAACAATATTTTTGAATGCTAATCAATTAGTTTATGCGCCTTTGTGGAGCTGGACCAGCGTTAAGCCAAGCATTTTTGTCAGCGATATAATCCCCAAGCTTATAATATGCTTGGCAGCATAGTGTGCGTTTTATACAAGATTTAAATTTCGTTTCATTTAGTTGTAGTATATGGGAAGGTATTTTATTGTAGCATTTTAAACAGTATCCCATGAAAGATGAGTCTACTTTAGCCAGTCTGAAACCCGGTTGAACTAATTGGTCCCTATTTCTAGTACAATAATGTGTCTTTCACCTCTTTTACTGAAAAGATTAAGATTTTTCCTGACGTACATGATGTTTTCATAAAAATATTGACAAGGTACCGTCATGATGTTAATATTTTTAAACAGTTCCCTTAGAGAATCGCGCCTACGGAGGCAATATATTGCTCTAATGGGTCTTTTCTGCAGAATAAAAATAGAGTCGATATCTGCAGCCCGTCCCCATAGTAAAATACCGTAGGACATGATACTATGAAAGTAACTGAAATAGACTAGCCTTGCGGTATCTATATCAGTAAATTGACGGATTTTTCTTACAGCATATGCTGCTGAACTTAGCCGTCCTGCGAGAGATGTTAAATGAGGACCCCATTGCAGCCTTAAATCGAGCGTGATCCCCAGGAAAACAGTTTTATCTACAAATTCTAGCTTCTCCTTATTCAATACTATATCACAATCACTACTTTTAACATTCGGTAAAGCAAATCTTATGCATTTAGTTTTTTTCCCATTTAATACTAAATTATTAGCAGTAAACCAATTTTGGACCTGCAGTAGGGCGTTGTTTACATCGTCAAGATTTGATGCACGTCTATTTATCTTAAAAATTAGGGAAGTATCGTCAGCAAATAACACCATTTGTGGTTGGTTTTTTAATAAATGGGGTAGATCATTAATATATACTAAAAAGAGGAAAGGACCCAATATCGAGCCTTGAGGAACACCCATTTTTACTTTTAGACCGAGTGAATTTACACCATTGATTTGAACTTGCTGTTGTCTATCATTTAAATAAGATTTTACTAAACAGAGCGCAAGTTTACCTAGTCCGTAATGCTCAAGTTTCAAGAGTAAGGTTTTATGATTTACGCAGTCAAATGCCTTGGAGAGGTCACAAAAGATTCCTATGGCATCTTGAGCCTCCTCCCACGCTGTAAATATGTGTTTTAATAAGGTGACACCGGCGTCAGTTGTACAACGACCTTTGGTGAAACCATATTGTTGATCGTGTAAGATTTGGTTGGTGTTAAAATGATTAAGCATTTGATTTAGCATTACCTTTTCGAACACTTTGCTGAATACCGGCAGCACGGATACTGGTCTATAATTGTTGGTGTCTTTACTGTCCCCAGACTTAAAAAGTGGTATAACCTGACTGTATTTCATTAAATCCGGGAAGACTCCTTGATCCACACACAAATTAAATATTAAAGCTAAGTATGGTGCTATAGTCTCGATTATGGATGTACAAACTTTGATAGATAGTCCCCATAGATCCTCGGTCAGTTTGATTTTAATTTGCCGAAAGGCTTTAATAACTATCAATCAATTTGCCTAGCCTTTTCCCAACTATATTGGGGTCGGCTTCCAGTCTAACCGGATGCAGCTGAATACCAGTATTTTACATGGAGCGACTGCCTATCTGACCTCCACAACCCAGTAACTGGGTAATACGATACCCCTTGGTAAGACTGGTTGTCAGACTTTCGGGCTTCTGACGACCCGTAACGACTGCTTTAATAACTATCATAGGGTTTATATGTTTAAATTGAAATTCAACCGGACAGCCTGGGACATTCGCTCTTAATAAATCAATTGAGACATCGGGTGAAGAATTTAAAGCTTCCGTCGTTTTAGATGGTATATTAGTAAAGATATGTACAAATTCTTGAGCTACTTCTAAGTTAGAGCTTATTGCACCACGTGAAGTCTCCAATGTGTAATCAGTGTTTCGTTTTTTTTCCCTACTAGTTTCATTATTTATAACTTTCCAAACTGTTTTTATTGATTTGATCTTATTGCTAATTGTACAGGGCTTTAGCTATCTTGCAGGTATTTCTAAAAATTTTGGAATATGTAGCAACATACTTGGTGAAAGTTTCAGTGTTAATGTAAGGCTTAAGGCCATACAGCTCGAAAAGCCTTTCCCTACTTATCCTAATACCTCTAGTTGCCCAGTCACTAAATATAAAAATAGGGCTAATATTTTTTGTTTTCTTTTCAAAAGTTTTATTGAATTCAGTGTGCACTACTGAAAAGAAATCCTCATACAATTTATTTGCATCATCCATATTATGGCCTAGAACATTTAACTCCTTATTTAGGATACTATTGAATCTATTTAATTTGCCATTTGTTATTGGTCTAAATTGTATTTGCACTTTTTGCAAAGCTGTTTTAAACTTAAAAGTTACCGTTTGACCACTATGATCAGACGGCAAATAATTTACTATGGCTTTAGCTAAATAATCACAATCGCAGAAGACATTATCAATACAAGTAGCGGAAGTTGAAGTTACTCTAGTCGGTTCTGTAAAAATGTTAGATAAATTGAATGATTTAAAAAGACTTAATAATCGATTGCTATTTAAAGTATTTTCCAGAATATTAATATTAAAATCACCACAAATAATTGCGGTTTTGTTACTGGATGCAAGTTTCGCTAGGACATCTTCCATTATTGACTCAAATAAAGAAAAGTTCTGATAATTAGGGGGTCTGTACACGCACACTACAATATGCTTATCCAGCTCAACACAGGACAGTTCGATGCAATGTTCAACTGATAAACCAACTATGTCATTACGTGCCTTAGTTTTTAAACAATTTTTAATCAAGATTAGAGAACCTCCACGCAGCATAGATTTACGGTTAAAACAACTGCCCATACTATAGTTCTTATAATTAATTAGCATTTGGTAATCCTTTAACCAATGTTCAGTGAAACAAACAATGTCAAACTTTGTTTTTTCTAAAAACATTTCAATTTCTAATAACTTGGAAGAAATACCTTGAATATTTTGATGAAATAATTTCAAGGCATTCTGCTGATCTCTTTTTTGGTAAATATTTATTTTAGAGCCAGAAGATACCTTGTTGTTGTTAGTTATAAGAATATTCTTACTTGTACCTCCTGTTGTCTTACAAACTAGTTTAAATGACTATCCGGAGTTGACCCCATGACCTCAGTGTCATTACCAGGCAGTGAGCTCATAGTGAGTGAGGTACATGGAACCTCCTTCGTACAGTCTGTATAAATATTTATAGCATTTGAGCTACATTTATTCAGGCTTACCACCTTATAATTAGTACTATTACTAACCGTTGTGGTGTTAATAACACAAGACTTCGACGTACTACCTATGTCTGAGTTTATATAAAAAGCTAATAGCCTTGCTATTATGTGTCTAAAACTAACAGGCAAATACACAGTATTCCTAGTCGATTTCAATGTTTCCACAAAAATGTTGGTGTCAAGAAATACAAGCGTGTCACTACAATGACTAACTAAGAAGTGCATATGCTTGTTAAGCATATGAATATAATTGTTTTGTCTATTTGTCAATCTTTCAAAATATGGGAAAGCACACAATATTATTTTACTGCAATTTAACTTTAACAACTCAGTTACACAGTCAGTGATTTCTTCTTTTTTTACCTTAGAACTATTACCTACAAATACAGTAATGTTGGTTTTAGGATTATATACATTTCCTGTTACTGATGCCATTATTTGTTTGTAGGTTGACCCTTTTTTTTTTTTTTTTTTGGGTGGGAAATCATCAAATGACGTCTCCCGCTCTGGGTGGAGCGGGAGGGCGTGTCAGACTTTTACTGACTAAAACCCACCCGTGTTCCTTCTCTTGCCTGTGCAATGCCAGGGGGCCACGGTATCCCTTTCGGACTTTCCCGCAACCCCGGCAGGCAATGGTCTCATCGGACCCCTTCACTCGCTGACACTCTTTGAGGCGCGCGTGGAACACAACGCGCCGTCGACCCGGGCCTGGTCCTTACCGGACGGCGAGCTACCCATTGCTCACCGTCCGCAAGCCCGCGCCTACGGTGGCCGGGAATCGGCAATCGATTCCCGACGCCCAGGGCGTCTCCTCCTGCGGCGGCTAGGGGCGTGAGGGCGCGAAATTTGCCTCTCCCTTACGCGCTCCGCCTCCTCCTTCGCGAGCATTACTGCTTCGCAGAAGGAGGTGACGGCCTCCCATGCCCTCTCGCTCCGTACCATGGCCTGGACCAGGGCCGGACGCGAGAGATCCCCGCCACCGATCGCCTCCACGAGGACACGGCGGTGCTCTGCCCAAGCCGGGCATACCTCCACCGTATGCTCCACCGTGTCCTCCGGGCGATCCACGCAGTGATGACACCCGGGTTGTAGGTTGACCCTGGCATACAATAATTTAGAGTAGAATAACACAGGTTGTTACTAATTAATTTACCTTTTTTTTTTTTTTTTATTTATTTATTTCAACAAAAGTTACATAGGTGTATTTCACAAATCTTCTGCCAAACTGCAGGACAGTTTGTCGGCAGTGTTCTCGTGGACACAATTTTTAGACACAATTCTTAATAGTTTTTGCGTGATTCTCAGTTTTTTACCCGCGTTAGACATAACTTTACAAATCAATTACACTATGTAATATAAACAAAATCTAAAATATTCATAGATTAAGTTATCAATAAAATGCTCTAATTTAACATATATTTTTTCCAAATCATTAACACTACCCGTTTAGACGTGATCTTCAGTACAAAATCATTAAAAGTCGGTTAATAGCGCCTTAACAGTTTAGGTTCCAGCACTAGGGACACAGACCTAAATAGTGCTTACGCAGGATATTTTTTATTTACCTCAAGCAGTGGTTAAGCGATTGACTGCTGCGCTGCATGTCGCGGGTTCGATTCCCGCACGGAACAAATATTTGTATGACTTACAAGTATGTAGTTGTTCCGGGTCTGGCTGTTTGTGTATGTGAGTTTAAATGTTTGTAAACGCACCCACAATACAAGATAATTCCTAGTGCAGTAGTAAAAAAATATCTCTTAATTTTGCCGAAAACCGCATCAAAATCCGTTTTGTAATTTAGAGGAACAACGCGGTCACACAGACAGACACGAGTAGCGACTTTATTTTATAATATGTATAGATTAACAGAAAAAGTCATCAAAATCCTTCTTTCAAAATTATCTCCAGTATCAACAAAGGCTGAAGCTCTCAGGGGCTACATGAAACAGTACTAAAACTGTTCGTGTTCCCTCGTGACAAATCGCGCCCGCACAATCACGCACTGTCGTATCAATCAAACTTATCTGCGAACGTTTGTGCCAGTACTGTGAGCTAGTTATAATGTCTGTTTGTCTTCTTAGCTTCTAATATTAATGGAGCATAAATGTCGTATCAAATTAGATAATCTAGCAGAAGTATTAGGTATGCGAAGCTTGATCACGTCATAGTTACGCTAAAGTAAAATCTGTAGCTATGAGTTTGACGTGTTGTGCCTGGCCAGTGAAAAAAATTCATAGTTTTAGGCTTCATTTTCATTTTTTTTTTTCAATTTGTTTTTAACCTTTATGATTGACAACATTTCATACTGGGTACATTTACAGTGATCCAAATTTTTTTTGTGTCTAGTTCCGCCCATGAATTCACGATGCAACATAAGTGTTTAGTGAAAATTATTAGTTTAGAAGTTGTGATTTATTCATTTATTTTCTTAAAATTCTATATTAGTCATGGTAACCTCTCTAGATTGAAAGTGACTGCACTAATTCGAATAAAATTTTGGACATTTTAAATGATTTTGGAAATTTTGGACCACTATAAATGGGCCGTTTAAACAGGTATACTTATTTATTTAAATATACTTTATTGTACACCACAAAAGTATATAACAAAAAAAAACACTACAAAATATACAATGGAAGACGCTATTATTATTATTATTATCGCTTTCCGCGATCTCTTCCAGGCAATCTTGGAATGGACAGTGATTTTCGTGGACATAAAATGGGTATCTGCTTTTTTTTCATTCCCATTCATTAAAATGTTGTATTGGGTAATTTGGTTGGTAAATCTATATACCTACCACAACCCAACCTTTATTATTAGGTACTGAAGACTTTAAGTTCAGAAACTTAGTCGGTTACAGGCGAATAGTTTATGTACAATGTACAGGGAAATGTGGTCCAATATACCTACTAACTTGTATTGTTCAAATTACCTGGAAAGACGTACGTAGGTGCATATGTACTGGAATAAACGAAATTCCGTTTATTAGCCGCCTGACACACTTACACACCCACAGCTGCATGTGGGTTGTTGGAACGCGTTGAAAATTGCCTGTCAATCCTCACCACAGAATGATCGTGATATTTAGTACGCAATCCGTCATCATGGACAGGAGCGGTCTGTACATTTGGTGTGGGCCGAGTTTTGGCTAGTCCAAATATGCAGATTACGCGTAAACATTTTCGATAAATATTGGTAGAGGCAGAATTAGGTGGCTGGGAATACCGGAGGTCCGGAGTTGGTAGTTGTAACATGTTGGAAATTTGCGTTACCTGCCAAGTGTAATTTCACATATGTTTTGAAACCTTATTAGTTAATTAAGCAGCATTTAGCTAACAAACACATTAGGAACTTTACAATCTTAGTTCATTCGCCGTTGTTGGGTGATTAGTTAACCATATTCCCTTGTGTAGCGTTTTAATTTTTGAGACACTGCCTAACTTGTGTTCTACAGCATTCTCTTAATTCTTAGGCAAAATTTCGAGCAAGGCAGATCAAAGGTAAATCGAAAAAAACTAAGTAAACTAAATAAATCAGAACAGAAATCCCTGTGAACACAAATATTTCTGACTTCCAAGATCACAGACATTTCAAACGTGACATAAAACTTCCAACATTGGCCCCAACATACGTCGCCAAAAATATATGTCAAGAAGTAAACTGTATGATAAGTACTGACGTACAGCACACACGAGATTGGAATAAGAATTACACATTACAACTCGTATATCGAACGAATGAAGTTTAACATACTTATGTAAATATGTCGCGATGGAGCGGGACCCACGGATTTTATTACAAGAGTTTCCTCGTTCGTAACTGATGTAAATTTTAAACGTAAAAGACGCGATACGGATGTTAAGAGTTTTATCATTCAAGGAAGTGAGTTAAAAATATCTGTGGCGTTGTTGAGGCATGTATTGTAAAGGATTTTTCATCCCACCATCTCGGAAAGAATATTTTTAATCTTCAGTATCTGAGTGGAAAAGCCGTTTTTATTCTCTAGAGGATAAAGTAAATTGAATTTAGAACATCGTGTGCACTAAGTTTGTGAATTAAAAAAAACATTAAACCTATTTACTGCTACCTCTATGGTGCCGAATATATCATACAACTTTTTTTTAATTTGTTAAAAACTCAGACTCGGAACCTTCTTGGTGTTCTTTTTTCAATTTGCTTTGTACGCGGTTCTTTACGCGGCATTTTTTCACGTCATTGTTAAACCTTAGGTATATTAAAAACAAGAAACTTGAAAACAAGTGAAAAAACTAAAATGAGTGATTCTAGCGACGAGGAAGTTTGCTTGACGCCAACAGAATTGACTGAAACTGTTAATAATGCGCAAATGAGCTTTCTCCCTCAACAATCACGCGAGAAGTATTTAAAACAGTACGATATGTTCAACACGTGGCGACTAGCAAAAGGAGCCAAAACTTTCTCAGAAAACGTTTTGCTGGCATATTTTATAGAATTATCCGAGAACAAGAAAGCAAGCACTCTATGGAGTACGTATTCGATGCTAAAAGCAACAATAAAGATGAAAAAAGACAAACATATCGATACCTATCCTAAATTAGTGGCATTTTTAAAAAGAGCCTCATCTGGTCATCAACCAAAAAAATCGAAGGTTTTCACAGTATCTGATATTGATAAGTTTCTTAACGAAGCACCCGATTCCGTATATTTGGCGGCAAAAGTAAGTCAGTTGCACATTCAGTATCTACTTAAGTATATTAATCTCAATTAAATAGTATACTTAGTAGATGTTGATAGGCATAATTATGCGTTCATATCAATTTTATTCATTTATCTACTACAATACTCTTTACGTTACAGGTTGTTCTTATTATTGGAATAAACGGAGCATGTCGAACTAATGAACTAACACAACTTAATGTCAAAAACATTGAGAAACATTCAGATGACTTACTATTAATTAATTTACCTAATACAAAGACAAAAAGAGACCGCAACTTCGTCATTCGCAAGGAATACGTAACGATTGTTGAGAAATATCAAGCCTTACGCCCGCCTAACACTCCAATCAATCGATTTTTTCTACAGTATAGCAATGGAAAGTGTGTTAGACAGCCTATGGGTACTAATAAAATTGGCAGTATCCCACGAGAAATAGCAACATTTCTTGAACTTCCAGAACCCCTGTTGTACACGGGTCATTGTTTCCGACGAACTTCAGCCACACTTTTGGCTGATTCCGGAGCTGATCTGCTGTCCCTTAAGCGCCACGGAGGCTGGAAGTCCAATGCAGTTGTAGAGGGATACATAGAGGATTCCATCCAAAATAAGTCTAAAATATGTGAAGGCATCGTAGGAGCCATTACACTGAAAGAGCCTCAATCGGATCCTTGTACTGGCCCTTCTACATCAAAAATAAGCCGTTATGAAACACCTAACCATCTCCCTCTCTCTCCAACATTCACGCCAAGGGAATCCGATGAATCGGTACAACTATTAAGTATGACAGATAGTTTACCGAAAAACAGTACACAAGTGACTAACACCAATATTACAGTACCAAACAAAAATATTACACTCAATTTAAATAACTGTAGCAACGTTACTTTAAAATTTTCTTAATTATACCTTAGTATTATTTTGTTATAATTTAAAGATTATTCTGTAATACTTACCTGTCATAATGTAGTAATTAATACCTAAACTGAAATAAAAGTGTACCTATCTTGTGATTGTAAACGTTTTTTTTTTTGCATTTAGTCATTTCCTCGCTGAGGTGGAATGAAAAGTTACGTGTTGCACTCGAGTGCAAAGATTTTTCACCTCGTGCTCTTTTGATTCCCTCGCTAACGCTCAGGATTCTAATTTTGAATCACTCGCTGCGCTCGTGATTCAATTTTAGAATCCTTCGCTTGCTCGGTCATCAAAATTGAACACGCGGTTAAAAAGCAACTTTGCACTCTTGTATAACAAATAACTATTGTTGGATAATAAAGTTTGTGAACACTTTTTGGATGTTAATTTGAGTATTGCAATTGTGTCTTTCAAATAAAACTGGGTTTTGAAAGATGTTCTACGTAATTATGAGGTAACGACTGAATGGCGTTAGCTTACGTAAATAGGTGATAACCGAATCAATCTGCAAGCAATCTGTGGCTTATTTAATAGCTATATCAAGCTATATCTCCAGATTATTTAATTTGACTAATGAACCTCAGTATTACTTATTGAGTTTGTTATTTTCCAAAAGGTTGTGTCAGTTAGTCAAAGTAATGTTTTATCGACAAAGCGATATTTCCAATGCAACAATTGCAAATAGAAGCCATTCAATTCAGTTCCTAATTACAAAGGCAAACAAGACAACGAGACCGAGGTATTCCGGGAACAGTCTATTGATCCCTCAGTATTTATACTCGGCTGCAATGCCTGAATGAAATACTTTGTCACCACGTTGCTTCAAACTGCAACACAATATTTATAAGATTGGGCAATCTTGCCTCGATGGCATTATGATTGGATTTAAAATTGTTAGGAATTGTCTCAATTATTAATCCGTTTCGAGTGCTGATATTTTTGTACCTACTTTGTATAAAACATGAACATGACATGTAACGGGTGTTAAAATACTCTTAACTCTTTGTGTACGGGATCATACTTGGGAACCATCTGGTTACGTTGGTTGGTTGTCAAAGTTCTATGCATGCAATGTTTTCGTGCGTTACATTGCGCGCTGTCTTAAACAGTGATTTTTCGCACTAAAAATTAAAGTCATTTCCCAGCAATAATTTTTGCTCAATGTTGCTTGAGTTGTTTGATGTACAAATGTGTGTTTTTTTTATTTTTTATTATTAACGGTTATGTGATGGGTCTTGTTGCAGCTAAAAAAAACGTAGGTACGGAACCTTCCTACTTAGTAAAAATTGCCGAATGGCGGACAAAGAGCCTCAATTTCATACTACGAGATGTATGAAAGTATTTAAGCTTATGGGTAACTATAGTTAGTAACTAATAACGAGTTAAGTGGTCGCCCGCTATTAATAGGACGAAATGTAGCACTTGCAACTGTGCTTAACCCTCCGGGGATTACAGGCGTGATGTTGTGTTATGTTAAATGTATTCATCCCTTGCTAACAAATTAGTTCAGTACTTGAAATTTATTGAAATTTTAATGTTTAATGAAAAGTCGATATCTGTTGTTTTCACTGGACAAGCTCATTATTTATGCAAATTCAGAATGTTTCACTACTCTAAATTAATAAAACAATGACTGGAAATAGAAATATTCATAAACTGCCTGTACATCGAGTTGTCAAGAATAGAATTATATATATACGATGGATAGGGAATTTAATTTGTGACAACGTATCTTGTGTATGTGTTTTGGCCCTTAGGCAATGATGTGACCGTGTGTGATGCAGCCTCAGTAGAGACCAACTGAGGTGATTTCATATATACATACAAAAACTCACGACTTCTTCCCATGGGGATATGCAGAAACTACAGAACGCCACCTGCTACGATCCTTACATACTTCGATTAGTGATTTCATAAATTTTTAATACTAGCGACCCGCTGAATAATTGCCAAACTTAAGTGGCAATGGGCAGGGCACATTGCTCGCAGAACAGATGACCGATGATGCCGAAAGGTTCTAGAGTGGTGACCGCGTACCTACCGGAAGACGTAGCGTTGGAAGGCTTCCGACAAGATGGACCGATGACCTTGAGAAGGCCTCAGGAATCCGCTGGATGTGGGAAGCACTGAATCGGTCGAAGTGGCTGTGCTTTGGGAAGGCCTATGTCCAGCAGTGGACGCCTTTTGGCTGAAATTATGATAGTGATGATGACCCGCCCCTGCTTCACACGGGTGCAATGTACTGACGCACACGTCAACATCCCAATTTTCATACAGTTAAAAAAAAAATGCTGTATGAAACTGCCAAGAAACTGCCGGGTGATCCCAAATTATACATTTACCTCCTTACTAATAAACGTTGTATAGCGTCTGTGCAGTTACACAACGCTTTGTCTTCTTCTTTCGAAAGTCAAATTACTGACGACTGAAAGAGAGAAAACGGTGTGTAACTATTCACCTAATATAATACGTTTATTAGTAAGGCAGTAACAAAATATCGTTCTAATCATCGCCGTGTGAACGGGCCTTACAATAAAAAAACAAAAGTAGTCTATTGTCTATGAATGGTCTCACTATTTTGTTGAACTGTTTACGAGTATATGAAAAAAGTGGTGTCCTTCTCCATTTGTGGAGTTTGTACGTCCAAATACTTGACCACCAGCACACTGTCATCAAACTTTAAAAATCAATTCATAAATGAATTTCAATAGTCGTAGTTCCCTAATAACCGAGGAAAAATCATGGCACCACGCCGCGCGCCGTCAGCCATAATTATTTTGTTGCGCGTAATTTTAAATCTGTGATATATTTTATACTCGTAGTAAGCATGATATTTTATCGGATAAGGATTTATAATACATATACTGGTCAAAATAGCTTCGGAAATAACAATCTTTTTTATATGAAATTCTGAAAGATAATAGTTATTTGTTATACAAGAGTGCAAAGTTGCTTTTTAACCGCGTGTTCAATTTTGATGACCGAGCAAGCGAAGGATTCTAAAATTGAATCACGAGCGCAGCGAGTGATTCAAAATTAGAATCCTGAGCGTTAGCGAGGGAATCAAAAGAGCACGAGGTGAAAAATCTTTGCACTCGAGTGCAACACGTAACTTTTCATTCCACCTCAGCGAGGAAATGACTAAATGCAAAAAAAAAAACGTTTGCGCATTATTAACAGTTTCAGTCAATTCTGTTGGCGTCAAGCAAACTTCCTCGTCGCTAGAATCACTCATTTTAGTTTTTTCACTTGTTTTCAAGTTTCTTGTTTTTAATATACCTAAGGTTTAACAATGACGTGAAAAAATTCCGCGTAAAGAACCGCGTACAAAGCAAATTGAAAAAAGAACACCAAGAAGGTTCCGAGTCTGAGTTTTTAACAAATTAAAAAAAAGTTGTATGATATATTCGGCACCATAGAGGTAGCAGTAAATAGGTTTAATGTTTTTTTTAATTCACAAACTTAGTGCACACGATGTTCTAAATTCAATTTACTTTATCCTCTAGAGAATAAAAACGGCTTTTCCACTCAGATACTGAAGATTAAAAATACTCTTTCCGAGATGGTGGGATGAAATAGTTATTTGTTATACAAGTGCAAAGTTGCTTTTTAACCGCGTGTTCAATTTTGATGACCGAGCAAGCGAAGGATTCTAAAATTGAATCACGAGCGCAGCGAGTGATTCAAAATTAGAATCCTGAGCGTTAGCGAGGGAATCAAAAGAGCACGAGGTGAAAAATCTTTGCACTCGAGTGCAACACGTAACTTTTCATTCCACCTCAGCGAGGAAATGACTAAATGCAAAAAAAAAACGTTTACAATCACAAGATAGGTACACTTTTATTTCAGTTTAGGTATTAATTACTACATTATGACAGGTAAGTATTACAGAATAATCTTTAAATTATAACAAAATAATACTAAGGTATAATTAAGAAAATTTTAAAGTAACGTTGCTACAGTTATTTAAATTGAGTGTAATATTTTTGTTTGGTACTGTAATATTGGTGTTAGTCACTTGTGTACTGTTTTTCGGTAAACTATCTGTCATACTTAATAGTTGTACCGATTCATCGGATTCCCTTGGCGTGAATGTTGGAGAGAGAGGGAGATGGTTAGGTGTTTCATAACGGCTTATTTTTGATGTAGAAGGGCCAGTACAAGGATCCGATTGAGGCTCTTTCAGTGTAATGGCTCCTACGATGCCTTCACATATTTTAGACTTATTTTGGATGGAATCCTCTATGTATCCCTCTACAACTGCATTGGACTTCCAGCCTCCGTGGCGCTTAAGGGACAGCAGATCAGCTCCGGAATCAGCCAAAAGTGTGGCTGAAGTTCGTCGGAAACAATGACCCGTGTACAACAGGGGTTCTGGAAGTTCAAGAAATGTTGCTATTTCTCGTGGGATACTGCCAATTTTATTAGTACCCATAGGCTGTCTAACACACTTTCCATTGCGATACTGTAGAAAAAATCGATTGATTGGAGTGTTAGGCGGGCGTAAGGCTTGATATTTCTCAACAATCGTTACGTATTCCTTGCGAATGACGAAGTTGCGGTCTCTTTTTGTCTTTGTATTAGGTAAATTAATTAATAGTAAGTCATCTGAATGTTTCTCAATGTTTTTGACATTAAGTTGTGTTAGTTCATTAGTTCGACATGCTCCGTTTATTCCAATAATAAGAACAACCTGTAACGTAAAGAGTATTGTAGTAGATAAATGAATAAAATTGATATGAACGCATAATTATGCCTATCAACATCTACTAAGTATACTATTTAATTGAGATTAATATACTTAAGTAGATACTGAATGTGCAACTGACTTACTTTTGCCGCCAAATATACGGAATCGGGTGCTTCGTTAAGAAACTTTTCAATATCAGATACTGTGAAAACCTTCGATTTTTTTGGTTGATGACCAGATGAGGCTCTTTTTAAAAATGCCACTAATTTAGGATAGGTATCGATATGTTTGTCTTTTTTCATCTTTATTGTTGCTTTTAGCATCGAATACGTACTCCATAGAGTGCTTGCTTTCTTGTTCTCGGATAATTCTATAAAATATGCCAGCAAAACGTTTTCTGAGAAAGTTTTGGCTCCTTTTGCTAGTCGCCACGTGTTGAACATATCGTACTGTTTTAAATACTTCTCGCGTGATTGTTGAGGGAGAAAGCTCATTTGCGCATTATTAACAGTTTCAGTCAATTCTGTTGGCGTCAAGCAAACTTCCTCGTCGCTAGAATCACTCATTTTAGTTTTTTCACTTGTTTTCAAGTTTCTTGTTTTTAATATACCTAAGGTTTAACAATGACGTGAAAAAATGCCGCGTAAAGAACCGCGTACAAAGCAAATTGAAAAAAGAACACCAAGAAGGTTCCGAGTCTGAGTTTTTAACAAATTAAAAAAAAGTTGTATGATATATTCGGCACCATAGAGGTAGCAGTAAATAGGTTTAATGTTTTTTTTAATTCACAAACTTAGTGCACACGATGTTCTAAATTCAATTTACTTTATCCTCTAGAGAATAAAAACGGCTTTTCCACTCAGATACTGAAGATTAAAAATACTCTTTCCGAGATGGTGGGATGAAAAAATGTTTTTTTATTTATCATTTATACAAAAGAACACAGGATTACATATTAAATAGCAGCCAAGAACCACTAAGGTTACTGTGGGTCATCCTTAGAAGATCGACATGTGCTATCGCGGACTTTGATTTTGTTAAGATATACAATCCAGTAGAACATATTTTATCTATTTGCAACGGTTTAGTCAGCGCACGCCATGTAAGCGCTCAAAAAAGTTCATTTTCACGACTTGACAAAACGTCAAGTTTCAGTACTACGTTTAAATTTAATCTAAAATAATTATATATATGTACCTTTCGGAATACATTCTATAAATGATGTTGAAAGCCTCATCAAAATCCGTTGCGTATTTTAGAACAAAGCGGACTTACAGACAAACGCAAAAAGCGACTTTTTTATAATATTTAGAGATAGAGAAGATTAGAGTTGTGATGATTATCTTCGTCATGTTTTATAAAACTTATTAAAAGATCGGAAAGCATTGATGTCCGGGGGTTATTAATCGCAAAAATTACAGCTACACCGTTTGATCCCTCTTCCTCTTATCGTACTCTACATGATTCTTCTCACTCCTTATTACTTTGATATGGAATCGCTTAATGGCACCTGATATCATTTTTACTCGGAACACGCCATGGGCGCTAAAATGACCCTAATATTCTGGACATCAGTGTAAACCCAAAATAATATTGTTTAACAAAGATCTGATCTTGTGTTTATTTCATAAACCCTTGCGTTGTCGAGAACTCTGCAAAATTAATTCATTACAACACGTCCGGCCGTTTTATTATTCTATTACGAGTAGATAATACTGATTTGCTTTGAAATAATTTACTCCGTAGGTTTCGAGGTATTATTTTGCGGAACGAAATACAATCTGGAGTCAAGACGGGTCTATTATTTAAGTTCAGTTTATTCGGAACAAAAGCGTTGATCCGTTAACTTAACCCTTCGCAACTGTTCTTTTCCGTTCGTGCGATAGAAATTATTCGTGTGTTTGTATGTTAAAATTCATGACGGAGTGGACGTACTTTAGTTTCTCTCTGTCATAATCGTTCGTAAATATAATTAATGTGAGAAATGTAGTTGGGTAAGGAAGATAAATTAACGTAGTGTTACATTTTAATTTGCGTGCATAAAATTAAGGCTAACGAGTGACGTCATACAAACATGACGAAATTTTTCAGGTCATCCGGCACACCCTAGGTAGTACACCCACTAGCAACGTCTTCACCACGACATTTGCGACCATAGTATACACTGTGTCACCACAAGAAAATGAAAATAATGGTAATTTTACAATTAAAATATGGCCCAATTTGAGGTGGATTTTACTTAAACTAAGATATTAATGATAATAATAACACGAACTTTCATCTAGAAAAGTAGGCCCATACAGGCCGTAAAGAAGAGATAAGAGAAGAGATAGGTAAAACATGACAAGGCTAAAACGTATATTTTTTGTACCTTTATCACCTTTAATTACCCTGAGAATACTGGTAAAATGATATAGCTATAGAGTAAATAAAACATTTTTCTTCAAAAGATTAGACTCACGCCCACGGTATTTATCTTTTAGGTTATTACGTTGCAGAACAAATAAGTTGCGAAAATAAAGTTAGGTTATAAAGGGGAGAAGTTTTTGTGAGGAATTTTGACTAACTCTTGAATTACTTTTTCTGCTATATGATTTTGTTCGTGTTCTGTAGAGTATACAAAAAATTGATTGAATCTATACTTACGTTGGTAAAATTAATGTGTGAGTTTGTATCTTCGGAATGACTGATCCGATTCGGAAAATCTTTTTCTCTAATGGGAAGCTACAGTAATGCCAAGTGTCATAGAATAGCATAACATCATAGTCAGACTATAATGTCCCCGCTGGGACATAGGCAACCTCTCAGTGAGAGAGAGTGGGCCGTTATCCACCATGCGGGCCCAGTGCGTGTTGGTACATGTCACAATCATGTCTTCGAATTTTTGTTTCTTGGACATGCCGGTTTAAAGTTACATTTTGTTTGTGTAACGAAATCACTAAGATAAGAGGATTTATTTTGCAATGGTCACTGAGTCATGTAGTTACCTTGGATCTCGTATTTTCTAATAAACAGTTTCAACAAACTGGTATCTACCCTGAAGTGCCTAGCAACATATCGGCTTATCCATTGACCGCGAAACACTCACCAGTTCTGGCACCCCCGGGCACTATTACCTAGTTGGTTTTCACATCAGAAACCGGGAAGTATCGGATACAAAATGTTCCTGTTCTAACGGAAAAGAAACTTCACTACCTCAACACCTACTAAATAACTTTTCAATAATAACATAGCATAATATCACGCCTGTATTTCCCCGAATGGTAGACAGAGTTGTAACTATAGTACACTCTCATTTCACCAGTTGTTTAAGTCCCATTTAATAGGGGGCGAATCTTCAACCGAACACAAATCTAGACTGAGAAATTCCTGATAGAAAAACCTAATAACACTTTGACCGACCTAGGAATCGAACTCAGGATGGCATGCTCTTGCGACCACTAGACCAACGAGGTAGACATTTCAACAATAATAAAAGTAGGTACTTTCAATATTTTCAGTATTGATGTTAGTTTTACTCGAGTTCCAAAGCTTTTCTAATTGCGTGAATTATTCAAATAATTTATAATTAATTCAAATGATTTTGTAATTGGTATTGTTTATTTTAGCGACTTTTAATGTGTTGAAATGTAAGTATTATTCGTTCGTAGAAACTCGTTTTTTTTCCAGACGGATGATACATGTGTGCCTTATTTAGAGGTTACCTATTAAACAATAATAATTATGAACGTTATCATCGCGTTCTTATCTTGTTTTTTTTTTTAACTTATAAACGTCGTGTCTGGTTATAAATTACGAGGTCCTTCAATTATCAGTCATATTGAATAATGACTTCATATCGTGTTTCCATACAAATTAATAAGACATTACAGCAACATTTTGAAAAACATCGTGAGGAAAAGCCCATGCCCGAGAGATATATTATTTCTCGACGGCATGCGGCATGTGAAGCCAAGTCAGAGGCCTATTGGTGGCATAAAAAGTCTGACACCAGCTTAGTCACTAAACACACGAAAAGAAAAAAAGAAGCAACATTTTTAAAAATCCTTCACCATCTATTTTACCCACACGTCCACGAAACAATAACATTAATGGCATAACAATTCCATAACGACGAAATGAAGGAAATTGCATTAGTTTCGCTCTTGGTCCTGTTATATCTGTGACATTGTTGCACTTACCCAAATTGTGCCGCGGGACTGTACCCGACGGATTAGATTATGTTTCTAGTGTTTATGACACTTCGCGTTTTCAAACGGTTTCAAGTTTCAGGATGTGGGAAATGTTGGATGAGGCATGTTGTTCTTAACCATTAAAGTTCAGTCGCGATCATAAATACCATACACCTCCGCAAGATTTAAAAGCTTTTTTCCTATAGTTTTGATATAATATTTTTTTGGTGTTACGTGCATTTAACATAATTTGGGTTCTATAATAAATAAAATAAATAAGGTTTTATTATTCCTTACTACCATCTTATGAGCGTTCATCCAAAAAGTTGGCAACGTCGCAAATAGCTATCAAATATTTACCTGTTTTGATTAATTTTGCAATATTACTGTATGAAAATAAGAAATATGGATAACTAGTGAACTAGAATATTAATAATGAATTGCAATTATAACACTGAATTTGATGTTGTAACCGTTATGATGTAAAAAAGGCATTTGAAAAGTTTCCAAATACTTTTTTACATCTAAAACTAAATATTCGGTGTTACGAAATTAATTGTTGCAATTTATAATCAATATTTTAGTTCAGTAGTTAGCCATATTACTTATTTCCATACAGTAATATTGCCAAATTAATCAAATCTTTCTACCGTCAGTTTACAAAATATTTTTGTTTAATGAAAACATAAATGTATTAACTGTCAAATTATTACGCCATGTGTTAATTACATGAGCTGGCAGCGTGATAGCCATTGTTAGCTTAAAATCATTCAGCGAAATTAATTAATAGCGTATTCTGTTAGCATCGAATCAAAATGAATGTATTATTACCGGTAAGTACCTACTTATTATTTTATTAATAAACAAAACATGTATTATAATTATGGCTTCGGCTGCTCACCTTTGATAATGACTGGAGCGTTAAAGCAAGTTTTTTACATAACGTTGCATTTTCATCATTAAGAAGCTTCGATCAATAATACCACTTAAAAAGTCACCTCGCAGGGTTAGAAGCAAAACATGAAATTAAACTCATTTATTTCACTTAAACCGATTACAGGCACTTTTGAACTGTCAAGGAGTCGGTTAAGCTTTGGTTTCCTAAAGCTACAATTTTCTAGAACAGCGGTGACCGCCCACGTAGCATCCGCAATTGACCGGTGGATGACGTCACTAAAACGTTGATTATGAAAGTAAGAGCCTGTGCTCACGATGCGTTGCGGCGCCGCACCGCAAAGATTTCGCCGCTAGCCATATTTCTTATTTCCATACAGTAATGTTGCCAAATTAATCAAAACAGGTAAATATTTGACAGCAATTTGCGACCTTGCCAACTTTTGGGATGAACGCTTTTAATGTATTACTAAAATCTGTACATAGATACATTAGACTCACTAATAGATTACACGCATTATTATCATGTCTGAACGCTCTTCGTTCATAAACGACCAACATTCCAATTACGAGGTTTCATTACCACATTTTGGTTTAATTTTTCGCAGTCGCAGTGCTTGAACTGGTCAACTTGGTCGTTAGAACCGTGTTGGCCAGTGCTTGAACTATCATTGGTCTATTATTGGTCAAGTGCTTGAACTATCATTGGTCTATTATTGGTCAAGTATAGTTGTGATATCTATATCTAGCTCTCGGAAATCTTGGCTCTTCAGAGCCTTTTATAATCTACGTCATCGCGAATCTCTCAGAGTACTATTTAAAAAGATTAATATTATGACGGTACCTTGCCAATTCCTTTATGCAAATATTATGTATGTGAGAAAAAATCTACATCTTTTTAATAAAATAAGTGATAGACATAATTTTAAAACTAGAAATAAAGATAAAATAGATCAACCCTTTTTCAGACTATCTAAAGTAAATACATCTTTTATGGGGTACTGTGTTAAATGTTACAACAGAATACCTTGTGATATATTAGAATTAAATGAAAGAAAATTTTAAACTCATATAATAAGTACACTTTGTAAACAAGCATATGAGAGGATTATATCCAAGATAAAAATGTTTGGAAACATGCTGGTCCTGCTCCATAGGACAATTCAGAATCTAGACAAAATCGAACTGGTTGCCAATTTAATTGTATAATATTATTTTTTTAAACATTTATTTTATATTTTGTGATTACTTGAACTCACACACTGACTTATTATTAGTATTACTTGTTATAATGTTAGAAATATAGTATAATTTTACAATGTTTGTAAGTATGTGAGCACCATGCATATATCACATAATTAATTTATGTCATTCCTTCATTTTTCATTCTTTTTACCTATCGTGGTATAGTAATCTTATTCTAGGTGCATTGTCTTCACATATAATTACATAATTAGTGTATACAAGATATAATGATTTTTTTTAAAGAGTAACGGTGGAGTTTTTTGCCCTCTTCTCCATACCAAAACTACCTTTTAATGGGCGACTAGAATCAGTTACAATTATTTTTTGTAAATTTTGACGTTCAAAAGTGCCTTTTTTTGTGCCTAATTGTAATAAATTATTTGACTTTGACTTGTTCTAGGCCATTTAGAGTTATATAATTAGAAGACTGCAGTTTATGTACGTAAATGATGTCGGATCCTTTCTAGAAACCGATATGCATTTGATGTTTAACTCTTAAAATGTCGATTACACCCCATGTGTGCAAATGACAATAAAATTCTATTGTGTCTGCTAATTGCGCGTGCGACGGGTTAATTAATTTTAGAAAAAGAAAAATAGAAAAGAATTGTTTAGAAAGATAGAAAAAAAATTGGAAATAAGAAAAACTACCTAAATGTAACTCTTACATCTAGGTAGTTTTCTTATTTCCTTCGTATAAACATTGCATGCATCTTCCAACTTTTGCGGTGAGTGCCTTTTCCAACAAGGTAATTTATTATTTCAATGACGGGAACATACTTGCAAATTACATAAATATGTGAAGTAAGTACAACTGTTGCACAATGACTGCATGAGACGTACTGCAAAATTCAACAAAGGAGAACCAATATCGGCGAGCAAGAGAAAGCAAATTAACATTGGCCGGTAAGAACTTTTCTGTTTTCAAAATTAACGCCAGCCAAAACACGAATTCACGAAAAAAAACGGAAACACAGCATTACCACACTAATTACAACGAATAATTTGGCTGAAGCAATTATGATACTTTTTGGGGCTAAAACTGTGGTGGTTAAAATAATAGTAGAAAAACTTTTGTAAAACGAACACACTGCGGTTAACGTCAGAACTACATCCAATTACGCGTCTGAGCCCATTAAATGGATCCAGCACAAGTTTCAAACTTCCACGCAAATATACAATAATAGTTAGCAGGCAACTTTATTGGTTAACCAGCTTTTATCACTGGATCTGTTTGCGCTGTTTTAAAATTATATTGGGTAAACATTTATTAATTTAAAGGTTTTCCTTCGTCTGCTCATGTTGTGAAGTTGTTTAATATAGTTCTTACTTAGAATTGATGATTTTAATGGCTATAATTCTGTAAATACATATTTGTTACGGTCGCAAATCATATTTTAATCAACACACAAATTGATACTGAGCTGCAAATAGCAAAAAATATAAGAAAATTTTAATTTCGCGACAGAGTAGCCCCTGTAGCTTTCACTTTACACACAAAATTTTAAAGTATCTTCGTACTTTTATATGGGACTTATGTAAATGTGTCTTACAAATTTTATCACCAACAAAATTATGTAGTTGTTAGAATTATTTATGAATACATCGCGATAAGCACACATTCATTTCCCAAAAGTGTTGATTATGGCAATACGCCCGATGACCGTCGACCACAACCATTATTTATTGAAGCCGATATGATTTAAAACCTCCAATAAATTTCATTACAGAGTATCATGACGAATAGTTTAATTTTATTATGTTTCCACGTAAAATGGACGAACGGGACAGAAAATTACATCAACTTATTTATTAGCCCACTTCATTCTTCGAATTGGATTCAAATTTTCTTTTAATGTATTATTTTAAATATACGTCAGTATTTTTTTACATAGAACATGGTAAAGGCAATTACAGGCTATTCGAAACAGTAAAATAAGACCTGAATAAAATTGTTCCAGTGCTTCGGAAACGTTGAGTGCAACCGACAAAAAGCCAGGAATTCTTTGAAACCAGCTACCGAAACTAACAAGGATCAATTCAGGCCTTTTTCGTTGAAATTCCTTTATGTACCTAAAATAAATAAAGGTCGCAAAGCAAGCAAAGAGGGGAAGCTGTCTTTATTACTAGGAAAAAAAATGTTAGGCGCAGTTCGAACCCGCGAAGTAGTTTCGTCAAAACGTGTGCCGAAATAATAATAAAAAATCTTTAACGATGATATTTTAAATTTACAATGAATTACAAAATAAATGTTTATTGCATTCTTAATGATGCACATTAAGAATGCAATAAACATCATCAGCTTTCATCTATTGTGATATTTTTCAGTTCTGAGTCAATTTACGGTCGATATGAGACGATTTCTGACACTGCCGTTGTTATTGTATTTGCTCGGCACTAGATTTTTTAGGCTCATTGTATTCCTTATGATACAAGTATTCTTCGATTGTGATTTTTTTAATTTCCCAAGCCGATATATGTCTATATATAAAATTATTTTGGTATTGTCAAATTCATATGCATTTTTACCCACGACATATTTTTTTTACGACCTTTGCCACACCCACTTTGGCTCAGTAGAGCCTCCGAAAGAGTGGGTCCGAATATTATTTGTCAGTCCCACCTCTAGTGCCACATGGCAAACTTTACTATTAAACTCCTGTTCTATTTAATTTAATCTGCAACAAATTATCGTCTATTTCAATTAATTATGACTAAAATGTAGGGACAACATTGAACATTCAAACACTAATACAAACAGTGTGCGTGACGCGTTCAGATCCTTGTTCTGCTAAAAGCCTAAGTCAATTGGAATAGACACAACATGCCTAAAGCCTTTTATCTCGACACAGATGGATCATTGACTTCAAACGAATTTTCAAAGCTATTCTTTCGACGTATAACTAACGTCAACGATCGCTGAAAACGAGAATTGGCTCAGTAATATTAAAAGTAAATATCTTCGAAATCAAATCGTACAAAGTATGTTTTTTATGATTGGTTTTTGAATAAGAAGTTAGGCAGTGTATAGAGTGCCTCTAGCGGCACTCCACCTTGTCGGATAAAGTGCCGCTAGCGGCATAATAGTGGCACTGCCTCGGCTTGGCTAAAGTGACGTAAGCATTGCATTTTCACTATCACTGAGTCACTGTCACTTGTTATTTTGTTTGATTGTTGAGGTTAGTTCACTGTAAAACACCACATTCCCAAAACATTACAGCCTCTTGTGCCTAACCCTGGCTGGTTGTGTGGTCACAGTTCTAACCTAACCTACCTATCAGCTATTTTCATTATTTGTTACTTAATTTTTGTAAATTCAGTCATTGTAGTGACTTTTGATATAAATCTTTTGATATAACGATCAATTAATACAAAAATGAGTAAATGGGAGGATGAAAAGGGACAGAGGAGTCTAGCTCCAAGACATCATAAAAGTGTTGAAGGAGACTGACCCTAACGAGGTGCCAACTTTCGTGACGAAGAATTGGCGCAAGCTGCCTCCAGTCACATTTGACCAAGTTGACGTCACCATGCAGGCTGTACGGGCCGAGGTCGAGATGCAGTGAAAGTTGGAAATATCGCAATCCACCATCAGTGATCTACGTATTGAGGTAGCAGATTTACGCAAGACGGTACACGAGGTCGTAAGTCGATGCACAACCACTCCCCGCCCTCCCCACGTCCCACATCGTTGGGACGCCGACCAATATTAGCATGTCAACACCGGGACGTGCTGACTCGACTGCCGTTATTAAAGTTGCCGCAAATCATCAGCGGCAACCTAATAAGCCACCAAAGGAGTTTGAAGCTCGTTGCCGCCGGTAACAAGCCAAGGACAGCGAAGAAGGCTTCATTCGCGTGGAGAAGAAAAACAAGAAGAAGAAGCCTGCTTGTCGCACTCAGTGCGATACCGCATTGACTGGTCCCGCTATTCCAATAACGCAGCTGTAAGTGTCACGTCTACATCACGCCATGAAGGTAGAGGAGGTCGTGAAGTACATCAAGATTAAGACCAAGTTCACCCTGAGAGTCGAGAAGTTGGAGTCGCGCCATAAGATTAACTTCAAATCTTTTGTGGTGCGAGTTCCACCACCACCACCACCACCTGGAGACTTTCATGAAGAAGGAATTTTGGCCGACGGGTGTCGTTTTCGGCGTTTTCGTGGAAGGTTACATGACACCACGACTCAGCGCAATACGTCGCCGACCCAACGTTATAACTACATAGATTTTGTAGTGATGCTTTAAAAAAATTATGTATTAGTTACGTAGATTACGAGTATTTTGTCTATGGGCCTTAGTTGCCTGAAAATAAAGCAATTATTACTATTTTCTTTTATTTCATTTTGAATGCATATTATTAGTATAGGGAGTGTTATTTTTCTCAGCTCTGGTTTTAGCTACATTTACGGGCCAAACCCAAGTAAATACAGGGTGTGGTATTTAAGGTGAGAGTATACTTTCGTCTAACTGCATAAATTTCCTAAAAAATCTGCATGTGTTTAGGATGGCTGTTTTCTGCAAATTGATGTAAAGGGTTTCTTCTAGCTATATTAATTTCAGACTACGGAGGAGATGGTTGGGTATAACACTTGTCGTGGAGAGAACTACAGGAACAACATGAACTTTTTCTTGCCTGCAGATTCTTGTAACTTCTTCATTAAGCTCAGCGTATTTGCTTATTTTTTCAGCGATTGTTTTTTGTAGGTAATGGGTGTTGGGGACTGCAATGTCTATAAGGTAAGTGGTTTTTCTTAATTTATCCTGTACGGTTATGTCTGGTCTATTATAGTTGAAGGTCCTATCTGTAAGTATGGCGCGATCGTAATACATTGAGATGATTTTTGCAACCTGATTGTGCCTGTGAGTGTAGTCTGTCTGTGTGAGGGCTATGCATGCTCCGGTTATGTGTTGTATGGTTTTTGATTGAATGTGGCATCTACGGCATTTATCATTTGTGATGGTAGGGTCTTTAATTATAAATTTTCTGTAGTTTTTGGTGTTGATGTATAGCTATTATAAGGCCTTCTGTTTCAGGGAACAGGTTTCCTATTTTAAGCCACTTATTTGATGCTAATTTGTTAATGTGGGACTGCTCTAGGTCATGAGGGTCTACCGTGAAGGACTTTCTTTTTCCAGTTTTAAATGTTGTCTTGTGTTTATGTCTTGTATATTTTCTTAATTTAAGTTAAGCGGGGTGTAATTCAAATAATTTAAAGCAATGGCTTTGCGTATGTTGCTAGTGCGAGATTTTGTGTAGAAAAATGTTTTAAACCTAGTGATTTGTTTCTGCCAAAGGTGATCCTCTTCCTCCATTTTGTTGTTTGATGATGAGTCGTTCGATCGCAGATTTAGGATTTAGGTTGTTGTGTTTTGTAAGTGTTGTGCCTGTGATTCTTTCTAACTGTTCAATGTCAGTTATTGACCATTTTATTACTCCGAATGAGTAGTAGTTTGCAATATTGGTATTGCAAAGTTATTCAAAGCTTTTAAGATGCTTTCCAAATAGCTGTGTTTTGCAAATTGCGTTAATTCTTCTCCTATATTCTGTATTTAGTGCCTCTTTAGTTGCTGTGTGGTTAAGTCCTTTAAGTAGCTTGTATCCTAAACATTTTTATAAATCTGTTGGTTTTTACTATTATTATTATTTTTAGTTTTTCACTATTCTCGGGACCCTAGGGTCCCGGACCTTTTGAAGGCGTACGAGGAGCCGAAGCCAACTCGCACAGACCCGTTAGACGATTTTAATTAAATGAGGCACCAACGACGATTATCCCTGTATGTACTATGCAAGTGCACCCAAGGACAACCCTCGGATAGTGTAGGACTATTGCAGGATAAGGAAACAAATATGACTGGTGACCTGGAACTATGGAAGGACTATGGCTCCTACCTGACCAATGTTTTATATGTACACGGATAGAATGGCAGGGGGTGACTTGCACACTCAATAATGAGCTCCCGAAAACTGTCGCGCACATAGTGACGTAGTGACAAGGGGTCTGAGGTGCTTGAAGAGTGGAGAGGTATTCCACGGTTTTCAGAACAGTCCCAGAGCCCAGAAGATGATCAAGATCCCTCCGAGCACTAACTAGAATACTTTTATCCTCCGAGCACGTTTGCTCTTGCAAATCTCCACTCAAGCCAGCCAATTAAAGCAAAAATGAGGTGGGAGCTCTGTTCCTCGTCAGTGTTCACTCCAGCCGGTCAATAAAGGCAAGCCTTAGATGAGGAACAAGATTTCTCGAGGAAGAAAGGGTCCATTGGGTCGCTACTGTCCATCAGCTTGCCACATGCTGCTCTGCGGGTTTCTGTATCTCTCCGGCAAAGTAAACTATACCGGCACAGACCTAAACATTGGAGCGCGCAAGCCCCACTACGACGTCAACTTAGAGATACGGCTGTGGGGTTATTATTATTTCCTTTATTAATATACATAAATTATATTTTAAAATATTAGAATAAAAAAATATAAAAACGTTTAAAAATATGAAAAATAGTAGCCCACCGGTATCGGGGGCAGGGTCTAAGCTACCGCGGCGGTCAGGGCTCCAGAGAGAGGAACCTCCTAACAATGCGAGCCATGTCCAGGAGTACCGCTTTCTGAATCAAGCCCTTAATCCAGCTGCCCAACGAGAGTCTCCATAGGTGTTAATCGAGGCTCTTGGCAATTAAGACATTGGCTGATACGACTATCAGCACAATGATTGCTGAGTCCACATCCCACATGTCAACAACCTCGCGAGCTAAGTCAAGATATTTAATTTGTTTATCTTTCTCGGCTTTCACGAGGTTCCCGTCATTCGGGACCGTTATGTCAATGATCATTGTGCGCCGCTCTCCTCGATCCACCACCACTATATCAGGCTTATTTGCAACAATAGTCCTGTCAGTGATGATGGATCGATCCCAGTACAATGTGATATTTCCATTTTCGAGAACTGGGTCGGGCACATACCTGTAGTACGGTACTTCCGATTCCACAAAGTATTTCAGAGCAAGTTACTGATAGATAATCCTGGCTACAAGATTGTGTCTATGCAAGTACTCTTCGTTAGGTAGACGAGAACACCCGGAGATAATGTGTCGGATTGATTCTCCCGGACGGTGGCATGCCCGACAGATGTCAACCGTGCCGTCCTTCATAATGAATCTCCGGTAATAGTTCGTCATCATAACTTCGTAAATAATTGCACAGACAAAACCTTCGGTTTCCCCAAAGGGATCACCTCAACGCAGTCAGGCTACGGACGCTAATAAATCAACATCGAGTCCATGTAGGGCCCGGAAGTAGCGTCCGTGAAGCTCCTTACTCTGCCATACCTCCTTGCGATCGTTAGTGTCTAGCACTACAGGCTTGCGCCAATTCTCTTTAGCCAATGAGAGCGGGGTAAGGCCCTTGTCCACCGCGACCACATCTCGATGCATCCCCACGTCGGCTTCTAGGAAATATTCCCTGAGACTGCATATCTCGTGATTGTGGAGGGTCTTAGTGTTTAAAAAGCCTCGACCTCCACACTTTCGTGGGATATACAGTCTCATTACCGATAACCGTGGGTGATGCATTCGATATGCAGTCAGCAGCGTACGGACCCTCCTATCCAGGGCGTCGAGTTCGGTCTGAGTCCATTTGAGTACGCCGAAAGAGTACATCAAAACCGGCATGACCCAACCGTTGAAGGCGCGCACCTTGTTGCCGCCTGATAAAAGACTATTAAATACTTTCTTCAGGTGGCCAAAGAATTGCTCCTTCAACGATTGCTTAATGTCAGTAACATTGATGCCCAACGCTTCCGACATACCCAAATACTTATAGGTTTCGGATGCGGAGAGGGCTCTAAGGTTTATGGAGTCCGAGAGTTGGGTTCCTACGGATTCCACAATCTCCCCTCGCTTTACGTGCATGACCGCACTTTTGCCACACCAAATACCATACTGATGGCTCCACTGAAAGTTTCAGTTACTTTCAGTAGCTCCATCAGTTGCAAGTTGTTGAGGGCAAAGAGTTTTAGGTCATCCATGTAGAGGAGGTGACCACTTCTCCTCAGCCGATAGCCTAGGCCTGAATACTCCAGCAGTGTGCTAAGAGGATTCTGGGCTAAGCAGAAGCAAAGTGGACTTAAACTATCGCCCTGAAATATGCCTCGCTCGATCCTTATCGGTTCGCTATTCCTCTAGATATTTCGACATCCTGCATCCAACTCCAGCACCCTAATGAGCCATGTATGTGGCACGAGTCATAGGCCTTCTTATAATCTATCCAACATGTCGACAGATCCTTTCGGGAACGAAACCTGTTGACTAATGGCCATATCAATGAGAAGTAGCTCCTTAGTGCCGCGTGATCCGTTCCTACATCCATTTTGAGAGGCAGACATGATGGAGTTGGTGTCTGTATGTTTTTTTTTTTTTGCAAAAAAAATTTCCTCTTTAGAAAATTTGTATACATAAATAGGGATTACAGGCTTTCATAAGCTACAGGGTTTCACGTCATAGGATGTTTCGTCTTGATATATGTTAAAGCACGAACACTCCTGGTCTAAGATAAGACAATGTCTAAAGCTTTTTTCCATAATCGAATGAATTACACGCGCTCCCGGATTGAAAAGAGTACTACAACTCGTGCGCCTAAAACGCTCGTTACGTCACTTTATGATATTTCAGTCTCGATTGAAATGTTAGGGTATTTGCTGATTGAATATATAAGGGACTATACAGACTCAATAAATCAATCTGCATAACGTTTTCCCAACTATGTTGGGCTCTGCTTCGAGCCTTACTGAAAGCAGCTGAATACCAAAGCTAACTTGCTAACTCTTAATATTGCTAAAACAAATTACATTTGTTTCTCTCCAAGTGCAAGGTCTAAAGCAAGTACTAACTTTAATATTCGTATACATATGTGTGCAAATAGCATATGGCAGAGCTGTGACTGCAAACCCATCAAACAATTACCGTCTGCAAGATATTTGGGAGTTATAGTCGACGAGTGTCTGACGTGGCACTCGCATGTCGAGGTTATTATGTCGCGTGTTCGAAAATTTATATGGATTTTTAAAAATTTACGACATTTGATGCCTCAAAAGATACTCAACAACATTTATATAGCACTCGCGCAGTCAGTAATCACATACTGCTTACCTGTCTGGGGAGGGGCCGCCAAAACTAAGTTTCTAGAGTTAGAAAGAGCCCAAAGGTCACTTTTAAAAGTAATCTATTTTAAGCCATATAGATATCCCACACTCGATCTATATAAAATTGGTGATCTATTATCAGTCAGGAAACTATACTTTTTAAACATCATTCTATATTTACATAAATACCTTCCAGTTAACTCAGAAAGCCAGGCTAGGAGGAGAAAAGATATTGTGGCTCCCTCTACACCGGTACGTACGGTTTTTGCAAGACGTCAGTATGTATGCCAATCAGCCTACATATACAACAAAATTAACGCTAAACTTATGTTCCACCATGAGGTCTCGCATCAATGCAAAAAAGTTATAACAGAGTGGTTAAAAACTCTGAATTATGAAGAAACAGAGCATATTCTAGTCAGATTACATGAACACTTCTCTTCTTTATCATGATGTTGTGATCACCTAATTGTATTTTTATCTTCGATTTATAATGGCACTATATAAATTGTTATTTATAAACACACACTAAAACACACAAACATAAAACACACACACACACACACATACACACACAAACAAACCCACGATCACACACTACTACAGTCACACAATCACATACTCACAATTACACAATACACAGAGCTGCTAATTATTTTTTTATGTCATTGTTTTCTTTTTGTTTCTAAATTAGTTTTATTAGTTTAATTTTAATTGTTACAGAGTCTCAATAGTGTATAAGCTATAAATTAAGGGAAAGAGCGAGTCAACCCCAACACAAGTATTATTAATTACTTACTGGGGCTGTCTCAATCACATCTGCAAATGTTTGAGACCCAATAAACAATTTATTTATACCAGTATTTTACATGGACCGACTGCCTATCTGACCTCCACAAACAAGTTACAGGATTACACGATACCCCTTGGTAAGACTGTTTGTCAGACTTTTGGGCTTCTAACTACCCATAACGACTGTCAAAGTCTACAAATGACAGCCGGGACCAAACGTGCTTTCCGAGCCATGGAGATCTCGATGTGTAATGAAAGAAAGAAAGAAAAATATTTTATTTGGGACACGCACAGGAAATACAAATAGTAATAATAATTTTAAAAAAGGAACACAAAATTATATATAAATAAAATAAAAAAGGAGCTTTTATCAAAACTAACAAAATAATAATGACCTGTGCGAGGCCAAACAAGGCCCCTATCTCAGCATAATACGGCGATATTTAAAAAAAAATAATTATATACCACCGCGCTGGTATTCTGATAGGGCCCACTGTGAATGGTCGGATGTGGTGACTGTGGATGTAATGGATGGTCACCCATCCACAAACTGACCGCGGCAAGCGTAGCTTAACCTTCGATCGATCCGTGCTTACACTTACGCAAAATTCAAAAACTTATATGCCCATACCAAAAAGTTACTGTAATTTAAAAAAACCTTTAGATATGTACGTATAAGAAGGTACGTATAGGAAGGCATATAATTATTAAATATCTACTACATCCACTATTTCAAAACACGGAGAAGATACTACAGCAAAACTTGAAAGCTTGACTGAAAGCCGGAAATCGAATGTGCCATCTCAAGGAAACTATTTAAAGCGGTAGCCTTAGATTAAAGATTGCCTTTAGCTTTCAAAACATGACGTAACATCACGCCTATTTTTGCCGAAGGATTACTATGAACATCTCCATAGTCACCCACATTTCACCAGTTATGTTTAAGTAGCATGTAGGGGGCGAGCCTATTGCCATCCACCGGACACTAATCCAGTTTCTGGGCTGCTACTGAAAAATTCCTAATGGGAAAAACCCAATAACGTGTTCCCAATCTGCCAATTTAACCCTAATGCTCAGTAGTAGCGTTTGCGATCTCTAGACAAAAATCTTTGTTAAAGAAATGTTATGTTATACGTGTAATGGGTGTGAAAATATTAACGAAGCCGAATATCACTTGTTCTACCAGTGATTATGGTATTTTTTTTGTACTGGACCATACCTTCTGGTCACAGCGACATTGAAGGACAAAGTTCCAACTTTTTTTTGGCGAAAACGAGTTATAAATGTTATTACTTAAATTAAAATACTCCCACGATCACTGCACCGTCCTTCAGAGGCCCTTAATAACTTTGTCACCAGATTAGTAATCAACCACATGAAAATAAAGGAGACTGTACCATTGCATGCACCCATAATCCCAATGGTTACCATAAACAGCGAATTTTCGTATAATGTTACATAATTTCATTTTGATTTTTTGTAAATGACGTCATCGCGATGAGTCTTTTACTCCTTTTATACACATAACCCTTGTAATATTACCCATACAGTTAGACAGGTAAACATACTCGTGCCACAACCACATTTCGCAAGTTACGTATACAAAGTCACTTGGGGCTTGCCCAAGTGACTAATATATTCTAATCAGGACTCTGGTTTAAGTATTGCTGAGAAATTTCTAATGAACTAAACGCAATAACATTTTTGGGGATAGAACTCGTCACCTTGCACCTAACAGTCATACTTGTGAACACTAGACCAATTAATGCTGTGAAATTTACATTGGACTAAACGCAGTAACAATTTTGGGGATCAAACTTGTCACCTCACACCTAACAGCCATACTTGTGAACACTAGACCAACGAGGCTGAAGTATTTTACGTACACATGTAGGCTAAAATAAAAATAAAACTCGCACGAGATCACATACAAATTCGCGCTTTTTATATCAGCGCTGTAGGTATAACATACCAAGAAAATTGTTTTCTGATTGGCCAAGATTCCTTTACGACGATCTGAGAAGCATTTGGGATCTTTAGACCAACATTACCGTAGGCTTATGGGAGATAAAAAAACGTATTAATATCGCCTTGCGGTCCTTCTCCCGAGTTCCCAACATAAGAACTATCATTACGAAGAAGATTTGGGTTATGTTCATCTTTATTTCTATTTTATTAATGTCGTTTCTTCGCATATTTTTTTAAAAGAGATTAGGTCATACGCAAGTTTAATAAATAAGTAAGAGTTTTTTTTTTTTTTTTTTTAAAGTTTTGCTGTATCTTGTTGTCAAGTAAAAGTAGATAATTTGGTCATAAGCTTTAAATGAAATAAGGAATATATAAGTACCTGATAATCAATAACATCAATTAGGCTTTTATTTAAACTTACTTACATAAAATGTGGTAAGTAATGGTTGCTGTGTGTTTTTTTCTTACAATAAAGTAAAGTACATTATAGACAGACAATAAGAAAAAATAAAAAACCTGCTTCGTTTTAAGTTTGAACGGTAGATACCGCCTTAGTTTATTCTCGTAAGTAGGTATGCTAATGTGAAAATAAAAGCTGAACTATGGTTTTACGGTCTTAGCTGTAAAGATTTTATTGTAATTGGGTTTTACATTTCCAACTAAAATAGGATTTCTTGTCTGCTTGAAAAAGCTATTCTACCAAATTATAACTAAGTAGTTGACATTAACCTAATGTTGCACCTCTCCAGTTTCGACTAGGCTCTGATGAACTTAAGGTATCTAAGTTTTACCACACAAAATAAATCGAGCGGGTTACGGTACGGTCAGTAACGTCACCCGGATGACAGAGCTTTATGGTAAGCTTGTCGTGTCCCACACGCTGGCCCAACGTGAGGAAAATGAAAAATAACTTCCTTTTGAGGGAGGTAATTAAGTCTAGCAGGGACCGTACTATGACGTATTGATGCCACCATATTTCCAGTGTGAGTGATAGACGGAGCTATACAAGGCCGATAGCACTATCCTTTTTTCGCAGTGGAATAATGATGGATTTAATACTTCTTAATACGGCCCCTGGTTACTGCAATTTGTAGCCGTTGACAGATTATGATAGCTTTTTTAGGGTTCCGTACCCGAACGGTGCCAAACGGATCCCTATTACTAAGCCTCCGCTGTCCGTCCGTCCGTCCGTCCGTCTGTTTGTCAGCGGGCTGTATCTCATGAACCGTAATAGGTAGACGGTTGATTTTTTTACAGATTCTGTATTTCTATTGCCGCTATAACAAAAAATAAAATAAATTTAAAAATGTAACGGAAATTTATAACGGTTAATTTTTATTATTTATACATAAACAATTAATATAATAGACAAAACCCAAAATTTTGAAAAAAAATAATCGTACCCTGGCATGTGGGGTGCCATTGTCTACAACTTATCGAGTAGAGTACTAACATAATTTTATTTTTTTATTATCTTTAAGAAATAATAAATAAAGGGCCGTAAAAGTTGTCAGTTTTTGACTATTTTTGTACGAGCTCTATCGCAACCATTAAACAAGGTAGGAATTTGAAACTTTTGTATATATTAATATGTACCATATCCATCATACATTTAATCAACAAAAATTAAAAACTCCGATTCATAAGTTATTTTATTTTGGGCCATTTTGTGCAACTGCAAAAAATTACTTTGTAATTCACAGTATCATTAAGAAATAAAAATTTATCTTTGCTATTTATTTATTTGCTATTTATTTTCATTTATTTGTTAAATATTGTACGGTGGTACGGAACCCTTCGTGTGCGAGACCGATTCGCACTGGGCCAATCATATAGCTAACTCGTTTTGTTACGACTGCAAAAAACTTTATACTAATAGACGCTTAAGATAAAACTTTTAATACAAATATCCACAGAACAAAATTTTAGTAGTAAAATTACTTTTCCCATTTTAAAACTTTGCCATACTTTCACTACCCTCCATTTGAGATTAAAAACTCCACGCTCTACCGATAAAATATTAAAGATCTCTACTTTAATATTTTTCTTTGAAAATCACTTTAAATTCCCGCCTTCACGACATTTATTTTCTCTCAGAACACACGACTTTTATAGGAAAACGAGCTCACCCTCAATATAAAGTTGGAAGATAAATATGCCAAAGACAAATATTATATTTGAGTGCACGAAGTATGCCTCAGAGATATTGCGATATCCGACAGTGAGGAGGCAAAGGAAATATGTATATAATGCATTATTGTAAATTTGAGGCAAGTTGAGTTAGTGCGTTCAAGAATTTATATGAAACTGGGTTTACTTCAGTAAAAGCAATGAAATTGTGGACTATCTTTTGTTTTGCAATGAAGGATCAATAATGTCTATAGTAAAAAGTGATGAAAATTTATTCTTTTGATATGCATATAAAAGGTTGAATGAAGAGAAGTGTTGAGGTCAATAATTAAAAATGTGATGGGAAAGTGTCCAGACTGAAATGAAACTATGCTATTATCCTGAAGTGTATATTTGAGCAACAAGGGCCTCAGCCTATTTAAGCGTTAACAATGACACAGAATTAATTGGCTATTGTTGCGAGACACCCGGGGCGTCAATGGATTAAATAAACAGTTATCTTGTGAAACTGCCTCGTAGGTCGTGTGGTCGCAAGAGCTACTACTAAGCATGATGCAAGCATCCTGGGTTCGATTTTTAGGTCGAGCCAAGTGTTATTGGGTTTTTCCATCTGAAAATTTTCAGTAACAGCCAGCCTGGAGTCTGGATTTGTGCCCGTTTGATAGGCTCGCCCCCTGGTATATAGGACTTAAAACTTAACCAGCAAAATGAGGGTATACTGCAAGTGCACCTCTGCCTAACCATTTGGGGAATACAGGCGTCATGTTATGTTTATATTATTTTACGAAACTGACTGAAAGTCAGACCATTTTCAATTTACGCGAGATAATACACATTGTATGTTTTCTTAAACTCCCAGCTGAACGATTCATCTTGCAAAGAACTTTCTAGAACATGTTTATCTCTCACCAGAGACTAAAACTATCATCTAAAGTACTTGTCAGCACCTTATCGTTCGTAATATAGTCCAATTTTTCTCAGGAACTAACGTACTTTCGCGAAAAGTATTCCACAAGGGTGAAATTAATATTTGTCGAGATAAACCTACGTCTTTTCTTTTTTATTCTGCGACAAAATATGAGTGTGAAAAACCCTAATGTCTTTAGTTACTGTTTGTTATAGTAATGAGGTTATTTATTTTCTAGATTTAGTAAATATTTTTATTGTGATGGGTGACCATATTTATATACCAAGACTCCTTCGTGCCTCGAAAAGCACGTTAAGCCGGTTGGTCCCAGCTGTGATTCGTGGATCTTTGACAGTCGTTACGGGAGTCAGAAACCCGAAAGTCTGACAACCAGTCTTACCAAGATATCGTTTTACCTAGATTAATGGGTTGTTCCATGTAAATTTCTGATATTCAGCTGCATCTGGTTAGACTGGAAGCCGACCCCCCCATAGTTGGGAAAAGGCTAGGCAGATTGATTTTTGAGTATTGTTTTTATTTACGGTTTACTCGCATTTTTTTGGGGGTCGTCGACTAGTTTCAAACTCGCACGAAGACCGTAGTCACGCTCTGTGGAGCAATCGCTGGCCGCGAAAAGAAAGCATTTAGTGAATAGCTTTCGTAAGACTACTCAATGCTTTCTTTTACTTTCTTTTGATAATTTTATCATCACGACTATTTTTTACATGAAGATGTAGGCAGAGAGATTTAAGCTTTCTTTATTCATACATTTCATAAGTATCTGTTTGTATGTTTGTAAATGGTAATCTCTAAAAATACTGATTTGATCACAAAAAATATAATACACTGATGGAAAGCTTTACTATTCTTATGTCTTAGGATACTTTTTATCTCTCTCTTATTATAAAAAACGCTGGCGGTTTACTAATTCTACTTTTACTTATAAGAGTATACCCCAAACTGACGAAGGACTGAGAATTGTAAAAGAAAAAGCCAATAACACTTTGCCTCTCCTTGTTAGGTAGGTACCTACTTACAAAGATCTCGCTTGCAATTTACTTGAAACATTTTATCATGAAAGTTTCCGAGTTTCTTGCCATACATTAATTTGCAAGCTAGTAGAACATGAAAACTCTACCTGTTCTTAATGACATAGTTAAGTATGCTTTTTTAAAGGTATTGTGGCTAAATAATAACAGCCGCACGGGTCCATCGAAGGTTAAGCTACGCTTGCCGCGGTCTTTTCGTGGATGGGTGACCAACCATTACATATCGAGACCCCTCCGTGCCTCAGAACGTTGGGCCCGGCTGCCATTCGTAGATCTTTGACGTTTCCAAGTAGTCAGAAGTCCAAATGTTTGACAACCAGTCTAACCAAGGGGTATCGTTTTATTTTACCCAGTAACTGGAAGCCGACCCCAACCTAGGTAGATTGATTTTTAGATTGAGTTACACAGGTATGCTGTTCATACAGTACAGATATCTACCTTTTTTCATAACAGAGTAAAATATATAATTATATTTAAAGATATAATTACATAGTAACGAAAGTAAGTAATGCTACGAGGTCTGGGAACGAGTCTATTGCCGAAAATATAGTTTATAGAACTTTTGTCTGTTTGTCTGATTGGCGCAAAACTGGCTGAAAGGATTTCGAAGAAATTTGGCACACAGATAGTTTATAAGCTGGATCAACCATAGGGTAATTTTAATTCCCGTAGTACGTTCCCGTGGGATTTTTTCCAACATCCAGGCGAGCAAAACCGCGAGCAAAAGCCAGTGACACTTAAGTCTGCAATTTTTGCAAACAAGGACAATTAGTTACCGGCTACACATTTACCAGCGTATGCATCTTTATTTACCAACCTACATATAATAGAAGATCAGATTCCAATATTACTAGGACCATAAAATATTGTTCACCAAAATGCATAAGGTCGGACAAACTATGTATGGTTAAAGCGGCCTAATATTGGCCTAACCGGCCTAACTGGTCTACATTATACCAAATTGGTATAATACCAAATTGACATAATGTAGACTAGTGACGAGGGTAAATAAGGAAAATTCATAATATCTGTCAAGGCTTGCAGTAACTTTGACGGAAAAAAAATATAGCGTGTTTAGGTTCCTTTAAATGTGACTTGGTAGGTGAAGAAGTAAAATAAAAAATACACTGTGTGTTTATTTTGATGGAAACCTTAGCATTCAAAAGTGAATGAGTAAAGTAAAAGAATAACCTACCTGTACCTTCATAATATTGCCATACAAACCGACATCAAAGGAATTATTAACACAAGAATTATTTCTTGGTGTAAGGGATCCACATACGAAAATCTTGTTCCAATATTCTTATATAGGTAATATATGTAGATTTGGAATCAAAGTCAAAGCAAAATTTTGCTTTATCTGTATTCAAGAAGCCATGTGAGCATACATTATATGCTCACATGGCTTCTTGAATACAGATAAAGCAATTTTTTTATTATGTTGTTAAATACCAGAATCTGGTGTTTGACTGTCGAGTTAGACTATTTTTATAATCCCCGACCCTTGCTAAACGAAGCGCCACCCCGCGCCGTAGCTAAGCCTGTAGCTTTAATTTCCCCTGATAATAATAACTATCCAGATTTGATCCAGCCTGTCCCATCTTGCTGTCCTCATCCCAGCGACGCCCTAAGCCGAGGTGTACGAACCTCGGCTTAGGGTTGCCCTTAGCGAGCAAGTTATTTTTACGCCCCTGGCTGGAGGCTTTAAGTTAGTAGCTTAAGGCAGCCACAGAATAACCCGGTTAAGTAGTCATGATCTCAGAGGTCAACTACGAGATATACATAAAAAAATATAATTTTACTATAGGTGACCTTGACCTTGAGGTAGCCTAACTTAGTACGGAGTTTCAGTTGAATAAAAGGCCAGCATATTCTGGTTTTGTTACCACTGAAGTGCGGCCAAGAATAAGTAAAGTGAAGCCTGAAGTGTGGTGTGGGCGGTGTGTGGGTATTTTAGCAAGAACTAGACATAGTGGCCCAATTACTAATCTACTCTGCTGGCTGATCTGAGTCATTCTGTTGTTACCTAACAAGTGAGAAGAGAGAAAAAAAGAAAGGTGTCAATTTTCATCGGATTTTTCAAATCGGAATCCATAAGACAGGCATCAATTTTCTGTATTAGGCCTTAGACATTGAGCGAAATTCAATGATTGTATTACTCATCATGTTTTCTCGCATTCCGCAGGATCTTATTTCAAATATTTATTCAATTCCATCCGATGTTACTTACCAAATTGACTATCGCGAGTTCTCATTTTCCAATTAAGCGAAATCCTTTGAAATTTACCTCATTTTACTTAAGACTTGCTTGTGGTGCTTCGTTTCTGAACACCGAAATCAGTTATAAAGCCCATTTTGTACAGCTACGATATTCCTTCGCTGAATTCTAAGCAAAATTTAATTATTTGAGATAGGTTCGCGTTACATGGATGTAATGTTGTTAGCTTGTAAGCAGCTTTACTAGTTATTTGTGTTAGAATTAAATACAGTTACAATAATTCTTTTAGTAGATATGTTTTTGGTGCTTATAGTAATTTTGCATCATATACTATTAAATAAGCAATATTTGTATCGTTCTCGAAAACGGCTCTAATGATTTCGATTAAAGTTGCAATATAGGGGTTTACGGGGACGAAAAATCGGTCTAGCTAGGTCTCATGTCTGGGAAAATTCGTCACCCAGGTTATATTTGATTTTTATATCTCAAATTAAAGGTCTGAATTCTTTCTTTATTTCAAAAGAAGGAATTCAGGTTTTTGTATGGAATTAGTAAGTACTTTAAGCTCTTTGGAACATACATATTCGATATTTCCGAAACTAACTGACTAATAGCGCATAACCTTAACCACGGATTATTTAGGTAAGTTCTACTTCTTACGGGTTTATACAGGGTGTTAAAGTAATTGCGTTCCATAGCTTAGGGGTAGGTTCAGTATCGATAAAAGAAGCCAGAAAAAAAAAAAACTTGGAATTGTACGTACCTACCTAGTTACATATCCTTCACCCGGCGTTATCGAAATGTTCGGGCATTGGTATTTCATTGCGTTCGATAGTATGTAGGTAACTCTAGGAAATTATTAATTAGCATTTAAACAAAATAAAAACATTATTATCGCATCGCCGTACGAAGGGAAAATTCGAATTGCAACCGTTCGATAGTAGGTAAGTAATTAAAGCATTTAAACAAATAAAATAATTTTAATTCTAAACTATTGCTATTTTAAGTTAGTAGGTCTGTGCTAATATATCTATTTGTTTTCTGGCTTCCTTTATCGATACTGAACCTACCCCTAAGCTAAGGCACGCAATTACTTTAACACCCTGTATAAGAGACTGAAGTTTTTGTACGAAAAAAAGTCACAGGCAATTAATCCTAGGATAGAGATAAAGGGAACATATCTGTTTGAAGCCCACAAAACCTTTTTATGCCAGCACTTCTGCAATATTGAACGGACGTCAATTTCCTGTCCATGTCCTGTTTTATTATTGTTATTGGATACTGTTACCATGTTATTATTTTAACATTATTGATAGGAATTATTAAAGCAGAAATATTGTTTTGTTTTGAAAGGTCAAGTAATAAATTAATGGTATTGGAGTGGGCTGTAAATAAAACACAAACCAATTTTATCTATAATATAAATACTAGGAACAAACACAAATTTGTTGTTCCTACAACTAGGCTCAAGAAAATATATCAATTAGAGACAATGTATACGTTTTTATAATAAACTTCCTAGCCACATTCAAGAAGAAAGCCTTAATGATTTAAATATTACTCTCCACCGCAACAAATTTGTATAAAACGGAAACTATCTCAGAAAGCCTTTTAAACTGTTAAAGACTATAGTTAGGACAAAAAGCTTGGGATTGAGTGAATCTTGTTTTTTCTTGTGCTAACATTTTTTTTTCTATAGCCTTTTTACATAAACATCGACATAAATATTTACTTTGTGAAATATAATATTAATTCGAATTATTGTGCATGTGAGTTGATATTGTTTTCTTTCATTAAGTTTTAATGACAGTCTGGCAGTTTGAGTACTTTATGCGGCATACCCTTTTTTTTGTGTGAGATTTTCTAGTAGGTAACTTCTCCCGCTATTGGCGCAGCGGAAAGGCGTGTCAGACTCTTACTGATTAAAACCCACCCGTGTTCCTTCAGTTGCCTGTACGTTGCCAAGGGCCACGGTTTCCCTTGCGGACTTTCCCGCGAACCCGGCAGGCATCGGCCCTAGCGGACCCCGTCAGTTGTGCTGACATCTATGCGGCCTACCCAAAAGTCCTTTCTTTGTTCGTCGAATCGTTGAGCTTCTAAAGTTCAGAGTTGAGCTGCACAATTACTGACAAATGCGTGCACTGACTGGACAGATCCACTCAATATTTGTGGTTAATTCCTCAAATTATACCAATCTACATGATCTTGAAATGATCTGACCAAGATTATGTCTGGACCTTAAAAAGGGACTTTGAGTTTGTTTCGGCTTTTCTTCTCAGAGTTGTCAGATAGAAAAGGCTGACCTCATCTATTTTTTTAAAACATGATTGTCGTGTAAAATTGTTTGTATAAAATATAATTCTAGAAATAAAATCATTTATCATTATCACTTAACTATAGCGACTCGCCCCTGCTGCGCACGGTGTTTATGACTTGACAAAACATAGAGATTTATTTATTTTACGTAAGTTTAATATTAATGTACACATAAATCTTCCGGAATAAATTAGCTAAACGATGGTGAAAACTGCATCAAAATCCGTAGTTTATAAGAACAACGCGGTCACACAGGCGTAAACGAAAAAAAAAAACATGACATGCGACGAAAAAGGCTGCAAGTCTTTGGGGACTGCCGATAGAATTAAAAACTAAGTAAGCGTGCGGTGACGATGACGCGAGTTTCACGCTTTTTGTTCACCCAAAGAGTACACATATATACACAGTATAGATACATATAGCTCATGGAAAGCGTTCGGTGACGATGTCGCGAGTTCCATGATTTTGGTTCACCCAAAAAGTGTTCAACGCGCCTAAAGAAGTTTTCACTTCAAAAATTACAATATGTTTTTTTTTTGTGGGTAGGAAATCAGAGGGCGTGTCAGACTCTTACTGACTAAAATCCACCCGTGTTCCTTCTGTTGCCTGTTCAATGCCAGGAGCCATGGTATCCCTTTCGGACTTTCCCGCAAATATGTATTGATTATGCTTCTGCATGTTGTGTTTATTTATTGTTGAATCCATTGGAGTATGATTTTACAGATAGAATGTGCGGAACATGGTAGGTAGTGTGAGCATCAGTTCACAGTAGTTGTAGGAATGTGACTTTGAATTTGATCTTTATTGGAATTACATTAAGAACTAACTTCATTTTGAAAGATTACGTCTCCTTGGCAACACCTACATCCTTGTTGTATTTTAGGAAAATGGGCCTCACAGTTTTTTTCCACATGTACAATCTGGAAAATCAATAATCTCAGGTTGTACAGAATAAATGGTATATCTATCTATCTAGCTAATCTTTTAAATTTTGAAAGAACTGCAGAGTAATTGCATAGCACTTATAAATATTTATATGACCTACAAGTAGTTGTTCTGGGTCTGGCTGTTTGTGTATGTGAGTTTAAATGTTTGTAAACGCACCCACAATACAATAGAAATTCCTAGTGTGGGGGGCAAAGTGAAAAAAAGCCAATTCTACGCAATAATTTTTATAGGAATTTCCTTAAAAACCCACAGATTGTGATTGAAAGTATGTTACGCAATTAGTGTGCAAGAAGTTCAAATGTATTTATTTTCTGTTTATTTAATTTCTATGAAAAGGCTAACATAGAGACTTATACTGAAACTATACACATGTAACGCTAGCTCTTATGTAGGTACCCACAGGTCTGAACAATGAAAACACGCAGAGCTGAAGTTTAGAAAACATACCTAATTCCTTTTAAAAAGCAGTTCAAAATAGGAGTGGAATTCTAAGGAGTAATAAATGTTATTTAAAAACAATTTGTGCTTTTTAAGAAAACTCCTTCATACATAATTAATTTCATCATCCTTAATAACATGTCATGTGCATACTTATTAACCGCTTTAAATAATTTTCGTTTACTTTGAACTAGCATTTGCCCGAGGCTTTACCTGCATGGAGGTCGAAAATTATCCCGCTGGAACGAAGGTACTACCGAGATAAAATGTATCCTTTATTAAATCTTAATCCCTATACCAAGTCATATTTCTTCTGTCATCATCTCTCTTCATCTACCTGTTTGCCATATTTCATTGATATCCGTACAGCTGAAGGCGTAAAAAAGTAACAGAAACACAGAGTTAATTTTGCATTTATAATATTAATGCGTGTACTCACGAACGAACAAGAACACGGTGAACACGAACATCGAACACTTTGTATGTGCGTACCACTAACGAACATAAAACACTGTGTTCGTCAAAAATGTTCGTGGCAATCCAATTTCGAATCCGTGGCTACTAACTAAAGAGACCGGGGCGGTTGAGCGCGTACACAAGTCGAACTGAGTTCGTATGGTGTTCGTGTTTGCTTTGCTAATTTACGTCCACATGTACGAACCAAATGTTCCGTGTTCGATGTTCGTATTCACCATGTTTTGTTCGTTCGTGCGTATACGCCTTTATGAAGTATTATTTAAGTTGAAGAATAGCCAACAGTTTGCGGTTCTGCCTACACAAATGCGAAAAAAGCGTGAGTTTATGCATGTATGTAGTCAACATTGGGCCACATAAACGACCATTGATCAATTACTATCTACCTCGATACACCTTGTGTAAACAGCTTTCGAACCAAGCAACATAATGTCATTATATCCATAAACTATATGCAGGTATTTGCATAAACTCTATTAGTCTATGATTACATCCAATTATTATTAAAATAAACATGGATTTAATGTAGATTAGTGTAGGCTGCAGTTGTCTAGTATGATTAATATCGGGCAAATGCCTCCCACAACTGACACTATTTATTATATTCTGTTAGAACGGGTTAAGGGTCAGTTATTATTATTATTTATATTTATTTTACACATTACAAGTTCCTTACACTTAAACAAAGCACACAATTAGACCTCTGGGGTCTGTCTTAGCATGCCATGGCCTGAGATTTGATCAACGCGCTATTAACAGTTAAGTTATGATCGAGTTGATGTAATGTTCTTTCAGCTTACGCTTTATGTTTTTACTATTCATTGAGTCTCTAATGTCCACAGGTATTTGGTTTAGTAAATTGGGTATTGTGAAAGAAGCGGTACGCCTGCCATAAAAGTTATTTTTGAGTGGCACTAGAAATGATTTTGATTTGGCTTGTCGCGTATTCACGTTCATATTGAGAAGTGACGCGATGCGACGAAGCTTGCAGAGGCCAGTGGTTTCGAGCCGCGCAGCGCGGCGCCGGGCGCCGCGAGACGCCGCGTGACGTGCGTCGCGAGGCGCATCATGTCGCTAGCAGCCCCACACCTCGCTGCTTCTGGATGCGTGGCGCTACGCCGCGAGGGATCTCGAGGCGCAGCGCGGCACAGCGCGACGCCGCGAGACATTTTCTAATTATCTCAATTAAATATGTATCTTTTTGGGTATTCAATAAAGTTATCTTTTTTAACACTATCTTTAAACGTACGTGCAGCGTACTTCGCGTCACGTCTCAGTGTGAAATGACCCTAAGTTTATCATTTTAAACGTTGATTCAGGTTTTTTGTTAACAGTTTTGTTTGTTGTTAATGTCACTTAAAGATGGTATGATTGATTGTTTTAATTCTGGAGCAATCTATAAAATAATAGTAGTCAATCTGCGTCATGTTTATTATTTTTCACTGCCAGTATGTTTTACGATGTGCCCATGTTGTTATTGATTTGTGCCCACTCATGTTCGTCATTAACGTTAATAGTTCATAATTATCTTGAATGTGGGCGTTGGATTAGTTTCATCCCTATACTCAGTTATCGTTATTCAATAATCTACTAATAGCCAGCAATATTATAACACTGAAAACATAATAGGTACGAATAACGTTTTCACAGGAAAAAGTAAACAAAACACCGTTCAAAGAATATTTTTTCGAATGTTTTTTTAAAAACAACATTAACCACAGAAGGAACAACACACCCAAAAAATCAAGTAAATTCTATTTTTAAACTCGTTAATAATTTTACCAGCGCCATTCGTAACAGCTCCAATAGCTAACTCGACAAAAGCACTGCGGCTGAAATAACTTCCCGCTATAAATTCAAGCTGAATTGTGCAGCTTGAAATGCTGCTTGTGAATAACTTCAATTGAAATAAGAATACGCGAATGCGACTCCATTTTTCTTGCGATAAACGAGTTTCCCGACACTTGATATGAACAACCAATGCTTTACGTTATTTAAAAGGTGCCGCGACTTGCAAACTAAACTGTTTCCGTATTTTGGCCAATGGACTTTGTAATGGAAGTTCCATTTCATGAACTAAACAAAATGGGTTTATATTTTCTTGTTTCTGAGTCTATCTGTTTTAAACTTATGTCTTTGAATTTATTCAAGGTTACATCTCTTCTGAAAAGAGGGTTTTACCAAAACCATCTTTTATAAATATTATTGACAATGTGTGGTGGGTGAATCTGTAAAGAGTGTTAAAAAAAATGTTGTATATCTGTTTTTAAAATTTAACGAATGCATGAATAGTTTAGCGTACCTACAGGTGAAAAAATTTCATAATCAAATTATGTTAATACGTACAAAAAAGACGAGCTACGTCTGTCATCAAACTGCTTTGCAGTTTGGCAGAAGTATGTTGGAAAAAAATATTTCTGTGAATAAACACTTTTTTTATTTATATCAACAGTATTCACCGGAGAATTTTTGATTGGAATTGGAAGGTTAATGACCGGTAAAGGAAGACTCCTTTTCTCCATTGCCTACTTAATAGCAAGTGGTAGATGGCCAAATGTTAAGCTATAACATTCACTAACTGCTGCTGAAATAGGAATTGAGGTGGTGATTCCCCAAATGAATACTTTCTCAAGGAACTATTACGTCACTAACGACGCCCACCATTATTATAAGGTGGCCCATTTCCAGAGGTTGGACATTTTTATCACTAGTGCAGAGATGTAAAAGCAGTTAGTGTCTGAAAACTGTGGTTTCATACCCGCACTTGTTCCTCTCATATTTTCACTATCCACGATTCACAGAATTGTCGAGAGAAAATTAAAGCATATTTCATAAACCTTTGACTTTTGTAAGCAATATTAGTTTCCACGAATGTTGGTCATTTGTGAATGTTTAAATAATTAGAAATTCAACTTTACCCAGAATGTATTTCAAAACAGTATCCACGTACATAATAGTAATAGCAAATTCAAATACTTTGCTAGTAGGTACATCATGTTAATTAAGTTTCATTCGGTATCCATTTATCACACATTTCCTGGAATCCAATAGAGAGAGATCAGAACTACAACCACGTTCATTCCGCACACGAGTGTGGTTCTGATAAAAATAAAGTATTCCAATGCAAAGTACTCCAACAAAACAAACCTACGGTATTAATAGTTACGTATGTATTAGGTATAGCTACTATGATAGAGACGAGAATTCAACTTTAAATAATGACACATAGTTTTTTCATTTGTTTTCTGTTGTTTTCTGGGGTTCATTACTCACTCAAGTTTTTTCAGGAAAAACACTAACCAATGTTTTCAAATATGGTTTTTTTTCAACGCCAGGTGGGGGACGCCCTAGAAGGACTTTTATGACCTTATTTGGCAGTTATTGGTGATGGTGTTCATAAAGGTCAGATGCGTAGTACTCGCAATCATCGTGCATGTATGACCAGATGTATGAACGTCGTTTTCGTTCATATATCTGGTCATATACGCACGCCAAAGGAAGCAAAAGGAGTATATAAAGATCGTAGCAGGTGGCGTTCTGTAGTTTCTTTTCCATAGGAAAAAGGACTGTAGGTGTATCTTTTTAAGGCTTACTGCCAAACCTTCTACGCGTGCAGTTTGTGGGTGAAGTATACGCAGAGGACCTACATTGTCCTCGTGCGTTCAGTACAATGATGGGTTTAGGATATTGATGGGACTTCCGCACTTCTGCAGCGCTTCGCAGATGTTCGCGGAAACCCGTGTTGACGACTTTTATGTCATAACGAGAAAACGAGAGGCGTCAATAATGGGTAGGTTACGCGGAAGCCCCAACAGCATCCTAAAAACATTGTTCGACAAGGTGGACAGTCCCTTTATTAGGCACTGGATGCGGAGACACATGCCAACATGTGTTGAGCCACGTAGGTATTAGTTTTAGGTTAGTTTGTAAGTTATACTAACATAGTTACTAAGTCTTTGTTACTAATACTACACTGGCCTGCAAAACTAAGTACAACCCTTTTAAAATTTCTATTTATTCTAAACTATAGAAATAAGAGATTTAAAATAAAAAACTTTTTATAGCAATTTTTATCAGCTTTCTTTGAAACTATAGTAAATTATACATTAGTAACATTTTTAAATCTAAAAGAAGATAAAATAATAAAAATAGCCATTTTTATCTTAGTGTCATAAAACTCAATTAATATTTACAATTATGTATTTTTACATGTTATTTATTTTTTAAATAACTGGTATTGCCTCCTCGGGCTCTGCTTACAGCTTCGAGTTGATTTGGCATACTGAACACGAGGTTTCGGAGCCGATGTTGGGGAATAAAACAGGCCCTGATAGAAGAATGAGAGAACCATTTTCAAATTCAAATTCAAATTAAAAAGTCATTTATTCAAACTAGGTTGTCAAAGTCAAAGTCAAATAATTTATTTCATTTAGGCACAAAAAAGGCACTTATGAACGTCAACATTTACAAAAAAAAGATATAATAATTGATTCTAGTCGCCCATTCCAAAAGGTCGTTTTCGTATGGAGAAGAATGGGCAAGAAACTCCACCGTTACTCTTTTAAAATATTTTCACAATATTCTGTATACATTAATTAAATAATTAATAATATTATTATTATAATATTATTTAATTATATAATTATATGTGAAGACGATGCACCTAGAATAAGATTACTATACCACGATAGGTAAAAATAATGAAAAATGAAGGAATGACATAAATTAATTATGTGATAGATGCATGGTGCTCACATATTTACAAACATTGTAAAATTATACGATATTCTTAACATTTTAACAAGTACTACTAATAATAAGTCAGTGTGTGAGTTCAAGTAATCACAGAATATAAAATTAATGTTTAAAAAAATAATATTATAGGCTGAGAATCAGCACTTTTCGAACGTCAAAATTACATAAGACAGTCCCCCAAAACGCCCACCCTTCACCACTTCCTAGTGCTTTTGCTGGGAAGAAGAAGTGGCGCAACAAACTCCCCAGCAGCACAGCTGTCTGTTCAGTTAGAAAAAAAAAAGATTCTATACAATAATATAAAAGATAATTTACATTACGCAAAACACAATTTAAATTATAAATTAATAGCCATATGACAGCTAGCACACGCCAATATACCAACCAAAAACATCGAGAACTATACTCAAGCAGAAATAAAAATAACTAAACGTAAACAATATCTAAAAAAAGAAAATAAAGCCTCCAGGCATAAAGGGCGTGCCCGCTTACATAGAGCTGTAACTAGAAGTTATAATTGATAAACTAGGACCATCGAGGTAAAATAAATAATTGTCGAGGTCGCTAGCTAACCACATATTGCAATACAACTCATAAAAAAAACATTGTAATGAGGCTAAGCCCTGACCAAGCCATCATGCAGATATCAACCTCCTGAATATACTCTTGCATGACCCGAGCCGTGTGTGGCTGCATTATCATGCATCAGCATCGATTCATCAGCCATATTTACTAAATACGGCCCTACATACTCATTGAGAATCTCCTGGGCATATCTTTCCCCAGTCAGAGTGCCATTTTCTATGGCCACTAACTCTGTGCGACCTTCTGAAGATATGCCAGCCCATACATGTACACTCCACCGTACTGGACTCTTTCTAAGAAGCAGGCTTGAAGGTATCGCTCACCAGGTCGCCTGTAGACACTTCGCCTTCCATCAGAAGTGTAAAGTGAGAATCGAGACTCATCTGTAATCAAAATTCTTGACCATTCTTCTTGATCCCACTGTATGTGTTCACGGGCGTATCGCAGTCTCGACACATAGAGGTTAAAACGTAGGGCCGTGAACTCGAGAGAGTAGCTCGCTACTCGATGCTCTCTCTCGAGTTTGGAACCGCTGGTCTTCGGGGTTGAAACAGTGAGAAGAAGACGCATACTGATGCCTAGTTTCATTCTTCCGGTGAAAGAGGCAAGATAATAATGCTGTTGTCTAACTTAGCTTTTGTAAGAAGACTCATCGATCAAGAAAAGATTTGAAAACTAAAATAGAAACAAAAAATTAATGGTAAAATTGTAATTCGAAAAGGATTATTCTCGATTTTAAGTTTGTTTCACCTATTTCTTAAGAGAACGTTACCGACTACGAAGTTTTTATGTACAAAATTAAAGTCTTTTTCGAGTCCTTTTTGTTTCGAAAGTATAAGTTGTGTACTTAAAAAGTTATTGCAATTTTAAAAGTGTGATACTTAGTTTTGCAGGCCAGTGTATATGGATTGTATGTACTTACTTTTTATGTGTGATCCAAAATAAATGAAAAAATATATATGTGTATGTATTTTAATTTCCATACAAATGTGAATCACGTAAATGCCCATTCCATATGTCTTAACTTTATTCATAAATGAACAGGGCTTTCAGCCACCGGCTTGTACTCTCGAAAGAATGTACGCAATCAGGCATGTGAGCGCCAACGATCCTTACCTCGCAAATGGAGCCTGAAAAGCAATTATGTAAATGCAATTACCGAATATCAGCTCATTATTAACAACCCAATTATTAGCAGCTACCTGTCAGTAGCGTTATGTGTTGTTTTCGGCGAAATATGGCAGGTTATGGTATATTATAATATGAAAACTAACTAGGTACGGTGTAGAAAACTTTCACTAAGACAATCTATTATAAAATCTATGTTATGTATAGGTACATAATATAAAATAAATTCGCTTTTCGTGTCTTTCCGTATGACCACGCTGTTTTTCTAAATTACGAAACGGATTACGATTTTCACCATCATTTAGAGATTTAATTCCAGAAGGTTTACCTGTAAAATAAATTAATTAAACCTACCTAATTATTATAAAAAATCGTAGCAGGTGGCGTTATGTAGTTACCACTTACCCTCGTGGGAAGCTGGCGTGAGTTTATGTATGTATAATAAAGAAATTGGGATGTGCTGGGGCGGCTGCTGCAGGTGCAAAAAACCTCAAACGGCGCAAATATAACAACCTTATTGGTAGCTATAATTTTAAACCGTTTGGGGTTGAAACACTAAGGCCGTGGGGTCCGAGTGCTCATAGAGTATTTCGGGACATCGCCAAGCGGTTGTTCGACTCTTCAAGTGACCAGAGGGCTGGCCAATTTTTAGGTCAAAGAATCAGCTTTGCCATCCAACATGGCAATGCTGCCAGTCTTTTGGGCACTTTTCCCACTGACAGCGATGCGGAAGAATTGTTTGACGCCTAATGAGCTCTTCCCTTTATTTTAACTTTTTCCTTTGCATACGTGTATAGAAATAGTAAATTCACTTATTAAATAAAACATAATATTGCAAGAATTATCGATGTTTTGTTAAATTGTAATAACCATGCGAATCTCTACTCTAGTGGAGTCTAAATAAATTGTACAATACTTCATGTAGTTGTAAAAATTTGCTACATAATAAAAGTCCAATCAATTTAATCATTTCTAAGACTTCATATTTAATGGAAACTCGAACTTTCAAAAGCTTATGTTTGTGTAATCGTTTAGCTATCAATGTGTTATTGTTTTATTTTTAGAGGAGTTCACTTTAGAAAACAAAAAAAAACCTACATCAGGGAAAATACTTTAACATACCTACTGAAAGATTCTGTAAAACCTCCCACAAAGGATCACGTCAGTTGACGTGTAACATATCGCAGATCATTTTCTTGCAGCCACCTAATAACGCAGAGAGACTTCATTTATCATTCACACAATACTTCGCAAGTTCTTCTCCCGACGCCATGTTTCTTTTGTGTTTACAAGTACCTACTGCGAAGACTTGAAGTGTTATTCTATTTTTAACCGACTTCAAAAAACGAGGGGGTTTCTCAATTCGACCGTTTTTTTTTTTTTTTTTTGTGTTCGCGGATAACTTCGTCTTTTATGAACCGATTTTGATGATTCTTTTTTTGTTTCATAGGGCATACTTTAGAAATGGTCCTATATAAATTTGGTCAAGATCTGATGAGGGGTTTTTGAGTTAGCTCCAATAATACATATTTTTCCCAGCTAGTGTATGTGGATGATATTCTAATAGTTCCTGTCACTGTAATTTACTTGGTATTCAAAGGAGACTGAAACGATTACATACAATCTTGGGCCTGGTTGTAAAAAGATGAAAGTGGTGTCAATTAATAGCATATATATTATCAGCCTTTCACTGAAAATTCTGCGGATTTTGTCAATCTGAGAACAGAGATAAAATATGACTAACAGCTGATTCCTGAAGTGCAAAATATGTGATTTTGCACTAATAGTTATTATATTTACTAGGACATATTTGATAAATCATATGAATGAACGTCAATGACTTCAGTCCTACCTACCTATGTAGGTAACAGGTATGGAGTTACGGAAAGAATGTCATTGTCTAAAATAAAATAAAAAATCATTTAAGTATTATAGTGTTTTATTCGTCTTCAATTATAATTAAAATGTCGTCTAGGAATTGTGCAGGTGGTGCTATATGATCTTGGTACCTAGCTCAGCTAAGATACCATATAATGCACATTACCTATATGAGCGCAGCAGCCTACAGTTCGTCTCCCTACAATACAATTACAGTAATGTATTACTATAGCCTCCCTTCCTGTACGAGAGCCATTGCCGAATCACTGACAGAATTGTTTCATCGTGTAAGGGTCGTCGACCCAGTGTATTGCAGTGATCAGTTGTTGCCCACAATTCACACAGCGATCCATAGTTTCACTGTTTTTTCTATTCCGTGGTTTCAACAATATCCAATACACAAGCCAGCGGTAAAATCCAAAATAACAATTCCAAGTCAAACGTGTGAGCGATCTTCGGTGTCCAGTGTGAAAGCAAGGGTCGTACGAGGTAGGCAGGGTCGGAATCCGTAAAATACAAAGCAAAGGTCGTGAAAAATGAAGAACAATCGGGAAAGCACTCAAAACGCATCAAAACACGAAACGAGTGAGCAAACGAGATCATAGCAGTTGGTAACTGTCTAGTGTCCGTGTCAGTCAGCTGTCATGCCAGTGACATAGACTAAAAAAAGAAAACTAATTTTAATCGATATGAAATCGATAATCATTAATATTGTTTTTTCAGTAATTAATTGATATTTTATTTATTTATATGACTGTAATTATATGCACTATATTGCACATAAGTGTATAAAGTGCATTTAATTACTTTGAGTTAATTATTTAGTGCAAAGGTTTTATTTTCGTAACTGTGTAATTGATTACTCAATCGGTAATCTCACGAAAACTATCTTTTCCATATTTCTCCGCTTCCAGATTGAGAATTGAGGTGATTTTTCATATTCTAAGATAGAAAAATATGACTAATTTTTTAGATCATATCTTAACTTATTACATTTGGGCCCACCGTTTTCCATCTCCTTTTTGTGGGGGTTTTGTGTAGGTATCACAACTAAAAAGTGAAAAATAAAAACTTTTTCACAAAAAATAAAACCGAATTCCAAAAAAAAAACACTACAAAGTGAAAAATAACTTTGATTTCGGAAGTCGGTGGCAAAAAAATTAAAATAAATAACCCAAGACACCGACTTCCGAAATCAAAGTTATTTTTCACTTTGTAGTGTTTTTTTTTTGGAAGTCGGTTTTATTTTTTGTGAAAATGTTTTTTTAAGAACAAATAAATTAAAAAAAATTGAGCTTTGCTTATCGGCATTTATCGAGTAGTATCGATGTTAGTCAGAACTGATGGTCAATGGGGCCGATAGGTTCTGTAATGACGACTGCGCAGGGGAAGACGTAGAGTTGGAAGGCCTTCCCCCAAACGGTAGACCGATGACCTTGTAAATGCCGCAGGATTCCGCTGGATGCGTTAAGCTCAGAACTGGTCGAAGTGGCAGTGCTTGGGGGAGACCTATGCCCAACAGAGGACGTATTTCTGCAGAAATGATGGTGATGGTGATGATTGTACTTAACGAGAGACCATAATTTTGGGCACTTCCTGCAAGTTCGAATTACTCCTTATTCCAAATACTTGATATACCAAAAATCGTTTCAAATGGGTATAGTTAAAAACAATCACCAATTTACCTGATTATGCTATCAAATTGAGCACAACATTAACAATGTTATTTAATTTTATTTATTTTAGGTAGGTACTTTTATTTTACGGGATGAAAATGGATCTAATTAAGAGTTTTGAAGGCGTACCTGCTTACCCAAGCAGTATTATGAGCGTCATTGTGTCTGTATTTATTTTAAGATTACTTAGGGTTTTGTTTACGTAGGCTTTTGGGAGTTGCGGTGGCCTACCAAAGAGGTAGGCGTTTCGTAATTCATTAAGTATGGTTTGTATATTAATATGTAATGCCTATGTTCATAGTTATACCTAACATGTGTATACCTACAGTACTCTAGAATCTAGAGCCAAAAAGGATCTAAAAAGACCCTGACATCATGAAGCCGCCATTTACGCATTCTGTACATCAAACTACAATTGCTGGTAAATAACATTTATTTTTGGTGTGAAAATTCGCTGCTTACGGTAGGGTCAATCACGGTCTCAATACATTGTGCTTATGGGTTTAGAGGTATGAGGAACAGGGTTTAAAGATCACTCATCCTCTATAGAAGCAGGAGGATCATTCGACCTGGCGGGTAACTGCCCAACGGTTGAAGTCGGGATCTTGTTTTTTTGTCGATCGCGACGTCAGGATTTTGTGTGACTTCAGGTCTTTGATGCGTAGTTTGCATTTGGCGATGTAGATGGGTATTTCAAGTTAAGTTATTACATTAAAAACTTGTTTTTGTACAAAATCATTAAAAGAGAGTTGGAACTTTGACCTTTAATATCTCTGTTACCAAAAGGTACCCAGGTATGATCCAGTACAAAAAAAATTCATAAATACTTAAGTTAATCTTGGCTTCGTAAGCTTCGTTAAGGATATTTTTACACCCGTTATACCCACGGGGACGATTATTTCTATCCAAATGATTGAGTGATTTTTTGATGAAAATAAAATCTTCTTACTTTAAGAAAACCTCGAATGTCAATTCAAAGACGCTACTAATTATATTCGTATTTTGAGAGAAAAGTTCGTATTACTATTATAATTGTTCATAACTTTTATGAAAACATTCTTTTTTGGAACTCACTGAATAGCTAGAAAAATTAAACTTATTTCGGTGCTAGCTGATTAAGAAACTTTATAATAAAATAAGTACTATTTCAGAGGTTTTCAAATTACTTTGCTTTTAATATAATACAAACCTAACCGTTTTAAATGAATACCTTTAAAAATTTGAATAATAAACGTTTTTTTTTGTTTATATTCATTATTTCTCTTCATCTATTCAGTCTTTCTACATTATTCTCACAAGTATAATTTCATCATGAGGACAAAATATTGGTTATATCAAACCAATATTTTGTAACTATTTTTTATTTAAAAGAGTTTCCGTGGAGTTTCTTGCCACACATAATTATAGTACAAGAAATAGGGACCTATTAGTACAACCAGGTTTCAGACTCGCTAAGGTAGACTCATCTTTCATGGGGTACTGTTTAAAATGTTACAATAAAATTCCTCCCCACATACTTTAACTGAATGAGACGAAATTCAAATCTTGTATAAAACGCACACTATGTAGGCAGGCATATTATAAGTTGGGGGATTACATTTTAGGGGCATGAGGAACAGGGTGTAAAGTTCACTCATCCACCATAGAAAAGGGAGGATCCTCCGACCAGACGGGTGTTGTGTCTGGCAGGCCGACTGCCCGACTGTTGATGTCGGATAGTCTTATCTATGTCGTTCGCGCGGTAAACTCTAATTGCGCGATGCAGGATTTGTGTGACGTCATGTCTTTGATGCGTAGTTAGTATGTGGCGGTGTAACCGCTACAATATCACTGATAAAAATGCTTGGCTCATTGCTGGTCCTGCTCCACAACCACAACTAATTGATTAACATTTTGAAAATACTGTTGGAGCTGCTGAAGATTGTAAGACCATCTTTGTATTGTATAAACTCAATTTCCTTTGTATTATATAATTGCATAGCACAGGTGTGAGTACTATGTACTAAAGAGCTACCATTTACCGGGTAATATCAGTATTTCATTGATTTGAATGTGCCCTGGCGGCTGAGAGTATGTCATGCTCACTCAAATGTCTCGCTGATGGTGGCGCGTGTGTTGGATCATTTAGCTCCCTTCAAAATGGTTGAGCTGAATGGTGCTGATCGATGCGTCATGTTCGTGAAAGGGTTGCCATGGCTTACCTATTTTAATTTATTTTAAGTTTTTGAAAGTTTTATTTTATTTTATTACGGACGCTTTTACGAACGTGCACGTCTTTCTACATTGTTCTCTCATGCATAATTTCAAAAAGAATGATGTAACCAATATTTTGTATCAAATTTTTGATATAAAAGAATGTCCGTGGAGTTTCTTGCCCGTTCTTCTCCATAGGTACCTAATACGCTTTGGAATGGGCAACTAGCATCATATTTTTTACTGACCGACCCCTTGATAATTCAAAAGTGCCAAAAGTAAATGGTTTAATTGAAATAAATGCTTTGAGTTTAAGTTTGAGTTTGCCCGTTCTTCTCCATAGGTACCTACTACGCTTTGCAATGGGCTAGCTTCATATTTCTGACTGGCCGACTCCTTCACAATTTAAAAGTGCCTGTAAATTGTTTAATTGAAATAAATGCTTTGAGTTTTTTTTTTCGTCACGTCTTTATAGTCAGCTAATAATAAGAAACAGAAGAAATAGACGTAGAGCGATGTTCGAATTCAATCAGATACTTGTCGGTGCTTACTTTACGGTATTCTAGATGCATCGTCTTCACATATAATTTTACGTAATTATAATATTAATGTATAACATTTTAAAAGAGTAATGGTGGAGTTTCTTGCCCATTCTTCTGTCTACGAAAACGACCTTTTGGAAGGGGAGACTTGAATCAATTCAATTTTTTTGTAAATTTTGACGTTCAAAAGTGCCTTATATATGTGCCTAATTGAAATAAATTATTTGACTTTGACTATGACTTTACAATAAAGTGATTCGCCACTATCGATCACTTTCGACATGAAACTTTAAAATAAGCCAAGCCGTTGCCTAAGTAGCCAATTTGTCGAATTTTCTGAATTAAAATATCCTGCATCGTGATGTGCTAGCTACTTAGAATATGAAATTTAGAGAAGTATGTAGTTTATGAAGTGGTAGGTACAGACGCCAGCACGTCAACCTACTACAATCTGTCAAATTTCTTTAATAGATTTTCAACTTTATCACTAAAGCATGAGGTTCAAAGTTGATTGGGAAAATTTGACAGTTTCGGGAGGTTGATGAGCTGGCGTCTGTACATAAGTAAAGTAAAATCGTGGTAAACCCGAGTCTACTGCTTTGAAATGGCTATGCGGGTGGTGCGGTGGGAAAACTCGAATGTCAATCCTTTTACATTTATAAGAGCGTTTTTTCTAAAAGTCGTAAATAAATGTCAAATATTTCGCTGTTTTGATAAATTTCATATATCACGGCTATAACTATATTACTGCGACATATATAAAGCGAAAGATAAAATTGTAAGTTATAAATAGACATAGATTTATTACGTGATCATTTACTTTTAAATAATAATTTGTCCATCTTAATCAGATTCATTGTTAAACACTCTATAATAAAACTTTATCACATATTATTGTGGGGCTCGTAACTAACCTACGTTTGCCGGGGCCGGTTCGTGTATGACTTACCATCCATTATATATCAAGACCCCTGCGTACCTGGGAAACCACGATAAGTCGTTGGTCCCGGCTGTCATTCGTACATGATTGACAGTCGTAACGGGTAGTAAGATGCCCAAAAAGTCTAACAACCAGTCTTACTGAGGGCTATCGTGCTACCCAGTAACTGTTTGTGGAGGTCAGGTTGGCAGTATTCATTCATACGAACGGCACGGTTGGCGCAGTAGTTAAGCGATTGACTGCTGCGCTGCGTGACGCGGGTTCGATTCCCGCACGGAACAAATATTTGTATGACCTACAAGTAGTTGTTCCGGGTCTGGCTGTTTGTGTATGTGAGTTTAAATGCTTGTAAATGCACCCACAATACAGGTGAAGTTCCTAGTGAGGGGCAACGCTAAAATAAAAATAAAAAATAAAACTCTGGAAGCCGACCCCAACATGGCCCAACCATGCCAAGGCTAGGCAAATTGATTATGAGTTATTGTTATCTTGACTGCCTCGTTCAATCGTGTTATTTTTATCTGGTCTAGTGGTCGCAAGCGCTAAAGCTGAGCATGAAGTCCTGGGTTCGATTCCCGGGTCGGGCAAAGTGTTATTGGGTTTTTCTATTTGGAATTTCTCAGTAGCAGCCCGGAGTCTGGATTTGTGCCCGGTTGATGGCAATAGGCTTGCCCTCTATGGGACTTAAACATAACTGGTGAAATGTGGGTGTACCTACTTCAGGTAGGTACACCTCTGCCCAACCCTTCGGGGAGACAAGGCGTGATGTTATGTTATTGTTATAGCTATCAGTGCACGGGTGCAACCGTATCGACCATATATCAATATGGTCGATGATAGCTAGACCACGCTCCGTCAAGCATGACATCTCACTTGCACCCCGATTACGTAACACGATCGCAATTGGAAGCACCTCAAGGGTGATTTCTACGGCATGGTTTACCTACACAGAACGATTGGCTTCTGCATTGCGTGTCAGATATTCAATCCCAACACGGAACAAATACATTACATTGTCTGCAGGTAGGTACATATTACTAATATTGTATAGAGGTAAAATTTGTGCGTTTGTATGTAGGAGGTTTTTTTCGGATCCACAGATCCGATTCCAAAAATTCCTTCACTATTTGGGAAGCTAAAATTTTGCCGAGTGTATTGTATTTTATGTTAAACACGCGGACAAGGTCGCGGACAGAAGCTAGTAATAGATATTTCAGATGGAGCGTGGTGCTTGTGTTATTTGTATCAGGCTGTGAACGCAATTAGACTTACCCGACTTATTATTGTCCTTAAAAAAAACTAGATTCTATGTAGTATCTACATGAATTATCGCGACTTTCTATACTTACATAAAACTTTCCACGAATATGTTGTCAATGGTTTTAGCGCCCTCAGAATTGATATCAAAACGTTTCCAAATGCGACGTTCCGTTTATCGATGCTACTTTTGCACACGCACGCACGTGGCACTTCGCCGTAGACTGATTATTACGAGACGCCGTGTATTCAAGTGTTTTGTTCTACTATGGGTAGGTACCATAATAGTTTACTTAATATTAATAATTTACTAGCGACCCGCTCCCGCTTCGCACGGTTTTTACGACTTGACAAAACATCGACATTTCGTGGTAAAAGTAACTTTAATAATAACGTATTAAACACATAAACCTTCCGGAATAAATTCGCTAAACGATGGTAAAAACTTCATCAAAATCTGTTGCGTGGTTTAGAAGAACAACACGGACATAAAGACAAATGCGAAAAGCGACTTTGGTTTATAATATGTATTGCTACATGTACCTACTTTTATAGCGACCATAATATAGGTACATACATCAAAAGTGTCTAGGGATCAAGTATTTTTAACTATAAAAAATTCTCCAAATAATATTTACCAAATCTAGTCTTCCAGACCGGCTTCTTACTTTAATTCCTATGTTTAAGTTAACAACTTTGTAAAAATTAAGAAATATTGCAATTTTGGGAAATTAACCTATGTCGTCAATTAAATGGCAATAAATAGGCAAAATGAGGATTTTTTAAACTTTTTATTGTAAAGATAAAAACAATTAATAATCTGTGTTTCCACAATTGACACGAATCACACAATCACAACGATTTGGCATGCTTAAAATCAGTTCATCAAAATCAATTTGAGGAATGGCCACACACGTTCTTTCTAACCAGTCCAAAAGTTGTAGTGGGGTATGCACGGCATCCATACTTGGCAAAGCTCTTCTTTGGGGCATTACCACATAGTCCCTTAACAATGTTCCCTAGATAAACACTGCGCTGGTAAGCCAATAGAACGTGTGAATACAATAAAATACTTAGGGATCCTCTTCGACGGCAACCTCAGCTTCAGTACCTACTTCAGAACTCGCGCGCTGAGTAATTTTATATGGTCTAGTCTAGTGGCAGAGTAGATTTGTCAATATTAACATATTGCTAATATTTGCATATTGCTATTGCATTATTGTTATTTTTGTTTATTAAGGAGCTCCCAAAACAGTAATCAAACCTATTGAGATCGCTCAATGCACAATTCTAAAGATTTGCACTTATAAGCCTCGATTATTTTCCAATACATTGCTATATATTTACTGCGAAGTACTCACTGTTAGGCAGCTCTACCTACTAACTATAATGCTGAAGCAACGTCAAGACTTAGCATATGACCCCAACCTTAACCATAGGCGTAGGAAACAATTAGTGTGTACTCGTGAATGTAAACCTAAAACTTATTTTATTAGAAGGTTTTTTGTATTTTTGGGTCCCTATGTCTATAGTAAAATTTACTCTATTCTAGATGTTTACCCTCTTAAAAGGGTTCGTCGCAAAGACAGGGTCATAAAGTACTCATTGACCCTAACTTATGATGATACAGATAGACATGGTCCTTTGTGCAACTTTTAAGGTAACTTTTACTCTTCACCTACATATGACACTAGCACATATATTTGCTTACACTCATAATTCCATGCATCACCACACGTACACACACATCTTAACACTCACCGCCCCTTACACGATCACTTTCCCCTCTCTATACATACACATCAACTCACTTAGGTTTTACCTTAGTTTACTTTTTTTCAATTGTATTTTTATTTGTTTTTCTTTACCGACATAAAGCTGTACTTGTTAGCTTAATTTCTTACGCAAATAACATACTGAGAGGTTTGGCGCTGCATGACGAGATACACCTAGTTTGGTTGCAGATGCTCCTATTTTGTATTGTTATTTATAATAGCTTACTAGTTTTTAAGTTGTTTTTGTACAATATTTTTTAGTGAAATAAAATTATTACATATCCCATGCGTGCTCAATTAGGTTGAGGTCTGGCGATTGAGCAGGCCACGAGAACGTTGATGCGAGCATCGTCAAGAGTGCGTGTTACGACTCTAGCCGTGTGTGGACGTGCATTGTCGTGCATTAGTCTAAACGAATCACCCAACCGGCTTCGCAAAGGGATGATCACGTCTGAAACAATCCTCTCCGCATAAATCTGAGCATTGAGGTTGCCGCTGACCCAAATAAGATCGGTTCTTCCACCGATCTAAATACCGGCCCAAACCATTATTGTTCCCCTTCCATATGAATGAACTTCCTGACAACATTTCAAACGTTCTTGACGTCCAGAGGTCCTCCAAACTCGAGTACGTCGTCTATCCGGCCTCATAACGAAACGAGATTCATTGGAAAAACAAACACAACGCCAGTCTTCTTTGTCCCAATTTCTGTGTTTTTGAGTCCATTGCAAATGGGCCCTACGATTGTGGGATGCTATAGGTGGAACACTCAGCGGCAATTTCGGATGGTTTGGTCCCTTATCAGTAAGCCTGAAGAGCTGTGGAGCCTCTTAGCCAACATCATGGCGGTCATGGTACGATTTCGTCGAGCAGTATTTTGGATTTACCGGTTCTGTCTGCGACTGGTAATGCGAGATCGTCCTCCATGTCACTCGGTCACGCTGCCCGTGATATGATAGCTTGTCCAGAGGCGACTTATGACGCTCTGTTTAATGCCAAGAGCGACAGCCACAATACGTTGCCTGGAACGAATTTGCAACATTTCGACGGCTCACATCATCTCTTCTCGTGTCAAATGATGACGTCGCTCAATATCGTTGCAATTTTTTTCAGTTTTGATGCAGCAATATATGGTTTTGTAAAAACGCTATTACACACTTATAGGAATCGTGATTGACAATTGATTTTCTATTTTTAATCAAAATTTAAAAAAAAAATCTTTCTTCAAAAATAATCAAAAACGATCCAAAATTGTTAAAATAATAATCCTCTAAAACGATACTCGTGATGGTGTATCATAATCTAATTAGGTATCTACATGAGTATATGCGCTACGTACTTCTATAACTACTTTGTTTTTATCACACACATAAAACAAATGTTCCAAAGAATCGTAGTACAGTACTAACTGTTCCAAGGAAGCAATAAATACTGACCAACTTCCGCACTGTAGTTTAAGTGATTCTATTTGCTTTCTCACACGTTTTCCAACGATTTATTTTTAACATGTGTTACACTTTTAGAAAGATAACCTGAGAGCTTCTGAAAACATATAGGTAGGTACATGATTAATGACTGGTTATAAGTTTTATATAAAAAATAAGGTTTCAGCCACGTGGAAGTCGCAAAATATCCCACGGGAACGTACTACTTGGACTAAAAGTACCCTGTGTTAATCCAGCTCATAAATTATCTGTGTGCCAAATTTCATCAAAAACCGTTCAGCCGTTTTTGCGCCAATCAGGAACATATAAACAAACGAACAAACATTCTTAAAACAATATTTACGGCATCAGACTCGTAACACACCTCGTAGCAATTACTTTTTTTCAAAATTATTAAATGTACAGTTTTGACTTCGTTACAATTTTATTATTATTTTACTTAAATACATAAACTCTGACGCCTTCTTGCCATGGGGGTAAGCAGAAACTATAGAACGCCACCTGCTACACTCCTTATATACGTAAAATATCCCTTCCTCTCTTCAATCAAATTATCTACTTAATATCATAAAATTATCCTCTGATTTTAATTTTCCGAGTTATTAGACCTAGCTAGATCGATTTTTCGTCTCCGTAAACGTTTTGAGAACGTGATTGCAAATATATACACTGGGCAAGCGAGCTCTGCTCTGGTGTAAACATAGAATGCTCATTTAATAGTATAGGAAAGTTCATACCAATTCCATGCTGCCATGATAGTAGGTACTTACCAATTCCATGCTGCCATGATAGTAGGTACTTACCAATTCCATGCATCCATGATAGTAGGTACTTACCAATTCCATGCTACCATGATAGTAGGTACTTACCAATTCCATGCTGCCATGATAGTAGGTACTTACCAATTCCATGCTGCCATGATAGTAGGTACTTACCAATTCCATGCTGCCATGATAGTAGGTACTTACCAATTCCATGCTACCATGATAGTAGGTACTTACCAATTCCATGCTGCCATGATAGTAGGTACTTACCAATGCCATGCTGCCATGATAGTAGGTACTTACCAATTCCATGCTACCATGATAGTAGGTACTTACCAATTCCATGCTGCCATGATAGTAGGTACTTACCAATTCCATGCTGCCATGATAGTAGGTACTTACCAATTCCATGCTGCCATATCATTATTCTAAGGTAAGCCATCTTGTTCTAAACTTTGAGTGACTGAGCTCTGCTTGGATGAAAATAGAGAAAACGAATTTTCCGAGATATGAGACCTAGCTAGATCGAGTTTTCACCTCCGTAAACCCCTATAATGCAACTTTCATTTGTCGGTAAACTGGGTGTGAAATAATGGAAATCAGCGTCTCTTGTTTTGAAATTGATACTCCCTTTGTTCCCACGTTGTTCAGATATGTGAAGGAGCTTATAATAACCGTTCAGTACAAGACAATGGAACAGTAACTGAAATCTACGTGTAATTTTTGAATAAAAATCACAAAAAAAGTATACAAAATGACGCCGAATGATTTGTTTGACGCCGCATGTGAATTCAACAGTTAGATAATTTAAAGGAAATATGTTTTGCAGTGCGAAAAACTGGAAAACGTCAGGGAAAGTATTTCATACCGTTATCAATTCACACTGTAACATGAACATACCTATGCGAGATCACTCCACTTTCAATAAGTTCCTGTATCGACACTATTTCGCTGAATGAAATTGCATTCCCTATCACTGCGCTGTATCTTTGCCGTGTCAACGCTCTCACGGTTCTGTGAAAATAATTTATGAAAATGTTCCAATATTTAAGCCAAATAAAACTCTACGGCGATGAAAAATATCACAACTATACAGCCTCATTTACACGATGGGATTTCAATGCCTGTGGCATACCTTTAAGTTTATGCAGTTTAAGTTGCACCTTCTAATTAGTATTTAGACGAAGCAAGTCATTTGTTACTTCAATTTTGTTGCCATATGCCAGATTATATGCTCGCACTTAGCGAGGGTAATTCGTATATCTGTTGTATATTCTATGTATTCCTATGCCCTATTTACACGATGCAAGTTTCTTACCTGCGGCATACAATAATAATACGCTACAAGCAGACGCACAGTTAATAATACGCTATTCAAAATGAATTGAGGTATTTTTGTTTTGTTCTCTTTTCTCAACTTGCTTGATGCGCAAGGACAAATTTTACCGAGCGTGGCGCCTACTTCTAATTTGCACGTAATCAAACGCAATGTAACTTTGCTGACTCTTTTTCATCGGCTTAAATGATGCTGTGATACGTTCGTCTGCCACCACCCTTATACATACGAAAGTAGGAAAAAAGTACTAACATTAATATCCTGAGCTCATTCCACCTCTCCTGTTGATTGAATTATTCATACGAAGACGCACATTGAGTTGCAAATAACGGCCAAACGCACGGTCTATCGGCGTGAATTAGTGGGGAGGGAGATAAGTGGCCGTAAATGGCCGTAATGTTTAATAATAAATGAATTAATGGGCGCTAAGCTCAAGTGACGTTCACACGTTGCGCAGCGCTTGTTGCTGGCTGTTTGGCAAGTTACGATGATGATGATTACACATGATTACAATCGATTTCGGTCATTTTGTTTTATTAATTAGGTACAAACATTAACATTGAGCCTGCCTCGTTGCAAGTCGTTAGCGCCACTACGTAGCATGAGGTCCTGGGTTCGATTCTCGGGGCGGGAAAACAGTTAATGGGTTTTTCCATCTGGAATTTCTAATTAGCAGCAAGGAGTCTGAATTCGTGCCCGTTTGATGGCAATAGTATCTCTCTATATTACATGGGACTTCAAAAATAACTGGAGAAATGTGGGTATACTAGATATACATACACATCTGCAGTATCTCCATACATGCAAGTTGTTATGTTATGTGTGTTAACTGTGAGCTGTTCCAGTGACCTACCTGTTTTGAAAAATACTTTGTTAGTGTTCACGTCTGTAGTCTTCAAAGTTCATAACGTTCGACATGTTTGTATCTTCGGAGATTCAGCTGTTTTCAGAAAACAGTTTGTAGTTTTTATTTACAGTCAGGGAAATTAAGTGCGATTATAGCTATTTCGTACGCTGTCTAAATTGTAATTTGATTATAGGTACAGAACTACTCAAGTTGTAACTCAATAATTTATTTCCCTAGTCATTTCGGAAGAGTCTGGGAAAAGTATGCGTATCTTTTAGAAAAGGATAAACAATCCCTTACACAATATTTCAGATACCTTTATTTACTTACAGAAAGTACTACTGTCTAATCCGTCCGATGCTTCGAGTTAGTTCTAATTATTCAAGTGCTAGCAACCCGACCCTGTTTCGTACGGTTTATTAACACTTAACAAAATATATTAAGATTAATTGTTTATTATGTGTACCTAATTTAAATCTTTATGTGCTATACACATAAACCTTCGTCACCGGGCTCATGACTAACTAATAACAGCCGCACGGGCTGATCAATGGTTAAGCTTGTAATGTTCCTATTTATTTACTTACGTTTTGGCTATTTTAATTAGATCTTTTATTATACGTTCTCTCCAATTATCTACATGGCCATTATTTTGTAGTTTAAGCATTCCTAGGCCTCTATATTTCGAGCTATTTAGATTTTCTAGTGCTCTCCCAATGTTTGTTTACCTTTTGTAATGTCAGATAATGACAAGCCTAGGTTTTATTTTTAATTTATTGCTAGAGCTGCCAGTAGGTTAGGTTGTATAGGTATTAGACCTTGTTATAAATTATTATTCTTCTTTTATGTTCTAGAATCACATTGCTAAAATTTTGAAATGCCAACCAATCCGAAAAGGAAGGGAGCCGGGGCCATCAGACCAGTTTGACTCTTGGGCTCGCCTTGGCAGGAGGTCCTGTTGATATAGCGCTCGGTGGGAGCACTGTGCCCTCTGATAGTGTGGGCTGTGCTGGAAGACAAACTCAAACTCAAGTCTACGCGTCTTTTTACACTGGACATCGTTCGTGGGATAACGTCGTTGTCTGCAAACCTGTGACGCCGACCGCTGACAGCTCTCAGCCCTCTGTCTGTCCTCTCTACCACGGCCTGCCCCTCCGAGGTCGGCGACGTGGAGGCCTGACTCGATTCCCTTTTCTTCACAACCTGCGAGCCTCTTTTCTTCACAACTTGGACCTTCAATTTTTACCCCGGTTTCCCTGGCCTTATTCACATACATGAAATTATTTTACCATTTACTTTTTTCCTTTTTTTTAAGCCGGGACTCCTCCAGTTCTGGTGATAGTTACCTCATTGACCTTACATTTTCCCACTCCCGGGAAAATGTAACGTTACAAGCTATGCTTGCCGAGGTCGGTCCGTGGGTGGGTGACCATCCTATACATATCGAGACTCCTCCGTGCTTCGGAAAGCACGTTAAACCGTTGGTCCCGGTTGCCATTTTTAGATCTTTGACAGTCGTTACGGGTAGTCAGAAGCTCGAAAGTCTGACAACCAGTCTTACCAAGGGGTATAGTATTACCCCTGTAGTCGCTCCATGTAAAATACAGGTATTCTACTGCTCCTGGTTAGACTGGAAGCTGACTCCAACATACTTGGGAAATGGTTAGGCAGGTGATAGCATATGCACCTTCCGGAATAAATTCTCTAAATGATGGTGAAAACCGCATAAAATCCGTTGTCTAGTTTATAAGAACAACGTGCTGACACAGACAGACAAGAAAAGTAACTTTAATTCGACTTTTTCGACTTCCTGCAGTCTGTCAAATTTCTTTAATGGATTTTCAACTTTATCACTAAAGTATAAGGTTCAATGTTGATTGGGAAGGTTTGACGGATAGGAGTGACTTGATGTGCTGGCGTCTGAACTTTAATACTTTAATTGCTGATTGTTCGGCTTTAAGTAATCGATATGTTGTTATTAGCAACTTGATAATGTTTTGTTGTTACCTATTATTTGTAATTAGTCTGTAAGCCTTAATTAAAGTCTTAAAAGTAATAAACAAATTTATATGTTTAGATCTTACAAAAATCTTAGTTGCAGTAATGCTTGAACTTTCCTCAATCAATGATGACGAATTCAACACACACCCTATTCTGATTTATCAGTGAAGCAAGATAAGTGGGCGTAACGTTTGAATAATAAATGAATTTATGGCCACTAAGCTCATGTGGAATTTACATATGAGCCACGTTTCGCCAGTTGTCGGCCATTTGGAAACGCCATTAATTTATGACGCTGATTACGAATGCAATGTCGATTAGCTTACCGTGTGTTATTAATTTAAGTGTGGGTATTTTGACTGAGGCTTGAAATAGCACTGGATAGGATAGTGTTTGTGTTTGAAATAGAAATCATTTATTTGGGTACCTGCTATTTAGACAAGTACCAGTAAAACGGGGTTACTTTGAGAGCTGGGGTAACTTTGATGATAGCTAAACTTGGTATGTTTTTTCGGATTTATTGCGTGATACTGAACGCAGTCAAAATTTTATTTGTTGTGTTGGCCAGACTGACAGATCGGCCATATTTTGCCGAAGCGTCGACCAGTAGTTGTTGTTGGAACTATATAAAATTATTAGTTAAAGTTTGGTGTCAAAAAGGTTTTAAAAAATTGTATGAATAACTTTGGTGGCACAGGCGTAAGTATTATTGTTTGGTTTGTAGTTTTTCACTGTTATAATTAAACGTTTCATTAAGATTTAGAGCATGTTTGTATTTTTGGTTACGGTCACCATTTCATTTTGCATAAACACTGTAAGTTCATCGGGGCTACATTGATAGGATATACGAGGTGACTTTTATACTTAGTTATCAATTTCACCCCAATGGGTGTGGTACCCAGTCTTATAGGAGTAATATACAAATGATCAATTTGTTGCTTTTGTTTTAGTTGCCTCATGATTCGCACGTACAAAAAGACCGCGGGTACTCGCAATTATAAAAAATACACACAAGAGGCAATGGAAGAAGCAATAGAAAAAATCACAAACAGCGAATTGTCTATTAATGCAGCGAATTGTCTATTAATGACTTATATAATTATGAGACTGTTGTAGAAAGTTATAAATGATAAAAATATAATTGATCTCGAAAGTAAATGTTAAGACTAATTAATGTTAAGCGAATGTTACCTTATTTTTTTAAATCTTAATACAAAATATTTGGTTTATCTCGTTTTTTAATATTGTAGTACCCACAATCAAATTCACCCCTTGACTCAAACTAACCCCATAAATATTCAAATCGCAATATTACCTAAACGATAGTTTATATTTTTTTTTTTTTATATATATTTGTCGTATATCGAAGGGTCTTTTCGATGCAATAAATAAAAGAGTGGGTGACAAAGTAGCTCTAGTATTAATATAACTTTGATAAAAAGGTTTTTTTTTTTCAAAAAATTCTATTTTCAATTTTATATTTTTTGTTGCAATAATTATTTTACGTATGAGTCTATACTACTTTTTTTTTAGATTTTTATCGTTGAAATGGCAAGCGTGAAATCCATTTAAAATTTAAAATTAATCAATGTCACCCCGTTTTACGGTACATGAAAAACATTAACGTGGTCTAATCACTGAAATATTTTTTTATAGGCTTCTATGTATGAGATATATTAATTTTAAATTAATTAATAATAATAAATTAATTATAAAAAAACTATATAATTTTGATACTACAGTCCGCGCCTCCACTGAAGTCCAGCGGAAAATTGTGGAACTATATTTTTTCAAATGCAATTTATGCAATGACATAGACACTAGCGCCGCGTCTATCGAACTTGAGTGGTGGCGCGGACCCTATGGATTTGGTGACTGGTGAGGAACACAATATCTAAAAAAACATTATAAAATCCACCATCCACCATAAGACCACCATCGTAAGAAAATATTAAGTCATAAGTCATTTATTTCATAACAAAATACATTGTGTTGAAAATATTACACTGATAATTAATAAAAAATAAAACATTGCAGTCATATCAAAATCCAGCATTTAATATATCCTAATAAATAATTGTAGATCTAAGTCATTACCAATAAATTAAATAATAACTACCTAACCTTGCATTTCAATTCAAAATTCATTATCCAGATTAAAAAAAAAAAAAAAAACTTATAGCCAAAAAAATTACAAAACTTTAAAATAGTGGCTGCCGCATGGCTGCCGCTTGTCATTTATGAACTCATCAATGCTGTAATAGCCCTTCCTCAATAAATATGTCTTCAATTTGTTTTTAAATAAGTTCGTGCTACTTATGCTTTTGAATTTAGCTATTGGCAACTTGTTATAAAGGAAGACAGATTGAACTCTGGGACTATGATGAACCACATTCAATTTCGGCTGGATTGTGGAAGGTAAGTCTTTCCTGCGAGTGCTATATCTAGCTTGTCTTTCCTCATCGGTCTCGTGCAAATTCTTAACAAAGTTGGTTAACAACACTAGAATATAGAGACATGGCACTGCTAAAATGTTAATGAAGTGGTCCATGCACGATTCTGTCTGCTTCATGCGGAGCATTGTCCTTAAGGCTCTTTTTTTAATTACAAATGCTGAGTGCACTTTGAATTTGTAGCTGTTGCCCCAAAACTCAATACTATATCTGAGCCTTGACTCGACCAAAGCAAAGTATACCATCCTAAGTTGGGCCAAAGTGAGTTCATCCCTCAGGCTTCTGATTGCATAGCATGCAGAGCTAACAGCCTTCTGTATAGACAATGTCTCAATCTTCCAGTTTAATAACGCATCAATGTGGACACCCAAGAATTTAACATTATCTACTACTTCGACATTATTACCACAAGACACAACCTTAAGACTAGCTTTATTTCGTACCGTTGACTTGAATAATAAACATTTAGTTTTATTTACATTTAGTTTCTAATTATTTGTACCAAACCATTTTTCAAAAGCTTATAAGGCTGTATTAATCTTAGATTCTAAATTAATTATAATAACTGCAGAAACTATTGCATTAGTGTCATCAGCAAAAATAATAAGTGTTATGTCAGTTATTCGTCTTTTAATATACTCTATCAAGTCATTTAGGAATAGGATGAAGATAAATTCGAAAATTGAGATGTAAGTATGGATAATATATATTTGAATCGATATCCTAAGCTCACTAACATCCCTTTTAATATCAAAGTAAATATCTCGAATATTTTCGTCTCTGCTTTTGACGGATGAGCAAAGTATCGAAGCGTCTACTTAGTTCCGGAAATCCTTAACCTGCAAACTCCAGCTTTAATATATAAGTTGTTTGCTACAGGATGTTATAAGTCTCTTACTTCGGATAAGCCGTTGTTCAGCGTCTATTTTGCGAAAGTATAGCCTTTTAAAGGAACTGGCTGCTTATCATTCTTGAAAAATGAAACAGCGAAGAAAAAGCTTTCTGATTCTAGTAGCGCTTATCAACTAGTTACGTATAACTTACGCATTTTATAAAAGGAACTTTAATGTAAGACAGTAGGTACTTAGTGGCACTTGGAAATGGTGCACTAAAAACGTTTACTTACCAACCTCTTTAGAGTCACTATAATTCTCTATGGCAAATAAGGATTTATAAAATTACTTCCTTCCCTTTCTCCCCTAAAAATATAGCTTTAGGTTTCCATGACAACGACGTTTACTAACATGACAATCGAGTATTACTGTCAAAAATAGGACGGTCATGGTTTATTTTAATTTTATCGCTACATTTAAAGAATAATTTAAATACACACTGTTTTTTTCCCGTAATCTTAAATAAAAGTGATGCGGCCTTCGCGAATAGTGCCGTCACACAGCAAGAAATCTTTAGCGACTATCTACCGTCTAACGAGTTTGCCACATGATGGGAAACATAATATGAATTTCTGTACAGATTTTGATAAATCTATAGTGATAAACACCTTCAAGAGACGAGGATGGAACCAAGTGATGCCGGAGGAAGACTGGAACGTTTACTGGGCAAACACAGTGAATTGTCGAACTATATTCAGCATAGAGAATGGGTTACGCCTCGGCGACAATCAATTGATCAACCATTTCCCAAACCACTACGAACTAGTGCGCAAAGATTTACTCGTAAAGAACATAAAGAGATACAGAAAAGAATTGGAAAAAGACTGTAATTCCCTTGCGGAAAAAACTGAAGTAAAACTCCCGAGCGGACAAGTCATCACTCGCTATTTATATTTAGATTTCATTCCGGTAACGTTCGTACTGCCTTCCGACTACAGCATTTTTGTCGAAGAGTACCGAAAATATCCTCAAACAACCTGGATTTTGAAGCCTTGCGGCAAATCCCAAGGCGCCGGCATTTTCCTTGTAAACAAACTGTCGAAACTGAAAAAATGGTCTCGCGAATCGAAGAAATACTTACAGCATCATCTGACGAGTAAAGATACTTATGTCATATCTCGCTATATAGATAATCCGCTTCTTATCGGAGGGAAGAAATTCGATTTAAGGATTTACGTCCTCGTTACGTCGTTCCGCCCTTTAAAAGCTTACATGTTTCGGAATGGATTTTGTAGATTTTGCACAATGAAATACGACACGAGCGTCGCTGAGCTCGATAACATGTATATACACCTAACGAACGTCAGCGTTCAAAAACACGGTGGCGACTACAATAGTGAGCACGGGGGGAAGCTGGGCATACATAATTTAAAGCTCTATTTGGAAGGAACCCGGGGTCGGGAAGTGACCGACCGTCTGTTTGAGAGCATACAGTGGTTGATAGTGCACTCGTTAAAGGCTGTGGCACACGTTATGTCGAATGACCGCCATTGCTTTGAGTGTTATGGTTACGACATAATCATAGACGATAACTTAAAGCCGTGGCTTATTGAGGTGAACGCCTCCCCATCGATGACGGCCACGACGGTTAACGACAGGATACTCAAGTACAAGCTCCTGGATAATCTTTTATCGGTAGTTCTGCCTCCGAGCGGGATCCCGGACTCACGCTGGAACAAAACGCCCACCGCTGAGGCTTTAGGGGATTTTCAAATACTCATCGACGAAGATTCTATGTACAAGGGGGAGATGGATTTACGTTCTCGCAAAAACTAAAATATATTTCAAATATTGTGTTATGTGCATTCTAGTTGGATTGGTTATTGAATAAAACAGTTAAAGTGGGTTTATTTTTTTATTAAATAATATATATAATACAAGATAATTATTAGAAAATTGTTACTAAATTAAGGTCTGACACGGTGGTACTTGTTGTAGCGCGAATTAGCGTCTTCTTTTTCTATGAGTTCCTCATCAATTAACAGTTCAAAGTCACCGAGCGCTTCGGCGGTGGGGATCTTGTTCCACCTAGCGTCAGGGATGCCATCAGGTGGTACAACCACAGACACAATGTTATCTATTAATTTGTATTTCAATATTCTATCATTATGAGTCGTCGACTGTAGTGACGGCGAAGCATTCACTTCTACAAGCCAAGGCTTGAGAGTATTGTCTATTATAATATCGTATCCGTAACATTCAAAGGAGTGGCGATCGTTAGCCATCACGGGGGCGACAGCTTTCAAAGAGTGAACAATAAGCCACTGCATTTCTGCAAATAACCTATCGGTTACAGAGCGCCCTCTCGTACCTTCCAAATACAGACGGAAATTCTGGATACTCATTTTCCCGCCGTGCAAACTATTGTAATCACCACCGTGCTTCTGTACGCTAACATTAGTCAGGTGCACGTACATGTTATCGAGCTCAGTGACACTCGTGTCATATTTCACTGTACAAAATCTACAGAAGCCATGTTGGAATAAATACGCTTTTAGAGGGCGGAATGACGTCACCAGTACGTACAGTCGTAGGTCGAATTTCTTCCCGCCAATTAGGAGCGGGTTGTCGATGTAACGCGATATTACGTAACATTCTTTACTGGTCAATTGGGGATGAAATGGAGTTTTCGCTTCACGGGACCACTTCTTAAGTTTCGATAGTTTATTTATAAGAAATATTCCTGCGCCCTGTGACTTTCCGCACGGTTTCATAATCCATGTACTCTGAGGGGACTTTCTGTATTCTTCAACAAACATGTTGTAGTCGGCAGGCAATACGTACGTCACTGGTATAAAATCTAAATGCAAATAGCGGGTAATCACTTGTCCATTGGGTAATACAACGTCTGTTTTTTCAGCCAAGGGATTACCTTCTCTCTCTAGCTCCTTTCTATATCTCTTGATGTTTTTTACTAATAAATCTTTACGCGACAGTTCGTAATGGTTTGGGAAGTGATTTATCATTTGGTTGTCGCTCATTCGGTAGCCGCTCTCGATGCTAAAAACTGTTCGGCAATTTTGTGTGAAGGACCAGTAGAAGTTCCATTCATCGTCGGGACCCACTTGGGTCCAGCCGCGACGCTCGAAGTTGCTCATTATCACGGACTTCTCCAAGTCAGTACAATACGTCACTCTACCTTTCTCCATAACTGGCGGTGCAACTTTACCGTAAACAGCGGGGGATACCTTTTTCAGTTCTTGTGTCATTACGCACTAAAAATTGTAAATCGAAGACATTTTTACAAAAATAAAAATATAGTCACAACAAAAATAAAATATAACGTTCCGCAATGGTTTTGATTTGTCACTGTCAATTTTGCTTTTAATTTTTCTTACATAGCTTTTAATACCACGGTGAAAATTTTAAGGAGTTTATGTTCTGTGTTTTGGTTGTGGTAGAGTAATTAATTTTCAACGCTAGTATAATAATCTGAAGCGATGTGAGAAGATGTGGGCCATGCTTTTAAAAGCATATTCAAAATATTAACATTGATTGATGGGCGGGCGATCAAATATTTTTGTAGTGGGGCCGGGCTCGCTCGACGCGCGCCCCTAGCGACAAGGTAAAAAGAATAAAAGCCATTGTATCTTCAGTTTACCATCCAATTTTAGTGGAGGCGACTTCAATTCCCAGAGGAAATCTCGCTCAATAATTTCTCTTCTTTTGTTTGTTTGTACCATTTTCTAAACTTCGCCGCGATAATCTGCCTTTTCATATCGTAGATGTGAACTTTTTGTTACGTAGCGCAAAATCATAGAATTATTTATGTTTGGGGGAACTAAAATAGAAGCTTGCGTAACATATTTGGTACACATGATTTATTATTTAGATCCTATCTGAACCCAAAGTTGACGGTACGAAAATACCTGTTTTCTCCTTTTGCAGAGTAAGCTTGGATAAACAAAGGAAAACAGCGATATGGTCTATATGATATTGTTTACGTCCTATTTGTTTATCTTGTTCTGAAATATTTTGCCGTGATAGGCTCCTGGCTGGGATATTCGACGGCTATCCGATAGCGCTACGCAATGTACAAAATTAGGTCTGGGCTTGAACCAATGCTATAAGCCGGCTACGTACGGTGAGGGCAAAAATATATATTTGACAAGTTTTTTACAGATTCGTGTTTGTTCGTTGTTTTGACATTTCATACAGTTCCTGCTACAAATGCGTATGAAATAAAGCTCTAGATTTATTTGATAATTAATATTATGTTATAAAAGATTAAGATGAATGAAAAAAATAACTGCCTCGTTGGTCTAGTGGTCGCAAGCGCTACTGCTGAGCATGAGGTCCTGGGTTCGATTCCCAGGTCGGGCAAAGTGTTATTGAGATTTTTCATTAGGAATTTCTCCATTAGCAGCCCTGAGTCTGGATTTGTGCCCGGTTGATGGCAATAGGCTCACCCCCTATTACATGGGACTTAAACATAACTGGCGAAATGTGGGTGTACCTGCTACAGGTACACCTCTGCCCAACCCTTCAGGGAAACAAGGCGTGATGTTATGTTATGTTGAATGAAAAAAATGACATTTAGGTCACCAGCTGAGACATTTATCCTTATGATTTGTATTTTAAACCATGTTTGATATAAAATGATTTTTGCAAACTGGGATGTTAATCTATACATATTCTATATACATATAATAAAATAGTAAAGAAGAATTTTTGTCCGTTTGTCTGTTTGTTTGGATGTATGTTCCGGATTGGCACAAAAACAGCTGAAGGGATTTGGATGAAAATTAGCACATAGAGTACTTTTAATCCCAGTAGTGGGATATTTTCCGACATCCAAGCGGACGAAATCGCGGGCAAAAGTTAGTACCTACTAAAATGCGGAAAAAAATATTATAAAAAGGTAGACTACCTTTGGGTCGGCAAAGGCACTGTATTCAAGTACCTGTCATCCATCATGGCGGCCGACACTCAATCTCTGCTCACGCCGCAAGGGAGTAAACTTGATGATGCTTTTTTATTTCTTTTCTACGTTTTCCACCAAAATATGAAAAGGGAAACAAAATAAATGTGTCAAGATCGTGCGACGGTGGGTCCTTATGTATTTTTCTATATAATATGTTTGTATACGGAAACAGTTACGCCTTTTCTAAAGCCTCGTGCAGACTAGCGCGACGCGACGGTGCGACGTGACTCGCACAATAGAATTTCTAAGAAAACTTCACGGTATAACAATAACCGGTGTCGCGCCGCGCTGTCGCGTCGCGCTAGTCTGCACGAAGCTTAAAGCAAATACTCAATATAATCTATATAAATATAAATAAGTAGGTGTGCTAGTTCTAAGTAGGTAGATATCTAGGTACAATAGAACTTCCAGTTTTAATGAAAAGATTATGTAATATCGTTACATACAACTTATACCTATATGTATAAACTAATCTTTTTCATAACAGGAAATGACTTAGATGAGTTTAAAATTAAACTGAAGTAAACTTTAGAACTCCAAAGAACTCCATCTGGTTCTCGGTGCTATTATTAGAACTAGGAAATTATAGTGCATACGGCCTCAACTAAACATCAAAATTAAACTCAAAGCTGAATGCTTTGAGTTTGATTCAATAAAACTAATTATAGGTACTTTTGAAATGGAGTTAGTCAAAAGTGTCGATAGATGAAACTAGTTGTCCATTCCAAAGAGTAGTAGGTTCCTATGGAGACGAACGGGCAAGAAACTCTAGTTACATCATCATTGTTACCGGTTATTTCTGTACACAACAGGATCAATCAAAACATGCATAGTTGCAAAACAGTAGGTACCCTCGTTCTGGGGCTGCGGCAGTTGACTTAAAAAGTGAAAAAAGCTAAGAAAAAAATAAAAGCATGTGAAATGTGAAACATACCAATAAACAAAAAAAAAAAACAATTTCCTCCGTTCTATTTTCAAATTATCTCGTGGCGTGGCTATTATTTTTCCCACTTGCCACACTGTCCCCAACTCCGCATGTCACCCGAACGTAATCAAAAGATCAGCATCAGAGGGACTGACAGTCCTGTAACGAAGGACGACATCCTTGTAAATCTTACTTATGTAAATGTTCAACCATTTTCGTAAATTCGTATTCACATTCAGTTTTTAAAAAACTAATATAAAAAAGTGTGAATTTGTTTCGTGTATCGCGTGTAGAGTTCACAATTTATTTTGTAGCAGTTTTTGTAATAACGATGTTGATTTCCGCGAAATTTTATTGAAATATCCTCAGGTTGTCCCTGGGAGTATGGATCAAATCAAATAGGGGCGTGGGCAAGGTCATTCCAAACCTATTAACCCTGAGAATGTCTGTGCAATTTTTTTCGGGTCAAAAGTTATGATGTTTGATATTCAAAAGTGATGATGTTAACAATCTTTGTCTCAGTTTATTGAGTGCGTATTTTTTATCTTGTTTACGCGCGGGCCAACCAGTTTTTTCCGGTCGGTCCCTGCAGCTGTTGCTTTGTTCACATGGTTGAATCAAATCCAAGTAATGTAAACATCGATTCATTATCGAGCGCTGACGAGTTTGAGCACGGTACAATTATGGAATTGGAGGACAATACACAAATGGATGACACTGAGTCGATAGGAGGGAAAAGGCCAAGGGATGAAAACTCTTCTGAAGAAGGATGGACCGTAATGAATAGAGGACGAAACAAACTGGTATGTTGTAGAGGAGACCAAGGTGAGAGGGAAAAAGAAGAGAGGATACAGGTATGCGTGACTTGTAAAGAACCTTTACCGAAACAGTTCGCATTAGCACGATTACTTAAGACGCATAACATTGCCAGTAGCAAGATTTATAAAATTAAATACGTGCATCAAAATAAAATGTTCATTACGTTTGATAACGATGTCGGCGCAGATGAATTTATAAGTTGCTCGGTGTTTACTGACATGGGCTGGTCTTGTCAAAAAACATCCGAAGTAGGTGTGTCGTACGGCCTCATTAAAGGTATGGAATTGGATATATCTGATGTTGATCTTAAAGCTAATTTGTCAAGCAGTGCTGAAATTACATCTATTAAGAGGTTAAATAAACGGTGTTCGAAGGACCCTGATGGTAACGGCTGGACTCCGAGTGAAACGATCCGGCTAGGATTTAAAGGATCTTCTCTTCCGCCTTATGTTTATATTTACAGTTTGAGGATTCCAGTGGAACGGTTTATATTCCCGGTCACACAATGTGCTAACTGTTGGAAATTCGGCCATTTAAAGATAAGATGTCCATCAAAGAAACCCGTTTGTCCCAAATGCTCTCAAAAACACGAAAATTGTACCATTACATCGTACACTTGTGTGAACTGTTCAGGTCGTCATATGGCGTTTGATAAGTTATGCCCATATTTTAATAAAGAAAAGAAGCTGAGGGATTTAATGTCAGAATTTAACTGCACCTACAGGAAAGCCCTTACGATGTACGTTCCTCCCTCCCCTGATAAGATTCAACAAGTGGTTTCTGAACCAATGCCTGAAGTCGAACAGACTTCTACATTGACTGTCACAAATATCATTTCGGTATCCACGCAACTTCCGATTGACGAAAATGTCGGCACAGCCTCCAAAGTGGACTGCCCAGGTACATCTACAGCAAATCAACGAACTAAGCCTTTGCCTAAACGTAATTTAAAGAAGCAAAATCGTCGGCCAGGGACCCCTACGCCTGCCGAGGATATAATATGGCATCAAGTTTCCGAATCTTCAGATTCTTCAGAAAATTTAAACGCATCATTTTTAGAGAAAAATAATCATTCTGATAATAAGTCTTCCCATAATCTAAACTTTTGGCATTTAATTAGAAAAATTATAAATATAATAAAAAGCAATGAATCCCTTCAGAATAAAATCCAGCAATCAATCTCCATATTTTCAGAGTGGCTGACACATAAAATTGTAAGTAGCTTATCTATTGATTCGTTATTCAATTTATTTGTAAGAAATGCTTGATAATAATGACTGTATGAACTTAAATATTATACAATGGAATTGCCAGAGTATAAGGCCTAAATGTCGGTCACTTGAATTACATCTAAGTCAAGAAAAAATCCACATTGCAGTGTTGAGCGAAACTTGGTTGGAACCCAAGAGTTATTTTAAAATTAGTGAATATAATACATTTAGATTGGACAGAGAAGATGGTTACGGTGGTGTTGCCATTATGACTCATCACTCTGTAAAGTCTGTTGTTTGTAGAACGCAAAGTCGCAACCCTGGGATTGAATTGTTACATGTTAGAATTCTGAATTGTCAGCATATTGAGAATATAATTTCTATTTATTGCCCTTCGACAGTATACACCACTCAAAGTGATTGGGACGCGATCTTTTCTATTGGGAACAGTAAAACTCTTATCTTGGGAGACTTTAACGCGCATCATTCTAATTGGTCTTCTAGAACAACTGATCGGCGTGGTTCCGAAATATTTGACTCCATGTTGGATTATAATTTCATTCATTTGAACGATGGTAGCTTCACTAGAATCAGAATGGTTGATGGAGTTCTCCAGCAATCTAGCCCGGATATTTCATTTGTTTCTTCAGATCTATCTTTATTATTTATGTGGAAACCATCAAACGAATCACTTGGAAGTGATCATTTAATTATTAAATTAAACTGTGTACTTAATATTAACCGTACATACCAAAACAGAAGAAAATTTAAAAAATCAAATTGGATTTTATATGCTGCATCTATAGACGATTATTTACAAAGTTGCGTTACTCCCTAGGATCCTCAGGAGTTATATGACCTCCTATATAATATAATGCAAAAAGCTGCAGACAAGTATATTCCATACATTAAAATCCCTCAAAACATTTGCAACATATTTAAGCCAAAACCATACTGGTCTTCAGAGTTGTCCAGGGCTTTTGCGGAGCGACGGTTGGCTCTTGCAAATCTGAGAAGTTGTCCTTCTCCAAGGAATTTAGATATTCTCCAGGAAAAAATTAGCACTGCTCAAAGGCTTATTCGCAGGGCTAGGTGTAAATATTTTCAACAGTTTTGTTCATCTGTAGATGAAACCTCTTCAGCATCCGAAATGTGGCGCAAGATGAGGTGGTTAAAAGGTCGGCAAATTCCATACGCCTGTGTAGATAAGGAAAAAGCCGAGCGCCTGCTTAGTGACCTTACTCCAGATTTTGTTTGTCCCTCGCAGCCTACTTTTAATTCTAATAATGCAATGTTGGAGTCACCAATTTCAATGCCAGAATTAGTCAATTGTATGAAAACCACAGACACAGCTCCTGGGTCAGACCAAATTTCCTTTTCCATGATTAAACACCTTCCGCCTTCCGGTAAATATATGTTACTTTTAATATATAATCAAATTTTCTCTCTCGGTTTTGTTCCCTTACAATGGCGTCAAATTAAAATAGTTCCAATTCCCAAACATAGTAGTTCATCTTCATCGTTACGTCCTATTTCCCTGATATCTTGTATTTGTAAACAATTTCATGCTATTCTGGGCAAACGTATAGAGTGGTTCTTTGAAAAACAATGTCTTTTTCCTGAGGACATGGTGGGTTTTCGTAAGGCCCGATCTTGTCTGGATAACCTCACGAGGTTGGTTTCTGAAATCCAACTAGGATTTTCTAAAAACTTGGTTACAGCGGCGTGTTTTATAGATATCGAAAGCGCCTATAACAATGTTGATATTCCTTGCCTGTTACGTATTTTAGATCAGTTTGGGGTTGGGTCAAAAATCTGTATTTATTTGTGGTCCTTTTTATCAAATAGACATCTGCAAGTGGCGACGTGCGATTGTGAGATTGTTAGATTTACTGGTCGTGGGTTAGCTCAAGGAGACCCATTGGCTCCACTTTTATTTAATATTCTAACACTACACATATGTAAGAACGTTAGCCAGGTTAATATATCTCAATATGCTGATGACTTTGTGTATATTCAACAAAAAAAAATTTAGATTCAGCGTTTGAAGAACTTCGGTCTGCTTTACGATATACCAAAGTGTTAATTGATAAGCTGGGTTTAACTATGTCTCCGAATAAAACTAAGATTTGTGTTTTTAAAAAGGGTTGTTTTAGGAGGTCTGTCGACTTTGTTTTTGATGATTTTTCAATGGAAGTTGTTAATAATGTGAAGTATTTGGGTTTGTGGCTGGATAGCTCATTAAGATGGGGTAAACATATCAATGAAACCTCACAAAAGGTAATGAAATTCATGAATTTACTTAAAGTTTTATCTGGTACGGGATGGGGACTCCATCAAAAACACCTAAGACGTTTATATATTTCTATAGTTCGAAGTAGAATTGATTATGCCAGTTTCTTATTTGACTGTAGTTGTAAGTCTAAGCTAATCAAACTAGATAGGGTCCAAAATCAAGCATTACGTGTTATCGGCGGATTTATAAGGAGCACCCCGATCCATGTCATGGAAAGCGAGTTATGCATACCGCCACTTCATATTCGTCGGAGATACTTGGCTAGGAAGTTTATGTTAAAATCAAAATCTTTTCGTAACAATAAAACTATAGAATCACTAATAAATCTTTCACTAGTTACAGGTTCCAACTATTGGCAGAACAAGAAGCTGCCATTACTTATTGACATCCTTTCTCAGTATAATTCTGTTCCAATACACTCAAGCGTTCAACTCGGAATGTTTTCACTTAATAAGTGGTTAAGTAGTATAAATATGTCTCATTTGGTCTTCGATAAAATTCCTACTATTTCTAAAGCTAAACGCCGCTACAGTACTTTACAAATAAGAAACTTATGTACTTCATATATTCAAGAACAATATTCAGGATATCATAAAATTTTTACTGATGGTTCCAAAGATAAACATTTGGGAGGCGCTGCCTTTTTTGATCCCATTCTTCTGAACCACATGAAGCTTAAGATTGATTCAGATATTTCTATTATGCACATTGAATTGATTGCGATATTGGAAGCTTTGTCCTATATTCTATCAATCGATGGCGAAAAATTTGTGATTCTGACAGACTCCAAAAGTTCGCTGCAACATTTGGCTCGGCACACTTCTCACATGCGAGGTATTCCGACAGCCTACGTTATATATGAATTGCTCTTAAAGCTTCAGTTTAATTCCAAAACGGTATGTCTTCAATGGATTCCGTCGCATTGTCAGGTAGAAGAAAATGATAAGGTTGATATGCTCGCCAAACAAGCGTGTGTTGATGGCGTTCCCATGAACATTACACCACTGTATTCAGACTATTTTGGAAAGGCTAAAAGAAAGTGTTTAGATCTATGGCAGGAGTATTTTGATGAAAGATCAAAAGAAAAAGGGATATGGTATCGAACTATCCAGCCAGAGATTTCTCGGGTTCCGTGGATTGATTGTAACCTCAATAAAAACCTAATTACTATAGCCTTAAGACTTCGTTCCGGACATATTCCATCAAATAAGTTTTATTACTTAATGAGGAGAGCTTTGTCTCCAAATTGTGATGACTGCGGAGTGGTTGATGACGTCTTCCATATTCTGATGGAGTGTGTTAGGAATGAAAATACTAGAATTAATGTTTTCGGACGATATAAAAGGTTTGATATTGGCTTTTGTAATACCATCTTTGCTTTTCCAATTTCCGATAAGGCTAAACAATTGTACAAGCTAGTTATAAGGTAGATCGTTATCTACAATTTTGTGTTTTCTGCACTGGGCGATGTGGTCGCAAAGCGACAAAGCCCTTTAAATAAATAAAAAAAAAAAAAAAAACTAATAAGAATAATAATAATATCCTAAAGAATCTCTATGACTTGGGCAAGTTTTTCTAATACGTGGTAAACTTTCGCTAGTGTAACTTTTTCCCATGAAAATCGCTCGAAAATTGAGTAAAATTTTTGCCAGACCGAAGCATTTGCAGTAAATGTTATTTTATTACTGAACACATGTTTTCTAGCTGCGTAAAAGTATTACCACAGGAAAGGCCCACACTTCTAAAGTCAAAAAATATTGATACTATTTTTTACTGATAGTATTTTTTTAATGATTTTTTTCTCAGAACACTATTCGAAGTGATTGAAAAACACAAAAATTGGTCATAACTTTTGAACCGTAATAAATTGCACTAACATTCTTAGGGTTAAAAAGTTTGGAAATGACCTTGCACACGCCCCTATTCGATTTGATCCTTACTGCCAGGGACACTGTTTGTTTAAGGTAGGTAGCTAATTGTTTTTTTTTACAGTAGTGATTTTTTTATTACCAACCCGTTACATTTTTATTACAAGACGTGTCGTATGTTATTAAACAAAATATAATTTTAAACTACAAATAAATTAACTATACAGGATGGCAGGAACACCGACGCGCAACCTGTTACCAAGGATTCAGTTCATGATTCTGGACCCTACGTTGATTTTGGGCCCATAAAAAAAAATTTGCTGTTCCATACATTTTGATCAAATTCAAAAGTCATTTATTCAAACTAGGCTGAGAATTACTTTTTGAACGTCAAAATTACATAAAACAGTCCCCCAAAACGCCCACCCTTCACCACTTCCTAGTGCTTTAGCTGGGAAGGAGTGGCGCAACAAACTCCCCAGCAGCACAGCTGTCTGTTCAGTTAGAAAAAAATGATTCTTTATAGTATGCTAAATAATTTACATTACGCAATATAAAATATAATTTAAATTATGCTGACTGCCTCGTTGGTCTAGTGGTCGCAAGTGCTACTGCTGAATATGAGGTCCTGAGTTCGATTCCCAGGTTGGGCAGTGTCATTGGGTCTTTCTTTCTGGAATTTCTCAGTAGCAGCCCGGAGTCTGGATTTGTGTCCGGTTGATGGCAATAGGCTCGCCCCCTATTACATGGGACTTAAACATAACTGGCGAATTGTGGGTGTACTACAGGTACACCTCTGTCCAACCCTTCGGGGAAACAAGGCGTGATACGCAACACAAAACAAAATTTAAATTTTAAATTAATAGCCATATGACAGCTTGCACACGCAAATATGATGATCACGTGATCATCATATTTGCGTATAGCACTTTTGTAGGAAACAGTAGACTTTTTTTTTATAACCGACGACATGTTAAACGCCGGGTTCCAAAATTATGTAGGTACTGAATCTATAATAATAGTTTGTGCGTCGATGTCTCTACTGTATAATACCTATCAATGAAAATATTGCTCGTTTTGTTTTATTTATTTCCGTTTTAATGATCGGTACATGTTCCATTTTGATAGACACCTCTTTAATCTTCTTCGAAGCCCGGCTTCGGAAACAAACTGAACTAAACTGTCTTTAAATGCCAATTTAAGTTTGTGAAGTGTTTCCTAAAATGTATTCAAACTTTGATTTAAAAAAAAAAACTCAATTAATAGTCCAACGACGACCCTGGTTCTTAAAGGTTTTTTTTTAATTCGGCAAGAATTTCTTGTCAAACTTAAGCAATATCTTGTCCAACACAGATATTTTTTTATTTTTTTTATTTTTACATGTAATTAAGTGAACATGCTGGATGCAGGTCGCTTCCAAACGGCCAATTTAGAAATAATTGGGGGAGGCCTATGTATATGGACGTCCTATGGCTGAAATGATGATGATGATGATGAAGTGAACATAAGCCTGTCTTTTTCAATGGGCATTTCTAATTGTATATTAATTTCTCTATTCCCAAGTTCCCAACAAAGAACTCAAATAAAATTCCATCATAGCATAGCAAGAAGAATGGCGGCCAAATCAAAGCTAAAGGTAGTACCAAGTTACGGGAAAGGAACGAACGCTTATTTAATACCTACTCTTATTAATGATGTTCCAACAAAAGTTAAATCGGAAATGACAAATAATAATTATAAGAATAAATACAAAAAAACTCTTTGTCTCTTTTAAAAATCATCCTGTTTAAATTTCATTCAATTAGTAATTAGCATTGACAGGCTGTCTGACCCGTACCGTCGTCATTTTTGTATTTTTATTAATTATTATTACAAACTACCTCACAATGTTTTATAAACTATGTTTTAACCATAAATTATATATTTCGTTAACATTAAGATTGATTAAATTGAGGAGCTCGTGGCTAAGTAGTAACTGCCGCACGGGTCGATCCGTCAGGTTAAGCTACGCTTGCCGAGGTTGGTCTGTGGATGGGTGACCATCTTTACATAGATACCGAGACTCCTCCGTGCCTCGGAAAGCACGTTAAGCCGTTGGTCCCGGTTGTCATTCGTGGATCTTTGACAGTCGTTACGGGTCGTCAGAAGCCCGAAAGTCTGACAACCAGTCTTACCAAGGGGTATCGTATTACCCAGTTACTGGGTTGTGGAGGTCAGATAGGCAGTCGCTCCATGTAAAATACTGGTATTCAGCTGCATCCGGTTAGACTGGAAGCCGACCCCAATATAGTTGGGAAAAGGCTAGGCAGATTGATTGATTGATTAAGATTGATTAAAAGTGTTTCAACATCCAGACAAACCTATAGAGGTTTGTGTGATGTTTCTGATAATATTTTATTTTATTCCTTAATTAGTTTTTTTTTTTTTTTATCTACAATTGTGAAAATAACCTCGGTGCCACGACAAAATCGACAACTCAATTTATTAATTGAGAAAAAAAGTTCCTACAGTATTCTGTAAGAACATTTATTACGAAACCAAACAACTAAGAAAGGTTTCATCAAAATGCTTCCTAGAAATATTCCAGTGAAATACTTCGTTAGTCTTACAAATAAAATAAAATAACAAACTCCAACATAATTACCTACAACGAAAAAAAACGGAACCTCATGAAATACCTACGTTAATGAACCAAAACTTACATAAAAGAGTTCTATTCAGTTTTTCTCCCAGGTAAGCTTTCACATCTCATTCATTACGAAGTCTACAAAAAGTCCCGGTATAATCTCAAATCCTTGACCTCGGCGAAATAATAAATACATTTTCATCTTTTGTCTCGTTTTTTCTAAAGGTGGAGTGGGATGGAAGTCTTTACAAATTGGGGCAATGTCTAATGGAACGTGGGAACGGTAGAGGGTCCTCGTGATTGCGAGGCAGCAAATGGAGTGTTGTTTCATTCACATGTCTGCACATGCATGCAAATAAGAGGCACGAGACTTTTTTTTTTACATACTTTTTTTTATTAAGTCACGCTTTTCCACTTTGTAAACGTGACGTTCTGACACCCTATTTGCTTCTTCTAGATTCTAGCTCCGTTTAATACAAGCTTTTGTTTTTTTTAAATTCATTTAATAATCCATGAGCCTTTTATTTTTCAAACTGATTGTATCTAGCAAAACACCGAAAGCATCTGACATTTTTAATCGCAATTGAAAAAGTTGATTCACAAAAAATACAGTCGCGTCGCTAGAAGAATTGCTGTATCCGATATTGGAACTCTGCCCAATCAATGGCGATAAGCTCGCCCTGCTGGCACACAATATACCCAATACAAATAAGCTTGCAGTGACAGGTGTATCCCTTCGATAGAAAATGTCTTGTCTTTTTGTATCGATAACCCCTTATAAGTGTAATAACTAAATTACAGTCTCTTATTGGTATATTAAATCAAAGGAAGCCCCGTGATTAAAGGGTGGAGGACAGGAACGTGACACTTATGCCAAGTACAAGCCGATATACAGAGAATCCTCAATACATTAGGGCAATTTAAAGCAACCCGTTTCAAAAGGAACTATTTTTGTTTCACTTTGTTTCCAGGAATACTTCGACAGAATATTCCGTTCCCCTTTTGTGTTGATTGCAGTGTAAATTATAGATTTGTATGCGACACTTCAGAGTTCAATGTCTTTATTTGTAAGTACGGTTTTAAAGTTTATTATTGAGTCAGTTATTATTTGAGAGGTTACGTCGAAGGATGGGCTAGAACCATGAGTTTAGTTAGTTTATTAGATAACCATGCAGTTTCTGTAACAAATTTATCATATCTAGCCAGGAAAAAACAATCTTATTATTCGGAAATAAAATGGTGTTGGTAATTGTAACAATATTCCTACATAAAATAAAATAAAAAACCTTTTATTTCTTGCAAAGGTTAAATTATTAATTACTATTTCCTATGTTGGTGAGGTATACCTATGAGTTAGATATATTTAAATTTAAATATTCCTACATAAAACTCAGTACCTAAGTATATTGAACAGCTCTCAGCAATAACAAAATTAGTAAATAAAACCAATATGACCTATTTTCCATCGTGTGAAGTCCCAAAACCATCGTAACATTAACACAACACAAATTAAGATATCAATTAGTTGAGTTATGTAAATATTATATTACATACCACTATTGGGCAAACATCGGCAAACTTTGAGCGATCCCAATTACCAGCGCGACTCGATACAGAATTGATTAAAATATCGTTCATTTTCCAATAGAGTTCCCTGCGGAAATAGATACTACTCAATAATTGACACCCCTCGGATACTATGTATGTTTCGGTTTATTTTTACGGCGCCTAATTGGATTACGCGCATTGATTTCAGTCTATCTGCAATTGGATATTCAGCTATTCTGAAATCTGAATGTTAATTTGATTCCTTTATTATGCTTTAATGAAAATTGAGAATAAATACGTATTTTGTCATTTGAGCGGCATTATCTCAGAATAATACAAATTGTTAGGAATCCATCAAATTTAAGTACTTCCATTCTCCAATGATTCAATGTTTAATTATTTATTTCTTATTACGTCTGTTCAAAATATGTCAATAAGCATACTTAAATAAATATATGTAAGTAGGTAGGTACTCTAAGTAGCGTGTTATAGATCTCTATAACACGCTGCTTAGATCTGTGGAGAACGTTGTTGGTTGCACATTTGTATAACGTTTTATTATATTTACTTGTAATATATAATGTGTAATTGTTTGTTCTTCCCAATAAATAAAATTAAATAAATAGTTAAGATACTCTGAAAGAACAAGAAGAAATCTGTCATTACTTTTACATTTTTGCCTCCAGTTTACTTAAGGGAAGGTAAGTAGGTACGCTTCATTTTAGCACCTCTCGCGTCACTGCCGTAAAACATAGACAAAGGAGATGCATATACTATACACATTATTTAGTATATGGGTGTTACGAAATGGCTTTTTTACAACTTGACGTGGTCTGAAACGGGTAAGTGGCTCGTACGGTAGAATTGGACAGATTAAATCGTTAACTATGAAAAGATAAATATATTTTCTCGACTATTTGGATTTGGAGCTATCAAGCTATAAAGCTTGCGTTCAATTTTTATTGCAAACTCATCTTATTTTTATCAAAAGATATTTTCATTAGCAGTTATTTTTAGAGTTGGCATTTTTGTGTTATCATTTTGCTGCAGAATTATGTTTTTTCGTAAAACTTTTTTGTGATGAGCTTGCAGCTAAGTCAAGTTTTTCGATAATGAGTATAATCTAATATGTTTGAGGATAGACAATAAGTCTGTAATTTTTCTAATAAAATCTATTCCAAATAGCGAAACATAAACGAATTCCAACTTGATTGATGTGGCGCACAGAAGAAAATAAAGTAAAACCGAACCTCTCTCATGTGTCCTGTGAAGCCTAACATATGGCCAAGAACGGTGACAGAGCCATCTATCACGAGAGGCATGAACTATTCAAGCGTAACGTGAAACCATCAAGTGTCGAGCTTCACTTCAGAATGATTGACGCTCAATTGAATATCTTTGCCAGCCGCGCAATGCGAACAGAGATACTCAACTTTTTGTATTCCTTTTTCAAGGCAGAATTTTCAGCGATGTTTATGGTCTTGCCAATTTGCTACCTTTTATCTTTATCTTCACCTAAAGCCTAGCATGCGTAACTGTAATAAGAACGCACCCACAAAACATTTTCATTAAGAAAATTCATCAACGTAAACGTAAACGCGACCTCTCACACCCGCACTCAACATTTATGAAAACGCAGGGAAGTGTAGTAAAAATAAAACTTTATGTCGCACCCGACGAGTTTTATGTCTATAAATGGAGAATTTCATAATACAGTGTATAGTGAGTGAATAAGGGCAGGATCGTGACGGGTAACTCTGTTTGTAAAGTTATTACCGAACGCCAACGAACAGACTTCGGAGTTCGCTCGGGTGAGCGATAAAAGCAATTTTTGCAGATAAACTCGTGCTGTGTTTCAAATTGTTTCGTGAATTTACTCAAGCCGTGTTTGTTACAACAGTTATTGGTGTGTTTATGATTTAAAGTCAAGTATAGAGCTAAATGAAAATGTTTTGTTTTATTGTACAGTAGCGTTCATAATTATGACGCATTGACCGACTGACACGACGTTTTTCGAACCAAACTTAATTCAAACACTTGATGTGTATAGATATTACCGCCACGCGCCGCTTGTATATTTAACGCCACGTACTATAACGCTGATTAAAATGATCATGTCTGCTTTCCAATTTTAGCGTAATATTCTTTTAATATGCAATATCAACCCCTGAGTTATTGAACCCTGAGTTTGTTGCGCCAGCTCTTCTCAGGGGTAGTCAGATAGGAAATTTTGACTCTATCTAGCTTATTTTATTTAGAATAAAGAATTTTTGGAATCGGATCTGTGGTTCCGAAGAAAACTTCCTACATACAAACGCACATATTTTACCTCTATACAATATTAGTAATATGTACCTACCTGCAGACAATGTAATGTATTTTTTCCGTGTTGGGATTGAATATCTGACACGCAATGCAGAAGCCAATCGTTCTGTGTAGGTAAACCATGCCGTAAAAATTACCCTTGAGGTGCTTCCAATTGCGATCGTGTTACGTAATCGGGGTGCAAGTGAGATGTCATGCTTGACGGAGCGTGGTCTAGCTATCATCGACCATATTGATATATAGTCGATACGGTTGCACCCATGCACTGATAGCTATAACAATAACATAACATCACGCCTTGTGTCCCCGAAGGGTTGGACAGAGGTATACCTGTAGTAGGTACACCCACATTTCGCCAGTTATGTTTAAGTCCATAGAGGGCGAGCCTATTGCCATCATCCGGGCACAAATCCAGACTCCGGGCTGCTACTGAGAAATTCCAGAAAGAAAAACCCAATGACACTTTGCCCTACACAGCAGTGGCGCTTGCGACCACTGCAGCACTGGACCAACGAGGCAATTTCTAATACATTTGGCGTTAAATACATTTAGTGATTTGTGGTGCGAGAGGGCCTAGATCTCCACTTCTCTCTCTTACCACATTCAAACAGTTGTACCATCCAAGTAAAAACCACACACTTTATACATGCCCACTTTGATCATACGCTGAGCACAGTCCACAAATTGCGACCACTAATCGTACAGACTTGTATATCTGCGACCAAATTGCATTTGGCGCCGCAGCACGTGCGGCATGAATTACGAACAGACTGACTGCAAACCGGTTTATGACGGTAGAAACTGGCGAATTGGTTGCAGATACTACTATAAGTATTGGCGGTTGAGGGTTTTTGGCTTTATAACTAACTGTGTAATAAATGCATTGCTAAACAAAATAAAGGTTCATTTATTTTAATTACTTGTGGAAACATAATAAAGTAGGCTGTAAAAAAAATCATTTTAAATTCATACTGTTTGTTTCTGATGACTTGAAACTGCTTCGTCTCGCAGCTGTTAATATAAGGCGTAAGGGACGTCAACGCACAAACTGCTACCTTGAATTAGATGTCACTCATCGTCAAGACAAAAAAAAAAAAACTTTACAGAATCTTGTCAATGCAAGATTTTAAGGTTTATGTAGATTTTACCCTGCACTGGTTGCGAAAAATAGATGGCTTACTTTTATCCTCACATTGTAAAATCATTTGATGGTAGTAGTTGCCCAAGGTGCACCGAACGTACATTGAGGTTATTTAAATGCACCCCCATTAACAGGTTGATATTTTCACACAACATTCAAAACAAAAGGGGTAAATATTTAAATTGCATTTGTTATGCGTAGATACCCTCGTAAAGTCAATGATTACTTTGGCTAACTTCGTTACTTAAATAATTCAAAGAGTTGACGTTTTATCGGAAGTTTTATTAAGTTACCTCACTAAACCGGTTGTCGTCATTTATCAGCCAGCTCAATTCTAAAAGGTCGTTTAATTTAGAAATTTTCAAGGGTGTTCTCAAGTTAAAGGGAAATATAACGAAGTACATAAACCAGTCTATCGTCCCGCGAGTCGTAAATGACGACAATAGGAAAGGGCTATTGTTGAATGATTAACTAAGGAGACAATGGCACAGCTCCTGTAACTATAATATAATAATTATATCCAAGCCCCTTATTTATGTCTAAGGAGATTTCGGCCGGTCTGGTAATTCTGCTTACTCCTTTACGGATCATTGGCGTGATGTTATGTTAGCCCAAAATACCAATAAAGGCAGAGTGAAACGTGCCCACAGTAATACAAATATTTCACCGAAACGTTTCGACTCCATGCGGCGTAGTGTAGCCGCGTACTTATGGGTACACTACATCTGCTACGAATGCCTACGGCGTAGCGGTTGCTACGCGGCAAATGTAGTTCCATGACGTGATTGCTATGCGTTGTGTAGTGTATAAACATTCATTATGAACATTTCGTTTTAACTTGATTCATTCATTTTTTAGGTTAACGTTGTGCGAGGCTCATTATATCGTCGCTCGTAGCTCGTAAACGTATTTCGTAGTATTTTAAATGGCCGTAATTAAATTGGGTGGGAAATTTATTACACTAGCCATTAACCTCGGTTTCGCTCATGTGACCGTCTGGCTTGAACTTATATATTTTTGCTTGTAGATTATAAATGTAAGCCTATTCGGTTTTAAGGTTTCTTTATTAAATTTCCATGAAAAATTCTGAAGTATTTCTTTGTTATTTTTATACTTATTTTCGTTGTTGAGGGTGGTTGTGTGGTTAATTTGTTTTTTTTTAAGAATTCTGACAGCCTGCGATTCTCTTGTCACCACAGGGGTGCAATGTATCAAGGTTTACGTAACTAATTCTTTCTCTATATTTGTAATAATATTGAGAGCGGCGGTACCGTATTTTTTTTGGTTAATTTATTATTTATACACTTGTTAAGAAAATATTGTGAAGTCCGACAAAGGTATGTTAAATATTTCACTTCTTTCCTTGAGCGAGTAAGATAGAACTGTAGGTACTATTTTTCAAGCTTTTATTTTGTGTCACTGGAATATTAGTTTATTTACAAGCTCAGGGCTGTAACTAACTGGAATTGAAAATATGGATATCTAAGTCCGAAATAAAGCAATAAAATTATTATTTAAAAAATGTCTGTGAGGTATCTCGGGAACCTGGGTTCTCGGACCTTTGGAAGGCTTAGGAGGAGCCGGAGCTAACTCGCAGAGGCCCGTTAGACACTTCTAATGAAATGAGGTATTATTATTACAACCTTTAGCACTATAATTATTTTATCATGGTACACTTTTAAATCTACTTCTTCGTCTGTCTGTGATGGAGGCGGCGCAGACCCGCATGTCGCGCCTCACGAAGCGGTAATTTTTAGGGTTTCGTACCCAACGGGTGAAACAGGACCCTATTACTAAGACTCCGCTGTCCGTCTGTCTCTCTGTATTTCACCAGGTTGTATCTCATGAACCGTGATAGTTAGACAAGTTGAATTTTTGACAGATGATGTATTTCTGTTGCCGCTATAACTACAAATACTAAAAACAGAATAAAATAAATATTTAAGTGGGGCTCCCATACAACAGACATGATTTTTTTGCGGTTGTTATAATCGTACTAGTAATAGATAATCGTACGGAAACCTTCGTGCGCGAGTCCGACTCGCATTTGGCCCAATATTTGGCCGGTTTTTATTTTCCAGAAACAAACTCTATGACGGAAGGCCAACAAGTCACCGGCTTTCACCTTGCACAACGGACGAAATAATTAACCAATATAATATCCCACGTATTCTGATAACCAGTAAACAGGCACAACAACAATTTATAGTTGCAGTACACTCATAAATTTAACCGCTTTCTGCTCCAAAGAGCTCATTAAACCCTCTCCTGGCTCGTGATACTAAGTAGTTCCTAGAGCATATTAAGCGTGAACTTTGATAACAGTTTGAAAGTTCGGAAATGCTATAAGTTAGCTTCAACGACTGGCGAAGATTAAGCTCAAGAATGTTCTGGAAAACTATTAAAAGATTTTAGTTATTACAGCTTGATGTTATGCTGAGATGGAAATTGTTTTATTCAGTTTTACGGGGTTAACCCATAGTCATATTAAATTGTTGGAAGAACCCACAAACTCTGCCCGAGCTGATATCAGAACCCTCAAAAATCACGCTTGCAACCAATGGAACCAACGAGGCAAAACTCATCAATATTGGATACCTGATAAATTGAATCAGAAAAAACGGAGTTACAGTAAAATTCTCCCTTCCCAATCATTGAAAAAGGCCCCAAGTCACAACAACCTATGAATAACGGATTTGATTCCCGTGATCACGTACCAGCAATAGAAAGGCACATCCCTAGTCATAGCTGCCGACTTGCAAGTACATTCGTAATTTGTAGGCTAGGGACGATGCCTTCAACTGAGTGCAATTTCCGCCAATTCCCCTTTACCGTTCACCGTTGGAATGACGGAACATATAGTTTAGGACTGTCATAGAAATATTGATGACATGGTGTGTGTGAGGCAGTTTATTTCCTTACTGGTTTTCGATAAATAACGTTGGATTTTTTTGGCCATTTTGGTATGAACGACACGTAATTTCGGTAACTTACTTTTTTCGGCTTAAATTATGCTATGCTGACGTCTGTCTCTAAGAGCAGTGAAGGCCCAGTCAAGAGCAGTTATGGCCCAGTGGTAATTAAAGGCCCCGACTAACGAGTTCTAAGTCGTGAGTTCAAATCCAGGTAGGCACTTTACTTTGTGTTAACATTTTCATCACCACTGCTCTAAACGGTGAAGGAAACATCGTGAGGAAACCGGCTTATCCTAGAACCAAAAATTCGAAGACATGTAACATCTAGCAACCCGCACTGGTGGGTTACAGACCACTCCCTCTCGAACAGAGGAGGCGTGTGTGGGTATGCTTATGCTTGGTATAAATAACCTGCAACGAAGTGCCTGGTAACATAAGAGGTAGTTTAACTTAATTATTTTACCTTCAATGCCCTATTTTTTTATTAACAGGCTGTGTCTCCGGTTACCACGCGTGACTGTGCATTTTTTTGGCATTATAAGTTAATGGAAACGTGAGGACAAAGTATTTTTGTAAGAAATTAATCTAGTGACGGTTGTTTTTGTTAATAGATACTAAAACTTGCCAGTTAATTAATTAAATGGGCCGGCCGCCTTCTGAAAGACAAAGGCTTCTTGTACATGACGCTGAAGCCGCACCGGAGCCGCGTAGGTTTTACTCTCATTCTGAGATATTCTGTTGTTTTTTCATTTTGCGGTCCGGCGTCAGTGCGGTGACAGTCGCGCCAGTGCGGTGTATGGGTTCCCTCTATCTGGCAGAATCTTGATGCTCCGAAATTTATTTGGCATAACACACTTGGCATAATTTTCTGTAAACAAATATTTTAAAGGCATACGAATTATTGTTTGGCCGAATGTTTATATGTCCGAATTTACAATGACATACTTTTAAGATGGCAGAATTTTATTTGGAATAATTAAATTAGGCAAATTGCCATTTATATAAAATAGCATTTTTAATCTTAAATTAAATTTAATTAGGGTCTTAAAAAGTCATTATGTTGTACAAAAGTTAGTGACAGAAACGATTCACTACAAAACCGACTCCACGTAGTCTTGTCTGCCCACACCCCTTTTTTTTTTGGGTGGGAAATCATCAAATGACGTCTCCCGCTCTGGGTGGAGCGGGAGGGCGTGTCAAACTCTTACTGACTAAAACCCACCCGTGTTCCTTCTGTTGCCTGTGCAATGCCAGGGGGCCACGGTATCCCTTTCGGACTTTCCCGCAACCCCGGCAGGCAATGGTCTCATCGGACCCCTTCACTCGCTGACACTCTTTGAGGCGCGCGTGGAACACAATGCGCCGTCGACCCGGGCTTGGTCCTTACCGGACGGCGAGCTACCCATTGCTCACCGTCCGCAAGCGTATGCCCTACCCCTAGAGTGTAATTTAAGCCTACAGCGCCGGAGCCGTGACAGAAATCATGCCTGCTGCATGTTGCATGCTCGCTTGCATGCCGCATGCTTGCTGCATGCATGGTGTATGTTTGTTTGCATGTTTGTGTGATTTTTTTTGCGATATGATGGTTCTGCTATAAAATTATTATGAATATGAAATGTATGCCTAAAGATGATTCTGACTTACAAAACTATAATTTTTGAATGTATGATAAATTTGTGATGCCAAACGATTTTCTGCTAAATGAAGTTTATGCTATCCCCGAAGTTTATATTATGACATAAAAAGTTCTGCTATAAAGGGTAGACCCGCGGCGTATTGGTGCTATTCATTCATGTACACAAACATTTGGTTCGACGTCGGTTGGGCTCCGGCGTTATGTAAAGGAACCCTAATCAACACAACAATTTGGTAACAAATTGTCAAACTCATTTCAAATGATTTCATTGCTTGTTGTTATTTCAATCAATGAATCATAGCAACTGACAGCCTGTAAGCCAATTTCTATGTTAATTAGGGTTTTCAGAAACCGGTTGTTACTCTTGGATACTGTTAGACATGGCGCATATTATGCGACATGAGGTTGCGACAGCTCGGCGACTAGACGCAACGACAGGCGGCGGCCAAAAAAAAAAAAAAAGCACTTGGCGTCGAGTTGCGGAGTTGCCAACGATAGGCCAGGGGAGTCGCATGTGGGGGATCCCCCACAGTGCATACTTCCTCGCAGTATCCCCCGGGCAACGCCGTGTCTGACCACCGTAACGGAGTGGCAGACCGGCGGCTAAAGTGCACTGTGACTTTTAAATCGTGATTTTTAATTTTATGCGGACATTTGCGAGTATGTCAGGAAAGCCGGCACGCGATGCGTCCGGCCGTTTTGTGCCGAGTCGCTCTCCCCAGGGCGACCCAAACGGCCCTTCTCAGGGCCACCCCAACGGCCCTTCTCAGGGCCACCCCAACGGCCCTTCTCAGGGCCACCCCAACGGCCCTTCTCAGGGCCCCACCAACGGCCCTTCTCAGGGCCACCCCAACGCTGGCGGCGTTTTGACGCCGAGAGGAGCAGACCGCCCACGATCCGCGGCCAGTTTGTTCCGCAGGCCGGACGAGTCTTCGGACTCGGACACAGAGTCCAACATGGACACGTCGGCTGCGGAAAGCGGCGACCGCTTCAAGCGGAAGCGGTCCGAGGGCTCCTCGGAGTCCACCGCAAGCCGCAGCCGCAGCAAGGCGAAGAAGAAGTCGAAGTCCAAAAAGGCTCCGACTTCTTCTCCGACGGCCTGTACCCATGACGTGGGCTTAGTGGACGCCGAGCGCCAACTTAATTTGGCGCAGCTCCAAGCGGACTTGGAGGAGAGGGTTAGCGCCAAGGAGCAGCAAGCTGCCAGGTCGAGGGCTGGCTACGGTGCATCCCATGTGCTGTATGCCGACCACTCCCTGGCAGAGCTGGCGCGCATGGCGGAGGAGGACAGGCAGGAGGTCCTGGAGGTCGCCTCAAAATCCTCCAACCTGAAGGGGACCTTTCAGAAGGCCCTCAAATGCCGTGCCGCCAGCATGCACGGCATTGTCCTGGAGCTGGTCAAGCGGACGGCCACGGAGGAGACGCGGCAGCTGCAGGCGAAGGTGGATCGCCTGCAGGCGGAGGTCAGCCAGCTTCACCAGAAGCTGGCTGAAGCCACGGCCCTGCCTGCCCCGGCTCCGGTGACAGGGGGCCCCTCCTCCTCCTCCTCCTCCTCCCCCTCCCCCTCCACCCCTGCCAGCCTCGAGGCAGCCTTGAGGCAGGTAGTGATGGAGGAGAGGGCGTTCATTAGGGCCTGCTTCGCAGGCATCGAGGACCGGCTCCTGCCGGAAAAGCGGCTCCGCCCACCGCTAGCGGCGGACAAGAGTCGCCAACCGGGGGAGCCGGAACCTGCGCCTCAAGCAGGCCCTGTATTGGAAGGGCAGCCCTCAAAGGGAAAGGGCAAGGGCAAGGGCAAGGGGACCACGGCGTCTCCTCAGACCCCCACCACGAGCGCGGTGCGAGCGTCAGGGTCCTCTGCCGCTCCAGCAGCCCCGGCCCCAGCCCAGATCCAGGAGGAAGACGCCCTTCTTCCCTCCACCACCCCGTCCAACCTGTCGTGGACGGAAGTGGGCAAGAGGGGGAAGAAGGCCAAGAAGCCGGACCCCAAGCCCGCTGCGGCTGCTCCTGCAGCCAAACGGGCTCCAGCTGGTGGGAGGAAGCTGGTTCCTCCCAAAACCGCGGCCGTCGTGGTGACCATCACCCCGGAGGCCGCGGAGCGGGGCGAGACGTACGAGTCCGTACTGAGATGGGCTCGTACGAATGCTGATCCCTCCCAGCTGGGGATCAGCAAAATCACGTGCCGCCGAACTCTCACGGGAGCTCGAATTTTCGAGTTTTCGGGAGAGCAGCGCGGCACGAACGCGGACCTCTTCGCAGCGAAGCTGCGGGAGGTCGTCGCGGATGTGGCCAAGGTCGCCAGGCCAGAAAAGACCGCAGCCTTGGAGGTGGCCGATCTTGATGACTCGGTCGCCAAAGAGGATGTGGTCGCGGCCGTCGCAGCAGCTGGAGGCTGCGACGCCGGCGCGGTGAAGGCTGGAGTCGTCAGGCTCGGCCGCCGCGGCATGGGCATCATCCGCGTGGAGTGCCCGGTCGCCGCGGCCGGGGCCGTCCTTGCGGCGACCAAAGGACGGTTGCTGATCGGCTTCAGCTCGGCGGTGGTCCGGCCACTTGAGGCACAGCCTGCGCGGTGCTTCAAGTGCTGCGCGTTCGGCCACACCCGAGCCACGTGTCCCTCCAAGTCCGATTGGAGGGATACGTGCTTCCAATGCGGGAAGGAGGGACACGGGTGGGCCGCGTGCACCGCCACCGCGCCACACTGCGCGGCGTGTGCCGCCACCGGATGACGGGCAGGAGCTGTAAGCCCCCCGTCAAGAAGGGCGTGGTGCCGGCGCAGGTTCGCCCTGTTGCCACCACCGCCGCCGCCGTCGTCGCCGCTGTAGCTCCAGCGGCGGCGGCGGCGGCTGAGGAGGGTGCGATGTCGGAATAATAATTTCCGACCTCCGCATCCTCCAGACGAACGCCAACCACTGAAGAGCGGCCCAGGACCTGGTGGTGCAGGTCATGGCCGAGTGGTTGGTGAACGTAGCGGTGGTCGCCGAGCCCTACTTCGTCCCCGGCAGCTGGCTGGGTGACGAGGACGGCTTGGTGGCACTAGCGGCGCGGTCTTCCACAGACTCCCCTCCCCTCTCGCTATTAGAGAGGGGACCGGGATACGTGGCCGCCGCGTGGGGAGAACTCGCCCTTGTGGGCGTGTATTTCTCCCCAAACCGCCCTCTCCAGGACTTCGAGAACTATCTCGGAGTCCTGGCCGCCGTGGTCGGCAGGTCAGCGCCGCGTCAGGTCTCCGTGCTGGGAGACCTGAACGCCAAGTCGGTGACCTGGGGCAACCCGGCCACCGACGCCCGCGGGCGGGCAGTCGAGCTGTGGGCTGCCTCCTCTGGACTCTGCCTCTTGAACAGAGGCAGCGTCCAGACATGCGTGCGGCGGCAGGGTGGCTCAGTGGTGGACGTCACTTTCGCCACCCCTGCGTTAGCCGCGCGCGTGCTGAACTGGCGGGTGGACCTGGTGGAGACTATGTCGGACCATCGCTACGTGCGGTTCGACATCTCCACCAGTCGCCCCGGAGAGACGCGGACTCTGCCGGGGCGATCACCGTTCCCACGGTGGGCCCTCGCCCGCCTGGACAGGGAGGCAGCGCGGGAGGCGGCGTTCGTCCAGGACTGGCTTTCGCCGCCTTCCGCCAGCCGGCTGCCGGATGTGGACACCGTGGCGGGGCAGCTGAGGGAGTCTCTGACCGAGGTATGCAACTCGAGCATGCCTCGGTCTGGCCGACCACCACCCAAACGGGCCGTGTACTGGTGGTCGGCGGAGCTGGCGGGGCTTCGAGCAGCCTGTGTGGAGGCAAGGAGGGCTTACACGCGGAGTCGGCGGCGGCGTCGACGGGACCAGGCCGTCGGGGACCACCTCTACGAGGTGTACCTGGCGGCAAAACTGGTCCTCGATCGGGCCATCGCCGCCGCCAGAGACTCTGCGAGAGCAGAAATGCTGGAGGGTCTCGACGCGGACCCCTACGGGAGACCGTATAAGGCGGCGCGGAACAAGCTGCGCCCCTTTGGTCCCCCGGTGGCCGAGACCCTGGAGCCCTCCTTTCTGGATGGGGTGGTTCAGTCCCTGTTCCCGTGCAGGGACGACTTCACCCCACCAGCGATGGCCCCACCAGCCCCGCCAGCTGATGATGAAGAGGAGACCCCTCCCGTCACGGAGTCGGAACTTGGCGCGGCTATTCTCCATATCCGCGCCAAGAAGACGGCTCCGGGCCCCGACGGTGTCCCGGCGAGAGTGGTGGCGATCGCCGCCACCCAAATGGAGGAGCGGTTTCGGGACCTCTTCAGCGCATGCTTTGCGTCTGGAAGGTTCCCGAAACCATGGAAGGAGGGACAACTGTGCCTCCTTCGCAAGGAGGGCCGCCCGGCAGACTCCCCCTCGGCATACCGGCCCATCGTTCTGCTCGATGAGGTCGGTAAGATGTTCGAGGGGATAATCGCTGCCCGCCTGAAGAGCCATCTGCGGTGCATCGGGCCGGACTTGTCGGACGCTCAGTACGGCTTTCGGGCTGAGCGTTCGACGGTGGACGCGCTGGCCTGCCTCAAGGGGCAGGTGAAGGATGCGATGGAGGCGGGGGACGGGTTGTTGGCAGTGTCGTTCGACATTGCCAACGCCTTCAACTCCGTTCCCCACTCCACCATCCTAGAGGCGCTCCGATTCCACGGAGTGCCTCGCTACATGCGCGTGCTGCTGGCCAGCTACCTGGAGGATCGGGCGATCGTCCTGGTGAACAGGGCTGGCCGAGTCCGGCGGTACGCCGCGGAAGCCGGCGTTCCACAGGGGTCAGTCTTAGGACCTCTCCTCTGGAGCGTCGGCTACGATTGGCTCTTGCGGGGAACTCTCCTCCGAGGCACGAGTGTCGTCTGCTACGCGGATGACACTCTCCTCACCGCCCGGGGGGAGAGTTTCAGGGAGGCGGCCTCCTTGGCCTCGGCGGGCGGATCCTTGGTCGCAGGGAGGATCCGCCGCCTAGGGTTGACGGTGGCGCTGCAGAAGACCGAGGCCGTCTTCTTCCACGGTCCCCGGCAGCGCCCCCCGCCACCTGGCGCCCACATCTTCGTGGAGGGCGTCAGGATTGAGGTGAAGGCCCAGATGTAATATCTGGGCCTTGTACTCGACAGCAGGTGGCGCTTCGGCCCGCATTTCAGCGGGCTGTCGTCGCGCCTGCTGAAGACCGCGGGCGCTCTCTCGTGGCTCCTCCCGAACTTGGGGGGGCCCAGCGCTCGATGCCGGCAACTCTACGCCGGCATCTTGAGGAGCATGGCCCTCTACGGGGCCCCCATCTGGGAGGAGTCTCTCCACAGACGAGAGAACGCCGCGGCCTTGCGGACACCTCAAAGGGCGATAGCCCAGCGGGTGGCGCGGGCTCACCGCACGGTGAGCTTCGCCGGGGCGTGCGCTCTGGCCGGCACCCCTCCTTGGGAACTCGAGGCGTGGGTGCTCGCCAGAGTGTACGAGTGGAAGGCGGGGCGGAGGGCGGCGGGTCAGCCCTTCGCCCCGGAACAGCGGGAGGCCGTCCGGCGGGAGGCGAGGGACGCCATCGTCGTCCACTGGACGACGGACCTCGCCGCCGCGGTCTTCGGCCGCCGAACCCTCGACGCGATCGGGCCGGTCCTGCGGGACTGGCTCGAGCGGCCGCACGGGTTCCTCTCGTTCCGCCTGGTGCAGGTGCTGTCCGGACACGGTTGTTTCGGATCGTACCTGCATCGGATCGGACGGGAGGAGACGCCGTCGTGCCACGACTGTGGCGCGGCGGAGGACACGGCGCAGCACACTCTCGAGGTGTGCCCGTCGTGGTCCGGGCCGCGCCGCAGTCTCGTCGCGGCGATCGGGCTGGACCTCTCGCTCCCCGGCGTGGTGGGCGCCATGCTGAGGGACGAGGGGTCCTGGGCGGCGGTCGCCTCCTTCTGCGAGCACGTCATGTCCCAGAAGGAGGCGGCGGAGCGCGTGCGGGAAGATGATCCCGACGCGGCACCGCTCCGAAGGCGGAGGAGGGGTCGAAGGAGACGTCAGTTCGACGCTCATCTCCGACTCCTCCTCCCAGGTGGAGGCCAGCAGGCAACGGGTGCGGGGGCACCCTCGCCTGCATCGCACAGGCCTCCACCAGTGCCGGACGGGAATGGCCAGGTGCTCCCGGCCATTCCCGTAGCCCCCCACCACGCAGGTGGGGGGCCTGTGGGGCCCGCCAGCTAGGCGGGCATGCGCCGGGAGGGCTGTGGACGTAAAGGCTGAGCCGGATTCCCATGGCCCTCCCACCACGGCGATGCGGGAGCACCGCTGAGTTTTAGTGGGTATACTGTATTTTACACAGGAGTCCCACATACCCCGACTCGTCCCCCACAAGCCGGGGATGCGTAACGCATTTCTCAGCGATAAAAAAAAAAAAAAAAAAAAAAGGGGAGTCGCATGTTCTCGCTACTTGTCGCAGTATTTATTTTTCAAAGGATTACCAACAACTGAAAGCATATAGGATAGAGCTCCTCATATTTCCTTTGTTGGAGTACAATAGTCTTATATACAATTTAAACTCTTCCTCTCACTGCACCAGTATATCGTGGTCATACAATATTTTCTTTCTCAAATACATAATTCTATTTGAAGCGTATCAGCACGCTGTTTTCGCTTGAAAGATTTTCTTGAACGTGTGTTATAATATCGAGTAAAGGATGATTTCCACCAAACGGCTCGCATCGCATCGGATCGGAACGGATTTTACAATCTTTGTGATATTAAATCGTGAACACAGTATTTAAAGTCTATTACCAACCGCGGGCGTCTTCCGCGACACGTGATCGTAGCGGAAAGAATGCTGCGACGCGCGATCAGCTCCGTTCGCCTGTCGTCGTATCCTTTTGACTCTCGTCACGTGCGCTCAAAGCCATGGCCGGGTGGCACCATCAGGGGGTGTCAACTCTATTATGTCGAATCAAGGAAATACCTACATGGCAAGAATGTGGCTAGAGTAAGGTTTTTTTTTTAAATATTAGAACACGTCAACACGGTAGGAATGAAACTATTTGCCTAGGCGCAGAAACGGATACGTTCGCAAGCGACGGTATAGAACAGATCGTATGCGTCGACATCCTGCCGGACGCTATCGGCTGTGACCGCATCCATTCATATCCGATGCGATGCGAACCGTTTGGTGGAAAAAATCCTTTAATCTATATGCTGTAGTAAATAGGATGAAGACAGTCGAGCCAGCTGACAGTTTTACTGACATTCAACGGAAAACGTTATAAGTAGTTTAAGAGGTAAACGTAGCTTAAAACTGATATCACGAACATTGCTTATTACTTACCAGCACGCGTAGCATGACCACCGTAGAAACTGTCATTGTGTCAATTCTTCCGTCGACAAAACTTGTTTCTACGGTGGTTATGCTACGCGTGTGTGAGAAAAAAGATTTTTAGATATACTACATTTAGAGGCATTGATATCCACTTAACTATCAACTTTTGAGTGTCAGGATGGTTACCTATTAGTTAATTATTTAATCATGTAGGTATTTTAATATCTATGAATATGGTGTGTAGGGAAAAGGATTATAAGAAAGCACACGGAGACAAGACTAGGCATTTATTTCAATTAGACTTGTCAATAAATAGGTATCGTTAATGAGAAAGCTAGTTATCCGTTCCAAATCTAGGTCTTCGTGGAGAAGAAGGATAAGAAACTCCACGGAAGCTTGTTTTGAAGTATTTCATCAACACATTTTTACATTAGCATTTAGTATTGTTATCACATTAATCTCTTGGACCATTACTTAAAGCTAACAACTTTATCAATGACAAGAAATAGAATATGAATATTCCTTAATTCGATTAACACTTATGTAGCAATATTAGCGATATTTTAATACATACAGAACATCATAATTATGAGCAATAATCAAGATATAATGACAATTTAACTTACATGAACATTGTAGTCAGTCGATCTTTCACCAGAAGTGATCTGATGATCCTTATTTCAATCCATTTTACAATAAAAGCAGAACTTCTGATAAGCAACATTATTTCCTTATAATAGCTTTTAGCAACTCAATATAACGGACATGGGCACCACTCAGGATCTGTTCTTAGATGTTAACATAAGCTTTTATATTGTTACCAGTCCAGTGACACGTATAGAAAAGAGAACAAAAATTAAATTACACGACCTTATAAAGCATTTCAAATGACAGTTGTCTACCCTTACTACCTATCTAACATGAATATTACCACAGATAAAATGAGCTGAACTATTAGTACAAAACAAATACTTTTAAACTATAAACTGTAATAATGCCTTTACAAAAATATAATTTATACGTAAACTAATCTCTTAGATATTCTTAACAAAATTATTAATGGAACTTGTATCCTCAATCATTTAGTATTTAAATATAGGAACAACAAATAAATCAGTGTGACCCTACTACATAATTCAACCAAGATATTTGAGACAATAACACAACAGTTGAGTCAAATCAGTGTTTGACTTATAAAAAATAAGTTTGTTATTAAATTCATATAGTAAATTAACCATAGATAATAATTACATTTATAGGTTTATCAAGTATAATTACATTTATGTAACACGTGCAGGAAGACGAGAACGATAGAAAGTGTGTGTGAGCGATAAATAATGTACATAGTAGAAACGTTGGGAACTTATACTTTTAGGATGATTAAACCAATTAGGTACGGATACCAAGTTTAAACTTTATGTATTATAATTCAAATAAAAATATATTTTCATTTCATAAAATATAATGAAATGAAAGTGTATTTTTTATTAAGGTTCACAAAAAAAATTTTCAAGTAAAATATTAATATTTTATTAAAAAGTGTATCGTTGGTGCTTGTAATAATGGAAAAAAAATGTATCACAGACACCAGCACCTGCCATACTAGATAACATTAAAAACAATAAAAATTCAAACAAGATAAATAGTGAACTAAGAAAAAGAAAACAGTAAAATTAATTTAAAAGGAATAAAAACATTTACTTTAAAATAAACTATGCCCTTTACTATTTTCTTATGTTGGACAATTGTGTGTGGGTGGACGAGAGTACACGGGTGACTAATATACGGGTGTATGTGAATTGCATTTAGGTTTCTGAATGTAATGTTTTAATAAAAATGAGTGCACATCCCCTTTATGTTATTGATTACAGTAAAGTGATCATAGAAGTATGTTTCTTATTAACTGCTAAAAAACCGTGTAATTTCTCAATCCTGAGTGTAGCGCATTCAATTAAAAAAATAACTAGCGTTAAATAAAGATCGACCAACGATGATCAGTCATAACTCATTCGACTCAAATCTATTTTAAATGAGATTGATGACAAAGCAACTCTCTAGAATATCCAGCCAATTGTTCAAAACTCAGGTGACCACGAGAAGTTAACTCTTACCAAACTCATAAATCACAGTGACTGTTACAAGATGAAAAGCAAAAACTTAAAACTATGCTAAACATAGCTACAGATATAAGAATAGAACCCAAAAGATTTACCAATACCTAAAATTCGCTGAACGCACCTAAAGAAGTTTACGCTTCAAAAATTTTGTGCTTATTCTACATAATAGTACCAACATTCTTGTTCAGCGATTTCGCCGCAATGTGATTAATAACTTTGGTAGTGACGAGGCGCTTCGCGGATTTTTCAATCGAAGTTAGCTCGCACTCTACACTCAGGGCAAAAACGTGACATTAAAATATGCAGGAGGCCGTTCCACTGGCAACCTATCGATCGAAAAATACCCTGGCGTTACCTGGCTACTGCTGCCATACCTAACTTTTCTACCCTGTTTTTTTTGTCCACTCTCTGGTGGCTGAAAAGTTTTGGCCTGTTTTGTGGAGGTATGTTTTACTAATGTGCTTTAGACGCTCGGTTGAGCCGAGTTAATTTATTTTCACGGCAAGCGCACCTGTACTGCGAAAGCTAATTACTTTACTTTTTTTAATGATAGATAGTAACCCAAAATCCGTTGTATTTTATTTTATCTCATTATTTTACTTAATAGTTTTAAAATGTTATTTCTGCTTTATCGTTTTCAAATTTAGACATAAATGTTTTGTGCAACTAACCGAAAAACCCTACAGAACATTTAACAGCAGATTTCCTCACATATTCATTATGCTCTCACAAAGAAACGTAGCCCTAAACAATGTCAAACAACAGCCAAATTCTATCAAGTATTTAAATTCCAGTACAAATCTCAAAGCTTCCCAGCACTTGTTACAATTTACCCTGGGTTCCAACTAAGCGTTCCTTTAAGTCGTAGAGTGTACTACATAAGTAATGCGCACGTAGTGGTACCACAAAGTACATAGGTATTCTACAGAAGGCCATTCAACGCGCGAAAACAGATGCACTTACAAATGGAAGCGCACGTATCGCGATTTTAAACAAATGCCAATCAATCGCGAGTGCACTACTCACAGAACAGTGGTGGCTCAGTGGAATCGGCCCTGCCTTACGAGTTAAAGGTCGTGGGTTTAAACCCTTGCAGGAGCTTTACTTTTTGTAATTTGTTCCATCACCACTGCTCTCAAAACGGTGAAGGAAAACATCGTGAGGAAACCGGCATGTCCTGGAACCGAAAATTCGAAAACATGTGACATCCGACCCGCACTGGGCCCGTATGGTGGATTACGGCCTATTCCCTCTCACAGAGAGAAGGTCTGTATCCTATCAGTGGGAACGCTATAGGTTGATTCTGCTTCTGCTGCTTCTGCTGAGTGCACTTGCACCTACCGTACGTACACACGTTTCTCATGTTTGTGTGGGTTTTTTTCGCTCGTTGTATTAGTCGACCTTCTGTATCAATTTTGTGGAAGTACCCTGCGATATGAGACAGTGAAAAGTATGCAGCATGCATTAGGAGGCGCGACGCGGTGTAAAGCGCTGTCGTATATATTAGCCGGTAAGGCTAAGTTTAGATGACGAGCGCTTTGTGTGGTGGATCATTTAGCTCCCTTCAAAATTTTTGAGCTGAATGGTGCTGATCCATGCGTCATGTTCGTGAACGGACGCCGTTGAATGGTTCTTTTTTTTTCTTTTTATTACGGACGCTTTTACGAAAGCGCACGTCTTTCTACATTGTTCTCACATAAAAATAATAATTCTCCTCCAGACCGAATTTCAGCCATGGCAGCTAATCTCAGCGGAGACTGGCCATCTACGCGGGCGATATTATAATGCACATGTGTGTGCGCAGATACATGTGCACTCACTCTTCTCTCACTGTCATAGTCCGATGGGACGAAAAACGCGCAACATCACGAGAAAACAATTTTTCAAAGTGCCTTTTTCGAGTTTAGTCGAGTTTGGAGGTCATTTTAGGCATTTGGATGACATCAAAGCGTTGTCGCACTTGTCATGTTAGCCCTACTGGTCAACTTGACAAACGGTAAAAAATATTCTTTAAAACAATGTATGTACTATAAATTGTAACAGCAAATCAATTTTCACGACTAAGGCCTAGGCCTAATATTTTTTGATATCGGGATAGCTCATGACCTCAAGAGGTGCTATATAGAATAAGAATAATAAATACAAAAAACTAAACAACAAAATCCGTTAAATTTCGGGTTTAAGCAAGTTTTTGGTTTCATTCATAGTTTTCGGTTTCATTTTCAAAATTCCAAATTCAAACTGAAAGAGGCAACCCGACCCCCGACGCTACCGCAAGCAGTGACATCTAAGCGAGCATGACAAACTTGGTGCTGTTTGGACGGGCAAAAATAATATGATCAATTGTCGAGGTCGCTAGCTAACCACATATTGCAATACAACTCATAAAAAACATTGTAATGGGTAGATTATGTCAACAATAAATTAACCTATAAAGTCAAATTATAAACAATTATAGAACACGGATATGTCTCCGTTTAAAAATAGTTTCCTTGCAACGCTCTTGTAGACTATCGACTTTGTTTTGAGCACTTGTTATCTGAACGTAGCCTTAAGGTGAGAGTACACTTATGACAGTGTAACGCCGTGCTTCCAAGTTTAAAACATTTTTTGCTCCGTCGTCCGCCATAATTTTAGCATCATTCATTCTACTGATCTGCTATCTCTTTTTCACTGAATAAAACACGAAGAAATATTATTATATAGATACATAAACTAACGCCTTCTACCCATGGGGTAGGCAGAAACGCCACCTGCTACGATCCTTAGATGCTACTTTGTGGCCATAACACATTTATTTATAGACTAGCGACCCGCTCCTGCTTCGCACGGTTTTTACGACGTGAAAAAGCATCGAGATTTCTTAGGTAAACGTTACTTTAATATTAACATATTATACACATAAACCTTCTGGGATCAGTTTTCTAAACGATAGTGAAAACCTCATCAAAAATTGTTGCTTGGTTTAGAAGAACAACGAAGATATAAACGCGAAAAGCGACTTTGTTTTATAATAATTATATAGATTTATAACATAATATTTGATTAAATTGTGTATTTCATAGACACGTTGATAATAAAAAACTTGAAAGCTTCAGAAAAAAATGTGACGTATAAAACCTTTATTCGTTTTATAATAATATTGAATTTGCTTTTCCATTTCGCGTTATTTTGATCCCACATTATAATCATTGAGTGCAAATTTTAATGTTTTCAACGTCACGTACTTGTCGTGTTTCTGTACCAATCCATCATTTTACGGTATTTACTTTCTTTTGATGTGCTTTCATTTTCATTTCAGATGTGTTTGCGCTACTTATGAACATTTTTGTAAAGGCATTTTCTGTTGCGGGAAAAATAAATAAATACACGATTACACTGGTGGTTACTTTTTATTAGCTCTGATATATTTTTACAGTTTTGTGTTGATAAATTTCACAAAAATAATTAACACTCTTTGATTCGCAGATTGACAAGTTTCTAGTGTCGAGAATATAGCATCATTAATTTTTAACTAACGACCTATTTAATTATAGGTTTCACAGACGGTGTAACTTTTATAATAACAATATCTTAATAAATATCGCTGCTTATGAAGACATGGGGTTAACACAACCTTCAACTTCACATAAACGAAGCTGCTGATAAAGATATAGCTGACCATCTCGTGTACGGGAGTGATAATGGTTGGAGTGTTTTCGACGATGATGTGGGAGATCCTGGCTTTATGTTGGATAGTGATCACAAATCAGAATCAGAACAATCTGAAATGGAGCATCACTAAGCCATTATTTCACAAGAACATGAGGTTGACCGAGTAATCAGCAGTCAGCAGGAAATTGAAGAGGATTTTATAACTGAAGACACTATTGAGACCAAAGAAATAACGAACAGAATGAAGAAGGAGGACCCAGCTATGAACAGGTTAGAGAAGAATAGATTGCTGAGGTATTGATAAATAATGAACAGGAGCCAGTTGGAGAGCCGATACCCCAATGATGTGCCTCAACCTCCACTTGTGATATAAATGATTCGGTTGCTAGTCTAGCTGTTCGAGAGAACTGTGCAATATAATGTAGTTCTTGTCATAAGTGTAATAAGTCAATGTGCCTTATTTGTTGCAAACAGGTACGAAGTGACTGTAAATTATCCCAGTGACCATCGGTCGGATTTTGGTGATATATTTTGTTTTATTGATACCATAATAAGTTTTAAATCTTAGATAAATGATTGGTCTCGCTCAGTAAGTTTTAAATATTATTATATTTTAATAAATGTTGATTTTTTATAAATAATTATAGAAAAAAAAGGAAGTAAGTCCTTAAAACGAATTAAGAAAATATTGTGACCTCGTGAATAATGGCTGATTCTGTATAAAAGTTAAACTATATTTTATTTTGAACCTTTTATTTATATACGTACCAAAACTAACTTTTCAATCAAATAAGTTACTGGACGTGTTACTTTATTATAGATTTTATTTTATCACTAGATTTTCACGTATCTCAGACATCACCTCGGCGTTAATGCGACAAATAGACCTGGTAATGACCAGGCCCATTTCATTCGTCTTTATTCATTTCGTCAAAGACGATATTTTATTAGCTGTGATATAACAATAAAATGTAATAACAAATAAAAACATTTAATAAAGGCGACAATAAGGTACAATACGACCTTACAATGTTAACAACAAACAATATTGCACATAATTATTATCTTGCCCTTGTCACAGTTTATCGGTCGGTGCAACATTTATTTTTCCATTCCATTCTTCTCTATTAGTCGTCATCTTGGTAGCCACTCCCTTTCTAGCCATCATATCTTTCACACAGTCCATCCATCGTTTCTTAAGTCTTCCCCTACTCGTAGAGTAACCACATTCATGCTCAAAATGTTCCTGACGACATTTTTATTGCATCTTCCCATATTTTACACGAGTTATTATAATAAATGTGATAATAAAACACATTCACAGGTCACTATCACATAATTTACTTTTTACAAAATCGCCCATGGATATCATTAACCATGATGTCATTGCGGACCTCAAATAGCGCTATTACGTACGATGTGGCTATTGTAACTCGTGAACGCTCATCATTATAAGCGCCGAGCGTAGTGATTCACTGGTCAATTTAAAAAATATCCGCTTATTTATAGGCGACTGCCGCATCCTGTATAGCAAGGATTAATAATAACTTTCATTTCTTGATATTTGACAACCGGTAGATATAGTGTCATAAAACAAAAGCAGGGATTTAAGACTGGTCGTAGACTGGGCGAAGACTGTGTACCGGACAGACTCCAATGAACAAAAAGTCTCATAGTCAAAGTTTTCAAAACGTAAGAATACTGAAAAACCGGATTTGCCGCTGACAAAACTGTTGTGTTCAGTGTGCACACTGTCCTACATTTCACAGCACTGGCAGGAAAACATAAACGCTCTTTTAAACCCGTATCAAATCTACTTACCAAAACCACATACAAAGCCTCCACACGTACCATATAATTTGGAAAAAGAACTTCGTAAATTCGCAAAGAGTACGTGGAGCGCCAAATTATAAAGTTGCGAGCAAAGCCAAGTTGTGGCGGTCGCCGCAGATATAAACTTGTACAACATTAACCGGCCGGAAGTTCTTCACTATTTAGCATATAGAATGGCCCGACGGTGTTATTTTTCCACCACAAAACTTTAAAATGCAAATCGCAACGTATGCACGGCGGCTTCTTTGACGTACTCTCTAATTTTAAACTCTCTTGTGGCAGCTTTACGAGATCGCAACACGTGATAGGGGCTTAAATGTTTTTAATAACGTATATGTATATAGTGGCAGTATTGTGTCTTAAACTTAGTTTTATAGATTTTGTTACATCTACACTAATATTTTTTTTTACAAATAAAGAGAAAAGATTTGTATTTTTGTTTTTAATGAATAAATTCTAAAAATAATGGACTGATTTCTAAAATTCCTTTACGAGTGAAATTCTATATTATCACTGAGTAACATAGTTGTATATTTTGTATTTATTATTATATTATATACTACATTATAATGATTAGTATTTATACATTTTAGTGATATTTATCTTAGAAGTAGGTATGTATGTAAGTATATTTTCATGGTGTATGTTTATTTTTAAATTAGTGAATAGTTAAATAAGTTTTTATTTTATGTATTTTATTTTCTCTTCTACTCTTACACACGTTGTCTACATCTCTTTTTATCCACTTTCCTATCGCAGGTATGCTGGAAGAGATTTCTTTAGAAATAAGCATCACCTTTGTACGTATTTTTCTGTCCCTTTTTTTTCTTGTCTTTTTATATGTGTGTACATAAACTGTTAAATAAATAATAGGCTATAATTTATAAAGATATCACGCGGGCGAAGCCACTGGTGGCAGCTAGTTGATTATAAATTGAATGAAGATGATTATACCAACACAGTTAGATAACGTAATTTCCTAGTTTTCCTTTTTCCAGTACACAATAACGAAAACTAATATGTATATTCTTACCAATTTTCAAAGGTGATTTTCGCTTATTTTATTTATGTATTTATTTTATTTTTATTTTGTTAGGAACATAGTCTCCCATAGGTAGTATTATGATATAGGTCTTATTTCAAAGTTACAATCGTTAGTCCAAGAGAAAATGCACTTTTGGCATTATAATAATTTGTTTTCTGTTTTTATAGTTTTAAGGTGATTTTTTGGTAATGCCAATAGACGCATTTTTATTTCTTTCAAATCGGTATTGAATGTATGGTGTCTGTCTGTATCTATCTATCTATCTATCTATATTAAGTAGCACAGAGTATTGTTACAGAGTAGTTCTTGCATTTCTCAGAGGATGCAACTTTGTACTGTCTTTGATGACTACAACTTACAATTAGTGCCAATTCACCGTAGTACCGTTCTCTTGATTCGTTCTCGCTCACTACAATTTTCTAGAACATTTGAATTTCATTGGTTACAACTTCGTATCGATACTGTGAAAGTTTCAGAAATCCGTCGATCAGAAAGGTATCGGGACCTACAGGGTGAATTTATTCTTATTTAAGTATTTACACTCTTTTCAACTTGTTTTCACTTATATTTAGTTTTCACTGCGCGACTGTGGGTGGAAGGTTCCTCCTTTTCTACCAACTCTTCGTCAATTAGTAAGTCAAAGTTACCCAAAGCTTCGGCATTCGGTATTTTATTCCAACGAACGTCCGGCACACCATCTGGAGGAAGAACCACTGATAACATGTTATCTATTAATTTATACTTTAATATCCTATCATTCACCGTCGTCGATGTTAATGAAGGAGACGCATTCACTTCCACTAACCATGGCTTTAGTTGATTGTCAATTATTATGTCATAACCGTAACACTCGAAGCAATGTCTGTCATTGGCCATCACAGATGAAACAGCCTTCAAAGAATGCACTATCAGCCACTGCATCGCTGCAAACAACTTCTCAGTAACCGCCCGGCCTTGCGTGCCTTCTAAATACAAGCGCAGATTCTGCACCGTCATCTTGCCGCCGTGTATGTTATTATAGTCACCGCCATGTTTCTGAACACTAACGTTCGTAAGATGTACGTACATGTTATCTAACTCCGTTACACTTGTGTCGTACTTCACCGTGCAAAACCTACAAAAGCCGAGTTGGAACAGATAAGCCTTCAGAGGTCGGAAAGAAGTAACCAACACGTAAAGTCTCAGGTCAAACTTTTTGCCCCCTATTAGTAAGGGATTGTCTATATAACGCGAAATAACGTAACTTTCTTTGCTCAATTGCGGGTGGAAAGGCGTTTTTGCTTCACGAGACCATTTCTTCAGTTTAGATAGCTTGTTTATGAGAAAAATTCCCGTTCCCTGAGATTTTCCGCACGGTTTCATGATCCAGGTGCTTTGCGGTGATTTACGGTACTCCTCGACGAACATGTTGTAGTCGGCGGGGAGCACAAACGTAACAGGTACAAAGTCTAGATGAACGTACCGAGTTACCACTTGACCTCCGTGTAAAGCGACCTCGGCTTTCTCCGCCAAAGGATTGCCTTCCCTTTCGAGCTCCTTTCTGTAGCGCTTTATATTTTTCACGAGCAAGTCTTTCCGCGACAGTTCGTAGTGGTTCGGAAAGTGATTTATTATTTGGTTGTCATTCATCCGGTATCCGCTCTCGACGCTGAATAAGTTCCGGCACGTCTGCGTGGAGGCCCAGTAGAAGTTCCATTCATCGTCGGGCCCAACTTGGTTCCATGCCCGCCTCTCGAAGTTGCTCATCAAAACTGACTTTTCTAAGTCCGTGCAAAAGTTAACTCGGCATCTTTCGACAGCCGGTACGTTGACTCTTCCGTAGAGGCTGTTCGCGACTTTCTTAGCGTCTTGATTCATAGCTTAAATGTATTCGCGTTTATTCGGAATATTTGTTGTACGTATTGACCAAATATTCGAAGCACAGGTTGTCATGGCTTTCGACAAATATCCCTCGCTATTGGCTGACATCCAATACGGCTCGTTTCGCTATGACTACGTGTAAACATTGCCGCTACGTATTGATTTTTAACGAGTTTTTCGATGTCGGCACACCGGCTTACGTGCAACTTTTGCGTTTCGGGAAAATAAAGGCAATTTCTGGTATTAGCAAGAGAATTCCTTACTAAGTAATAATCCGAAATTTGTAATATTACGTGGGTTTACATACAACTACCGTACATACCTCCGCGATTGTATCGAAAGTTAAACTGACATAGTAATAATTACTTATGTAAGAAACGTTAGTAGCTTAGTTTTATACAAATAAAGGCGATTTTTGCCTGATAAATAATTTCAAAACGAAATCACGCAACATAAAATAAATAAGGTATTATGGTACCAACGCGCTAATTATCGGGTGTACTCTGGCATACTCCGAAGCTCGCACTAAGCTTAACACTCGTAAAAGACGTCGTGTAAGCACTTTCCGTGTTAATATTGTTTTGTCGTTTTACGACGGCCGTCGCTCACAATGCCACATTGGGCCATGAAATAAGCGGTGTAAGAAATACCATTTTATTTGAACTAAATTATTCATCAACTAAGTACCTACAAACAGCAATGGTTTAACTAGTAAAATCTCTAAAAACTTATTTATGTAAAATGCAACATTTGGCATGATTTCAATTTAACTTTTGGGTAGCGTAGCGCTAGAATGTAAAAATAAAATAGGTGTTGCATTGAAGATAATATTCCAACCTTTTTTAAACCTAACACCGTTTGGCCACCCGCCACCGTCAACGGGACGTCAACGAGAAACAAGATTATTCGAACCAAGCGTGACGTCGCGGTGACGGCGTGCGGTAGACATAATAAAATGTATCGCTACTTCAGCGCCGTCTTCGCCGATTTCGTTGACGTCCCGTTCACGTGGCGGTGGGCAAATGGCCTCAGAAACACAAAAATGCGTTGTAATGTTGTTCGCAATTTTCCTGGCCACAAACTCGGTTCGGTAATAAAACACTCATTTCTAACTCTCACGTATATGGCATGATTTAATAAATGTTTATTCCTTTACCGTACGGTTTTCCCTCTTGGGTTTTCCGAGAAATTATCCTTGTTATGCTAACTTATACTTACGGAGTTTTTCTAATATTACCAATGGTGTTTTGTGGGTAAAGACGGCAAATTAATTAAGTATGCATTCAAGAAATGAGCACCTATACATCGTCAGCCCATAAAATTATTAGGTCAGCTTCCCATCCATCCCGAAATGGCAGGGCATTCGTATTTTTTACGTGGCAGAATCCAATCACTGGACAAATCGAATATCCTCAGGGTGTAGCAGCTGTATTTTTTTTTATTTTGGCACCTGTCACGCTCAGGCGAGATATGACAAGGACTTCGTCACATAGCACTCTCGTAACTGAGTTATTTGTTAAAGGTTAGAAAAAGAAAGAAAATACGTTTATTTGAGATATACATGACGCAAAGAAAGAACACAAACACAAAAAGAACAAGTCGGGGGAAAATATGCGTCACATTCACGCAAAACGGCGAGCCCCAGTCAGCTCTAGTTTTCAAAAATTTAAATTTATCTGATGAGAGGGTAAACAAAACCTGTTCAGGTTAAATTGTTACGCAATCACTCACTAAAGTGAATTAGTAACACATTCATCTGTATTTATAAGGTTTGAACTTTAAATCTTAGCAATTTTTCCAATTATTATTGTTTAAGTAACATTATCAAATTTTAATTAACGAAAATTGAGTTTATAAACTTTACCTCAATTGTCAAATGAACAACATCTTTGTGGTGATTTAAAATTTGTATTTCAAGTTATGTATTTAATTAATCAATTAGAGGACTCAATTTGTAAGTAGCACTACAAATTGGCATCCCATCCACAGGTACGTTTTCTGATGGGGTGCTTGGACAGGAAACCTCCCCGTGTGCCTGTGGGCTGGAGTTCCCTTACAGATGCGTCCGGGGGGAAGGCCTGTGTCTCCGGGACGGTGCACCCTGGGATGCGGGCAATGTCTCCCGTGGGTGGGTTTTAGTCAGCAAGAGTCTGACACGCTCTCCCGATCCGCCCAGAGCGCGAGAAGTCATTTGATGATTTCCCACCAAAAAAAAACAAAAAAACAAAAAAGTTACGTTTTCTGATCCATTTGTATAAAATTTTATCAAATACTTTTGGAACTGACTATAGCTGAATACTCATCGTACATCGTAAATACAAGCAGGTTAATCTGCGTTAATGGTTATAACATATATGTACATAGGATTATTAGTGGATGATTAACATTGTTAGGTAGGTAATCCTACACGCATAGGTGCCGTACTAATTAGGTACCTAGTACGCAATATGGATACTTAATTATGGAACATTATCTGCAGTCAAGTATCAGTTATCACTAAACTGTTAACTATATCTGTTAGCGTCACGTAGAGCGTGTCCGTGACGTAGCGTGGTGTCGACTATTGCTGATTAAATTATTATTTTATTAAAAAGACTAGGGACCCTCCCCTACTTCGCACGGTTTTTACGACTTGAGAAAACATCGATATTTGTTTTATCATACTTATGTTACACTCCAGCCGATGAGAGAAAGCGTTCCTGAATACCTGTTTTACGAATTTAAAGTTTATTAGTTCCTAATTTTCTCCAACGGACGCCAGTAGCATACCTCGCGAAACCACTGTTGTTAAATTCAAGGTTCGATATTGGGTCCATTCCTCTTTTTAGCTTATATTAATGATTTACCCCAATTATTTCTAAATCAACCAAAGATGGTGTTATTTGCAGATGACACATCATTGATCTTTAAAATAAACCGACGGTCACAAAATCTTTACGACGTGAATATAGCTGTATTGTTCAGGTCCAAGATTGGTTTACGGTAAATAATTCAATAATAATAAAATAATAATAATAATAATACGAATATTTAATATAATAATATAATAAATTTAATAATTTGGTACTAAATAATAAAAAAAACAAATGCATTCGATTTAAATTATCAAATGTTAGAAGCAGCAAATATGACATCATATTGAATGGAGAAAAACTGGAATTTATTAATCAAACAGTTTTCCTAGGAATCACGCTAGACGAGAAATTACAATGGGGACCCCATATAACATCTCTCGCGGGGCGGCTAAGCTTGGCCGCATAAGCTGTTAGAAAGATAAGACAGTTAACAGATGTAGAAACCGCGCGTTTGGTCTATTTTAGTTACTTCCACAGTAATAAGTCGTATGGCATTTTACTGTGGGTTCGGGCTGCTGACATTGAATCCATCTTTATTTTACAAAAGAGAGCTGTCAGAGCCATTTATAATCTAAATCGTCGCGAATCTCTCAGGGAACTATTTAAAAAGATTAATATTATGACGGTACCTTGCCAATTCATTTATGAAAATATTATGTATGTGCGAAAAAATCTACATTTTTTTAATAAAATTAGTGATAGACATAATTTTAATACTAGAAATAAAGATAAAATAGATCAACCATTTTTCAGAGTATCTAAAGTAAATAGATCTTTTAGGAGGTACTGTGTTAAATGTTTCAACAGAATACCTTCTGTTATATAAGAATTAAATGAAAGAAAATTTAAAACTCATATAAAAAGTACACTTTGTAAACAAGCATATTACAAATTAGAGGATTATATCCAAGACAAAAATGCTTGGAAACATGCTGGTCCTGCTCTATAGGACAATTTAGAATCTAGACAAAATCTAACTGGTTTCCAATTTAATTTTAAAATATTATTTTTTATAATATTTAATTTATATTCTGTGATTACTTGAACTCACACACTGACTTATTATGATTACTTGGTAAAATGTTAGGAATATTGTATAATTTTACAATGTTTCTAAATACGTGACCACCATGTATCTATCACATAATTAATTATCTGTCATTCCTTTATTTTTCATTATTTTTACCTATCGTGGTATAGTAATCTTATTCTAGGTGCATCGTCTTCACATATAATTATATAATTAATGTATACAAGATATTATGAAAACATTTTAAAAGAGTAACGGTGGAGTTTCTTGCCTATTCTTCTCCATACGAAAACTACCTTTTGGAAGGGGCGACTAGAATCTTTTTTTTTTTAATTTTCACGTTCAAAAGTACCTTTTTGTGCCTAATTGAAATAAATTATTTGAATTTGACTTTTAATAGCGTCATTTTCCGCTACTCGCATCCGATTTGAGAAGCGGAACATGACGCGAGTCTATTGAATTTAACTACAGCGGTTTCGCTGCTACGGTTTCGCAGCGGAAGTGTGCTACCGGGGTAATAGGTATCAGAAACGCATTCTCTCGGTGGCCGAAATATAATATACACACACACCACACACCTTTTGGAATAAATTCTCTAAATTATGTTGAAAACCGCATCAAAATCCGTGGTGTAGTTTAAAGGCTGGCGCACATTTGGGCGGGCTGCGCCGCATCGCACCGCGTTGCAATGCGTTACGTGGCGGCGCGGTGCACCCAAATACCTATGCGCGAATCTCATTGCACTCGAGTGGAAACAGTTCAAATTCGAAATTGGAATCGGTCTGAAACAATTAGGTAATCTACTAATGTGCTTTGGCGCATTTTTGCAATGCGGCGCGCTACGGCTAACGTTACTATAATTTGCGTTTACCTTTAAAGAATAACGCGGTCACACAAACAGATATGAAAAGAGGTTTTAATTAAAGGTCTTACTTACGTATGAGTATTATTATCAAAAAGTTAAATGGCGTATGACCATGAACTGGCAATTGAATTTGTAGTATTATTGCAACATAATAAAGACTGAGTCTTAGCACATTTTAATACATTTTCCTACACCTTATTCATGTTACACCTATGTACATCGCAGTAGGCAGGTGCGTACTCGTACATGCCCATAATTCATTATGCAAATGCAATCAGATTGGAAAAGCTGAAATTGTATTCAATCCAGCTTGTGACGTGCGGGAATCAAACCGCGATCCGAATCACAGGCAATCTCAGTGAGCTAGTCAGCCTTTCTGCCAATCAAGTCGAGAGAGATAATTAGGTAAGTCTGTTAGCTTACCTAGTCACTTGACGTGAGGCGCACATACATAGGTAATTTATTTTTGTTTAAGTTTTTTTTTTCAAATGTGTTCCTCGCATACAGTGGCAAAACCAGCCTGAAATGTTCCTTCTGCTGGGACCCAGGCCCCCTCTCGGCGAGAGTGGGCCGTAATCCACCACGCAGCCAAGTGCGGGTTGGTAGTTAACACAGATGTCTTCGAATTGTTGGTTCTAGGCAATGCCGGTTTCCTCACGATATTTTCCATCAGTTTTGAGAGCAGTAATGATAATATAATTTACACAAACAAAATGCCTGTCTTGGTTTGAACTTACGACCTACAACTTGTAAGGCGCGGTTGTTACCGCTGGGCTACCACTGCTCCGGACTACCAATGCTCCGCATAGAGTAAGTACTGTGTAACATAAAAATAAATCTTTTCATCACACCTATTCAAAAAGAGCTTGTTTGTTCTTCGTAAACAGGGACCAAAATAGCTCTTTGATCCCTAGGGAGCAAAATAGATTTGAATTTGGAATGTGGATATTGTTAGTTAAAGTTCCAATCACCAAAGAGATTAATCACGAACATTGTATGAAAAAGTAACAGGCTGGCAAGAAAGAGAGAGAAAGTGTGAATTATTTGGTCAAAATGAATATCCAAGATGGCGGAAACGACACAACGAATATTTTCAAATTTTTCGTGATGGTTGTTGTTTTCATAGTTTTCGAGGGTTCGAAAGCCGATAGTGAGGTCAAAATGTAAATCCAAGAGCGTGGCTGTGAAAATTTTGTTTTGGTTTTAAATCACACGTGAGAGATGAGGGTAGGAGCGCACACGTTTCTTTTTCTCATAGAGAGTGATGAAAATTAGAGTGTTCACCTCGGGAGCAACACTATTTTAAGCTCGAGTGACGTACTTTGAATCCCTCGCTGCATTCAGGATTCTACTCTAGAATCCGTCGCTCCACTCTGGATTCAAAGAAACACTTTCGCCTTAAAAATATTTGTTTGCTCCCTAGGCAAACAATATACTATTCTTTTACTTCTGTTTCATGCCGAACGCTTTCCCTAGGTAAATAATTTTATTTAGGCAAAACAAAATACCTAATTCATCACTTCATTTGTATTTTCCGTTACGACGTACGTGAGCCAAATTTTTATGAGCAAAAAATGCGCAGTGTTTTGATTACTCGAAGGAAATAAATTAAACAACAGCTTTTATTAGGTGTGGCAACATTTTAATATTTCATAGCGTTTTCCTTTTCATTTCCATTTATTGACATAGGTAGCTATAAAACGTCAGGCTAGTTAATAAACTATCGTAGAAAGAAACAAAGCCAATAACTTCTTTAATTTCCTGTGTAAACGTTATTAAAGAACCATGTTATTAAAGACCTTGCCTGCTGACAATGTATGTACCTAATTGTTTTTAAAAATCTCTAGAAAACTTGGTACTTGATCTCAGCACAGAAAAATTATGTACTGTACCTATCATCGTAAACTAGCACATTATGGCATTATTTTATAGCTAAGTATAACAGTGCCAGTTTCAAGCAATTTATTTTTTGTGCCATATGTGGCTATATTTTATCCGTTTGTGACTTTTATGTTCATTCAATACACAAGAAGTAAATAAATAAAGCACAAAATAACGAAATAATTAAAATTTATCGTTCGTGCATTGCTGATGGCAGCGGGAGTAATATTAAATAATTTCGTTGGAAAAGCAGCTTTTTACAACTTTACGAACTTATGGCACAAATTAAATGCATTATAATATTATTATTTCCTTTATTCTATTAACTACAAACATTATATAAATTATATTTTTTAAATATTAAAATAAAAACATTTAAAAATATAAAAAATTGTATCCCACCGGTATCGGGAACAGGGTCCAAGCTACCGGCGGCGGCGGTCAGGGCTCCAGAGAGAGAAACCTCCTAACAATGCGAGCCGTGTCCAGGAGTACCGCTTTCTGAATCAAGCCCTTAATCCAGCTGCCCAACGAGCCTCCTTAGGTGTTAGTCGAGGCTCTTGGCAATTAAGCCATTGGCAGATATGACTATCGGCACAATGATCGCTTATATATTTATTATTAGTGTTACACCGAAAAGTTTCACGTTAATGTTTGCCATTATTACCTTTATGTAAACACAATATTTCTCTTTCATTTCAAGATTACGGTGGGTAATTTAATTAATGTAAACTATTTCTTAGAATAATAAAATGCAAATAACGATATTAAAATTAAATCATTATCTCTATTAAATTAATTTCGGTTCATTTCGTTAAGTCTATTTGGATTTAATTATAATTTTCCCGTAATAATGAATAGTAAACTTATCTAATATTTTGTAGCAAACATTTCTCGAAAAATATTCTAATACCAAAATTGCTAAACGTATTACAGGGAAACAGTAAAGGGTTACATTAATAAGCTATACGGCACTAAAAGTGTAAAAAGTACCATGGCAAGTAATACAGCAGCGTTGAGTGCCGTAAGAGTACCGTAGGAGGCCGTGGGCTAAGAGCTCCCCATATAGATTAATGAATGTGGACGGAACAAAAGAGGCGTGCGCTCGGAAAATAGGGCTCCATTCTCTTAGCCTAAAAGAGATACAGCCAGCTGTATGTATAAAAGCGAAGGAAGGTTGTGGGAAAAATTAATGCAACGGGGAAAATATGAGTGGAAATTTTTCTTTGGGAAAACTTACGTGACACTGATTTTCTTAGGCAGAACTTTGTAAGCCAAGGAGCAAAATACGAATCAGAAATATCAGTGTGCTAATATTTTGCGTATATATATTATGTGTAGTTGTAGGTGTAAAATTTTGATTTCAACATGATGAAGGTTTCAATATGGACCCTGCATGACCCTGCACCAATTTGTAAAGGAGTTTGACACATTGTCGTGTCACTTGTCAAGAGTGTATGGAGCGCTGACTTGTTTTTTTTTTTTCATCTATCAAGTGTGCTGACATTCATCAGTCAGTTATCATGCGTCAGGCACTATAGTTGTCTGGCATTTTTGCTGAACCGGGCCTATTTGGCGCAGCCGCTGGGCAGACATTCCTGCTAGTATCTTACAACGCACTTTTACACTTTTTATTTTGTATTATTTCCTTTAATTTTCTTTTTACTTGTGTGCTTTTTAATCTGTGTTAAATAAAAGTATTTTTTCTTTCATTTTTCTTTCATATTAAATAAATTAGTTCTATTATAATATTGCCCTGTTATCATTTCCTCACAACATATTAAAGCCCCATTTACATGATGCAAATTTCTTGTCCGAGTTACTTGCATCGTCTAAACACTGTTTAGCCGGAGCATCTATTATTGTTACTGCAACTTATAGTATGCCGCAAGGCTTAGGTAAATGTTGGAAAAAAGCTATGCTACACTAGCCAAGCAATTTTCCAAAGTGTACGTAAAATGCTCTCCTTTGATTTCCGTTGGATGTACCATGTGGCTATACCGGAAATTAGTAAACAACCTGATTACAATCAAGCACGAACGAAAAATCCTGAAACTTCCTGAAATACCCAGAGTAACTTTTCTGGGTTCCACAACAAAAATGCCTATTAAAGGCAGTTTCCTGACCCCACTCGTGGTAAAAGGCGTCCCTAATATAGACCATAGAAATAACATGTGACCCGAGCGTCAGGTAAAAAATGTTTCCAGCACTCTGGCTCGATTTCTTTCGACACGTTTCGTGTAACTTCGGTAACGTTCGGCCATCATCGGCTGGTTTATCGTGAAGGAAATAATATTTTACGCGGATAAATCGGTGAATGATAAATTTTAAAATGGGACGCTCGAACGCGTTGCAGATATTTACTTTAATGCAATTTGTAATATCGTGGAGCTCACCTTATTTATTTTTAATAAGCCTAAAAAGATTTTATGCTAAAGCCTTGATGGAAAAATCACTGTGATATAATTGAGTAATTCGATTTGAGTATTTATTATGGAGGAGTAAAATAATATTTTCATTACAAATTGGCTGTCATCGCTTACCAATGAATTATTATCAATATTAATTAACAGCTTTTACAAATGAGTTCATTTAATACATAGAATCTGTTAATTGGATGCCATAATAAATTAATGACCATCGTCAGTCTTGATTATTGGATTAACTTAAATTTGATTCGTTCGTTTTGATAAATTACTTTAGCTACAGCGATATTTTACATACATTCTGATTCATTTGTTTTACAATTTTTGTTTTTAAATTGTTACTAGTGACCCACCCCAGCTACACACGGTTTTTACAACTTGACAAAACATCAATATTTTTATTGATTATTTGTAAGTTTAGAATGTAGTATACCTTTCGGAATAAATTTTCTAAATTATGGTGAAAACTGCATGAAAATCCGTTGCGTACTTTGCAAGAACAACGCGGTCACACAGACAGACATAAAAAGCGACTTTAATGTATAATCTAAAAATAAAGAAAGAAATATGCGTTTATTGGTGTTACAAAAAAATACACCTTAAAACTCTAAAAACAGAAAACAAATTCTACTAATCTACTAGCGGCCCGCTCCTGCTTCGCATGGTTTTTACAACAAAACATCGAGATTTCTTAGATAAACGTAACTTTAATACTACCGTATTATACACAGAAACCTTCCAGAATAAATTCTCTAAATGATGTTGAAAACTTCATCAAAATCTGTTGCGTAGTTTAGAAGAACAACGCGGACATACAGACAAACGTGAAAAGCCACTTTCTTTTATAATATGTATAGACTAGAGGCTCGCCCCTGCTTCGCACGGGTTCCCTATCCATTTGCATAAAATTTTAAGACCTAATATAACTTAGCATAATTTTGTTTGGCATAATTATATTTTCGAATAATATAATTACGCATAACAGCTTACGCATAATTTTTTAGGCATAATTTCTTTAACCATAATAATGATTAAGCATAATATTCTAAAGCATATTAACCTAAAGCATAAATTTATTTACGCATAGTGATATTAAAACATATTTTTATTGAACAATTTTGTGGGTTTTTTTTTTCGCTGTAGGAAGCATGAAGCAAGCAAGCATACAGCATGCAAGCAAGCATACAGCATGCAAGCAAGCATGCAGCATGCTGCATTCAAGCGAGCATGCACCATGCAGCAGGCAGGGTTTCTGTCACGGCTCCGGCGCTGCGTGCCTCCGGCGGCCCCACGCGTGCTAATCGTCACAAACGGCTTTCGCTCACCACCGCAGCTTCGGCTTGTTGGCCGGCGAATCGCCGGCCAGCCTCAGACGCGGCGGCTCGCTCGCAGCCGCCTGCTCCTCAGCCCGCGGGCCGCCTTGCACCTACGCGCCTACGCGATTTTAAATTACACTCTAGGGGTAGGACAAACAAGACTACGTGGAGTCGGTTTTGCAGCAATTCGGTGCTGTTACTAACTTTTGTTGCACAGCATATTTAATTTTTAACCAACAATATTATTTAATTGTTACAGAAACTATAGCAAATTGGTTTGATCAGAATTATTTATGGGGCACTACAAGTTCACCACCACCATTTCCACCCAAAGTCTGGAGTACGTATCTACTAGAAAAGGAAAATTATATTATTATTATGCTAATAGTCATTAGGCCTACTAACGTTATGCTAATAGTCATTAGGCCTACTAACGTTATGCGAATCAAATTTATGCCAAAACAAATTAGTCTTTAAGATGATTATGCCAACATAAAATGTATGCCTAAAAAAATTATGCCGAAGTATTATTATGCCAAAACAAATTGTGCCAAAATCGTTATGCCGAAGTATATTAGGACAAAGAACATTATGCGAAAAGAAGGGATCCCCTTCGCACGGGTGCAATGTACTGATGTGGCGACATGTCAAATCTTCGTGATTTCTGTGCTATATCTAAGTTAATGTTTTATACACAGAAACCTTTCAGAATACATTCTCTAAATGATGATGAAAACCTCATCCAAATCCATTGCGTATTTTAGAAGAACGCGGACATACGGACATACGCGCAAAGCGACTTTGTTTTATAATATTTAGAGATTTTATATCAAAGTTGGGTTAGTTACACCCACAGATCATAATAATATAAATACAGGTTACACCATATAATTAGACATATATAAACCAAGAACGGCTGAATCGATTTTTATGATATTTGATTTGTTGGATTTGTCTCCGCCCCAAATAGCAGAATAAGTATTAAAACAACAAAAAAAAAAATCTTTGTTATTTAATTAAGAAGGTAGGTACAGATAGTGCAATCCACGACGACGCGCCCCACTCCGCGATTACTGTACTGAAAGCTGTACTTTAGTACGGAGCGGAGCGGAGTGGGGCGCGTCGTCGTGGATTGCACTATCTATAGTAGGATAGGTAGGTGGTGGTAGGTAGATTGGTAGGAAGGTAGGTGGTAGGTGTGTCGTAGATAAGTACTTAGTGCTACCCTTGCGTAGCCGGGCCGGGTAAAGCTAGTTATGTACAGATGTTAAAAGCCCTGTGCCCGATGGGATTTCCCATTAGCAAAATTGACTAACTTCCATACAAAGTTTCATCCCCTATTTAACCCCTTAAGGGATGAATTTTCAAAAATATTTCCTTAGTGCTCACCTTTGTTAGGTCATAAGGAAGTTTTGAGCAAAATTGCATGCTTCTAGACCCGGCTGTATACGTTGTGCGTTGTCCGTCAGTGAGTGAATAAATATATTAAAAAAAAAAAACAACAGACAAGAAAAAACAAAAAAAAACGAATCGAAACGTTATTTAGAAGAGTTTATTCAGATGTAAGACTTAAGTATATTACTTAAGTCTTACATCTGAATAAACTCTTTTTTCTTCCAATTTAGACTGCTCTTTAATTTAGAGTAGGTAGTAGAAAAATGGCTAAATCCGTACCTATCGTCCAAACAAACGGAAATCCAAACTTTCAAACTTACTTTTTCCATAAAGAAAGTCTGCAAAAAAGTATGAAGAAAACCATAAATCTGGTGATAAATGTCAATGGTTGCATATAAATTCCCATGCTCTGTTGGGCACACCCGACGTTCCCGGGGAAATATAATTATGTGGGACACCCCGGATGACCCGGGCGGGCATACAACAAATGCGCATTTAGCCCAAATGTTTGTAATAAACAAAATATGACGGTGTAGTGTTATTATTTTTAATGATGAAGCTGTTTTTATGTGTGAGTATGTAAATGAGTCTTTGTTCGTTTGTTTGTTTGTGGTGTGTTTGTAAAAATACAGTATCGTGAAATCTTTTTTTTTTTTTTTTTTTTTTTAGTTTGTGATGGCAGTAGGCTCGCCCCCTATTACATGGGACTTAAACATAACTGGCGAAACGTGGGTAACCTACTACAGGTACACCTCTGCCCAAACCTTTGGGGAGACAAGGCGTGATGTTATGATATGTTTTTTTTTTTTTTCAGGGGCCAATGAATGAGTGGTATGGTAATTGGACTATGGAAGTATGTATGTGGTGGAATGAGTATTTGCGTACTGGTTTTAAACGTAAGCAATTGCATTTGTATGGTCCTTCTAACGTTGGTAAATCTTCGTATATTGAAAGTTTAATTGGTCGTGTTAATATGAAGTAGGTATGTTTTTTATCCTGGAGTGGGAAAGTTTTTTATGCAGGGATTTTGGGAGCATACCTAACTACCTATGTATAGCTACTACGCTCATGCTAACGTAGTAAAAATTATTCTGTAGCGGTTACACCACCACATACGAACTACGCATCAAAGACATGACGTCACACAAATCCTGCATCGCGCAATTAGAGTTTACCCTGCGAACGACATAATATATAAGACTATACGACATCAGCAGTTGGGCAGTCGGCCCGCCAGACACAACACCCGTCTGGTTGGAGGATCCTCCCTTTTCTATGGTGGATGAGTGAACTTTACACCCTGTTCCTCATGCTCCTAAAATGGTGACTCCGAGTATGAACGTCAACGCAGCCTTCGTGCAACTACTTCAGCGTGACGTCATCATCATCACTCCCGCAAGCTGACTAATGTATAACACAAATAATATAATAAAATATTAACGAATATTTTTTCCATTTGTATATTTGGTATTGTTCCGGATTGGCGCACACACGGTTGAACAGTTTTGGATGAAATTTGGTAAACAGATAGTTTATAACCTGGATTAACACATAAGGTTCTTTTTATTGCGGTAGTACGTTTCCGTGAGATGTATTTTCCGACATTAACGCGGGTGAAACTGGGGGCAGAAGCTAGTTAATTCATAAATTATATCAAGAGGTTCGTCGAGCAAGACTCGACATAAAAAGCCCTCCAGCAACAGAAAATAAACTCTAGCAATAAGTATATTTTAAACCGTTTCACGACACATACTTTTCTCATAACCAGTCAACAAAGAAAATTAATAAAGGAAGACATACAAAGCAATGTACATCAACAGAAGCCAGTCTCTAAGGAAATTAACTTTAAGAATATTGCACAAGTTTTAAAACTTTGCTTAAAATTTAGTAACAAACTTATAAGTACACTGAGACATATCTTGGCCACATTCCTTTGGTAAGTTTGTAGAGGGATGCGGGCATCGCCGCGGGAGGGCTCCAACGTACAAAAACTTTAATTAAAATGCAGAACGTACCTTCGCCTTTAATGAACATAATCGCCGCACTGAGATTATCTTCTACACTGATAAGGAACAAAGTTACTGTCCAGTCGACTGTTATAACTCTTTTGCACGTTCAGGGAAATTGACACACTGCATGTCAGTTTTCCGTGTTAAAGTCAGTTGTGATTTGAATAATCGGACAATTTAAGTTAAGGTACCATTTAGGTTCATCTGACATTTCATAAGTGCCCATGTAGGTGTATGTGAAATACAATATTTTGAATTTGAATTTGGTAGTCAATTTGAAAAGCAATTAAGTAATTTACTAGACTTTACATACGTAATTTAATATTATTTTAGTAAAGGGAAAGTGGTGTTGTTTCTAGGTTCCCTAGAGTCCCTTTACATGAAGTAGTTTTTATACCTAGTAGGTTGTTCAGGCGTAAACGCCTATTCTAAATCAATAGCAGAAAGTTGTAACATGACTTAATTATTAAAATTTGCATAGGCGTTGCGGCACGTATTAGTGACATTCAATGTCATCGTTCACTTGCCCGACAGCCGTTGTACGTGTAACTTTAATGAAGATATTAAATCTGATTTCGCTAATTTTCGGAGTTGTTTTTACTTTGATTGGCACCATTACATCCTCTAAAGTTGTAACATGGTGGCCCATGAGGGGAACTAGTAAAAATCGCGAACATTTAATGTAAATCTACGAAATAACGATTTGGATTGGGGCATCGCGACAACGCGTGCGCGGCAGCAACCTCAAGATTTGAAGCCTGCTGTGGAAGATCGAAAATCCACAGACTCCAGCGTGTGGGGAATTGCTGTCTGGACAATTGAAGAAGCCAGCCTCCGAGCCAGTGGTGCCGCTAAAGCATCACCTCGTGTGGAGCGTCAACGTGTCGTGCCAAAGTTGAGTGTCCATCCTTTGTCTATCCTTCCTATTACTTACCTATTTGAAATATTGACTATTGCATTCCATTTGTGTGAATCAAGGTATATTCGAGTAAATTAAGTATTACAAATTTTCTAAATATTCCGTTAATTGCGAAATTATACCGAACAATTTTTTTTTCTCACGTACCGTCAATAAAAATAAAATCTTATAGAAGTTGCATCAGATCAGTTAAAACGATTCTAATAATACCTAAAAATTTATATGCTACTGTTTCCAAATAATATCTATCCCTTTAACTCAAAAAAAATAAATAAAATTCACACATTCTTTTAATTTATTGTATCTTTGTCGTTCCGTTCACAATAAAAATAGGAACATTAGAACAGCATTAGTTTTATTCAAAGTTAAGCGAGATTTGCCGACTATTTCAGATCTAACCGTGGGTGCGAGAACACAGACCGCGTGAGTCGGTTGCGGGGTCAAAGTCCTCCGCAGCTCACTAGCAGCGTTAGCGGCTGAGCGTGCTCGCCCAGCTTCTCTGCTTCTCAGGTGACACCGAAACGAGGAACGTGAGCCCATTCTATTTATTACTTAGTCAATCTAATTTTTTGTTCTTTATTTGCAATGGCTGAAAGTAAGCGGTTTAAAGAACTTTTTACGAAGAGGGCGTCCGCCAAAGGACAAATCACTAAATTTAAAAATTACCTCAGTATTATTGCAAGCGAAAGCGAGTTAAATGAAATTCAATTGACAGAGTTGAACATAAAGCTTGCTAAGTTTGAAGCTTTATCGGTCAGGGTTGACGATTTGCAGAGTGAAATAGAGGTTCTGGATCCTGATAACATTGATGCTGAAATTGACGAACGTGATAATATTGAACAGGATATAGTGATTAATATAGCTACTGCTAAGAATTTAATATCCAAGTTTTCTAAAAAGGCTGAACTCGAATTAAGACGTCATTCCGTTCATAATACTACATGCTGTTCTGAAGATCATCCTAGTTTGGGTTTGAAGCTTCCGCAAATCCAAATTCAACGATTTAGTGGTGATCATTTCCGCTGGCTTGAATTCAAAGATACATTTGAAAGTTTGATACACAATAATGATCGTATACCAGATATTAATAAATATTATTATTTAAACTCATATTTACAAGGCGATGCAGCTCGAGTCCTGTCTAATCTCGAGATATCATCTAAGAATTACAGTGAAGCATGGAAGTTGCTTTGCAATCGTTACGACAATAACGACATATTAATTAATCATCATCTCAACTCTTTATTGAATATAAAGCAGCTTCCACGCGAGTCAGAACGTTCTTTGAGGTACTTAGTCGATCACATCACCAAGAATTTACGTGCGTTGGTTAGTTTAGGTCAGCCAACGGATAATTGGGATGTCTTGATTATATTCATTTTATCAGCAAAGTTGGATGGTCACACTCTATTAAAATGGGAAGAGTATCGTACCAGCAATGTAAGCGGAAGACCGAAATTAGAGCATTTCTTTAAATTCATCACAGATCGTGCTAATGTGCTCGAGTCAGCACACCGAAATAATAATCATGTTGATAATATTATGGGCACTAAGACGCCTCAGCGTTCTACTCCCAACAGTAACCAAACACATAAACATAGTCAAAATAAGACGCCAAGTAATACGGTTAAGTCTTTTGCAAGCACTAGTAGTAATGTTAAGCATAAGGAACCAAAGGGTTTCACATGCATTGTTTGTGACGGCTGCCATCGTATCTACGATTGCCCAGCCTTCAAGGCTAAGGGCATTGATGAGCGAATGTCAGACGTGACAAGGTATAAACTGTGCATTAACTGTCTCAGACAAGGTCATGCTGTTAATAACTGTCGCTTTAGGTCATGTCAAGAGCCTGAATGCAACGAAAGGCATAATAGCTTGCTACACCGTCCGCCAACGTTGACAACTCAAACTGCACACGTTGAGGAATCAGATGAGATAGTATCTAGTTATAGCAATAAAACCACAAGTTATCTTTTATTATCTACTGCCATGGTCGAGGTATCGAACCCATTTGACCAGCAAAAGGTCAAGGTCCGTGCGTTGTTAGACTGTGGCAGTCAGTCTTCTTTTGTAACCGAATCCCTAAAGATAAAGTTATCTTTAAAGTCCCATCATATTGACTCGCTAAAGGTCATTGGTATAGGCAACACACAAGCAAATAATGTCACTGAAAGCTGCAACATTATATTGCAATCATTAAATAATAATTTTAATATAAATTGTTCGTGCTTCGTTTTAAAGGAACTGACGGGTCGTTTACCGAGAATTCCCGTCGATATTAGTGCCCTAAAATTACCAGAAAATATCCAATTGGCTGATCCTATGTTCAATCAGCCTGCCGACATAGATGTTTTGATAGGTGCCGACATATTTTGGGATATTTTAGGGAACGAACAGATTTCTTTGGGAACCAATAATCCTAAGCTACGAAACTCGCAATTAGGTTGGATAGTATCCGGTCCCATTAACTCAACAACACCGCATCAAAGCGTACACTGTAACCATAGCGTAGTGTCTAAAAACAACGATGGTACTCAGGGTATTGAAAAAATGCTAGGTAGATTTTGGGAATTAGAAGAAGTACCCAAAAAATCTATTATGAGTGAAAGTGAAATTTATTGTGAAAAACATTTCATTACTCATACCACAAGAACTAACTCAGGTAGATTTTGCGTAAAACTACCCCTTAGGGATTCAGTTGATTGTTTAGGTGATACCTACAAGTTAGCTAAGCGGCGATTCCTAAATATAGAAAAGAGATTTAAACGGAATAATATGTTAAAAATAGAATATAATAAATTTATTAAGGAATACGCCGAACTAGGTCATTTATCTTTGTTAAATGATGTAATATTAATTCCTAATTATTATTTATGCCATCACGCAGTTTTGAAGCAGGAAAGTGAATCCACAAAACTTCGTGTAGTGTTTGATGGGTCTGCTCCATCTTCCTCTGGTTGTTCCCTTAATGATATGTTAATGGTAGGCCCCACAGTACAAGATACTCTTTTTTCTATTTTGTTACGCTCCAGGCAATACAAATACCTACTGACGGGCGATATAGAAAAATTCTATCGAAATGTGCTCGTACACAAAGATGATAGGCATTTGCAGCTCATTCTGTGGAGAGACGAGGAGTCTAAACCGATTCAGACACTTCAACTTAACACTTTGACCTACGGTACAGCGAGTGCAAGCTACCTTAGCACACGTTGCTTGTGGCAGGTAGGTCAAGAGCAGAATGATGAACTAATTCGCACCATCATTCAAAAGGATTTCTATGTCGATGATTTAATTACTGGATCAAATGATCCACAGCAATTAAAATATATTCAAAACGTTCTATCTGAGGCATTAAGGTCAGGATGTTTTAATTTAAGAAAATACAAAACAAATCATCCGTCCATATTTGATAATGTTGCTATCAATGAGCAGGACAAGCTCATTTTTAGTGAGTCTTCAAGCACCCTAGGCTTGGGCTGGGCCCCTGCCAGTGATACCTTGAGCTTTCCTATAAAGGGATTTTCCCACGACACTAATCATAATATCATATCTAAGCGATTTATTATGTCAAACGCGTTCAAAATATTTGACCCGTTAGGTATATTAGGTCCCATTGTAATAAGGCCAAAAATAATGTTACAAAAGCTTTGGCAACTTAAACTTGACTGGGACGAGCCTGTCCCTCAAGATATAAAGGAAGAATGGATCGATTTCTCTGAAAGCATAAAATACTTGCACAATCTACGCATACCGAGGTTAGTTTTAGGTGACTCACCAAAGGTCATCGAATTACACTCGTTTAGTGATGCATCAAGTTATGCGTATGGCGCATGTATTTATATGCGAACGATCAGCGCTAACGGTGACGTCACGGTTAAACTATTGTGCGCAAAGTCTAAAGTAGCTCCACTAAAAAGCACTACCATACCACGTTTGGAACTGTGCGCCGCCTTACTCGCTTCTCAACTCGTAAAATCAGTGGTAGATTCATTAAGGTACAAGCCAGACAAACTAATACACTGGTGCGATTCAAACGTAGTGTTGTGCTGGATACGTAGTAACGTCAGTAAATTAAAAATATTTGTGGCTAATCGTATCACGGAAATCAAAGAATTAACTTCATCGTCGGCGTGGCGATATGTACCTACAGATTTAAACCCCGCTGATTTAGTATCAAGGGGAGTGCATGCTAAGCGACTAGCGTCGATATCACTCTGGTGGACAGGGCCTTGTTTTTTAATTTATAACGAAACCGAATGGCCTAAATCCAACCTGAAAGACTTAAAAATAGTACCCGAATTAAAGGCGCATCCGATAATTATAAGGTCACCCATTATCGATTTTGAAAAATATTCATCGTTATTTAGGTTGGAACGGTCATTTGCTTACGTTCTTAGATTCATATTTAATTTAAAAAATAAACATAACAAACGAGTTGGCACATTGTCCGCTAATGAGTTGCGTGAGTCATTCCGCTCGCTTTGTATTATCTCCCAAGGTCAATCGTTTCCTATTGAATACGATCTGCTGGTAACTGGTAAACAATTAAAGAAAAATAGCAAGTTATTAGCATTATCGCCTTTCTTAGATGAATACAAGTTAATTCGTGTCGGTGGACGAATCGATGCGTCCAGTTATTCATTCGAAAAGAAACATCCAATATTACTTCATGCAGCGCACACTTTAACAAAACTTTATTTTATTAGACAACATATTAACACCATGCATGCCGGTCCTCAAATGTTATTGGCTACTGTCAGAGAAACGATGTGGCCAATTAATGGTAGAATACTAGCGAGGCGCACAGTAAATAACTGCGTACGCTGCAGGCGTTTAAAGGGTACAACTTTACAACCTAAAATGGGTAACTTACCGTCTCAACGAATAACGCCAGACTATCCATTTTTATCCGTTGGCCTTGACTTTGCTGGCCCATTTTACATAGTAAACCGAAAAGGACGCGGCTGTCGCATTGTAAAATGTTACTTATGTCTTTTTGTTTGCCTTCGTTACAAATGCATACACCTTGAAGCAGTTAGTGACTTAACCAAGGATGCATTTGTAATGTCATTAAAACGATTTATATCTCGTCGTGGCAAGCCAACCGAAATATTCAGTGACAATGGTACTAATTTTGTAGCTGCCGCGAAAGAAATAGGCTCGTTCATCAAACAGAACCATGAACCTTTGGTTGATTTTGCAAGTCAGCAATCTATCAATTTTAAATTCATTCCGGCTTATTCTCCTCATTTTGGTGGCATATGGGAGGCCGGGGTTAAGTCGGCAAAACATTTATTACGACGAGTTTTAGGCGAATGTCACTTAACGTTCGAGGAACTTTCTACTTTATTCGCACAAGTGGAGGCAATCCTCAATAGCCGTCCCTTGTGCCCTCTCTCATCCAGTCCTAACGACCTCCTTTCCCTCTCCCCAGGACATTTCATCATTGGCCGACCACTGATCGCTCTGCCAACACCAAACCTGGAAGACGTGAAGGAAAGCCAATTGCGAAGATATGAGCGCCTTGAGAAACTGAGGCAACATTTCTGGAAAAGATGGCAGAAGGAATACCTGTCTGAGTTACAACAAAGGACAAAATGGCGGACAAAAATGTCAACGCTAGACGTGGGAGATATGGTGCTGATAGCGGACGACAACGCGCCCCCTCTCGCTTGGAAACTGGGCCGCGTACTTCGCCTCATAGCTGGACCTGACGGGATATCCCGAGTAGCAGACATCCTCACCACCAAGGGCTGCGTGCGACGCGCCTTTGTGCGACTCTGCAAACTTCCCTCAGCTGAAGACTTAAACGGTTGAAAGCTACCTTTCAACGGCCCGGAATATGTTCAGGCGTAAACGCCTATTCTAAATCAATAGCAGAAAGTTGTAACATGACTTAATTATTAAAATTTGCATAGGCGTTGCGGCACGTATTAGTGACATTCAATGTCATCGTTCACTTGCCCGACAGCCGTTGTACGTGTAACTTTAATGAAGATATTAAATCTGATTTCGCTAATTTTCGGAGTTGTTTTTACTTTGATTGGCACCATTACATCCTCTAAAGTTGTAACAAGGTATTTATAAAATGTGCTGAAATAGTCAACGCCAACGTGATGTGATCACTAAACTGTTTGCGAAGTGCGCAGAGTTGCTTTTTTATGGTAACGAAGCCAAAATATATTCCTAAAGATCACTTTTTAAGATCATTTTTAGGGTTCCGTACCCAAAGGGTGAAACAGAAACGCAGGTCCTCACTGAACACTGTTGTTTCGGGAGGTTTCTGTTCCGAATTAGGCGGGAGGAAACGCCTGGGTGTCATCACTGCGTGGATCGCCCGGAGGACACGGTGGAGCATACGGTGGAGGTCTGCCCGGCTTAGGCAGAGCACCGCCGTGTCCTCGTGGAGGCGATCGGTGGCAGGGATCTCTCGCGTCCGGCCCTGGTCCAGGCCATGGTACGGAGTGAGAGGGCATGGGAGGCCGTCACCTCCTTCTGCGAAGCAGTAATGCTTGCGAAGGAGGTGGCGGAACGCGTGAGGGAGAGGCAAACTTCGCGCCCTCACGCCCCTAGCCGTCGCAGGAGGAGACGCCCTGGGCGTCGGGAATCGCAGGCCGATTCCCGGCCACCGTAGGCGCGGGCTTGCGGACGGCGAGCAATGGGTAGCTCGCCGACCGGTAAGGACCAGGCCCGGGTCGACGGCACGTTGTGTTCCACGCGCGCCTCAAAGAGATGTCAGCCAGTGAAGGGGTCCGATGGGACCGATGCCTGCCGGGGTTGCGGGAAAGTCCGAAAGGGATACCGTGACCCTGGCGACGTACAGGTAACTGAAGGAACACGGGTTGGTTTTAGTCAGTAAGAGTCTGACTCTGGCACGCCCTCCCGCTCCACCCAGAGCGGGAGAAGATATTTGATAATTTCCCCATCAAAAAAAAAAAATGGAGAAACGGGATCCTATTACTAAGACTCCGCTGTCCATCTGTCTGTCCGTCTGTCACCAGGCTGTATCTCATGAAACGTGATAGTTAGACAGTTGAAATTTTCACAGACGATGTATTTCTGTAGCCGTTACAAATACTAAAAACAGAATAACATAAATATTTAAGTGGGGCTCCCATACAACGGACATGATTTTTTTTGCCGTTTTTATAGATACGGAACCCTTCGTGCACGAGTTGACTCGCACTTGGCCGGTTTTTTATGGAAACGAAGCCGAAAAATTGTATTCCTAGCTGATACCTATAAGATCACTTCCTGAGATCATTTTTAGCTATAAAGCCACCCTATGTAAAATTCCTACTTTCATATCTGTAATTTGTATGGTGTACATAATAAAGAGTATTTTGTATGTGTCATTTTGGGCGTGTATTGAACTATGACTTCACTGGACGGGGGTTTCACCGTTTCGTCACACTCTCGATTCTACTCGAGTACAATCGAGTCGATGTCTATTGTTGAACATACTTTCCTTAGGCCCTAGTACGAATGCGCGACATTAATGTAACGAAATACCTCGATTTTTCTAACTTGGAACTCTCAGTTATATTGAATTTACCCGCCCGCTTACCTAGTCAGCGCCCTGCCGCCGCCTCTTAGTACGGTCTACACAACTCATGTTGTCTGCACAATTCTGTCATATTAATCGTTAAGTTGTTATTGTTAACAGTAATATTTTGACGTTGACAGGCGCACAGTTGGATAAATCGAGTTATTTATGTAGGCATTTTGGTAAGAAAATTGCTATAAGCACACTAGACCCGCTTGAACCACGCCAACCACATAAACCCTATTCTGTCTCTGTCATCTTCAAACGATAAGCAGAAACAGGACGATGTTTTAAATACGTTTACCGCTAAACGCATTTTTTGTGATTTGTGGTGCAAGCGGGCACTAGGCCGCTTATACACGGCACGGTTTCTTAACGGTACGACGTATAAACCGTGCCGTAGAAAAAACGTGTCCATCAACATGCTTCCATAGTGATCCATACAACACTGATGACCGTGCCCACACACAGTGTATAAACCGCGCCGTAGAAAAAACGTTTCCATCAACAAGCTTCCATAGTGATCCATACAACACTGACGACCGTGCCCACACACTGCGTATAAACCGCGCCGTAGAAAACGTGTCTATCAACAAGCTTCTATAGTGATCCATACAACACTGACGACCGTGCCTACACACGGCATATAAACCGCACCGTAGGAAAACGTGTCTATCATATCAACAAGCTTCTATAGTGATCCATACAACACTGACGACCGTGCCTACTCACGGCGTATAAACCGCGCCGTAGAAAACGTGTCTATCAACAAGCTTCTATAGTGATCCACACATCACTGATGACCGTGCCTAAACACGGCGCATAAACCGCGCCTTACGAAAACGTGTCTATCAACAAGCTTTTATATTGATCCATACAACACTGACGACCGTGCCTACACACGGCATATAAACCGCACCGTAGGAAAACGTGTCTATCATATCAACAAGCTTCTATAGTGATCCATACAACACTGACGACCGTGCCTACTCACGGCGTATAAACCGCGCCGTAGAAAACGTGTCTATCAACAAGCTTCTATAGTGATCCACACATCACTGATGACCGTGCCTAAACACGGCGCATAAACCGCGCCGTACGAAAACGTGTCTATCAACAAGCTTTTATATTGATCCGTACAACACTGACGACCGTGCCCACACACTGCGTATAAACCGCGCCGTAGAAAACGTGTCTATCAACAAGCTTCTATAGTGATCCACACAACACTGACGACCGTGCCTACACACGGCGTATAAACCGCGCCGTAGAAAAAACATGTGTGTCAACAAGCTTCTATAGTGATCCATACAACACTGACGACCGTGCCCACACACTGCGTATAAACCGCGCCGTAGAAAACGTGTCTATCAACAAGCTTCTATAGTGATCCACACAACACTGACGACCGTGACTACACACGGCGTATAAACCGCGTCGTAGAAAAAACATGTGTGTCAACACGCTTCTATAGTGATCCATACAACACTGACGACCGTGCCTACACACGGCGTATAAACCGCGCCGTAGAAAACGTGTCTATCAACAAGCTTCTATAGTGATCCATACAATACTGACGACCGTGCCTACACACGGCGTATAAACCGCACCGTAGGAAAACGTGTCTGTCATATCAACAAGCTTCTATAGTGATCCATACAACACTGACGACCGTGCCTACTCACGGCGTATAAAACGCGCCGTAGAAAACGTGTCTATCAACAAGCTTCTATAGTGATCCACACATCACTGATGACCGTGCCTACACACGGCGCATAAACCGCGCCGTACGAAAACGTGTCTATCAACAAGCTTTTATATTGATCCATACAACACTGGCGACCGTGCCTACACACGGCGTATAAACCGCACCGTAGGAAAACGTGTCTATCAACAAGCTTTTATATTGATCCATACAACACTGGCGACCGTGCCTACACACGGCGTATAAACCGCACCGTAGGAAAACGTGTCTATCAACAAGCTTCTATAGTGATACATACAACACTGACGACCGTGCCTACACACGGTATATAAACCGAGCCGTAGAAAAAACATGTGTGTCAACAAGCTTCTATAGTGATCCATACAACACTGACGACCGTGCCTACTCACGGCGTATAAACCGCACCGTAGGAAAACGTGTCTATCAACAAGCTTCTATAGTGATCCATACGACACTGACGACCGTGCCTACACACGGTGTATAAACCGAGCCGTAGAAAAAACATGTGTGTCAACAAGCTTCTATAGTGATCCATACAACACTGACGACCGTGCCTACTCACGGCGTATAAACCGCGCCGTAGAAAACGTGTCTATCAACAAGCTTCTATAGTGAATACAACACTGACGACCATGCCTACACACGGCCCATAAACCGCGCCGTACGAAAACGTGTCTATCAACAAGCTTTTATATTGATCCATACAACACTGACGACCGTGCCTACACACGGCGTATAAACCACGCCATACATAAAACGTGTCTATCAACAAGCTTCTATAGTGATCCAGACAACACTGACGATCGTGCGACACGGCGAATAAGGCTTCGTGCAGTCTAGCGCGACGCGACAGCGCGATGCGACAGCGGTTATTGTTATGTCGTGAAATTTTCTTAGAAATTGTTTTGTTTTTGTCGCGTAGCGACGTCGCGTCGCGCTGGTCTGCACGAGCCTTAAACCGTAGTTTTTCACAGCAAAAATAACGTGTGTTTACAAAGGGCCTAAGTATCCCCATAGATGCGAATAAAGTCTTAAAGCTAAGTAAATTAAAGCGAAACAATAATTTAAATTTCAAAATCGTTCGAATTTACGTTAGAAAGAAGAATAAGTTTATTTGTCCCAGAAACACATGCATACCAAATGTTACGTTTACTACGCGCGTTCTTGCTAGGCCCACTTGTTTCACTGACTTTTCGGAATGTACATATACCAAAGAATGAGCCTATATTATGTATGATTTGGATTTACGGCTCCTTAGGGACAAACAATGTACGATTCTGTTACGCATCTTAATATTTAATTTCTAATTTGGCATGAGAATCCGCACGGGAAACTTTTTATGTATGCAGCTAGCATTGATAATTTATAATCAGCCGAATTTGTAGCTATTAGCGGTAATTAGTCATCTTGAAAGTATGGCACTTAATAATTAATTATGTAGGAAACATCACATTGTAAGTGTAAACGATATCCGGCTGTCGAATGACCAAAATGTAAACGAGCAGCTTATGTCGTTTGAAGGGGGCGGTTTGTTGTAAGGTTTGGCACAGTAGAAAAACCACAAGCAGCTAATGTAATAGATCCACGTATATTGCACATAAAACACACACACAATATATTTAAAATACACAACAGTAATACAGACAAAGGTTAGAGCTAGATGTAATCCGAATTTAATTGAATTTATTCAGCACGAATTTATACCTACCTCAAGTAGCGAGATGTTTGTAGGAACGAAGTTAAAGCTCAACTGACTAAGAATCTGAGACTTTCTAAGAGAGTACTAGGCAACTAGTACTAGGCAACTACAATTGTAAAATCAGACCCGATACCTTAAGTAGATTTTTACTATAGGGCAAGTAGCGGGTACCATTTGTGCAAACACAATAATTTGCTCCTATACATCAGGGCAGTTCGCTATTCAGGGACGCGACAGAGGGTCGGGGTATAGCTGGGTATTTCCCATTTTGCTATGACGAGGGTGTTTACACGAATGAGGGAGGCAGGGTTGCGCAGGTGCAAGTTATGACATGATAATTACTTCTAGAACAATGGATTACGTAATTATAAACACAGATAGGTATTCTCATTGTTTTAAATAGGTATTCAGGTGGGAAATAGTCTAGTCAGTGTTGTAGTCATAATCAAAACATTGTATTATGACTGACAACGGAGTTATATACCTTTTATTACATAAGGACAGGTAAACAAGAGAAAATAAGGTATTTTTAGTTACCTGTAGACACGGACAAATGTCTAACACATCTTTTAGTTAAGTCGGTGTCTATAGGTACATTGGTTATTGCTAGAGACCTGATTTTGTGTCAGGAATCTTTGATTTTACTAGACTTTCTTGTTCTAACTTGTCGGATCATTTATTCGAAATATTCTATATTAGTTGACATGTTAGAACTGGACCAAAACTTTCCAGATTTGATGCTACCTACTGGACTTCATGTCCCGACTTGATTAATATCCACACATGATTCGACTTGATACTATTTAGACATGTGCAGATGTACTTACTAACTATAATCAGTTTATTAGGTAGGTATTTAGTGTGCTTCCTTAACATTCCACCCCCTGTAAAAGGGTTCCGCCGCATTACACATGGACGGTGGGAAGCACAATTAATTTAACAATGGGCCGACGCAGGACCCCATTCATTGTTCTTACGTCAGCTACACGGATTATCCCGTCACTTCCGTGATACACATTTTTGACTATTCCTTTAGTCCACTCACTTCGGTTTTTCGTGTTATCTACGATAACCACTACGTCGTTGACACTCACATTTGGTACGTTATTTGTCCACTTTTCTCGACGTTGTAGAGTAGGTAGGTACTCCCGTAGCCACCGACGCCAGAACATGTCGGCGAGCGCGTTCACACGCCGCCACTGACAGCGGGAGTCGACGTCCTTGATGTCTCCCGGCGCGAACGGAGTACTCCCGGACGCAGTGCCAAGGAGTAGGTGGTTCGGCGTCAGGACCACGGGCTGGTTGTGGTCATCGTAGACGTAGCTGAGAGGCCGGCTATTTATGATGAGCTCGGCCTCTGTGAGGAGGGTGTAAAGGACCTCCTCACGCGGGGCACGCTCCCTGAGCGTACTTCGTAGTGCGTTCTTCACTGAAGCTATTATCCTGGCACAACCTTGTGAGATGGTTGTGAGCTTCTTCTTGATCGCGCTGCTGTGGATCTTGTGTTGGCCGACGCTTACGACATCGGCCGACAAAGATGAGTATTTGAGCCGTGACGCGTTTCCTACGCGCCCACGACGTGTAGCGCTCGTAGCTGAGAAGTGGCGCCGCACGGTAGGCGTGCGCCGGCGTCGCTTCTATAGAGGGGACCCGCTGAATGCGCTCCAAGTCCACTTCTGCTGACTCAGCCTCTCCATACACCGTCCTCCGCTCCTGTGGAACACATAAAAACGGGGGGCCGCACAGCCACGCCGTATGGTTCTCGGGCCAAGACGACCTGGTTGCTTTGCCCGCGGGGTCGTCCGCGGAAAGAACCCAGTGCCAGTTGCCTCGGTCCGATAGTCTAGCTAATAAGGCTGGTTGTAAATCATGCCTTGTAATTGAGACTACTTTTTGTGGGGCTACGCGAGCCCTACCTAACATCGTCACTGACGCTTGGTTACTATCTCGGTAGCCCACTGGGTACGCGACCGCTGCGCATGTTTGTTCGCTTGCGTCGCTGAACATTTGTAAATCTAGATCTAGATCTAGCCCATACAACCCTGGTATTTTTATTCGTTCCAGGCGATGCAGGTTATTAAGCCGAGCGAAACAAGTCTCGGCTTCCTTTTCTTGAAAAGGTAATAATAATAATGGGTCGGGTCCGGTCAAAAGGTTACCGTTATAATTGGTAGGTATTATGTTGTTATGTTTCCGTAACAAACCTACTGTCCACTGTGATTCATCTGGTACACGGTGGTTAGTTTTATCCGGTATTTCTAAGGCCCTTTCATCTGATTGGATTTTACGTACGTTCTCAGAAATACCTATCGCTTCTAGCTCGAATTGCGATTTAACTGGGTCATGCAGGTCAGGCAGGGAAACTGCCGTACAGTTAATTTGTTCGCCTTTTAAATTGTTATGGTCGAACGGACCATGTATGACCCAACCTAACTCGGTAAGGGAGGCAACTGGTTTACCGGGTTTTCCTTGACGGACGTCCCGGCCTACAACTAGCTGCCAATTGTCCTGCCCGATCAATACTAGCGGTTTGGCGCCCCTCATTTCCACGCATCCCAGGTCGCGGAGGTGGGCATTGTCGTTAAGCATTGCGGTGGTGACGGTTTGAGAAGGCAAATTTAAATCACTTAGAGTGCGACATTTAATGTTGTGGCACTGTCCGTTTGGCCCTTTGACCTTTACTTCAACCGCTCTCGACGTTGGGTCAGTGATCTCGTGACCGCCCGCTGTCTTCAATGAAAGGGGTATACTTGGGCCCTTCAATCCAGTAGCAATGGTCTTATCTATCAAGGAGACGGTTGCACCGCCATCCAGTAATGCGTAACAATGACTATTGTTGTCTTTGTCATGACACAATTCTATTGGGATTATTTTTAACAATGCCGAAGCATGCCATTCACCGATGTTTGTTACGGTTTCGGGCTTATCTACCTGCTTATCGCTCGCATTGTTTTGCTTATCGGCGTGCAATAATAGGTGGTGGGAATAACCGCATTTTTTGCATTTATCGGCGCGGCAAAACCTTTTGTTGTGTTTGTTTACTATACATTTGAAACACGTGTTTAATTCTTTTACGATGTTCCATCGCTGTTGAACTGTCATTTTATTAAAGGTGTCGCATTTTTCTATAGTATGTTCACCTTGACATATGATACATTTCTTAGGTACGGGGCTAGACTCATCACTTTGTGTATTTATCTTATGAGTCAGCTGTGGCCTACTGAATAGTTGACGCGCGGTATTCATGGGTCGTTGACCGAAGACTTGTTCCTGTTGCCTAATTGGGGTTTTAGAAGCACTGTGTTCTATTAAAGATGGCTGTAAATAATACGACGTTGTATGCGTTAATTGTATTAAAAAGTGAGATAAGTATTCTAGGTTAGGTGAGACTCTTAGGTCCACCCCCTGCACGTTATCTAACCCCATGGCAAAGTCCCCGTACCGCGCGCGTTGTATAGGAGTTAGCTTGTTTAATAGCTCGCTAACTAGTTGTGGGTTGTTAAGATAGCCGTCAGCTTTAATATTTTTAAGTAGGGCTACTACATTTCGCACGGTTGACGAGAACTTTCTAAGCTCGCGGCAGCTTTCCGATATTCTAGGTAGGTCCCTAATCTTTTGTAACGCACTTTGTAATATTAAAGTCGGGTGACCATATTCTTGATCGAGCGCGTGCATTATGTCGTTGGGATCCGTACCTGAACTTAATAAATCCTCCACTGAGGTTCTAGCTTCGCCGTGTAAAGACGTTCTAAGCCGGGCTAAGTTCTCGTGAACTTTATAACTGTACTGCCGAGTGGTTTCCCAGTACATATTTTTGTAACATATCCACTCGGATGGGTCACCACTAAAATGTGGTAATTCGTACGCCTGTCGCGGTACCGGTCGCGGTCTCCCCATACTGGTTATTGCCTCTGCCAGCCTATCTAACGCGTGTTCCCTTTCAACCGAAGACTCCCGCCGTCTTTCTTTAACATCATCTCCGTACTTCAACTGCCGCTGTGAATCCGACTCGGGTATCGAAACGCGAGGTCCACTTGCGGCCGGAGTGGTAAAGACGGGGTTATTGGTCGGTAATCGGGACGTAACTCTCTCGGTAGGCATCGGTGTATACGTCCGTGCTTTAGGTATCGTACTCGAATACGGTACCGGCACGGGTGTACCTAGTATGTGCGACACATTATTACGGTATGTAGTCGGATCAAGCGTACTTACGGTTTGTGAATAACTCACGGTAGGGATCCGGGGCGTGGCCACATCCATGGGCCTGCGCTCCGCAGACGGGGTACACAACACTGCATCCGGTTGACACAACACTGTACTCGATTGCCGTAAAACACTAACTGAATTACGCAACACTGTTTCCTGTTGGCCAACTTGCGGCGTCGTATCTATCCACTGGTCGACCCGCTGTGCTGTACTCGCGTCTGAATTGGAGGCGTCGTCTTCGCTCTCGGTAGTTGCCTCTATCTCGGCAATGTCGGCCTCCACTCTTTTCTTGAGGAGATTTTCCCTATCCTTAAGGAGGTCTTCGTTGATCTTCGATTTTAACTGGACTAGTTCCTTTTCGGCCTGCATTCTATCCTTCATTAGGCTTTCAGTTAGCTGGACTCGTTCCTTTTGGAGGTTTTCATTTAGGACGATTCTTTCCTTTTCGGCCTCGTACTCGATTCTTTTTCGTAAGAAATCGACACTCTTGCGACTACTTCTGGATGACGCACTGCTTGTCGATTTCCGGCGAACCATTGATGCCATGGTCGGCGCCACAGACGGCGAACCTGGTCCCCTTTCGGACTGCAACCTGGTGCCCGTTGTGCTGTCATCCTTACGTGCGTTTTGCTCTTCGGCTAGCTTCCTTAGCTTGCTGCGTGTTGTGATGGAGCCCTGCTGACTCATGGTTACTTGAAACCTTATCCGGCTCGAAGGACCAAAATGTAAACGACCAGCTTATGTCGTTTGAAGGGGGGCGGTTTGTTTTAAGGTTTGGCACAGTAGAAAAACCACAAGCAGCTAATGTAACAGATCCACGTATATTGCACATAAAACACACACACAATATATTTAAAATACACAACAGTAATACAGACAAAAGTTAGAGCTAGATGTAATCCGAATTTAATTGAATTTATTCAGCACGAATTTATACCTCAAGTAGCGAGATGTTTGTAGGAACGAAGTTAAAGCTCAACTGACTAAGAATCTGAGACTTTCTAAGAGAGTACTAGGCAACTAGTACTAGGCAACTACAATTGTAAATTTTTTTTTTTTTTTTTTTGTCTAGTGCATCTCGTAGCTCACCTCTGAGGTGATGACTACTTAACCGGTCAATCCTGCGGCTGCCTTAAGCTACTAACTTAAAGCCTCCAGCCAGGGGCAAAACTATTCTAAATTAAAACTAGGCGAACGCTCGCTAAGGGCACCCCCTGTGGGGTACGGACCTCGGCTTAGGGCGTCGCTGGGGGGAGGACAGCAAGTTGGGACAGGCTGGATCAAAGATGATTCATTATTATTAATCGGGGAATTTAAGACTACATTTCTCAGCAAAACGCGGGCTGGCGCTTCTGCGAGCAAGGGTCGGTGACAATTGTAAAATCAGACCCGATACCTTAAGTAGATTTTTACTATAGGGCAAGTAGCGGGTACCATTTGTGCAAACACAATAATTTGCTCCTATACATCAGGGCAGTTCGCTATTCAGGGACGCGACAGAGGGTCGGGGTATAGCTGGGTATTTCCCATTTTGCTATGACGAGGGTGTTTACACGAATGAGGGAGGCAGGGTTGCGCAGGTGCAAGTTATGACATGATAATTACTTCTAGAACAATGGATTACGTAATTATAAACACAGATAGGTATTCTCATTGTTTTAAATAGGTATTCAGGTGGGAAATAGTCTAGTCAGTGTTGTAGTCATAATCAAAACATTGTATTATGACTGACAACGGAGTTATATACCTTTTATTACATAAGGACAGGTAAACAAGAGAAAATAAGGTATTTTTAGTTACCTGTAGACACGGACAAATGTCTAACACATCTTTTAGTTAAGTCGGTGTCTATAGGTACATTGGTTATTGCTAGAGACCTGATTTTGTGTCAGGAATCTTTGATTTTACTAGACTTTCTTGTTCTAACTTGTCGGATCATTTATTCGAAACATTCTATATTAGTTGACATGTTAGAACTGGACCAAAACTTTCCAGATTTGATGCTACCTACTGGACTTCATGTCCCGACTTGATTAATATCCACACATGATTCGACTTGATACTATTTAGACATGTGCAGATGTACTTACTAACTATAATCAGTTTATTAGGTAGGTATTTAGTGTGCTTCCTTAACAGTAAGTCCTATATAATAATATTAATGATATCTTATTCTCGTGGGCATAAGAGGGTTACACTGAAAGTTTTTAGAAAATCAAAAACTGAACAAACTAGCGAGTTATTAGTTTATTTATATATTTTCAAAATAGTGTCCATTTACATCAATTCATCAGCTACATCCGATGGAACCACTGAGAAAAGCACTTTGCCCACTCGTCCTTAGGGGTCTCTTGACGGCATTTTGAAACGCAGCCACTGCTTCCTCGTTGTCCATAAAACGTTTTCCTAGAAGTTTTTCTTTTATTCCACGTAATTCCACGTCTGACGTCGCCAAGTAGTCGATGGTTTGCTTGGCGGTGTGCGACGAGGTGTTGTTGTGGTGAGGGAGGATCCTACTGCGAGGTCGTTTCTCCCGAACTTTTTCCAAGACAAGTGGCAAACAATTGTTAGTGTTCCACTCTGAAGTACTTAACTGTTTTTCGATCCTCTGAAACAATTGTTGTGTATTGTCCTCCTACCTGTCCTTCCGAAGAACGAGGCCATACCATCTTTTTTCCCACGCTTCGACCTCTTTTTACTTTAGTTGGCAACCTTGGCAACTCCTCGGAAGGAAACACCCAGACAGCAGACTGTCTCTTAGTTTTAGGATCATAACAATAAATCCAGCTTTCGTCACCCGTAAGTATGTCGAACACAGCATTTGAGTAACCTCCGTTAAATCTTTGAACCATTTCACGACACCAATCAACACGACGGAATTTTTGGAAATCTGTCAAATTATGAGGTATCCACCGGGCACAAAGCTTCCTGACCGCTAAATGTTAATTAGGATTAAGGATTTTGTGCACTTGACTCATACCGATGCCTAAGCTTGTCTGAATCTGCTGGTAAGTCACTCTTTTGTCAATCTCTATCATACGCCACACAACACTGATTTTATCTTCAGTCATCGCCGTAGAAGGCCGTCCCTCACGCAGATCATCGGTGAGATTAGTGCGACTACGCTTAAACTCATTATACCAGTTGTAAACACTGGCACGAGATAGGGCTTCATCGTGAAATGCCAATCGAAATCTATCATAACTTTCTTGTTGACTTAAATGACATTGAAAGGCATAAAAAAACACTGTGCGAAAATTTTCTCGCGTTACTTTCATGCTGACGTGACACAGACAATTTTCAATTTGCCGCCAAATCGTAAACAAATGACATAAATTACATACACAATAATATTGGCCGAGTTCCATTTTCAACATTTGAACTTATTTTTTTACTATATCGTTTACAAATGGCCAGTTCTAAAAACTTTCAATGTCGCCCTCGTAGGTAGAAAACCAAGAGTTACGAATATTATTGGAGTACTACGGTCCTCTCAAACATAATTTCATTTGTTTAATAATATTTTTCCGCATTTTGTATCGGACAAGCCAAGTTCTCTTGGTTTTAAAATCCCTACGATCGCTAATTGCACTGATATACCGCTTAGCGGTAACAGACGAAAATACATGAAGCTATCTTGGGTTTCACTTCAGTAGTGTAGCGGTAAGCGGTAGTGTACAAACAGCGTAAATACAAAACAAACAAATTTATGCAAATTTACCAAGATCTACAATTAACTCGGCTTAACTGAATGGCTCTTCTGAACCAATACATGAATGTTTTAACCGTCGGAAACTGCTTTGATGATCGAAACGGATCTACGGATGTGATCGTAAATCACAAAATTGCAACTCCGTTAATATAGTTATGTGGTTGTAAATAAACAGTAAAATCGTGAATTCTGTTCCGGAACTGAACGACAGAGCTGTTCCATCAAAAATCGTCGGGAGACAATGATATTGAATTTGCTGGAAACTACGTTTGTATGATTTGTTGCGAGTTCAGGATTGCAATTTTGTATTTTTATTTTATTCATGGCATTAAATTTATCAAGCCAGTTGTAAAATAATTTTGCAAAGCTGGGTTGTTTTTTTCCACAGTCATCTCATCAGGTCAGTCCACAATTTTATCCTGTTAATGCGACCTCAACTGACTCATTTAACTGGTGCAGTAAGTTGTAGTCACAACTACCCTTTAATAAAGATCATTAATTAACAAAAATCATTAAAGAGTTGGTAATATTAAAAAAAAAACTTCAAAGTTCATGTTTAGAGTTTTTTATATTTATTTATTTATGATGTCACACTTTGTTGACCCTCTTACACCCCTCCCTCTACCCCTTAAGGTGTGACGCAATGTAAGGACGGCCCTTTTCACATTAAATCTACTTAATATTTGAATATTTAAAAGAATGAGAAAAGTCTCTCGGTACCTATAATTTGCTTTTTCAGGTTTGCTATGTAACATGGGTCATATTATCTTTGAATAATATAGATAATGTATGAATAAATGTATATCCCAATATTTTCTTAACGAAAGGAGAGGAGATATATAATATTTATTTATTATTATTAGTTTACAAGTGCGTGTCGGACCACGCACAATGAAGGGTGGATAAATTAAGATAATTAATTAATAAATAATTTAACATTGTAGTTGAAAAACATGTTCAAATGTTAGTTTGTTGATTAATACTCGTTAACTTGTAGTGCCTATAAATAGTGCAATCCACGACGACGCGCCCCACTCCGCTCCGCTCCATACTAAAGTACAGCTTACAGTACAGTAATCGCGGTGAGGGGCGCGTCGCGTCGTCGTGGATTGCACTATCTGTACTTAACTATGAAAGTTTTCTTTTTAATTACGTTATACATATACTACTGCCGTGAATTTTTTCACATATCCAAAACCAACCATTTAGCTGGCAGGGGGGAACACGTGACTCTAACAAAAATGTGCACTGTAAAGCTTAATATTTTACAAACGGATCCCAGAATCCAAAAATGGTTATCACACACTCACAATATTTTTGAACGACCTTTACAACGACACACCATGGGATAGACGAGAAAAAAAAACATCCTAACTTTGGCGCATGAACCGACACAATTTTTTGGGGAGTTGGGAGGGTAATTTACGAGGTTTCACCCAAAAACCCCATGTCCTAAGTGTCACGGTAATTGAAACACAATTTTTCCGTTTAAATTTTCCTTAAAATTACCCGAAATATCGACTTTAAATCGTCATTACTTTTTTGTTTATGGCTTTATAGAACGAAATAACTTTTTTTGTATACTGCAATGTATTTTCTTCTTAATAAATCATTATTTGATGTAATTGGTCTGTAAAAAATACTTCTGCGCTCCTCGTTTGCTCATCATTACTGAGAAACGTAGGTTGTGTTAGTACTCGTAAGTAGCTAGTAAGACTACCGCTCTTGTTATAATTTTACTAGCTATCGCCCGCGTTGGAGTCTGAAATTACCCCACTGGAACATACTATCGGGATAAAAAGTATCGTGTGTCTGAACTCAGGTCATGGCCTATCCGTATGCCTTTCATCAAAATCCGTTCAGCCGTAAAGGTGTGAAAAAGTAATAGACAGACATATTTTTTTAATTAAATAAAACAGTGTTTTTAATCATTTTACATAGACAGCGATCGTTATACAACCGAATTCGGTCGCAAAGTCCTAATGGCGTCCCTACACGCGCGTGACGTGCTTGACAGCACGTGATTTTTTCGTATTTATCAAGCAATTTTGACCGTCTAGGGACGCCATTAAGACTTTGCGACCAATGACCACCGTCATATGGCGATCGCAATCTATGTCGAGACTGCAGCCCCAGGTCACTAAATGCGTTGAACTCTGCAGTCTAGTGGTCGCAAGTGCTACTGCTGAGCATGACGTCCTGGGTTTGATACCCGGGTCGGGCTAGGTGTTACACAGGAATTTTCCATCTGTAATTTCTCAGCAGCACAAATCCAGAACTCGGGGGTCTGGATTTGTGCTCGGTTGATGGCAATAGGCTCGCCCACTTTTACACGGGACTCAAAACATAACTGGCAAAATGTAGGTGTACTACAGGTACTATAGGTGGTGTTATGTATATTTAAAACATAGTTTTGTCTCTGTCATCTTCAGACGATTGACAGAAACAGAGCGATGTTTTAAATGCGTTTAGCGCTAAACGCATTTAGTGATGTGTGATGCAAGTGGGCCTATGTCCGAGTTAAAAATAATAATGATTCATTTTAATATTATCTCCATTAATTAGAAATACTCTAGCGCCGCCATTGACCACGTAGGTAATTCTTATTTGATGGCTGAGTTATTTTATGACTTTAAATTGTAATAACGTTTGACTGAGTGGAAATATTTTAATAAAATACTACTAAATGTTAACTCAAGATGCGGACTATGACTATATTTTTCCAATCCCTTAAATCTTTTTTAATGACATACACCTTTTTTTAATATTACATGTGAATTTTAAAATTTTATTTTACCCTCTTGGGGGATGGTTTTACAAAAACGCTGAACTACTTAATTCTTTATTTCTTACCGAAAGCATAAATTTGAATTTTCATAAAATACCGGGAAATATCAGGTTTCCCATAAAAAAATTCGTCCCCTATTATAAATCATCCCCTCTAGGTTTATTTTTGAGACAAAAAGTATTCTATGTCCTTCCCCAGGATGCCATCTATCTTTTTGCCAAATTTTATCGAAATCCGTTAAGTGGTTTAGGCGTGAAAAGGTAACAGACAGACAGACAGAGGTACTTTCGAATCTATTTATATAAAAATAAATTGCCGCATGTATGAAAAATCATCACTTGAGAACAGCTCGACCGATTTGGCAGATTTTTTCTGCTGTGTTCGTAATTGTCAGGACAATGAAAGTTATTTTTTTATCTTTCTTGATAGAGACATGCAATTTACCCGGGCAACGGTGACGCCGGGTAAGAACAGTTAGTTTATTAGCCAGTCATTATTAGTCAGTTAGTATTTCTTGTATGGATGGACTTACCTACTGAGCAAAAATAGAAACAATGATTTCTGAGAAAATTATTATTTTAATTGTTTGAGTATTAAATCTTATTTCATAATCTTATTCTTGAAATGTATTTATACCTGGAGCTAAATAAGTAATAAGAGTTTCCTTTTGAATAACGTTACAGACTGTATCACTGTTGTGGCGTTACAGACTGTATCACAAAAAACAAGACAAAAAAGACTTTAAAAAGTACTCAGCAGTGTATAATAAAATAATTAAATTAACGCAACGTGCTCAGAATAACTACAAGATCAAATCATCATCTAGCAAGTCTAAAACTACGTGGGAAATAATTAACCAAACTAAACTGAATATGCCAAATAATAATTTAATTCGTGACGTATCCACCTGATTTAGCGAACGCATTTAACGACTTCTTTGTTGATAAAATAAAACCTATAACAAATTGCTGTATACAAGTGACTTCAAATATAGAAAAGAATAGTAACTCGATGTTTATGGCTCCTAGCAATGACAATGACATTAATGCTATAATTAAAACTTTGAAAAATTCCGGCAGTGTAGGTAATGATGGCATCTCTACCAAAATAATTAAAGATAAAGATAAAGATAATTTTATTTGTCTAAACATGCGTATACATGCAAATTAGGCATGCAGGATGTCACAAAAGTTTCGTACGTACATGTTTCACCCGTTAAGCGTACAAATTTATAAAATTTACAAACATAAAATTTAAACTAAATTACAAACTAAAACTAAATTATTAAAGGCACTTTAATCCGAGTGCCTATATAGTAGCGTCACTCAAAAAATCACTTATATTATAATAACATTTGTCTGTTAATAAATTTCGCACCTTTTTTTTAAACAAATTTACTGGCAATGCTTTATATGACTGTGGTATTTTATTAAAAATTTTTGGAGCCATACAGAAAACGCTTTTTCCCATTAATACCGTCTTTGACGTGTGCGAACACAGTTGATATTTGTCACGTCTGTTACGGGGGAAGGTGTCAGCTAGTCGTGGAAATAGAGCTTGATTTACCCTAACAAATGTCGCAATTTCAAAAACATAAAGAGATGGTAGAGTTAATAGTTTGTGTTTTTTAAATAATGGCATACAGCTGTCGGTCGACTTCAAATTGAATATAGCACGAATGCATCTCTTTTGGGCCTTAAACGCTATTTCTTTGTTTGTGGAATTCCCCCAAAAAATAATACCGTAGCGCAATAACGATGCTACTAGACTATGATAGGCTGTAATTAAAGCGTCTGTGTTTAGCTCTGGGGCCAGTTTATATAAGGCATACGCAGAAGAGCTCAGCCGTTTACTTAGGTATTCGATGTGTGCCTTCCAGTTTAACTTAGCGTCAATCATAATTCCTAGAAACTTTGTGGTGTCGACTTTATTAAGTACAGTGTCCTTGTATATTGCGTTAAGGTCACATAAAGCCTGGGTCCGTTGCCTAAAGTGCATAATGGTGGTCTTATCTAGATTTATTTTTAGGTTGTTCATATTTAACCATGATATTATTGATGTCAAAGATTCATTTATGTCACTTTCGTATATGTCTTTATTTTTACATGCTACAGTCATAGTGCTGTCGTCGGCAAAGAGGGTCATGGGGTGTTCAATAGCACTAGGCAGGTCATATTATTATGAATAGTAATGATCCAAGAACGCTGCCTTGAGGAACACCGTATGTAGGTGTGCGTACGCTTGATATATATATTTCCTCTTTCTTTGTCTTAACATTAATTCTCTCAATTTCTGTGTATTGTTTTCTATTAGTAAGGTATGACTGAATAAGATTTAGTACGGTTCCCCTTATGCCGTAAGCTTCTAATTTCTGTAGCAAGATGCCATGGTCAACGTAGTCAAAAGCCTGCGTCATGTCGCAGTATATAGCACACACCGGGATTCTCCTGTCCATGTTCGTCATTACGGTATATAAGAAGTCATAAATAGCCTTACTGGTTGACATGTTTTGTCTAAATCCCTTTTGCTCTTCACTAAAGATATTTTTCTTTTCGAGGTAGGAGTATAGTTCCTTAAACACGTATTTTTCAAAAATTTTGGACATTATAGGAATTAAGGCAATTGGTCTATAGTTAGCCATGTGTTCTTTCTCACCATACCCAATTATAAATTGGCAGCGTGCTATTCGAGAGATACAAAAAGAGGAGGAGCATGCATATTAATAAAAAACGACCATCAATATAGAGAGCTTGAAGATATCAAGAAACTTTCAATTCAAGGAGTTTTCGAGTGCTGCGCCATCGAATTAACACAGCATAACATTATCGTTGTATGTATTTACAGAATACCTAAATCAAATAATCTTGATACTTTTTACTCAAAATTAAATATTCTCTTACCTATGATTTGTTACAAAGCGCGCAAGAATGTCATTATATGTGGTGACTTTAACATTAATATATTGAAAAAAAATAGAACCTCACTTGAGTTTACCAACTACTTGTTAAGCTATAATCTAAAATTGCAAATTGACCAGCCCACTAGGTTACAAAGCAACACATGCATAGATAATTTTGCGCACAATTTTACACAAAAGTGTGTCCACCATGTAATTGACCTTAATATGTCAGATCATACAGCTCAAATCTTAACAATCCCCGTAAAAAAGACTTGTACAATAAACAGTTGGAATATTACAGCACGAGATTACAGTTACAGTAACCTTAAGAAATTTAAATCATGTTTATGTCCTTTTTCGTTTTGTGATGTATATCAAGCTGATGATCCGAATGTAGCGTACGATGGTTTTATGGAAGTATTTCAGCTTTTTTATGATTTATGTTTTCCCTTGATCAACAAAAAAATTAAGTTAAAAAGGAATCCGAATTGGTTAACACCCGGTATAAGACGCTGTAGCAAAAATAAAAGACAACATCTTTGGCAACTACGAACAAAACCGAATAGCACTAACTTAACTAAACTTAAAAATTACTCGCAAAGACTTAAGAAAATAATAAAACTAACACAAAAAGCAAAAAATAACCATACGATAATGTCATCAACAAATAAATCAAAAGATACATGGAAGATCATAAATGAAAATAAATACTGCCCTCTCTATGAACATGTAACAGAAATAAAAAATAACGGGGTTACACTAACAAACCCCAGTGACATAGCGAACGCATTTAACGATCACTTTGTGAATCAAGCAGAATTACTATCGAAGGCCGCAAGATCTGCGAGCTATGGGACCCCGAATACATGTTGTGAATCAATGTTCTTGTCCCCGACTTCACCTAATGAAATATATCGGATTATACAGGATTTAAAAAATAAAGCTAGCGTAGGGTATGATGATATCTCAACGAAAGTATTAAAATTCGTTTCCGATGTGATATCTGGTCCCATTTGCCACATTATTAATGTTAGTATCTGCTCTGGAACTTATCCGGACAAACTTAAACCGACTATAATTAAGCCCTTATTTAAAAAGAATGACAAAACTAATATTAATAACTACAGACCCATTGCCCTTATACCAGTAATATCAAAAATATTTGAAAAGGGTATTTATAACCGTATAAATTATTTTTTCACGAAACATAACATCTTGGTAAAGGAACAGAAGGGTTTTAGAAAAAACAAATCCATAAATCTGGCCATCTATGATTTTCTTAATATTATAGTGACAAATATCGATGAAAGAATTCCCATTTGCGCTATATTCATGGACATGACGAAAGCTTTCGACCTAGTTGATCATAATATACTATTACATAAACTTAATGCATATGGAATAAGAGGCAATGCACTTTCTCTTATACAATCTTATTTAGATAATAGAACGCAGTGTACGGAAATTAGACGGATTTCTAAAAAGGAAAAAAAAGAACTTAAATATATTTCAGGGAAACGTAAAATTACTTTTGGTGTGCCACAGGGCAGCGTATTGGGTCCGCCGTTGTTTTTAGCTTACATAAATGACTTTCCAAAACACGTTGCTTTTCCTATGGTTCTTTTCGCCGATGACAGCACGATAATTGTAAGACGTAATAAAAATAGAAACTATGAATGTGACATCAAAGACGCATTGCAACAATCAATTAACTGGCTTGAACATAATAATCTAAAATTAAATTTAAATAAAACTAAAATTATGCAGTTTCGACAAAGATTGACCACTCCTGACATTAATATAACTTTTGACGATAACAGAATTGAAGAAGTAGAGTATATAAAATTTCTAGGCTTGACTATTGACTCTAAACTGACTTGGAAAGAACATGCATCAATTCTTATCACAAAATTAAGTAGGTTCGCCTTTGCTCTATATAAACTTACGAAAATTGTTAATCAGACAGCTGTTGTAGCTGCGTATTGTGGCTATGTAGATTCCATATTACGTTACGGAGTAATTTTTTGGGGAAATTCCTGCGAAAAGAATAACATTTTTAAAGCACAGAAGAGGTGCATTAGATCAATATGTAATCTTAAACCAACGGAAAGCTGTCAACCGCATTTTAAATCACTTAAAATATTAACATTACCATGTCTTTACATATACGAGACCGCATTGTTCGTCAAGAAAAATAGTGAACTGTTTAAAAAAGCTTCAGAGCAACGCTTTAGATCGACAAGGCAAGAATATCGCCACGAATTATGTCTAAGGGCGTCAAAGACCGCCCTTATGCACAAAAGCATTATCTGCATGGCTCCGAAAATATTAAATAAAATTCCAAATGACATTAAAGATTTAAACTTGACGCAATTTAAACGAAAACTAAATAACTTTTTAATTGAAAAATGCTACTATACCATTGACGAATTCCTTCTTGACAAATTGTAATAAACTAAGCTGATAATTATGTAGGTATTGCTTGACAATTTCAAAAAACTTGACTAATTAATTGTACTCTGAATATTATTTATAATGACTAATTGCGTTCTAAATGTTTATTACATAAATTGTTGATTGTACTTAACCTAAATATTGAAATGTTTGTTAATTTGAATGTTATATCGATTTTAAATTCTTATATTGTTAAATTGTGTATGCCCTAATGGGTAGTTTTTTGAGTTACCATAACCTAATTATAAGACCTTTTGTATCACCAAAAAACACACAAATAAATACTTTGACTTTGACTTTGACTTCCTTACTGTTTTTTTTAAATAATGGTTTCACTCTTGAAACTTTTAGGGCATCCGGATATAAACCTGAGCTGATGCACAGATTTATTAGGTAGCATAGGTGGGTACAAATTGTTTCAGAAACATACTTAACAACTTTTGTAGAGATACCATCATAACCTGTACTATTTGTTGCATTTAAAGATTTAATTATATTTAGTATGTCTACAGGTATACTAGGTGCAACAAAGATTGAGTCTTTCCGTTTTATAATATTCGTTGTTACTTTACTTCCCGAACCTTGGCTTGGTTGAATTTTATCTACAAAAAAATTGTTAAACGCGTTGGCTATTTCTAAAGGGTCATTTACTACACTCGAGAGCAATGAATCCAGGTCACTTAAAGAATGTTAAAAATCTCGGAAACTAAAAATGGTAGGTTAATGCAATAAATTGTATTTAATAGACAATGTAATACTCCTTAAATGAAAGTAAAAAAAATATGAGTCACCATACATTTTATTAACACAAAATTACATAAAGAAAAAAACTGCTGATCTCTCCTTAAAACAAAAATAGGAAACATGAAATTTTTGAACTTTATTACGATTTTCTTGAATTTTAATACTTCGTATTGCCTCCTCGTGCTTCCATTACTGCGTTTACGCGGTTTGGCATGCTGTACACCAAGTTCCTTATACGATTTTGGGGAATATTCTCCCATTCCTCTGTGAGAGCAATTTTGAGCTCACGAAGCGTGATTGGGGGAGGGTTTCGTTGTTTTACGCATCTGCCTAGCTCGTCCCAAGCATGCTCGATCGGGTTGATATCCGGGCTGCGCGCTGGCCACTCCATACGAGTAATGTTCATCTCTTGAAGGTAGTCATTCACAATCCTACCTGTATGAGGTCGGGCATTGTCATGCATAAATATAGCATCCTCACCTAAATTGACCATAAATGGACCAACGTGATCATTGAGGATTTCTTCCACATATCTTTCGCTAGTTAAAGAGCCGTTTTCTATGATCACCAGCTCTGTGCGACTTTCAGAAGAAATTCCGGCCCACACAAGTACAGACCCACCACCGTAGGCTACTTTTTCTTCGATGCATGCTTGCTTGAATCTTTCCCCTGGTCTTCGATACACTCTGTGTCTTCCATCGTGCTTGTAGAGCATAAATTTTGATTCGTCGGAGAACATAACTTTTGACCAATCTTCAATACTCCAATGTACGTGGCTCTGGGCATATCTTAGTCTTGAAATACGATGCCCACGCTCCAGTTTAGGGCCGTTTGCAGGTCTAAGGGGTTTTAAGTTAGATTCAGCAAGCCGACGTCTTACTGTCCATGCACTTGGGTTACTTCCTCCGAGGCGTCGAAACTGATTTGTGAGTTCAGTTCCTGTAAGAAAGCGATTTCGAAGCATGGTGTTCACCAAGTATCGGTCTTCTCGTGCTGTGGTACACCTGGTTCTGCCCGTTCCTGGTCTGCGTAGGTTAGAACCAGTTTCTTCGTAACGTCGGAGAACTCTTTGTACTGTTGACAGCGACACACCGACAGTCCTGGCTGTATCACGCTGACTCCGGCCGGTTTCCAGCATTGTAAGTATTCTGGTGCATTCTTCAGGCGTAGGCGACATAATTTCAGCTTGAATAATGAATATAGAGCACTATCAACATGGTTTATGTACCCACATAAATGACAGATTACAAACAAAAGCAAAACTAAATGCTGTAATTTCGTAGTTCCATCTTCGAAAGTGGCCCTTTTTCAAATTTGATTTTTTTATGATATAACTTTACAATAACTAAGAAGTTTTAATACCTTCATTTAAGGAGTATTACATTGTCTATTAAATACAATTTATTGCATTAACCTAGCATTTTTAGTTTCCGAGATTTTTAGGATTCTTTAAGTGACCCGGATTCATTGCTCTCGAGTGTATTTTGTCATCGACATTTATGATAAGGATAGCTAATGGATTCTTTAGGTAAAAACGGTTTCGATTTATTTATTATGTTCCATGTCATTTTAGCTTTATTAGTTGCAGTTTTAATTGAGTAATTGTTTTGAGCATGTCGAGTCAATCTCATCACTTTTTTAAACCTTTTTGTGTAATTCTTAAAAATATTTTTATTCGTCATATTTGGTTTTAATCTGTAATGCCATAGCAATTGACGTTTCTTTTTGCTGCATAATTTAATGCCATGTGAGATCCATTTGGATTTTTTAATTACACTTATCGTTGTCAGCTTAAATGGGAAGCAAAGGTCATAAAATAGTTTAAAGTGGTCAATAAATATGTCAAAAGCACTATTTGGATCTTCAGTTTCATATATTTCTGAAAACGTCAAATGATTCAAGCAATCCCTTAATTTCATCATATTCTCTACGCTAAAGTCCCATCGTTTTTTGCGCCAGTATTTTAAAATACAAGTTTTTTTCACCGGGCATTTTATTATTTGCGCTGTGTGGTCTGACAGCGCAAATTCAATAACGTTCGTTTTACATTTGGCTCTAAAATTATGTGCGAAATTGTCAATACAAGTTTGGCTATGAATTCTGGTCGGTTGCTTTAAAGCTAACCTAAGATTGAAATTCAGTAACAGACATTCGAAATCCAACACAACATTATTTTTATTCATTATATCAATGTTAAAATCTCCCGCCATTATAATATGCTCATACTTTTTTTTACATATTTTTTGTAATATCATTTCTATTGTTTCATAGAATACATTTAGGTTATTTCGTTTCGGTACTCTGTAGACACATAAAATAATCAACATAATAAAATAATAAACATGTATCTAATTGCATTAGTGGACGTTTGAGTCATATTCTCAATCTGTGCATATCACATGGCACTTACCCAATCAACCTAAAAACAGCTGTAATTAAACCATTGTTTAAAAAAAAAGGCAAGCAATGCATGGAGTCTTATAGACCCATTGCTCTGGTGCCAGTAATATCGAAGATATTTGAAAAATATATTATATTCAAATCTTTAAATATCTAGATAAAAGAAACATATTAACCGACGAACAGAAAGGCTTCCGAAAAAATAAAACCATCAATATGGCAATATATGACTTTTTGAACAATGTCATTACGAATGTTGACAAAAGAATACCTGTTTGTTCAGTTTATTGTGACATGACTCAAGCATTCGACTATGTTGATCACAATATCCTGCTCAATAAGCTGGAAGCGTACGGTATTAGAGGGAATATCCTCAGTTTAATAAATTCATTTTTGCGGAACAGGAAACAACAAGTTGAAATAACCGATATAGATCCCAAAACTAAATGCCAACGAACCTATAAGTCTAGTTATAGCACAGTTGCTTATGGTGTACCCCAAGGCAGCGTCTTAGGGCCCCCGCTGTTCATATTATACATAAATGATCTGCCAAAAGTAACAAATCATCCTATGTCACTGTTTGCCGATGACAGCACTGTGACCATTAAGAGTACCGATGATCAAAACCACAACGAAATTGTCACTCAGACAATAACCTCTCTAATGAAATGGTTAGATAATAACAATCTTAAAATAAATATTGATAAGACAAAATAATGATGTTTAGCAAACGTGCGAATACCAATATGACAGTATGCTATAACAATAAAGTTATAACACAAGTAGATACATCCAAATTCCTAGGATTAACGATTGACAAAAAATTGAACTGGAAAGAACACACGGAGGTGTTAACTAAACGTATTAGCAAATCAGCCTATGCCCTGTTTAAACTGTCCCCAGTGATTAACGTTGATGCTATAATCACAGCATATCATGGTTTAGTGAGTTCAGTGTTAAGGTATGGTGTCATTTTCTGAGGTAACTCAACCAATAGGGAATTAGTTTTTAAAGCACAAAAAAGATGCATTAGGTCAATGTTTAGACTCCACAGTTTAGATACCTGTAAGCCATTATTTATCAAATACAAATTATTGACATTGCCTTGCTTATATATTTTTGAGGTAGCTGTATTTGTTATGACCAATCCAGACCTGTTTACTAGAATATCATTTTATCACAAACGAACTCGACCACAGAACAATAACTTGTGCGTAAAAAGGTCTCATACAGCATTGATGCAGAAAAGTGTTTTTTGTATGGCGCCAATCAGGGACTGAATTACCGAAAAATTAAGGTACCTTTAAATTTCAGTATGACGTCATACCGTTAAATAAAGGTTACCGAAATATTTCGATACCGTTAATTTTTTCAGTAGCGGAATTTTGAGGTTGGATATGCATACCGGTATATTTCGGTAGAAGTACTATAACCTTTATAAATGTTTCGGTAGCAGTACCTAAACCTTAATAAATAGGGGTTTTCTTTGACACACCGCCTCGCTACTCTGTCTGTCGTTCACTTGCCGATTGTTACAAAATAGGTACACAAGTTCTAAAGTGTTCGACGCCGCGCCGTCTCGCATGTTTATGATACCGAAATCGTGTAAAGGTTAAATAACGGTTTAGCCCAACCTTTATTTTTAAAGGTATCAGTATAGCTCAACCTGTATTTTAAACCGGTACCGGTACATTTTTGAGGTATCTCAAACCATATCTCTCTCTATCTATCTATCTATCTCTCTCTTGGTATCTTTAACCATAACCGCTTTCAGTCCCTGGCGCCAATCATATATAACCACATACCTAGTTCAATTAAAGAATTGAACATAAACTTATTTAAGAAAAGGCTTAAATGTTTACTGTTGCTTATAGCATATTACAGCATTTCAGAATTTTTGACAGACAAAATGCAATAACTATTTTTTTACCTTAGTTGGTACTCATTGACCTGAAGTTTCAATTTCATTTAACATTGCACTGGACATTTTTGTATCATTTTTTAATTATTATATATATTTTTCTCTCTTTTTGTTAAACTTTATTTGAATATTGACGTAGTAAATTTATTTTTTGATTTTTTCTTTCTTTTTGACATGTATATTTTTCATATTTTTTATTTTTTGTAGGTATCCTTTGATGAATGTAATTATGTTATCAATGACATCCATTAATATTTGTACGCCTTCTGGTATAACATAACGCACTTGTAATTTTTTATATTTTATAACAACTATTTTATTGTACCTATGTTAACAAATGATCAAATGATTAAATGATGATTAAATAGTAGACAAATGAGTCTCTTTACCTACTATTAAAAATTAAAGGAAATTATTATAATTTATTTCCTTTTTATTTCACCTTTGTTAGTAAAAGAATAATCCATGTTGTTTAAATTGAATCGTATAATTAGTTACCAAATTGAATTGTTTAATTAGTTATAAAATTGACTTAAATAATTCAGTAGTTCTTGTGAAGCTTCTCATGAAGGAGAAGTTGGTACATAATTATACGTAACAACAAACTTACTTCTGTCACCAGCAGCATTGCTATCTTTCGGTATGAAACCTCTGTCCCCTGTATGTAAAAAAATAAACAATAATCAGGGTTACCTGTATTTCTATTCTATATCTATCTAATCAATCAAACTTTGAAAAAACACGCCCAACTCTTATAGTTAGTTCGAAAGAAAAAGAAAGAAAATGCGTATATTGGTATTACAGCAAAAAAAAACATAAAAATAATAAATAAACAGGGTTATCTGTATTTACATTTTATATCTATCTAATCCATCAAACTTTGAAAAATAACACCCTCTACTCTCACAGTTAGTTCGAAAGAACAAGAAAGAAAAATACGTACCTATGTTAGCTACACCCCGGTATCCCATTCACCAAAAAAGTAATTGCCACAAAGACGGCAATACACCCGGTACAATAAAACAGAATGAAACGTTAAAATTTATACAGAAAGTTAATAGACCGCAACCTCTGGTGCGCGTCCACATGCTGGCAACATTAATTTATTGGCGCACAGAGCAGGATATTTATAGCTCAGTCTTAGCCCAACTTTCTCTGGGAGCAAGCCAGCTTCACAGCACGTGATAACTTTAGCTCACAACTTCTTACTACCCTTGTTCTCTTAGAAAAACATTTCTGACAAGAAATGAAGCTTCATTTGAAAAGGGATGTTGTCGTTTTTTGTGGGATCTTGGTATGTATTTTTAATTAAATAGCTTAAGGTTAATAAAGGTTATGTGCTTAATTAATTGGGGCCCATATAAATATTAAAACATGAATTAAATTTGCGGACATGAAATAATAAGAAACCCATTTTCTATAATCATTTATTAATTTAGGAACATACATTTTCTCACATAATAGGCTTACAATAATAATTTTGCCAAGGATTAATTTGAAACAAATGTTTTTGGTGTCTAATTCCAAAGTTTCATACTAAATTGGGGTTTCGTATGTTTTGAGAGGTCCATAAATTCAATTTGAAACAAATTTGTTAATTTGAAATTTATTACCGGCCTACAGAATACGCAATGAAGGGGTTCAAACGGTTGGCTGCATAGAGTGTCGTCTAAATTAATAATGGCAGGTTTCGAGAGAAAGGGTTTCGAGCTGATAAGTACCTATTAAGGCACCATTCTACCAGTGTGCAGCACAATAATGTACAGTCAGTGTATAGCACAAGTGTTTCTTTCGGTGGATTCAAACTCAAACCATTTATATATAGGCACTTTTGAATTATCACTCAAAAAACATTTTTAAAAATGTGCTGCATTCTACGCTTACAAAAGTTATAGGTACACAGGCTTTGCTGGTGGGAGCAGATAGCGGTTCTGCAGCTCAGTTATTGCAATGTTGGAGTTCTACAGTTTTTTTTTTAACAAATGTGCTGAACACAATTTTGGTGCAATTGCGCCTTTACCAGGAATATAACAAACATGTTCCCAAAAACGTGAATGTAGGTAATATGTTAATTTCACTCCATTGTAAAAGTCTATTTGCTTTTAATTTGCATTATCTAACGGATCTAAAACGTGCTTAAGAAAACCGAGAGTCACTTGTTCTATCCATTGCTATATTTTTATTATATTATTATACAGGGTGTTAAAGTATTTGCGTGCCATAGCTTAGGGGTAGGCTCAGTATCAATAAAGGAAGCCAGAAAAAAAAAAGAAAAAAAACTTGGAATTCTACGTACCTACCTAGTTACCTATCCTTCACCCGGCGTTATCGAACTGTTCGGGCGTAGGTATTTCATTGCGTTCGATAGTACTCGTATGTAGGTAACTCTAGGAAATTATTACTTAATTAGCATTTAAACAAAATAAAAACATTATTATCGCATCGCCGTACGATGGGGAAATTCGAATTGTAATTTACATACCGTCGTAGCGTTAGTTCGATTCGCGTTCGATAGTAGGTAAGTAATTAAAGCATTTAAACAAATAAAATAATTTTAATTCTAAACGATTGCTATAAGTTAGTACAGACGCCAGCACATCAACCTACCCGAAACTGTCAAATTTTCCCAATCAACTTTGGACCTTATGCTTGGGTATTAAAGTTGAAAATCGATTAAAGAAATTTGACAGGTTGTAGTAGGTTGACGTGCTGGCGTCTGTACCTAGGTGCTAATAAAACTATTTTTTTATTCTGGCTTCTTTTATCGATACTGAACCTACCCCTAAGCGCACGCAATTTCTTTAACACCCTGTATATTTATTTAATTTGACAGCATTCAAAGTCAAAGAATTTATTTCAACTAGGCACAAAAAAGGGACATATGAACGTCAACATTTACAACAAAAAAAAAAAAAATGATTCTAGTCGCCCATTCCAAAAGGTAGTTTTCGTATGGAGAAGAATGGGCAAGAAACTTCACCGTTACTCTTTTAAAATATTTTCACAATATCTTGTATAAATTAATTATATAATTATATGTGAAGACGATGCACTTAGAATAAGATTACTATACCACGATAGGTAAAAAGAATGAAAAATGAAGGAATGACATAAATTAACTATGTGATAGATGCATGGTGCTCACATATTTACAAACATTGTAAAATTATACGATATAACTAACATTTTAACAAGTACTACTAACAATAAGTCAGTGTGTGAGTTCAAGTAATCACAAAATATAAAATCAATGTTATAAAAAATAATATTTTATACAATTAAATTAGCAACCAGTTAGATTTTGTCTAGATTCTAAATTGTCACATGGAGCAGGACCAGCATGTTTCCAAGCATTTTTATTTAGGATATAATCCTCTAATTTGTAATATGTTTACAAAGTGTACTTTTTATATGAGTTTTAAATTTTCTTTCATTTAATTCTAATAAATCACAAGGTATTCTGTTGTAAAATTTAACACAGTACCCCATAAAAGATGTATTTACTTAAGATAGTCTGAAAAATGGTTGATCTATTTTATCTTTATTTCTAGTATTAAAATTATGTCAATCACTTATTTTATTAAAAAGATGTAGATTTTTTCTCACATACATAATATTTTCATAAATGAATTGGCAAGGTACCGTCATAATATTAATCTTTTTAAATAGTTCCCTGAGAGATTCGCAACGACTTAGATTATAAATGGCTCTGACATTGGTATCCTGGTTAGTACAACAAACTTATCAACTAAGGGTTAGTATTTATTAACTAATTACACATTATTATTTTTGTCCTTCTGGTTACGGAGATGTTTGAGGTCAAAGTTCCAACATTTTTTTTGTTTTATTTGTACGAAAATATGTTTTATATTACGAAAAGAAATTACTTTAAATACCCCCACGACCACTGTACCGTTGCATGCGTAAGTACAATATCTTGCGTGCCTTAGGACATTGCTCAATAGTAGTTTTCCAGCAATAAGTTTTGATCCTGTGTTTTGGTCCTGGGTTCGATTCCCGGGTCGGGCAAAGTATTATTGGGTTTTTCTATCTGGAATCTCTCAGTAGTAGCCCGGAGTCTGGATTTGTGCCCAGTTTATGGCAATAGGCTCGCCCCCTATTACATGGGACTTAAAACATAACTGGCGAAATGTGGGTGTACCTACTACAGGTACACCTCTGCCCAACCCTTCGGGGAAACAAGGCGTGATGTTATGTTAAGTTTTGATCAATGTTACTTAGTTTGATGTACAGAATGCGTAGGTGACGGCTAAGTTATAAGGCTCTTGTTTATAACGTATGCACGTTATAACGAATTAAATTAAACAAAAGCAAACTGACGATTCCCAAGTAGGTATGTCTATTTAAATCAATACCTTTCAAATAATATACATAAAACATTATTCTATCAAATAAATAACTTTTATTTCAGGATAAACTTTCGTATGAATAATACGGACAAAGACCGAACCGACTTTACTAGGTACACATGGCTTGACACAAAACATTAAAGATCACGTTAACTTCCTCTGTATGTACATATTATAACACACATAGTATTACGGCATTACGGTTACTGAATCTTGGATCCCATAACTTTTGGGAGGCTGCAAAACACGCGTGTATAAATCGTAACTAATATAACATAACATCACGCGAAGGGTTGGCAGAGGTACGTACCTATAGTAAGTACACCCACATTTTACCAGTTATTTTTAAGTCCCATGTAATAGGGGGTGAGCCTATTACCATCAATCGGGCACAAATCCAAACTAAAAACCTAATAACACTTTGCCCCACCCTGGAATCGAACCCAGGACCTCACGCTCAGTAGTCGTCCCGAACAAAGTCCTCAAACAAGGCGCGAGCAATGATCAACTCGCTTGCTCATAACGTCAATCAAAATCAATTTAAATTTTACCAGCCTGCAATTTGACCAAATTCGTTGACTTTTTAATTGCTACCGCACATGGATAAATGATACTGTAGTAGCAGATTTCTAAATGCATTCGAGAAATCAGAGTCGAAGAAAGTCTGGTCTTCAACACATCAGTGATAAAGAAAGAAAGAAAATAATTTTTCTTTGACTCAGGTTATGGCACACAATATTCACACAAAAACAAAAAAAAACAGAAAAAAATTAAAATTACTTAAAAATTAGAATAGTACAGTGTGCCTCACGGCTGCGCCAAATGGGCCCAGTTCAGCATAAATGCCAGACAATAGTGTCTGACGCTGCGCTGGTTTTCAACTGGACCTTATGTTACGGGGACGTCTTACGGATGTAAATATTTAAATAAAAATAGATATATAATGTGTAAAAACTGTAATATTAATCTCGATTAGATATTTGTTTTAAAACAATTATAGATAATAGTGCTGTGTAAGGAAAGAAACAAAATGGTATGGTTCACAAGAAACAATGGACGGTCGTCAATAAATAATAGATAACTACGTCATGGATTCATAGCAATGAAACAGTCAAATTAATCATGTCTAGCTTCCGTTGCATTGTGATCTTTTTGTATCGCTGTTTTCCGTAAGTAGTGGAAACAACTTTTCATAAGGGTCCGTGGTTAAAAAGTCAGCATTTTTTTTAATGAATATTGGTTAACAACAGCAAGATACATACTCTAATTACATTCAACAGTAAATACCAATACAAAATCCAGACATTTAGGGTTTTGAACTCGCATAAAATCCAAATAAATACATTACATTAAAAAACTGACATAGGTATTTAACCCCAAACCCTGTATTTCTCGCGGGAATAAAACATTTCACGGACGAAACCTTTCGGCTAAAAGCTGGTAAGGAAACACACTTGCGATGGCCTGCCAGCCTGCCACCGATCGTTCATTGTAGGTGGGCGAACGATCCGTCAATGCCACCGCGCGCTGATTTTATTTACCGACAAAAGTACCGTGATTTGTACTACGAGTATGAACGGCACGTTTCCCCGAAATTGGATTTAAACGAAAATCGAAGGAAAAAGTCTGTTGTTTGTAAAGATTTGAGATAATATCCGAACGTTGGGAATTCGGTTCTCTCAGTTCATTTTTGTACGTTGAGATGTTTCTAACGTAAAAATCCGTATAATGTATAGTCATTCATAGATGGTCGGTCCCTATTTACAAATAAATCTCAAAGAAGAATATTGTATTACAAACCTAAAATCTTGAAAAAAAAAAAAAAAGGAACCCCAAATTATATTGTCCTCACTGCTGGGACACATCTATGAGAGGGAGTTGGCCGTAATCCACCACGGGAGCTCAGTGCGGGTTGGTAGATGTCACATGTCTATGAATTTTTGGTTCTAAAACATGCCCAGTTTCCTCACGATGTTTTCCTTCACCATTTTGAGAGCAGTGGTAATGATGTGATTTACATAAAGTAAAACGCCTGTCCTAGGGTTCGAACTCACGACCTACACTACTCTTCGTGTGCACTTGCATTGAAAATAATCCTTTGCGTCTATTAAAAATAAAATAAGATGCAAGATTAAAATGGACTGCATTTTTTATTAAGAGTACAAAGTACAAACAAGGGTGAGTACAAAGACAGTTTTTTCCTCAAAACCCGCCTTCTTCCGAGCCCAACCCTTGTATTATGAATGCGGGCACCAAGTTCAACTATCACGATTCCGAACCATTAAACACTGCGAAATACTGCTCACAGTGTTGTATAAACGTGTAATATTATTCTCCAACACATATTATGTGTTTTTAAACGCATTCATGTCAATTATTAACGCCACATTAACTTAAATGCTGCGAACAATAAGTTGGCGGCAAAAAATCCAATGCGTTACTTAGCGCCTTAATATTCTTTTTGTGACGTCATCTTTCGCTTCATAAATTTTGAGACATTATCAAAGTGCTGCGAAGGTGTCAAGGGAGTTCGTTTGCAAGTCATTTCAGGATTAAACCAAGGTTAAAGGCTTTTAAAAGTACATTTATAATACTTTAAATATACTTTTGTATTTATAACTCAAGCTTCTTATTTTCTTAGGTTTAAGACCCGGTACCTACTAATGTGACTTTTGAATTTTACCTCTGACACCACTGACTTTTCTTGAAGAACCACATCGTCACAAAAGCTGCTGTTGTTCTTACTACTGAAACCAACAAATACTGTCATCATTCCCAGTTTTTACTACAATCTATTACAATAAGGTTCAATATTGCTCAAAGTACTCATACAATGAACTGCCAATCGCTTACAATTCTCATTTTCCTAACAGCGCAAAAATAGTTACCCGGAGATTTCCGTGAAAAGTTAATAATTTATTTTCCCCGACCCGGGCATTTTCCTTCCGCCTTTCGAAAGCTGCTATACAAACCCGTGCATTGGCATTTATACATAATAAATAATGACGTCATCCAATCGGGCCTTTCCAAATCATTTGCTGGATCGAATTAGGGAAGAGGAAAAAGTTCCATTGAAATATGACACCTGTTCGGGTTCGCTCGAATCAAAGGGCGGTGATAAAGACGGAGGTCTTCAATAAAGGGGAATCGGTCCCTTTTTCTTACGTATTTGTACCTATATTTTTTTCTGTTCCGGGACTTGGGTATTATCTCCCTCTTAATATATGGTACCTGTGTGTTTATTCACGGACCATCATTTATTATGTCATGCCAAGAAATTATCGTTTGTTTTGAGAAACAAATATTATTTTCTGAATGAGTTATCTTTGTTTTGGTTCTGATATGAAATGTTTTGCTGGCTTCGATATTTATGGATAGTTTTGCTGATTTCCACGACTTTTTTCGCAAACAAACTACAATCTTTCATAGACTCGCTCAGGAGTGTTTTTTCATTAGCTTTTAGTTAACGTTTACAGTTCTGCACCCTCTTCTATTGTTATCTACGTTACATACGATCTTTATTTACCAATAGTAGTTCAGGCTTTAAATACGGTGTAGGTCAAACAAATAAGTATATAATGACCAACAAAGTCCCCACTATAAATTCTTCAGTACATTTCATGTTGTTCAAGGACCTACGTAAAACTTAAAATTGGATTCACGACAGTATCGGTTCTCCATTGCATTCGGTCTCACAATCGGTCCGCGTCGTCAATCCAACAATCTGAAAGGAGATAGTTCTTCAAACTTTCCCCATTTAATTTAATCTTCGTCAGCTGTGGGTGACTATTTGCTTTTACTTTACAACTTAAAGTCGGCATTTACGAAAGAGCTAGAAGTGAAAATTCGAACCGCAGAATTTCGAGGAAGTTAATCTTGTATTCATAAGGTCGAAAATGTAAAAACTTTTAAGGATCTGTGGGAGTTTTTTTTAAGTTTTCCAAAGCTTTAAACAGCTCATAAAATGAAAAGGAAAATTGCTCAGCTGCACAAACGCACCAAAAAATGGCATATTTCAGTGTCCCATGGAATGCCGATGCATCCTTTGAACGCGGCCAGTCATTGGTCCAAAGTCTAAATAAACAGTATAAAACATACAGCGACCCAGTTCGGTATAAAAGGCTACCAGATCCTCCTGCAAAGCACCGTAAAACGTCCTCGGACCGTCGTCGCTACAATTTATGCTCCATCCCGGATTTTGTATGGAAACGTTCGATAAAGGGTGACATTCTGGAAAACATAAATTTCGTTTAGGTTTTCCACATTTTACCCACTCAACCGAACCAAGCGACCAGCTTTAACAGTGTGGGCAGTTATGTGTTATGCGAAATATGAAAAATGGACAACGGAATAAGAGCAGTTTAAATAATAGGGTCGAGGGTGCTGCTTTTGTTTTTTTTTCTTCAAATCTAACATGTTGAATGCCTGTGTGTGTGTGTGTGTTTCAATATGAACTGAGCGTGGCATTTGATGTGGTTCTGTGTGATAACTGATAACATTTACTGCAGAAAATTTAGCATAAACAGGAATATAAAATAAAAATATAGAAATACGTATTTCCTGAAATAAACTCACTGAATTCTACCACAGCAGAACACAGACGATGACAGTAGTATATTATAATTATTTTATATCATAGTTATTAATTCAGTTTAGCTGAGCCCTGCAAATAACAAACAGTAATTACACGGCGTTTAAGCCTATTTAACATTTAGGTAATCTTTAGGCTTGCTTGATTCCGTGCCTTCAAAAGCGTATTAAATCTGCTTGACCTCGCCCATTCCGCTTGATACAATTACGTTTAGACCCCTTAAGCTGGCTCTAATACCGGCAGAAGCCAGTAAAGGGAATTTGAAAATAACTTCAGGCGTCAGCTGACATAAAGCTTCCTGATTTTATGTTACTCTGGTATCATTAAGTTAGTAAATTGTTTACGAAAGACAGACATTAGAAACGGGTAAGCTTTTTGCTGTTTTAATTTCAGCTTTAAATAAGACGGTTGGTTATTTTTAAGAGCCGCCTTTTAGTCCTCTAAAAGTAGGTTAGACAAAGGTATATTATGCACTTAAGATTTATAGGAAAGAAGCCGTGTACCCGACGGGCTTTCCTATCAGCAAAAAAAGTTTAAAAAATAAATAATAAATAGTCGAATTTCTATACAAATTTTCATGACCCATAGGTTCTAGTAGTAGTTCTAGTTACATATAACTAGAACTTTTGTCAAAAATTCTATAGACCTAACGGTTTGGGCTGTGCGTTGTCTGTCAGTGACTTTATTTAAGAGTTTTATTAAGTATGTAGGGTACCTATTCATAAGTCGGTTTAGGTACCTACCTGCCTGAAAGCAAAAGATGAACGTCAAGAATCAACTATGTAGGTGCAAAATTTAATTTCTTAAATAGTGTTTCGCAATCACATAACTTCTTTAAGGTTTCGCCCATGTTATTAACTCGTAACTAAACACGTAAAGAAGTCGTCCCGTATTAAAACACGAGCTTCAGTAATTACTAAGTGAATGGAACACTGACTCACGAGGAGACAGCTCCAATCGTTTCCGTCGCGTTTGGAACACTCCATTACCCCTGTTACCCTTTGACTATGGTAGCTTAGCTAGTGCAATAAACGGGTAATGTGCTTAAACGATGTTTTTCTAGTTATTCAATTACATAATATATTGTTCGGGGTATTAACATAAACATTTGACATCCTTAGTAACTCTGATGCCAAAAATGGGGTGAATTCTTTGTGATCAAAAATTCTTTGTGGTCAAAAATTATTTTTGTAGGTATTTCTGTATTCTATTAAGATAAGATAAGCTAGATAAGATAATCATTTATTTGCTCAAACATGAGTACAATATACAACACAAATTGTCAGCATGCAAGAAATGTTAAAAGTAGAGGTAAAAACAGATCATCACGTTTGCCTTAAACATTGGCATGCAAATATTAACAAAATAAAGTATGTCAAACTGACGGCTTCCACGCAATTGTGCCGAAGAAAATAGCGTCGGTGGCAGCTAGAACCCGGGCCAATGGCAACAGCATTCTAGAAACAGTGACTGAAAATGTGTTTTCCCCTTTTATGAGGCATTTTGTGGAGAGGATGACCGGTTGAGAAACTGGTTTCGTCTTCTTTACAAATTGACTCAAATCCAAAATGTCATCTTAATTTATTTATATACTAACACTAGTTATAAGGTATTTTAGTAACACTACGGATCTCTGTTATCTGATTATCTGAAAAAAAATATTAAAAAAAAAAAAACTGAGTCTGATTATTTCAAAATGTCATGATAAAATAGATCATTAATTATTAAAACTAAATTAGTAAAACATAATCAACATCTCTCATCGAAAAACTCATCAAAATTATAATAAGCTTTTTCTGCTAGAAAATGTATAACTTTTTTTCTTGAAAGCTACGTCACTTAACTGCTTCCTGCTTTTGTGTTTATTATAAATTTTTGGAGCCATGCAAGAGACACTTTTCCGCATTAGTGCCGTTCTATATTGTTGTAGGCAAATTTGACTATTGTCACGTCTATTATGAGGAAATCGATCTGCCATGCGAGAAAACCGATGAGGGTTTGATCTTAAGAACATTGCATTTTCATATAAATAAAGTGAAGGTAATGTCAAGATTTTGTATTTTTGAATATAAGGCTTGCAACTCTGAATGTTCTCAAGTTTGAACATCGACCTAATGCAACGTTTCTCATTTTTGAATATGTGTTCCCGGTCAGTCGAGTTACCCCAAAAGATAACACCGTATCTTAAAATGGACTCCACCAAGCCATAGTATGTGGTGAGCAAAGCATCTACACTAATTACTGCTGCCAGTTGTACAGAGCATAAATGCTGAGGTACTTATTTTCTTGCTGATAGTATCTTTAAGTGCCTTCCAATTTAATTTATTGTCAATAGTAAGTCCTAAAAATTATGTTGTGTCAACTTCGTCAATGTTATTATTATTATAGTTTATGTCTAGATTTTCTCAGATAATGATTAATGTCAAGGAACGTTGACTGAAGTGCATAATTATAGTCTTATTTAAATTTATTTTTAAATTGTTATTATTTAACCATTCTATAATTGCAATTAGCGAGTTATTAATGTCAGATTTATATGAGTCACGATTTTTACACGCAATTGTCACTACACTGTCATCGGTAAAGAGGCACATAGGTTGTTTTGTGGACTTAGGCAAGTCCCAAATAAACAGGGGAGGTCCCAAAACACTTCCCTGTGGGACACCATACATAACTTCACGTTCTTGCGACCGATGTGACTCTTCTCGTTTTGAATTTATGTTCATCTATAATCTATCTATTTAACTTATCTTCTCGTTTTCTATTTCTATACATAAAACCAATTCTAAATTAAATATGCAAATGAACACAATAAAATACAAAAAGTGCTTTATTGTAAAAAGTTTATTTTGATGTTACTTCAGTGCGAGAAAGAAGTGGAGTTATACAGGACGTCTAGTTCCATCTCTTTCCCACGCTCAAGTAAGATTAAAATAATACTGCTAAAAGAGGTGGTGGTAGGGCCCCTGGCAGCTAGCAGTTGGACAATTTCGAGTAGAAATAAGGATCAAATTCGCAAAACATATGAAATTGACATGTGTTAAGAAAGCATTCTGTCGACGGCTGGACATTAAAAAAAATAGTGTTTAGGTGCGTTTTACAAATTATTGAACATTATATTATTATAGATACTAAAACTAAAAATCTAGAAGCAATAAAGTACTGTAAAATATAAATGAAATAAAATATTTCACAAAAAAAAACCAATGACTAAAAAACCATTTTCATGCCTTCAATGCCTGTAGGCAACAAGTCAATCACTTCTCTTCTTTTTTGCGCTGGCAACCTCGAGCTATCAGTCAACAGCTACAATTTATCTCTTTAGAAGTTTCGACGTTCAAGTGACACCACCCACAACTTATCTACTTAAATGTAAGCCACTTTTTATCCAGAAATGCTGATCTATCAGGAACAGTGATTGGTAAGTTTTTAATGGCTATCCTTCAGTAACGTAGGACCTAGTCTACACTTGTAAAAACCAATTTTTTGACTACTACTTGTTACTCACTAGCCATTTTATAACTAAACTATGACTTACTTTCATGAGAACAAAAGTGTTGATAATGTAAACACCCCTTCAAAATTAAAACCAAATAAAAAATGTTGTTGCGCTTGGATTGAATCGCGGGGGCATCGAATATGGTTTCTTAGCATGTCACCCTCGCTTTACGTAAATTATACAATAACGTAGATATTAATTTACAAACCGGTTTTAAAATATTATTTAGGGCACGTGAAAATTCCTACAAGTTCTCGGTAATATTCATACTTTTCCTCCTGATAAAACTGACTAGACCGATTTAGTGTGGGTGCTACATTTAAAAATATTATCTTTAGGTTCGTGGGAACCCTAAGCTAACAAGTACCTGCACGATCGAAATCAAGCTTAAAATATTATTCATTTGTTTCATTAATTGACGTCATAAATTCCCGGGGAACAATTCAACTAAAACAGACTAATGCCTTGATTACACGTAACGAGTAGATGGGCGAGACAGTCCTCTCGGCCGAGTGCTCGGTACGTGTAAACACATCACCGAGTGCTCGGCCGAGTTAAAGGGCGAGACAGTCACTCAGATCCTGTTCTATTTACTAGACTGAGTGCCCACCCCTGCGCTTCCCCGCACTGAATCGGCAGGTATAAACGGGCACCTCGTGCGTTTCACTAACTCCATTTTTGAAAAAAAATCGATACGTAAAATTTTCATATTAAATCATTTTCTCGAAAGAATTATCCGCTCTGCGTGGTATTATATATAATAACTTTGTGATGTGATATCTCAATATTATTGTATTGAGTGATACTAAAAGAAAAAACACGTATTCAATGATTTTCGCCCAAGATTAATATATCAAAATTTGGACGGTGACTAAAAATTCAGGCCGTATACAATGCCGCCCATGGGCATGTGACCGCCCGTATTTTTCTGAATATTCATGAAAAATGATCGAAAATTAACTTTAAAAGCCTCCTTTTATCACATGCCCATAGGCGGCATTGTATAAATTTCACTCATGTTTAAAGGACTTTCAGTCTACAGACTATAGATTAAAACATTTTCGTACAACTTTTAATTATCTTTTTGCGATCCATTGGTGCCGATTCTCTTGTACACCGGACTAAACTAACTAAACTATCACTAAAATTCCTTACTTTTGGCTATGAAAATCTTAACGCTATTCTGTAGTAAAAAGTCTCTAAATTTAAAAAAAATATTTTGACACAACTAAATCGAATTTGACAATTGCGACTCCACGTGGATGTACTTGTTTGCCCTACCACGTGAGTTTTTTTAGAGCCGGAGGCGCGCAGTGGGCAGCCTTGACGTGTTTTTTATGGAATTTTTCACTTTTTGTATGGAAAATAAAAAAAAATATTACCTACGTGTTGAGTATTAGGGGTATAAGGGTTTTATAAAGGGGGTCGAAATTTACATTATTTTTGCGATAGGACACACCATTTTCGAGATCTAAGCAAAAGAAAAGAAAAAAATCCAGTACAGTACTGTTTTTGCACCCGAAGTCGAGATGTTCGTGTGAATTTTAGTTCATGACAACTAATAATATTCCACACCATTTTCAGTGGCGATTAAAAATGGTCAGAATTAGTTAGAAAATTAAATATTTAGGTTAAAAACGTCAAATTCAGAATAGCAAAATTGTCATTTTCACTAAATTAAAATCTCAGTACAATCTTAGTGCTGTCAAACTAAAATATAGTTAAGTTGTGCCACTTTAGTCTATTTCAGAATGGGAAATCATCGTTTGATAGGAGTAAACTAAATTTTAGTGATTTTTAGTCTAGTTTAGACGCATTTGTGACAAGAGAATCGGCACCACAATTTTAGTGATTTTTAGTCTAGTTTAGACGCATTTGTGACAAGAGAATCGGCACCATTGTCTCGCTAGTCCTCAGCGTCGAAACTGAACTGACTGACTGACACACCTACTCGTCCTCTCAGCCTAGTATCATTTTGCTGTCTCACCCATCTACTCGGAACATGTGATCAAGGCATTACACGAGATACAACTAACGCAAACCATCAATTTAGTCGGCGAGGGCTACCTAGTGTTTTTTTTTTTGTTAGCATAGCTGGAATATGAATGTTATTTGTATGAATAAAGGTAAAATAACATTTTCATTGTAACTGCGAACGTCCAATTAAGCTAGACTGTAGAAAAACTTTATAAATTTGAGTTCAAAGGTTGTCACGAACATAATACGAAATGGTACAAAATAAAAAGCTTATTACCAAATACTGTAATTGGCAAAGGCTCTAAAATATTCATAGAGAGTTTATTACTTTAGTTTGCATGTTTGTTTTTCATCTGGCTAGATAATCATATTTGGCTATCCAAATTCATTTCGGAGATAAGTTGGCAAATATATTTTACTGCCAAAACAATGTTTGCATAAAATCTTTCAAATTAATTTACATATAGAGAGAAACTTTTGCCAATGCGTAAAAACAACTATATGCAGTAAATATGTAACAAGCTTTGGTAATATCAAGTCTCAATTGGCATATTGTTATTCACGGTACCATTCGAACGATCACCAGGCTATAATATATCATCGCATTCCTCGCTGAGCAATAAACTAAATGATAATAAACCCGCTTGTCGCCGTCGCAATAAATTTCACTATATGCCGGGAACAAAACACAGTATTACATGAAATATAACCCAATATGGGGACACACAGACAGCACTGACATAGCGACTCGAGTTACCACGACACTCGAATCTGACTTACCGTTTTTGGAACTCAATTTTTCGAAATCCAAATCTCCTCGCTCTGGTCACGCTATACCTTTTTTCACAAATTGTAAGTTCCTACTATTCTTACTTAGAGCAAACTGCAGGAAATTAAAAAGTCATTGAAAGCCGTTCGTCTAGAAGTTCGTCTTGTCTGACCCAAAGTCAATAAAAATAAAGTTGAATATTCAACCTTACTTTTATTTCTTCTTCGGTCTTTAAAACACATCAAAATAGTATTATGTCCCGCCTTGTGGTCAAGGCAAACGTGAAATGGTCTTTCGAAGCTTCCAGGATAATATTAAGATAAGCCTCAGAATTAAAACTTTGTTCCAGGAAAATCCGAAGAAAGACATGAGAAATCCGTTCCCCAATAACATGAAATCTCTGGGTTAATCCATAGTGACAGCATAGGACATATCCTTTATCAAGATAAAAACCGAGGACAGCCCGGACCACAACGATTACGTCCGAAACATTTTTATGTAAGAACCATTTTATATATAGGATCCCATAACATAGCATTTTTAGCTTGTTTTTCCTCGACTGTTTTCGCATAGTTTCCAATGTTTTTTTTTGCATCCGTTTCAGAGTGGAACCCTAATAAAAACACCCTAGTGCACTCGCGGGACACAACCCAATATGCATCGGAAAGGCCATTAAAATCCCTCCGAGTTTTTACGAGAATGGTGTGTATACAGATAAGAATATTCACGTTTATTTTGATGTTTTTCACATAAGTAGCTGTTTTATTGTTGTGTGAACGGAATATGTATCTTTCTTTTAACTTAGGCTTTACGGCAAAAAATCCCTACTTATTTCCTTGAAAAATATGTAGTATATAAAAGTAAGTAAAGGAGGAGCTTTTTTTTGTCACCAGTTTTTTTTTTTTTTTACGGCCTTTCATTTTGAGAAATGTGGTGTATCGATCATTACTATATCCATTTTTCGAAATGTTCAACAAAGACCTTTTACCGATTGATTATACCTATTGATAAAAGCACCTACTTACCTTTATGTTTAAAGTTAAACATTTATAACGATAACGATATCCTAGGACGTGAAAGTTTCTTCTTTATATGCATAGACAACTTCTGTAAGCGGTATGTAGGTCGAACTGAAGTTCCAAGAGTGAATACTAATTGCTAACTCGCAGTTGAAGCATTATATAGACTTCTATGTGGATGGGATACGTTGAGAAACCTAATCTGCTCTAAACTTATTGAAGATCGATAGCAGGTATAGAAAGTGAGTTTGGCTAACTCGCAGTTATAGCGCTATCTAGACTTCTATTTGGATGGGATACGTTGAGAAACCTAATCTGCTCTAAACTTATTGAAGATCGATAGCAGGTATAGAAAGGGAGGCTAACTCGCAGTTATAGCGCTATCTAGACTTCTATGTGGATGGGTTACGTTGAGAAACCTAATCTGCTCTAAACTTATTGAAGATCGATAGCAGCTATAGAAAGGGAGTTTGCTTTCACCAGGATTGTGTTACACAATCGAATTCTACATCACTTTCATTCATTTGACAGTTCCACAAACACCTATTGTTAACATAAAATCAAGTATGGCTACTTGTGCGTTCGATACGAAGTTTAAAAAGCTATTTAACCGTAACACAATCAGCTCTGCTTACTTCGGCACTGATGGACTTTCGTCTTTTGTTTTGGCACCATAACCAAATCTCATCGACCTTCTTCTCGGTTGTTCATAATTCTTAGACGAGCTGCTATCTTTAAGTCATCTGTCCAGTCGGCGCGGGAAGCCCTGAACTTGTCAAGCTTGGATCGAAATTTTAATTAAGTAGGTATTGCCTAAGCAATGAGGTCGAAAAGTGGTCAGGCGCCAGTGCCCGCGATAGTATACGTTATTTTTAATAGATCCCTTTCTCTAAAATTCTGCAACATAATCATTCACCAGATAATGAGCATCAACAGTACTGACACAGTGTCTAGTGTGCCTACACCGTTGCATTTTAAAGCCAAACCAACCAATATTTAATCCAGTTTTACAACCCCCATGGGATTTCACAGGCGACCAGAGATCAGACAGCCACAGTAAAGATTGTAATAGTAATAATGTATCAGGCTACAATTTCCCTAAAGAGTTATACGACCTGCTCGGAAAATAATCTTTAACACAGTTTTTTTGCCAATCGGGAATTTACGCCGTCAAAAGGCAAAATCAGGGCAAAAATCCAGCAAGATTTTCCTACCACTACTTCAATTTAGGTACCACACTCTTATCTGTTCATTTTTCCTAGCCTAATTTATTCTAGGTGCTCTTAAAATTATTATGGACTTCCTTAAAACGTATATAATCTAAATTAAGTAAGGTAATTGGGCTCCGCATTGAAGATGAACAGACTGTATTTTACAACCTATTGCCTGAAAGGAGACGGAAACGATTTATAATCTTGGGCTTGAATGTAACGAAATGAAAATGGTGTGAATGAAGATTAAAACTTATCAGTCCCTCGCGATCCATAATTTCAAAAATATCCAATCCAAATTCAGGCGGCGGTAAAATCCAAAATAACAATTCCAAGTCAAACGTGTGTACGATCTTCGGTATCCCGTGTGAAAGCAAGGTACGACCCTTGCTTTCACAAGGTAGGCAGGCTCAGAATCCGTAACAGACAAAGCAGTGGTCATTGAAAATGAAAAATAATCGGGAAAGCACTCAAAATGCATCGAAAAAACATGAAACGAGAGAGCAAGAGCAACCAAGAAGCAGTCGGCAACTGTCTAGTGTCAATGTCAGTCAGCTTTCATGCCAGTGACTATACAGGATGTTAAAGTAATTGCGTGCCATAGCTTAGGGGTAGGTTCAGTATTGATAACACCCTGTATAGACAAAAAATATAAGACTGATTTTAATCGGTATGAAATTGATAATTATTATATTGGTTTTTCAGTAATGAATTAATATTTTATTTATTAATATGACTGTAATTAAATGCACTATAGTTTAGCTACATAAATTATAGTGCATTTCATTACTTTGAGTTAATTACCTAGTAAGTTTTATGTTTGTGATTGTGTAATCGATTACTCAATTTATCTTTCGCTTATTTCTCAGCTTCCAGATAAGCATAAAACACTTAGCAATTAAGTAAACATGGTTTTAACAAAGGTGCAGCGTAATGTGTCTAGCTGGGATATTATTTTTTATAAGGTTTTTTTTTCAAACAACGAGCAAATGCAGCTTAAAGCTCGTATAATGTATTAAAAACATAGTCCTGACACTGATCGATCAGTTTGTTTGTTTAAAAAAGAACACGCCTCATTACGCGGCTAGAGGAGATGAGTCGTTAGAATTTTAAATCCTGTTGGCAATAATATATTTATGACTGTTGGTAAAATTATATGGAATAGAAATACTCTTAGTCATCCATTGATCACAGTCTGTGCCTCGTCATATATATATTTTTGTCACGCCTTATTCCTACAAATCTTCAAAGGCGAGAAAATTGTTCCTTATTACGGCTTTATTTTAAACGTAAGTGCATATTGGTGATATCAGAAAATGTAGCGATTACATTAAAGCCGGCGGCGCATGAGTCGATTGCCAACTGAACGGAATGTTGCCATTTTTAATATTATATTTTGTTTATACATGTAGAATTAATTATTGTATATTTATTTTATTTTTATATCATAATTATATTTCATTGTGTGCTGCACCGACCAACGTCTTAACGTCAACGCCGTCTGTCTCTGAAAACCAGCGCTGGGGCTCTGTCTTGCATAGGGACGCAGCATTATGCTGAGCGATGGCCGTTTTGCGTGAATGTGACGCATATTTTCCCTAAACTTGTTCCTTTTTTTACGTTGTGTTCTTTTATTTTGCGTCATGATTATCGCAAAAAAACGTATTTTCTTTATTTTATTTCTAATGAGTAAATTATTATACAGATTATATACTTCCGCCATCCACATATTACCTTGTCAGTTCTTGCTCACAAATCCTGTTGAAATAATCTTAAATGATAATTCTATCCAAAACATAATACGCGATCGCCAATCCACCTGCCAAATACAATGATTTACGGCCACAGTATGATCACTACAGTTATACCAGAATACGCGGAAGGCCGACAGTAGAGAATATTTACCGGCCGCTGATGATTTATGCAAACTGCCGCCGTGATTTAAGGCTCCACACTAAGGGCCGTAGCTGGTGCGTGTCACGGCGGTAAAGTGTCCAGAGGTTTATATTACACGTGTTGCTGTAACAGCTGTGACGCAACGTTGCCACACCTGGCACAGAGAAACTTGTGAAAAAAAAATTAGAAATGTTGTTTGGCTTAGTCCAGTGCGTCAAGAGACTCTGCATGCAAGCTCCGTCCTTTTCGCCGCCGTGCCTGCCACAAAAAACATTCTAAGAATATTTACAGTGACCGAACTATTATTGCACTAAATAAACATGATTTAAATGTAGGTACCTGTGTATTAGTCACAAATCGAATCTCAAAAAGCTATCACTAACAGCTAAACCGATCAATGAATACAAAATTAATTTCAAAGTAAAATCACAACTACAGTCCTTTGTGCATAAGGGTCATGACACACTTCACGTACACACAGCTCGATTGCCAAATACTACTGATTAAATTCCGTTCGCACATCCGCGTGTCAACACAGCTTTACATTTAAATAATACTATCTTTTGCCAACGGCTTTGCCCGCGTGCTTGTAGGATATCATCCCAGGGCAACGTGCCATCGGAATAAAAAGTAGCCCATAGATACATAGTGCAATCCACGACCACGCGCCCCACAGCTCCGCTCCGTACTAAAGTACAGTAATCGCGGAGTGGGGCGCTTCGTCGTCGATTGCACTATCTGTACATCCTAATCAATAAGTTGACGGCACGGTTGGCGCAGTGGTTAAGTAATTGACTGCTGCGCTGCATGTCGCGGGTTCGATCCCCGCACGGAACAAATACTGGTATGACCTACAATTAGTTGTTCCGGGTCTGGCTGTTTGTGTATGTGAGTTTAAATGTATGTAAACGCACCCACGATACAGGAGAAATTCATAGTGTGGGGCAAAGTTTAAAAAAAAAAAAACCTAGTCTACCCGTGTACAAACTTCATCCGAATTCGTTCAGCGATTTTAGCGTGAAAGCGTAACAAACACACTTTCACATTTATAATATTAGTTAGGATCCCGACTATTCCCGATTATTCCCGTTTAATTAGACCATTACGAACAAAAGTGAAGTACGCCCTCGGGTCTACATATTATTGCTGTTTCTATTCCCAAAACACTCATTTACAGGCCTGTTTACTAACAATTAGTATGTTATGTATTCCCAGAATCGAGATACGCAATACAGTCGTTTGGACGTAGGCGCTCCCTAGGCTAGTTAAAATGTCGTGTTTCTAGTTTAAATGTTGTATGTCAACTTTATAGGTGCTCAGTTAGCTGAGTGCCTGACTAAATGTAGGTGAGGGACCATTTAGTACATACAGGCACAATATTAAGTTTATCTTCAAATAATCAGTGACTTACAACAAAAGTCAAGCTTTTTTGGCAGTTCCTTCATAGGACCTAATATTTAGAATGACGCAACTGTAGTTTTACATAAAGTTCCATAGTCGCCTTATCGCCTGTCAGTCTTTCCTATAACGAACCAACGCAAAACTCACCAAAGAAACAAACACAGAAATACGATAACAACAATTCAAAAACAGCTCAGGAAAATAAAGAAGTGTTCCTGCGGAGTATCGTTTAAAAGAGGCTAGCGCACCTGGTCGCAAAACAAATGCTATCCGCTCCAAAACCGGTGTAAGTGCAACCGCACAGTGTGTCCACACCGTAATACTGCACTCAAGTTAACCGACAAAAGTTAGGGAGTGTACGACGAGTAACTAATAAACGCTTCCCAGTAAAGCATTCTGTTGCAGCTTCGGAGCTTTAATAAGGGACGGTATGGTACGAGGAAAGTTTTGAAGCGGTAATTGTTCAACGGTTAATAAGGCGCGTATTGGCGAAGAAGTGGTTAGGAGTTTGAACCTCATCCGTTGCAGAGTCTGTTGAGTGACAAGTCGACGTGAATGTACACAATATTATTTTGCTTAGGGTAGTCATCGCTCATGTAAAATGCTTGTATTCAACTGCATTCGGTTAGACTGGAAGCTGACTCCAACATGGTTCAGAAAAGGCTCGGCAGATGACGATAATGAGAGAGACGTTTACAAGAATTTAATAATGTACAATCCATTTTACGTTTTGCAAGACAATAATATAAACACCCCACGGTTGCTGTGGCGTAGCGATTGATGCGTCGTAGTGGTCGCTACGGCGGCGGCGTAGCGGTTGCTAAGGCGTTGTGGTGCTACGGCGTAACAGCAACACTACGCTTGGTATACAAAGCTATTCCTACATTTTGATTTAGATGCACGTTTTATATTTTATTTATAAGGAGTAGCAGTCAATCCCATGATGAATCTATACTAATAATATTATAAAGAGGAAATATTTGATTGTTTGTTTGTTTGTATTGAATAGGCTCCGAAACTACTGGACCGATTTCAAAAATTATTTTATCATTAGAAAGCTTAGTTTTGAGGGAATAACATAGGCTACTTTTTATCCCGGAAAAAATAACGGGTCCCGCGGGAAAGACCACGGGAGCGAAGCCGCGGGCAAAGTGCTAGTAATAAATAAATGGGTTTGTCATAATTATTATAAACAAATTATGACGCCTCATCATCATGCTCTTGCCCCTATCAGAATTTATTTAGGTGCATTTTTTTTTTTTTTTTTTTTTTTTTTTTTTTTTTTTTTTTTTTTTTTTTTTTTTTTTTTAACTATGGCATCTCGCAGGTATACCACTAAGGTATTTACTGCTCAACCGAACAATCCTGTGGCTGCCTTAAGCACTACACTCAAAGCCTCCAGCCAGGAGCAACTATTCTAAATTAAAATTAGGCGAACGCTCGCTAAGGGCACCCCCTGTGGGGTACGAACCTCGGCTTAGGGCGTCGCTGAGGGGAGGACAGCAAGATGGGACAGGCTGGATCAAGGATATTTCATGATTATTATGCGGGGAATTTAAAGCTACGCGCTCAGCTGCGGCGCGGGCTGGCGCTTCATCGGACAAGGGTCGGGGGGGAGTATTATTTACTCGTGAGGGTCGCGCGCGCGGAGGACCTCGGCGGCGAGGTCGGTACGACGGGTGTCGGGTGTGTTTGTGCACTGTACTGGTGGCCCTATTGCTCTCCTGGAGGAGAGTGGTTGGATCATCTGGATCGGAGAGGACATGCCTAGGACGGCGAAATCGACTAATGCGGGAGGGGGTATAATTGGCCGCTTCAACAACCAGAGGGTTGCGGTGATTGGCGGCGGAATCAAAATGACGCTTTGCAATGCGTTTTAGGAACTGATGGATAGTGGGGATTTTGAGATCTAGGTGGAGGTTAATATTTCTGACATACCAGGGAGCGCCCGTGGCTCTTCTAAGGAATCTGTTCTGGATCACCTGCATCTTATGGATGTTTCTGGGGGATGTGTGTGCAAAGACTACACCCGCATAGGTCATGATGGGGCGGATGCACGCTGTGTAGATGCGCAATTTGCACTTGAGTGACAATTTGCTGCGTGCATTAACGATGTAGTAAAGTCTACTGAGAGCGAAGGCGGCCCGCGAGCGAACCGACCTTATGTGCTCTGTAAAGTTGAGGTAATGATCGAGGATGACTCCCAAGTACTTGGCTTGCTTCTCCCAGGGGATAGGCTTACCTAACAAGGTGAGTGGTCGGGGAATGTGAGGGGGTCTAGATCGCGGTTTTATGAATAAAACCGCCTGACTTTTGTCGGGGTTCACTTCAATTCTCCATTTCTTAAACCAGGCGCCAAGGTTATTGACAGCCCGTTGTAAGAGAAGGTGGATCTGAGTCTGCGACCGGCCCCTGCAATATATGGCCGTGTCATCTGCGAACAGAGCCAACTGCGCCGTATTGCTTTTGGGGATGTCGCTTGTGAAGAGCGAGAACATGAGCGGGGCGAGCACGGAGCCTTGAGGGACTCCGGCGCGGATTTGGCGGGGAGAGGATAGGGCTCCCTCGATGCGATAGCGGAAAGTACGATTCGACAAGTAGTCCCGTAAGATGAGCACGAGACGATCGGGCACTCCGAGTTTGTAGAGCTTAAAGATTAAGCCGTTGTGCCAGACCTTGTCGAATGCTTTCGCTATGTCGAAGAAGACCGCACCTGTCGACATGCCACGGTAGAAGCCGCCGCCGATGAATTCGACGATACGGTGGACCTGATGCACGCTAGAGTGCTGGGCTCTAAAGCCGAACTGTTCGTTGGGGATGAGGCCTTTGGTTTCAGCGTAGTCCCTGAGACGCTTATAAATAAGCCTCTCATAGATTTTGCCTAATACCTTGAGCAGACTGATGGGGCGGTAACTGGAGGGTTCGGTTTTGGGCTTGCCAGGCTTGGGGATACCTATCACTATGGCTTCTTTCCACGCTTGGGGGAAGATATTGTTGCTTAGAGCACCATTGAAGATGGTGGTCAGTAGCATAATAAGGTGGGCGGGGAAGAGTTGGATCACCCTATTGGTGATTCCATCTGAGCCGGGGGCTTTACGGATGTGGAGACCTTTGATGATGTCATGCACTTCGTCTGGAGTGACGGGAGGCAGAGGACTTTCGGGGTCTTCGACGGGGGGCAGTGAAGCTTTACGTTCGACTTCAGCGTCTACCTCTGAGAGGTGAGCTTGGTCTACTGGTAGGGAGCTGGGAGAGCATTGAGCCTCGAGACTGTCGGCTAGGCATTCCGCTTTGTCGATGTCGTCGAAGGCTATGGTTTTGTCGGGGCGTACTAGGGGGGGCATGGCAGCTATCTGCTTGGATTTGAGTTTTCTCTGGAGTTCCCAGAAGGCCTGATGGGTGGGCTGTAACTCGCTCAGCATCTTATCCCAGCTCGCGTCACGCAGCTCCGCCATGCGTGTCTTTACAGATCTCTGCAAGTAGCGCATGTGGGCTTTGTTGGCGGGACAGGGAAAGTTGCTGTATGCACGGGTGGCCGCGTTCTTCTCGGTCAACAGAGCACGCGCATCGTCCGGGAGTTTCAAGTAGCGGTTATCCGCTTCAGGAACCTCCCTTGAACTGTCGTTCAGGACGGTTTGCACATGGTCAGTGAGCGAGTCGATTGCAGCCGTCGTGTCCGCGATTGAATCGAAAACGTTTGGGATGGAGTCCAATTGGGGGGACGTGTTGGTTTTCAGCTTATCGCCTACTTGCCTCCAGTCCGTCACCCTTTTGGTGGCTGGGGGTTGGTTGGGGTCAGAGGGACCTATGCGGGGAGCCAGTCGTATGACTACTGGTCGGTGGTCCGAGGTAAGCTCGTGAACCGTTTCTATTGAGTCTAATCTTAGGTTGACGTTCTTAAGGAGCGCCACGTCAAGAATGTCGGGGGCATGATTAATTTGGTGGGGATAGTGGGTTGGAGTCATCGGAGCGATGACGTCAAAGTTTTGAGCGAAGGAGAGATTGTACAATTGATGCCCTCTGGAGTTGGTAAGGGAGCTATTCCAGGAGGGATGTTTAGCGTTGAGATCGCCTGCTATGATAACAGAGTCACTCATGCCAAATAGGATTTTTAGGTCGTCCGCGATGGGTTGGAATCCCCCTGTGTGGTTGGGAGAGATGTAGGCCGATACTACGGTGACCGGCTGATGGCCTGTCATAGCTAGTCGGCAGATGGAGACTTCTAATTGTGCTAGCGGGGGAGGGTCAATAGGGATGCAGTACAGATCCTTTTTATAATAAATTAGTGTGCCGCCCAAGTGGGCATGCGACCTATCGTTACGGATTACACGGTAATTTGCAATGGCTGGATTACGGTGATTGGGTTTTAGGAAGGTTTCCTGTAAGAGGAATAAGTCAATTCGATGATCACGGAGGAACTCCGATATTTCATCTCGTTGACCATGGATGCCGTTTGCGTTGAAGACGCCGAGGTTGAGGGATCTGGGTTTAAATCTACTTAAGGCCGTGTTATTCATGATGATGAGATAACAGAGAGGGCTTGGGTGATGTCCTGGTTCGCGACTAATACGGCCAGGAGAGATTGGATGTCGCCGCTTTGCTTAGCGGCGACGATATCGCTTGCCATCTGAGCCGCCCGGGGCGTGCTGAATATGGCGAAGGCGCTGGCAATGATGTTAATATTTTGCGCAGCGATATTATAATTGATCGCGGGGTGCGGTGCTTGAGGAGCACGTACGGGTTTCGAGGCGGGCGCTATGGGTGCGGGGGGAGCGTAAGGCGTGGTAGGCGCGGAGGGCGCGGGGGGCGCGGCGGGCGCGGTGGGCGCGGCGGGCGCGGTGGGTGGGGTGGCCGCTGAGGGCGGAGGGACACGGTTACGCGGATCCATGAGAGAGTACATGGGGGTTTGAGGGAGCGGGGGCCTCGCGGTGGCCATGGCTGGGAAAGCCTGCTGGTGGTGGAGTTGAGTCCAGGGGCTAGGTCTCTGAGGACTTAGCCGCTGGGGGATTTGGGAGGAGGGAATGAGGAATTCCCTCTGTTTTGTCTGCCGAGCGTCGAGACGCTGGGTCAGTTTGCCTGGGTTCGACTTTGGTGCCTTAGGGCATCCGCGGTAATTGGCAGTATGCCCTATATTCCCGCATAGCACGCAGCTAGGTGGGCTATCGCAGAGATTGCGATCTTTTGGCCGTGAGCAATCCGAAGTGCCGTGGTCGCCCAGGCACTTGACGCACCTGGGTTTGGCATGGCAGTTCTTCTGCGCATGGCCGTACAGCTGGCAATTATGGCATTGCCCTATGGCGCTGTTTTTCCAGGGCTTCTCAATGGTGAAGCCCATTAGGTTGCAAATCGTTTTGACGTTGAAAATGGGGTGATGCCCCTCGGTCGGGGAGCACACGACTAAGATCATGTCGTATGCTTCTCTACCGCGCGAACGGTGCATGCGGTGCACTTCGTCAACTGGTATCCTTTGCGACTGAAGGTCTGCTAGGATGTCGGATGGGGAGATTTCCTTGGGGATCTTCTTGATCACCACACGGATCTGTCTGTCTTCTGGGAGGGAGTAGGTGTGGAATGACACACCTCTCGCTTGCAGAAGGGTATTCAAGTCCCTATAGTCGCGGGACGTCGCGAGTGTGACTTTAATACCCTGTTGGGTCGATCTGGCGTTGGTGTAGTTGATCCTCTGCTCAACACACCATTTGGAGATGGCCGTCCACTTCTCCTTGTCTTGGATGAAGACAGGGGGAGGGGGCGCGACCTTCTTGGTACCGGGGGGGTTTTTGGCGGGGGCATCCTGCGCGGAGGATGGCGTACTCGCGATTGGGCGGGGGGTGGGGGGGGAAACTACGGGGGATCCTTCGGGGAGGGGGGTGGGTGAGGGTGGGGGAGCATCCCTATCTACATAGTGGGTAGACGGGCTATCATCGATGGCGACTACTTTGGACGCCTGAGAGGAGCTCTGCTTCTTCATCTTCCTCTTACCGGAGGTGACAGCTGTGAAGCCGTCATCGTCCGACTGCGAGCTTGAAGAAGAGGCATGCTCTTCGTTATCGGAGGGGAAGGGGGTGGGGGCGCGCTTTGAGGAAGCGGGCTCGCTAGTATCCATCATGGTAGATGGAGCTGATTGCGATGCTGCGAGTGCATCGCTGAAAGTGTCTAATTGATCTGAAGGATCGGGGGGAAAGTGCTTTTCAGCGATCGACTCGACCACTGGACCGAATTCCTTGCTGAGAGACGGATCGATCTGAAGGATCTTGCTCAGAGCTTGAAGGAGGATCAGGTTGTCTTTCCTGAGGGAATCTAGCTGGTCATTGATAGACCTGAATTTGGCCTCCATATTAAGGTGGCTCATTTTAACTAAGTATTAAAAAAATTAAAAAGAGAATTATAAACTCCTAACGGCCCTAATCCTATCTCCCCGGGCGGACTACCGGGGATGTGTGAAACCCTCCCTGCCGGGTATAGGCAGGGAGGTTGAGTACTTAATGTGAGCCCTAAGCTTGCTTTTGCCCGTTGCCTGTCTTATTGTGCAACGGGGTCCTGACCAGTCTAGTGTGAAGGGTGTAGACACACCCAACCACTCTAGGTGTGTAGCTGTGGAAGCAAAACTGTCACCAATGCCGACTAGGAGACCCCCCAAGGCCGAACACTGGGACCCGTCCAATTGACTGCCTAGCCCTGAAGGGGTTCGGCGGGTGTAATTGGGTCAACACCCCCTCGGTTTCGTTGGCACCGTATGGTTTCCACCGAGGACCACGAAACTGTGGTTTTGCCCTGAAGGGGCCTGTGACGCGCTACGTTTTGACTGTTAATCTGCTAACAGAAATACTTTATTAATTGTGTCTTGAAAAAGACAGCAATTAATAGCTGAAGAACTGGAGAGTCGCGAAGAACAGGAACCACCGGCTTGAAACAGGAACCACAAGCTTGAGTGATCAGGAACACGAAGAGCAGCACGACCGTCCGCAACCGATGCCAGTTGCTGAGTGTATTTAGGTGCAGCGTGTTTTCCTCTATAAATAACACCTTTACGTAGTTTTATCTAAATTATGTCAATGACGATAAAGACCTTTTTTCATAATTTGAAAAAAATCTTTTATATTTTTTTTTTTTTTTATAACCGAATGCTATTTTAAATACATTCTTTTAAAATTCATCATTCAAAATATGCCTAAGTAATTTCAAATGTGCCTCGTACCGTACCTACCTACATTTGAGAAGTAACGTCATTATCGCGGAACTCTCGCCGTCTAAAATGTCTTTCTGATTGCTTCCTGCGAATGGATGCTGTGACATTATGTAGGACAAGGAGCTTTGGAAAGTCCGGTCTAATAGCTTTTTCAAAACCCAACATCTGTTTGAGAAACTCTGCCTTAACCAAACGGACTCTTTGGTTCAGGCAGAGTGTCTCAAACTATTATTCACAATATGTTTTTCACCCAAGTACGCAACAGCAAAGAGAGGGTTATGTTCTTCACGCGTATCCATATTTATTTGTATGTGGGATTCTTCATACCTACCCTCGAAGCATCCTAATGGCTAGATGGCTTTTAATACATAAAGTGTCCTTAGGGCTAAATTGTATTATAAAAACAATTGCGGATTTTAGACGTCAATAATCAATAGCTTGGAAAAAAATATTACATCCCATGGCCATGTGGGGTATTAAAATAAAGGGAGGAAATGATTCCAAAAATATAACGTGCTAAAAGGTTGAAAAATAAACAAAAAACTGACAGCAACTAAAAAAGTGCAGAACAAGCTCACTTTTCAAACAGTGAGTGAGTGTAGATTTAGTGACATAAATTATCTACCATGAACTGCATCAGGCTGTTTGAAAAGTGAGCTTGTTTTGTACTTTTTAGTTCTGCCGTCCGTAAAAAAGGCTAAAAGACCGTTATGTGACGTTTTGTCAAATTTGAGTTTTGCAGTTAGATTTCTTTTTCTTATTTTATGTTGTCTAATGTATACGCATATGATTGTGTCAAAAACGTTTGACATTTCGAGGGCGCCACCCTCGAAATGTGAAACACTCCAGACTTGCTGCTCGGCTGTGTCAGACGACCCACTATAAAGTCTTACCGGGATTACAAGATTGAGGAACCTTAGTCTGAGGATCTGAAGCCTTCTAATCAGCGGTTATAGAGTAGGGATAACAGTTTACTTAATTGGTTTTCATAATCAATATTTTAGTTCACTACTTAGCCATATTTTTTATTTCAATACATTAATATCGCCAAATTAATCTAAACAGTGAAATGTTTGACAGCTATTTGCGACATTGCCCACTTTCTGTTTATACGCTCTTAAATGTCTGATTTTCTCTTTAGTTGTTGGCTAGATAGTGTAGACGTGTTATTGCTGAGTGTAGGATTAGCAGAATATTATCATGATGAATACTCTGAGTACCTATCATTTTGTACATAAATGCCTCCGTTCTATCAATATACCGAGCCAATATACCTAGGTACCGGAATCTATAAGGAGTAGGCGCTACATAAGAGAATAAGCAACAATGGTGCCGATTCTCTTGTCACAAATGCGTCTAAACTAGACTAAAAATCACCAAAATTTAGTTTACTCCTGTCAAACGATGATTTCCCATTCTGAAATAGAATAAAGTGACACAACTTAACTATATTTTAGTTTGACAGCACTAAGATTGTACTAAGATTTTAATTTAGTGAAAATATCAATTTTGCTATTCTGAATTTGACGTTTTTCACCTAAAATTTTAATTTTCTAACTAATTCTGACCATTTTTAATCGCCACTGAAAATGCTGTGGAATATTATTAGTTGTCATGAACTAAAATTCACACGAACATCTCGACTTCGGGTGGTGCAAAAACAGTACTGTACTGGATTTTTTTTATTTCTTTTCTTTTGCTTATATCTCGAAAATGGTGTGTCCTATCGCAAAAATAATGAAAATTTCGACCCCCTTTATAAAAGCCTTATACCCCTAATACTCAACACGTAGGAAATATTTTTTTTTTCCATAAAAGAAGTGAAAAATTCCATTTAAAACACGTCGAGGATGCCCCCACTGCGCGCCTCCGGCTCTGAAAAAATTCAAGGGGTAGGGCAAACAAGTATGTACCACGTGGAGTCGCATTTATCAAATTCGATTTAGTTGTGTCAAAATAATTTTTAAATTTAGAGACTTTTTACTACAGAATAGCGTTAAGATTCTCATAGCCAAAAGTAAGGAATTTTAGTGATAGTTTAGTTAGTTTAGTCCGGTGTACAAGAGAATCGGCACCAATACTGAATTTTCGTAATTTATTTCAAGATGACGTTCTCACTTATCTGTTGTTTGCGAAAACAATCGGCTTATTCAATATTGAAATTAAATCTAAATTCGCTTGAGTAATGCTACCAGAGTATTTTTCCTACCAGACTGCATGATGTACACCTGGTACACCAACTCAACCTTTACAGTAATTACTTGTCACAAAAAAAAATAATTTAAGAAACTAAAAAGCTCGACTGGAAAAACACATACCTGAAAAGAGAATAAAAACAAGCATTTTAATCTTTGGAATTTGCCTGTTTATATTCTCTGTTAAGTTATGTGTTTTTGCAGTCGGGTTTTTATCATTTCTCATTCCAAATTACATTTAAACATATAATTTGTATATTTTTGTAATAACCTTACAAAGCCCTGAATCTTGATACCCCCTCGATAGGGTAGGGAGTTTTTTTTTTAAACATACATTTTGCCATTTATAATATACCTACCTATTGACACTCGCGCAATAAAGTCGAATCTAACGACATATCATTCATCAAAATCGGTTCACCCATTTCGTAGTCACGAGGGAACATAGAGACAGACATACCTACAGGTCAAACACATAACCCTCCTTTTCTGGCGTCGCAGCTGTCGGGTAATAATAAAATACGTACACCAACGAGAACCAGCACCTTGTTGAAGTCGTTTAAAGTAGTCAAAATAACTAAATACCCTAAAAAGGAAGAAACCACGTAATAAACCACTAAATAGAATTAGGAGACGCGACAAGAAAAATAAGTGAAGCAGCGATTGTACGACAACTGAGGGTAAACCTTTTGTGGTTGGAGGGACCGGTGTAATACATTCTGCAAACAGGGGTGCTCACATAATAGAACCGTTACAAAAGAGGGATGGAAGAAAAACAAGATCAGAATGTACCACATATCCGGCCTATTTAGTTCTTTACCGTATTGTTTAGAAAATGTACTCTAAAGGACAGTTAAATGTGTACAGGAGACCGCTCTCCAAAGCTTGGGAAAGAGGGTTTTGTATTTTTCGTACAAGATTGTAAAGAATTCTTGGAAAGTAACTTTACATGTACCAACATACTGTGAATAAAAAAGGTTAGCGCGTTAACTGTGATTTTGAAGCTTTTACAGCATGTGTGCGAAATAAACTCAGAAATGAGAATATTGGCTGAATACATGCTATAACAAAGCATGCTTGTTTGGCTCTCCGTGTGTGAAAAATGATTACACTCTTTTCAAAACATGCTTATTGTGTGCTACTAGGAAGCGTCTGCTCGAAATTAGCATGTTTTTGTGCTACTACGAGTACATAGCATCGACATTCCAGGCTTAATATCAATAAAATATTGTTTTCAATATAAGTATGTAGGAAATACGTTACTGAGTTGACTAGTCGGAACGCCAGCGCCGCCTAGCGGCGTTTGACAGAGTCTACAACATTATGCTGGGGCCGGCTGGAGCTCCCCAGACTTCATGTGTGGCGGTCAAGCAGTGAAGACGTTTAAAAAACTGTCGCGCGTTTCGAATAGTTGTGTCGTTTACCAGTGTACGAATGTTATCGCAAATTATAATTTCATCTGAACTGCTAACGATTTTTCTATTGTGCAATAACCAACACTATTAGTATTCATAGTATTCACTATTGGTATTTCTCTTGCCGCTTCGGCTATTCTGGCGAGGGAAGTTAAGGACCACTCGATACGCATACTCTCAGACAGCATGGCTGTTCTGCAAGCGCTGAACAGTCACACTGTGGACTCTGGACTTATATACGAGTGCCACCAGCGGCAGCGCCTTAACCAGGTGGGTGACCTCAACAAAATAACCATTCAATGGATCAAAGGACACAGCGGTTCGAGTTCGGGAACGATGCTGCAGATGAACTTGCCAGAAGGGGATCGAGCCTGGCACCAGTGGGGCCCGAACCCATCGTGCCACTCCCCTTCGGTTACCTATGCACTCTGATAAGGAAACGAACTAGGGATCAGCATCAGAAACTATGGTCGGACCAAGGCGAGTGCAGACAGGCTAAGGAGGCACTACCTTCAATCGATGGCCGCCTCACGAAAAAGGTTCTTCGACTAACTAAACAACAGCTGCGTGTGGTTACAGCAGCTATTAATGGCCATGGGTCATTTAATAAACACCTCTTTGTCATAGGGGTCACAAACAGTCCGCTCTGCAGAGCCTGCATGGAGGACGACGAGACAGCAGCTCATGTGCTGTTAAACTGCCCGGTGGTCGCCACTTACAGGGCAAAGTACTTCGGTAACCCAGGTACCCTACGCGAGATTGCCAATAATACCAAGGCGTTGCTGGCATTCTTTGAGGAGCTGGGGTGGATTGAATAACCGATTTTTTCCCACCTGTACGCAAAATACGCGCTTTGACGTGGAGTTGCGGAAACCAGCCCGTATTACCTATTACCTAACCAACACTACCCATCAGCACGGCCTACACCTGTTACAATATGCCTGATAATAATGAGAGAGACGCATACCTCCGTCAAGTATTGATAGCAGTCTTTTGTATTGTCCAATCAATTAGCTATTTGGAAAGCCGAGACTTATAATCCCAAGTGTGCTTTAACGGTTCAATCATAAGCAAGCTCGATAGCCTTTAAGTATGTACCTAATCATTTTATGTAGGTATTCCATTTAGCAAAACAAAACCTTAAGATTGTATAGGTATTTCTAAATAATTTCCACAACAGTTTGAACGAAAATCCAAGCTGTAATAGAACCAAGTTCCATTAGTGACGTAGTTTTATTAATAGTTTAAAAGAAAACATGGCAACGATGCGGCAGTCTATGTGCTTCCCAGAAACTTTTATACGATTATTGTTCCTACGAGCTATACGTGTCCACTGTTAATGCACTATAATGCTCGGTGCTAATGTTCCTTCTAATGTGGCTAATGTGAAACTCCTTATGTAGCTACTTGGCATTAAATACAAGTAGGTAAACCTTGTAAATTCTGTAGTGTTTCCATTCAGGCAACTGTAAAATCTTGTAGCGAGAGTTTCTATGTATGTATTTATTGTTGTATGTGGATTTATATTTGGATAATAAAAGATTTCATTTCATTTCTATAGAATGTAAGGAGTTTAGAAAAATGTTATGTGTTTGTGCGATGTTTATGGTTTAGCTTCTTAAGCCAGTGAAGCTGTTACATAAAACTTTGTAGGCATAAAAAACAGCAGTTTTATTACGAAGTGAAAATATCTCACATTAATTACCTATCTATCTACCCTACACCAATGTATTCAACAGTCATTGTTCCGGTACATTACCAATAACCCAGCTTAGCGGACGAAAGCTCCGATCAACAATATAAGCACCTGATTAGCAATCCAATTATAGGCCTCATACAGGCTTCCTGATTGCTGGGGTGAAGACAAACGTGTATAATAGACGCGTGTCTACCTCATGTCCTTAATGAATGTGAAAATATTTAGTCTGGGCAATTGGAAAAAGATTTTACTACCTATCTATAGTTTTTATATTTAAAAAAAACTGTAAACAAGCATAACAAAATCGTGTATCTAATTATTTTCAAGATCGTGAGGAAACTGGCATGACTTATGAGATATTTCTCGACGGCATGCGGCATGTGAAGCCAAGTCCCATGGGCGGCATTAAAAAGTGTGACGCTAGGTTAGTCACTAACCACATGAAAAGAAGATTATTTTCTTACAAAAACATTGTCTTTAGAAATGTAATTCTGTAGGTACTTTAACATTGTTAGTAGGATCTCGTGAATTCGGTTTTCGCACCGAGCCATTAGCTTATTTATTTTGTACATATTATTTACCGATAGTACATATTGGGTAATTGTGGCTGTAAACGCGCTCACGATGCACGAGTAAAACCCAACAATACCTACTTTTGGCAGAAAATTCTTATAACTCGTCTACCTACTCATTCTATGCAATCCCGCCCACCAGTGGGATACTGGTACTAACATCATAATACTGTTCATGACAACTTGTGGGTGTAACAATCTTAGCTGAACTGCTACTAGGATTAATATCAGGAATTAGGTACAGCTCTTGCATCTTCTTCTTTTCGTGTGGTTAGTGACTGACCTGGTGTCTCTCTGACTTGGCTTCACATGCCGTCATGTCTCTGATAGCTCTTGCATGAAAAATTAAAATATATCCTCTTCAGAAGACATCGTAATGTTGGAGTGGGTACCTGGTCTATCCCTATTTAAACCTGCATTTTTTTTTTTGACCGACTGTTACATCTGGGATTCTCCTAATGGCTCATTTCAAATGGCAGAAGTAATAAGTGGAATTCCTTTTCCACACTTAGTCTCTCATTCGGACCGGATCCAGCCTGTCCCATCTTGCTGTCCTCCCCCCAGCGACGCCCTAAGCCGAGATCCGTACCCCACGGGGGTGCCCTTAGCGAGCGTTCGCCTAGTACACTGGATCGCAAAAATTCCGGGTGGCTAATAAATGGCGTGACATAAGACTAATTTGCGAAACTTTAGTATATTGTAGATGAATGATTAATATATAAAAAAATGTGTAACACTTTTTGTACACAATATAAATTTAATTAAATACCAAAAAATTAAAAAATTGCGCTTCCAACTTATGACAACAAAAATACACTTCGCAGTAAATCTAAAAAATAAAAGATTTTTTGTCAATTTAATATTTTGTATTTTCCACGAGCCCGTATCACTTCATTAAGAAGATGTGGCATGCTGTAAACCAAATTTTTATACGATTTTGGTCTATGTTTGCCCATTCTTCCAGCGCATTCCTTAACTCGTGTAAGGTAACGGGCGCAGCAGAGCGTTGTCTCACGCATCTCCCAAGCTCGTCCCATGCATGTTCTATGGGATTTAAGTCTGGGCTGCGAGCTGGCCACTCCATGCAGGTAATACCGACGTCTTGAATATACATATTGACCAAACGAGCAGTAGGTATGTGGTCGCGCATTATCGTGCGTAAAAATGGAATTTGCACCCATATTCACTAAGAAAGAACCAGCATGCTCATTAAAAGTCAGTCAGAGAACCGTTTTCTATGATCACTAACTCCGTGCGATCCTCTGAAGATATCCCAGCCCAAACCATTATTGATCCTCGACCGAATGGCACCTTTTCTTCAAAACACGCTTGATGATAACGTTCTCCTGGTCGTCTAAATACTCCTCTCCCGTCGTGCGTAAATAAACAAAATCTGGACTCATCGGAAAACATAACCTTGGACCAATCTTCATCTGTCCATCGAATGTGTTGTCGAGCAAACCGTAACCTGGCAACTCGATGTTCTCTGAGCAGTTTGGGGCCGTTTGCTGGTCTATTAAGCTTATATCCGCTTCATGAAGACGCCGCAGAATCGTATCAGAGCTCACATTGTTGTGGTGAATTTCTTGAAGACTGTTTCGGACCTGAACAGCCGTGAGATGTCGATTTCTTAACATAGTGCTCAATGAATCGGTCTTCTCGTGTAGTTTTGCACCTTGGCCTGCCATTTCCTGGTCTCCTGATGTTCATGCCGGTCTCTCGCTGGAGTACTTTTTGGACCGTTGATAAAGATACTCCTTCTGTTCTAGCAGTACTACGCTGACTTCTTGTACCATGGTAATAATCCGTGTACATTCTTCATGTGTTAACGACATGATATTGCACTGAATACTCTGATCAACCCAAGGAATCATTTATAATGACAGCTCGCTTTGAAACAAAAGCAGAAAAAATATTATGTTCCTAATTTTAAATTTCAAAAATTTTCGAAAACAGTTTTTTTTTTTAATGTGTTACTTGTACAAATGAAAACTCTTTAGAGATTTAGAACAAGCATTAGTAACCTGCTTACAACATATTATTTATTCTAGCCATCTAGGTATGTAATTTATAGAGATATCACGGTTTTTATTAGCGACCCGGAATTTTTGCGATCCAGTGTATATAAGTTATTTTTCACCCTGGCTGAAGGCCTTAAATTAGTAGCTTGAGGCAGCCACAGAACAGCCCGGTTAAGTAGTTACGATCCTCTGAGGTCAACTACGAGATGCCTTAAATAAAAATAAACCGTAAATCAATACCTATGCAGCAACAATAAAAAAAAAAAACGCTGACTGTGAAACCAAGCACTTAAATCTAGATAGTATTAATTGTATTCTTAGAGCTAAAATACCCTGGCGTGTGCAATAATGCAATTATGATAATATAATCCAGTCTTTTATGAATATTCAAGCAGTATGACTTCGCAAAATTGGCACCTACGGGTAAGTGTGTTTAAACCCCTGCTCATTTATATTCTATGCATCGAGCCAATTTGATTGGCTCTCTGTGAACACATCGATGATTGCAAATTTCAAATACAGCGAGGATTTATCTACCTCCAATATCGATAGCTAATAGCTTCGCGAGGTGACTTATCTCCGCATTCTCCGCGACTCTCTTTAAGAGACTGATGAAAATTGTATTCGTAGAGTAAAGTTTATTTTTTCTTGTCCCAAGTACGAGATTAACACTATTCTAAGTTTTAAAATAATTATCACGTATTTTTTTTATGTTAAGTTTCTAATTACTCTTACAAGCTAGATTGTAATTAATTATTAAGTGAGGTAATTGCGTAATACACATAAAATGACAATTGATCGCAATGCCTTTTATTTTCACAGTTCAGCCACATTCATTGCGTTATTTACGTTGTTGAGCAGACGAATTTTTCAAACCTATGAAGCAATCGATTTGGAATTTCCTTCAAAAACCCTTGGATTGTGATTGAAAGGTTTCTTCCTAATATGTATTATTTTTATTTTGTAAAAATAAATTGGTAGGTACGTTATGAGTGGCATCAAAACTGATTCGAATTTACCACAACCTAAACTTTCATGAAATGGTTATCGTTAAGTATTTCAAGATCACTAGATTAAAAGTAGATTACATTAGACCTATTACTTTTTAAAGGTATGAGGGGTGTAAAGTTCACTTATCCTCTAATAGAAAAGGGAAGATCCTCTGAGCAGACGGGTGTTGTGTCTGGCGGGCAACTGCCCAATTGAAGTCGGGAGCTTGAATATATGTCGATCCCGTAGTAAACTGTGTGATGTCAGGTCTTTGATGCGTAGTTTCCATGTGGCGATGTAGTTATAGGAAATATAGAACTGATCCTCTAAAAACTTATTAACCTTTTAATGAAGATCACTTTTTACGATAATGAACATCTAAAAACTTTTTAGAACTAGCAAATCACTTAAAAGTGTGCATCATTATGCATACTTTGATTAATAATTGAGATAGTTACGGTACCCAGACCAAACGGGTTAGGTTAGGTTGGAACTGAGACCAACCACGCGTGAGCCGAATTGGTCGCAGTAACTAGTCGAGCGCGCTCGGCCAACGCAAATCAATCGGCAAATCACGCAAAAAAGCCATACGTTGGTCGAGCGATGGGCTCGCCCAACTTGTACTGGGGCTTTAGAACAGTGAACAACCGCGCGCGAGCCGAGCCAGCGAAGCTATCGGTGCCGCGGCAGCGACCAGCGAGCACTACTTCCAAGTTGGTCGTAGTTACTTGATCATTTAGGACATTTATCAAAATAGGGATTATTTGAGATTCACAATAAGAGTCGCAATCATATTATAGTGTAAGTAGGTATAATGATGTTTTTAGGAGCGCAAAATGGGAATTATCACAGGTACGACTAAACACATGCCCTAAGAATGAAGGTATTACGTAGACGTAGGTTTAAAACTTCACTCTCATTTACCTATTGCTATATTATATTATGTTAGGTACGTCTATAACCCAAGCAGAAGAGAATTCCTAATTCCTTTTAGATTACGATCCCATTACCCACAAAATAGCAAATTCAGTCGAACAACCACCATGAGACTATGGAGGTTTACATCCAGATAGCGGCACGGATACAGCCTTGTTTTATTCATACGTCTCACAACTAGGCGTTTAGCATACATTTGAATGGGAATGTCTCATCCGAAAAACTGTTCCATTTAATTCGTCCCACGTGCAACATAGAATGCTGATAGCAGCATAAAAGGTAGTGTGCACAGTGAACTATAGTGCAAATACGCAGACATAGGGATATTTTTAGATAAGCACTAGGTACTTGTTTATTTTCTTTCTCATCACGCCTGACGGCCTAAGTGTAGACCAGTTGGTTATGTTGTTCATAAAGCCGGCATTTCTTGAAGAAGTAGATAGAGCCGAGTGATTCGGTACAAATTCATGTATGTAAATGGGTATTCTCTGCCAATTTACAGACAATATGTTGCTGATTAGATTTGATTGAAATGATCTCCTTTAATTATTTTTATCAGCAACATTATTGTAAACGATATCCGGCTGTCGAATAACCAAAATGTAAACGACCAGCTTATGTCGTTTGAAGGGGGCGGTTTGTTGTAAGGTTTGGCACAGTAGAAAAACCACAAGCAGCTAATGTAATAGATCCACGTATATTGCACATAAAACACACACACAATATATTTAAAATACACAACAGTAATACAGACAAAGGTTAGAGCTAGATGTAATCCGAATTTAATACTATATTTAGCACGAATTTATACCTCAAGTAGCGAGATGTTTGTAGGAACGAAGTTAAAGCTCAACTGACTAAGAATCTGAGACTTTCTAAGAGAGTACTAGGCAACTACTACTAGGCAACTACAATTGTAAAATCAGACCCGATACCTTAAGTAGATTTTTACTATAGGGCAAGTAGCGGGTACCATTTGTGCAAACACAATAATTTGCTCCTATACATCAGGGCAGTTCGCTATTCAGGGACGCGACAGAGGGTCGGGGTATAGCTGGGTATTTCCCATTTTGCTATGACGAGGGTGTTTACACAAATGAGGGAGGCAGGGTTGCGCAGGTGCAAGTTATGACATGATAATTACTTCTAGAACAATGGATTACGTAATTATAAACACAGATAGGTATTCTCATTGTTTTAAATAGGTATTCAGGTGGGAAATAGTCTAGTCAGTGTTGTAGTCATAATCAAAACATTGTATTATGACTGACAACGGAGTTATATACCTTTTATTACATAAGGACAGGTAAACAAGAGAAAATAAGGTATTTTTAGTTACCTGTAGACACGGACAAATGTCTAACACATCTTTTAGTTAAGTCGGTGTCTATAGGTACATTGGTTATTGCTAGAGACCTGATTTTGTGTCAGGAATCTTTGATTTTAATAGACTTTCTTGTTCTAACTTGTCGGATCATTTATTCGAAACATTCTATATTAGTTGACATGTTAGAACTGGGCCAAAACTTTCCAGATTTGATGCTACCTACTGGACTTCATGTCCCGACTTGATTAATATCCACACATGATTCGACTTGATACTATTTTAACATGTGCAGATGTACTTACTAACAATAATCAGTTTATTAGGTAGGTATTTAGTGTGCTTCCTTAACATTCCACCCCCTGTAAAAGGGTTCCGCCGCATTACACATGGACGGTGGGAAGCACAATTAACTTAACAATGGGCCGACGCAGGACCCCATTCATTGTTCTTACGTCAGCTACACGGATTATCCGTGATACACATTTTTGACTATTCCTTTAGTCCACTCACTTCGGTTTTTGGTGTTATCTACGATAACCACTACGTCGTTGACACTCACATTTGGTACGTTATTTGTCCACTTTTCTCGACGTTGTAGAGTAGGTAGGTACTCCCGTAGCCACCGACGCCAGAACATGTCGGCGAGCGCGTTCACACGCCGCCACTGACAGCGGGAGTCGACGTCCTTGATGTCTCCCGGCGCGAACGGAGTGCTCCCGGACGCAGTGCCAAGGAGTAGGTGGTTCGGCGTCAGGACCACGGGCTGGTTGTGGTCATCGTAGACGTAGCTGAGAGGCCGGCTGTTTATGATGAGCTCGGCCTCTGTGAGGAGGGTGTAAAGGACCTCCTCACGTGGGGCACGCTCCCTGAGCGTACTTCGTAGTGCGCTCTTCACTGAAGCTATTATCCTGGCACAACCTTGTGAGATGGTTGTGAGCTTCCTCTTGATCGCGCTGCTGTAGTTTTTATGTTGGCCGACGCTTACGACATCGGCCGACAACGATGAGCCGTGACGCGTTTCCTACGCGCCCACGACGTGTAGCGCTCGTAGCTGAGTGGCGCCGCACGGTAGGCGTGCGCCGGCGTCGCTGCCGTAGAGTGGACCCGCTGAATGCGCTCCAAGTCCACTTCTGCTGACTCAGCCTCTCGACACACCGGCCTCCGCTCCTGTGGATTACATAAAAACGGGGGGCCGCACAGCCACGCCGTATGGTTCTCGGGCCAAGACGACCTGGTTGCTTTGCCCGCGGGGTCGTCCGCGGAAGGAACCCAGTGCCAGTTGCCTCGGTTCGATAGTCTAGCTAATAAGGCTGGTTGTAAGTCATGCCTTGTAATTGAGACTACTTTTTGTGGGGCTACGCGAGCCCTACCTAATATCGTCACTGACGCTTGGTTACTATCTCGGTAGCCCACTGGGTACGCGACCGCTGCGCATGTTTGTTTGCTTGCGTCGCTAAACATTTGTAAATCTAGATCTAGATCTAGATCCTTGTCTAGATCTAGCCCATACAACCCTGGTATTTTTGTCTGTTCCAGGCGATGCAGGTTACTAAGCCGAGCGAAACAAGTCTCGGCTTCCTTTTCTTGAAAAGGTGATAATAATAATAGGTCGGGTCCGGTCAAAAGGTTACCGTTATAATTGGTAGGTATTATGTTGTTATCTTTTCGTAACAAACCTACTGCCCACTGTGATTCATCTGGTACACGGTGGTTAGTTTTATCCGGTATTTCTAAGGCCCTTTCATCTGATTGGATTTTACGTACGTTCTCAGAAATACCTATCGCTTCGCTAGATTTAACTGGGTCATGCAGGTCAGGCAGGGAAACTGCCGTACAGTTAATTTGTTCGCCTTTTAAATTGTTATGGCCGAACGGACCATGTATGACCCAACCTAACTCGGTAAGGGAGGCAACTGGTTTACCGGGTTTTCCTTGACGGACGTCCCGGCCTACAACTAGCTGCCAATTGTCCTGCCCGATCAATACTAGCGGTTTGGCGCCCCTCATTTCCACGCATCCAAGGTCGCGGAGGTGGGCATTGTCGTTAAGCATTGCGGTGGTGACGGTTTGAGAAGGCAAGTTTAAATCACGTATAGTGCGACATTTAATGTTGTGGCACTGTCCGTTTGGCCCTTTGACCTTTACTTCAACCGCTCGCGACGTTGGGTCAGTGATCTCGTGACCGCCCGCTGTCTTCAATGAAAGGGGTATACTTGGGCCCTTCAAACCAGTAGCAATGGTCTTATCTATCAAGGAGACGGTTGCACCGCCATCCAGTAATGCGTAACAATGACTATTGTTGTTATTGTCATGACACAATTCTATTGGGATTATTTTTAACAATGCCGAAGCATGCCATTCACCGATGTTTGTTACGGTTTCGGGCTTATCTACCTGCTTATCGCTCGCATTGTTTTGCTTATCGGCGTGCAATAATAGGTGGTGGGAATAACCGCATTTTTTGCATTTATCGGCGCGGCAAAACCTTTTGTTGTGTTTGTTTACTATACATTTGAAACACGTGTTTAATTCTTTTACGATGTTCCATCGCTGTTGAACTGTCATTTTATTAAAGGTGTCGCATTTTTCTATAGTATGTTCACCTTGACATATGATACATTTCTTAGGTACGATACTAGACTCATCACTCTGTGTATTTATCTTATGAGTCAGCTGTGGCCTACTGAATAGTTGACGCGCGGTATTCATGGGTCGTTGACCGAAGACTTGTTCCTGTTGCCTAATTGGGGGCCTAGAAGCACTAGGTTCTATTATAGATGGCTGTAAATAATACGACGTTGTATGCGTTAATTGTATTAAAAAGTGAGATAAGTATTCTAGGTTAGGTGAGACTCTTAGGTCCACCCCCTGCACGTTATCTAACCCCATGGCAAAGTCCCCGTATCGCGCGCGTTGTATAGGAGTTAGCTTGTTTAATAGCTCGCTAACTAGTTGTGGATTGTTAAGATAGCCGTCAGCTTTAATATTTTTAAGTAGGGCTACTACATTTCGCACGGTTGACGAGAACTTTCTAAGCTCGCGGCAGCTTTCCGATATTCTAGGTAGGTCCCTAATCTTTTGTAACGCGCTTTGTAATATTAAAGTCGGGTGACCATATTCTTGATCGAGCGCGTGCAATATGTCGTTGGGATCCGTACCTGAACTTAATAAATCCTCCACTGAGGTTCTAGCTTCGCCGTGTAAAGACGTTCTAAGCCGGGCTAAGTTCTCGTGAACTTGATAACTGTACTGCCGAGTGGTATCCCAGTACATATTTTTGTAACATATCGACTCGGATGGGTCACCACTAAAATGTGGTAATTCGTACGCCTGTCGCGGTACCGGTCGCGGTCTCCCCATACTGGTTATTGCCTCTGCCAGCCTATCTAACGCGTGTTCCCTTTCAACCGAAGACTCCCGCCGTCTTTCTTTAACATCATCTCCGTACTTCAACTGCCGCTGTGAATCCGACTCGGGTATCGAAACGCGAGGTCCACTTGCGGCCGGAGTGGTAAAGACGGGGTTATTGGTCGGTAATCGGGACGTAACTCTCTCGGTAGGCATCGGTTTATACGTCCGTGCTTTAGGTATCGTACTCGAATACGGTACCGGCACGGTTGTACCTAGTATGTGCGACACATTATTACGGTATGTAGTCGGATCAAGCGTACTTACGGTTTGTGAATAACTCACGGTAGGGATCCGGGGCGCGGCCACATCCATGGGCCTGCGCTCCGCAGACGGGGTACACAACACTGCATCCGGTTGACACAACACTGTACTCGATTGCCGTAAAACACTAACTGAATCACGCAACACTGTTTCCTGTTGGCCAACTTGCGGCGTCGTATCTATCCACTGGTCGACCCGCTGTGCTGTACCCACGTCTGAATTGGAGGCGTCGTCGTCGCTCTCGGTAGCTGCCTCTATCTCGGCAATGTCGGCCTCCACTCTTTTCTTGAGGAGGTTTTCTTTTAGCTGGACTAGTTCCTTTTCGGCCTCCACTCTTTCCTTGAGGCAGTTTTCTTTTAGCTGGACTAATTCCTTTTCGGCCTCCACTCTTTCCTTGAGGCGGTTTTCGCTTAGCTTCGATTTTAACTCGACTAGTTCCTTTTCGGCCTCGTATTCGATTCTCTTTCTTAAGAAATCGACACTCTTGCGGCTATGTGAGGATGAAGCTCTGCTTCGCGGCGATTTCCGGCGATCCATTGATGCCATGGTCGGCGCCACAGACGGCGAACCTGGTCCCCTATCGGACTGCAACCCGGTGTCCGTTGTGATGTCATCCTTACGTGCTTTTTGCTGTTCGGCTAGCTTCCTTAGCTTGCTGCGTGTTGTGATGGAGCCCTGCTGACTCATGGTTACTTGGAACCTTATCCGGCTCGAAGGACCAAAATGTAAACGATATCCGGCTGTCGAATGACCAAAATGTAAACGACCAGCTTATGTCGTTTGAAGGGGGCGGTTTGTTGTAAGGTTTGGCACAGTAGAAAAACCACAAGCAGCTAATGTAATAGATCCACGTATATTGCACATAAAACACACACACAATATATTTAAAATACACAACAGTAATACAGACAAAGGTTAGAGCTAGATGTAATCCGAATTTAATACTATATTTAGCACGAATTTATACCTCAAGTAGCGAGATGTTTGTAGGAACGAAGTTAAAGCTCAACTGACTAAGAATCTGAGACTTTCTAAGAGAGTACTAGGCAACTACTACTAGGCAACTACAATTGTAAAATTTTTTTTTTTTTTTTTATAACTATGGCATCTCGCAGGTATACCACTAAGGTATTTACTGCTTAACCGAACAATCCTGTGGCTGCCTTAAGCACTACACTCAAAGCCTCCAGCCAGGAGCAACTATTCTACATTAAAATTAGGCGAACGCTCGCTAAGGGCACCCCCTGTGGGGTACGAACCTCGGCTTAGGGCGTCGCTGAGGGGAGGACAGCAAGATGGGACAGGCTGGATCAAAGATATTTCATGATTATTATGCGGGGAATTTAAAGCTACGCGCTCAGCTGCGGCGCGGGCTGGCGCTTCATCGGACAAGGGTCGGGGGGGAGTATTATTTACTCGTGAGGGTCGCGCGCGCGGAGGACCTCGGCGGCGAGGTCGGTACGACGGGTGTCGGGTGTGTTTGTGCACTGTACTGGTGGCCCTATTGCTCTCCTGGAGGAGAGTGGTTGGATCATCTGGATCGGAGAGGACATGCCTAGGACGGCGAAATCGACTAATGCGGGAGGGGGTATAATTGGCCGCTTCAACAACCAGAGGGTTGCGGTGATTGGCGGCGGAATCAAAATGACGCTTTGCAATGCGTTTTAGGAACTGATGGATAGTGGGGATTTTGAGATCTAGGTGGAGGTTAATATTCCTGACATACCAGGGAGCGCCCGTGGCTCTTCTAAGGAATCTGTTCTGGATCACCTGCATCTTATGGATGTTTCTGGGGGATGTGTGTGCAAAGACTACACCCGCATAGGTCATGATGGGGCGGATGCACGCTGTGTAGATGCGCAATTTGCACTTGAGTGACAATTTGCTGCGTGCATTAACGATGTAGTAAAGTCTACTGAGAGCGAAGGCGGCCCGCGAGCGAACCGACCTTATGTGCTCTGTAAAGTTGAGGTAATGATCGAGGATGACTCCCAAGTACTTGGCTTGCTTCTCCCAGGGGATAGGCTTGCCTAACAAGGTGAGTGGTCGGGGAATGTGAGGGGGTCTAGATCGCGGTTTTATGAATAAAACCGCCTGACTTTTGTCGGGGTTCACCTCGATTCTCCATTTCTTAAACCAGGCGCCAAGGTTATTGACAGCCCGTTGTAAGAGAAGGTGGATCTGAGTCTGCGACCGTCCCCTGCAATATATGGCCGTGTCATCTGCGAACAGAGCCAACTGCGCCGTATTGCTTTTGGGGATGTCGCTTGTGAAGAGCGTGAACATGAGCGGGGCGAGCACGGAGCCTTGAGGGACTCCGGCGCGGATTTGGCGGGGAGAGGATAGGGCTCCCTCGATGCGATAGCGGAAGGTACGATTCGACAAGTAGTCCCGTAAGATGAGCACGAGACGATCGGGCACTCCGAGTTTGTAGAGCTTAAAGATTAAGCCGTTGTGCCAGACCTTGTCGAATGCTTTCGCTATGTCGAAGAAGACCGCACCTGTCGACATGCCACGGTAGAAGCCGCCGCCGATGAATTCGACGATACGGTGGACCTGATGCACGCTAGAGTGCTGGGCTCTAAAGCCGAACTGTTCGTTGGGGATGAGGCCTTTGGTTTCAGCGTAGTCCCTGAGACGCTTATAAATAAGCCTCTCATAGATTTTGCCTAATACCTTGAGCAGACTGATGGGGCGGTAGCTAGAGGGTTCGGTTTTGGGCTTGCCAGGCTTTGGGATACCTATCACTATGGCTTCTTTCCACGCTTGGGGGAAGATATTGTTGCTTAGAGCACCATTGAAGATGGTGGTCAGTAGCATAATAAGGTGGGCGGGGAAGAGTTGGATCACCCTATTGGTGATTCCATCTGAGCCGGGGGCTTTACGGATGTGGAGACCTTTGATGATGTCATGCACTTCGTCTGGAGTGACGGGAGGCAGAGGACTTTCGGGGTCTTCGACGGGGGGCAGTGAAGCTTTACGTTCGACTTCAGCGTCTACCTCTGAGAGGTGAGCTTGGTCTACTGGTAGGGAGCTGGGAGAGCATTGAGCCTCGAGACTGTCGGCTAGGCATTCCGCTTTGTCGATGTCGTCGAAGGCTATGGTTTTGTCGGGGCGTACTAGGGGGGGCATAGCAGCTATCTGCTTGGATTTGAGTTTTCTCTGGAGTTCCCAGAAGGCCTGATGGGTGGGCTGTAACTCGCTCAGCATCTTATCCCAGCTCGCGTCACGCAGCTCCGCCATGCGTGTCTTTACAGATCTCTGCAAGTAGCGCATGTGGGCTTTGTTGGCGGGACAGGGAAAGTTGCTGTATGCACGGGTGGCCGCGTTCTTCTCGGTCAACAGAGCACGCGCATCGTCCGGGAGTTTCAAGTAGCGGTTATCCGCTTCAGGAACCTCCCTTGAACTGTCGTTCAGGACGGTTTGCACATGGTCAGTGAGCGAGTCGATCGCAGCCGTCGTGTCCGCGATTGAATCGAAAACGTTTGGGATGGAGTCCAATTGGGGGGACGTGTTGGTTTTCAGCTTATCGCCTACTTGCCTCCAGTCCGTCACCCTTTTGGTGGCTGGGGGTTGGTTGGGGTCAGAGGGACCTATGCGGGGAGCCAGTCGTATGACTACTGGTCGGTGGTCCGAGGTAAGCTCGTGAACCGTTTCTATTGAGTCTAATCTTAGGTTGACGTTCTTAAGGAGCGCCACGTCAAGAATGTCGGGGGCATGATTAATTTGGTGGGGATAGTGGGTTGGAGTCATCGGAGCGATGACGTCAAAGTTTTGAGCGAAGGAGAGATTGTACAATTGATGCCCTCTGGAGTTGGTAAGGGAGCTATTCCAGGAGGGATGTTTAGCGTTGAGATCGCCTGCTATGATAACAGAGTCACTCATGCCAAATAGGATTTTTAGGTCGTCCGCGATGGGTTGGAATCCCCCTGCGTGGTTGGGAGAGATGTAGGCCGATACTACGGTTACCGGCTGATGGCCAGTCATAGCTAGTCGGCAGATGGAGACTTCTAATTGTGCTAGCGGGGGAGGGTCAATAGGGATGCAGTACAGATCCTTTTTATAATAAATTAGTGTGCCGCCCAAGTGGGCATGCGACCTATCGTTACGGATTACACGGTAATTTGCAATGGCTGGATTACGGTGATTGGGTTTTAGGAAGGTTTCCTGTAAGAGGAATAAGTCAATTCGATGATCACGGAGGAACTCCGATATTTCATCTCGTTGACCATGGATGCCGTTTGCGTTGAAGACGCCGAGGTTGAGGGATCTGGGTTTAAATCTACTTAAGGCCGTGTTATTCATGATGATGAGATAACAGAGAGGGCTTGGGTGATGTCCTGGTTCGCGACTAATACGGCCAGGAGAGATTGGATGTCGCCGCTTTGCTTAGCGGCGACGATATCGCTTGCCATCTGAGCCGCCCGGGGCGTGCTGAATATGGCGAAGGCGCTGGCAATGATGTTAATATTTTGCGCAGCGATATTATAATTGATCGCGGGGTGCAGTGCTTGAGGAGCACGTACGGGTTTCGAGGCGGGCGCTATGGGTGCGGGGGGAGCGTAAGGCGTGGTAGGCGCGGAGGGCGCGGGGGGCGCGGCGGGCGCGGTGGGCGCGGCGGGCGCGGTGGGTGGGGTGGCCGCTGAGGGCGGAGGGACACGGTTACGCGGATCCATGAGAGAGTACATGGGGGTTTGAGGGAGCGGGGGCCTCGCGGTGGCCATGGCTGGGAAAGCCTGCTGGTGGTGGAGTTGAGTCCAGGGGCTAGGTCTCTGAGGACTTAGCCGCTGGGGGATTTGGGAGGAGGGAATGAGGAATTCCCTCTGTTTTGTCTGCCGAGCGTCGAGACGCTGGGTCAGTTTGCCTGGGTTCGACTTTGGTGCCTTAGGGCATCCGCGGTAATTGGCAGTATGCCCTATATTCCCGCATAGCACGCAGCTAGGTGGGCTATCGCAGAGATTGCGATCTTTTGGTCGTGAGCAATCCGAAGTGCCGTGGTCGCCCAGGCACTTGACGCACCTGGGTTTGGCATGGCAGTTCTTCTGCGCATGGCCGTACAGCTGGCAATTATGGCATTGCCCTATGGCGCTGTTTTTCCAGGGCTTCTCAATGGTGAAGCCCATTAGGTTGCAGATCGTCTTGACGTTGAATATGGGGTGATGCCCCTCGGTCGGGGAGCACACGACTAAGATCATGTCGTATGCTTCTCTACCGCGCGAACGGTGCATGCGGTGCACTTCATCGACTGGTATCCTTTGCGACTGAAGGTCTGCTAGGATGTCGGATGGGGAGATTTCCTTGGGGATCTTCTTGATCACCACACGGATCTGTCTGTCTTCTGGGAGGGAGTAGGTGTGGAATGACACACCTCTCGCTTGCAGAAGGGTATTCAAGTCCCTATAGTCGCGGGACGTCGCGAGTGTGACTTTTATACCCTGTTGGGTCGATCTGGCGTTGGTGTAGTTGATCCTCTGCTCAACACACCATTTGGAGATGGCCGTCCACTTCTCCTTGTCTTGGATGAAGACAGGGGGAGGGGGCGCGACCTTCTTGGTACCGGGGGGGTTTTTGGCGGGGGCATCCTGCGCGGAGGATGGCGTACTCGCGATCGGGCGGGGGGTGGGGGGGGAAACTACGGGGGATCCTACGGGGAGGGGGGTGGGTGAGGGTGGGGGAGCATCCCTATCTACATAGTGGGTAGACGGGCTATCATCGATGGCGACTACTTTGGACGCCTGAGAGGAGCTCTGCTTCTTCATCTTCCTCTTACCGGAGGTGACAGCTGTGAAGCCGTCATCGTCCGACTGCGAGCTCGAAGAAGAGGCATGCTCTTCGTTATCGGAGGGGAAGGGGGTGGGGGCGCGCTTTGAGGAAGCGGGCTCGCTAGTATCCATCATGGTAGATGGTACTGATTGCGATGCTGCGAGTGCATCGCTAAAAGTGTCTAATTGATCTGAAGGATCGGGGGGAAAGTGCTTCTCAGCGATCGACTCGACCACTGGACCGAATTCCTTGCTGAGAGACGGATCGATCTGAAGGATCTTGCTCAGAGCTTGAAGGAGGATCAGGTTGTCTTTCCTGAGGGAATCTAACTGGTCATTGATAGACCTGAATTTGGCCTCCATATTAAGGTGGCTCATTTTAACTAAAAAAAATTTAAGAGAGAATTATAAAACTCCTAACGGCCCTAATCCTAACTCCCCGGGCGGACTACCGGGGATGTGTGAAACCCTCCCTGCCGGGTATAGGCAGGGAGGTTGAGTACTTATTGTGAGCCCTAAGCTTGCTTTTGCCCGTTGCCTGTCTTATTGTGCAACGGGGTCCTGACCAGTCTAGTGTGAAGGGTGTAGACACACCCAACCACTCTAGGTGTGTAGCTGTGGAAGCAAAACTGTCACCAATGCCGACTAGGAGACCCCCCAAGGCCGAACACTGGGACCCGTCCAATTGACTGCCTAGCCCTGAAGGGGTTCGGCGGGTGTAATTGGGTCAACACCCCCTCGGTTTCGTTGGCACCGTATGGTATCCACCGAGGACCACGAAACTGTGGTTTTGCCCTGAAGGGGCCTGTGACGCGCTACGTTTTGACTGTTAATCTGCTAACAGAAATACTTTATTAATTGTGTCTTGAAAAAGACAGCAATTAATAGCTGAAGAACTGGAGAGTCGCGAAGAACAGGAACCACCGGCTTGATATCAGGAACCACAAGCTTGAGTGATCAGGAACACGAAGAGCAGCACGACCGTCCGCAACCGATGCCAGTTGCTGAGAGACAATTGTAAAATCAGACCCGATACCTTAAGTAGATTTTTACTATAGGGCAAGTAGCGGGTACCATTTGTGCAAACACAATAATTTGCTCCTATACATCAGGGCAGTTCGCTATTCAGGGACGCGACAGAGGGTCGGGGTATAGCTGGGTATTTCCCATTTTGCTATGACGAGGGTGTTTACACAAATGAGGGAGGCAGGGTTGCGCAGGTGCAAGTTATGACATGATAATTACTTCTAGAACAATGGATTACGTAATTATAAACACAGATAGGTATTCTCATTGTTTTAAATAGGTATTCAGGTGGGAAATAGTCTAGTCAGTGTTGTAGTCATAATCAAAACATTGTATTATGACTGACAACGGAGTTATATACCTTTTATTACATAAGGACAGGTAAACAAGAGAAAATAAGGTATTTTTAGTTACCTGTAGACACGGACAAATGTCTAACACATCTTTTAGTTAAGTCGGTGTCTATAGGTACATTGGTTATTGCTAGAGACCTGATTTTGTGTCAGGAATCTTTGATTTTAATAGACTTTCTTGTTCTAACTTGTCGGATCATTTATTCGAAACATTCTATATTAGTTGACATGTTAGAACTGGGCCAAAACTTTCCAGATTTGATGCTACCTACTGGACTTCATGTCCCGACTTGATTAATATCCACACATGATTCGACTTGATACTATTTTAACATGTGCAGATGTACTTACTAACAATAATCAGTTTATTAGGTAGGTATTTAGTGTGCTTCCTTAACAATTATTATAAGTTGACTATCAGGATCGCAATAAATTCGTCGATCGCGAAAAAAAGGAGGTTCTTTGGTCAGGAACGAAGTGCCTTACGCGATACTCGTACACACAAATTCAAATTCTGATTTCAAACTCATTTATTCAAACTAGGCTGAGAATCAGCACTTTTAGAACGTCAAAATTATATAAGAATCAAAAATAAGTCCCCCAAAAACGCCCGCCCTTCAACACATCCTAGTGTTTTAGCTGGGAAGAAGAAGTGGCGCAACAAACTGCCCAGAGCACAGCTGTCCGTCCAGGTAGAAAAACTTGATTGTATACAATAGTATGCAAAATAATTTACATAACGCAACACAAAACATTCAATTCAATTATTTGCTTTTTTTTTTAACGTTGCACGTAAACGCACCCACATTACAGGAGAAATTCCAAGTATGGGGAATTTCTCCTGTATTGTGGGTGCGTTTACAAACATTTAAACTCACATACACAAATAGCCAGACCCGGAACAACTACTTGTAGATCATACAAATATTTGTTCCGTGCGGGCAGCAATCAATAGCTTAACCACTGTTCTAACCGTGCCGTAAATAAGTATATAAATATTAGCTAGCACACGCCATAATACCAACAAAAAACATTGAAATCTATACTCAAGCGAAAATAAAAACTAAAAATGTAAACATAACTTAATATCCGAATGAAAGCTTCCAGGCATAAAGGGCGTACCCGCTAACATACCTTTAACTATTAAAGCTGTAACTCGAAGCCACAAATGATAAACCATCGAAGCAAAAATAAATAAACATTTAATTACTAATAACAATAACAAAACCATGGTCAGCAACACGACCAGTCACCACAAGCGGCACACACTCAGGCAACACACTCGTATTAATAGAAAGACTCAGAGAAAGAGAAAGAGAAAGTCGCATGGAGGGGCATAACGCTTTTTCCTTACGTGACGATTTCTACCAGTCATATCGAGTTTCTTCAGCAAAGCTTGTGGATAAAACTGTGTAGAAATGAGCCCGAGCTGAACAATGAATGCCTGGAACTCAATGCATCCTCGTCGCGCTGGTATTAAAATGCCTACGTTGGCAATGCAATCTATCGCAGACCGGTCCGACTCGGACCGTTGGAATTTGAACGGCCACCAATAATAAGCCAGCAAGTTATCATGGTTTCAAAACGTTGTTTTTTAAGTTTGTTTTTCTAATGCGTTGCATTTATATACTTACGTGTACTTAGTAAATAAACGAAATTGATGGAAGAATAGATACAGATAGACAATTTTATAGTAGGAAAGTACTATGTAAAGTCTTATCAATTTAATTGTTAAGTTAATAAGTTAATGTAATCTGTGGTGATCTTAGATTATGACCATGTTCATGGAAAGATGCTCAAATTATTCCATTACCTAAAAAGTCCAATACCGCATCTTTTTCTGAATATCGTTAAATATCCGTCTTACCATTCCTAACTAAAGTCCTCGAACGGTTAATCCACAATCAATTAAGCACTTTCCTCCCTAAAAATAATCTTCGCAACCCCTTCCAGTCTGACTTCCGTCCTAGTCATAGCACCACCACAGCGCTTTTGAATATTAGGTACCTACGGACGATATTAGGTCAGCAACGGAAAATGGCAATCTAACGGTCCCAGGTTTGCTATATTTCAGTAATGCTTTTAATACTGTTGATTTCGATGTTTGGCTTGACATTTTAATAATTATCTCCATCGGTAATTGACTGGTTTCGAAGTTACCTGGAGTAATATACTTCTGCCGGTGTACCTACCTTTTATTTTCGCAATTTTTATTAAGTAATCTCCGATGAACTAATTTCTTCCTACCATCTATATACAGATGATTTACAAATTTTCTCACGAGCTCCTCTCGGAAATCTTTCAGAGGCTAATCATAAAGACTAATTGTGATCTGACCCGTACATGCAACTGGAGCAAGAAGTATGAACTTTAGGTCAACCCCGTAAAGACGCAGGTTCTTGTGGTGGGCAGTTCTAGTATGGTCTCAAGGATTGACTGGATGACTTTTCCCCAAGTTTCTTTTGACAACTCAGTTATCCCCTTCAGCGAGAAAGTTAAAAACTTGGGGATTTTTATTGATAAGAACTTCTCTTGGACTGCTCAGCTATAGGAAGTTAGCCGCAAGCTGTTTGTTTCCGCTACATCTTTGAAGAGACTACGTAATTTTCTACCGACTGCCCACCAAGATTGCGCTTGCATAATCACTTCTTCTACCCATCTTTGAATAATCAAAACCTTAGGTACCTACTTGCTACCTTGGTTATGCTGATGCCAGCTATCTTGACCTTACTCAAGACCAACTCAATAAAATTGAGCGGCTTCAAAATTGTTGTATAAGGTTTACGCAAACATGACCATGTTTCCGAATTTCGTGTGAAGCTCTAGTGGTTACCAATTCACGTACGCAGGAATGTTCATATTCTTTCCCTGTTGTATAATGTGCTCTTGTTCCCTTCCACTCCTCTTTATCTCAAGAAACGTTTACAGTTTCTTCTTGAAATGCCAATGCATTCCACAACTTTCCTTGACAAATCCTTTACTGTCCAATAAAGAGTGCGTAATTGCTTGTTTTTAAAGACTCGTGAATGAACATTACTTGTCGTTATGATTTTGTTCTCGTCGTTAGCTGTAATTTATTTTCGTTGCTTTTATAGTTAGTATGTATATATCTATTATATAGCATATATCTGTGTATTTATATACTTTTTATTTGCACCAAAGACAGCCCATTACATGTCCAGAAAATCACTGTCCATTCCAAGGTTGCCCGGAAGATAAAGCCGCTGATTGTTTATTTTGTTGTGCTTAACTTTTTCTTTTTGTAATGTTAATCTAGTGTACAATAAAGTATATATAGGTACTTTATTGTACACTAGATTAACATTACAAAAAGAAAAAGTTATGGAAAAAAATTATGGAAAAATATACTTTTTTTTTCCATAATTTATTTATTTATTACATAATAGGAAATTGTAAAATTTTCGGTAAAACTCGTCTTCGTAGCGATGATGGAGAAAATATCTTGGTTTTTAAAATGAAAGTCTTTAATTTTATAATTTAACAACGTATTTTCTAAAAAAAACTTGAAACAATGATAAAACTATTTTTTTGTAATTTGTCCTGTATAATAATACTTACCGCAATATTCCAAAGGAATTTTGCACATATCACGACTCGGAGTTGCGAGCCGTACTCCCCGCCCTCTTAATGCTTTTTGCCTTATTCTTAGTTAATTTCTTGCACCCGGTTAGACTGGAACGCGAACCAATAGTTGGGTAAAGACTAGGCAGATATTGATTTATTAGTTCATAAATATTGTATAAGGCTATTAATAACTATGTCATTAATTTCTTTGCAGAATGTAAGGGCATAGAGCAGTGGATGACGACGACAGTCCATGATCAGGTTCCTCACCACTATCGGTGAATCGGTAGGTAGTCTTGAAAGAAAAAACAACTGACATTTGCTGTCACGCAGTCGGGAAAAAACGTAGATAGAGGGAAAAAAGGAAACTGGAAAAATCACAAACCTAAACTAGGAAAGATGTGCCCGAGTGTTAACGAAGTTGCGTCCTAAAACAGACGTCAGTTTCTATTTTTTGTTTTTGACTTATTTCGGAAACTAGTGGTCTTAGGCAAAAAAAAAATGATTTAACCTCAGCGTGAAAAGCGTGACAAGCCAGGAATATATTGAATAGCAGGTTCATAAATAAAAATGTTGCATTTTATAATTAGAAACGATTTATTTTCTATACAAAATATTGAAACAAATTGTATTTTAAGCTTAATTTTTATACTCGTTCTATAACAATAACATTTATTTAATTGCAGATTTCAGTGAGGGAACTATGATGGCTGATTCGGTTCATGGTGATACGAGTGGATGACGTGTGGACGGATCCCACAGGAACAATGCATATAGATCACTTGTTATTTAGAACCACAGTCCATCTTCGGGTTCCTCCTCACTATCGGTAACCTGCAGGTCGTCTTGTATGGCCGGGTCAGGCTGGGAAAGAAAAAAGTTTTTAAATAAATCAAACAGGAACACACTACAGTTGCTAGGAACCTACCCGGTGCTTTTAATTTTTTTGGCTAATATCTCGGAAACTTGAGGTCCTGGGTAAGAAATAACGAAATGTTGGTAACCCCTCGTCGTTACATCCCCCGTGATGCCAAGCCCGATCCATGGATGGTTCCTTTGATTGACCTTGATCGAGACTTGACCTTGCCTCATAGCGTGATGCGTGACAATTGACAACCTAGCCTTCCAGTGCGACAGGTAACCGCGAAAGTTATGTTAACCAAGCCATTACATTAGCATTGGCAAGTCAGTCAAAATGTCATCCGTGGATCGGGCTCGACACACTTCCAGGTGTGTTACACAAGGGGCTACCAAAACTTCGTTATGTTTTACCTAAGACTGAGATGTTTGCTTAAAGAGAGTTCTACCAGCATCAAAACCGGCCAAGTGCGAGTCGAACCACGCATACTGAAACGTGCATTAGGTGAAGATGAATGTTATCTGAATAAACTTAAAAAAAAGGAAATAATGAATAAATAATTTTATTGTTATATTATTTATTAAATCCTAGTTGCTTACCTGCCAGTTCTCCGGTGGTTCTTCCTTGAACTGTGGAGGCGGTTCCAATCCTGTGCCTCCCAACATTTGGGGCTCCATGCCCATATTGCCCATATTACCCATGCCAGGTTCCATTGGTTCCTCCTACACAAATAATATACATATGATTATTTTTTCTTTAGCATGGGAATGTCACATAATAATGTACATGACAATGTTCAAATCCTATTGCAAACAAAATGTTGTTTAGGACCTTTTTATAAGAGAAAATCCATAGCTGCAACAAAAAAAAGCACAACAGCCTATCGCTGATCGTTAATTAATAATTAAATAATTATGTAAGTATTATAACTAGAATATTAATAATAAATTGCAATAATTAATATCGTAACACCGAGTATTTAGTTTTAGATGTAAAAAAAGTATTTGGGAACTTTCCAAATGCCTTTTTTACACCTTAAACAGTTACAACATCAAATTCAGTGTTATTATAATTGCAATTCATTGTTAATACACATACAACTAACCAAATGTAGCTAACTAGCCACATTTCTTAGTTCCATACAGTAATATTGCCAAATAGCGAAATATTTGACATCTATTTGCGACGTCACCCACTTTCAGAATTAACGCCCACTCAACCTCATCTCAAATTCACTTTTTATCTCGCTCGCACCATACTGCTCGCGGACTGAGTGAGAGCGAGACAGTGGGGTGCCGTCGGCTCCAAGGCGGAAATAGTTTAGGTAATTGCTTTTTACGACGAAAATAATGGTAATTTAAAGAAAATAAAAAACCAAGTCGCTGCTTTATAGTTAGTTCAGTTATTATGCAAAGATTCATGATCAAATTTGAAGTGTTTTTTTTATACCAGCGGGGTATTGTTCGGTTTGGAGGTAACTTTGTAATTTTTTTCCATCGAGAAAATTTTTGGAATCGTGTTTTCGATAAACATAGTACTTAACATTAATCCTCAATTTTACCATATATTTATTTCAAAATAATAAGCAGTGATAGCCTAGTGGTGTGACCGTCAGACTGACAAGTCGTAGGTCTCGAGTTCGAACCCAAGGCACGCACCTCTGACTTTTCGGATTCATGTGCGTATTATATGATTATCACTTGCTCAAAAAACGGTGAAGGAAAACATCGTGAGGAAACCGGCATGCCTGAGAGATATTTCTCGACGGCATGTGAAGCCAAGTCAGAGGCCCGTGGGCGGCTTTAAAACTCTGACACCAGGTTAGTTTACTAACCACACGAAAAGAAGAAGATTTCAAAATTAATGCTGCAGTATTTTCGGCAAAACGGAGGATCATGCTAAGTCATTTGAGGTAGTATAGGCTCTTAAGTTCTGATTTGATTTGAGCATGATTACTGACAAATGCTTGCAGTACTGGACAGGTCCACTCGAATCTGTGGGTTCTGTCCTCTAAAGACCATTTCAGACACTAATCTACATGGTCCTCACTTGTTTCGACCAAGATTATGTCTGGACTTTAAAAGAGACTTAACACTGAGTTTGTTTCGCAATTTCTTTTCAAGTGTAGTCAGATAGGTAAATCGACTATATCTAGCATTATTTTTATATGACGTATACTAGTGATTCCGAGGTCCTATTTACGGAATTCATCCGTTTCATTTCATTTCAGCCTTTGAGTCAATGACTTTAAATACGTATTTATGACTTTGAACGATTTCATTCAATGATTAAAAGATTGGCCCTGTATTTATTTTAATTTTACCAAGAAAACCTATCACCCAAGAATAAACACACTTTTATCGTTTCGTTTTCGGTTTTCGGTTGAAAGTGCAAATGATGCCGAATTTCGTTTTCGGCCGGAAAAAAAATACCATTTTCGGTCAGACTCCAATGAGAATTTATGAATGCAAATTATGAATTGAAGTATAGTCAAGTATATTACCTTGACAACAGGCGGGAAGGAGTAGTCAGTGCTGTGTTGGTCGAGATCCACGAAGTCATCGGAAGGCTGTGGCGGTTCGTCCGGCACCTCGCGCTTTATTAGGAACTCTGATGTGTCGAAACTTGGCTCGCCTAATGGCGGGTCGTCATCTGTAACCAAATACAACATTTTAGGGCTGACTAAAACAACACCACAGATTTATACAGGTGGGATACTCCGCAAAATTATTTAAATTAAAAGCAACTTTTGCCACGACACAATAAAGTGCAAATCAGATCGCACAGCACTAATCACCTACAGTTATATTCACCTAGAAGTTGCCTCTCTTTCTATCGCGGGACTAAAACTGCGGAGTTTCCCATCTCTAAAACAACACTGAATTTAATTGAAATCCGGTTCAATAAAACTAGTCAAATTAAATTTGTTTTCAAATCTCCACAGACGTGACGGGTATCGATATGTAACATCACGCTTTGTTTCCCAAGGGTTGGGTTGGGTTATAATCGGCATCGCCGATTATACACAACCATCAAATAGTTCAAAAATCGCGCGCGCAACATTGTCGCTCCGTCGCAGGCGGGACTGGCGGGTTAGACGCGCAGCGCATGCTTAGTTGGCGACATGGCAACACGGTAACTAGCAGTGTTTGCAGTTTGCTGAGCGTTAGCTGAGCGATGTATTGTTTCGTGCCGGTTTCACGTCACCACTATTCGTGATTCTGTTTAACACACAGTGAAGTGAGGACTATAACACACTATAAGCCATCGATACCGGTATCGCCGATTATTTACTAGAATAATCGGTATCGGTATCGTACCGGGAAAATTATGTATCGTTACATCCCCAGTCCCAAGTAATAGGGGGCGAGCCTGTTGATATCAGCCGGGCACAAATCCAGACTCCTGGCTGCTACTGAGAAATTCCAGATAGAAAATCCCAATGACACTGCCCAACCCAGGACTTCATACTCGGCAGTAGTGCTTGCGACCACTAGAGACAAAACGTTAAACCTTTTTGTTTTTAATTTATTTATTTTTTATGAATACTAGTGAGTAGTGACCGACCGAAACTTCGTTTTTGTTTGGGACCATTTTCGGCCAAAAAATCATTTGGCTATATTTTGTTTTCGGCCACAATCCAGCCGAAGCTCCAGCCAAGCCGTAAATGAGAAGATCGTGAATTATCGCGCGTCACTCGGCCTACTTCGTAAAGCTGGGCAATATCCGGTGAATCAATACAACAAGAAATACACGACAATTGGATCCTATAATAGGATTATCGTATTTTATTAGTTTTAAAAGCCTATATTTGCTCTATTTCTCCCTAGGTGTAAAAAAAAACAACTAGATTTCAGAGAACAGCGAAAATATTAATATTTTTTCATTTCTAAATCATTTTCGTTTTCGGCCGAAAATAAGACTGAAGCCGAAGCTTGATTTGTTAAAATCGGTCGATCACTAATGAATACTAAGCTGTCGGTTCGTATATAGTCTTGTTTGTAATAAAAACACACATCTACAGTATATTAAAACTTCGTCATTCTGAAATCGACTTTATTTCCATGAGCTTAAGGTTGACATAACAGTTTGTTTCAATACTATATTTTCAATTGTTAAATCATTAAATTGATTAATAGAACTCACCTTGATACGGTGGACGTACTGCAAGTTCCACCATAGCTTCTGCGGCCACCTTCTGTTCCACCTCTTCGAGTTCTGAACTGCCACTGTCAGAGTACTGAAGATCTGAACGGTAAAAAAAACAAAAGTAAGACCGATAGGGCAAACAGCAGAAAATATATTGTTGGTATTTCAAAAAGTACATAAACCATGCAAAAAAAACGATATACCTTCTTCTAGTGAGTTTTGATCTTTTCTTGGTCTTCCCCGTTTCCTTGGAGTAGCACCTAGAAACAATATAAAAATATTATAGTCAGTGAATAACAGGGTAGTCCTACTGTCATAAAGAAAAAGAAACAAAAGACTCGCACAAATAGAAAAAAAAAACAGTATAAAAAGAAAGTCCTGTTCGAGGCCAAAAGGCATCCTTTGGACATAATTCTCCTCTGCTTTGTTAGATGCCGAAGATACATCAAGTACTGTCTGAACTGATTGATTGATTGATTGATGGATTACTCTTATTAATTAGCAACCGACTTTAAAAACGCATTTATTGCGATAATATTTTTCTTGTAGACAGCAGTGATACCCTAGTGGTGTGATCGTCGGACTGCCAAGTCATAGGTCTCGAGTTGGACCTGTGACTATCCGGATTCATGTGCGTACGAGGGCTGCACTAAAAGTATATGGAATACTTCCACTGTTCCTGTCATATTAAAATCTTTTTAATTGAAAACTCCTTGGTTTCAAAAATTCAATTTTAATTTTAAAAAAGATTCTCGGTCTTGTCTCAAGGTTTTGTCAAACTTGTTTAGTCGTTGAGAAAATGGAATTTACTCGAGAAAATTCAAGAGCGATGATTTATTATGACTTTCGAAGTGGTTTAACACAAAAACAGTGTGTTGACCGGATGATTTCTGCATTTTTTGATGAAGCCCCATCCAAAACCACAATTTATCGCTGGTTTGCTGAATTTCAACGTGGACGTGTCAAGCTCAGTTATGATCCCCGTCAAGGTCATCCAAAAACTGCAGTTACCCCAGAAAACGTTGATGCTGTGCGTAAGCTGATTGAGGAAGATCGACATGTGACATACCGCGAAATTCAGGCAACTTTAGACATTGGCAAGAGTCAAATACAAATAATGCATGAACAATTAGGTGTAAAAAAGTTGTTTTCCCGATGGATACCGCATTCGCTCTGTGAAGAGCAAAAAGCGGCTCACGTTACTTGGTGCGTCAGAATTCTCGAAAGATTCCACGCAGGATCCTCAAATGCTGTATACAACATCGTATCAGGTGACGAATCCTGGATATACGCGTACGAACCCGAAACAAAAAACCAGTCACGAGTTTGGGTGTTCGAAAATGAGTTAAAGCCAACAAAAATTGTTCGTTCACAGATTGTTGCAAAAAAAATGGTGGCCACGTTTGTCTCCGAAACCGGCCATGTTACGACTATTCCTCTTGATGGACAAAGAAAGGTTAATGCAGAATGGTATGCTAGCATTTGTTTGCCACAGGTCGTTTCTGAACTCCGTAAAGAGAACTGCAACCGCCGCATCATCCTCCATCACGACAATGCGAGTTCTCACACCGCGCACAGAACAAAAGAGTTTTTAGAGCAAGAAAACATAGAATTATTAGACCTTCCGCCGTACAGCCCCGACCTAAGCCCTAATGATTTCTATACTTTCCCTAAAATAAAGAATAAATTGCATGGACAGAGATTTTCATCACCTGAAGAAGCTGTGGACGCCTACAAAGCAATTTTGGAGACCCCAACTTCCGAATGGAATGGTTGCTTCAATGATTGGTTCCATCGTATGGAAAAATGTGTCAAATTTCGCGGAGAATACTTCGAAAAGCAATAAATACATTTTTAAATAGTAATGTTGTGTCACTTCCTTGATTCCCGAAATTTTCAGTTCCTCCCTCGTATTGTATAATTATCACTTGCGAAAACATCGTGAGGAAGCCGGCATCCCTGACAGATATTTCTCGACGGCATGTGAAGCCAAGTCAGAGGCCCGTGGACGGCATAAAAACTCACCGGGGGGTAAAGGGACACCAGGTGAGTAACTAACAATGCGAAAAATTAAAAAAGAAGTAAGAATTGTAGACTTCTATAAAACTCAAAACTAAAAGCATTTATTTCAACTAAACCATTTACAGGCACTTTTGAATTGTCAAGGGGTCAGTCAGTCAAAAATATGAAGCTAGTTGCCCATTCCAAAGCGTCGTAGGTACCTATGGAGAAGAACGGGCAAGAAACTCCACAGACACTCTTTTTAATAAAAAATGTGATACAAAATATTGGTTACATCATTCATTTTGAAATTATGCATGTGAGAACAATGTAGAAAGACGTGCACGTTCGTAAAAGAGTCCGTAATAAAAAGAATAAAAAACAAAGAATCATTCAAAAACTTAAAATAAATTAAAATAAGCCATGGCAGCTAAGAGATGACCAGTCCCAACTGACGGCGCCCGTTCACGAACATGACGCATGGATCATATCATACATAATTCCCCTCTTCCATCTTACCATCAGCAGCTGCAGTAGAAGTGGAAGGCTTGTGCTTCCTGGGCCGGCCGCGGCCGCGCTTCTCGTCGGGCGGGCGCGGCGCCGGCTCGTCCACGTCGAGGTCGGAATGTTCCGCCTCCTCCAACATCTTCTGCTGTACTCGAGATATGTTTGCCTCTAATTGACTTACGTGCTCGCCGAACTGCAGGGAAAAGTAGTGAAACAAAACAACTATTATGTTAATTATTTGTCAGGTGGGATCACGAAAGATGAAAGTAATAGAGGAAGGCCTTTGCTCGGCAGTGGGAATTATTTATTCAAGAGATGTCTCAATATAGTCAAGCTGACAATAATGTTTTTATTTTGTCGGATAACGAAAAATTCTGAGTGATTTGCTACCGAAACAAGAGAAAAAAAGGGAACCTTTAGTCAAAGGTACTCTACACAAGGTACGGGATGGTTTTGATTCGTGATGTAGTAAGTCCTTGCTATGTCGCATCTTTCAATGGTATTTAGTACTCTTAACAATCACTTATAGAACATAGTAAACAATAGCAATGCACATAAAAGATTTAAGCTTGAAAAATAATGTTACCTGTTCAAGCGAGTCTTGTGTAACCTTGAGTATAATTTCAGCCTGCCTTGTAAACTGCGAATTGGGTCCATTGTACCCGCGACAGTTGTCCACTAACAGCTGAACGTCGCGTAAGAATTCGGCGCGACTGTGATACTTGTGAGCTGGAATGTTTTTATTTTATTAAAATTGTCTCATTTAGGATACCGTGTGAAGAGAACACTTAATGAGAACCTGCGGAGATACAAGACTATTGTTTACTTAAAAGAAAGAAAGAAAATACATTTATTTGGCACTGACTAAAAGGCAAACAAATAGAAAAAAAATAAAAAAATAAAGGAAAGAATACAAAATAAAAAGTGTAAAACTGCGTTACATGATACTAGCAGGAATGTGTGCCTCGCGGCTACGCCAAATAGGCCCAGTTCAGCAAAAATGCCAGACAACTAGTGCCTGACGCTGGTTTTCAACTGGACCTGAAGTGTGAGGTGACGGATGTAAATCAGTTTTATACCGCAATGTGTGTATGTAGGTATACTTTAATAAAATAAATAATTAATATTTCAAAATAGTTAGATCCTAGGTATTAAATATAATTGCAAGACAACAAAACAAATTCAAATCGACAATTAATAACAACACTTAGTGTTAGACAATAGTCTTGTATCTCTAGTTTAGAGTACGCTGCTGCAGTACTGCTCTCAAAACGGTGAAGGAAAACATTGTGACGAAACCGGCATGTCCTAGGACTAAAAATTTCAAGATATGTGACATTCAACAACGCACTGGTCGCGTGGAGGATAAAAGGTCCCTCTCACAGAAAGGGGAGGCCCGTGTCCCAGTAGTAGGAATATCATAAGTTGATTATGCTTACAGTACGGCCGACGAATCTTGGCCGATCTGAACATAGGCACTACAAACTTTCGCGCATGTTCTCTCACTCACACTCGCCTCACGTAACTATTTGGTTCCTTAAAAAAAAGCTTGCGCAGCCTTCTGCGCAAAGTTCGGATCGGCCATGGTTCACAAGCCGTACTTTACCTATGTAAGGTATGCTGCAAGCGTTATGAATAAAATCATACGGACAATAAGGCCGCTTTCCGAATTAGAACATAATCGCTTAAAGCGCTGACATCGATAATTGGCGTTCCGATTAAGATATCACGATTATGAGAGCTGAGGGCTGTCAACAATTCGTAACGCTCGTGAACGCGCTCACGGTCGCTCAACGTCAAAACTTGCTTAACATATTTCTATATGTATATACCACACATTTCTTCTTCTTCTTTGGTGGCGAACAGTAGCCAGATATACAATTTCGAAAATGCCACGTTAATTTAAAGATAAGATGCGAGTCAAAACAAAACAGCACAACTGCCATTTTTGACAGCACTCACGGTGATATTAGTAAAAGGCATGGTCGGCATTATCGCAAGATGGCGTATGTCATGACGTCATCTATGACGATTCAAGACGCAACGTTATCGTGCCCACGCTAATACGGTACGGTTTTTAGCACGCTCAAATCGATTACAGCGTAACTCGGAATGCACCCTAAGGGTCCATGAAGAAAAGAGAAGGAACGATAAGCGCTTACTCGTTGGATCACATCATTGTTTCACATGTCAACAGATCAGTCCTCTTACAGTTAAAACAAAAGTCATCCATGTGTAAAAAACTACCACAACTACAGAGTTGTGGTAGTTTTTACAAATGGATGACTTTTGTTTTGGCTGACTATGCTAACAGTAGCGTATTCAGCCTATAACACTCTCACTGCTGGGACACAGCAGGCCTCCTCTCTGAGTGGGCCGTAATCCACCACGCGGGCCTAGTGCGGTTGGTAGATGTCACAGGCCTTCGAAATCACAGAACTCCAAATACGCGGCCGTTATATACCACTGGGTCACTACTGCTCTTTAACTTTACAACTGTGTTAATATTCTACAAAGTTTCGGAAGTCTCATAAGTACATGATAGAAGAAAAGTCTTCGGTTATTATACCTTGTATCTTCTTGCCCATAGTTTCCATATCAATAGGTTTCTTGATCACATTGTAGTAGTCTTTTACTTGTTTCTTGTTGACCGGCTTCAAGAAAGGCCACGCTTCGGGCATAATCTTCAACTTAGTCGTCAGTAAGTTTTCTAAGATGAATGATAAAGCCACCTGGAAAAGAAAAGTTTTTGTATGAAAAAGTGGTACAAACTTCTTCGAAACAGGAAGAATTTTACAGTCTTTTAACTATAGATTGGATGATCGGATGCATATTTACCTGCTTACCTAAACTTGAGGTGCTGGCTATAATGGAATGCACTTAGGATCTAAAAATATTAATTCATTTGCTTATAACTGACTAACTGTAAGGTATTTACTTTGGAAACAGATTGTACCAGCAAATACATAAATAAGAATAAACATAAATAAACTACAGAAAAATAGAATGCGAATCGATAAAAAGAGCGGCGTAGCAACTTTATATTCCTGGTGCAAATAATCTCTGCCTTTGACAGACTATACTAATATAAGTCCAAATATAACCAAGCACAAAACACACATAATTATTTGAACATTTTTGTATATTACCTGGTCATTATCATCCAGTAACGGATTGATTTGTTTCTCCAGTTTCATCAATTGTTCTTCCTTCTCTGCTAGTTTTTCAACGCATCTCTGTAGCATTCGCTGCGCGGCGATCGTCAAACTGCTTGTTGGTCCTTCCAAACATTCAAAAGTATTAAGAGGTGTGTAAGAACAGCTTGAGTTCGTTCGGTGCATTCTGGGCAGACAGCCCCGGTAGTGGTACTGGGGACAGCCTTACTGAATAGCCTAAACTTTTACCATGCTACAAACTATTTTCTTGAAGCTTTTAATCTGTTGGCCACACGAGCTATAATAATAATCCATTTAATTCAGGCGACGCAGGCCCATATATAAATGCCTAAACCTAAACATTTATAATTATTCTATACAGGGTGTTAAAGTAACGCGTGCCATAGCTTAGGGGTAGGCTAAGTATCGATAAAGGAAGACTACTTCATTCTAATTTAGTACTTACCTACTAACTTAAAATAGCAATCGTTTAGAAGAAGAAGAAGTGATGGACAAAATGACAACGCGTTCGATAGTAGGTAACTAATTAAAGCATTTAAACAAATAAAATAATTTTAATTCTAATATAGGTTGATGTTTTTTTTTTTCTGGATTCCTTTATAGATACTGAACCTACCTCTCAGCTATGGCACGCAATTACTTTAACACCCTGTATATTATAATATCAACAAATAATTATGGTACACGAAATGATGACTAACGTTTTGCGCTGCGTGGTATCGCGTAACCTTCCACGAAAACATCGGTACGCCACACCTTTCGGACAAAACTCTTCTTTAATGAAGGTTTCTAGGTACTGAGTTGGAAACCGCAACACAAACAACTTGAATTTTATGTTATGGCGCGACTCCAACGTCTCTAGTATCATTTGGCAGGTAAAGTTAGATAATTAGAAGGCTTAGGAAGGAAGGAACCTTCTAAGTTAATTTTACTATTTACTCAACAAAAATAAATGTCATTATTTCTGCATGCTAATTAAATTCAATAAAACGACAACGACAAGCAGCTAGTAATAAGAGTATAATCAACATTTCTACAGCATACTTTAAGCTATATGGACACTCGGGCACTTACAAATTCATCTTACGACTTTAACTTTATCTTGCGTCTAGTGCATGCATTCATTTGATCCCATATATACAGGGTGGATTTTTCAGATGGGGCAGTAAGGGCAGCTACAGTTCTCGCAAAACTTTATGAGCCCTCTGAACGTAGGCCCGAGTACTAAACCGCATAGATGAGTGCAAAATCATTTATTGTAAGCTGTGAAACATATTTTACTTACTGCGCAGCCACTCGCGTGCAACTTCCGAGAGCTCAAAAAGTTTTGCGCATACTGTACCTGTATCGTTGTAGCTACAGAAAAACGGTCTAACGAGACTGTCGTTAACTTTTTGAAACATTTTGATCTACATTCTGATCCTGAATTTGAAAAAAAATTACAGTCAGCAAGAAAATTTTTTCACAAAAACTTTTTTGATGCCAGTCAATCCTGTTTCTTATACGGGTCAAAATAACTATTAGACCAACTGAGGATTGAGAACTAGAAAAGTCAGAAATCGCAAGACAAAAAAAATTACAGTCAGCAAGATTTTTTTTTCACAAAAACTTTTTTGATGCCAGTCAATCCTGTTTCTTATACGGGTCAAAATAACTATTAGACCAACTGAGGATTGAGAACTAGAAAAGTCAGAAATCGCAAGACAGTGAATAGACTGGCCGAAAATAACCAAAAAAAAATGGAATGTCAAATTTCGAAAATACGCGTTATAATTTTATTTTATTTGAGATTTTTTTTTAGATAGTTTGTTGCTTTTAAATATACTTTTTCCATACAAAGGTTTTTTGCGATTTCTAGCTTTTGTAGCGGACAGTCTCTTTTAACGTTTTCCATACAAGTCAGAAAGTTCAAAATAATTGATAGAGATGCGATTTTTTCTCAGAACGTTGGAAATGACAAGCAATAAACTTATCTTGTTCTCAAAGCAAATAAATTTATAACACGTGTTGGTTCGCAGTTTTTTTTTTTTTTGTTAGTCTTTTCATCATAGAGTAAAGATAGTTTGTTTTAATAATTTCAGACTTGTACGGGAAACGTTAAAAAAGACAGTCCGCTACAAGTCAGAAATTGCGTAAAACCTTTGTATGGAAAAGTTTTTTTAAAAGCAACGAACTATCTAAATGTTCTTTTCAAAACAAATAAAATTATAACGCGTATTTTGATAATTGAAATTCCATTTTGCTTGTTTATTTTCGGCCAACCTATCCACCGTATAGTAAGTTGGAGTCTCATTTCCTACGAAATGTAAGGTAAAAGTTCTTTTCATTTTTTGAATTTTCTAGTACACAAACCTCATTTGGTATGAAATAGTTTTTCTGACCTTTATAAGAAACAGGATCGATTGGCATCAAAAAAAGTTTTTGTGAAAACTGCCCATTTACTTGTCGACTGTACATTTTTTACAAAATCTGTGAATGGCGATCAAAATATCTCAAAAGGTTAATGATAATCTCCTAAGACCGTTTTCTTGTAGCTACAACGGTTAAGGTAGCTGCCCTTACTGCCCCATCTCAAAAATCCATCCTGTAGGTATATGCTGCGCACTGTTTATTTTAATGCAAGTGACACAAGTGCAGACATATCATTGCACGAGTGTGAACATAGCTATAAGAGCGTTTAAACAGAAAGTGGGCAACGTCGCAAATAGCTGTCAAATATTTCGCTGTTTTGATTAATTTGGCAATATTACGATATGGAAATAAGAAACATGGCTAATCAGTGAACTAAAATATTGATTATGAAATGCAATAATTAATATCGTAACACCGAATATTTAGTTTTAAATGTAAAAAAAGTATTTGGAAATTTTCCAAATTTTTACACCTAAAACAACATCAAATACAGTGTTATAATTGCAATTCATTATTAAAATTCTAGTTCACTATTTAACCATATTTCTTATTTCCAGACATTGCAAAATTAATCAAAACAGGTAAATATTTGACAGCTATTTGCGACGTTGCCAACTTTTTGGATGAACGCTCTTAGGGCGTCGCCAAACATAGTTTCAAATACGAAAACACGTACAAAGTCAAATACCTGCAAGATAATGTAAAATAAGCAAAATATGTGTTATACATATTTTCCATTTCGCTATCCCGTTTTGCCAAATTTTTGAAGCTATGTCTGGCACCGACTTTACTCTAAAGTAGATTAAACTAGGTATAAAAAAATCAAATCACTCTAAAATACCGTTAGTACCGTTGTAAAGAGTCGAGTTCTCGACAATTTGATTAACATCTGCCAAGAACTCTTCTCTGCTCTGATAATGTTTCTGTCTGAGGTTGTCTCTTATTGTTTGCAGGTCCATCGGCCGGGATACGATGCGGTAGTAGTCCGCTACCAGCTTTGAACATTCAAAAAGAAATTGTATTAGGAGGTTGTCAGTTTAACAATTAATTTACAGCTTAGATAGGTGACGTACTTTCACTATGGCGGACGAATCATTGTAGTTTGAACCTTACGTCCATAAGTCGAGTCTCGAATTTAATACCCATTAATTTGTCTATAATTATGTTACTGTTTAACTGACTAACATTCGTTATACAGGGTGATTGGAAGATGGGTGCAAAGCTTTAAGGCGAAGATAGTACAGACCATTCGGAACCATTTAAGCCATGGTAGTCTCAGACGAAGACTTACCAATTTTTGTAACCTCTTACTTGTTTTTTTTTCGGAATTCCCAAATATTTATGTAAACTGCATAATTATGGCCAAATTGAATGATATATGAGTTCATGTTTTATTTATTTAATCAAAGTAATGTGTAAGCAATCAAGCAAAACATTTTTTAGGCTTCTGTGAACATTAAACATTTTTTACAGACATTTAAAATTCAGAATTTTTTTATAAATGTTTTTTAAACCTTATTAAAAAAAAAAATATTGTAAGACTTCGTCTAAGACAACCATGGCTTAAATGGTTCTAAATTGTCTGTACTATCTTCGCCTTAAAGCTTTGCACCCATCTTCCAATCACCCTGTATATCCGCCAACACTGCATGGCGGAATGTGTCTTTGCACTGAATTTTATATGTAACATTTTTGTACCAACCACACTATGCAAATAAACGATTTTGATTATGAGTAACATGACATCTTCCAACAATGACGATAAGGTGACCAGCCGGTCAGTTCATCTCTTTTTGACCCGGAGTCTTATTACAAGATAGTCATAGCAATATAAACCCTATCTTAAGACAATAACACTTACTTTTGGATTGACAGGGAACAAAAACGGCTGAACATCAGGCAGATGCCGCATATGATTGAGGACATCTTCTAGCAGTGACGACAAGGTGACCAGCGGGTCGGTTCGCCGTCGCTCCGCGGGCCTTCGCACGAGATAGTCACAGGAGTCTCCGGCGGTGCCGCGCCGCACGCGCCGGCCCGGGCCGCGCGGCTCGCCTGAGGTGGATCCGCCCGCGCGGCGACCTGAGCCACGGCGTTTTAGTTCTTCGGCTGATTGCTACGGAGTTAGAAAAAAAGTATTTTGAATTTATTTTCCCATTTAGTAAAAATCTATTGCACGTCCATGGTAAAAGTTAGACATTCGAAACGCCTTTATTGGTAGCAGTAATGACGGTATTAGTATTTCAAGTGTGTCATACACGGTTGAACTAAAAAAAATAACTTCATGGACTTAAATATTTACGATCCTACGGTTTGTTCATGCGCATATTTCGAGATCACGACCAGTAAGGACAAAAACAAAGTGTATAGTACCACAGTCTAGAAACCAATACAGTCGTTCGACGAAGCCGTCTAGACAGGGCAATCGTGCGGGGTGTGAGGGGTGAGGGGCGGGTAGGGCGAGCCCGAGCTGCATACGTCGCTATTGTTAGTAGTTCGGGACATGAATTTCAGGGCTAACACGTGTCTTGTTTACGTAAACAAAATGGCGGATGTAAAAGAGTGCCTGCCAGCATAAATTGAAACATCGCAAAAATATCCAATAAAAAATACGCAAATTGTTTGTTTCTGTGTAAACAAAAATATTACATTTATTTTCAAATTCAAAATGGTGGACATGATTTTTTTCAACAATGATATGGTTGTCATTATCTAGGTTTTTGGGGGGTGCTAATTACGAAAAAGATATCCATGTTGGAATCCAAGATTTGACGTTCATTTTTATTAAAAATCGATATTGGTGTCATCTTCGAGGTACCTCGGAGAGCTGATTACGAAAATGACATTTGTAATCCATCCAAGATGGCGGACTTATTTTTTAAATATAAATGATATGGGTGTCATTTTCGAGGTTCCTGGGGGTGCTCATTACGAAAATGACATTAATTTTGAAATCCAAGATGGCGGAAGTACTTTTTAATTATAATGATATGGGTGTCATTTTCGAGGTTCCTTGGGGTGCTCATTACGAAAATGACTTAAATTTTGAAATCCAAGATGGCGAACATAATTAGCCGTGATCCCTTCGGAGGATTACAAGCTCCTCCAGATGATTTTGTGGATTATATCCATAGCTTGGAAACAGAACTGATGTCGAAGTTTACTTCATTTACTGGAAACAATATTGGAAACAAACTATTTCAGCATTTAAGCACAATCAAATTCAAGACCAAACCATGTGCATGCTTTCCAATAGATTTTTTGCTAAAATTATTTATTAGGATGAGATTTTTTTATATAGTTAAGTTCAACAACAGAAGTTTAAAATCTAGTAAATCTAAAAACCGAAAATATTTGTCAGTTGCCCATTTATAGGTAATATGTAAAAAGTAAAGTACACTGAATATTAAAATTGTATTTTATTTGTATTGTTAACCAGCTGTTATTCCCAAATAAAATACAAGACAGACATGCAAAAAAAAAAAAAAATCCAGCGTCACTAAGGACAATGTAAAAATTGTAACGATATGTCCAAACTGTTGAGGCATTTAGAAGTTATGGCGGGACAAAGAAACGTACATACATACATGAAACCTAAAAACATTACCCTCCTTTTTTGGGCAGTGGTGTAAAGTCTGTGACAACCCTAGGTAAGTACCGTGGCCTTGTGCGGTGTCGGCATTTACGCAAACATCAAAGGCGTCGGTCCACTGTTGCTCTTTACACTGTGATAGTACTATAGCATCGAGGATGATATAAAGCAAGAGCGTTCCGATTTTTTCATGTAATACAAAACATGCGCATGAGTATTATAAATAAATGATAAAAAGTTTTTAAAAACTCTTCAACGCCTACTCTGATTTTAGTAACAGGTTCAATTGTAAAACAACATTCCGATATGTCTTACCTTAATAATCTTCGTGGGCAACGTCAACTTGGTGCCGTCAACGTATCCCATATCGTCGTCTTCAGGTTCCAAAGGCGGAGGTTCCACGTCAGTCTCAGGCGGCGATGCTGGCCAACCCATCGACCCCGTGTACAAAGGACACGCCTTGTTTGTACGCATGTGACCCACTTGACCGCAAGCACCGCACTGGAAGAGAAAATTTTAAATAAAAAATAAGTAAAATATCTTAAACGTTCTTGGTTCCAGAAGCCAGAGCTTTTACTTCAATTCTTTTAGGGTGCGGGGGCTAACTTTTTGTATGACTATCTTATATATTTCTCATCAATATCCTTTTTGTGTAATAATGAAAGCTAGTTAGGTTAGGTTAGTAATAGTAGACATAGAAAGCGGTCAGTAAGCGAAAACCTGGCGCAGTACGCCAGAATACAACGTGAGCGCCAACCACGCGCCACTACATCACCGTCGACGCTGCTCTGCTTCATTACTTTACTGATATTCTTTGTATTTCTAGGGTTATGTTTGATGTTACGTTATTATTAGGGCAAGCCGGGCTTTTGGGCTTGTATCAAGATACCGCTATTAGGGCGAACACGTTGCGCTAAGACAGACATTCCTGGCCTTATTATGAAACAAGGTATTTTTCTAAGAGTTCTAAATACTAAATTTAAAACCCGAGTCTAAGTTACCAATGTTGTATTAAGAACATTATCGTGGCTGGAATAAGGTTCGAAATACAAGCACTGGCTCGAAGATTTAAGCTTAGACCAAAGTTAGAACTCGTTTTGTGAGACGGACCATGTTGGCGCATCGTAAGTGCGTTTATTAGGTCGAAAGCGCAAGACTCATAAAATTATAATCATAATTTAATCATGAATACATTTCTCATAAGTTCAAATCCCCATTGAATGACTATTTCGTGAAATCATGACATTTGAGGTCAATGTAACTTCAATTCTAATATAAGGAGTTGTTTTGAAGGCTTTAATGATTATAATTCTGTAAATACATGTTTCTGTCGCGAATCATATTTTGATCAACATACAACCTGATACTAAACTGCAAATTTAAAAAAACGTAAGAAAATCTGAAATTCGAGGAGTTTTCGCCTTAAAGCCTTTTTACCTTTAGTTTCAGATCCGGCTTCAACTTGGCGCGACGCCGTGAGGAGGATGGGGTGTGTAGATCCGGTTCCTGCTTGATTTGTCCCAGCGGGATCAACGGCGACGGCGAATTCATCTCCATTGCCGAAGACATTATAGGATCTGGTGGAAAAGTATTATAGTAAAACTCAAACTCAAAGCTTTTATTTCAATTAAACCTTTTACAGGCCCTTTTGGATTGTCAAAGAGTCGGTCAGTCAGAAATATGAAGTTAGTTGCCCATTGCAAAGCATAGTAGGTACCTATGGAGAAGAACGGGCAAGAAACTCCACGGACACTCTTTTAAATCAAAAATTTGTTACAAAATATTGGTTACATCATTCATGTTGAAATCCTATGTGAGGACAATGTAGAAAGTACGTGCGTGCGTCCGTATTAAAAAGATTTGGAAGTGGAGGAGATCAAAGAATAGAAGTGGTTTCTTTTGAATGTTTTTTTCTTTTTTGTAGCAAATAGGTAACTTCTAAATAATATAAATCAATGACTCACTATCAGGGAACGGCCCAGGTACAGTGACGTTGCCAGCGAGTCTTTCTCTTTCTTGATTCCTCTTGATACGCCTCAGTTGTTCCTGTGTAATTATTTTTAAAGATAAATATAGTGATGTGTGACTACTACAAATACGTATCTTTAATGGTGTTCAAATAACCTTAATTTGAACACTGGGCTGAACAAAACCATTAGTTTAATATCAATAATTTTACTTTGTTTTTCTTTATCATTTATTTACCCTTTTACAATGTTGTACAACAGATTACATTAGAAGACTAAAGTCTATTCAAAGCCTAGGTTTCAATTGGCGTTATTTCCTCCTAAACAAATATCGCCTTTATAGAATTGCAAATTAAACGTAACATAACATAACATCACGCCTGTAATCCTTGAAGGGTTAGGCAGATATATACCTTTAGTACACCCACATTTCACCAGTTATGTTTAAGTCCCATGTAAGAGGGGGCGAGCCTTTTGCCATCAACCGGGCACAAATCCAGACTCCGGGCTGCTACTGAGAAATTCCTAATGGAAAAACCTAATAACACTTCGCCCGAGCTGGGAATCGGACCTCATGCTCAGCAGTAGCGCTTGCGACCACTAGACCAACGAGGCAGGCGAATTAAATCGATTTCAAAATGGCGAATTAAATTATGAGCGCAGTTTACAAAGATTACTAGAATACAACCGAATCACAGACGAAGTAATAAACATACCTGAATCCTTCTCTTTTCCCTCTTCATTTCTTCCTTCTGCGATTCATCCATTGTGGCAAATTGTCTTATAAAGGCGTCATCTTTAGTTTGACGTATCTTCATATACGCTTCAATGACAGCCGCTTTACGTACTAACTCTACGCGGGTGTAGCGTTGTCCTGACGCGTTGCGGAACGTACGGACTATGCGGAGGACGCGACCTGCTGTAGGAAAAAAAGAGGGCAAATGTAATATAGTATGGTGAAGTGATTTACAAACAAATAAAGGTAAGAACGTAAGTATTATTTGTTTGTTTAGATAATAACGAAAATAATGTCATGCATGTGTGACTGCAAAATATGAAATAATTAGGAAGAAAGGAAATTGTGTAACTTTCGTTTGAAATGGAAAATAAGTTAACTTAATTCTCTATATACAATACAGGGCGGCAGAAATTTTTCGTCGTTTAATATATATGTATTTACCTTGACTTGATGATTGCTGCTGATCGTTTTGATTGATTTGAGGCTTCTTTTCTGATTGACCTAGGATCATTTTCCTCAGTTCCGCTCTCTCTGCCTCTTCTCTTTCCATTGACAACTACAAAATAAAATCCAAATTAACTATATTCATCGTACTCATCTTAATCACCCTACAATGTTCCCATTCAGAAGTGCGTAAAGTAAAATCTATTGAGAAAGGATGGAAATCAATTTACGCATGGAATTCCAAAAACTTAAGTAAGTACCTGTTCAGTAGTCTTCTTGTTTGCCAGCATGTTCTCCAAATTCTTTCCCATCTCTTCCAAATCTGATTCTTCACTGACAGAACTCTCGGCCTCGTCTGTACTCAGCACTTCTGTGCTCGTCAGTACGCGGTTCTGTAGCTCGAATATACGCTGGCACTCTTCTTTGTATCTGTACGAGACAAACGGAATCATTAATGTCTACAACTAGAATGGATATTCTAGAGAAAAAAAAGGTTAATAAACCATTATAGGTAAGTATAGATAGTGCAATCAACGACGACGCGCCCCACACCGCTCCGCTCCGTACTAAAGTACAGCTTACAGTACAGTCATCGCGGAGTGGGGCGCGTCGTCGTGGATTGCACTATCTGTAAGTACTTATCAACAAACAAGACACTAACCTTTCTTGATGTTCAGCTATAGAGAATCGGTTTCCTCTCGAAAACTTTGTCATTCCCTCTTCACCAGCTTTTGCTTTTTCCGTTGACAATGTTCTGACTACGTCAATAACTTCCCAACGAGATAATTTCTTGATCTATAGAACGAAGAATTTACATTCCATTATACATTGATTTTCTAAATAAACAAATCACCACCCTAGCCTAGCTTTTTCCCAACTATTTAGGGGTCGGCTTCCAGTTTAACCCAATGCAGCTGAATACCAGTATTTTACATGGACCGACCATTCTGACCTCCACAAGCCGGTTACTGGGTAATACGTGTCGTATTACCCAGTAACCGGCTTGTGGAGGCTTAGTTAGACTGGTTGTCAGAGATTCGGGCTTTTGACGACTCGTAACGACTGTCAAAGATCCACAAATGACAGCCGGGACTAACGGCTTTCCGATGCATGGAGGGGTTCTTGTTAAGCAAAGAACCCCTCCATGCATCGGAAGCGAATGTATAAATAAAATAGATAACTAAACTTGCAGCCCTTGGTTTATCAGAACTTTTCTTGCTATCAGTTACCACAAGAAATTTAAGTTAATCAACATGTCTGTAAGTAAATTTTATATCAATGATGCCTGATTGTAACAACACCGAAGGCAACATTTTTGATATCCTTTTCCAAAATTATCTACGACACTTTAAACAGATATGTTGTCTACTACTGATATTTAGCATCTGAATATTACTGATATTTAGCATCTGAATATTACTTTATAGAATAGATATTACTTTTATATTATAGATTATATTATAGAAATAATATAATATATCTCTTTCGTGTGGTTAGTGACTAACCTAGTGTCAGTTTTTATGCCTCTGACTTGGCTTTACATGCCGTCAAGAAATGCCTCATGATGTGCGTGGCTTGGGTTTGAACTCGAGACCTATGACTTGGCAGTCCGATCCTATCACTGTTTCAATGAATGATTGTTTTCAAAGACGTAGATTTTAAAAATTATGATTACGTCTCTGACAATAATCATTCTAAGATATATACAAAAAGTTTAATCTAACATACCTCTTCCTCAGGCACTCCAAACTTCCTCAACAAAGCCTTAGCATTATTCAAGCTGAGTCTTCTCAAATCAGCGTCAGTTCCCGTCACAGTTCTCTTTGGCTGTTGTTCCTCATTGGGCTGCTGTGTTGGCTTGTTGGGCACGCGTACGTAAGAGAATCCTTCGCCGCAGCCGGTGGGGTCCGCTGGCCCAGTGAGTTGGAGCAAACATTTGCCACGCATGGCTTGGATGTAGGCGCGAGTTGTGTTCCAGGGGGCGACTTTTACCTTAGGAATAAAAGTAAATAATATCATGATAATTGGTGACATAATATAATCCTAACCTAACTAATATTATAAATGCGAAAGTGAGTTTGTTCGTTTGTTACGCTTTCACGCTAAAACGGCTGAACAGATTTGTATGATATTTGGCACATGGGTAGACCAGAACCTGGGTTAGGACATACGATACTTAAATATATAAACTTTTTTGCTATTTAATTACAAATCAAAACTCCAAACAAAGTGATATTGAATGGAATCCATATAACTGTCTTGTTGGCTACATATGAACGTCCTGTAATGCAGGTTTTCATATTATTAACAGTGGTGGTAGGAAGTACACTATTGTTAAACCTAGCATTAAGTGACTTGTTTAGAAAAATAACCCATTATGTCTTTTTAATTACAAAGCATTTAATGTTCATAGTCGTATAAGCGAATGTGAGCAAGCGTCGCTTATGAATATGAACGTAAACGTTATACGAATAAAGTTTATATTAGTATGAAACTTTTATTTTACATGGGTGAGTAAAGTCCAAAAGTGTTCTGTGAATCTTGCCCTTACACTCAAATGTTACTTAAAAATAAAACAACATCACCACTCCAAACCTAATAAAGTTATGCCATACCTCATCATCCATTTTCAACTGCATTTCTTCATCGTCATCTTCCTGAGGTGTGAATATGAACTTCTCTCCGTAGCCAGCGTCTTTGAGCCTTTGTTCTGCCGACGCCATACTGAAGTACGCACAACACTGCTCCGGGGAAACCATAGCACGGATCTCTTCTTCGGATGGGAGGCGGAAGTCTGGTTTTATAACCCACCTTTAGAGTTAGAAATAATTTCAATCATAGTTGGGTAGACGAATAAGTGGTACTAATTACTTTTCCCTGCTAACCTATCGCATCAAATTTAGTACAGTCAGCAACGAAATTCGGCTAATACTTTAATTTTAACCCACCAAAATCAAAAAACCGGCCAAGTGCGTGTCGGACCACGCACAATGAAGGGATCCGTAGTTGGAATGAATGAATCGTAAGAACAAACTTAACTTTGTAATTGAAAAATATGTTCTCCCATACGGAATATATGTGAGAACATGTTTTTGTAACCGCAAATTTAAGTTGGTCGATTATTACTCGTAAACTTGTAAAGCCCACTTAAGTGTGATAGTTTTCCTTTAAACTTCGTTATATATAGGTACTACTTCCGTGACATTTGAATTTCTAACTACAACCGTTTAGTTGGTAGAGGGGGGGGACACTTGACTCTAACGAAAATTGGTACTTTAAAGCTTGATAAGTAACGAACGGTTTACTTAATCAAAAAACGGCCTTAGCAAACCCCTAATATTTTTGAAAGACCTATCCAACGACACTATGGGAAGGACGAAAAAAAATATATCATCCCCACTTTACATGTAGGGGAGGTACGGCGTTGGCGTCATTAACGTGTATACTCATACTATATTACAACTTTCTAGTACCAATAGTTTTTGAGCTAAACCGCGGACAGACAGACAGATGGACATGGCGAAACTTATAAGGGTTCCTTGTTGACTACGGAACCCTAACAAAAAACTGACTGCTTCACTATAACCGCAGTATAAATAAGTAACAGTATTATGTCTCGGCAGTAACCTTGAAATAATTACCTACGGCCTCTCAGTAGACAAACCTTCCGCGTCCATGCGTAACTGCCGCGCTCTCGATACTGTTTCGTACTGACATACACTGAAATTTCGAAGCGCGTCATTTCGGCCGTTTTCTTTGAAGACATAATAATGTTACTTATTTATGCTTATAACCTACGTCAATCGCTGGAAAAGTTCCTAATAACTTTGCTTCAATTTAGATGCATGTCAAAGCAATAGTTTCAACCATATTTCGTTGCTGATCGTACAAACAATAGCAAGAAAATTAAATAGTCGGGATCTTACCAATTAGAATCCAATCCTGTTCGCTTGAAATCGGCACACAACTTGAGACGTTTTCGAATAGAGCTCTCAGAATGTGAAGGGAAAGCCCTCTTAATGTCATCCATCTTTATACGCCGCGGTTTGTCTCGAGATTTCCAGAACAATCTGTATATGAAGACCTACAACGACAAGAATATATTGTAACATCGAAAACGATTTGTCTTTTGCAAGCGGAGTGGAAAAGATAATGTGGCTGTTGCCCAGCAGTGCGACACAAGCATAATTAAAAAAAAAATAAGAATTAGTTACCTAAGGCCATTCTCACACAAGGTGACCAACATAAAATCAGTTTTTAACGCCGACGCAAGCAATCGCGTTAGCACCTACATTTCTATGGTGGTTCTCACACAACGCCAACTTACAAAATTAGTTTTCAACGGGGCGACGAAACCAGTCTCATGCGACTGGCAGTGCAGGTCGCTCGGTCGTTGCCAATTTTTCATAAAATTAGCGCGTTAAGAGGGAACAGGGCTTGCGATTCTCCATACAAATGTATTCACCTTTTTTCTTCCTGAATAATGCCTATAGAGCATTTTTTTTTGTCACGTCCCGGTTATTTTCTTTTTTTCAGGAACTTATTGGTAAAGAAAACATGACCCTTCGAAAAATACAAAGATGTCCCATTTTTACTGCCGTGATTAGAAGACTACCACACAAATTCGAAAAGTTTTTAACATAAAAGAAAATGATAGGAACTTAGACATACTCTTTTTTAATGTAAAAAATAATTGAATCGGCTCAGTTTTTGAGGAGAAAAATGGGGAATACGAAACGTCGATCTCTTCAATTTTTTTTGTGATATAATCGGTCTGAGCTGTAGCTATCCCTATCGCACTCTACGGAGGCAGACTTGAGGTAAGACGACGGCAATTGTTTCTTCAAATACCTATTTTTCAAATTCCTCGCAGGCCCTGTTCCCTATTAACGTGTGAACGGTATCTGAATGAATGATGAAATTACTAAAAAAAATACAACTTGAGTTGCGCCATGTGAGGGTACCACTTGCATCACAGTTGGCCACGCCCATTGCCAACCAGTTTAGGGTGAATTGCCGTCACCCCGTGTGAGAATAGTTGTGCAACTGACCTGCAAAAAGTCTCGTACAAAATTATTAGCCCTCTTTGAGTTTGGACCTGGCACCTCATACAGAGGACATTCTTGACCGGCCACGAATATTGCGTCCACTTCACGAATGTAATAAGATTGTCTGAAAGCAAAAATGTTTTAGTGATGAGATATAAGTATTTAGATTTTTTTTAAGAAAAAACAATTGATACTTGAAACCACTTTTGAAGATGCGGTAAATACGACGCATCTGCATTTTTTTTTTGTATGTATGAAATTTCCCCATATTAGAGGAAGTTAATGTATCGTTAAGAGTCCATTATACCTCAGCTCAAATTCACTCCTTATCTCGCTCAGACTATACTGCTCGCGGATTGAGTGAGAGCGAGCCTCAGCGGTGGTAAGGAGGCTCTAAGGCGCCAATAGTTTTGGTAATTTCTTTTTACTTTTTACGGCGACAATAATGGTAATTAAAATAAAAATAATGGTAATAAAAAAATTGGAGGTACCAAACCGAACAATAAACTGTATAAAAAAATACTTCAAATTAGATCAGAAACTTTGCATAATAACTGAACTAACTATAAATCGGATCGGATACTGTTTTTATTTTAATTACCATTATTATAACCCGTATTCAATTTGGATTTTAATTCTCTCGAGAAAAATTTATGGAAACGTGTTTTCGTCAAACATAGTACTTAACATTAATCCTCAACTTTACCATTTATTCGTATTTATTTCAAAATTAATGATGCAGTATTTTCGATGTAATGGAGGATCATGCTAAGCAATTTGAGGTATTCTAGACTTTTAAGTTCAGGAAGGCCATGAAAACGGACGCAGTCTTTATCACGGCACGGCGGAGGTAAGTAACTTATTAATATGTCTACACCTGCATATGCAGATGTCTATCTGTGCACTTACCTCGTCCTTATAATCAGGAAGTCAGACGGCTGTAGTGTGTGTTCGTATATTGGCGCTCTGTACATATTATTTTCAACAACGGGCTGCGTTGCGCCTGGCGGTAATATGCCGAGGAAAGGCGACGTATGTGCGTAAGCTACCTCGCCATATTTGAGCGGTTTTGGACCCTCGTCCTGTAAGAGTAGGGCTTACATTTCAGTAGCAGGTATATAATAGCCCAAGATTTATAAAAGTTTTCATAAAAGATTTAGAATAATGAAAATAAGGCAGTAAATTAAAAGAGTTTACAGTATGAAGATGATTATTTTATTTTACTTTTATTTATGGCAAGTATTTCATTTTTTACAAGTTTGGATAGCAAATCTAGTTTAGACCTGAAAATGTATGGGCAGTTCGTATTCTTTGCAAACTTTTTTCTTTGTAAAAAGCCGAAATCATATGGTTTAAGAATGTTAAAAAGAGGCCTACCTTTGAATTAGCACCTGCCCTTTTGGATCCCTTTGGCAATGAAAATAAAAATACACATTAAAAAATATTTTACTTCAAAATATTCGAGGAATATCAAGTTAATGTTTCAATTATTAGTTTCTGAAATATTTTGTAATCACAAATAGCAGACACATGGACAACGAAGTCCCGCCATTTCGTTTCCATTGAGGAGTTGAAGATATAGGGAGTAGGCCTGCAGCTTCTTTCCCCAGGTTTGAAAGAGATTTCATTTAAAGCAGCGCCATACTTTTTGAAGGCATAATAATTACAATGGTTAGTAAAATATAGTCTTCAAGAATTTTTTAACTTACTATGTGAATAAGGCTAAAGCCTGTCGTGGGTCGTCTTAGAGCCATCATTTGTCTATCGTGAGAGAAAGAAGGAGCTATACAGGATTAATAGCACCATCCTTTTTCAGCAATAGACCAATGTTGGCCTTAACACTTGAAAATACAAATCTAGAGTAACGAAATAAAAATACCTTCGCCGCAGTACGTTTGTAGTAGTTCTTAATCTTGGAACACATGCCGACTTGGCTGATGAGTGGAGGATGTTCCTCACAAAACTCTACTAGTACCAGTTCGCCGTCCCGACCACTCAGGTCTTCCGGAGTTCTCATGAAGAACACGTCACCGCCACCAGATGCCAACCGTTCTGCCTCGCGTTGCTGGGGACAAGAATGGTGAGTTATAAAGTTCATTTTTGCGTGCAGTTTCATACTATTGGGCATAGTACGTAAAGAAGCGTTAGTGGAATTGCACAAATATAGTAACCTTTTGTACAAATATAGCGTTGTGCTTGTGTGTGAACATATGCAAAAAAAAAAAACTCGTTGGAAATAGTCTTTAGTGGACTACTAAGGACTATTTCGAATACGAGAATTATTATTACTACTTCAACCGATTTTGAGTAGTAGCTAGGTCATTCTTCTAAAAGACATAGCTCATTGTTGGAAATTTGATTTTTTGCAGAAATACAGAACGTAACGTAGAAACAACGGGTAAACACGCCTACGTGTACGTGGTTTTGAATATTTAAGTAGAAGGTAATTTTTTAACTGAGTTATTTATTGCGCCACTTATTTTCAGCAAGTAAAGACCAGGCGGCGATGAAGATATTTCCCAAAAACGACTATCCTCGTGATCGATCGTGACTTCTAAAAACCACTCTTTTTACTCTTTAGGGGCATGAGGAACAGGGTGTAAAGTTCACTCATCCACCATAGAAAAGGGAGGATCCTCCGACCAGACGGGTGTTGTGTCTGGCGGGCCGACTGCCCTACTGTTGATTTCGGATAGTCTTATCTATGTCGTTCGCGCGGTAAACTCTAATTGCGCGATGCAGGATTTGTGTGACGTCATGTCTTTGATGCGTAGTTAGTATGTGGCGGTGTAACCGCTACATCACTCCCCTCCGGAGACCGGAGGTCGATAGTGGGCTGAGTCTTGTATCTTGCGATGCTTCACAGTGCCAGCTAAGGTTCCAGTGAGTCGGAACCGGGTGCCGCACAGTTCGCGGTGAGTCGGAACTGTCTGCGGTGATTGCGGCGGTTGTGGTGATTGAGATGATTGCGGTGATTGAGGTGATTGAGGTGATTGCGGTGATTGAGGTGATAGCGGTGATTGCGCTGATTGAGATGATTGCGTTGATTCCCCAGTGAGTCGGGGTGATGAGGCTGAGGGTGATGACCAGGAATGCGCGTTCGCTGCATGCTGATGGTCAGGATACCCGTTGAAGCCGAGGGTGCTGGCTGTCTGTGTGACTCGCCTCACGAAAGCTTGCGGGAGTGATGATGATGATGACGTCACGCTGAAGTAGTTGCACGAAGGCTGCGTTGACGTTCATACTCGGAGTCACCAATTTAGGGGTATGAGGAACAGGGTGTAAAGTTCACTCTTCCACCATAGAAAAGGGAGGATCCTCCGACCAGACGGGTGTTGTGTCTGGCGGGCCAACTGCCCTACTGTTGATTTTGGATAGTCTTATCTGTCGTTCGCGCGGTAAACTCTAATTGCGCGATGCAGGATTTGTGTGACGTCATGTCTTTGATGCGTAGTTAGTATGTGGCGGTGTAACCGCTACATCGATCACGTCGGGGTCACCAATTTAGGGGCATGAGGAACAGGGTGTAAAGTTCACTCATCCACCATAGAAAAGGGAGGTTCCTCCGACCAGACGGGTGTTGTGTCTGGCGGGCCGACTGCCCTACTGTTGATTTCGGATAGTCTTATCTATGTCGTTCGCGCGGTAAACTCTAATTGCGCGATGCAGGATTTGTGTGACGTCATGTCTTTGATGCGTAGTTAGTATGTGGCGGTGTAACCGCTACATCACGACATAACTCCATTTGAAATCATGCATTCTCAGCTTAGTTTTACAATACATACCTTAGCCTTCTTCTTGATATGTTTGAGCAGGGGCTGCACGGGGTGCGGGCCGGGCGCGGCCAGCGGCCCGTAGGACAGCTTGCGCATGGGCGGGCGGTGGAAGGCCCGCAGGCGCGCCGGGCCCATGTGCGTCTGGATGAAGGGCGCGCGCAGCTCCACCACCGGCGTGCTGTGCTGCAGCAGCTGGCCGCCGCCCACCTTGAGGCGCGGGTTCTGCGACTTGGCCATGTAGAAGCTGCGGATTGGGGCATTTGGATGATTGGTATGGGTTTATGGCTCTATTGTATTCTGTAACACACCAAAATGTCATATTCGCAGTAAAAAGCCGCTTAAAAATCCGCTTATAATAGGGATGATGCTTGGGTCAAAAAAAAGAAATTCTGTCCGTCAGTCAGATAATATTTTTTTCACCTCAGCACCTCAAACAAGCAGGTTTTGCTGTCAAAAAACAGTGAGCAAAATTCGATTTTGCTGCGAGCGTGAGACAAAGTAACTTTTTAATTATTTTTTTTAAATGCCGAAAACAGTTCAAAAATTCAAATTCAAAAAAATAATTCAAAAGTCATTTATTCAAACTAGGCTGAGAATCAGCACTTTTCGAACGTCAAAATTACATAAGACAGTCCCCCAAAACGCCCACCCTTCACCACTTCCTAGTGCTTTTGCTGGGAAGAAGAAGTGGCGCAACAAACTCCCCAGCAGCACAGCTGTCTGTTCAGTTAGAAAAAAAATAAAAAAGGATTCTATACAACAGTATGCAAGACAATTTACAATATGCAAAAAATAATTTAAATTAAATAGCTATAATTAATAGCCATATGACAGCTAGCACACGCCAATATACCAACCAAAAGCATCGAGAACTATACTCAAGCAGAAATAAAAATAACTAAAAGTAAACAATATCTAAAAAAAAAAAGAAAAAGCCTCCAGGCATAAAGGGCGTGCCCGCTTACATATAGCTGTAACTATAAGTTACAATAAACTAGGACCATCGAGGTAAAATAAATAATTGTCGAGGTCGCTAGCTAACCACATATTGCAATACAACTCATAAAAAAAACATTGTAATGAGTAGATTATGTCAGCACTAAATTAAAATAAAATTAAAATAAATTGAGTGTTGAGTGTTGGTTCTACTCACAAAATTCTAAAGATTTGAACTTCAATTAGTTTTGTCTCTTTCACTTCGATACGAAAAAAGCGAGAGATAGAAACAAATCGATTCGAAGTTCGATTTCAAAATTCCATATCTACCTACTAGGCCCAAAAAAGAAACAAACAATAAAACGTTCGGATATACTTAAAACATTAAAATTGCAAATCATCTGGTTTTATTTAAATTCTGTTTTATTAAATTTTTGGAACGAAGTTCTTAAGCGGCTTGGGGTAAGAGAGTGCAGTGGCAGATATCGTCACGCGAAAAGGCGCTTGCAACTGTCTTCCTCTAATTCAAAGAGAAAGAGAGAGATAGTAAGTGTGAATTTGGTCGAAATGAAAATCCAAGATGGCGGTTGCGAAAATTTTCACAGTTTTCATAATGGGTGTCGTTTTCATAGTTTTGAAGGGTGCCAAAGCCGACCGTGAGGTCGAAATGAAAATCCAAGATGGCGGTTGCGAAAATTTTCACAGTTTTCATAATGGGTGTCGTTTTCAGTTTTGAAGGGTGCCAAAGCCGACCATGAGGTCAAAATTTAAATCCAAGATGGCGGCTGCGAAAATTTTCACATGTTTCATAATGGGTGTCGTTTTCATAGTTTTGAAGGGTGCCAAAGCCGACCGTGAAGGTCAAAATGTAAATCCAAGATGGCGGCTGCGAAAATTTTTAAATTTTTCATAATGGGTGTCGTTTTCATAGTTTTCGAGGGTGCTAAAGTTGATAGTGAGGTCAAAATATAAATCCAAGATGGTGGCTGCAAAATACGAGGAGATGAAGCTTAAGTAAAAAAAAAATTGTCCGATCCGAAAATCTGGGGAAAATGGGCATATGGTACTGCAATAACATTACAAAACAGTATTTTTTTTATTATTATTGATGGTTAAAAAGTTATTGGTATTTAAAATTCACATTTTTAGTTTCAAAATTACCCCAAATCCATAAAAAAAAAACAAAATTCATAACTTATGACTTTTAGACACCCGCTAAACGACGGCCGCCGCCCGCACCAAATGTAAAATTCGGTCAAATTCACCATTCAGGGATTATTTTTTCTTTTTTCCTGAAAATGTCCACATAAATATGCTAACAGTACGATACCTAACAACACCCTCACGGATCGGACAGGGTTTTTTTTTTTACAATGTGTATGTTCTCGCTGCTGAGGTGAAAAGTTGTATGTGTTACACGATAGCAAAGTTATTTGCAGCTCGTGTCTTTGAATCCCTCGCAGCGCTCAGGATTCTAACTTAGAATCACTCGCTACGCTCGTGATTCAATTGTAGAATCCTTCGCTTACTCGGGATTCAAAATCAACACTGGCAGCAAAAAACAACTTTGCTCTCTTGTTGCACAAATAACTATTTTTTTGCTTTACCATATTAATATAAAATGACTAGATAAAACGCATTAAAGTTGGGGAGTGGGGGTTGCTACGTCACAAGTAAGTATAAAATCTCCATACTCGTGACGTCATGGCACATTTAACTCAATCGCCGTAATCTTTTGGTAATGTAGAAAAAGAAAAAATACGTGTACGTTATTTTTTCATAAACTACTTGACGGACAAAAGCATTTTTTTAGACATGATCCCTATTTAAGCTAAATCATATTTTCTTTCATGTTTTCCGTTACTCGATTCGTTCGTTTCGTTTTTCTTGACTGCCTCGTTGGTCTAGTGGTTGCAAGTGCTACTGCTGAGCATGAAGTCCTGGGTTCGATTCCCGGGTCGGGCAAAGTGTTATTGGGTTTTTCTATCTGGAATTTCTCAGTAGTAGCCCGGAGTCTGGATTTGTGCCCGGTTGATGGCAATAGGCTCGCCCCCTATTACATGGGACTTAAAACATAACTGGCGAAATGTGGGTGTATCTACTACAGGTACACCTCTGCCCTTTGGGGAAACAAAGCGTGATGTTATGTTGTTTTCCGTTACCTAGCTGGCGGCCCGCCAGAACGTATTGCGGTTAGGAAAACTTCAAACAATCTATAAAAAATCTTAAAATTAATACTATGTCAAATACATCACTAAAATATCTAGTGTGGAGACACGGCACCCATATCATCTTATCTTTTATACATAACAAACTGTTTTAAAGATATAAAAATACTATAAATACTTACACATCATTAGAAATATTGAAGGGATCTCTATCAGGAGATTTGGGTGGTGGCGGCGGCGCGTCTTCCTGTAACACGTTGATCACGCCCGCCTTGCCGAGGAGAATCTTTGACTTCTTCACATGTGGATGTGGTATCTTCACTTTGGGTTGTGGGCCTCTCTCTAAAACAATGATTGTAAAATTTCTCTCATTACAGGACACTTGTAAAATGAGATGTTACGTTTCAAGTAATTTAGATAGATAGTTATATAGATAAAAGTTAATGCACACAAAATAAATAGCACAACACACAAAAGCACAATGAAATGAAAACTAAATAAATGAATGAATGAAAAAAACACATGGCTACACATTAAGCTATACATTTCCAGTTTATGCTGATCTCGCATTGTATAGGATTTCCGTACAATGCGAGGTCAGCTTATACTGGATATGAAAATGGTGGCAAAAAAAACATTTTGAAGAAACAAAGTGACATCATTACTATGACATATTTAATTTCAAAGATAAAATCTTTGGGATGGTATATACGTAGAAATGAGAGAGCAATGAGACTTTTCTTTTATTTTCCATAGATCAACAACTACTTATAAACCTGTACTATCATTTAATTATAGTTTGACCGGAACCGCTGTACCACGGTTTACTAATGTGTGCGGCGAGACGGGGAGGCAGTGTAAGCCGTTAATTCATCAACACTCACGGCGTTCCGTGCCCCGCCTCGTAGCGCAATCCTAAGAAGCGGGACAGCGGTCTCGGTAAAACTATAGTCATTATCATTAACCCCGAAACAAAAAACAGTACATACCTCTAGTTATCTTCGAAGGATCTACATCATCAGGTATACCGAGAATAATATTCTCATCATTAGGATCCAAGGTCAGAATCTTTGGTTTCGGCACCATAGCCATATTCTCCGCGTCCCATATAACCTCTTCCTCCCAAGTTCCGTACACCAACTCCTCGTTTTCAACGGGGAAGATACTGTACCAAGTGTTGTCTTCACCATCGGCAGCGTTGGCATTAGGATCTTGCTTGGATGATGAGGTTGATGCACTGTATTATAGATAATAATGTAGGTAAAATCATTAAGGAATGTTAAGGCACAAAGTTCTGATCAAATAATGTAGAAACTCTAAAGCATACACTAAAAAAGCCACATAACATTCATTTCGGAAGTCGGTGTCTTTGGTTTTGCATTTTCGGTGTTTTCCACCAATGTACTTTTTTTTTGTTGGTTAAAAAAAAACATGCGGAATAGCAGTGGTGCAGCATAGAAGTGAAAGCTAAGCGTGCGGTGACGATGACGCGAGTTTCACGCTTTTTCCTCATCCAAAAAGTACACATAAATATACACAGTATACATATAGCTCATGGAAAGCGTTTGGTGACGTTGACGCGAGTTCCATGATTTTTGTTCACACAAAAAGTGCTCAACGCGTTTATAGATGTTTTCACTTTAAAAAAACAGTCGAATTGAGAACCTCCTCCTTTTTTAAGTCGGTTAAAAAATAAATAGCCTAATCAAGGGTGAATCTGGTTTCTAAGGGCTTGATCACGTAAAATTCAATAATTACTTGAACGTTATTTGACAGTGAATGAGGTAGGATAGGTACGGTAGGTACAAAATAACTCAAGCTTAATACAAATGATTCTGAACTCTATCCCCTTGATGTTAAGTTGTAATTTCTTAAGCAGACTTACGTAGGAGGCTTAGGTTGCAACGGCGCAGGTGGTTGCGGGCGCGGATGTGAGAACTGTTGAGCAGTCCGGCTCACAGAGGTCGGGACCCAGCCAGCCGCGTTACTCTTACTGTTCAGTCGAGCCAGCACCTTTTAAAAGTGCCAGTAAACATAAGCTTCGCACCAAATTTTACTAGGGCCACACGGATGAAAATCAAATTTTCTAAAATCAAATTTTTGAAAACCCACAAAAAGTTCACATAAGAAATTGTAATTCTAAAATCATCACAATACAGCTTAAATTTGTTTAATTGGAAATAAAATCAATATTGGAAACCGTTTTAATTAATATATATATATATATATATATATATATTAATTAAAACGGTTTCCAATATTATTATAGCTGCTATATTACGATAGCTGCGCAACGCTTGCGCATGTGCAGTCATGCGCAAGCGTGCCTGCCTGCAAGTACCAACAGCACCTTATGCGTATTGATAGACCAGTGGGATCCTCCGATACTTGAGCGCTGGATAAAGCACAGCGATATCAATTTGGTGATATTTGCTGCACGCGGGCTAACTACTAACCGGATATTTAGGTATTGTTAGTACAGCTAGTGCAATCCACGACGACGCTCCCCACTCCGCGATCACTGTACTGTTAGCTGTACTTTAGTACGGAGCGGGGCGGAGTGGGGCGCGTCGTCATGGATTGCACTATCTATATCTGTTTTTATAACATAAATAATGCAATGCAATATGAGTTGACGATAATAATTATGTTTTTCGCATATTTGACGATTGTTATTAATATATATATATGTTTGCAATGCACTCAGCATTGCGATTATATTTTGAGTCATACAACAAAGGTAGGTCGGATCAATTTATAGGTAGACTAGCGACCCGCCCTTGCTTGCCCTTGCAATTTACATATGTATCGACGTGTCGAAACATCGAGATTTCTGCTATATCTAACATTAATGTTAGATATAGTAACATTAGTTGTTGTATTTACTATACACACTACCTTCCAGAATAAATTCTCCAAATTATGGTGATCCGCATCAAAATCCGTTGCTTGGTTTAAAAGAACAACGCGATGACACAGACAGACACGAAAACCGAATTTAATTTATAATAAACGCCGCTAACTTCTTTTTTCAATACATTTCACAAAACAATTGCACAGATGTTTACCAACCAGAATATACACCCGCGAAATACGTTTTTTTTTTAGATTTTTGATTGATATTCTTTATAGCACGGTGGCATCTCTTAGGTCCTGGCTTCATGAGCTATCTGAATATCAAAAAATATTTGGCCTAGGTTTTAAGGGGGACAATTGATTCGCTGTTACAACAGATAGATAGGTAGCGCCCCCCGGTCAACGTCATTCGAGTGTCAAAGGATCTTCTGATCCTGGAGGATATTCTGTTCTCACCTTGTGTTTGATCTCGCTGCCATCCCATATGACGTCATCTTCCCATTGCAGCTGCGACACCATGAGGAAGGAATCATCCGGGAAGCCACTGTCAGGATCTTCGTCTTTCTCTGGTTCCTCAGGATTATCTTCCTCAACTTCTTTTGGCTTCTCTTCTCTTTCTGGTGAAGGTGCCTGAAGGTGCAAAATTCTATCTTTATCAGTATTGATAACGAATGGAAGGATTTTGTTCTTCAAGTATAAAAAAAACAAACCACTTGTTTTACTTGGCTCATCCCAAATCTTAAATTCTACAGTTGATTTCTATCATAATTAAAGTGACTAAAGACGTTCTATGTTAATTAATGGTAATGGTATTTTTTATAAAAGGAAAGAATACAAAATAAAAAGTGTAAAAGTGCAAACAGAGACAGACAGTGTGTTATAGAGAAGAACAGGCAAGAAACTCCATGGACACTTACTTTTTAAATAAACTTTTACAAAACCCTATAATAAAAGGAATCATTTACCTTAACTTTAAACCCGTAATCAAATCCATCGCCGGTCTCGGGAACATTGAGCATGTCATACCACATCTGCGCAGGCCCGAACCGCCAATGCGCAGGAGTTGGTCTCTGTGACTTGTCGCCCGAATTGCCCGAGTTACTGTCGTTGTTTGAATGCTGGTTCTCTTCCATAGGCCTGTTGTTTTGGATTAGGAATTGATTAGGCTGTTGTTTTGGACTAAGAATTTATTAGCCTGTTGTTTTGGACTAAGAATTTATTAGCCTGTTGTTTTGGACTAAGAATTTATTAGCCTGTTGTTTTGGACTAAGAATTTATTAGCCTGTTGTTTTGGACTAAGAATTTATTAGCCTGTTGTTTTGGACTAAGAATTTATTAGCCTGTTGTTTTGGACTAAGAATTTATTAGCCTGTTGTTTTGGACTAAGAATTTATTAGCCTGTTGTTTTGGACTAAGAATTTATTAGCCTGTTGTTTTGGACTAAGAATTTACTAGTAGCTGACCCGACAGACATTGTTCTGTCCAATTTTCAGAAATTCATACAAAAACGCATTGAAAACAGGGCGTTTTTTTTTTCCGAATTTGAACATTTTCCGGAAAACTTCTACAAGCTAATTTATACTATGACAAACATTTTAAAACTAAAATAGCCAAATCGGTTCAGCCGTTCCCAAGTGATGTGCTTACCAACGGGTAAGCCACCAATTTGGCTATTTAAAAATGAAATGCTGTTCGGTAACATCAGGTTCAAACAGTGTTCTGATTGTTACTTATAGCATGTTTGTATAGTCGTCTGCATTAAATGCCTCTCTAAGGCCTTCTTGACAATGTACGTACTCGTCGATAAATAACAAGAATAACGGTGATTTGAATAGCATCGTGAGTTTGTTTATAAACTATCCAGAATTCTGTCTTGAATGTAATCTTTTGAGTAACTTCATGTAAAAATGGGTACTTTAAGCGCTAATAATGAGCCTTGGGATTTTTTTGGGCTGGACATTTTCTAAACACAAACTATATCGTTTTTTTGGACTATCACAATAAAAATCCTTACTTCAACAGTTTATCTTCATCGTCACTAGCATACTGCGTTTCCTGGTTATCTGTTGTTATCGGTGGAGTGTCACTACTTGTGCTACCGCTGCGCTTGCGTCGTCTTCGCTTCTTAACGCCGCGCCATATTTGAGGCAAGCTCGACAACTTGCCAGGACCGAACAGACGGGTGAAGAGGAGAACCTGAAATGTTTGAATGATTTTTAGTAATTGTAAATCCCACCAAGAACATGAATGTAAAAAAGGAGCTAAGTTCGAGAAGAAAGAAGACAAACGCACATCAGTGGTAACAATTTAACGCCTTTATGTCGTCGCTACGCTGTTACGTAGTGCGAGTGCTACCACTTATATGGGGTTGACCGTTTATAGGAACTACAGGATTGTTGGCTTTGACGGTTAAAGAATTGAGATCGAAATAGGTGCAAAGTTCTATGGAAGTGAAAGAAAGTTTATCAGGTTCCTTGCATTTAGTGAATGTGCAATTTGTAAAGTTTTCAAAGTTAACTATTTGTTTGTAACTGTTAAGACTTCAGCTTTGAAAACTAGCAAGGAATCAAATTACCTTTCTTACACCTCCATTGGATCCACGTTCTTGAAATCGGCAAATCCGCACTTCCTTTGAACCGATATTTGCCCTTTTTCCGCACTTATGTTTTTGGAACCTACGTTTATGCAACTTTTTAAGTTACTGTTAGTGACGAGTGTTATTTCGGAAGTGTAAGTAAGTTCAAGAGCTCTTCAAGGATTCGTTTATATTTACAAAAAATGGCATATTTCTTAGTTTTACAAAATGAGATCAAGTGGTCGCCGAGCGACGGCGGCTGGTGGCGCGGAGACCGCCGCCGGGCTCACGCCCCCCACCCTCTCGTCTATCGGCTGTTGTGTAAAGTCGTGTAAATATTTGTATTTTAGGTGATTTAGGGGTTACGTCAGTTAAGGATTAAGGTTATTTTGATGTAAGGACAGGTCGAAAGGAGGACGAAATGGTTCGACTGAGCGAATAATGATGACCACGCTTTTCTCCCTTCTTAACTCTCCCACTCCTCCTTCTTATCTCATGTCTCACTTCCAATATCTATGTTCGTCACACACTAAGAATCTGCGTTCTTCTAACAATCTTCTCCTACTTTGTCCTTCTCATACTTCTGACTTTGTTCATTCTTCCTTTCATATTCAGTCCATTCTTCTATCGAATGCGCTTCCTCTTGATATCAGGACGGCGACCAGTCGGTATGCATTTAAGCGGAAACTGCAGAGTTTTTTATCAAAATAAATAGAGTAGAGTCATCTCAACACCTCTCCCTTGAATTTGTATATATTATGTATATATATAATATAGGTATATATTTTATTAAATATGTATGTGTAATATAATTATTTATTATGATATATTTTTATAAAAAAATGATTTTTCTTTGTTCCTCTCAACCAGAGCACCTGCCATCTAATCTCTTCACCACCCTTGGTTGACTGGTAGAGAATGCCTAAGGCATTAAGTCCGCCTTTGTACTTTTTATAAGTGTGAAAAGTTTAAATAAATAAATAATACAAGAGTACGCGACTCCATTTCTCCGAACTTGGCTTAATACACTGCTGTGTGTTTAGATAGATAGTTTCCATAGTTTCATGGTCTAACGCGATTTACCCATTTGCAGCGTTCAGGTACACACACAGCTTCCGATCCACTTTCAGTAGGTATGCGATGACGTGAAAATCCGGCAGTTGATGAACAGATGAAATCTTATTCCCCTAATCAGGCATGATTAGTAATGTTTCAGATTTGATATATTTATCGGGTACTTTATCAACGCCTAACTGCGTAACACACTCGGACTGACAATCCGTCTCCTGTTCTAAATTTTAAAAATCCATGTTTGAAAAATTCATCTGCTCTTCAGCAAAATAACACAATGAATGAAATATTACAAAGTGTGTTACGCAATTAGGCTTACGACATGACTTACTTTATCAGATCTGAAGTCTGGAAACAGTTCCTTCACATCAATATTCGCGTATTTAGATGGCAACATAGCCGCCAGCGGAGTTTCCAATCTCCTATCCTTATCCTTTCTGTCTGAAGATTTATGAGATCTGTAAAACATAAAAAGTAAATTATTTAAGAGTTCAGTTTACACACTACACAGTTTTTTTTTTTTAATGTAAAGTGGAAAACTGTAAAAAAAACTGGCTAAGTGCGAGTCGGACTCGCGCACGAAGGGTTCCGTACATTATCTATAAAAACGGCAAAAAAAACATGTCTGTTGTATGGGAGCCCCCCTTAAATATTTATTTTATTCTGTTTTTAGTTGAGTGGCAACAGAAATACATCATCTGTGAAAATTTCAACTGCCTATCACAGTTCATAAGATACAGCCTGGTAACAGACGGACAGTCTTAGTAATAGGGTCCCGTTTCACCCATTGGGTACTGAGCCCTAAAAAAACAACCGACTCTAAAAAAACACTAGGTACAAACTGAATAAGTAAGAATAATATACTTAGTTAAGAGGGAACAGGGCCAGCGATTCTCCATACAAATGTATTCCCCTGTTTTCTTCCTGAATAATGCCTCTAGAGCATTTTTTTTTAATAAAATCAAGGTCTGCTGTAGACACGTCCCTGATATTTCCTTTTTTTCAGCAACTTATTGGTAAAGAAAATATGACCCTCCAAAAATTGGAAAAAATGCTCTTTTTTACCGCCGTGATTAGAGGACTACCAGACAAATTCGAAAAGGTTTTAACATAAAAGAAAATGATAGGAACCTAGACATACTCTTTCTTAAAATTTTAATGTAAAAAATAATTGAATCGGCTCAGTTTTCGAGGAGAAAAAAGGGGAATACGAAACGTCGATGTCATCATTTTTTTTTGTGATATAATCGGTCTGAGCTGCAGCTGTCCCTATCGCACTCTACGGAGGCAGTTTTGAGGAAAGACGACGGCAATAGTTTCTCCAAATACCTATTTTACAAATTCCTCGCAGCCCCTGTTCCCTCTTAATTTTCGCTTTGAAGTGTTTTTTTTTTGGAGTCGGTTGTTTTTTGTACAAAGCTTTTTTTCACTTTTTAGTTGTGTGGTAGGTCTCCGTACAAATTCGTGAACCACAACTTGCTATGTGAATATTATAACATCATCGACAAAGATGATGTTAATTAAAAACATAATATTATTGAAGCAAACTCGTAAACTACTCAAGCAAAGTTTTAAAAAAAAATTAAGGGATCACCGCGCGAACTTCCTCTGCCAAATGAATAAAGAATCACGCAAACTGACCCACTAATCACGGATAAATCGATCTTTACATGAAAATTAAAAAAAAAGTGTGCGGTATACCCTCGTCAGAAGCGAAGTTCCTTACGCGATACTCGCACGTACACACCCACTCGTACAATTATATATTATAAAACGAAGTCCCCCGCCGCGTCTCTGTCTGTCTGTCTGAACGCGATAAACTCAAAAACTTCTGAACGAATTTTTAAATGGTTTTCACCAATGGACGGAGTGATTCATGATGAAGATTTTGGTGTATAATTCATTAAGGTATTGTGTAAATTGGTGATTATTGTTGGAGATCTCTAAAAATCATGCCGACTTAGAGCTTTACTGGCGTGCGCCGCGTAAACCGTAACAGATACATCAAATTTATGTTACACAAGATTGAAGATCTTAAAAAGTTCAACAAAAAAGTCCGCGATAGCATAATATTATGTCTATCTTTTGAGGACGGTGATGATTTTTTATCAAATTCTAAGAAATATTAATGCTTACTGTAGTAACCATTATTATTTTTCAGAATTTGATAAAAAATTAATTTTTATTTCCGGCGCTATTTTGACCGGTATCATATTAATCATTACTTATCCAATAAAATATGTTATTTAAATTGAGTATTTAATTTAGATTAAAATATGCCTGGACACCATATCATTTAAATGATTCGTTTAAAAGATATCACAGATTCAAAATTACGCGTAACAAAATTAATCATGGTGGACGGCAACGCGGGCGCAGCGGTAGGAGAATGACCTTTTCCTCGGCTATTAGGTTTGAAATCCCCGTAGTACGTTACCGTGGGATATTTTTCCACATCTAAGCGGGCGAAGCCGCGGGCAAAAGCAGAAAATCGCATGGATGGGGCATAACGCTTTTTCCTTACGTGACGATTTGTACCAGTCAACTCCTACCGCAAGCCGCGTTAATTCGTTCTTCGTACTCGCCGAGTGCATAACCTAGTCCTGTTTTTGATGTCGACTAAAAATAAACTTACGGTATTGTATTAGGAGGTGGCATAAGTTCGCCGTCCCCCTCCATATCCCCTTCATAGCCCTCATCATTAGTGCCTTGTCCACCAGACCGATAGATATCATCCTCCTTCCATTTATTCCTCTCTTCCTTCTCTTCGCTCTGTGGACAATTGGTACCATCGACCTCGGATTTTACATCGCTGCTTGTCCCCCGTGCCTCTGTGCTCGTGGAGTCTTTCTGTGCATCCTGTTTAGTGCTACTTTCTAGATCCTAGTGTTAACACAAATATGTTAGTGTGCTGGATACAACTGTGATATATACTGGAAATTAGTTGTCAGATGTTTGTTTATAGGTATATATAATATTCACTAGTACTAAACTATAGTACTAGTGAATAATGAAATAGACACAACTTGATGTGTTGGTTTGTTACATGTACTTCTGCCTGCCCTGTCAGGGACACAGGCATGATATTATGTAATTTAATTACAGCATTTACTTATCAATGTTTTTATACTTGAAAGCACCATCTGCCAGTTAATTCTCAGTGTTTACAAGTATATTAGATCACAAATCATAAACACATAAATTTTCTACTTAACCCAAATACCGTAGAACAGTGGTAGATTAAGAATGGTATTAGAGGGTTGATTTTGAATCAAGAACAGAAGTTTGACTGGTGCTATGCCGGCAGAAACATAAATGATCACTATTGGGCCTAAAAATACCACAAACAACATCTCGACGTTATTATAGTTGAATTTTTTTTAATATAAAAGGAAATAAGGATTTTGTGTCGAAATTAAAATGCGATAATTATTTTTTTGTTTTTATTGAGACCTTGAGAACCATTACATATACATACAAGGCACACACAACGTTACCCTTTATCTAAATTAATATTATAAAGAATTTAAACTATTTAATTGTTTATAAGAGGTAATCTCTGCAGGTCCTGATATGATTACGAAAATTATTCCAATGATTGAAAGCTTTCAGTGATAGTGCCAGACAGGCACTCGGAAATAAACTAGGCATGTTTTATGTTAAAACACGCGGACAAGGGCTGCAGGTAGAACCTAGTTCACCAATAAAGTATCAAAGAAAGCCAGCTTTCATAAGAAATAGAGAAAAAATGTCATGAAGTGATTTAACCTTCCTGTGGTGTTTTTTGCCCAAAAGTGCACCTTGCCGGATTGAAAAACGAATTGTATTTGTTTAAGCAAAGTTGTATTAACTAAGTATTTGTTACAATAAATATAATATCTTAATTTGCCACTGATCCTTCACCAAAACATTACTATTGACACAGGTCAAATTTTATACAATGGAGCCGTTGCAATTAAAATATTGTGTTGTTATTCACATAAGACAAACAACCAGTATCTTAACCACCAAACAATTCACAAAATAATTAAGACAAAAAAGTATAAAAAACAAAAATTTCACCATAAACATAATGAGTTAATGACTTGACAAAATAGATAAAGAACACTTCACAAGTTATGTTTAAAAAAATCTTGAAAATAAGTGCTTACTGTACAGTTGTGGTTTAAGTGCCCACTAGATATTAATCCCAGGTTCCCAACTTAGATTTCATAAAAACTCACAAGAAAAACAATATATATATTTTTTAAACAAGGCTAAAAATATATATGTGGTACATTAAACCGCTTCATTCTGTCCTCTTTACCAGCATCTATTGCCTTGTAATTATACCCCTACCCCTAACACTTATATTTTATCATTTTACGACTATAACTAGGTACTCCAGTTAATCAAAAAGGTGTGTTTGAAGAAAACCAAGATATAAAGATAAAATTAGCATTATTTGTTTGTTTTTCACAATATTATTCAATATGGCAATTGCAGCAGCTTAGAATTTTTGCAAACATTCAGCTCCATCCTTTTCAGAAACTACTTCTTCTACCTGTATAAAAACATGCAATAATACCTTAACGTCTTCCACAGCATCTTCAATATCAAAAAAGTCGATAGCGGAGGGGCTTTTTTGAGTATAATCTTCTGAAAAGAGTTTCAGTCAGTTTAAAATGTAAGTAATGCAACCTGATTTAGTTTAAATATCAATAAAATACTGAACTCAACCAGTAAAAAAAAACAGTAAAAATGTCAAAACAATGCAATATTCTCCAATAATTTAACATTTCAATGAAGATAAAATGTAACTCAGACTAACACAGTTCAACCTTCGACAACATCTAGCACATACGTGTTCTGTGTGACCACGAAAACTTCTTCAATACGCTACTAATTCTTACCTTTCTCCTGATCTTCCCCGTTAGCTTCCTCAATGTCAATTACCTCAGATATCATGGAACGGAACCCAAAGCGGGTGAGGGATGACAGCATCCGCTTGGACTGTTTATCAAGAATACTATCATCTTCTAACTGACCGTTTTCGTCGATATTACCGAATAGAAAACCAGTCAAATCCATGCCAGACTCGCCATCGCCCGGGTCGTGGTCGTCGCCGTCGCTATCACACATTTTGCGTAGCAAGAATACTCCAAATTAGAAAGTAAAAACGTGCACTTTAAGCACACTAGTTTTAATTCAGTTTTCAGTGTTAGAAAACAGGTAGAAATATTTTAATAATATTTTTTTACAATAAACACCGTCAAGCTTAGTTTTTATTTTGACATGACAAATAAAATCACAGACTAAATAAATTATGGAGCGCGTTCAAGCGCGTTACTGGACTACTGGTTTCTTTCCGTTCCGTCGAATAATAATGCAGTTTATTTAATGAACTCTGTGTAATAATGCTAATGATTAAATGACGTCTCTTTTGCTCCTAAACAATATTTAATAACGTAGACAGAGTACCTAATTATTCTGAGCCTAATGTGATCAAGCCGTCTCTTTCTACGCATATTTAGTGCTCATGGTTGTTATTCGCAGGAACTGGAACGCAGCTATTCTCAATAATGTCACGACGTAATGTTGCCAGTAAATGTGGTAAAAAAATGCAAAAATAAGTTCACGTATGTTGAAAAGGTTGAAGTTTTTGGCTTGTTATGTTTCTGAGTCAAATAGACTGGAAAATCATATACAGTTCAAAACTGAACATAATAACTGTGCGTTTGCACTGGCGAAACATCACAACAAAACATGTTGAAATCTCTAGTTCCTGTCAAATATTGTATGGAACTTTGACAGAAACTAAAGATTTCAACATGTTTTGTCGTGAATATCACTGGCGAAACATCACAACCCAACATGTTGAAATCTCTAGTTCCTGTCAAATTTTATATGGAACATTGACAGAAACTAAAGATTTCAACAAACGGTATTGATTGGCACTTCAAGCCGACTTCTACAAGTAATTGGTAAATTTTCGTAAAACAAAGGTAGTACAGATTTAATAATGATAGGGATAACTGGGGCTTCTGAAGAAAATAATAACACGAAGTAGGATATTTTTCTGGAGGCAAACGGCGGCGAGGAATAGGGAGCTTCTTATTGTTTCTTCTGACTTGTTCACTCCGATCCCAACTCCTTCCAATTATTACTTTATGTAATAAGTATTTTTATCTAATGACCTTCTAATATGTTTACTAGATTTTCATCTGATAGAGGTTTAGTTGGTCTGACAGTGTCTTTTTTTGTAAAACTTTTCTACTTTTCTTGATAATTTGTAGAAAAAGACCTTTGTTACGGTTTTTCCTAGTTCTAAGTGTTGGTAATCTACCTATTCTTTGTTTTTAGTAATATCTTTCCTGTTCTCTTGATATTTTGTAATCCTGGACTTGCATGCACTACACGATCAATCCATTGCTTCTTAAGTTTGAAAATATGCTGCTCAATAACGTAAATAATGCAATGAAGGTTGTTGAACTGTCAAAATGAAACAGATTAGTCCAAAGAGTAGGTATAATAATGATTAGTCGTAATCGTTTAGGAAAATGTGTTGCGAGAACTGTTCCGCAATTGCTTGGTTATCTATAGTTCACGCAATCGCTCACTCAAATGTCTCGCTGGTGGTGGCGTGTGTGTTGGATCGTTGAGTTCCCTTCAAAATGGTTATCTGCCACGGCATTTTAATTTTTGAATTGTTTTTATCTTTTTATTACGGACGCTTTTTACGTAGGTACACGTCTTTCTACATTGTTCTCACATGTATAATTTCAACATTAATGATGTAAACAATATTTTGTAAGTTTTTTTTTTTTTTTAAGTGTGTCCGTTGAGTTTCTTGCCCGTTCTTCTCCATAGGAACCACAGAGCATATAAATAATAGGAACCTACGCTTTGGAATGGGCAACTAGCTTCATATTTCTGACTGACTGACCCCTTGACAATTCAAAAGTGCCTGTAAATGGTTTAAGGCGCTACCCCGAGCTAAGTGGCGCCCTCATTGGATAAAAAATCGTAGCATAGCATAGAACATAAATTAAAAAAAATGGATTCTTGGAGTTTGTTACAAAGAGGATAAAGTATTTTTACGTTGTTAAAACAGGACTCAAAGTGTTTCGTATCCAAAAATGGTCGTGGATACGAAACACTTCGAGTCCTATTTTAACAACGTAAAAATACTCATATAGCAAAAGTACCAAAAGCGGCCGCTTTTGACACTTTTGCTATCTACTTTGGATACGAAACATTTTGAGTCCTGTTTTAACAACGTAAAAATACTTTATCCTCTTTGTAACAAACTCCAAGAATCCATTTTTTTAAATTTATTTTCTATGCTATGCTACGATTTTTTATTCAATGAGGGCGCCACTTAGCTCGGGGAAGCGCCTTAATTGAAATAAATGGTTTGAGTTTGAAATAGAATAATTAAATTTTACTTTAGAATATCACCAAGAGATGGCGCTAGCATACAGAAAAATACCTATAAGCCAATCCAAACAGCCTGACAGCCATATAAAACTTACTTAAAAATCGTTTTTTTACTATCTAGCTACCAACACTACATTTTTTGTTAATTTTTGCTGACTCAAATGAGCAAGAGCGATGCGTAGTACCTATCTTTATGTAGTCTGTGAAGAGCGGGTAAAGAAATATGGTTGACGTTTGAGGCTTATAAAAACGTTGCCGGTTGAAATTGTATAATCAACCAATAATTGAGTTGCTATAACATAAAAACAAAACATTCACGCAGAATAAATTAGCAAAATGCCAACCATTAGGGGGGTGCCAACATTAGTACTGTTTACCCTATCTGCACTGCAATTCGTTTTGTCGTTTTTTGTCCAGTGGATCCCGATCTTACTATAATTAATCACCGATAGATGGCGGTAAAATGGTTGTTGAATGTAGAACTTCAAATTATATCCTATTTATTCCATACTCCTCACTAATATTATAAATTCGAAAGTAACTTGTTTGTATGTAACCCTATAAAATAAAATTTGGCAAGCAGATAGATGGCATCCTGGACAAGGACATAGGGTACTTTTATCTCAAAAATAATCCGTATGGGGGTGATATAGGGGATGAAAGTTTGTATGGGAATCCAGTATTTCTTAAGTTAGGAATCTGAAAATTCAAATTTAAGCTTTTGGTAAGAAATAAAAATTACACATTTCAGCGTTTTTGTAAAATCTTCCCCCAAAAGTTAACGGATGATTTTATTCACAGGTACCTACCGTATCCTCATATACCTATACCATATACCGTATTGATTTTCTTTTCAAGAGATTTATGGGATAGAAAATATAGTCATAATCCGTATCTTGAATTATGTAACATTTAAGTAGTCTTTTTATTAAAATGGGTCCACTTGTCAAAAGTTTATTACAAATAAGGTGCCGATTCTCTTGTACACCGGACTAAACTAACTAAACTATCACTAGTTATCAGTTGTAAAACCCTTGTACAAGAAAAGCGACAAAAAAGACGTTAAAAATTATCGTCCAATTACCCTTATACCTATCTTGTCCAAACTGTTTGAGAAATGTATGCACAAAAGGATTATCGACTTTTGTAGCAAATACAATATTATAGCAAAGGAACAGTTTGGATTTCAAAGGCACAAGTCAACAACATTAGCCATTTATAATCTTTTGAGCCGTACCCTGAAGTCTTTAAATAACAATCACTTCACGACAGCACTTTTTTTTGACCTATCTCAAGCATTTGACTTTGTGGCACATAATATATTATTGGGAAAACTAGAAAGAAATGGAATAAGAGGTGTAGCATTGCAGTGGATTGCATCTTATTTAAGTAACCGCAGTCAATACGTTGCTATTAGTAAAGTAAATGAAGATTTACTAACCTCATACTCCTCTGAGCTCAAAGTAAAAAATTGCGGTGTACCACAAGGGAGTGTATTAGGCCCTTTATTATTTCTATTATACGTAAATGATTTACCACAGCAGGTCAATCATAAATGTATATTATTTGCAGATGACATTTCAATCATAGTGACATCTGATAAAAAGTCTAAATTAAAATTTGATCACGAAATTGACATAAATAATACTATTGACAACATTTTAGAATGGCTACAGGTAAATAAATTAAAAATCAATCTAGATAAATCTATGTACATTCAATTTAATAAATCTAAACATGCCAAATACAATTTCAAACTTAATATTGATCGATTAAAAGAAGTTTCACATACAAAATTTCTGGGTATACTCATAGACCAAGATCTAAATTGGAAAATACATGTAGATAATTTGTGCAACAAGTCTAATAAGTTCGTTTATGCTCTCAGGCAAGTCAAGAATGTGACGAATAAAAAAACCGCCATTATAACCTACCATGCTTACATAGAATCGATTTTGCGATATGGACTTATTTTTTGGGGTAACAGTACAGATAAAAACAGAGTGTTTATCGCGCAAAAGAAATGCATCAGAGCCATTTGTGGGATCCGTACTGACGAGTCCTGTAAACCGCATTTTAAAAGGCTTGGTTTATTACCACTTCCTTCACTGTACATCTACGAGATATGTAATTTTGTATATAATAATAAGGAATTATTCAAGAAAGTCGATCAAATATACTCTCGTAATAGGGATCCATGTAGACTTGTATGGCAGGATACTCCTAAATCAGCCAAGTACTCTAAAAGTTTTCTGGTTATGTGTGTACGCATTTATAATAAAATTCCACAAGAAATGAAATTGTTACTTAATATTAATTATTTTAAAAACAGACTCTTTAAATGGCTGAATGAACATAATTTTTATGACATTAAGGATTTTTTTGACATTAAATTATAATTCACAAATAATGACATACTGGATCGTCGATAATGTTTATAATTTTGACATTTTTAATTTTATATTTATTGATTTTATTGATTTCCTTTTTTTACTTTAAGTTATGTTATGTAATGTTATGGAACTGTTGCGAATAATGTTTACTTTTATAATGTTTTCTTTTATTGTGACTTTTTGATTTTGTTCGTCGAGATTAATTTCTGACATTAAATAATATTATGTTATGATGATTGTATTGTGGAGAATGTTTTATAGCTTTGACATTTTATTTCTACTTACTAATTAATTCTAAGTATTTTGCATGCAATTGATACACGATGTTGTATAGCTAAACATGTGGACTATATTATATTACCAAACTGTAACACCTTTTATACCATGTTTAAGGCAAATAAAGACTTACTTACTTACTTACTTACTAAAATTCCTTAATTTTGGCTATGAGAATCTTAACGCTATTCTGTAGTAAAAAGTCTCTAAATTTAAAAAATATTTTGACACAACTAAATCGAATTTGACAATTGCGACTCCACGTGGTACATACTTGTATGCCCTACCCCGTGATTTTTTTTAGAGCCGGAGGCGTGCAGTGGGGGCATCCTCGACGGGTTATAAATGGAATTTTTCACTTTTTGTATGGAAAAAAATAAAAAATATTACCTATGTGTTGAGGATTAGGGGTATAGGGGTTTTATAAAGGGGGTCGAAAATTTCATTATTTTTGCGATAGGACACACCATTTTCGAGATATAAGCAAAAGAAAAGAAAAAAATCCAGTACAGTACTGTTTTTGCACCCGAAGTCGACATGTTCGTGTGAATTTTAGTTCATGACAACTAATAATATTCCACACCATTTTCAGTGGCGATTAAAAATGGTCAGAACTAGTTAGAAAATTAAAATTTTAGGTGAAAAACGTCAAATTCAGAATAGCAAAATTGACATTTTCACTAAATTAAAATCTCAGTACAATCTTAGTGCTGTCAAACTAAAATATAGTTAAGTTGTGCCACTTTAGTCTATTTCAGAATGGGAAATCATCGTTTGACAGGAGTAAACTAAATTTTGGTGATTTTTAGTCTAGTTTAGACGCATTCGTGACAAGAGAATCGGCACCATAAGTCATAAACTAACCTTTTATCATGCAGGTATTATGTGTTCAATGGCGGCACTAGAGTAGGTAGGTATTACAAATTAATGGTGATAATATTAGGAAATTGAATCATAACTTTTATTAAAGTAATAAAATACTTAGGTACTGACTGAATATTACTGTTTAATGGGACACGGCCTATAAGTTTTTGATCCCAGATTGAAGAACAAACTTTACTTTGCAGTTCATATCCTTACATGAATTACATCCTTATCCTTAGGTACAGACGCCAGCACATCGACCTACTACAATCTGTCAAATTCCTTTAATAGATTTTCAACTTTATCACCAAAGTGTAAGGTTCAAAGTAGATTGGGAAAATTTGACAGTTTCGGGTAGGTTGACGTGCTGGCGTCTGTACATAATATTATTAAACAAAGTCCCCCACCGTGTCTGTCGTCTGTCGCGTGTGTTCAAAAATTGATAATAATTCATTGTTACCTATTTCCGAAGTTATTTTGACCGGTAGGTATTATAATATTTAATTTTATCCTTATCCAATAAAATATGTTATTTAAATTGGGCATTTTAATTTGGATTAAAATATGCCTTGACATTATATCATTAAAATTAATACATTATGAGATATCACAGGTTCAAAATTAACAAAATAATTATGGTTGACGACAACGCGGGCGCAGCAGCAGGAGTCAATGATCTTTTCCTCGGCTATTAGTTATGTAATCCTGGTAGTAGGTACGTACCCGTGGAATATTTTCAGACATCCACGCGGGCTAAGTCGCGGGAAAAATCTAGTTTAACTATAAAATAATCATACATTTTCGGATTTTCCTTTTTTATTTATTGACTTTGCGTCTCGCCAAACTTCATACTGCTGGGCCAAAGAAGTACCAGATAGACTGGTTTATTTTCGAGTGTTAAAACATACATAAATGGCCGTATTTTTTATTGCGTTGATTTGGAAGTTTGATTTTCGTTACAGCTCCAAGAGACCGTAGATTTAAGTTTTGGATATCAATTTCAACTTGATGCCTTCACGCGATCCTAAGAAAAAGGGTCTTGACAGACAATGAAGTCATCCTTTTCGGATTTTCCTCTTTACTTGACCTTGCTTCTCGCCAAACTTCATGTTGCTGGGCCAAAGAAGTACCAAATATAGTTTATTTGCGAATGTCAAAATATACGGCATAAACATATCCCTATGTAGTCTGTGGGCATAAATGGCCGAATTTTTTTTAGGCGTAGATCTAGTTTTTTGTTTCTATTTATCAAATTCAATTTTAAAACTTGTTGCCTCCACGCGTTCCAGAGAAAAAGGGTCTTGACAGACAACGAAGTCATCCTTTAAGGCACAGACTACTTAGAGATACTCTTTAAGGGTTTCAATTTTCGGTTCGGCTTATGTTCGGACCGAAGGAAGGACCCACTGAGATGGTTTGTAAAGAAATTACGACGTAAATTACCTACCGTGGCAAAAAAAAAACCATTTAGGCAAACTAAGCGATTATGCATTATTTATGCTCTTACCTACTTACATAACAAACTTTTACCATCTCGTAGAGTAGTGTAATGCTGCACTTCCCTCAACAAAACCACACACATGGTCTCTGGAAGATTGTGGAAATCCGGATTCCGGAATCCGTTGGAGCACCGTGCGCCGGTTCAGTCGCTGAGGCGCACCTAAAGCGATTCTGAGGAGGCCTAGGTTCCGTCGAGAGCGTGTTTATGAAAAGATGATTACCTACGTATTATTAATGATATCTAAGTAGGTAGTTCTTTGAACTTGTGAACCTATACCTATGTCTAGTCCTCCAGACCGTATTTCGGCCACGGCGGCCAATCTCAACGGAGACTAGCCTTCGGCGCGGGAGATATTATAGTGCACATGTGTGTGCGCAGACACAGGTGCACTCTCTCTTCTTTCACTCTCATAGTACGATGGGACGGCAATCCGACACGACCGTAGAGAGATAAGGCGCAGGACCAACGGCTTAACGTGCTTTCCGAGGCACGGGGGTATCACACCGCCAACTTCCAAACTCCGGGCTGTTACTAAGAAATTCCTAATGGAAAAACCCAATAACACTTTGCCCGACCCGGGAATCGAACCCAGGACCCAACGCTCAGCAGTCGCGCTTGCAACCACGGGACCAACGGGGCAGTTAGAACCTATATGTAGCGACTAGGTAAATAAAACGAACGGACGTAAAAATAGCATTGGCATCGAAGTATCTACTTACCTACTTAATACCTAGCTACTCTAAAAAAAACTAAAAGTAGCCCGTTCCTCCCAATTTTATGTGTTCGGGTTGATGTTATACAGACACACTCTATTTTCCTTTGTTCCTAAATCAACATGAAAAAATAAAAGCGAAAAATAATCCAAAAACAGAAGGCAATAAAACACTTAGCGTCTTGGTATATAATCATAATCATCATTTCAGCCGAAAGACGTCCACTGCTGGATATAAGCTTCCCTTAATAATAAATAATCTATACCTACTAATAATAAAGCTGAAGAGTTGGGTATAGTTTCTGTTTGTTTGTTTGAACGTGCTAATCTCATGAACTCAGTCTGATTTGAAAAGTTATTTTGGCATTTGATATCTCACTTCTTTAGGACGGTAATAGGCTATTTAACACCACACTATATGATCCTTAGAAGCCGAGCGAAAAGAAAAAAATCTGATAGAACGCTAAGCGGGCGGGCGATGCGATTTGACATAGTGGGTCGGGGGAACAAGAAATACTGGAGATGCTAGTAAAAGAATATTTCGGTACCTACTCTAGTTATAATAAGCTAGAGTAGGCACCTAACGAAATATAGATTCTTCGTGAATAAGTAGTTTTTGGAACGACGCGGCTTACGGTAGGAGTTGACTAGTAGAAATTAATCGTTACGCGAAAAACCGTTCATACTTGTAGCTCTCTCCATGCGACTTTTTTCATTCGAATTCTGACTGTGAATTTGGTCAAAATGAAAATCCAAAATGGCAGCTGCGAACATTTTCAAGTCTTTCGTCATGGGTGTCGTTTTCATAGTTTTCGAGGGTGCTAAAGCCGATAGTGAAGTCATAATGTAAATCAAAGATGGTGGGTCCGAAAATGTTCAAATTGTTCATCATGGGTATCGTTTTCATAGTTTTCGAGGGTGCTACATTCGATAGTGAGGTCATAATGAAAATCCAAGATGGCAGCTGCGATTTTTTTTTTTGTTTTTACATCATATTTTGTGAGAAGGAAGTTCGTTCCTGATGAGGGTCTAGCAACCTTATACGCTTCCTTTTATTTTTTATTAACTACCTATACATCTGTCTCTGGTTAGGTGGACCAAGATCTCAGGGTTGCCAATAACAGTTGGATGTGATTAACCGAGGATCGAGTAGGTATAATGGCTAGCGATTGGAGAGGCTTTTATCCAGCAGTGCACTTCCGTAGGTTGACGACTATGACCCGTGAATGCAACATATCTACTGTCAGATTTTATCATGCTGTATTTTGCCCTAAAACACGCTTCGATACGGTACTACTAGTAAAAATAGATAGTAGGTACTAATAACCAAAACCAACAACGGACTTCGAAATTATACAAGAATCCTAAAATCAAATTGCATTATGTTCATTAAAACGGAATCACACATGAAAATCAGTTCCAAAGTGGATTAAGCCCGTATCATTTACTAGCGCCGCGACAGAACTAAGCCAGTTCATTTCAGTCAGCCAGTAAAAGCCTACTTGCGGATTGTCCGGATAATTTATGTCTGCGGTGGCAGCTAGGCAAGTTCGATATAGGTACGCACTGGAATGGTCGTGTTGCGTAATCCACATTCCTAATTACCACAACAAGCTGTAACTACCGATCATCTGGTGTTAGTAGGCAGGTAGGTAGGTGCTTAGATGTGGCTGCATGATTAGAGCGACCTCAAAATTAAACCTGAAACCTTAAATATATTAAATACTAGCGTCTGCCTGCGGCTTTGCTCGCGTGGACCCTGATTCTTTTTCTGAAATAAAAGTAGCTTAAGCTACTCCATATAACATCAGCTATCTTCCAGTGAAAGTCCCGTCAAAATCGGTCTAGCCGTTTTGGAAATTAGCCGGAACAAACAGACAGACAGACAAACAAAAAATTTAATAAAAATGTTTTTTTGTTAGTACGGTATATAATGTACGAGTACCTTCATCATAATTATGCATTTAGTTATTATTTTGACATTACAAACATATGACATTAATCACATCTATTCAAAAAGAGCTAGTTTATTCTTCGTAAACAGGGAACAGCTTTTTAATCCCTAGGGACTAAAAGTGATTTGAATTTGAAATGTGGATATTGTTAGTAAAAGTTCCAATCGCCAGAGATCAATCACGAACATTGTATGAACAAGTACAGATAGTTCAACTCATCTGTGCGCGCGGCTCCATGTGTGCGTGCGCTTATAATTATACAGCTTTAATTTGTGTTGCGCTCGGACGACAACTGCGCGTCACTGACGCGCAGTCGTCGTCCGAGCAACACGCACACATGGAGCCGCGCGCACAGATGAGTTGAACTATCTTTAACAGGCTGGCAAGAGAGAGCGAGAAAGTGTGAATTTGGTCAAAATCCAAGATGGAATTTGGTCAAAAGCTGCGTAAACTTTCCGTCATTGGTGTCGTTTTCATAGTTTTCGAGGGCGCTAAAGACGCAGTGAGGTCAAAATGTAAATCCAAGATGGCAGCTCATAATTTTTTTAAATTTATCATTATGGGTATCGTTTTCATGATTTTCATGGTTGCTAAAGCCGATAGTGAGGTCAAAATGAAAATCCAAAGTGGCGGCTATGAAAATTTTAAGAATTTTCGTCATGGGTGTCGTTTTAATAGTTTTCGAAGGTTCTAAAGCGATAATGATTTCAAAATGTAAATCCAAGATGGCGACTGTGAAAATTTTCAAACTTTTCGTCTTGGGGGGTCGCTTTCATAGTTTTCTAGGGTGCTAAAACCGATAATGAGGTCAAAATGTAAATCCAAGATGGTGGTGGCAAAAAATTAGTTTTAGTAAATCATACGTGAGAGATGGGGGTTGGACCGCAGACGTTTTTTTTTCTCCTAGAGGTTGATTAAAAGTCCTAGAGTAAGAATCCTTCACTCCGCTCTGGATTCAAAGAAACACTCTCGCCTTAAAAATAGTTTTTGCTCCCTAGGCAAACAATCTACTATTATTTGTTTATAAGATAGTATAGATAAGTTTGCTGGTTCTGGAAACTGTATTGACAGAATTATACACCTAAACCTACCTCATGAATCACTCCGTCCATTGGTGAAATTCGTATAAAATCCGTTAAGTAGTTCTTGAGTTTATCGCGTTCAGACAGACAGACTGACAGACAGAGGCGAGGTGGCGCGGCGGGTGGACTTTGTTTAATACTACTCCATTTGAAATAAGATTAGACATTTAATTAAACAAACGGTTTATGTAGTCCGTTCAACCGATTTTGACTTCCATTGCGTTGGTGGCATGACAAATAGCAGCTGCAGTAAACAGTTGGTATTTTAAGCACTTATTGCTTTTAATGCCATCCTTATGCCTACGATATAGATGTCAGAATCGTTTGAAGTCCGTTCAAAAAAGGTTTGTTTCTAATCTTATTTGAAATGAAATATAGGTTATAATAATAATAAATTGTAGTGATAGTGATGTAGTGATCTAGTGACAAAGAACCAATCTAGATTTATAGGTACAGTAAGTCTATCATACATAATTATGTAGAAAAACAAAAACAAAAATAACATTATGTTTATTTATTTTTCATAATGTACGCCCAGTTACAGGCTAGGCTAAAACTTATGACTACATGACCATGTTAGGGCGCAGCAATATTATTACATTACAACATAAAATATTTGGAAGCTATCATTATATTACATACGTTTAGGAGCCCGGAAAGCTGTCAATAATTTGAACTTGGTAGTAGGTACAACCGACTGTTTTCATACGCTATGTAGGTACTGTATTAAAAAAAAACCTACTATCAATATCACATTCATTAATATTATCTACTAATATATAATCATTTTGTAACATATTTTATAACACAACGTGATGTGATAATAATATGACTTTGAAGCGTGAGTTTGAAGGGGGATATTCAAAAGGAAAATGTAAATTAGACGTTATCAGCAAGAACGTAAAGGACTGAAAGTTCTTTTTGATCCCACTATGAGATTAAAGGCTCGTGCAGACCAGCGCGACGCGACGGCGCGACGCGACTCGAACAATACAATTTCTAAGAAAACTTCACGGTATAACAATAGCCGGTGTCGCGTCGCGCTAGTCTGCACGAAGCTTAACTGATACGATATCTTAGGAATTGATGCTTTTGTTCTTATTCTTATTATTACTTATCTTTTCCGTATTCAGAAGATAAGGACGCCAGGATACCCTTTTTGACTGGAAGCTTTTAAACACAAGGTAGGTAGGTACCTATTTATAAATGGATTGCGTTTATACAGTACGTATCAGAAAGGATGTGATCATATTTTATGGGTGTGGTGCGGACCTTCAAACTGAACAACATAACATAACATCAAGCCTTGTTTCCTCGAAGGTTACCCAGAGGTGTACCCATAGTAGGTACATCCATATTTTACCAGTTATGTTTAAGTCCTATGTAACCGCGGGTGACTCTATTGTCATCAACCCGGCACAAATCCAGACCCCAGGCTGCTACAGAGAAATTCCTAATGAAAAAACCCAATAACACTTTGCGCGACCTGGAATTCGAACTCAGGACCTCATGCTCAGCAGTAGCGCTTGCGACTTCTAGACCAACGAGGCTGTCACTACTACTCCATTAACCTGAACAACTTTCTCCATTATTGCGAAAAAATAAACAGATGTCCCATACATTAAGGTTGAGCAGGTATTGAAGTTTTGTATGGGGCAGTTGATATTTTTAGGGTTCCGTACCCAAAGGGTAAAAACGGAACCCTATTACTAAGACTTCGCTGTCCGTCCGTCCGTCAGTCTGTCACCAGGCTGTATCTCATGAACCGAGATAGTTAGACAGTTGAAATTTTCACAGATGATGTATTTCTGTTGCCGCTATAACATCAAATACTAAAAACAGAATAAAATAATTTTTAAGATTTTTTGTCCCATACAACAGACATGATTTTTTTGCCGTCTGTCACCAGGCTGTATCTCATGAACAGTGATAGACAGAATAAAATAAATATTTATGGGGGGCTCCCATACAACAGACATATTTTTTTTTGCCGTTTTTATAGATAATGGTACGGAACCCTTCGTGCGCGAGTCCGACTCGCATTTGGCCGGTTTTCAACCGACTTAAAAAAGGAGGAGGTTCTCAATTCGGTTGTATGTTTTTTTTTAATATGTTTGTTACGCGATTACTCCGCCAATTATGAATTGATTTTGATGAATATTTTTGTTTTTGGTAGGGCATACTTCAGAAGTGGTCCCATATAAGTTTGGTCAAGATCTGATGAGGGGTTTTTGAGTTAGCTTCAATAATACGTATTTTTCCCACCTAGTTTATGTGGACGATGTTTTGATAGTTCCTGTCACTGTAATTTACATAGCAGGTAGTGTTATTCAAATGTTTGTGGGGGGTTTGTGTAGGTACCAAAATTAAAAAGAGAAACATATTTTTTTTTTTACAAAAAATAATACCGAATTCCAAAAGAAAACACAACAAAGTGAAAATTAACTTTGACTTCGGAAGTCGGTGGCAAAAAAACGAAAATACAAAACCAAAGACACCGAATTCAAAGTTATTTTTCACTTTGTAGTATTTTCTTTTGGAAGTCTGTTTTATTTTTTGTAAAAAAAGTTTTTATTTTAATATTATATAATTCGAGCATAAATAGGTTAAGTTAGTACAGTAAGTATCAGAAAGGATGTGGCCTTAATTATGGACTATCAAGCTGAACGACGGGCCCAATTTCGAAATCTGAAAGTGGACTCCTGACCACGGGGCTCCTATCTGAAACTTTTTGACGTTCGAAATAAATGACTTTTTCATCCCACCATCTCGGAAAGAGTATTTTTAATCTTCAGTATCTGAGTGGAAAAGCCGTTTTTATTCTCTAGAGGATAAAGTAAATTGAATTTAGAACATCGTGTGCACTAAGTTTGTGAATTAAAAAAAACATTAAACCTATTTACTGCTACCTCTATGGTGCCGAATATATCATACAACTTTTTTTTAATTTGTTAAAAACTCAGACTCGGAACCTTCTTGGTGTTCTTTTTTTGCATTTAGTCATTTCCTCGCTGAGGTGGAATGAAAAGTTACGTGTTGCACTCGAGTGCAAAGATTTTTCACCTCGTGCTCTTTTGATTCCCTCGCTAACGCTCAGGATTCTAATTTTGAATCACTCGCTGCGCTCGTGATTCAATTTTAGAATCCTTCGCTTGCTCGGTCATCAAAATTGAACACGCGGTTAAAAAGCAACTTTGCACTCTTGTATAACAAATAACTATTGAATTTTCTATTTTTAAAATTTATTTTCGGTGCTCTCTCGTCATGCCACACCTACTCAGCTATCAACCTTTGGCTCTGCTTAAGCTTGCTCAAAAACCTTCTGGGCTTCCTTCCACTATTATAGATAGATAAGCCACACCTATTTTCTCTGAAACTCATCAGTATATTGAAGAGATAGAGCTCTGTATGGTATCGGTGAAGGTTTTTAGAAATGTCAACTTGTAAGTGAAAAGTTCTAAGGCGGGTCACCCAGTACGCGTAGCGTGACCACCGTAGTTTTGTCGACGGAAGAATAGACAAAATGACAGATTAAGATTGTTTTCTGTCATTTTGTCTATTCTTCTGTTGTCTCCGATAAGTAACGTCACAAATGTCATGTTTTTATTATCTTAAAGATACTCGTATTACGCATGTGACAGTAACACAGTAACATCATTAGGTATAGGTACCCAAACAGAAGTGTAGGGCCACCTCATAAACCTACAAATTGCTATATTATGATCCTGAGAGGTCTTGATTAAACAATTTCTCATCTTATAACAAGATATAGACCTCAGTTACCCGTTATGATATTACTTCGTAAGTCACCCTATTGCGAAATTGCTAGACAATTCGCAAGCTTGACCCTCAATGAACTCCACATATTTTTCGGCATTCTCTAGTTGGAAAACAAGGCGGCAAGTTCATAGTTGTTATTATAGGGATGGGCCGAATATTCGTTTTATATTCGGGATTGGCAGGTTTACCGAATATTCGTATTCGGCCGAATATTCGGCTATATCACCGAATGTTCGGCAAAGTGGTACTCATAGTTATTACTGTATTGAGCCGTGTATGATTGAGTCGAGTGTTAAATGTGTTATTTTTATGAGGTTAAGTAATTTACAGTGCAGGTTAATGTTTTTGTCGACACTGTAGCTTTATTTCCAATAACCGATAAACTCGACCAAAAGGCTCTCTTCTAGTCTCCGATAAACCGATAAAGCCTTGGTCTTAGACAGCTCACCTTGAATAGTCTTTTTAAATTTTTCATAAAGTTGAGGAATAACAGTTTCACCTACGTGTTTTCGGCTGGGTATTTGGGCTTTACTAACTGCATAAGACGAATAAAACCTTGATCTTCGACAACAGAAATTGGTTGGTTGTCTACTGCTATCATTTCAGAAATTAAATTCGTAATCGGAACTGATCTGGGGTCTTCTATTTTCTATTTGGAAATAAATGAATCTTCTAGTGTGCTTTGAATTGTTGCAAAAGTTTTAGGATTTGAAGGTTGAGCACCACCGGTTGGATGACATGTGCAGCCGCAGGCTCCTGCTGCATCGTCTCGTCAATTGGAGAATTTTGGGTTACCTAACGCACAGGTCTGTCAAGACTAATAAATTCCGTAGGGTGCTTCAATTTTATGTTGTTGCTCACAGCTGAGGTTCAAGCTGTTCGGCCGCTCCCTCCCCGCGAAAGTATTTTTCCGCAAATCGTACATTTCACTTTGCTGCGGTCTTCTTCACTTTCCCGAAAATAAGTCTATATTATAGTCGATCTCCTTCGAAAAAAACTCAATGAAGTAGACTTTTCAAATAAAAAATAACCATAACATCCGCACGAAGCGAAGTTTTACTCCTTACTAGATGATGCAATATAATAACAACACGGGTACAGCGGGGGTAGCGGGCGAGAGGGTCCGGCGCCAATCTACGCGCTTTGCGTAAACAAGTTCAGACCTGTATTGTTTACGTAAGGGTCTAAAAAATGACGAATATTCGGCCGAATATTCGGTTCGGTAAAAGGTTTACCGAACATTCGGCCGAATGTTCATATTCGGTGAAACCCATGTTCGGCCCATCCCTAGTGTTATGTTATAGTCTGTTACAAAATGTCCTCAAATATTTTTGCGCATAATCTTTACCTATATGCAGAGGGCTGTATAATGAGGGAAGTTAGTGAAAACCAACTTTCCAATATAAATGTGAAAGTTTGTGTGTTTGGATGTTTGTTACTCAATCACGCCAAAATTACTGAACGGGTTTGGTTGAACTTTGGCACACAGCTAGTTTATAACTTGGATTAATTCATAGGATACTTTTTATACCGGTAGTACGCTCCCGTGGGATTATTTCTAACCTCTACGCGGGCGACGCAGCGGGCGAAAGCTAGTCAAGGAATAATCGGGGGTATAGGAATAATCCGTAAGCTGGTCAAAGTCAAATAATTTATTTCAAGTAAGCCATTAAAAGGCACTTTTGAACGCCAACGTGATGTAATTTGTATACCATTTTGAATGATATAATATGTTTATAAAAAAGGACGGGAAATAATCATAGGGCATCAAAAAATTCGTTCGCATCCCTGTCAACAGGGAAAGTACCCAAAAGGCTGGCAGCATTGACACGTTTTATGGTAATGTTGATTCTTTGACAAAGAAAGGTCAGCCCTCTGGTCACGTGAAGAGTCGACCAACCTCTTGGCGATGTCTCTAAAAACTAAGTGGTCACTTGGTCCCCATGGCACTTGTGTTTCAACCCCAAACGGCTCTAACATATAAGTTCCAGTAAGATTGGAGTATTTGCACCTTTACAGTTTATCCGCACCAGCAGCAGCCGCTCCAGCACACACACAGTCCGTCCTGCAGGCAGATGAGATTTCGCAAGGGTGTTGACGAGTGCCTACCTAGCTTCCAAGGCATTATAGTCATTCCGTCTGGTCTCTCCCCATCGTCACGTATCAAGCCATCGGTTTCTAAAACAGCTGGCACCCTGGTGACAAAAGCACGACGGATGATGTCATTGATGCTGGTGTGTCGTACTATCCGGTCTGCGCTCTTACTGCAGGATAGGCCATGGTATCCTAGGCAGTCGACACCTTCACCGCATTGGCAGCGATGCGGAGCCACGTAAGGAGCACACAGACGCAGACAGTTAGCGAGCTGGAAGGTGGTTTCACCCAGCGTACTTATGTTGGGTGACGGTAGCGCCTAAAGCCAGAGGCGTGACTCCTCTGGGACGGTGCGTGCCCACCTGGCTGTGGATGAGTGGGCTCACCCACAGCCAGGTGGGCACGCTCAGCAGTATTGGTGGACGTATTTATAAGACTATTCCGTACCAACCTGCAGAGCGGCTCATCCCACCACCTCTGGGACGATGGGTTCACGGGCCAATCTGTATCCAGGTAAGCCACTTTCCAGGCGTTCAACGCGTCGATTAAGCACGGCACTGCAGCCTTAACAAAAAAAAAATTCGCCGGTAATACCTACTGATAATTTTGCGGAATTATTTTTGAATGTGATTTTTATAGCAGAAAATATTATACAAACCTACAGATAATTAAAATTATATGTGAAGACGATTTATCTGAAATAAAATTACTATTCAGCACCCTTAATTGCATAACACACGAGCAATCACAATCTGAATAGTGTTGAAGGATATTGCTAACCCATTGCTACATATGTTCGAAAAAAGTATCTGCTCTGCTCAAAAACGTAAATAACGTTACGCATTAGGGTGCAGGGCATAGATATAATAAAGAAGGAGATATGGCGTGGAGTTCAAAATGTATAGAAAACCGATGAAGCCACAATTCTCCCTCCATATCGCTAATATTGCACACACAGTTCTGTCAAAACAATACTACGAACAAGTGCACACACGCGCCATCGATAACTCAGTCATTTAAATATAAACCTTATTATTTAAAACACAGCGTACTTTTTTCGTATAATTACTCACACTAAAACAATTATCATTGTGTGTTGTCGGGACTCGGGGGCGGATACGACATAGTGCTTAACTAAATCGAAGAGTTATCGATAAATATATCGATAAATTTACTATAAAGGTTTTGGAAATAAAGTAAACAAAAACGATATGAAACCAACAAAACATTATTTAATTAATTAATAAAAATATTTTAAAAACAATTACAAATCAAACGACACGTAGTTATATATGATTATGATGCCATAAAATGTTCAAAAAAGAGATTCTCGTTTTTGTAGAGAACCAGTTAGCTGACCTTCCTATGGCATCAATCCATTGATTTTTTGCTTGCTTCTTTTGGGAAACTGAAACGGTACAATTACAATTTGTTAGTGACTTACTGAATTATATAGGTATACGAAGCTAATCATAAACTTGTAAGTTTGCAGGCTCTTAAAAAACCCGTATTTTTAAGAAATTAAATTCTTCTTTCTCTAGTAACTAGGGGTTTATGTGACAATAACACACACGCATGCATAAGAAATAAATAGCATGAATGTTGACCTATTGCCAAATCTTTAATAATAACCTTATTAAAAGTAATTTTCATATTATAATTGTTTATTTTAGAGCATGCATGACGTCACAATATGGCTTCAAACCCTCTTTAGAAATTCTGCGGCATAATACATAATTATGACTATATGATGCTGATTATTATAATGCATACGAAGCTAATGGTGCATTTATGAAGACTTCAGTAAAATACCATAACCATAACAAATGACGAAGTAACTTGAGGCTAAGGCATTACATCTCATAATTCAAACCCAAGGAAATTCCATAGACTAAACTAAACATTATTGAACTTACTTCACGATATTTGGTTACGCATTACGCTGTAAAATAATAAAAATGGGTAAAAATGCATAGAACCACATTGGCCTTCCAATCGGATTACAAGAGTTAACAAATTGAAGGAAAATCAATTAAATGAAATTGTAATATATAACAATTCGCAGTCGACTTTCTTGTCGATAGACTTTGTCAGACCTCCACGAGCACATCACTAGCTCGCGCTCAAATACGGCGGACCGTAGCAGCGGACGCACCATGCGACATTACGGCTTATTGAGGTTTCGTTATGTCAGATTTACATTGCTTGTTCAGTCACTCAGTGACAGACTGAGGTGGTTGTAAAAGAGCAATGTATTTATTGCAAAAATAATACTGTCGGGATACTATAGGAAAACAAAAATAAAGTAGTACAACTCAGATATATTTTACGGCTTGTTGTTTTTCGTGATTTTTAAGACAAATATTGTAAAATACTTGTATTTACCTGTGGTAACTGATGCTATGACTTCGAAAAATTTTGTTTTGGCTTCTATTTTTGCACGAACCCACTTAACAAGACGGCATAATCGTTTTTTTTACGATCGCGGTTGACAACACACTAACTCGCGGTGACGGCCATTTTTTCAATACCTGAGCGAAAAGCTCAACTCCACGTGGTCGGCGACACGCCCCCTTGCCACTTCTCCTGTCTTTAATATTTCTGTCTTTAATATTTCTGTGGTGCAGGGTCTATGTTCAACAGTAGGTACTTAAACTTAAACTGATGGTAAGGATATGAAAATAACCCTATTTCTGTTTTTCAACGCCTGAAATAAATTAGGTATCTGCTTATCGTACGCTGTCGAGCGCAGCTGCGTAGCACAACAGAAGTGGTACATAGTTTGAGAACTAGTTCCAGAGCTTAATTGTTATAATTGAAAGTATGGTGCCTGTATAATTATAAAAGCGAGCTCAACACTAAACTCGGGATAACAGATGGAGGAGCTAATATTCGTAATTGAGTTTGTTGTTGTGGAATAGAGGAGTGGACTGTAATATTATGCTGGTTGTAGAAAGAAAACTAGGTAGTTCTGTACGAACGGAGTTCGCCGTTCTCCCCAATCACGGAACAAATTCAACAGAGAAATGACTGAGTACGACTCACCTTTTCTCCGGCTGCGGCTGACTCCCACTAGATCTGAACGGTCTTTTGAGTGGACTGTTGACCACGGAGACTGGCACGAGTGACACCACACGGTAATGCACAATTTGTCCTTGTTTTAATAATTTTCACTCACGGAGCTAAATATTAGATAGTTCATGGGTCAATGGCGGACGATAGATTCATCTGCCCCGCGCGCTCGCGAAGCTTCTTGCAGGTGGCGCTCTAGTCACCTTCACGTGACTCTATGCAGCAGCTCGTTGGTAGGGAACAGCCAATCGCATGCCGACTTGGCGAGCGCACACAGACATTCACTATCAAATTCGTCCAATCATGGGATACGATACAGAACATACCCCCTACCGAAACCATAGTGATGGTTTCTAGCTAACTAAGATTACCTTATTACCTACATCATTATAAAAGAGCCCTAAAATAAACACTAAGCTAGGTACCTATATCTAACAAAAACGTTTTGTTTGAATCTAATTGGTATAAGGTAATAGGCAGAGTTTATTGGTTGGTCTTTGTAAGACACTTTTTTCGGTGCGCAGCGTCACACACCGAACTATTCCGTCGGAACCTGGATGTAATTTTTCTATTTTGCCGAGAGGCCATTTGCAGGAGGGAACATTTTCAGTTTTTATTATTACTAAATCTCCAACCTTTGGGTTAGAGGAAGACGTAAACCACTTAGCTCTCTGCTGAAGAGTGTTTAAATATTCGTGACTCCAACGTTTCCAGAAAAGTTGGGAACACCTCTGAATATACTGCCAACGTGACAATCTGTTAATGTTAACGTCTTGAACGTTATACTCGGGTATAGAGGTCAAACTTCGACCAATGAGAAAGTGTCCGGCGGTTAAGACATTAAATTCGTTGGGATTATCGCTAGCAGGTAGTGGACACAAGGGACGCGAATTTAAAATGGCTTCTGCCTTACAAAATATTGTGGAAAGTTCCTCAAACGTTAAGGACTTTTCCCCTACACTTCGCACTAAGTGATATTTTGCAGACTTAATGCCCTCTTCCCAGAGGCCTCCCATATGTGGGGCACTGGGGACATTAAATTTCCAATCAACCTGCCTTTTAGAGCAGCCATCCGAAATGTCATCTTGACTCTCACGCAGGAACCTCTGGATTTCAGTCAGATGTTTACTTGCACCAATAAAATTAGTACCGCAGTCAGAATAGAGAACAGCACATAGACCTCTACGAGCTATGAATCTGTCTAAGCACGCAAGGAAACAGTCGGCGGAGAGAGAAGATAACACCTCCAGATGTACTGCTTTTGTTGAAAAGCAGACAAACAGTGCTAAATACGCCTTTGTCACTTTAGCATTCCGACGTAAGCTTTCTTTAATTAAAAATGGACCTCCGAGGTCAACTCCGACGTTAGAAAATACCTTATTAGGTATCAACCGAGTTGGTGGCAAAGGTGCCATTTCGGGTTGTAGTAAAGACGGTTTACATTTAAAACACGTTTTACACTTAGATAAAACGGATCTAATGACGCTACGAGCAGACAATATCCAAAAATTTTCATTGATTATACTTTGTAAGGTTCGCGGTCCTACATGTAAATATTTTTTATGAAAATAATTAATCAATAGTTTGGTAAATAAACTATTTTTCGGAAGAAGACGCGGATGTTTAGAGTTATACGGGAGTTCGGAATGACCGATGCGACCCCCTACCCTGAGGAAGTCGTCGGAATCAATAAATGGAGATAATTTTCGTAATGAAGAAACGTGTTTCTTATCTTTAATCAATTTTAATTCCGCTTCAAAATAAGCATTTTGAACTAATTTTATCAACTTATCGCGAGCTTCGTTTAATTCGAAAGTTGATAATACTCCCGATTTGTAAGAAGTGTTCATGTCACCCCCTTTTCGTCTAAATCTTAAAATCCAAGCACACGTTCTTTGCAATTTGGAAAATGATGAAAACTTTTGAAAAATTCTTTCACAAAATTCTGTTTTAGATTCATTAAAATGATCATTTGTTTTATTTTCGACCAAGAAATTAAGAGACGCTTTTAATTCCGGTACTTTATTATTATTCTCGTTAACAAACACCGTCAGTGGCCAATCGATATAATTTTTATACATCCAATCAGTGCCCTGTAACCAACGTTGATTACAACTGACAAGTTGTTCCGGAGACGCTCCGCGAGAACAAATATCGGCTAAATTATTTTCGCTACACACATGCCGCCAAAAATGAGGGGGTAAAACTTCGATAATTTTTGTAACCCGATGACTGACAAAGGTCTTCAGTTTATAAGGTTCTGTTTGAAGCCACGACAGTACGACTGTCGAGTCTGAAGCTGCTGTTATTTTATTAATTTTAACGCGTGTAAATGTGTCAACTACGAACTTTATTAATTTGCTCAACAACACAGCACCCATTAACTCCAACCGAGGAATCGTGACGGGTTTTATTGGTGCAACTTTAGATTTCGCGGTCACTAGACGAACCTTTACGATACCCTTTTGATCGCGACTAATAACATACACGCATGCTGCATAGCCACTCAACGAAGCATCACAAAATCCAACTAAGTCGCATTCCGTTTCCCCTGGTAATAGCATGTGACGTTCGATACGCAACTCCTTTAACAGAGGAAGCTGCAAAATAAAATTTTGCCACGATTTTTTTATATTATCTGGCAACTTTTCGTCCCAACCAATGCCTAGCTTCCACAGTTCTTGCATGATCAGCTTCGCCACAAAAGTGCATGGTGCGATAAAACCCACGGGATCGTAAATCGACGCTAGCAATTTTAGTACTGATCGTTTGGTTGACTCGTTGTCTGTTAAATTAACTGAAAAAAGAAAATTATCGGATTTTGGAATCCATTGAAGACCTAAGACTTTAATAGTACTACCGTTTTCATCTTTAACGAATGTTACGGAATTTTCCCTATTTTCGGAGGGCACGCGTTGTAGTAACTGCTCACTGTTACTCATCCACTTTTTAAAGGTAAAGTTGGCACTTTCAAAAATACCAATTAATTGATCCTGCACTAAGCAAGCTTGCTCAAAAGTATTACATGAATATAGGACGTCATCCATGTAGACTCCCTCACGGAGGACCTGAGCAGCGAATGAAAAACGTTTTCCTTCATCGTTAGCTAGCTGAAGTAGCGTCCGAATTGCTAAGAACGGTGAACAACTAAGTCCGTACGTCACGGTTTTTAATTCGTATAATTTTATTGGATCGTTAGGCGATTCCCGATATAAAATGTGTTGATATAATCGATCTTCTTTTCTTAAAGAGATAGCACGATACATTTTACAAACATCACCTACTAGGCAATATTCAAATAGTCGAAATTTCAAAATGATTGCCGCAATATCCGGATACAGCTTAGGGCCGACTAATAGAATATCATTTAAAGACACGTTATTGCTACTCTTCGCTGACGCGTCGAACACTACACGTAACGGAGTGGAGGTACTAGCCGGTCGCAAAATACTGTGATGTGGAATAATGTATTTGCTAGGTTTGTCACCCTGATAAAGTTCCATATGACCGAGATCTTCATATTCTCGCATAAATTCCTTATACTTGTTATTTAAATCAGTAGTACGCGCTAGCTTTCGTTCCGTGTACAATAACCGGCGCTCAGCCACAGCGCGCGTTGCCCCTAGCGGCGAGTGTTCGGGTGCAAACAGCAGCGGAACTACGTATTGCCCGTTCGACTCCCGAGTATGTTCATTAGTGAATATTATCTCCTCGGCTAACTTATCCATTGGATTTATTGACGGTGTGCACGGCACTTCCTCAATTTCCCAAAAACTGCGTAAAGTTTTTTCAATCGACTGTTCTTCGTCATATGAAACCGATAAATTAAGATTTTGCGAACTATTACTATTAAGTGGATATAATTTTCCGCTAATAACATAACCAAAAATTGTTTTGATAACACTCGGAATACCATTCTTAATTACTAATGGTTTATCTCTAATGATATCTGGCACTATGTCGTTACCTAACAAAATATCTATTCGCGAACGCTTAAAAAACAGTGGATCCGCTACCTTATAAGTGTCATATTCGTTAATGACATTATCTGTGAAAGAGATATTAGGCATATCAGCGGACACCCTCGGAATAACTACTAAATTAACATTAAATGTTGGACCCTTCGCATGTCTTGGTTTTAATGTACAAGTAACCATGCCTTGATTTTTAACTAAGGCCCCACCTATGCCGTGAATGGTAAAAGGACATTTTTTACGTTGTAATCCTAGTTTCTGAGCACATTCAGTAGTTATAAAAGAGCTCTGAGCGCCAGAATCGATGACTGCACGGCAGTCTTGATATTGACCAACACAGTCAATAACATGCGCAAGTGCAGTGCCTAACACTACTCCGTAATCGCAGTTATTACTAATTAATGCTTGCTGTATGGGTGTGTGTGTTGTGTCACTTACGAAGTGAGACGACACTAGCGCTTGCTGCGGCTGCGCTGTCAGGGAGTTCGCCACGGACGATATTCCCGCGCTTTCCGCCTTCGCGTTATCTTTATGTAATAAATAATGATGCGATGATGCGCATACCCCGCAAGTCATTGTACTTTTACAAGCATTAGACTGATGATGACAAAGTTTTAGTGAATGAACACGGCTCATTCTTTCATCGACAGACAATTTACGAAATTGATCACATCGATAAATCATATGATTTTGTTTACAAATCACACAAGTTAAATTTAATTTATTATTACGGTTGTTATTATTGTGCGGAGCTTGTGCCGTATTAAGAACTGACTTAGACGAAGATTTAATTTGGTTTTTATTTTGTGTCTTATTATTACTAGATTTCGACGTATTATTTGAAGAGCCGTGTATAAAAGTGTGTTCCAGAACTTTAATTTGTTTGTTGACAAAAGCTATTAGTTCCGCAAACGTAGGTATCAACTTTTGATCACGGCATTCTTCGAATAACTTTCGCGTATGAGGATCGAGTCGTTGTAATGCCAAATGACACAATAAGAAATCTTCTAAGTTTTTAATTTTCAATGCTTGAATCGCTTTAAGTGAATGATCAAAAGTTTCTACAAATGAAGTTAAGTTCGACGTCGTATCTTCAGTTAACGGAGAAAAGTTGAACATTTTATCGAAATACCTACATGCTAGTGTTCTGTGGTCGTGATATTTATCCACTAAACTTTGCCAAACTAATGAGTAATTAGCGGCAGTGATAGGTAGATTTTTAACGATATTTAAAGCAGGACCTTTAACGCATGAGAGTAAATAATGGAATTTATCTATATCTGAGAAATTTCTATTATGAACTAACGATGTGAATGTGTCATAAAATGTTATCCAGTTTTCAACTTCTCCATCAAATTGAAATAATGTTATCTTTGGTAACGCGGGCACTACGAAATCATTTTTATCTAACGAAGTACAGACATCGGACTCTGATTTAGAATGTTTACTAGCGATTAACCGACATGCATTATACAATTCGTGAAATGCTTCAAGTTCACTAATCGACATTTTTGCAGTAGGTTTTATTTGCACTTCTATTTCGTACAAATCAAATATGGCGGATTCAAACTTCGCACGAACACTTTCCATTTCCGACAATGATACCGTAAACAATTGCAATGTATCTGGATCAGTTCCCAACTTTTTGGAATAGTCATAAAGCTTTTGTATCTTCGTAAATAAATATTCCTTTCTAACTAATAAGATTTTACGTTTCATTTCTAAAACTTCCGCCATTTTGGAAGCGTGGTTTTAGCTAAATGATTTAAGAAATAGGGCTCGAATGGACCAGAATGTGGAATAGAGGAGTGGACTGTAATATTATGCTGGTTGTAGAAAGAAAACTAGGTAGTTCTGTACGAACGGAGTTCGCCGTTCTCCCCAATCACGGAACAAATTCAACAGAGAAATGACTGAGTACGACTCACCTTTTCTCCGGCTGCGGCTGACTCCCACTAGATCTGAACGGTCTTTTGAGTGGACTGTTGACCACGGAGACTGGCACGACTGCACGAGTGACACCACACGGTAATGCACAATTTGTCCTTGTTTTAATAATTTTCACTCACGGAGCTAAATATTAGATAGTTCATGGGTCAATGGCGGACGATAGATTCATCTGCCCCGCGCGCTCGCGAAGCTTCTTGCAGGTGGCGCTCTAGTCACCTTCACGTGACTCTATGCAGCAGCTCGTTGGTAGGGAACAGCCAATCGCATGCTGACTTGGCGAGCGCACACAGACATTCACTATCAAATTCGTCCAATCATGGGATACGATACAGAACAGTTGTAGTAAATTTTGTATGCTGTAATAGTTTGGATTATTGAACACGGTGAAGGAAAAAATTCTCGTGAGGATACCAGAGTGGAAACTCCCGTATTTTTTAGAACGTTCTCATTCATAGTCAGTCACAATCAGTCAAAAAGAACTCTAAGGCCTGTGCCCACTGGTTAAAGAGGCGCCACGGCGTCTTCACCTTCCGCCTGACGGAGGTCCTCACCGGACATGGTTGTTTCGGGAGGTTCCTGTTCCGCATAAGGCGGGAGGAAACGCCCGGGTGTCATCACTGCGTGGATCACCCGGAAGACATGGTGGAGCATACGTTGGAGTTCTGCCCGGCTTGGGTAGAGCAACGCCGTGTCCTCCTGGAGGCGATCAGTGGCGGTATTCTCTCGCATCCGGAACTGGTCCAGGCCATTGTACGGAGCAAGAGGGCATGGGAGGCCGTCACCACCTTCTGCGAAGCACTAATGCTTGCGAAGGAGGAGGCGGAACGAGGAGAGGCAAACTTCGCGCCCTCACGCCCCTAGTCGCCGCAGGAGACGCCCTGGGCGTCGGGAATCGCAGGCCGATTCCCGGCCACCGTAGGCGCGGGCTTGCGGATGGTGAGCAATGGGTAGCTCGCCGTCCGATAAGGGCCAGGGGCCCTAATCAATCAATCTGCCTAGCCTTTTCCCAACTATATTGGGGTCGGCTTCCAGTCTAACCGGATGCAGCTGAATACCAGTATTTTACATGAAGCGACTGCCTATCTGACCTCCACAACCCAGTAACTGGGTGATACGATACCCCTTGGTAAGACTGGTTGTCAGACTTTCGGGCTTGTGACGACCCGTAACGACTGTCAAAGATCCACGAATGACAGCCGGGACCAACGGCTTAATGTGCTTTCCGAGGCACGGAGGAGTCTCGGTATGTAAAGATGGTCACCCATCCACAGAACAACCCCGGCAAGCGTAGCTTAACCTGATGGATCGACCCGTGCGGCAGTTATTACTTAGCCACGAGCTCACCCTAATATGACGTAATAATGCCACCATTTTTCCAGTGTGCGTGAGAGACGGAGCTGTACAAGGCCGATAGCACCATCCTTTTTTCGCAGTGGAATAATGATGGAATTAAGGGGCCTGCGACGCATGCGTTGTTCATACAAACGTAATACCAAAATAATTTTTAAATCAAACATATTCTTAAGGTAGTGTGTATTTATTCCGATTGGATTACAGAATATCTAGGCTTCCAACCAAATATATATTTTGAATGGACACTGATATAAAGACGAGATATGAGGAATTTAAAATTTCTATAGAAAACTTATTTTTCTCTTATCTCGAATTTAAATCAGTGTCCATTAAAAATATATATTTGGAAGCATAGATATTCTGTAATCCAATCGGAATAAATACACACTACCTTAAGAATATGTTTGATTTACAAATTATTTTGGTATTACGTTTGTATGAAATACGCATGCTCCGCCTGCCCGTTAATGCTTCATAATACGGCCCCAGGCTCGGATCGAACGGCGCGTTTTGTTCCACGCGCTCCTCAAAGAGATGTCAGCAGAACTGGCGAGGTCCGCTAGGACTGCTGGGGTCGCGGGAAAGTCCGAAAGGGATATTGTGGCCCCTGGCAAGTACAGGCAACTGAAGGAGCGCGGGTGGATTTTAGTCAGTAAGAGTCTGAAACGCCCTCCCGCTCCGCCCAGAGCGGGAGAAGTTGTTGGATAATATACCGCCCAAAAAAAAAAAAGATTAGTTCCCACCAACATTCAAATCACCGGTTAAGTATTTAAATAGTTGGTTTATGTCACATTTTCTAAAGAAGTTTTAAATATAGAACCGATTAAGACCCGATTTCACCAAACAATTCTTAACGAGCCATTAGCAAATTTTCTGTTAAAATTGACGTAGACGTCAAAAAGTTTTACGTTCTATGGACTCTATGGAGGGATCTTAGCAAGGCGTTCCTAAATCAAACATCTAGTAGATATTATCTATGATCCAGTGAACAAAAACGACCGGTCTAACTTTTCATTCACTCTCGTTTTTATGCAAAAAAATTAAAATATCATAGCGTCTAAGCAAAACGTTCTTTAAACAGTGTAATTCTCTATTAGTCGTTTTAAACGTCAAATTCGTCAAAATGTTTTCAAATGATTTTGTTTCTTTTAAATTGTAATTTTTACTTATTTTGTGTTTTTTCATTTTTCATTTCCCATCACTTGCACATTTATAGAAATGTAGCCTTTCCTGTTTCTAAAATATTCTCAATTTTTCCTACCAGGAGAACGAATGCGTAATGTGTGCAATCCAAAGCAGCCAGTGCCTTTGGAAAGCGTGCTATGTTATAAAATTGTAGTTGTTCTTTTTTTAGTTCTTCTTCCGAGACAGGAAAGTTGATAAACTTGCGACCGAGAGACGCTATAGCCGCATTAACTCGGTGTATAATTCTGTGAGAAGTGGACTTGCTCATTCCGCAGTAATCACCATAGTTATTTGTTGTGAACTAGTGGCATAATACCTCAAAGTTAAAAGAAGTTGGTTTATTGGCGAAATCGACTTGTTTCTGTAAGCAAACAAAATTTAAGGTTACCTTCATCCATGCCCATTTTATACGACATCTCTAGACGCTTTATGTGACATTCACGGTAGAAATGATGGGGGCGGTCTTATTGCTAGTGGGAACCACTGAGAGCTTTTACACTAGGTTAGGTAAAAAACATTTCTAATAATATTAAACATCATGGGTACGTAAGAAGTTGTAAGTAGGTACTATAAAACGAATCATAGGCATATTTTTATTACAAATCACATACCTATTATGGCAATTTTAAGGTAGGCACTAACCGATTTGATGAATATTCAAGTTTATCTTCAATCATTTGCAAGACCTCTATACAAGACTCTTTCGATAAACGAAACCTTGTCCTGAAATCTAGATCGTCATATTCTTCAAAATAGTCACGTCGATCTTTGTATGTTTTAGGACGACGAACATTATTATCTAATAGTTGTAAATATTCAAAAATAAAATTATACGCCGCGTCCATTTTATTTGACCAACTGACAACCAATTGACAGCCGTTAAAAGTATTAACGGACCTTTGGAGCAGTGATTAAGTTTAACGCCTTGTTAAGAGGATTAACCATTTGTCAGTACTTGGTGAAACACTCACTACGCTTAATGGGCCGTTGTCTATTTAATGGGACGTTAAAACTAACTAACAGTGTATGGTGTAGTTTCACCATTAAAACTCTAAATATATAATTAGTTGATTGAATTGTTGGTGAACACAAAGCTTATTTATCTACATTTTTGACAAGTTTCTGACATTGATTGTCGCTGAGATAAGATTGCAACTAGAATTTGAACGTTTTTAATTACGGAATTATCCTTATGCACCCTAGTTGTGTAACATATCTCTACTTTCAATCACAATTATAGGTTTTTTTTTTGCGAAATTCCTAATCCATTGCTTCATAGGTTTGATAAATTCGTGTGCTCAACAACGTAAATAACGCAATGAACGTGACTGCGCATGCAATCGCTTGCCATTTTTGGGTAAGTAAATAGGTAAGTGTTTTACGCTATTATACCTCACTGGTCAATCCAGGCCGCTCGGGCTGATTTTTTATTTATTTATGTATACTTTATTGTACACCAGATTATACATTACAAAAAAAAGTAATGCAATCTATCTATATAGATAAAAAACTGTTTCACAAAAAATAAAACCGACTTCCAAAAAAAACACTACAAAGTGAAAAATAACTTTGATTTCGGAAGTCGGTGTCTTTTGGGTTTTATTTTCGTTTTTTTGCCACCGACTTCCGAAATCAAAGTTATTTTTCACTTTGTAGTGTTTTTTTTGGAAGTCGGTTTTATTTTTTGTGAAAAACTTTTAATTTTTCACTTTTTAGTTGTGGTACCTACACAAAACCCCCACAAAAATTTGAATACCCATTACCTGCTATGTAAATTACAGTGACAGCTGGAACTATTAGAATATCGTCCACATAATATACTAGATGGGAAAAATACGTATTAATGAAGCTAACTCAAAAACCCCTCATCAGATCTTGACCAAATTTATATGGGACCACTTCTGAAGTATGCCCTACCAAATAAAAAAAAGAATCATCAAAATCAATTCGTAATTGGCGGAGTAATCGCGTAACAAATATATAAAAAATAAAAACAACCGAATTGAGAACCTCCTCCTTTTTGAAGTCGGTTGAAAATAAAGTCGTGTTAGTTACACTATTTATAACTCAAGAACGGCTGGACCGATTTCGCTAATTCTTTTTTTGTTGTGTTTGTTATTGTCAGGAGAAGGTTTTAGGTAGCTAGGGTAGGTAGGATAGGTAGGGGAGGCAACAGACTTGGGGAGTTTGTTTCCTGAACAGTCAAAGGCCCGAGACGGTGGCCCTTAGAGGAATTGCGACCTTATGTGGCCGCTGAGGGTGACGGGGTCCGCATGAATTCTTGCGGGTCAACACCTAGCCGGGGGAGCGTGATAAAATGCGCAAGCACTCTAGCACTCCGGCTAAAGGTAGCAGCAGGACACCGTGTGGTTTTAGTCAGTAGGAGTCTGACAGACCCCTCCACCCGACCCAGGATGGAGGACATCCATGAATATTTCCACACGATACAAAAAAAAAAAAAGGTAAGGTAGGGAGGGTAGAAAAAAGCTAAGGTAGGGAGGGTAAAAGGGGGGAAGGATAGGGTGGGGTAGGTGGGGTAGGTAGGTGCTCCGTAGATTAGTACTTAGTGCTGCTACCCGTGTGAAGCCGGGGCGGGCAGCTACTACAAAATATACAATGGGCGGCCTTATCGCTTACTGCGATCTCTTCCTGGCAACCTTGGAATAGATAGTGATTTTCTGGACATAAAATGGGGCTGTCTTTAGTGCAAATAAAATGTATATAAGTACAATATACTATAATAGATACATAGGTAGGTACATACTATATAAGCAACGAAAATAAATGAAGATTATTATTACAGCTAACAACGATAAAAACATCATATTGACAAGTAATGTTTTTTCACGAGTCTTTTAAACACAGGTAACGATTGCGCGCGCTTTACTGGAACTGGTAATGTATTACACAAACGAGCAGCCTGGACAGTAAAGGATTTGTCAAAGAAAGTTGTGGAATGCATTGGCATTTTAAGCTTCAAGTTATCTGATCACCTTAATAATTTCGTGTGGGAGTCCCAAAGAAACTGGAAACGTTTCTTGAGATAAAGAGGGGTGGAAGGGGAAAAGAGCACCTTAAACAAAAGGGAAAGAATATGAGCATTCCGGCGAAAGAGAATAGGTAACCACTTGAGCTTCACACGACATTCAGAAACATGTTCATATTTGCGTAAACCTTATACAAAAAATTTAAAGCCGCTAGTTGAAGTATATCGAGTTGGTCTTGAGTAAGGTCAAAATAGTTGGCATCATCATAATCAAGGATGGGTAGAAGAAAAGATTGTGCAAGCGCATTCTTGGAGGCCGTCGGTAGAAAATTACATAGTCTTTTCAAAGATGCAGCGGAAGCAAACAGCTTGCCGGAAAATAGTATCCTCAACCCCTTCCGGGTTGAGGATACTATTTTTGGAGACTTACATTTAATAATTTAATTTACGAATCTGGAACAGACAGTGGATTATTAATACTCTGGATCGCAATAATTCCGGGTCGCTAATAAAGATCACTAGAATAAATAATATGTAGTAAGCAGGTTTCTAATGCTTGTTCTAAATCAGGTTTCATTTGTACAAGCATACAAGTAAAAGATAAAAAAAAACATTTTTTTTAATTAGGAAAATAATATTTTTTCTGCTTTTATTTCAAAGCGAGCAGTCATTATAAATGATTAATTCGGTTGATCAGAGTATTCAGTGCAACATCATGTCGTTAACACCTGAAGAACGTACACGGATTATTACCATGGTACAAGAAGGAAGAAGTCAGCGTAGCACTTCTAGAACAGTAGTACTACTATCTTTATCAACAGTCCAAAGAGTACTCCAGCGATTTCAAGAGACCGGCATGAACATCAGGAGATCAGGAAATGGCAAGCCAAGGTGCACAACTACACGAGAAGACCGATTCATCGTGAGCACTATGATGATGTAAGAAATCGACATCTCACGGCTGTTCAGGTCCGAAACAGTCTTCAAGAAATTCACCACAACAATGTGAGCTCTGATACGATTCTGCGACGTCTTCGTGATGCTGATATAAAGCCTTATAGACCAGCAAACCGCCCCAAACTGCTAAGAGAACATCGAGTTGCCAGGTTACGGTTTGCTCGAGAACACATTCGATGGACAGATGAAGATTGGTCCAAGGTTATGTTTTCCGATGAGTCCAGATTTTGTTTATTTACGCACGACGGGAGACGAGTATTTAGACGACTAGGAGAACGGTACCATAAAGCGTGTTTTGAAGAAAAGGTGCCATTCAGTCGAGGATCAATAATGATTTGGGCTGGGATATCTTCAGAGGATCGCACGGAGTTAGTGATGATAAGAAACGGTTCTCTCACTGCTGTCAGATACGTAGAAGAGGTTTAAAATGAGCATGCTGGTCCTTTCTGAGCGAATATAGGTGCAAATTCCATTTTTATGCACGATAATGCGCGACCACATACTGCTCGTTTGGTTAATATGTATATTCAAGAGGTCGGTATTACCTCCATGGAGTGGCCAGCTCGCAGCCCAGCATTAAATCCCATAGAACATGCATGGGACGAGCTCGGGAGATGCAAGAGACAACGCTCTCCTGCTTCCATTACCTTACACGAGTTAAGGAATGCGTTAGAGGAAGAATGGGAAAACATAGACCAAAATCTTCTTAAAAATTTGGTTTATGTACAGCATGCCACATCGTTTTTCATTAAGACGATGTGTAAACCAAAGTTTTGTGATACGGGCTCGTGGAGGAAATACAAAAGATGAAATTGACAAAAAATCTTTTATTTTTTAAGATTTACTGCGAAGTGTATTTTTGCTGTCATAAGTTAGAAGCGAAATTTTCTTATTTTTTTGTATTTCATTAAAGTTGTAGTGTATAAAACGTGTTACACATTCTTTCATATATATTAATCAGTCATCTACAATATACTATAGTTTCGCAAATTAGTTTTATGTAGGTATTTAAGAAACTATCACGCCATTTATTAGCGTCCCGGAATTTTTGCGATCCAGTGTATTTCAGCTATTTAAATTGCACAGACTCTCAGAAACATTAATTAAACCTTATTAAAGTAACAGTTACATTTAAAATACTTAAAGGATAAGCTTAATTTACCTCCAGGCTCTACTCTAGGTACATAGCTGTATCTAGTAATTAAAATTATTTATTAACATTATAAGTAATTTTATCTATTAAAAAGTTATGTAAGAATACTTCAGGCCATTTAAATTCGCACATTATTTCCGATTTAAGATCGGAAAACCTTCTATACAAGTAGTTCATAATCAAATGAACGATTACGCCATTTACCTTTGAAAGATTGCTTAGTATGATAACGAAAAAACTTTTATTATGTCCACTTTTCACCTTGTTGTTTGCCTCTGCAGACAAATATATAAAAAAAAGCTAAAACAGAGCAGCGGGATAATTATGTTTATTCATTATACCAAACGTTACGTCTGTCCTTTAGAACGCTTATTAGTCGACCACAATAATCCAATTAACGTGCTTTTCTGTTTCTGTCCATAAAGGTGGTCGCACATCTGACGGAAGATGAAATGAAATGAAATTTTATTTGCCAGAATATAGGTACTGACATAATAACATGGTAAAATAATTTTAGTCTCACTATATTCGACTTATTAGTTGTGCAAATATTTCTAGTGCACGTCGCGAATGGTCGGTCCGTCGCGTAGTGCCATAACGGACAAGTCGATAATAAAACATTCAACCTTACACACTAAACCAAATTAATTCAGCCTATCGCAGTCCACTGCTAGACATAACATAAGCCTCTCCCAGGCTGCGCCACAACACCCTGTCTTATACCTTTCACATCCAGTCTATCCCAGCCACCTTCTTACGGTCATCGATCCATCTAGCTGGAGGGCGTCCCACACTACGCTTGCCGATACGCGGTCCCCACTCCTGCTGCTTGCTTCACCGCCTATCGGTCCTTCGATAAACATGGCATGCCCACTTCAGTTTGCTTACCCTGCAAGCTAAGTCGGTTACTACGGTTCTTTTTAGGATAACTTCATTTTTGATTTTATCCTTCAATGAAACTCCGAGCATAGCCCACTCCATAGCGCACACTCATCCGATGATGTGTTAGTGCGCCGAGCGCACAAAATGGAACCCGACGCAACTTCCGTCAGATGTGCGATCACCCTAGTTTTTGATTGCTGAGTTGTGGTAGCCCAGTGGTAAAGGCACTTACTTACGTGTCGTAGGTTGTGGGTTCGAACCCAGCAGGCACTTTACTTTCTGTAATTTATTTCATTATACCACTGCTCTCAAAACCGGTGAAGGAAACCGGCATGCCTTTGAACCAAAAACTCGTAGACATGTGACATCGTCCAGCACTGGGTCGAGCATGGCCCACTCCCTCTCCCAGAGCGGAGGCCCAGCAATGGGAACGTTATTAGCTTATGTCATATAATTATTATTTCTCTGGCAAGGTTCATCAGTTCAAGCGAGCTGAAGGAAAAGTCTTAGCGCATTTTGTTATGATTTTTCCAGGTCCATAAAAAAATTGTTCACAGCGGAATTCTGGTGGAATTCCCGCTAGAGCGAAACACTTATCAAACGGCTCGCACTTGATCGGATTTTTATGAACCCAATGCGACTCGTTCTCTTTAACAACCTTATCTAAAGGTTCTAGCATAGTACCTATATTTAGGTCGTACTTTAATCATGTCAAGAACTATAAGAAGCTATCTCTGTAGATGATAGCTACAAAAGCTTTTTGAATAGTAGCAGTTTATATTTTAATTAGTGACATGCTTTAGTTTTATGTAAAAACATATTCTTAAATGTAATGAGCAATTGGTCATGTAAGTAGCGTGGTTCCAAAAAAGATGGTGGATCATCATAATTATCATGTTGATTATCGTGCACGTACATCCAACTGACCATGCAATACTCGTACCTACCTCTAAAACTATTTAGATGGCCATACACATAATATTCTTTGATATTCTACACAATTAATCACTTTAAACTACCCACCGACACACTAAAGTCGCCATGTATCGCATTCGCATATATATACAGTAAAATGACAGCAATTTTGTGCAATATCTTGCTTTATTAAAGTAATAACTTATTTAAATGTATCGCTAACATTTTGTAGGGATAGAAAAACTAGGTAATTTAATATCTTATGGCGACGGCTTTTACAATGTCTTTATCGTCTTTTGAATCTAAATTGAATCAAGTTCTACAAATATGAGAGCTCTTATTTTAGCCTTGATCTTTTTACCTAGATACGTTTTAAGTTATTACACATCATTTTATATTTCTACACCTATTTGCATCATAAGGATTCTCGCGCTCCATTTTATCACAATTATCTTGTTTTGTGCACTTTGTAGTTTAGCTCCAGACTTTATCTAGTATAAGATTATTATTTAGATACTTACGTTAGTTATAAGTTTTCTTTACTAACTAACACTACGGTATGCATTCATTGTGGTCTGATAATTAAGGATTAATATTATTAAAGCAGTTTTGATTGAGTTGAGAGTCATGCATGTCGATAATAGTCATACCTTAAAAGGAGCTCGTGGCTAATTAATAACAGGCGCATGGTTCGATCCATCAGGTTAAGCTACGCTTGCCGGGGTTGGTCTATGGATGGGTGACCATCTTAACAACCGCAACTCCTCAGTGCCTCGGAAAGCACGATAAGCCGTTGGTCCCAGCTGTCATTCGTGGAATTTTGAGTCGTTACGGGTCGTCAGAAGCACGAAAGTCTGACAACTAGTCTTACCAAGGGGTATTATATTACCCAGTTACTGGATTGTGGGGGTCAATATAATAGGCATTCGCTCCATGTAAAATACGGTATTCAGCTGTATCTGGTTAGACTGGAAGCCAACCCCAACATAGTTGGGAAAAGTCTAGGCAGAAAAGTCTAACTAAACTGATACTTGTTGACACTACCTACTGATTCTGATGCAGATGGAGAAACAGCGAAAATTCTGAAAGTTTTACATCAGTAAACAGTATCTTCTCCGAGACAACTAATCGATTACGCGATCCTTATGCCTATGTACACTTGCACATCGATATTAAGTTGTTAGGGTCAGCTGGTAAGCCGTACGAACTAATTTCACTAATCGGATTACAACTATAATAGTGGGCATAGGCGAAATTGTTTCAGACTCGCTTGGATGAGCCGTTTAATTGATGTAAGGCAAGCTTGCGTTGCTTGAAGTATTGTTCCGAGTCCTCGAATCCTGGCGATTAAGTATGTTGTTCCACTTGTTCCAGTAATTTGCTTGGAAGTTGTTTATGCTGCAGTTTGATTGAAGGAAACAAGAGGATTGTTGATCTGAGTTTAGCTTTTACCAGATTCCGTCAATTGGTAATTTTTTTCCTCGGAATGGACATATTTCTTCTTTAGTATTATTTCTATACCTACTTATCATTTGATTTTTAGATATAATAAGTTGGTTATTAGAAAACCTAAAAGTTTAATTAAGCTGATACAAAGTTTAAACTTTTTAGACCTTAAGATACTTAGGGTAGGTTACAAATGGGAAAGCAAAAAAAAATTACTTTGCAAAGCGATGAAGCATTATTATCGTCTGAAATACCTAAGTTTAGAGCATTGTTACTGTTAAGTACGAGGATAGACGAGTGAAACAACTGCTTGCTATTAACGCACTGACGTTTATTCGCTTACGTGCTTATCGGTACGTAGGCACACGCACACATACTCAACATTCCTCCCCTTAGTTTAGTAATACTATTCTAACAAATTAGCTTCCTACTATTCTAACAAATTAGCTTCCTAAATATGCTATTGTTGAACACTCCCAATCCTAATAGTACAATTTGTAGTTGACTCTAGGCCGATTGCGTTTAGACCGTGGTGTTGGCACTGGCTCACTTGCCTGCTGTTGCGGTGGCACTTCGCCAGAATGTCCAGTGACAGGAGATTCGGCTAAAGCCACCTGGTACTCCTCCTCCTCCCCGGTATCGTCTGGTGTTTTAGGCTGTGTAACAACAACTGGAGAAGTAGTTGGGGGTGTGGCTGCTCTTGCCAGGTCAAAACTATCTGCAGCTATTGGCGTGTCTTCACTGCCTTCACCCGTATCCGGTGCCGGCGTCTGTTCAGTAATCTGCGTCTCTGTTGTTGTGCCACCATTTAACTCCTCTAGGTCTATATCTACATCTTTGTAGTCTTTGCGATCGTTGCCTTTATACATTATTATCTGATTTTTATGTTTTCTTAATGTCCTTAAGGTTAATTCATCTTTAATTAAATACAACACTTTGCCAATTTTTTTAGTGACTGTCCCTTTGCACCAATTGTATTTACCATTGACTGTATGATTTTTATAATAAACAATGTCACCGATAGTGAAAACTTGAGTGTTGTGTCCGCCCGTCTTATTTTGCAAACACTGTTTACGTTTAACCATATCAGCAAGAGCCGTAGACGAAACCGACGACGATTCGGGTTTCAATAGATCAAGACGCGTTCTAAGCTTCCGACCATAGACCAGCTCAGCAGGAGAGGACCCAGTCATTGTGTGAACGGAATTCCTGTAGTCAAACAAGAATATTAAAAGTTTGTTATTTAAATTTCGTGGCCCATTACCACTAAGCAAACTGGTTTTAATACCTTTCTTAACTATCTTAACATAACTTTCTGCTTGCCCGTTACTGGCCGCGTGATATGTCGGTGACGTCACGTGTGAAATTCCGTTCACCCTACAAAAAACTTCAAACTCATATGACGTAAAGGATGTACCATTGTCGCTAACTAGTGTACGCGGAATACCAAATCTTGACATAAACTCATATAACCTGTCAATTGTTGCTGAAGTAGACGTACTGCACTTCATATTATATACCTCAACCCACTTGGTATATGCATCCACTGCCACTAAAAAGGTGTTACCGTTAATTGGCCCCAGAAAATCAATATGTACCCGGTAAAATGGCGTTGGGGGATATTCCCAGTGCGCAATGGGCGCCCGCGCCGGTGATGGTCGCAGTTGCAAGCAGACATTACACGATCCTATCAACCGCTCTAAAGCAGTGTCTATTCCCGGAAACCAAACACGCGCTCGCGCCTCCGCCTTTGTCTTCACAATACCTAAATGGGATTGATGCAATTCCATTAGAATTTTTGTTTGTAATTTCTCTGGAATTACAACTTTGTGTCCTCGCATAACACAACCATTTTCATATGATAACTGCGTCCGACATGCATGATACGGCTTCATACCATCATCAGGTATTTTCCTAGGCCATCCGTTCAACACAAAATGTACCACCTTACGCAAAGTCAGATCTGCAATTGTCGCCTCGCGTAACATTTTTAAAGTTACTGGTAGACTACCTTCCACCACAAAATTAATGTACGACGCGCGGTCGAGATCGGGCATCGTCGCGTCGACGCCTCGCACGCCCCTGTCCGCACCCGCCCCCTCGGGTAGGCAAGCGCGAGATAAGAAATCCGCACTGTTATTAGCGCTACGCACATATTCGATTTGATAATTATAACCACTCAGAAACAGTGCGTATCTCTGTAGTCTGTTAGCTGAAACTTCAGGAACACCACGGTGCGGTCCAAAAATCGACAACAGTGGCTTATGATCGGTCCGGAGAATAAACGGAACCGACCTGCCATATAAATATTGATGGAAACGCCTAACACCGAAAATAATCGCGGTCGCTTCCTTTTGGATCTGCGAGTAACGTTTCTCGTTTTTCCCGTGTCCAAGACCACCCATTATCCTTTTTTAGCAACTCATACAAAGGGCTTAAAATCGAAGACGCATTCGGAACAAAATTCCTGTAATAATTAACCAAACCCAAAAATGACTGTAATTGATTAATATTAGCCGGCACCGGTGCTTCCATCATGGCTTTTATTTTCTGTGGTGATTTATGTAGTCCATCTTTATTTATCACGTAACCTAGGTAATTGACCTCGTCTTTGAAAAATACACACTTTTCTTTTTGTAATGTAAGTCCCGCGTCTTGTAATTTTAGCAACACTTGATGTAATCTATCCATGTGCTCCGATCTAGTTTTCCCGGTTATCAAAATGTCGTCGAGCATACAGAGTGTGCCGGGCACGCCAGCCAGCACGCCCTCCATTGCGCGTTGGAACACGGCCGGCGCGCTTGCAATACCAAAACATAGGCGCGTTTGTTTAAAAATTCCCCGATGCGTATTTATGCAAGTTAATTCTTGTGACTCGTCATCTAACACAAATTGATTGTAAGCATTAGACAGGTCCAATTTGGTAAACTGTTGCCCCCCATACAACCTAGAAAAGAGTTCCGTTACTGTTGGCAAAGGATACTGATCGATAACTAGCTGTTTGTTTACACCGGTTGAGAAATCGGCGCATATACGTATAGATCCATTTTGTTTTAGCATGGGTACGATCGGTGACGCATACTGCGCGTGATCAACTGGTTTCAATACACCTATATCCACTAAACGATCTATTTCTTTATCTACCTTACTTTTTAGCGCGAAAGCTATCGGTCGAGCCCTAACAAAAACTGGTTTCGCATCTCCCTTTAATTGTAATTTGACTTTAAATTTATTAAATAACCCTAATTTATCCGAAAAGACCGATGGATAACGGCGTTGCAGTGTCAAAAACAAATCATTTTTGTCTAATTGGCCACAATATTGTATCGGCAACAATTCTAACCTAAATTTTGAAATAAAATCGCGACCGAGAATCGGCGGACCACCGTCTCGCACGACATAAACACACAGTACATGCGATGTGTTCGCATAAGTTACTTGCAATTGCGTTGTACCCTCACAAACAATTTTATCACCTGTATATGAAAATAACCGTTTACTAGTCATCGACAATGGTACTTTCCTAAAATATGTTTTATAAGTTTCGTCAGAAATTGCTGTAACGGCCGAACCGCTATCAATCTCGAATTTTAATTCAACTCCCGAGACCGATACCGTTTCTATCATCGGTTCCCCTTTAACTGATCGAATATTAAAACACTCACCGTCATCGTCGCTTTCGTCCCCGGCTCTCGCTTCGACATAATTTATCTTTTTGCACATCCTACGCAAATGCCCCGTAGCATTGCATTTCCTACATTTTGCCTTTACGAACCGACACTGGGATGTTTCGTGATTATGATAGCCACACACTTGACACTGCACTTTAACTCCCGAACTATGTGCAGCTTCTCGATGCGATGGGATCACTGACTCCGTCGCCCGCGCAATCTTGAACAGCTGATCGTGCGGTGCGGCCTGCGCCCCGGCAACCGCAGCCGCGCGTGCGCTCCGCACGTTCTCTGCCAACTCCATCGCCTTTGATAATGTCAGGCCCACGAGATCTTTCGAGAACAGCTTCTCTCTTTCTGATCCCGGCAACATTCCCATAACAAATTTGTCCCGAAGAGCCTCCTCCACATTAGAGAACCCGCAATGTGCCGTCAGACCTCGTAACCTCGCGGCCCATTGTGCATACGACTCGCCCTCTTGTTGCATAGCCGCGTAAAACTTATACCGTTCGCCGAAACCACACCGCTTTGGAATGAAATGATCGTCCAAAAGCTTAAGTACGTCATCATACGGTACGTCCTGCAGCTGCTTTGGCAACGCGAGATCCGTGGCCAACTTGTGTGTGCTATCTGCGAGTGCGCTCAGCAAGATAGCTCGTCGCTTTGTTCCTGTAGGATCGCTCGTCCCGGTGATGTCGTTAGCCACATACCACTGTTTAATGCGGCACTTGTAAGTCTCCCAAGACTGTACATTGTGATCAAACACTGATAAAAGGCCAACAACTGTTCCGGACATTTCTACTTTTACTTTTCGTGGGTACTCGTCGCCAATGTTAAGTACGAGGATAGACGAGTGAAACAACTGCTTGCTATTAACGCACTGACGTTTATTCGCTTACGTGCTTATCGGTACGTAGGCACACGCACACATACTCAACAGTTACGAACCAAATCCCAAAAATATTAATGTAATCCATACCAAGATCGCACTCCTTATTACCATACAGAAAAAGGATCAGAAGCGTTCGCATTATCTTTATGAATCCTCCATTGTATAAATTGTAAAGAAAACCAGATGAAAATTTTGTATAAGCCTTAATATTCTGAGAAAAAGATCGTTGTCGCTACATTTGAAGTGCGCAGTTTAGAATAGCTTTGATAATACTGCGTCAGTGCGAATACCTACAATGTTATATAAGTTTCTAACTGTTATGCCACTTTTCCATTATGTTCTAGTGTACCTTGGGTTGGTGACGTCAGTGTGTAGTATTCTAATGCTCGTATTGAGGTTAATAAAAAAGCAAGAGCTGTAATGATCTACATATTACTATGTTCTATAACACGCCGGCACAAAATATATGTAACAAGATATAAAGTAACGTTGTGCTGTTCATATTGTGAGGTCATAAAGGTTTTAAAAATATTCATTAGTACCTACCTATACAGTCGTCAATGATCCAATAAATACAGCACATAATCTGCTTTAATTACAAATAAATCACCAGCCACTACGATTATAAAGACATTAATTAAAACACGGAATGATGTGATAAGACAACGGTGTGAGTTAAAAGGAGATGTAGTGACAAAAATTGAAAAGGGTATGCTGAGAGGGTTTGGTAATTTTGAGAGGATGAATGAAAGGCGACTAACAAAATGTATTTACAAGGCAGATGTGACCTGGAAACGCCGGGAGGGGACGCCCTAGGAGGACATATACTGACTTTATTGGTGATGTTCTTCAGAAAGGACAGGTGCGTAGTACTCGCATCCGGCGTGCGTGTATGACCAGATGTATAAACGTAAACGAGGCAAAAGGAGTATGTAAGGATCGTAGCAGGTGGAAATCTGTAGTTTCTGCCTACCCCCATGGAAAGAAGGCGTGAGTTTATGTATGTATGTAATGAAAACACGCTTAACTAATATTATTCGTACGAGGTCATTTCCACGGGCGAGAGAATTGCGAAGATAGTCTCGCCGTGCCATAATTCTAACCATTTGGAGATTTCTCCTTAGAGTTTCTATTGAATTTGATGCCACGGCGGCGTAATCTCACACGTGGAGATGGCACCTTACAGTTAGGAAAAATTCAAAAGTGATTTTCTCGTAATGGTATGATTTCGATAAAACTATGGTTGTATATAAAAATACATATCACTTTTGAATATTGCGTAAGTGAAAGATTTTGCTGCTAGTGACTGTACCTAAATTGTTCAAAGTCTTTACTTTATAGTACAAACTTCTACCCAAGTTACACCATCAGACCAACACTACTTAGCAGCAACAACGTAGTATGAAGTTGTTCTACATTATACATATACCTACATAAATAATCTAAATCCGCTTCAATTAACTGCGTAGAGCGAGCGTAGCGATAACATATGCTCATTAAAGAGTCAAAGCTTTTATTAATCCAAGACGTTAAAAGCCGGTAGCATGGCGTTTTGTAATTAACCTCTTGTAAATTAGGCACCTAATCACGTTGGAGCTAAGTAAAGACTGCATAGATTAACGTCATTGCAGATAGGTCGGTATATGACGTCATTAAATTTAAGGGCTTTGTTTCTTTAGGGAATTTTCGCAATGAACATTTTTTGAGGAGTTTTTCTTAATAATGTATATTGCACGCGTAGGTAAGCGTAGTAGCTCAAAAAGCATAAAACCACACGTCATTATGAAATTATCCGCCCCTATAATAATATTCCTGTGACGTTATTGAGCATTCTTTGGATAAAAAGAAAATCCAACGAAATCTCATTAAAAGAAGACATGCATATTTTATCTATGCTCGTAACATGCATTACGAACTTTATGACTTTTCCGTAGTCGATTTAAAAAACTGAGTAGGTATGTACTTGTGTTCCAACAAAGGTATTCTTACTACTTATAAGTACCTACGTACCTACCTAACTGAAAAGGAAGATAATTCCACATTATCGACATATTTTACGACATGCATTTCGAGTAACTTTCTGGTAAATTGTAGTAAAATATTTCGTGTTGGTGCCGTCTGAGTGGCTTTTAGCATTAGCATGCATAGACTTTAAAATTGAGTGCACTTGAGCAAGCAACCTCATTATGAGTCAATCAGCTGGTCACTAACCAAAAAACCTAATTTACCTTCTGCCAACCTCGTGATTAATTAATACAATAGAACTTTTGCACGATATCTAACAAATAGGTAGTTTTAACATAATATTTTTCATTGTTTTTGATATAACAATATAATTGTATTTGGAAAAATTAAATATTTTTTTATATGTTTAAAATGCTAAAATGCCCACCGGATATTCCGCCGGATATTAAGATGTCAATTGACTATTTGAGTCTGATAAAGAGGCGGGATTTTAAAAGTTACGTGGCAGCGCCATTTTTGCAAGGCAGTACGTTTGTCAATCTCTATGTAGTCTGTGGTGTTTGTTGAGCTGCGAATGTGTAAGGAGCTCTGTAATAATGGATATTACTGAGAATTGTAATAATATAATTATAAATAGTTTATTATATTTGTGTTTTATATATGGTTTGAACCCAGTAAATAAATCATGCTTATTTGTTCAAATTAATGTTTATTTCCATTTTGCTCTGGCTAGTCCTACACCTGTAATGTAAAAGAGAAAAATCTTAACAATTTCCCGAATAACTAATAACAATTTACGAGTACAACGGTACTCAATAGCTCTACTAAGATTTCTCAAAGAGTAAACACTTTGCAGGCTTTAAGGATCTCCTATCCAAAATTATTTACAATATTCTTTGCCGTAGCTAAATACTGTGATGTTTGCAGTGTCTAACGATGTACAATGATTTGATAAAAAAATCCGCTTGAGCGTTAGAAAAGCCTAACAGGATTATTTGCGAAGCTTCTAAAGTAACAGGAATAGGGAATGTTGATATAGCAAATTAGCGCTGCCTTGCGGCTTCGAACATCCATCGGGATTAAGCGATGTATTTATTGCAGGGTCCTCTTTAAGCTGTCATGGTTTCAGTAATAAACCCTTCTTGGTTTACGGGACCTTATGGGCTTATAATTCTTGTCCCCTGGCCAGCAAGTAAAGAAAAATAAGAGGTCAATCTATAAACATTCTAGTATTTATTTAAAAAATCGTTTTTCCTTGACAATAGGTCTAAATTACCAACGTAATCTTCACAGGCTGGATAAAAATTGAATCAAAAGTTCCTGAAGCTTAAGGAAACATTTGTACATCTACCTAGGGACACACTTTCTTTTATTCGTCGTAGTGTTATAATGTAAGTTCGCCTAATGGTTCAGTCTGCCAGCTTTCTCCGTATATATAAGGAGTGCCTTAGAATATTACCCTTTGTTGTAATGTTAGTTGTACGGACATCCTTGCACGTCTAACGGTCATAATCTCTAAGGAGGCCCAAAGGCATTATTAAGCTGCCTAAGTTCTTGAGCCCTCGATAGGAGCATTGCGAGAAACTTCTACAATTTACCTACGAATAAGGAATAATTTTGAGTTCATAGTTTCATAGCAGATGCCATGTTTGCTTTTAAAGGCCTAAAAAAATGTTGATGTAATTGAAAGTTGGCTATAACATTCAGTATATTCCCCTGATATTAATTCAAAGCTGGGTTTTATTAACCTATTAATTCGACAACTAAGCTGTACCGAAATTTCAATCTCGGGGCTCTAATATTCTTTGATGTAGTAGTTTAATAGCTAATCGTATACCTCACCGAATTAATACATTTTCATGGTTAATTACAAGCCGTCAGTGTGCTATATTTTACTTAATTTAGGTGTGTGAATTCTCTAAGGGATGAATTTGTAGCCATTGTCAGGTGTTTTGTAAGAGGGCTAAAACTGACGCGCAAAAGCTCGCGCTCGCCTTTTAAAAACTTTGCGCAACTTTAGGGCAAAGGGTACAAAGTGAATTTTCATACTACAAGAAATAAGCTACTGGAATATGGGGTTGACAAAAGCTTTCGATCCCGATGGAGATCCGTCAATCAATCTTGGGAAATTATGTTTATTTCATAAGCAACATTATCCTTGTATTCATTGCTGAAACATGCTTTACAGAACTAGAAATAGCTTTTATTTCAAAGCCAAGCTAAAGTAAATATTTTAATACTAGCACAAAGTAACACAAAAAGTAACAACATTTTAATCAAAACTCGCAGTCATAAGTTTATATTGAAATATTTTCGTCAAAATTGGTGGAACAGTTAATTATCTACAGAATTTTGAAAGCCGTAATAAACATACATAACATAATATAACATCTCGCCTTGTTTCCCCGAAGGGTTGGACAGAGGTGTACCTGTAGTACACCCACATTTCGCCAGTTATGTTTTTAAGTCCCATGTAATAGGGAGCGAACCTATTGCCATCAACCGGGCACAATTCCAGACTCCGGGCTACTACTGAGAAATTCCTGTTGGAAAAACCCAATAATACTTTGCCCGACTCTCAACCTGAAACCGGTGGTAAATAGAATCCTATGAAAGTATCAACTGAATTGTCGATTAAGAGTGCATGCAACGAAAGAATGCCGGCGAAAAATTGTGACCCTATTTTTTTTTTTAATGCAATGTGATGCAATGACATAGTCACTAGCACCCTGCAAATTGATTTCAGTGGTGGCGCGGACTCTTGTAATAACATAGAAAGAAAGAGAGAAAGAAAAATAGGTAAATTTGTCACAGAAAGACGTGCATACAAAAAAAAAAACAACAATAAACATAACAAATATTCGGCAGCTGCACGTCATGACTGTGACAAGAAGGCTTCCACTCAGCAAAATGTTGTGCTATGGGGGACCCAGCGCTGATTTTCAGTAGTCACCCGAAAAACACGTACGGAAATCAAGCCAGTAAATAGCACCACGCCTTGTTTCCCCCAGGGTTGGGCAGAGATGTACCCTTAATACACCCACATTTCGCCAGTTATGTTCAACTCCCATGTAATAGAGAGTGAGCGTATTGCCATCAAAGCTACTATAGATAGTGCAATCCACGACGACGCGCCCCACTCCGCTCCGCTCCGTACTAAAGTACAGCTTACAGTACAGCAATCGTGGAGTGGGGCGCGTCGTCGTTGATTGCACTATCTGTAAGCTACTGAGAAATCACGTCAATATAGTATCCACCTACATACATACTCTGCCAGTGTGTTTAAAAAAAGCGTACAAAAATATACATGGAAAAGTATTTATACCTACTTCAATAGCGTAGGCACTACAATATACATTAATCTTTATAAAGGTAGGTTAGGTACGCCTTAAGTAGGTACCTAAAAAGCACCCTATACCTACAATACAAAAGGTGCTTATACGATTAAAAAGAATTTCTTTACAGAAGTAAGTTGGAATGGAAAAATTCAGTATTTTATACATATTCTTAGAGATTTCCTTACCTACATAGACCGCTCTTTCCCGCTGTCCCACGGGTACCGTAAATGGCCGCTAGTGCTAAGTGATTATGCCAGGTCAGTGGGTAGCAGGAGCATAGTCACTAAGGGTCTGACACGCAGGACTGGACCGCACCTTGGCGCTAGTAGAAGCAAATCAGGAACTTTAATAAATTATTTATAATCTACTTATAAATAGTTTAAAACAAAGTCGGTTTTCGTTCTTGTCTATGTAGTTGAGGTCAGAGGTACGGCTTACTCCTATGGGGTAACTCATCACATATTCAAATAGCTTTCATAGCGCAAAAAAAATGCTTTTGAATAATAATTGGGGCACCTCCATAGCTTAGACCATTAAAAAAAAGTAATTAACGCTAGTGTAGGGGTTACACCGCCACATACGAACTACGCATCAAAGACATGACGTCACACCAATCCTGCATCGCGCAATTAGAGTTTACCGCGCGAACGACTTATGTAAGACCATCCGACATCAACAGTTAGGCAGTGGGCCCGCCAGACACAACACCCGTCTGGTCGGAGGATCCACCCATTTCTATGATGTGGATGATTGAACTTTACACCGTGTTCCTAAACTAGCTTCTATTTATATTTTATAAGAAGCCATATTTGTTAGTAAAAATTAGCCAAAACAAAAACTGAGTTTTTAACTTGGTGGGATTCCTTTTTTGTAAATCTATTGCCTTCGGCTACTGTGTAGGAGAAGTGAATTTTAACTAACAAATATGGCTATTTCTAAAATATAAATAGAAGTTAGCGTTAACACCTTTTTTATGGTCTGACCTGTCATATGGAGGTACCCCAAGTATTGTTCTCAAACCACTACCGAAAAGGCTTATCTTACCTTATGTCCTTAAAAAATTACAACCATATTAAAAAAAACCAATCATTTCATTTCATTTGTATTTCTAAAAAAAAAAAAAACTAAATACGCCATGTATTTAGTTTTTTTTTTCTCCAAAGTATTTTTTACACTTAAAATAATTTTAGGTTTTGATTATAAGGGTAATAAATATATTAGATTTATTTAGTTTTATATTACAAATGTTGTTGCTGTGTTTTTTTATCAAAATCTCCGTCACTGCGTAAACTCTGCTTTACAGTATTTTCTGCCACATATTTATCTAAAAGAGCAGCGAATTAGAGAACTACTTCGCTGCTCTTTTAGATAATTATGTATAAACAAGTTTATACTCTAATTCATATTTGCCTTCTTAGGTTATCCCTTTTTTAACGCTTCATGAATACTCATAATTTTCCTTGTAATTTTTAGTAGTATACCTATTTTGAAATAGGTTCTTTTTTTCCCCACTGTAAGTATAACAAAGAAAATAAGAAAAACAAGACTTACTCATCGAAAACTTGATTTGGGAAGTGAGATATACAAAATATCTTACAATAACAACTATATCTTTTAATGTCACTTGGCAACACAAATAAAATGTTGCCAAAGTTTTATATGGAAGCGCAGAATTTCGTGTTGTTTTTAGGACCGAAGTGATCAAGTTTTTTGTTTGTTTATGACGTTACCGAAGGAGGAATTACCGTCAGTTTAAGCACAGGCAAGCTTAAACTTGTACTTCGTTAGTGAAAAGTTGGCGTATGAGGCTGGCTCCTAACTTTGTTGCCAACTATATTAGATGCATTATTCATAAGTGTCATATTGGCATAGAGGTTGCACACTCGATTAAGAAGCGTGAAGTCTTTTAAATTCAAAAAGGTTTTTTTTTTTTTAATTTAAAAGACTTTACGCTTCTAGCTTCTTCTATATGTATATTTATTATGGGACTAATTATGTAGGTACAGTTATTTACTCATTACTGTTTTACCGTATCGCCATACAGTACGCTTCTACCTAACCCACTGAATATGATCACCCCACCCCACTATCCACACGATAATTATATGCAATGCGGCTACTAAGCGGATTACTGATTGCAGTATATTGGGTACCGACATTTGATACATACAGAAACAGTTCACTAAACTAAAATCTACCAAAATCCAGACACACAAAAGAAGGAAAACATCACAAACATAATTAACAATTCCCAAATACTTAGTTAAATAAGAATATCATTTTTGACTGGTTGGTGTAGTGGTTCAAGCGCTACTGCTGAGCATGAGGTCCTGCCATAGGTTCGATTCCCAGGTCGGGCAAAGTGTTACTGAGTTTTTCCATCTGGAATTTCTCAATCAGCCCGGGGTCTGGATTTGTGCCCGGTTGATGGCAATAGGGTCATATCGGTATAACAGGCGAAATAGGGTGTACTATAAGTACACCTCTGCCTTACTCTTCGAGGAATACAGGCGTTATGTTATGTTATATTATTTTTAGTAACCCGATGCAGAATCTACTCAATTTCAATGTCCAATGCGCTACGCTTCCGATATCTGAAAGGACCAAAAATTCGGTGTCGGGTTCATAATACAAATTGTTTCGGGATCGAATGTACGTGTGAATAGCACTCTCGCGTCACCTAAAAGTACTACAGGAAGGTGATTGAATCGAACGTCAGGGAAGCTGTTTTTCTACCTTTTCTCAACAACCTTCCAGTTGGCTTCCATTCACATAAAGAATCTGTGAGTGCTTATTCAGCAAGAGGAAGTGGCGAAAGTTCATTCATAGTCAAGTGTAGTACTAATTACAAACACTTTATGTATAAATAAATATACATAACACATTACGCCTGATTTCTGGCGGCGTACCTGCTTGTACATAATCTATACTTCTTATTATTAATGCAAAAATATCTCTGTCTGTCCTTTACTTACCTTTACACGCCAAGCGGCTGATTTAGGAAATTTAGCGCAGAGAACACATTTAACCATGGCCTGGGATTGGTTAAAGGATACTTTTTGTCCCGGGTAGTACGTTCCCGTGAGTGAATTTCCGACGCGAGCAAATCCACGGGCAAAAACATGAAAAATACTCGTTATTATGTTGGTACACCGTATGACTTACAGATATAAAAGTAGAAATGTAATTGATCATCAACACTAATATTTAAAAAAAAAAGTATGTAGGTTTGTAATTAATAAACTCAAAAACTACAGGACCGATTTAAAAAAAATCTTTCACTAGTAGAATGCTATATTATTATTGAGTAACATTTGGCTATAATTTATAAAGATTTTATTTACTATTTATGAAAACTGCAACTCTCAAAGCAAGATGTGCCTAATTGAAATAAATGATTTGACCTTGACTTAGAGTTTTGTAACAAAATAGTAAGATTTATTTAAAAGACTTTTAAGCAGTTTACATAATTTTAGTTGCAAGTTGCACAAAACTTACAAAACTCAAACTCAAATAATTTATTCCAAATAAACCAATTACAGGTACTTTTGAATTGTCGAGGGGTTGGTCAGTCAGAAAGATAAAGCTAGTTGCCCATTCCAAAGCGTAGTAGGTTCCTATGGAGAAGAACGGGCAAGAAACTCCATGGACACTCTTTTAAATTAGAATATTGTTACAAAACATTGGTTACATCATTCATGTTGAAATTGTATATGTGAGAACAATGTAGTAAATCGTGCCCGTTAAAAGCGACCATAATAAAAATATAAAAACAAAAATAATTAAAATAAGCCATGGCAGCTAAGAGATGACCAGTCCCTACTGACGGCGCCCGTTCACGAACATGACGCATGGATCAGCATCATTTAGCTCAACCATTTTGAAGGGAACTTAACAAATTATTATATTCGTTTCAGAAAGTTTTTTTTTTATGTTTGACAACCAGTCTTACCAAGGGGTATCGTATTTACCAGTTACTGGGTTGTGGAGGTCAGATAAGCAGTCACTCCATGTAAAATACTGGTAGGTATTCAGCTGCATCCGGTTAGACTGGAAGCCGACCCAAACAAAGTTGGAAAAAGGCTACGCAGATTTTGTTTCATAAAGATTTTAGTTTTATAATCACAAAGTTTAATTACGTAGACTTTTAGATATATTGGGTATGTACATTAGGGTGTTTCGACATGCCTTGCATTAGAATACACGCTGTATACACAAAATTAAATACAATATCATTGAAGCTTGTCGTACCTAAATAAAATACAATACACATGCAGTATACGATGTACCATTAATCGCGTGTCGGACGTTCATTAATACAGTGGCCTGTGCTTGCCACAGTTCTCGGCACAATCTTCTTACTTTACCAGTAATTATGGTCTGTTCGTGTTGCACCGATTGGTTTTTAGTTATTTTTTTTAGTAATAGACTATTTGAAAGAGTACGTTACCTAAAGGAAGTGTTTTTTTATTTACTAGACTGTTTATGTACCATTGGAAACATTCAAAAAGGGTTAATTTTCAGAAAGGGCTGATTTTTCAATAGTCAGATAACTTTTATCTGAAGAATATCTTCAAAATCTGCCAAATTGAAAGATTTATTCTTCAGATAAGAGTTATCGGTCTATTGAAAAATCAGCTCTTACTCTGTTGACTCGAAGACCCAAAATATCCCGGTGTTTGGTTGCTATAAAAGTAAGAAAGAAAGAAAACAAAATAGGATTATTTGTCATGTAGCGGTTACACCGCCACATACTAACTATGCATCAAAGACATGACGTCACACAAATCCTGCATCGCGCAATTAGAGTTTACCACGCGAACGACATAGATAAGACTATCCGAAATCAACAGTCGGGCAGTCGGCCCGCCAGACACAACACCCGTCTGGTTGGAGGATCCTCCCTTTTCTATGGTGGATGAGTGAACTTTACACCCTGTTCCTCATGCCTCTAAAGTCACTTAAACACGTGCATACAGAAAGATAATTAAAAACTTTAAAAAAATAAAAATAAAAACACAACTGCGCTGCCAAAAAACGAAACGAACTAAAAAGTAAAAAACCAGTTGTTCATCTGTATATAATACAAAGCCAAGGGTCACTCATTTACGCGCTGACAAAAAAGATAAATGAGTGACTTGTCGCTTTGTATATGTCGTGGCCAGATCTTAGAATTGATCATTTCATGAAATGGCCAGCTAATATTGGCCATATCGTTAAAACGTCAACGTTTAATGATATGTCAGTGGACCTTTGGCCATATCATTAATGTAGGGTATCCATGGTGTAGGGTGTAGTAAAAATAGCCAAGTAACTTCAACCAACTTGGAAGTAGCGTTCGCCGGCCGCTGCCGCGGCACCGCTCGTTGCACTCGCTCGGCTCACGCGCGTTTGGTCACTGTTCTAACCTAACCTAACCCATTTGGTCGGGGTGCCACTTAAGCGGCGCTAATTTTTATTATTTTTTAAAACTCATTTTAAGTGCTATGTTGCATTTCACGCCGCGGCAGCGGCTGGCGAGCGCTACTTCCAAGTTGATAGCTTTCCATAATATCATATTTGGAAACCCAATAAAAGTCCATCGACTTTTTTTGCGTGGTCACCCTACTTTGTTTGGTTTGTTGTATGCCGCCGCCATGATGCACAACAAAACAGAGCGTCATCAAGGCTTCAACCGGGGGATAATCTAACTATTTTACGATATGATCACTAATGTTTGGCCACATCATGAAGTAGTCGTGCGTTTATCTGGTCATATCGTTAAACGTTGAGTATTCAATGATCTGGCCAGGCCACTTCATGATGTGATCAGTGGTCGATGTTCATTTCATGAAATGATCAATTTTAAGATCTGGCCACGACATATTACATATACAGATTAACTAATACAACTTTTTTTAAGGTTTTTACTTCTTAGTTCGTTTCGACTTTTGGCAGGGCAGCCATTTTAAATAATTTATTTTTTATTTTATACATTTTAGTGACAAGTTTTATTTTAAAATATGTCATGTTAGTTAACTTTCATTTTTAAGCACTAAAGGTGGTTTTATACTCTCACGGCTAGGCGAGGCGAGGCGTGGACGGGGCGTTAAGATGAAATGTTTGTTTTTCATGTACACCCTATCTATGTAAAATGTATGCCAATAAATTATATAGGTTTAGAATGCTCATCAAGGCCTTCAATTGGATACCCATATCGTAATAAGAATACTCATATTGTAATAAATGTTGTTTTAGCCATACCTACTGCCGCCATATTGATTTTTTTCGAAAATATTATAGCAGATGTCACTCGGAATAATGTAGAATGATGAAGGATTCTAATGATATCCCATACATCCAAATCTGTTCTGGCATTTAAACGTTATGGTGTAACAAATAAACTCAAATACATATTATGAGCCCTGAGAACATTAAACTCCTTTTTGGGCAGTCGTGCAGTCGTGTAATAAAACCTATAATGTAGATCTCACATATAATTACGAGCCCAAAACAGAAATAGTCGGCAGCTGCACTTATTAAAGATTAGTGTAACAAAAATCTTGAATGGTGTAAAATTGTAAGTGATGGATTTCGACGAGGACCAGGAGCCCGGAAAAAGAATTAAACGCAGTTTAAATATGCTTGTAAACTTTTAGATGGATTTTTATCAAGCTGCCATAGTTTTTTTTTAAATATTTTTTATTGCTGAGTGTGCCTGCTCTTGAACTCAATCGCGCCGGATGGAAAGCCATGTATGAGGTCTATGATGGGTCTCGACCCATGCCCAGAATGTGCCTGTTCACTCTTGCTTTGAAGGCAGTTTGGTTATATGTGGAAGGGAACACAGACGCTGGCAGAGAGTTCCACACTTTGGCTGTGCATATAATAAAATATGGACGAGAAGCGGGTTGGGTAGAGGAGTACATATAGTACACCCACATTGCGCCAGTTATGTTTAAGTCCCATGTATCTAATAGGGGGCGAGCCTATTGCCATCAACCGGGCACAAATCCAGACTCCGGGCTGCTCTGCTGAGAAATCCCAGATAGGAAAACCAAAGGGAATCGAACACAGGACCTCATGCTCAGCAGTAGCGCTGGCGACCACTAGACCAACGAGGCAGTCTGGCACAGGTAACCTACACCTGATAACAAAAGTACACGTTTTTCACTATTGTGTTACCCGTACACAAACAGAGTGTGCAATAAAATTTTCAACACAAACAGAGTTTGAATGGTTTTGCCTACTGTTTGTATTGGGAACAAAACCCACGACTAGTTTTTTTGGAATTTGGCAGTAACACTTTAAAAATAAATAAAGATAGAAAGAAAGAAAATAAATTTATTTGACTCAGGTCAAGGCACAAAACATTCACACAAAAAAAAAAACAGAAAAAAAAAAAAAAACAGAATTTAGTACTGTTTGCCTCACAGCTGCGCCAAATAGGGCCAGTTCAGCATAAATGCCAGACAAGTGTCTGACGCCGGTTTTTAAAGGACCTATACTAACAAGTTTTTTTTTAAGGCGGTTTCAGACTGTTTCCTTATTTTTTTTACCTCCCTTTTCTATGCTATATAATGGGTACCCTCTGTAAGAAACCAGTTAATAAAATAATTTAATATGTTTGAAATATGCGTGGGTTTACGACATAAAAAGGTTTAACGCGTGAGCTTTTTGAACTCATGCTCGTTCAAGACCAATTCTTCAAATACATTCGATCATTTCTAAATCTCATCTTCGGTATTCCGCAACTTGTATCCTTAAATCGTCTAATACACGACGGATTTATTTGGCGCGTTTCTTGTTTACGTATAAATTGGAGGTATAAAGCTGGTATTCCACTACGGTGATACGCACTTGATTCTTTGTTTCATTTAATGTTACATGTTGTCGGAAAATTGTAAATACCACCGAGGGACACTTGCAACTCTAAAAGGATTGGCGATATGTAGCGGTACAGACAAAGTTGAAAAGTGCCTGTAATTTAACCGCTACACCACCCCCCCAAAATCCCCTTTCAAATTTTTATCGCCATCAAAATAGTGTCGAAACATTTGTTAAAAATAAAGTAACTTTATTAAGGTATTATTTCACTAAAAAGTAGCAATTTCGAAGATACTGTGCACAATGGCAACCGATGCACAGTTTTACGACGTACTCGTAACTGTTGCACGTCATCTGTATATTGGACACATTTCGTGCAAAGCGTGTTTAGTTCACGCTCAAAAAGGTTCGCGTCAGCTGTTCACGTTCTCAATGTAAGCGCCCGTAGATAACCTAATGTCCACGTATGTACCAAAAACGTACGACGCTGTAGGAAACCGGCTTATTACACCACTTAATGTTCCAAATATTTCATTTCCCCTATTTTGGTGTGAAAAGCAACTAAAGTTAACACATTACCCGGCTGCGGGACGGAAACGGCCCGTCATCACGGCATGCTTCTCGCGTGCCGCCGGTTAGTCTCGCTAATGTGTGTTCGCAACATTTTTATAGCTGTTAAAGGCAATAAATACACAAACGCCCCCGTGTCGGTCCGTAAACGCCTCTGGAGGATTACTCGCTGACGTATTGTGTACCAACTGACCAAGATTGTTACACAGATGGACGCGGCGCGAACTATATGGAAATGTCCCACACAATAGGGTTTTTCGCAGAAATCTTTGAGCTGATACAACATTAAGTAGGTCACAAACTTACAAGGAAGGGCGTAATTTCATGATGTCTTCAAACGCCAGCTCTGACATGAAACGTTATAATTTTGCCTAACTTCACTTTATCTGTGCCTACATTGTCTCGTAGCAACTGTCTACGGCGTAGAATTTTGCTACGCAGTTGGTCTCATTTGCTTTAAAAAGAGCATCTACATAAGTTTTACATAAAGTCTAATAAATATGTATGATGCTGAAGCTCTAGTAAAATACTTGAAATATGCTTGTTAGCTTTATTTTACTTGGACACAAAGGGAGTATAAATGTTAACTCAAACTTGAATTAGAGTTTGACTCATTGTTATTATTTAATAATAGCACTCTTGTAACATGTTTATTCACTGAAATATTAACGCTTAATTATATTAAAATAATTTTAAATTACCAGATAATTTAGGAGCTTATTTATGTTGTAGCTGTTTATCAAATTACCTCGGTACGGATTATGTAAAGCTCATTAGGCATCGGAGTTCATTAACGCGATCCGTAAAAGTTTGAGGGAATTTTAGACAGTCGAGAATAATTAAAAGAGTTTGGCTTAGCAGTTTCAAAGCCGTGTTCGGTCCCGTGTGTTTCCCGTAAATCCAAATAACCTCTTTATCCTTTGCCGTGAAGCTACCTCGCTTCTTTTGGTTTCAGTTCATTGCTTCTCTTTGAGAGGACTTGATCTAACTGTAACTTGATTTCGTTTGATCAATGCGAAAAAGTCGACCCCCAAAAACCACCGCACATTGGTAAACAATTTTATATTAAACATTTTGGCGAACATAACGACTGTACATGTTTGTGCAAACATTAGATACACAGTCCGGATTGTTTGGAACAGCGTTTTAAAGTGTTAACAAACAATAAAAGTCTATTAAACACAGGCTTTGTGGCACTGAAAAAGAACGGTTTATTCACTTACCTACCTACAAAGCTCCATTTTATTTGGAACTCAGTTATACCAGTACTTCACAAGGCTTCATTTTTCGATGAAACTTTTGGCTTTTTAACCCGAACGGTAACAACGTGAATGGGGTCGAGTTATTTGATCAACTACACTGTTATTTAGTATCATCCTTTCAGTTTTTGGTGATTTCAATTCACTGAAAATGGCCTGTATTTTAATTCAATACTCCGGTATTGAGCAAAAATTTTGCTATCAACGCAGATTGGTCGATGGTCGTACAAAGCGATGATTTATTATTTATCAAGCTGGCAGTACATTATTGGCACAATCACTGGTAAATGGTACAAACTACAAAACAATACGCAGTGAATGATCACTGTTGTCTATATTCTGATTGCCTGAAGGCTTTAACTGTGAATGCATTCGGTAATTTGCTTAGATTTGAAGTGAGGGTATTTTGGTTTGCAATTGTTATTTTATATTTTGTTGTTCGTTATTTGATTCCGCGCACGAGTACAGTCACGAGCATTAAATATATAACTATGGACAACTCGGCAATAATATCTGATTTAAATTTGATTTCGGGCACGAGTACAATCACGAGCATTAAATATATTACTATGGACAGCTCGGCAATAATATCTGATTTCACGTTTCATCTATATACATAATTATAAAACAAAGTCTTTTTTCGCGTTTGTCTGTAGGTATGTCCACGTTGTTCTTCTAAACCTGGCAACAGATTTTGACGAGATTTTCACCGTCTTTTGGAGAATTTATTCCGGTAGGTTTATGTGTATAATTCGTCATATTAAAGTTACGCTTACCTAAGAAATCTCGATGTTTTGTCAAGACGTAAAAACCGTGCGAAGTAGGAGCGGGTTGCTAGTTTATTAATATAATAATATGGCGTTAAGATGACGGCAAATATACATTATGATCATTTGTGGAAGGGATGTGCAGCTCAAATATGCGACATCCAAGGAAATCAAAACTATCTGACGAGACCAGTAAAGCCAAATATGGGGTGCTGCATCTTCAAAAAGATGTGTCACCCATAATCACCCATTAGAATGCAATAATATCGGACATGTCTTGTGTTATAAATATCTGCTTGCTCAGTTAAATTCAGAAGAATGTGATACCTCGTTGTGATCAAAAATATCGGAAATCACTTTGGCAACATAAAACTGACGGTACTTAAAAGGTTTACGTGCTAACATTGTTTTCCTGAATAATGCTGTAACTTTGACTTACCTACAGTATGGTAGTTTTTCCGAATAAACGTAAAACACATGGACACTACAGTATAAATAATTAAGTGTTTTTATGGAACATAATTAAATAACTTTAACAACAATGTTAACTGATTCGTACGACAGGGAGAACAAAAACCTCGTTCATTTATTAAATAGATTTTAATAGGTTTTGTGTTCTATTTAACATCTTAATAGCTTTAAACTGTGTTAATTCAGTCGACTATAATCATTGCTTTAACATTTAATTGGGACATTTCACTCACAAATATTTAATCAAAATAGTAATTAAGTCTTACCTCGACGTTTCAACCACGCTGCATTGGTCGTGGTTACGAGAAAACGTCGAGATTAACCAAATTCTATTTTGATTAAATATTTGTTCATGGGTAAATAATAACAGCGGGTCGCTTACGCTTGCTGCAGTCACTTCATGGATGGGTGACAATACATTACATATCGGGACACCGGCTTAACGTGCTTTCTGGGGCACGGAGGAGGATGGGGCACGAAAGCACGTTAAGCCATTGGTCCCGGAATTCTTTCGTAGATCTCTGACAGTCGTTACGGGTTGTCAGAAGCCCAAAATTCTGACAACCAGTCTTACTTAGGGGTATCGTGTTACCTCAACATAGTTGGGAAAGGCCGAGGCAGATTGAATTTGTTCGTGAACAACCTTTTTTTTTTTGGTGGGAAATCATCATATGACCCGCTCTGGGTGGAGCGGGAGGGCGTGTCAGACTCTTACTGACTAAAACCCACCCGTGATCCTTCTGTTGCCTGTGCAATGCCAGGGGGCCCCGGTATCCCTTTCGAACTTTTCCGCAACCCCGGCAGGCAATGATCTCATCGGACCCCTTCACTTGCTGACATCTCTTTGAGGCGCGCGTGGAACACTACGCCCCGTCGACCCGGGCTTGGTCCTTACCGGACGGCGAGCTACCCATTGCTCACCGTCCGCAAGCCCGCGCCTACGGTGGCCGGGAAATCGGCAATAGATTCCCGACGCCCAGGGCGTCTCCTCCTGCGGCGGCTAGGGGCGTGAGGGCGCGAAATTTGCCTCTGCCACACGCGCGGATCCTCCTTCGTGAACAACCTACAGCTGAAATAAGTGTGTATGGGACATTTTTGTTCAAGTGTTTGTACATTGTCGATGTATTTTATGACTGCTACAAAGTAGTTTTGAACTTTACTGTCTATATTTATCATAGAATGAAGAATGCTTTTGAGCGGCTACCATGTAGCCACCATACCTAGCATGTGTACCTATTGTGCATTGGGTGTGTAAGGGTGGGCGTTTTGGGGGACTGTCTTATGTAATTTTGACGTTCGAAAAGTGCTGATTCTCCGTCTAGTTTGATTAAATTACATTTGAATTGCAGGATTTATACGGCATGTATCAGAAAAGTGTAGTAATAATCAAGGGTGAGCTACAGACCATTAAGCTGAACAACTTTATGCATGGGACCAACGTCATAATCACGGAAAAATAATCAGCCCTCCTTTATACATTAGTGTCGAGTATTTATTGACTTTTTGTATGGGACAGTTGATCATTTTTACTCGATTACAATATTGGTCCCATGGAGAAAGTTGTTCAGTGAGATGGTCTGAACTACACTCTTAAATTAGACCATGCATTTCTGATACATGCTGTATAAAGAAATGCAACTACGCGAAGTACTCTTAAGCTTCTCAACTCGATCATACTTACTCAAGATGTGGACCTGTTCACTGACAAACTGTGCAAAATTATATCTGCGGCAAATATCCACCTCACACACTATCTTACAAGTTAACTCATGATATCGATGAAGCTAGACTATAGTTCACGCGGTGTAGCATAGTGCGGGTGACAGGTGACAGAAAGGGTAAATTTATTTAATTTATCACTGAGTCCGTATTATGTACACAATCTGTATGTAGGTAAGGATCAGTCGTAAAATAAAGAATCAATAAAAACAAGTAAATTATAATACATTTTACCCTTTCTGTCACCTGTCACCCGCACCATGCTACATCGCGTGAACAGTAATTTGTATCATTGTCATCATCATCTAGTATAAATCATAGAACTAGTCTTCACGGCAAAAGTTTTTTTTGGAATGGCATCTAAAACTTACAATAAGATAGCTGTTGACATTTTAAGCACCAAGAAACTCCCACTATTCAAATATAAATTGCGTATTTTTTTGTACCTACTACAATCTATCACCATACACCTAATTGTTATTTTGTAAGATTTGCTTTATATGTGATACCTAAGATTTTTTTTATACTGCATGTTGGCATAATTATTGTATAACTAATAAGCAGGACATAATGGAACTATAATTTACCTAACATCTGTCTGTTTAACCTAAGCCCACAATAAAAAGAATTGATTTAATTTTATAAGTTAGTAGTTAAGCATTAGTATCTAATAATAATAATATATTAAGCACAAATTGTAACTGTACACGTATATTACGAAAATGTGACTTATTTGTAGACGTCTTGAGTTGACCTGTAACAAGTCTACAAAATGTTGAATTAATAAATAAATAAATCTTTGATAAAGAGTAGAAATCACTGTGAATACCTGAAGTAAACACAATATTGCTCACACTTTTTACTTCGCAGAATTAAACCGGAGCTCGTCGCGGTATCAAATTAAGTTTACTGTTACTTTCTGACTCACGTGCTCCAATAATATAATGGGTTTACTGAAACAAATAATAAATTGTGATAACTAAGTGTTCTAGTCTAGTTTGTATTGATTCTTACTGGTTGAGTAAACAGGTTTTATGAGAGTTCTCTTGAGAAATTATAGTTTCATTTATTACAAATTTAACACGTTCACTGTACAAAGTAGACACAATAGTTAAACAACTAACCTGAAACATATGAGGTTCATGGGACAGGGAATGGGTTAATCAGAATTAAAATATTATGTACGTAAATAACAACGTATACCAAATTAATTAATAAAAATAACTAAATTATATCTTTACTCAACTAAAACTAGTCACAAACTAAAATATGGCGTCGAAAAATTCATCCGCATCGCTGTCAATGAATTTAACCATGGGTTTTAGAAAGAGACTGTCATGCAGCACCCAATTTTTATTATTATTCTGATGGATATTGCTAATCCATTGTTTCATAACAATATGTTCGAAAAGGAGTAGTTAAAGAGAAGTTATGTCGGAATCCTACCGAAAAACCACACTGTGGTTGTTAACCTTGACTGCACCGATATGTTTTTATAGGAATATCAGAAACGAAGCATCATACATAGGTACCTATCTATTACTACATAGCTACATTGATAGCCATATTATAGCCTACCCCACACAGGTACCTATTTCATTCCTACTTACATGTATTTATTTCCTGGAACACTTTAAACCTTAGCCAACTAAAGCAATTCGTACCAAATTTCAATTTCAGTGCAAAATTCCGCTTTATAAGTGACCCAGAATGATGCAGTGTGATGTATGAGCGATCAAATTCATTCCAAGCAATGTACGTCGGACTCGACGTCCAGCAGCAAAATAAATAAAATTATTTGTTCAGCCAAAGTTGAAATGGTTCCTGAACAAATACTTTAAATTGACGGTGTTTATCATTAAATGTAGATTGAGCAATAAGCGGTGTTTTGTTACAAAGATATATAATTTTGTTGTAATTAAAAATGACTTCGCACCTGCCTCAAGGTACAATTCCAAATCTCAAGGTACAATTCCGTAGCCGACCGCAGGTGGCAGCAGCAGGCGACGTGTCACAGCTACACGACTAGTTTTGATGATTTTTTATGAATTACCTTCCGTAGCTAGCGACACTTTGGTTTCATAGAAATACATAGAAACCAGTCGTGTCCATCCGGAATTGTACCTTTACGGTGAGATTTTTACAGAATAGACCCGGCAGAATTGTACCTTAAAGACATGGGTGAAGTGAGCTGTCATTCTATAGGGATTATTACTATTAATTGCTCACATCAAGCTAACTTCACTTCAGTTTTCACGGTGAGATTTTATACAGAATAGACGACCGGCTAATGTCAGGTTTTGCTTTGCACGCACTAAAAATGCAGAATTTACATTCCATATTTAAAAAAATCAACAGCACATTGTCCGTGATCTATGTACCCATTAATCCAAGGACCATAAAGTCTGACGTTAGTCTGGCTAAAGTATTTTTAACCGACTTCAAAAAGGAAGAGGCTATATTTGTAACCGTCGTGTCGCATAACAGAAATATAAGCTGTTATTTCAGAGTCCTTAAATAGTAACTCCGAGAGTCTATTAGACAAGATGTTTTGTGAGAAAACGTAGCGACAAGGGCTAAACTTAGTCGTATTATTGCAGATAAAACTTTGATATTACAAAGCCAAAATTGTATCCCTCGATATTTATTTATAAAACAGAATCCACTTTGTCGAAATTCAACTCGGTATTAAGGATAAAGGTGCCTGTCAGATCTTGCACAGTGAAGGGTTCAGTATTCGGGTTAAATTTTATTTACACATGCACAGTACTTATAGATTTTACCGGCTGCAAAAATTAAGTTTGTTTTTCATAGTTTTTCTTGTTTTTCATCCCATAAGCGTGTAGAGCTAATCTAATACTTTTTTCGTATTTCACTAAACCATTGTTTAGCGGTGCACAGAAAATACCTTTCCAACTTTCATCGATACGATGCTAATCCGTGGAGCTAATAGTCTCCGATTAAAATGGCTGTGTCACATTTAGACAAACGGACATAACTACATTTTTGGTTCCGTTTTTGCCATTTGGCTATGGAACTCTAAAAGTAACGTTTTTTTCGCAGCTTCGATCAAAAACATAATATAATCAGCCCACAATTTTCCCGCTGGGCTGAGCTGGCCCGGGCTTTTCACAAAGTGGAGACCTCAGTCCCTAAGGTCTCCATAGATCGGGTGGGTGTGTGGCGGCATACATACATCGCCCCATGCGATCTACGAATCAAAGACCTGATGTCGCACAAAAATCCTGACGTCACACAAATCCTGCATCGCGCAATTAGAGTTTACCACACGAACAGAATATATATAACTTCCCCGACATCAACCGTTGGGCAGTTGCCCGCCAGACACGACACCCGTCTGGTCGGAGGATCCTCCCTTTTCTATAGACGATGATTGAACTTTACACCCTGTTGCTCATGCCTCTAAAGGTGGAACGCTACGATAGTAAATAATAGTATGTCTCCCGACAAGCATTTTTTTTTTCAGGAAAGTCTGTTTTGTACTGTGTAAAAGGACAAACAAATAGTTTAAACATTCAATAATAAATTAAGGATTATGAGATTATAAATATACAGCTATATTCCTCCATATAAATATGCAAGCAAGCATATTTATATGGAGGATTAACCTTTTAAAATTTTAATGGCTATCATTCCATCATTTAACCTGCAATGTTTAATTTAACAGTACCGACATGCACTCATTTCGTTTCGATCCACCCCGTAAAGCTTTTTCAGGTAACGAAGCCATAAAACTAACTGAATTTAAACCCTCTTTCATCTCTTAATTTTTTTATTACGCTCAAAATCATCTTATTTCATCCCAGCCACTTCCAGTGTTATTTCAACATCCGACACACGGGTTGTACGAGTCAAAGTACTAGGGGCACTTGTATTAAGCAAACTCTCTAATTTAAAATGTGTGAGCACGTTATATATACAAGTACAAAGTGAGTTTAATATGATGTAGAGTCAATATGATTTGCAAAATTGAACCTTTGGTTTCCCATAACTTAGTGTGGTTAACTATTTGTACGAGTATAGGTATTTATTTATATCTGAGAACCAGTGAACCTGAGAACAGATTCGAATTTGATTAACTTAAAAAAGTCCGAAGACTTTTTTATACGTGTATACAGATAGTGCAATCCACGACGACGCGCCCCACTCCGCGAACGGAGCGGAGCGGAGTGGGGCGTGTCGTCGTGGATTGCACTATCTATACTAAACATGGTTAGAATAAATTGATTTAATTAATTTCTTTATTTTTCCACCATTTATAATTTATAAACCAACCAGTACCTATCTTTTGATGTTAATGCAAACTTTTTTACATACTTTTTCAATTATTGTTTATTGCGTCATAATTGTGCCCAGTGGCGTAATCTAGTATTAAAAGGCCCTGTATCATATTTGTTGAGGGCCCTTTTGTCATGACTGCGGTGAAACTCCAAAGGAGTGTATTGTTTTTACAAAATATCTAAAATAGCATACTGACTTGAAAGGTAATTCTGTCATTGTGATCTTACAAAGAAAATCTTAAAATAAGCGAAGCGAGCTCGAAAAATGGACCATTGTGACCATTGTGATACGTTATAGGATAAGTTTTCATTCTGATTCTCCTAAGAGAATGCAAGACCGAGCGAAGTGAGCTAGAATATTGGAGCATCCTGATTAGTGACTTAGATACCAGATTAAGCTGTCATTGTGATTATACTAAGGGAATGCAAGAGCGAGCAAATCGAGCTCAAAATTTTAGTACCCAGTAATTTTAGGAGATAAGTAAGTCAGATTTTCTGTGTTCTTTAACAAAATGAATGCGTGAGCTTGAGAATTGGACCAAACCTGAAGATTGAACCATTATTGTAAGGATTAAACAAAACGCATTGTTTCATTGTGTTTTTGTCGTGGCCTGATCTTATAATTGACCATTTCGTGAAATGGCCAGCTAACATTGGCCATATCGTTAAAACGTCAACGTTTAATGACCTGTCAGTCTACGTTTGACCATATAATCAATGTAAGGTATTCATGGTGTAAGGTATAGTAAAAATAGCCAAGTAAATGCCGGCGACCGCTACTTCCAAGTTGATCGCTTTCCATAATATCATATTTGGAAACCCAATAAAAGTACATCGACTTTTTTTGCGTCGTCACCCTACTTTGTTTGATTTGTTGTATGCCACCGCCATGGTGCACAACAAAAACAGAGCGTGATCAACGCCTCTACCGGTGGATAATCAAACTATTTTACGATATGATCACTAATGTTTGGCCACATTATGAAGTAGTCGTGCGTTTAACTGTTCATATCGTTAAACGTTGAGTAATCAATTATCTGGCCAGGGGCCTTATTATGAAGTATTTAATCCCATCATTATTCCACTGCGAAAAAAGGATAGTGCTAGCAGCCCCATATAGCTCCATCTCTCCCTCACACTGGAATAATGTTGGCATTAATACGTCGTAATATGGCCCCAGGCCACTTCATGATGTGGCCAGTGGTCGATGTTCATTTCAAGAAATGATCAATTTTAAGATCTGGCCACGACATATACACTCATTACAGGCCTCTTATTGATCAATAAGAATTTGAGGTTCTGAATAACAATTTACGAATTTTCGTGTACCTAGCCTGGGGGGCCCATATTATTGATGCGGCTGATACGGACTACGCCCCTGATTGCGTCTTACGTAAATTATAATTGTAATGAAAATACTACATAGGTACACTTATTAACTTCTAGTTTCTCATTGATTGTTTTATTTTATTTTATTTTATTTTATTTTCCTTTATTGGCCAACCAACAATTGTTTACACTGTAAGTATTTTAAGTAATATCTAATATAATATAAGGTTAGTGCAACAATTTCTTGTTTGCAAATATGCTAGATTTTTTGCGTGTGTCACTGCTTGTCCCCGGTGTATTTGGTACCTACTCAAAATGTGTGATAGTATCTTGTTCATCACCAGAATACCCGTGAAATAACGCAGTTTTTTTTTTAAATTTTAATTCGTGATTCTTTATGGCACCTCTTTAGTTCATGAGCTATCCGAATATCTTTAGGTTGGAGGCTTGAAAATTGATTCGCTATTGCAATGTATTATATAATAGGTACCTAATAGATACTAAGTGTATTTGCTAATAGCGCCAAAATAGCCATTTTGTACCAGCTGCAGGTACAAGACACGTGTAACTCCATTTAATAAGTGCCTTTAAACAGTTTAAAACTTTCGCTAACACAATAAATTCTAAGTAAAATAAAACGTTTTACCTAAAAGATAAACTCCAAGAGTTACCAAGCTCGTATTGTTTAGCGAAGCCACACTTAAATGTATTTAAAGTGGAAACACAAGAATCAACTCTGAGTGTAAGCATTAAAATTTAACTACGTTATGCGGCTAACAAAAACACTGGTGCAGTTAAACTATATAAACCATGAATTTATTCCCGAAAGTCGGTCCTAATTAAAGCCACGGTTGGTCTGCGGACTCGCAGTATGCGGGCTGTCGGAACATCGTCCTACAAGCCGTGATCACAGAGTAGAGAGGTACAGAAGGCAGGCTCCTCAAGGGTGTTTGCATAAAGAAGCTCCCGGTAAAGAGTAGTCGGTACCGATCGGTGCGGGTAAAAATAGTCCCGTGTTTACTTATGCGCTCACACATAAAGAAACGGCTAAAACATCTAACCGTTTCCTTCTGAAGATCATCCTGCAGCGATCTGTACCGGGAGTCGGGCCTGAAAACACGTGGGGTAATCGCGTAAAACACTAACAATTTCAATGTCTGTCATTTCGACAATTCGACAACATTCATTCCGTTATTTACGTTGTCGAGCAGATGAATTTGATAAACTCAAACCATTTATTTCAATTAAACCATTTACAGGCACTTTTGAATAGTCAATAATTCGATCAGTCAGAAATATCTAGTTGCCCATTCCAAAGCGTAGTAACTACGTACTTATGGAGAAGAACGGGTAAGAACTGCACGGACACTCTTTTAAATCAAAAATTTGATACAACATATTGGTTACATCATTAATTTTGAAATTATGCATGTGAGAACAATATAGAAAGAAGTGCACATTCGTAAAAGCGTCCGTGATAAAAAGCAAAAAAATAAAGAACCATTCAAAAACTTAAAATAAATTAAAATAAGCCATGGCAGCTAAGAGTTGACCAGTCCCAACTGACGGCGCCCGTTCACGAACATGACATATGGATCAGCACCATTCAGTTCAACCATTTTGAAGGGAGCTAAATGATCCAACACACGCGCCACCATCGCGATCGGCGGGACATCTGAGTGAGCATGACATACTCACAGCCGCCAGGGCACATTCAAGTAATGCCAGGGCACATTAAACTTAAGAAGCAATGGATTAAATTAAATAGGTCCTTCAAAGTCTTTGGATTGTGAAAGACAGTGTGACATGCATTTTTTTTTTTTTTTTTAAAACGTTGCGGCATACTAGGAATTACTCCTGTATCGTGGGTGCGTTTACAAACACTTAAACTCACATACACAAACAGCCAGACCCGGAACAACTACATGTAGGTCATACAAATACTTGTTCCGTGCGGGAATCGAACCCGCGACACGCAGCGCAGTAGTCAATCGCTTAACCACTGCGCCAACCGTGCCGACAATTGGGGTGCCGCTTCTTTATGAAACCACCCATAGACACGCGTCTACTTACAGCGAGTGCCTGGACTGGATTCGTTTAAGATCACGTTAAGTATAGTACGATTCAAACTTAATGGCGGCTCGGAAGTTAGTTACTCGCTGCGCAGTACCCCACCCCTCACCCCCGCTGACCCATAAACACGTTACTGCGCAGCGACTCGCCTCATGTTCGGAGCCGCCATTAAGTTTGAATCGAGCTGTACGCGTCTATGTGTGCGTGCTCCTTTTTTGCAATCGTTGTATGAAGCTAACCCTCTGTTCAAGTTTATTCTATGCTATGAGGCTAAAGTTGTTATATTATTAAGCCTCCTTATATATTTATTTTGAAGTACCAGCAGCAAGGTTAAGTACGTACAGAGTATTTTATTTTCGTTTTCTTTACTGGTATTATGTTTCATTAGTAGCGCGGAAACTCGTGTTTTCTTTATTTTATTTTTTATGCTATCAATAACGGTATTTTTTTTTAGTTTTGGAAGTAAATTCCTAGTCAAGACCCAGATGCCTGGTTTCGATGAATAAATTATAGATAAAATGCAAACCTGTAATTACTATAAGTAATACAAATTCGTCGGAAAACCAAAAACTGGCATATTAAAAGGAATTAAGGATTTCGTCGTTCAACGTTTAATGAGCGTACGGAGGGTTCGTAAACTAGAGTGGATGGTGGCGATTTTCTGCAAATACAAAAAAAAAAAAACGTTTTTCTTTGCTTTTGCTCCAAATTTATGAATAGGTACAGGATTAATTTGGCTTACTTACAGATTAACTCTTTGCGGGACTCTAAACGCCCCCAAGCGTAACAAAAATAAAACTTCTGTTGTGATAAGCTAAAAGCTCCATTGTTTAAAACATCATGTTGATAGATTTTCCTACTATGGACCCATATTCGTGTAGCACTGGATTGCCAGTGAAAACATTCAAGTCCTATTCAACAAGAAAAGTAAGTAGGTCAATACTTACCTACTTTGCTTGTTGAATAGAACTTGAATGTTTTTTTTTCTTGACGAATGGAACTACCATCGTATCCTTACAATTAAATATATTATTGCAATAAAGCATTACATTTTTAAGATTTTTCTATATTACCTACACATTTTTTAGAAGGTCCGCTTAAATTTTAGAGCTACCACAATTTTTTGTTTTTTTTTTAATTTAATTCTTCTATTCGATTAATGAACTGTTTGATTGAATCTTAAAACCCGCTTTCCGCTACCTCTCATCATCATGCCCTCTACTCGACAGATAAGCTTAAAATGCATCGGTAATGAGCTTGCACGGCCTAACTACTCGGGTGAGCATAAGAGGATTTTTCGCTCGCATTTTAATTTTAATTTATACTCTGTGATAACTATGCATTTCTGTGTAGTCTGTGTCTTTTTTATGCGGCAAAACTTTTTGCGTTTGCATGTAAGTATGCAGAAACAAAATTCAGTGTTGTATTTATTAAACTACCTACATATTTGATAGAAACAAAGCAACATTTTTAAGATAAGAGTTTTATCTATAATTTATTTCAATAAAATCTCTTCAGAAGTAGGATTTTTTAGTTCGATGGAAACCATTATGATGGAAACCATAGGCTATATAACCAACGAATAGACGGACAAACAAGAAGTGATCTCATAAGGCCGCGTCCTATTCAAAAGCAATCGAAAAACCGGAAAGCGCCCTCTGTCGTCGCGAACAGGCGTTCTGATTCACCGAAAAAAAAGTGACATATGAACGCGAAGATCGCGAATTTGCGCGACGATTGCTTTTAAATGGGAAGCAGGGTAAAGGTTCTATTTTTCCGTATCTTAATAAATGAAGAATAAACAATTTCTTGATTAACTACATAGGTAAATGATGATTAAACAAAAAAATATTATTTAAGAATTCGAAAATTAAAACAAAAAACAAAAACTCACTAGCTACCTATATTTTAAAACGCCATCAACTCTTTGGAAACTGTATAATTTCCTCTTCAGAAATGGAAAGAGCAAAAGAAATAATTATTCCGTTTGTGAATATTGCAAAAGGCTTTGAATTTCCTGTGGTAAACGAGGTAGTCGTTTCGGTTTCCCGGTAGCGCTCGACTCCTGAGCAAGGATGTTCGTTCATATGCCAACTATTACCTGTTAACGTTTTTATACGGACGTGACGTATACGTCAACTATGTACGAGTATGTATCAAGAGGAAGAGATAGGTGCTTCGCGTTTCTTCTCTTTTACGCTATGGGTTTAGACAAATTCGGTTTTGAGCGCGTCGTAGATAAAATTTTGATGCAGGGCGTTCTACTTTAAAGATAATCTGAGCCACGTTTTTTGCACTTTGGTGATTAGGTAGTATCAGGGACATTGATGGTATTAAAAGTATTAAATGTCCGTCTCAGGAGATCTTTGATCTCTGTAATAGCATAGTGGTGTGACCGACTGCCAAGACATAGGTGTCGAGTCCGAACCCAAGGCACGCACTTCTGACTTTTCAGATACATGTGCGTATTGTTTAATTATCACTTGCTTCAAAAATGGTGAAGGAAAACTTTGTGAGGAAACCGGTATGCCTGACAGATATTTCTCGACAGCAAGTGAAGCCAAGCCAGAGGCCCATGGGTGGCTTTAAAACTCTGAAAACAGGGGGTCTGCTCCCTAAGCGAAATCCGTAGTTTTAGCCGAAGTTACGAGCGCTTCGTTACTCGTCTCACTTTCGGTATGTCAGTATGTGAGACGGGGTAAGAAGGGCCCGTAACATCGCTCGAAACTACGGATTTCGCTTAGGGCGTAGACCCTCAGGTTAGTCACTAACCACACGAAAAGAAAAAGAAGGTACTCAAATTGACTTTAAAAAGGGGGTGTCCTTTGACGTAGTATTATAGCAGGGTTCCGTTCAGAGAGTTCCTGAGTACTAATTCAACAATCATCTAGACTGATATCTCTTTGATACATACAAGAGGCACAGACAATACAGGGTGGCAAGGACATCGACGCGCAAACTGTTACCATGGATTCAGTACATGATTCTGAACCCCCCGGCCGCGGTGTTGAAATTTTCGTCGGTTATTAAAAAAAAAAGCTGTTCCATACAATTTGACCGCATTGGTATTTCACTTTTCTATGAAAAAGCAGTTTTTTTTTATGCGATGTTTTCCGCTGTCCTCTGACATCTGATGTCAGTACGTGACTGTTGAACTAGGTACTCAGGAACTCTGAAGTGCAAAATAATGTTACAGTTTTAGTGGCATGAGGAACAGGGTGTAAAGTTCACTCATCCACCATAGAAAAGGGAGGATCCTCCAACCAGACGGGTGTTGTGTCTGACGGGCCGACTGCCCATCTGTTGATTTCGGATAGTCTTATCTATGTCGTTCGCGCGGTAAACTCTAATTGCGCGATGCAGGATTTGTGTGACGTCATGTCTTTGATGCGTAGTTAGTATGTGGCGGTATAACCGCTACATCACTCCCCTCCGGAGACCGGAGGTCGATAGTGGGCTGAGTCTTGTATCTTGCGATGCTTCACAGTGCCAGCTAAGGTTCCAGTGAGTCGGAACCGGGTGCCGCACAGTTCACGGTGAGTCGGAACTGTCTGCGATGATTGTGGCGGTTGTGGTGATTGAGGTGATTGCGGTGATTGAGGTGATTGAGATGATTGCGGTGATTGAGGTGGTAGCGGTGATTGCGCTGATTGAGATGATTGCGTTGATTCCCCAGTGAGTCGGGGTGATAAAGCTGAGGGTGATGACCAGGAATGCGCGTTCGCTGCATGCTGGTGGTCAGGACACCCATTGAAGCCGAGGGTGCTGGCTGTCTGTGTGACTCGCCTCACGAAAGCTTGCGGGAGTGATGATGATGACGTCACGCTGAAGTAGTTGCACGAAGGCTGCGTTGACGTTCATACTCGGGGTCACCAATTTAGAGGTATGAGGAACAGGGTGTAAAGTTCACTCATCCACCATAGAAAAGGGAGGATCCTCCAACCAGACGGGTGTTGTGTCTGGCGGGCCGACTGCCCATCTGTTGATTTCGGATAGTCTTATCTATGTCGTTCGCGCGGTAAACTCTAATTGCGCGATGCAGGATTTGTGTGACGTCATGTCTTTGATGCGTAGTTAGTATGTGGCGGTATAACCGCTACACAGTGCACAAAATTAATAGACCTTAGCTCGCGTTGAACGACCAATGTATTACGAGGTAACACAGACGACCTAGTTACCAACTAATGAAAACCAGTAAAGCCGTCACAATGTTTCTTTGTCACCGAAATTAGCATGAAAACTACATCAGAACAATTGAAAATTTCGTTATGCATATGAAAATGGCGTCATTATTCAAAAATGTGTAAAGCTTTGTACTGCAGTGCACATTTAGTGAATATATTACGCTGTTTAGTTGACTGTTGTGTGTTCAAAGTTAAGTTTCTCTACATCCCCGTGGAAGAGCTAAATCTTCACGACTCTAAAGAAAATGTCCGCAATGTTTCTAGTTCACATTTGAACAAGCAGACGTTGTCCTAACACGGTCGTTGCAGTTGATACTAAAGGCGAACTTCACCCGTGAAACTTGAGCGCGGTCAGCACATTTAAACCGCGTTCAGTGTCATTATTGTTATGGTTTATTGACACAGTCAGCTCTTAAACGCGATTTAGGTGTCCTGATGATCACGTTCAGTTTCAGTAATGGTGAAATTGGCCTAAGTGCTGAAGTTCGTAGTATATTTTCTTCTGTGACCGTTTTATTGGACCCTGTAGTGTGACCCTATTATTTAAGACCATTGTATGTTTATGATAAATTATAAGGTAATGTTTATTGTTCCGTTTTGTAGCGTCTCTTTTGTAGTGGCAATCTTAATTAACATCGGTGTTGTCATAATATTTATACGAGCTATTTGAAATATAATTTCGTGGAATTCAGCGTCAAATTACTTTCAAAGAGGTACATAGGTAACCAAAGCCTCGTTTACACAAGAAGAGTTTCTCGAACGTCGAGAGGTGAGAATGTCCATGCGTGACTTGTAGGTGAGACACTCACTCACACTCATGTGTACAGCATTTACAAATGATGAGTGTAATCATAAGATTTCGATGATTTTCTATCGATGGTTATGTGACTCTCCTTGTGTAAACTAAGCTTGACATTTTGATAGAAAATAACAAAAAGTTATTTCACTTCCCAGTAAACGACCATCAATTTCGCTAACAATTTCAACTGGAGTGCTATATTTATAAACCAGACAACAAAGCAAGCCCTTCCAGATATTACAATTTCATATTCCCAAAACGGACTCAATTTATGAACAACAAACAAAAGTAAAAGGTTATACCGTAAAACAATAACGGGAGGCACTCCCCATCCGGATTGTCCGATCTCTACACCGGGTAACTAAAACTAACTGATCCTAACCGTGTTACAGGAAACCGTTCTATACCTAAGGTTCGCGATACGCCCAGAACTTCGCATCTTCTTCTAAAGAGAAAAATAAATACAATCGAACAAATCAAATTCAAAGGATGTGGCCTGAATATTGAAGTTGATGTTATGTGTTCAAGTAATCACGCTTGACCCTAATATAAGGTAGGCGTTGATAAAGGAATTACTTTGTAAACTTGTTGTTGGAGCCTCTTTGTCTAATCTTGAAGTTATTCAATTAGGGAACTTTGTTGGCCTCACTTCACAACCCGATATTGTTATCACTATTTATCTTTAGAGGATCAGAATGCCTACTCCTTTGTGATTGGCATCGGTTGTGGTACGTACTAAACTTGAAGTCATTTATTTATTTAGATTAGCCGTTGATAAAAGTCTGTTTCCACTGACTGTGAAAGGCGCTATCACCTTTTCGGAATGCGGAGCAGAGGACATAGCTCTCCGAAATAGTTTCGTAAATTAATTAAAGATTGAAACAGAGCTATTACCATTAGCCGTAAGAGCCGTGGCCGGTTTACGACGTCTAAGACCTCTGCTTATTATCTAGAATTTACTCGAATGAAAATAATAAAATTTCGATTTTTTTTCATCGATACTAATTCATCAAAGTAATACGAGTACCTTTCAGAATCTTCCTTATAGAGACAATTTCAGATCAGACATTTCTCGATCTCTCCTGGATATTAAATAAAATATTTGATTCAAAGAGGTAGTTACTTTTGTCTGTGTTCATTATTAAAACAGCTCACTCGGGACATGGAAAAAATACGTTTTATCCATCGTTATATATATTTGACGCTTGCCGGTTCGTAATAATGCCGAGCCAGCATGTGCATTAAATTTTAAAAATAAACAGTTCGCATTTACCATAGTGTTTGCGCTCCCTGTATTATTCACTCAACTACTGTCGAGAAACGGCTTTCCTATGAAAGAACCAGTAGATTTACAGTCTGTTATTATTGCCAAAGTTTCTAGCGCTTGCAATGTTAGTGCACCAACTTGAAGACTAAATGAAAATTATAATATGTATGAATACAATTGTTTTATTTATTGCAATAGTTTGTTTAGCTGGTAAACCTCGACATGTTTGTTGAGTTAGTTTATAACTTTTTCTGACTTTAGGAACGTGTGCGCTGGCGGTAATGTTAGATATGTATTATTTTATTTTGAAAGCAAATTTGTTTGCTGTCATATTTATTCAAATACAACATGAATTTTCGAACGTATTGTTATAATTTATTTAGGCAATGTTGTTTAAAACACATAAAAATAATGTGTAGGTACACTCTCTGCTCTAATATTTCTATACTTCGAATGCTCTTACTTTATTTTACGATGCAAAATGTGACCAGCAATCCGTTTGCGATGCGTGTATCAAAGCATCATTGCGGAAATTTCTCCTTTGACCATACATTTACGGGAATTTTGGGAGGCTCACAAGTTCTCACATAAAGCACTGGATGTTTCTGCACTAACACCCAGTTGCATAAAAACAAACATTAATGCTCCATTATATAATGGAACATTAACGCTAATGAGTTCATTTATTTCATCAAAGAACCATTAATTAAAGTCGAGTCTACTTATTGTTGCTTTCTGCAACAAGTTAATGTAAGATTAATATTCAATGACAGCGTTAACAGTTAAAGTTCGTTTCGGTAACATGGTTATAAAGAAACACTATCATTTACTGCCAGTCACCTCAAGATAGAATATCTACTATACAAATAAATGACTGCTGTCTTTGACGTTACGAGTAAATAGACGAGAATAAAAAACTTCTCGTCATAAAAGTTTATAATACTAAAAGTTAGAGACTTTATTACTTAAGAGGTACTCATGAAACTTTTTGAAAGTCAGTATTTTAAAGTAATCGGATCATTAAAATTGTATATGTGGAGACGTAAAAAAAAACGAGCCAGCCTGTTACAGAGAGCGAGATGTTACATATGATGTAACATCTCGCTCTCTGTAACAGGCTGGCTCGTTTTTAATTATGCGACTTACAGTAGTCTCATATGATATGAGACTACTGTAAGTCGCATAATTATGATGTGTAACATCTGACTCACTTTGAAGCAACATTAAGGTCTTCTTCTTTTCGTGTGGTTAGTGACTAACCTGGTGTCCGAGTTTTAAAGCCGCCCATAGGCCTCTGACTTGACTTCACATACCGTCAAGAAATATCTCTCAGGCATGCCGGTTTCCTCACGATGTTTTCCTTCACTGTTTTAGAAGCAAGTGATAATTATACAATACGCACATGAATCCGAAAAGTCAGAGGTGCGTGCCTTCGGTTGGAACTCGAGACCTATGACTTGGTAGTCCGACGGTCACATCGCTAGGCTATCACTGCTAAATAAACATTAAGGTAACACATTAAAGGGGTTAATGTCGTTTCTGACAGCCAACTCTCGCACCGGGCGCACTCATTCTATTCTATTTTTCTTTATGGCAATGGTGCCGATGTCGACAATTCTGCCAATGTCAGATGTGTTAAGAGAAAACGTGCGAAGGAGGGAAAAAAAAAAATCAAATCAAATAGCTCGCGCTTCCCCGACTTCTTGTGACACACTTCCGTCCCTTTTTACGAAATCACTCCCTCAGATTTGATTATTTAGATTTTTTAGATTTAGATTTTGATTGTAGGAAACGAGAGAAAAGATGTTACACATCAATAAAACATATTTCACATAGAACGTTTAACTACAAAACAATGAATTAACCCTGTGTTTGCGGAACTAATCTTACCGACCTGTGAGGCCGTGTTTGACATGTAGGTACAGCCTTTACTGAAACTTGGGTCCTCCCCATAAATCACTACGGCGAACAACCAAGGGATCATGCCACAATTACCTTACTGTTGTTAAGGGAATCAGCGATCGCTGTCACTTTAATTTAATCATGCACTAATGGCAACTGTTGTTTATCAACATGATTGTTATGTTATGACTAAAGTGTCAAGTTTGATGTTTTCAATTTTTCGTAGCACTGCGTAGCACAAAGCTACGCCAGGCGTAGCGCTGTGCTACAACTGCTGCTACGCTTAAGGCTGCAGTCTCGCAAAATGCACTCGCGGCGAATTATTTGCGTAACTTTGTATTTTTATTTTTAACAAAATAATGAAATAACATGAAATATTTTTATTGCACATAAATAACCATAATATAAGTAATAGCTAGTTATTTTTTGTAAGTTCATCTAGGTGGATTATGTTAGGTAAATCAAGCATTAAATACAGCTCTTTCGCGCCCAACATCACTTCGAGTTCTGTTTGCGCGCTTAGTTTATAGCAATGAAGAATTAATTTACAAATCTGTTCAGCGCTTAATTAACTCAATATTCTCGTCTTCAAAATGCGTTGATTAGTTTTTTCTAATTATGTTTCATTTTCTTAATTCAGAGGTCACAATTTCATCAAAATTCTCTGTTTTTAGCTCCTAATAAACGGTTTGTTACATAATAACTATGCATCTTATGTATGTAATAATTAGATTATTTTAAAGCCAAGAGTTTATTTAGCAACTACTAAAAAAATTGCACCTAAATCACACATTACACTAACAATAATAATAATCTCAAAATACCTCTAAAAAAAAACAGAATTTCTCTCTCAATTCTTGTTTTTAAACTCGTTTTTTGGAGGTCTTTTAAGATGATTATTATTGTTAGTGTAATGTGTGATTTAGGTGCAATTTTTTTAGTAGTTGCTAAATAAACTCTTGGCTTTAAAATAATCTAATTATTACATACATAAGATGCATAGTTATTATGTAACAAACCGTTTATTAGGAGCTAAAAACAGAGAATTTTGATGAAATTGTGACCTCTGAATTAAGAAAATGAAACATAATTAGAAAAAACTAATCAACGCATTTTGAAGACGAGAATATTGAGTTAATTAAGCGCTGAACAGATTTGTAAATTAATTCTTCATTGCTATAAACTAAGCGCGCAAACAGAACTCGAAGTGATGTTGGGCGCGAAAGAGCTGTATTTAATGCTTGATTTACCTAACATAATCCACCTAGATGAACTTACAAAAAATAACTAGCTATTACTTATATTATGGTTATTTATGTGCAATAAAAATATTTCATGTTATTTCATTATTTTGTTAAAAATAAAAATACAAAGTTACGCAAATAATTCGCCGCGAGTGCATTTTGCGAGACTGCAGCCTTAATGACAAAATATAATTATACTGTAAAGGATTTACGATTATTTAGGCATTCTGATTACCATTCTCTACAAATACTAATTATTATTTACAGGACCTAGTCTTATAATTTTTCTATAGAAACTCTCGGGGCAATAGAGAGAGGTGTAAAATCCGTAACTTAGATGCAGATGGTTGAATAAGTAAACGTTTACGCACCATTTTTTTGATGTGTAACTTCTTTCCTCTCGGTTTCCTGCAATCTGCGGGTGTGAGTGAGAGGGAAGATGCTTCCTCTCACTTTTATTATTTCCGGAAAAGGGACGGAAGTGTGTAACAGGAAGCCGGCAAAGCGCGCGCAATTTGATTTGACCAATAAGTGCGCGTGGTGCTTGAGTTTGCCGTTAGAAACGACCTTGACGAAGCCCCTCTTATGTTGCTTATTACCTTAATGTTACTTATTACCAAGGTGAGATGTCAGCTTTTACACATCATATGCGACTACTGTAAGGCTCGGCGCGTTGTGTTCCACGCGCGCCTCAAAGAAATGTCAGCAATTGAATGTCTGCCGGGGTTGCGGGAAAGTCCGAAAGGCCGCCCTGAACGGGGGAAGTCATTTTATGATTTCCCACATTAAAAAAAATGGGGCTCGCTCGTTTTTTTTTCGATATGTTCCTTTTTCATTGCATATGTATACTAGGTGGGAGTAGGTATGTGAAAACTTGTTTTAACGAAAAAAAAACAGTCAAAATAAGTGTCTCAATCCATGACAAGGCCATCATACTAGAAAGTTGATACTAGTAGACTGGTACACTGGTACCCTATGGAAAAAACTCATAATGAATTTCCTTACAAGTGCCATAGGGTACTTGTTTAAATTGTGGCAACTTGTCTTGGGTGGGTATAGACTGTCGGGTCTGTATGCTTTCAAGTAGGTTTTGTAAGGCTCTCTACGCATTAATCTTCACATTCTTGCAAGAGTACCTTTGCAAGTATTTCTGTAGCAATTACCGCGTTTTCCTGTTTCGTGTTACTCCGTATACTAAAGTAGCAGTAGGAGGTAGCTAAATGACGTGTAACGAACAAGGTAAATGTTTCAGGGTAGTGACGTAACTAACTCGTTAAGACGGGGTTCCTAGTTCACAAACTAAAATAGACACATGTTTGCTACCTCTGCTGGCAAACTGTTGCTATTGGATTCCAGGAAATGGCAACAGTTTGGCGCATTTCTAGTTGTCTCGCATTCTACACTGCTTAATGCAGAATTTGGCACTCTAATGACGTTGACAAGGGCGCGCCCCTTTGTCAACGTCATTAGAATGCTGCAGTTGGAAAACATTTCTGTAATTGTTTTGTAAAATGTATAGAAAAAACAAGATGGCAGCTTTAGTTCCGAATTTTGCCAAGTGCCAAAAGTACCTTTTAACGCTACTGTATGTGACAAAAGCTTAGCCACTTCTACTGACTTGATAATGTGTACTTTGAATACTTAAAGTATATCATTCATATTCTCATATGGCCCAATCACCCAGGTTGACATAAGTACTTTCAATCTAATCAAATACTTCAGATCCTTTGTAAATTTTCTCTGAATTCAAACTCGTTCCGGAGTGTCATTGTGATATAGGTAATACCAACAAACATAGTGCAACGTATATTAGCGCAAAGCAAATACAGTAGTTCTGAAACTGTTCTTAAACAGATAAGGACGTTCAAAGAAGTAAGACATCTAATAATACTAAGAAAGAAGTTCTGACTGAAATAAAAATGTAAGTTAGTATACTTTCAGATGAAGTTAAAATATCGTAGTTTTTAGCTGAGACATAAGAAAACTTTATGTATTTTTACTGTGTGATTTAAACAGACTAGTTTACTTGACTGCACTGGTAGCATGGGAAGTAGTTTTCAGACAACAGTTTCGCAGTACACTGATAGATACGGATATCTGCTAATTGCACGAGCATAATTCAGTTGTCTAGATCACACGCGTAATGTGCTTAATTTTAAATCCATATCTAAACATAATTATAAATAAGCTTCTCAAACCTCCAAATAATGGTCGGATAAGAATAAAAATTCACCTTACCTGGTCCGTACCTCCTTTGTTTTGAATCTAATTTATGATCTGCGACCCTTCAGTTTGACCGTAGAAACGTCTCAGAATAATAACTAAAGCAAGAAACGTAGATACCATAGAGGAAAGTAATACATCGTTTGTAGATACATACACAGACTACATAGAGATACTAACGCACAGACTACTTAGAGATACTACGTTACTAACGTATGATACGTAGTATCCCTATGTAGTCTGTGCTATGTAGTCTGTGAGTTTGACTTCAGTTAAACGTCAGTCAATTTTATAAAATATTGTTTATATATAAACCTTTATATTTTATATAAAGTATTTATTGTGTTTGTTAAACAAATATAATCGGAACAATGATGGTGAGATTTAGGTGCGACTTGATTGTTTTCTTAATTGGAATTGGACCTCATCATCTGAACATCTGAATATAATTTCCATCGATTTATTGATTTCCTATTATTTCCCTGTTCTCGAAGGATTTTTTTTATAGGGCAAATAACATGCTGTGAAAATGAATAAAAGCATGAGTCGCTATAAAGTATAACTAATTAATAAAAAATATTGCATTGCGTCTTTTCGAAAGTCACAAGTCACAAAGAGCAAAATTGACGTTGGTAACAACTGTGTGTGTATAAAAATACATAGATAAACAGTTTTCCAAGCTCCTTCCATAATTCTTTATTTATTAGCCGTTATTGTCCCACTACTGCTGGGCGAAGTCCTTCCGACTCTCGTTCCATTCTTAACAGAAAATAGTTATGAAATTCGTCTTGTTAGGAGGACTTGCACTAAGCAATTATGTGGAATGCCCATATCTACTTAGCACCACACAGCATTGTAAATGAATTCAACTGGTTGCTTACGGCAAATACTCTTTTGTACAATTAAGTAACATCAAATAAATGGTCAGCCCGATTCAAACTTTATGGCGGTTCGGAACTTGAGGCGAGTCGCTGCGCAGTAACAAATTCAAGTGACCTCGGGGGTGAGGGGTGGGGTACTGCGCAGCGAGTAGCGAACTTCAGAGCCGCTTTAAAGTTTGACGCGTACTCTACCAAATAAATATTCTGCTAAAAAGGACTGCGAAACACAATTGGCGAAATGTGGATGTACCATAGACCTACACTCTGCTAGACCTTTCGGGAAATACAAGCGTCATGTTGTTATGTGTTATGATTCTAATCACAATCTACTCTTTTTCAGCGTTTTTCTAATGTCAGTTTTTTGCCTCGGAATATGTATGTTTTCATCCGGTTAGTATGATAAAGTAGAGAGTGGGGCAACGTCTAAAAAAAAAAAAACATGAGAATAAGCTGTTGGTTACATCTTGTCACATATAAGACATACCGATATCGACCCGGTATTGTCGGCCGATATCGTTGTCGTCCGAGCTGACGATATGTCGGTGTCATTATCGTCGCAGTGTGAAAACGGCCAATGTCTCAATTTCCTATTTGAACAACAGGGTAAAGTCGGGGAAATTAATTTAAAGCAAATTAACTACTAACTTAATCTGTCAATATTTCCCTGACTGAATAATGTGAGTGGCTAATAATTCCTTAATATTGCAGGCCTGATGTGCATGATTCGAGGTTTGGATTTATATCAAAAGGAGGACGCGCATAATGCAATACTGCGGCTACTAATAGGTTGTGTGCTACTAGTGTTCGGACCTGTAATTATAGGTTTGTCAATGATTGTTTTACGTCTAGTATATACTTAGCATAATTGATAAAATATAAAACTAAAAATAGTAAATTAAAAGTGCTGAACAAAGTCGACCAAATCAATTGGATGTTTTTTTTTTGCTTCGTAGTTCTAATCTAAAACTTTCTGGTCTATCTATTTAGCTTTTCACAATTAAGATAGGGATCTTATCTAACCATGATGTGGCAATAAAATTGCAGTATACAGATAGTGCAACCCAAGACGACGCGCCCCACTCCGCGGTAACTGTACTGTAAGCTGTACTTTAGTACGGAGCGGAGCGGAGTGAGGCACGTCGTCGTGGATTGCACACACATGAGCTGGAATCTGCAGTCTTTCGGGCTTCTGAATAAGTCGTTGTGTAACTTTCTAATGGACTGATGATAGCAAGCGCAACTTGAGAGACTTATTTCTTTGTTGTATAGCTAAATATGGGTATTCAGATAAGACCTAGTTATTTTTAGTGAAGGCCTATATCCGGAATGGATTAGTCCCTTTGTTGCTAGATAAAAAAACATCCTAAAATGATAAATACTTGTTGTTACTGACAAACAGCTTCGTTGCCCAGCTGTGGAGGACTGTCTTCAACGTTCGTGCGCATGCGGTAATCGAGAATATCTGTCGCGGAAGAGACCAGCACCTCAGTTGCGCCAAAGATCGCAAAACGCAGCACCTCCAAGATTGCGTCGGCGCCGCGTTTAGACGTGAAAACCTTCGCCTATTGAGAGCTGATTCCTTTATCAAACATCTGCTAGTGAAACATCTGCTAATAGGTCAATAAATTGTTGCTATTCTTATTTATTGAAGTTTTTATTAGCTTTATTGGGTACATTTTTATACTGGCCTTTAGTTACGTATCCAAAACTTATGGGTGGCATAAAATAAGCGAACTGTCTTCAAGGCGAAAGAAACCTTGACATCTGCCCCAAAGGTCATAAAAGACACTGCATGTCTTTATTTAGTATTTACCAGAATATACTCCGAACTGTATATCTACACATACATAAAACATATACTCACGCCTTCTTTCTATGGGGGTAGGCAGAAATTACAAAATGCCACCTGCTACGATCCTTACCTACCTTCATCCTTACCTTTTGCCTCGTATACGTTCATACATCTGGGCATACATACACGTCGTTTGTAACTACTAGGTACGCACCTGATCATAAATTATCTATTTAACCTAATAATAAGCAAACCATTAAAACTTGCAGTGATAGCCACCTTAAGGCGGGCATCACACCTGGGCCGTGAAACCATAGCAGCGAAACCGCAGTTGGCCCGCCATGACTTGTCGTACGACAAGCGAAACTGTTCTAACGTACAGATTTGATAATGATTCTGTCTTTCCCGCGTGATGTCGCCGATCTGCTCGGAAGTCAGTTAAGCCTCCGTCCTCAGCCGGCCATTTTGTTGCGGTGCCGTGTTTGTTTCGCACAGTTATTAATAATAATAAAAAAATAAAAACTGAGACAAAAATTTGTCATAAAGTTAAATTAATACTATCCGGAGACAGTGAAGTACCTTACACAACAATAGATGGAGTAGGTACAATGTTAATAGAAGAAGGTAAGCGTAATTTATTACGATAATTCTCTATTGCTAATCTCTTGTTAGTGTAAAATAACATAATATGTTCCTTTCTATTTTAGTTGTGCATTTTCGAAAGCTGATACACCCGAATACACGAAAATGTGACTGTATTAATTCAACACACATATGCCTATAATTTTGTACATACTCGTACCGAAATTATCATTGATTTAGCATGGCTACTTGAATAGTTTACCTATTAATGCCAAAAACAGCTATAGATTCCGTTTGAACGACTAATTAGTACCATCGATTGCATGTTTCATTAGTCTGGATCATGGACATATTAATGGTACACTATGAATTTGTAATATGCGGTCGCTTAGCTTGGCATTTTTGGAAGTTATCTATATTAGCAACTATGTGTGTAGTATTTTGTCACTTGGCAAGCCGTCTTCGTACGTCAGATGGGATTTCACATTGGCAAAAAGTACAAATTGCATACAAACTTACTCCTTGCCACAACCCAGTTACTGGGTAACACGATACCCCTTGCTGCCCCTTAGTTAGACTGGATGTCAGACTTTTGGGCTTCTGACGACCAGTAACGACTGTCAAAGATTCAAGAATGACTGACAAACAATTTAATAAATACAAATTAATTTATAACCTTTGCTAAGTAATATCAATAGACCTTTGAAGATATTATTTAATGTTTTTCATGAGTAAGCTCTAATACAAAATATTAAATATCATTTATGTGTTAATATTTTTGTTCTTCTAAGATTTCTTTCATATCTTTTCTAGGGAATGTTCACATAGTTCAAAACAGATACGCCATAAACGTATTAGCGTCATGGCAACAACTCATTTGATCTAACAACGAATAAGAATCCTGGAAAGAGAGTAAACATTGGTAAACATAGATTTTTTATGTGTTCTCACAACAAAGTAAAAAAAGTACAAGGTTTCACCTATTTCTAATAAATGGGATCACGTATTTTCTTCAATAGTCAACTGGAACAACAAGGGAAATAATCTAGAGCTTCTTTTCAATTTCCATAGTTATATGAAAGCCGTTGCTTCCACAATCCTAACTATAATATAATCTAAACTAATATTATAAAGAGAAGAGATTGGATTTTTTGTTTGTTTAAATAAACTCATAAACTACTGAACCTATTTAAAGAATTATTTCACCAGTAGAATGCTATATTATCACTGAGTAACATAGGCCATAATTTATAAAGATATGATGAGGCCGCTGGTACATATATATAGGTAAATATTATAAATGCGATTATAAATGCGAAACTGAGTTTGTTTGTATGTTTGTTTGCTTATTACGCTTTCACGATAAAACGGCAGAACAAAAATGAATGAAACTTGACACATGGGTAGAGTTTGATTTGGAGAAGGAAATAGGCTGTTTTTCATTTTGGATCGCAGATTAAGTCGCGGGCATCAGTTAGTACAAAATAAATAAATAACCGTTTGTGGCAATCAGGGATACTAAATCAAGAGGGCAAGAGATATCTAATCGACCGTCAATGTGGGCTTGATGTATTTGTACGTACAGTCAACAAAAGAAATAAGTTGTACGCAGGGAACAAAATCTCTTTTTGCTTTGTTCGCTGAGTTTTCCATAAATAGTCAAGTTTTTTTTTATATCATGTAAGAATATTGTGTAAAGCACTTACGCAACCTATGGATATTTATTTTTAGCCAGTTCTCCTTACTCTTTTGTTAACTGTACATAATATATCCCTGAATTTGATATCAGACGTGGAAATGGCAGCATTATGTGAATATGATTCTAATGGCATCATTTCTTATTTTCTGCCCCTAGATGATACACATTCACATTAAGGCTGCGTATATGGTGCGATAAAAATTCACCAAACAACAGTTCCGCTTTGTACGAAGATGTTTTAAAGCCACATGCTTGTTACTGGCACAAAATTATGCAAGAAGCTTGCATGCCATTATGGCATATTAACAAATTCTGATTGGTGAATATCACAATGGTATATCGTGATGGCACTTTCGTTAAGGCCTTGCCTCTCATGCACGAGGACTGTGCGTTGTGTGGGTTCAAATCCGGGTAAGACCAATGTGATTTTTTAAATTCATATATTACATTTATGTTCTTTCTAAGTTTATGTTGGACATCACTGACATCGGCGAAGGAAAACATCGTAAGGAAACCTGGACTTATAGTTAATATAAGTTTCAAATCGCCAACCCGGCTTGAGCTAGCGTGGTGATCAATGCTCATGCCTTCTCTGTATGGGCAGAAGCCTTTGCCCTGTCGTGGGACAGTAATAGGCTTTTTTTTTGGGTGAGGAATTATCAAATGACTTCTCCCGCTCTGGGTGGAGCAGGATGGCGTGTCAGACTCTTACTGACTAAAACCCACCCGTGTTCCTTCCGTTGCCTGTGCAATGCCAGGGGGCTACGGTATCCCTTTCGGACTTTCCCGTAACCCCGGCAGGCAATGGTCCCATCGGACCCCTTTAGTCACTGACATCTCTTTCAGGCGCGCGTGGAACACAACGCGCCGTCGACCCGGGCCTGGTCCTTACCGGACGGCGAGCTACTTATTGCTCACCGTCCGCAAGCCCGCGCCTACGGTGGCCGGGAATCGGCTATGGATTCCCGACGCCCAAGGCGTCTCCTCCTGCGGCGGCTAGGGGCGTGAGGGCTCGAATTTTGCCTCTCCCTCACGCGTTCCGCCTCCTCCTTCGCGAGCATTACTACTTCGCAGAAGGAGTTGAAGGCCTCCCATGCCCTCTCGCTCCGTACCATGGCCTGGACCAGGGCCGGACGCGAGAGATCCCCGCCACCGATCACCTCCACGAGGACATGGTGGTGCTCTGCCCAAGCAGGGCAGATCTCCACCGTATGCTCCACCGTGTCCTCCGAGCGATCCACGCAGTGATGACAACTTGGCGTTTCCTCCCGCCTGATGCTGAACTGGAACCTCCCGAAATAGCCATGTCCCGTGAGGACCTGCGTCAGGTGGAAGGTGAGGACGCCGTGGCGCCTCTCTAGCCACTCCTCAAAGAGGGGACTTATCGCCGCAATAGTGGCGTGCCCAGCACTGTACAGTAACAGGCTGGTATTCTATTTTTATACTATGGTATACCAAGCTCAAGTACTTTTGTGCAAGTTACAGGAATTTATATTACGTGCTATCATAAAAACAGATCCTAACATATGTTTAGAAGATAGTACGGGTAAAGAAGTTATATGTGCATTGTGGTATTTTAGAAAAACATTCTGAAGGACGTTCTGCTAACAAAGCTGCCTATAACTGGTCGTCAGTGACAGGCTCTTACGTTTTCCAGACACTCGAAGATCATCAAACAAGGTACCTTCATAGATATATCGATTCCACTGCCTCTGCAACTTACTGCACACAGTGGATGTACCTAAAAACAAAACCAAACACGTAAGACTCAAAATCAAAAGTGATTTATTTAAACTAAGCTGAGAATCAGCACTTTTCGAACGTCAGAATTACATAAGACAGTCCTCAAAAACATCCGCCCTTCACCATCACCTAAACAGAGTACCTACTAACCAACCAATCTAGAATCAGAGTAGGTACTAACCAACCGTTAGGTACATGGTATCTATACCTAAGTAGATAGGTATTATGTTTACAGCTTCACGATAAACAAATTCATAAATCCGTAGCTGAAATATGTGCAAGGTCTGAAAAACGATATTGCTCTTCTAAATCTTGGAACGGGATATCTTCGCTCTAACTTTAGGTTTTAGAACATTTTGCTGGCGTTATTGTGAAGGTAATAAATTTCACGATATTTCAGCTTACGTCAAATAGTAGGCCTCGCCCTCTCGAATGTGGCCCAGCAGTGGGCACGCTATAGATCGGTTGATAGTTCTGTCATTAAATTTAAACAAAAATTTAATTCACTAAATTTAGCTAACGGCAAAACATAGAGATATCAAACAATCAGCTTAGCATTTTCGCAACTATGTTGGGGTCGGCTCCCATTACACGTCGATTTCTGACTGTACCTACCTACCAGCAAATAATCGAACACGAATATAAGATTTACTAACGTTACAAATTCTTGATATTGTCCTTATTTCAAGCTGAGTAAATGTTCCTTGGGTCAGCGTCCAGTCTATCCGGATGCAGCTGAATACCAGTATTTTAAATGGAACGACTGTCTACTTGACATTTTGACCTTTACAACCCAGTTAATCTTTTGGGGCTAAAACATAAAGATATGTACCTATTTTATTTACAGCACCAATTTTTACATCAATGTTTAACAAATAAATAGACTTGGACTTTTGATTAGGTATGCTAAGACGAGCTACTAAGCACCGTCTAAGTACCCAAGGTAAACCGATTGTCGAGACCATAATTATCACTTGGCAAAAATTTACCTAGGCCTACAACGCTAGTACTGAGAAATTCTTAACGGAAAAACTTTAGGGCACTATTCCCAACTCGATCGAATCCAGGACTCCAGGCTTTAGCAGTCGCGCACTAGACACACGAAGCAGTCACTATCACACGTAAATCCCACCTTAAATTTGTACTCAGTAGGTACACTTTCCAGTTATTGTGCGCTTTCTTCCAAATATCCATCATACTACAAACTGGATTTCATGTCAAGTTCCTGAATAATAAACATGAAAATACATGTACCTAACACATCGTTATAACAGAATCCTGTTACGTTACTTACGACCTTTGATTATTCAGCGCCGAGTTAAATGTAATTTACATATCATAAAAGTTTATTCATCGTAGACACATAGTAACAACGTATCTTCTCAATTTTCTACTCTCATAATATCTGTATGTACCGTAAATACTTACCTACCTGGCCGATTTAATCTGTAAAAAATCTCACCGCGAAGTATAGGCAAAGTGAGTTTGAAGTGAGCATTACAACCGATATTTATAGGGAAAATCTATTGACAGCTCTCTTGAAGCCCCCTTCGCCTAAGTTTCACGGTACCTACCTATTAATTTTACGTAGAAATGAAACGAAGACAATTTAGGTTTCCACGTTTTAGTAAGGAATGTATGCAGAACGGAAAATGTTTTTGTTGCGGTCAAAGCTGATTTGCTACGAGTTACGAGTATTACCGGTAGGTGCGAATTTTTTATTTTGGACCGCCGCTACTTACGATACAGGATGATCGAGGAAACATCTACTGTTCAGCTTTTCAAACTGATGATTGAAATACAAGATTTCAATCATCAGTTTGAAAAGCTGAATAAGTCCTGTTATTTACATTTCTGTGAAAAAGTCCTGTTCACATAGTTAAATTCCTGTGAAATTATATTATAATTGCTTTAATATACGCTCCATTTAAACTCATTAAAAAATTAAAAAGACCTAAATTGCAATTTTCGCCAAAAAGAGAAAATCTGTTTGAATGAAAATACTATTAGCAAAGTTTACATTTAATAAAATTGTATGAAAGCAAAATCCTGAGGACTTTTACACATTGACTTCAATGCAATTTCTTTAGTTATAGCCTTACATTTTTCTTTTTTCTTATAAAAATGTTGATTTTACACAACTTCAGCGAGAAAACATCTCAAAGTGACGCATTTTAATAGAAACATGATTATACAAATGTTTTTGCTTTTATAATGAAAAATGCACAAGCATCGCAGTCAAAAAAAAGATGGCCAATTAACATATTAAATAGTAAAGGACAAAGATTTAGGAGATTAAGGATTCTTTGAAGTATATTATACTTACGTCGGTCATCGTGTGCGACATGAGGTTGTAGACTCTTTATAGAATTTGTTCTAAATACTTCATATTATGAAATAGTAAATCTTTCAAAACTTTTTTTTACCTAGATGATCCGGTGAACTTCGTACTACGTGAGACAAAATTTTGATTTTCTGTCTTTCGACTGTTCTTTTGGGTTTTTCCTCATTTTCTTTTTTCCTAAACCACTCCAGTTTATAAGGAAAGAAAAAAGCAGTGTTAGTGCTATACATTCTACCACAAAGTATATGGTGTTCAAATATTCAATTATCATTCTTTATTAAGTACAATATTAATTTTAAGATTTGTGATTTACAATAAGTCCAATGTGAATTATAGTATTATAATTAGGTAATCGTTACTTTAAAATGTCAAAGATAAATCTATGTCATCTTAGATTTTTACAATATTTCATAATATATTCGCCAATGTCATAAAAGCAATTATCTAATAACCAACTTGTCAGCTTTTTCTTGAACATGGGGATGGGAAGTTCCTTAAGTGAATTAGTTAACTTGTTATACACCTGAATGGCATTAACATATACATTCCTTCTAAACATTTGTAATCTAAATTGAGGTACATTAAGTTCGTATTTATACTTATTTCTAGCAGTAGCCTTTTTGTGACTGACTTCTGATTGCATAGTTATTTGATGTACATGCAGGGTAAAGGTAATATGTGAAGTTTTTTAAATAACGCTTTACAGCTGTCCAAATACCAGACGCCAAATATTGCCCTAACACACTTCTTTTGTACCCGAAATTCCATTAAAACTTCAACTGAGTTGCCCCATAGTATCATTCAGACCATATGACAGCACAGACGATACGTATCCGTAATATGCAGTGACTGCTGCGTCTAGTGACACTGTTGATCGTAGACATTTTAATGTGTATACGAATTTTTCTAGCTTATGGCATACGTAATTGATGTGCGATTTCCAGTTACAGTTTTGGTCCACTATTATCCCCAAGAATTTTGTCATTACTACTTGTTCTCGGATGCTGTCTTCATATTTTATTTATACTAAGAATCTGAAAGTTTGATTTATAAGTTTGAAATTGAATTATTTTTGTTTTATTAATATTGATTTTTAAATTGTTGTTATTAAGACAAGTTATTATGTCTTTGATTACTTCATTAATTTCCTGTTCCTATTTATTTTTGACATTACTTTATTATATGATTATCTTATCTTATCTTTTCTATAATATAATATAGATATAGATAGAAAATCACTGGTGATATTGTAGTTATTAGAGACTTTTGTATGTACTTTTATGTTGTAAAAATAAACTACATTTATTATTTTAATTTTAACCTACGACTATGTCACATGTGGGTGTCCTTGTATCGTGTTTCACAAGTTACATCCTTAAAATATCCCCATTCTAAATCTTTACTTGATTAATTTGTCTCTAAGTTCAGAGGGACAAAACAAGGTTTCAACAAAATAATTTACTTTTTCCCCAAAAAATAAATATTACATTGTTCACTGAAACATGGAAAACTTGACAAATTAATAACAATTTATTCTTGTACCTACAAGTACCACTGAACAATTTTGCCGTAAGCTTTGAACGTTTTTATGGCGATTATAGAAAAAATAATATATTTCTCGGTAATTTGATGAATAGCGGATTTTACCGCTTCATCAGCCGATTCTCCGGATTCGATTTATCCTCCTTCAAAACCAAGACATCTCTGCGAAGTCTTTGACAATTACACAAATCTTCATCAAAAGGAAACTAAAGATATTGTAGGATTGTAGAGGACACCGTAACAAAGAACCTTAATTATTCTTAATCAAATATTATTGTCCGTATAAATCTTAACACGCCTGAAATTAGTTTGAGGACAAAGTTGTGTTTTCGTGAAGAGTTGTCCACCGTAAAAATGTAACGTTACTAGACATAGGTACCATTTATTTTATACACTTATGGTGTAAGGGGCATTGACACACAAAGTGTTACCATGAATTCAGCAAATGATTCCAATTTTTCGTCGGTTAGAATAGAATAGAAAACATTTATTATATACAGACACAACACAACAGCAACAAACACATAAAAATAGAGAACAATAAACATAACAATAAAATTGCAGAAAAATTTTGCTGAGCGGGCCCATACCGAAAGGGTTACCATCTCAGCATTTGCTGGGCTTCAGACACCCAGCGGTTATTACAAAAAAAAAAACAACTATCCCATACAAAAGTGTAAAACCTATCCTGTGATCGAGATATGGAATGACACTGTGATGGGATTTTTTTAACGTTTTTAGGTCTCGATTAAAAAACTCACCAACGTTAAAAAAGTTAAAACCTCTTTATACTTCAACCTCAATATACTTTACACCTTGTATTTTGGATCCAGGAGATACATAAAAGTGTTAGTGTTGCAAAAGATTTATTGTAAAATATACCGAAGATGCGAAATGTCTAGGCCAGTTAGATAGGTTCCTAGCAGTTTTATAATAGAATAAAATAACAAATGACTCAAAAATGAAATCTCAACACACTTCAAATTCAGAGAAACAACCGTAGTCAGAGAAACGGCAACAATTCTATTAAATGCATGAACGACACAGACAACACAATACACCGCATTACAGAAGAATTAACATTTAAACTGCTCCAAGCCCAAAGAGGCTTTGTTAGTCCCTGTTAGTCCATATTCACTCGGGTACGAAGGGTAATTAAATAATTTCTCCAACAAAAAGCCCTCTCAGGTCGTGGTACTCTTGAACAAGTTAAATTTTCATAGAGACTTGTAAAGTAACCTTTACATTACGCAACCCGTCTCTGAGTTGGGGGAGAATTGAATGTGAATAGTCTTACGTGGCATGAAAGTTTTTAATTAGAGTTTATTTAATTATATAATTATTTTCTCATTATTTTACTGGCAAGTGAATGGTATCTTCTATGTTCCGTGATTGACTGACTGACTATCAAATGCCTAATTAAGATTAATAGCCTAAAGAACAAAATAAACTTATTATATTAAAGTAAAAAAACTTGCCAAGTGCGTATCGAACCATGAATGGTTCCGTAGTTAGGATGAAATTATCACAAGAAAAAACTTAAAAAATGTTCTCCCGTACATCGATATACGTCACGGTCAATTCTATAACTGCAAATGTAAGTTTGAAATGCAAATGAACATTTTATTAAAATTGTAATCACAAATAGGATGTTTTATTGAGATTACAATTTTAATAAAGTTTATGTGATTAAACTACAAATTAAAGATTTTTGGACATTTTCATTTACTTGTGCTGTGAGACCTTATTTCTTGCCAAATAACATGATTCTACGTCAACGGGAAGTAAGGTTTTGATTGATTTGCGAGTATCATGTTTCTAACATAATTTTATTAGAACTCCAAAAGACAGTAGACCAACATGTTTGGTATTATATTTCAACTTTACCTGCACGCGTTCCTGAGAAAAAGGGTCTTGACAGGCAGACAGACAGACGGACGGGCGGATAACGAAGTGATCCTATTGGGGTTCCGTTTTTCCTTTTGAGGTACGGAACCCTAAAAATTATTAATGTGATAAAGTATGGAGGTGCACTAAGAAAGGATTTTTTAACCTCAACCACTCAGTGGGTCTATTGCGGGATTGAAGTTTGTTCTTGAATGAAGCTGAGGGAAACAAGGCTTTAAAATTGCTGCTAAAAATTATAATACATAAATGCTTATTATAATACAAATTTGGCATATCACCTTTATCTATTTCAATAATTTCTATATAGTTTTTCCGTACAGAAAAATACAGAACAGGAAAATTCTTTTCATATCTTACTTAAACTCGGGATAGCAACCTCTTTCAGGGTACAAGCTAATTACTATCCCTCATATTATGATATTGTCCGCTATTTTAAACTATTTATTATATTTTATTCATTCATTAGATATCGTTGAACGTTACAGTCAGTGGTTCGAACCCAAGGCACGCACCACTGACTTTTCGGAATCATGTGCGTATTGTATAATTATCACTAGCTTGAAAAACGGTGAAGGAAAACATCGCGAGGAAACCGGCATGCCTGAGAGATATTTATCGACGGCATGTGAAGCCAAGTCAGAGGCCCATGGGCGGCTTTAAAACTCTGACACCAGGTTAGTCACTAACCACACGAAAAGAAGAAGAAGTTGAACGTTTTGGAAACATATGCCGTATATATCGGCTCAGTGCTGTTCATACCTAATCATATATTTTTTCAGACTTGTCTGCGTTTTATTCGACTGCGAAGAAGGCTTATTATAATGAACTTAAAGCAACACAATGTAAATTAAATGTGACTTTAAATAGTACCTTACTTAAGGTCGGGATTTACTCCACATAGGTATTTGAAGTTAAACAAGGCGAACCCTGGCGTAAGCAGGGATTTATAACGCCAGGCGTGTGCCGAGTGCCTTCCTCCGAAGAAAAGGCCTTTTTCTTCCCAAAGGCGCCTTGTTGAGGGCTTACAGAAATATTCATACAGACAAAATAATAACTTGATATATATTTGGGAAACCAAATAAGTGTAACAGCACTGATATTAACAATACACAGAATCTGAAATACTCTGTGTATTGTTATTATCAGCGCTGTTCAGACTATTTATAAAAAACTTAAGGCCAACCTAAAAATTTCTACAAAATAATAAAAACAGAGATTAAGCAGAAAAATCTGTTAACAAAATAAAAATAACACCAAGACTTATAAATTCTTATTTTGAAGTAGGTTAAAAATAGAACAACGTAACATAACATCACGCCGGTTTTCCCTGAAGGGTTAGGCAGACGTGTACTCTAGTACACCCACATTTCGCCAGCTATGTATAAGTCCCATGTAATAGGGGGCGAGCCTATTGCCATCAACCGGATACGAATCTAGACTCCGAGCTGCTACTGATAATTCCTAATGGAAAAATTTAATAACACTCTACCTAACCTAGGGATTTAACCCAAGACCGCATGCGCAGCAATAGCGTCTGCGACCACTAGACCAACGAGACTAATTAACTATCTATACAAATAAATAAAATTGAAGTGTCTGTTTTAATGACAAAATAACAGCTTTTTACTAAATGCATATAAAAGTGATGCCACCGTTAACTCTAATGAGTTTATGTTAGCACCAACTTAAATGTATAAAAATAAAACAAAAAAAAGTATATACGGTACTTTCAACAAAAAAAAAAACAATTTTGAAAATGTTTGTCTGTCTGTCTGCTTGTTCCGGATAATCTCCGAAACTCCTGGACTGATTTTGACGGGACGTTCACTTGCAGATAGCTTAAACTATAAGGAGTAACTTTTTTTACAGTTTGATATTTGACTAACGAGGCAGTAAAAAAAAAGAACTATGTTACGTTTATTTAATTTATTAATACACACTAATCAGCTGATCTGTTATGTAAGAATCTCACCGAGAAAACTTAGGTGGAGTAAGCACTTCACCTAGAGTCCACGGCACTACTCAAGTTCGACAGACTCGTACTATACAATTTCAGATTATTTAGAAGTTAAAAAAGCTTGGGATTTAACTGCTCTCTCTGCTAAGTCTTGTGATAAAACTATAAAACATTTTAATTATTATGTAAAATCATCAAAATATACTAGTTTTATATACACATTGACATTGTTGAAAATTATATACCTACAAAATTACGACATGATTACTTTGTAAAGTATTATATTATTTTAATTATTGGGAATGTGAGGACTATAGGTATGGATTTTTTTTCATTCTTCTTTCTCAGTTTGTTTTAATGATGGTCTGGCAGTTTGAGTAGTTTATGTGGCTTACTCAAATGTCCTGTCTTTGGTATAGTTCGTCGAGTTGAGCTCCACGATTACTGACAAATGCATGCACTGACTGGACAGGTCCACTAAATTTGTATGGTTCTTTCCTCAAAAGAACATGTCAGACACTAATCTACATGGTCCTCATATGGCCTGACCAATAATATATCTGGACTTTAAAAGAGGCCTTTGAGTTTGTTTCGGCTTTTTTTCTCAGAGTAGTTGGATAGGAAACGCCGAACTTATCTAGCTTATTTTTAATATGACGTGTAAAAGTGGTTCCGTCCGATATCCTATTTACAGAATAAACAATTTTATTTAATTTCATTTCCGGCGTTAGTGCCTGTCATTGCATCAAATTACATTTTTTTTTAAATCCGCCGTACTTCAGCGGTGGCGCGTACTCTAAGTTTTCTCGGTGGCTTTATTACAGAATATAGCTCTACAGCAGGTGTTGTCGACGACACAACTAGCGTAATTAATGCATTAAGAAGAGTTTATGCAATAGGTAGGTATCCCAGCACTTAGTTTATGAGAAAATGCCCGTGTGTGTCTATTTAGTAAGCCTCATTTAATTATTCTCTTACGAGATGCGACTAACTCCCTCAGAAAGGACTAACTCAGAGCTACTAAGTGCATTTCAGGACTGAAACATTACACACTCGAGCTCACTTTTTAATTTCGTTGACTTAACGCGTTTATCCTTGAGTTAAAAACTGTCTGATTTTGTCTGAGTGTGTTGGAAAGGTCTTTAATTTTACGCTCTTTGGTAATTTGAGTAATTTTATTTCAAATATTTATATTGCACACATTCGTGTAAGGTCTGTTCCAATAGTATCTAAAAGTAAAAAAGTAAAAATCATTTATTTGCCTGAAATATGGTGGGTACACAAGATGTCATGAAAATGTAGATAAATGGATCAGAAAACGTAACTATGGATGCCAATTTTATTAGTAGTGCTGCTTACAAAATGAGTGCTTTGATTTGATAATTTCAATATTTTTTATTGAAATTCTAATTTTAAAACAGCTTAAATTCATTTGCTAATTAAAGTAAATTTTTAAATCTTAATTTTTGTCGATGATATTTCAATTACAATTTAAACTACAATAGGTATACGATTTTTTTTTTGTTGAAAAAAGTGGTAAATGTGACATAAAGTTGAAACCTTCTGAATACTTACAGATTAATGTGTTACTAATTCCCTTTAGTGAGTGATCGCGTAAGAATTTAACCTTATTTATGTACACTTTCATAAGATACTTTTGGAACAGACTATAGATATAGATGGACAAGCGAACATTTTAGACAATTCCATCATGCTTCAATATTTATTGTTATCAGCGTGTGTTGTCCTACTTTTACCTCTGTCCTAATAGAAAGCGACTACGCGAACATCGCAAGTCTAGTGATTACCGGAGTCGAACTGGTGTCTTAATTGACATTCGCGCGGTGTATTCGCACGAATAAAATGTTTGATTGCTAAATTCGCGTGAACTTAGTCCTTACGATTGTACGATCAAACCACAGGATCAAACATACTGATACCAAACCGCGCGAATATCAATAAGGCCTTTGTGGGAAATAAAAGTAAAAACTCCTTTCAATAAAATTACTGTTGCGAACATCTTGAAATTGTAATATTTATTTGTAGTTTTTTCACGGTCAAAAAATCGAGCAATTGAAATGTGTATGCAACAAGCTGTGGCATGAAATTTTAAAGTGAATGATCTCGAATAAATGTGAAAGTTTCTGAAAATGTTTAACTCAATTACGTATTAATAATAATAACTATTGTTACTAATAAGCCTGATATAGTGGTGGTGGATCGAATGGAGCAGCGCACAATGATTATTGATACAACAGTCCTGCATGACGGGAAGCTCGTGAAAGCCGATAAACATAAACAAATCAAGTATCTTGAATTGGCTGACGAGGTTGTCGACATATGGGATGTGGACTCAGCAATCATTGTGCCGATAGTCGTGACAGCCTATCGGCACATATAGGGCTCTCGTTGGGCAGCTGGATCAAGGGCTTGATTCAGAAAGCGGTACTTATGGATACGGGTCGCATTGTTATGAGGTTTTTCTCTCTGGAGCCCTGACCGCCGACGCCGGTAAGTTGGACCCTGTTCCCGATACACTACTACTATTTTATATTTTAAAATGACTTTTATAAAAATATTTAAAACAAATTTAATAGATAAGTGTAAAAATTAACAAACGAAATAATAATAATAAAATATTTATTTTCAGGTAACCTTTTTTTTTTTTTTGGTTTGGAAATCATCAAGTGACTCCTCCCGCTCTAGGTAGAGCGGGAGGGCGTGTCAGACTCTTACTGACTAAAATCCACCCGTGTTCCTTCTGTTGCCTGTGCAATGCCAGGGGACCACGGTATCCCTTTCGGACTTTCCTGCAACCCCGGCAGGAAATGGTCTCATCGGACCCCTTCACTTGCTGACGGCGTCTCCTCCTGCGGCGGCTAGGGGCGTGAGGGCGCGAAATTTGCCTCTCCCTCACTCGCTCCGTACCATGGCCTAGACCAGGGCCGGACGCGAGAGATCCCCGCCACCGATCGCCTCCACGAGGACACGGCGGTGCTCTGCCCAAGCCGGGCATACCTCCACCGTATGCTCCACCGTGTCCTCCGGGAGATCCACGCATTGATGACACCCGGGCGTTTCCTCCCGCCTTATCCCAAACAGGTACCTCCCGAAACAGCCGTGTCCGGTGAGGACCTGCGTCAGGCGGAAGTTGAGGACGCCGTTGCGCCTCTCCAGCTACTCCTCAAAGAGGGGACTTATCGCCACAATAGTGGCGTGCCCAGCACTGGGTTGCGACAATCGCACTCTCCATGACGCTATGAGATCCCGTCGGCGCTCTGTCCGCTGTGCCGCGATTTCTCGCGGCATCGGAGTCAAGCCCCGGCGTTTCGCCTTCTCGCGCCACTCCTAAATATGCGCGAGGACTTTTGCCTCCAGATCCCATGGCGGCAATTCGGCAAGGAGGCTCGCCGCCTCACCAGAGACCGTGCGGTATCCCCGGACCAGCTGGTTGGCCATGACCCTCTGGGACGCGTTCAACCGGCGGGCAGGCCGCCGCCTCAACGAACGCGCCCGCACCGGTGCCCCGTACGGGGCCATGGAGCGCTCGATCCCCGCGTATAGCCTCCGGGAGGAGGCGTTTGGACGTCCTAGATTGGGCAGGAGCCACTTCAAGGCCCGCTCCAGTCTGGGAGCCAAACGTCGGAAATGCTCCACGAAGTTCCACCGACTGTCAAGGACGAGTCCCAGGTACTTCATCCGTCGAATCGACACCGATGTGAACCCCTCCTACCGTTATTTGGGAACCCGACGGTGGCGCGTTCCGAGGACCATGAAAACACATGGCCTCGGACTTGTGCAGTGCCACCTCGAGTCCCAACTGCCGGATTCTAGCCACGATTGTCGCAACCCCGTGTGTCGCTAGTTCAGCCGCCGCCTGGTGCGACCTCCCTGCACCAGGAACAACGTGTCGTCAGCGTAACAGACGACGCTGACGCCACTGGGGAGGTCGGCGCGCAGCACCCAGTCGTATCCGATGTCCCACAGATGCGGCCCTAGGACTGATCCCTGTGGGACACCGCACGACATCTCTCGCCGGTTCCACTCTCCCTGGTGACCGGGGTAGATGATGGCACTGTCCGCCAAATAAGCCTCGACCACACGACAGAGGTAGGTCGGCATCCGGTAATACCGGAGTGCATCCCTGATGCAACTCCAGGGCAGGGTATTGAAAGCGTTGGCGATGTCTAGAGACACCGCCAAGACGACGCCACCCCGAGCCACCGCATCCGCCGTCGTGAGGGCTCGCACGTGCATGATGGCGCCCACCGTAGAGCGCCCCTTGTGGAAACCAAACTGGCTCTCCGCCAAATCCGGCCCCATTTTCAAGTAAAATGGACTAACATTTTTAGTAACAATTAAGTTATAAACTATGTTAGTAATAAAAGTTTGATCTCAAACAATTAACCATTAGTAGGAATATGCAGCTGGCAGGATAATACAGTTTGTTAGCAATGACAACCAGGAGACTGTTGGAGCTGGCACGCACTCTGCGCAACAGGGATGCTGCACGCTTGCGTCTGATCGCAGCGAACCGTCAGTTTGCGCGTCCGCGTACATACCCGAGGCACTACAAAAGCGTGGCAGCCCCAACAGCTTTCGACCAATCATCGCCTGTATCTTCAAAGAAATCGTCTTGTTTTTCTGCGTTGTTTGTAGATTTTTTTATAATATATTTTTCACCCGCGTATTTGCTCTTCTCAGGCTCGTAGAGCTTCGCCTACTACCTAATAAAAACTGCGCGTTTCTTACGTCCACTGTGAAATGTGAATTATTGACGCGAATACGCGATGCGACCACCATCCACTTCTGTCTTTATTTTAACTATTGAATGCTTTTGAAGAAGAATAAGTTGCACTTTAATTGTAGTTTGAATAGAAATAATAGGTTGTTTTATTAAGATTTATAAGAAGTGGTAGTGGGCCCATTTAGCGCAGCTGTGTAGCACACAGTAATACTCAGTTTTTTTGTTTTTGTGTGAATATTGTGTGCCTGAGTCAAATAAATTTATTTTCTTTCTTTCTTTCACTAAAAACCATTTATTGGGGTACACTTATTGAATTTGTTGGAATTCAAAGCTATGATAATATTTACATACATGAGTCAGGTTCGGAACCCTTTCTTGATTTAATCATAGTCAGCGAAAAAACAAATGAAATCTAATATACCTATCTAATGCCCGGGATACACCAGACTAGTTTTTCAAAGATAGATAGATAGATAGAATACTCTTTATTGTACACCATAAAAATTACAGACATAAATTAAAAAATAATAAATTGATATTATTTATTTATTAATTAATAGCTAGATCCGGTGTGTTCAATCTTGGCTTGCTGTCCTGGCTTGGCACAAGCTAGTGCTGTTTATACGATGCTAGTAAATTTTAAGCCAATAGCATTGCGGTGACTTAGTCCGTAGATTAAAATGATCTGATTGGGTACTATCTTCGCCGGCCACACAAGGCTAGTATGTGTTCTAACCTTTTAGCTGGGCAGTCAAATCGGTTGTGGGGGGCGCTACTAGCTCATAAATAGAACCCCATCCTATTAAAATTTCCTGGCTTGACACGCTGGTTTACTAGCTTTCTCACTAGCTTACTAGCCTAGAAATGAAACTATTTCAGTATACATGAAGTCAGAGTTACTAGCTTGCGAGCTTACTAGCCTAGAAATGAAGCTAGTTCTGGATAGAAGAAGCCAGAGTTACTAGTTTAATAATAATATCTTACTCTCCAAGCTTCAAAAACTGCCTCGTGTATTCCGAGCATTAGTAACGTTCGAACTTTAAGTTTAGAATAATAAATGCTTGATATATTATTAATGTAGCTTTAGTACGTTTGAAACAAAGTAAGTATATTTTTCTAGTAAAAAATACAAGACAACAGACTAGATAATGAAAGAACTTTAGTCAAATTAAAAACCTTGTAAAATAAGTTCCAGCTTTCAACCTGTTTTTTGTACAGAACCTTCCTACCAACCTACCTAAAGTGTATTTTTGTTTACTTGTCTGATTACGTAAACAAATGACTAACTGACATTCGACAAATCGAAATGTCATTTAGAGAAAATTAATGTGTTTTCGAAGCATTTTTTTAATATACTTTATACCGCGGTTGTTTATTTCAAATGACGTAAAAAAAAATGAAGCATAGTCTTTATTTTCGTAACGTATTTGCTTACCAAAATGGACATGTAAGGTAAACACAGTGTACAGTACAACGAGCGAGCTTCACTCTACGTTTGATTTATTCATACAGACGTGTGATAAGGTAGCCGGGCTCAGGTGTTGCACACTCAGCTTCGACAGCTGGCAGAAAAACAAGGAGCATTTATTACAAAGTTGGTCCGAAACACACTGACGGGAGAGGGTACGTAAAATTAAACTATACCCAACTTTTGTGGAAGGATACGCAAGGGATTGTGTTGCGAGCGGTCGTGCCCCGTACGATCAAATTGCGGCGTCTAAAAATTTGCTGCTAAAAGGTACTTTTATATTTTGACGTGTAAATAATAAAGGCCACTTGGAAAACGGCATGTCACAAATGTAGTTTAAGAAGAGTTTAAGTTTTAATAGCTTTCTGTCCTTAAAGAGTAACCAAAAAAGCGGCCAAGTGCGAATCGGACTTACATACGAAGGGTTCCATCCCACCGTATTATAAAGCTTTAAAACCGTTTCTACTCTGGTTTTTTTATTTGATGTTATAGCGGCCATATATATTAGTACACACTCTGAAAATTACGGTCCAAAAGATACAGCCTTGTGTCAGACGGACGGACATCGGAGCCTTACACCCTTGGGTACGAAACCCTAAAATGGCCTGTTCTCGTTACAAAAAACGAAACTCAATTTACTGTCTACTAAAAATATACATTGCACACAAAAAAATACAGAATAAATAAATGTAAACATCATTCCTGTGATAACACGACGTCAGCAATAAAATTAAAAACGAACGACCTCAAAGCGCTCAACAAATCGCGAGGATTTCATAAAACCTCAATTAATTTTATCGTTATCTGAATGACTCACCAACGCTGACTAAATGGTACATCACTGAGATTCAAAAACCTTATTACAAGGGTTTTATTGCATCATTCGTACTAAATTAGCTCGTAAACTTAGGTACAGTCAAGGACAATGAAAAAGACATGGTGACAATTTTTTTTTGTCCGTCTGATAGATTATTAAAAAATGTTGTACACGTATTTCTTCTTTTTTTACCTATTCAAAAGATTACGGCAATACATTGAGTTAAAATGTGACATGACTTCGCTTTCCGGTACATTTTATACTGACTTGTGACGTAGCGAGCCGCCAATATTTTTTTATTAATATGTTAAAGCAAAAAACACATGTCTAATATATTTTTTTATTATGTATCTGACTGACGGACTAAATAGTTTTTTTTTTCCCAGTCAATATGGGATATTGTTACACTACGCCAATTTGCCGTGTTACACATATTTCAGAATTTATAACGCTACAAGGTAATTAGGGCGCGTGGGCAAAATGGCAAAAAAAACAAGATGGCAGCGTCAGTTCCAAACACTGCCATCTTGTTTTTAGAGTTCCGTACCCAAAAGGTGAAACGACCCTATTACTAAGACTCCGCTGTGCGTCTGTCTGTCTGTCCGTCTGTCACCAGGCTGTATCTCATGTTAGTTAGGCTATTGAAATGTTCACAGATGATGTATTTCTGTTGTCGCTTTAACAACAAATACTAAAAACAGAATAAATTTAAGGGGGGCTCCCATAAAACAGACATGATTTTTTTGCCCTTTTTATAGATAATGGTACGAAAACCTTCGTGCGCGAGTTCGACTCTCACTCGGCCGGTTTTTTGAATACATTTCACAAAACAATTGCAACAAATGTTTAGCAACAGCCGTCCCCGTCCTTTTATAATCATACGAGCGCCACAAGATTCTTGTAGTAATGTACGAACAACTTAACCTCGCTGACTTAAGACTTTACCTACATCAGGAATATGGATCTTCTAAAAGACAGTTGTAGGGTGTTTTCATAAGCACCACGTCTTCCAACCGATTTAGGGACCTACTTTACGCATAAACATTTTTCACACTTGACGACGCTTTGCTCATCTTTTTGTCGTAATTGCCTTCTTTAACCCCTACGTAATGGGAGGCGTGAGCTTCTCTCCGCCGGGAGCTACAAGCAACAATCCATCGTTGGCTACAAGGAAAACTTCTTTCAGCTCCATTATTTAAAATAGATATTCTGCCCTAAGATGAAGAGCAATGTTCCAAAAATGCCTGCAGCTATTGTTAGTAAAATTATAATTTTGACAAGGGAAGTATTTTTTTCTGGTACATGTTTTTCGTCCAACCATAGCTCAAAAAGGAATTTATCTCGGTCTAATCTGATTTAAATTGTATGTAAAATCTAGTAAAAAAAGTTCATGAATAAAAATAAAATAATAACCATTTTCTCCTACCATTGACCTTGTTTGTATTAAGCAGAGCTTTTTTATAAAACAAACATTTTGATTGTCGTATAAATGTTTTTTTTTTAATTGCCTATATTGTGACCCTCTGCTTTTTCCTTCCAAATCTCTCTGTTATGTGCGATTTGTGACCACGTTGGCTCCACAAACATGATTAGATCGTCACGCGACGGGATCGCCCATCTCTCCAGGTGCATTCCTGCTACGTGGCCGGTCGACTCCCAATTCAGCCTGACTGTTTTTCCTCCAACATCCGCTATTAATAATATAACATAACAATATAATATAACAGAAGTCCAAACTCAAGCGTGTCCGCTGGCAAATCTTGAGTTTGGACTTCTGTTGTTCAGTAAGTGACCAACTTTGCGCCATAGGTTAGAACGGGCAGGATGCACATGTCGATGAGTTTTCTTTCCAATGTAATACAATATTTTGGACTCGTCTTTCGACTTCTTTGTCTTGCATATTCTTAATGTCTTTAATTTTTTATCTGGCCCAAGTATCTCATCGACATATTGCAAGCATAGGTTGCAATATGTCGATGTGATACTTGGGCCATCTACGTCGACCCTATGTTGCGTGCTGTTGGTATCCTCTAACCTGTATCTTGGATCTGTTCATTGAGTCCAACCTCAAGACATGCTGTGCTCAAATCTTGGAGCAAAAATGTTACTAACTTATTTAGAAAGTGTAGCTGTACAAGGATCTATTTTAGGCGAGTGCCTAAAATCGGAAGTAACGGCGTCATCTTGTTTTTAGGGTTCCGTACCTAAAAAGGAAAAAACGGAACCCTCATAGGATCACTTCGTTGTCCGTCTGTCAGTCTGTCAAGACCCATTTTCTCAGGAACGCGTGCAGGCATCAAGTTGAAATGAATATTAAATACTCGTACGTAGACCTAGATGTTCCCTTGAAGCTCGAAAAAAATCAACCTTCTAAGACAACGCAATAAAAAAGTACGGCCATTTAAGTGAAAGAAAGAAAATACATTTATTTGGCACAGACTATAATAAAAGGCACACAAGTAGAAAGAAAAAAAAAAGTAAAAGGAAAGAATACAAAAAAAAAAGTGTAAAACTGCGTTGCATGATTCTAGCAGGAATGTGTGCCTCGCGGCTACGCCAAATAGGCCCAGTTCAGTAAAAATGCCAGACAACTAGTGCCTGACGCTGGTTTTCAACTGGACCTGAAGTGTGAGGTGACGGATGTAAATCAGTTTTATACCGCAACGTGTGTATGTATACTTAAATAAAATAAATTTGTGTAATATAATAATAATAATTAATATTTCAAAATAGTTAGATCCTAGGTATTAAATATAATTGCAATTTGACATATTTATTGTATATTATAAAAATGTTGTGTATTATAAAAAGTAACATATATTTTGATACTCGTAAATAAATCAAAACTTAGAGGGTACTTCCCGTTGACTTAGAATCATGAATTTGGCAGGAAGCAAGGTCTCACAGCACTAGTAAAGGAAAAAGTCCGAAATCTGATAATTTGTAGTTTTATCACATTAAAAAAATGCGATTACAAACTTACATTTGCAGTTGAAGAACTGACCGTGACGTAATATTTCGATATAAGTTTCATTTTTTCAACTACAAAGTTAATTTGGTCCTGCTATCCTAAGATTGCATCGGTCTAGTCGTCGCAAGCGCTGTTGCAGAGCATGAGGTCCTGGGTTCGATTCCCAAGTCGGGCAAAGTGTTATTGGGTTTTTCATCAGGATTTGCTCAGTTGCAGCCCGGAGTCTGGATTTGTGCTCAGTTGATGGCAATTGGCTCACCCCTATTACATGGGACTTAAATATAGCTGGCGAAATGTGGGTGTACTATTATGTACGCCTCTGCCTAACCCTTCGGGGATTACAGGCGTGATGTTATGTTATGTTCATTAAAATAGGTTCACTCGGTAGTCAAAAGTTATTACTACTTGGCATGGAACGGAGAGCTGGAGTTCATGGCGTTGTGCAAATGACGTATTGGACGCTATTAGAAGCTGTCACATACTCGTATACTGTGAAAATATGGAAGTCTTCAAATCTTGTAGTTTGGCGTACTCAGTTTCCGATGGTAGGTACCAGCAGGAAAAAGTTATGGTTCATATTTCGAAAACTTCAAAAGATCTATGTTGTATGTTGTAGCTTGTTCTAGACTTCTAGAGCAACGTAATCGCCTAGACCTTTTTTGGTCGTGAATAATTCAAGACCAAAATAGGTTCAGATTATTCAGGTGAGTTTCATGCTCCATCTGAAATATCAAAATTGAGTGCTGTAAGTATAGAAATGGATGGACTGGAGCAAAATAAATTAGTACCATATTTGCAATTTTTGCAAACACCTGAAGGTTTATTAATTTATTTGATACACCGCCAGCACTGTACATACAGAAAATTAAAACTATACAATAGCATAATAAAAGTACTAGTATGTATGCTTATTATAGGTATAGATAGCATTCACCACAAACTAAAAGAAACTTATGAAAAAAAAAGATAACGTAATTCAAATTGTATTTCATAACGTGCAATCATTGCGCAAACATCTACGAGACGTCATCATAGATACAATCATTATTTCTTCCCATGTCGCACTGTTTGTTGAAACCTGGGGATGTCGTAGTGACACTTTTGAACTTGATGGTTTTGATGAGGTGTGAAGAGTAGACGGTCCAGCAGTAGCTAATGCAAATCCAGGATGGGGATCAATCGCGTATGTACGTCGCAATCTTAAGAATGCTGTGACGGCCATTTTGAGTGTACGAGTATACATTTTGAAATGTTCGATGTCCGTTTAATTGCTGTTTAAAGGTCGCCACGATGTCTAACCAATGTTGAATGCATAAACACAGCGATATACGGTAACAACGGCAGTTATTTCTCGATAATTTCTCGTCTGATTGTTGAAGGAGATTTCAAAATAGATTTTAAAACCAATCCCCAAAATTATATTTCACTTTATTTCATAAATTCTATGGCAACTCTATGAATCTGCAGAAAATGCATTTTACAGGGGAGCATTTTGAAAACAAACACATTTTTCACAAAATGGTACTTTTTTAATATTATCAACGGATTGTCAATATATTACAAGGATCAGAAATAAATGCACATTAGTAAGTTTACATCATCCATCATAGGTACATAGAAGTGAATAGATATTTAATTCATGCTAACGAAAATTATACTTTCGTTACTAAATAATACTAACATGATAAAAATATCCAATAGCAACTTCGGTGAACTTACGAAAGTACCACTTTCGTAAGTTTGCCGAGGTATGAATAGATATCTATTAACTTCTTTTATTTTAAATTTACTATGATAAAACACCCTATGTGAATTTAGTAAGTTTACTATGGGTGTATTAACATAAAACGCAGATTCGAACAATTTGAATTCTGTAACCGTCAGAGTGGGTTCGAACCCAGACAGGCGCATTACTTTGTGTAATTTATTTCATCACCACTGCTCTCAAAACGGTGAAGGAAAACATCGTGAGGAAACCGGCATGTCCTAGAACCAAAATTTCGAAGACATGTGACATCTACCAATCCGCACTGGGCACGCGTGGTGGATTATAGCCCACTCCCTCTCATTGAGAGGAGGCCGTGTCCCTGCAGTGGGAACGTTATAGGCTGATGATGATGATGAACCGTCAGAGATAATAATACGTAAATTTTCCACGGTGTGTACTGTGTGTAGTACCACCACATTAAGTACAGTTTTTCATTAAATGTCGATTTCACTAAAACTAAGTACGTAAGTTTTCCGTCTAGGTAACGATTTCCCCTCCATATATAGGTATGTTACCCTTAATAAGCACAAGCACTACAAGAACTAACACAATTATAGACTATGTTTTTTCCAACTTCGATGTATATATATATAAACAGTTATGAATAGAACCGCATTGGTTCTATTCATAACTGTTTCATTCAATATTTTTTATATGAACTTTACTTTCGTTTATAATGAAAGTAAAGTGCGAGTGTCCTGAAATCATCAACATATTCAACATGCAATCGATTTGATCAAAGCTCGTTCCAACTCCCACTTTTTCTGCAGTGGAACGAATTTGCATTGATTTTATTACTTCCTTAGTGTAAATGCCATGAGGTCTTCTTTTTCCCCATGGGGGATGGAAAGGTCAGTTCGGCATTTATGGGTATATTCATCAGGTAGGTAGTACATGGTATTTATTAATGATTGCGTATGAAATAACAATGTACAGACGCCAGCACATTAACCTACCCGACACTGTAAAATTTTCGCAATCAACTTTGAACCTTATGCTCTAGTGATAAAGGTGAAATCTATTAAATAAATTTTACATATTGTATTAGGTTGACGTGCTGGCGTCTGTACCTAAACCTACGATTACCTTCATATTTAAAATTCGTAGAGTTTATTTGCATAAAATATTAATGTAAATAAAAAACCCTACATTTGCTGAACTTACGATGAACAACAGCAACGAGCAAGGCAAAATAAGTAGAACGAAGTGAGGAAGGAAATCCCTGTTAAAAAAGAAACAATATTTAAACAAGCTTAACAGAAATCTTCCACATCAATAATTTGTAAACTCGTTCGCACAAAACTTCACAGCCCAACGATTACGGTAATGAGGCGCGATAAGTTAGCAATCAATAATACTGAGCTGATTAATGGCAACGCTGGAGCGACGAAAACAGACTTATAACACATGACGCGATTTTCGTGCGTTTATTAGCTACATTTCGCCAATCGGTCGATGAAGACGCGCGGGGCAGTGTCGGGTGTTGCCAGTGTTGCCTTCGCCTTTAAAACACACGTTTTGGTAAAATTATGATGTACTCATAAAAGTGGGGAGTTGTTGATGGTTCCACGACGGACAGAACACCTGAGCTCGTTGAAATGTGGCCCGCATTAAACACTGACGACGACATTACTTGCCTGTCTTTGTTTTGCCAAGTTTGGCTTTAAACAAACTTGGAAACTTGAAAGCAGCTTCTTTAGGCGTAAATTGTATACCTATATTATGTTCTAGTCGTGTTGCTAAAGTTAAGCCTCATACACGGTGCGATTTAGTTGCCCGTGGCATACCATAACTTGAAACACAACAATAAAAGTTGCAACGTATAAACAGTGTTCAAACGATGCATGACATTGGTTTTCACACTGCGAAGATAACGGCACCGCAGATAATCAGGCCGGACGACAATAATATCGGCCGCCAATATCGGTATGTGGGAAGATGTTACCAACAGCTTATTGTTACGTGGTCATGCCACTGCAGCCTCGAATAGTCGCGTTTCGCCAGCAAAAACTTACATCGCCGTGCGAATCCAAATAAGTCCAAGTGTAATAGTGTATTCGAGGTAATAATGACAGCAGTGAACAAGTGCACTGTGGCGTCCACCGATATCGGCACGACAATCAATGTCGTTGACGATACCGTTGACTACACTGACACAGTGTAAAAGCGTTTAGTAGTAATTGTATGAAACTACCAGTCCGACGATTGTGTGTTGTTATCGTTATCGTCCAATTTGAAAACGGCCATTTTTTGCTTCAATTTTAATGTATACCATTTACACGATGCATCAAACTTGCATCGTGTAGGTTTTAGTGTCAGGCTTAGAAAATTGTTAAGCTTAGAAGTCTTTATGGTCAACTAAAGTTTAGATGACTTAATAGGTTTTTATCTGTATACTTACTTTATCTGATGCCAAATTATTTAATTGGCTATAATCACTTCGATCAACTAAACACAACATATAACCAGATTTTGATAGCAGATTACAGTTAATCTGATGAGATGATCAGACTTTTAGGGTAAGTTTTGATGGCTAAGCTTGCCTCTTATAACATGGGACTTAACCATATCAGGCGAGATATGGGTGCTCTGCCCAACCCTTCGGGGAAGACAGGCTTAATGTTATGTTATGTTTGTTACTGTCAGCTGAACAGAAGATAATTTTAATGAAGGCGTATCGGTAGTCAAGATATTATACTGATATTTCATTTTCTTACCCTCAAATCGGCTTTATACCTTTTGTTTCGAACTAATTAGCTTTACAAGTACCCGTTTCAGATTCCAGTCTATAGAAACCATATCAAAACCTTATCAAGTTTCAGTAGAATCAAATTTTAACTATCTGATATTTTAGGGTCAGTTCACACCGAGACGTGACGCGACGTGACGCGGCGCACACTAGTTAAGATAGTGATACAAAATATAACTTTATGTATCACACAAAAAGATAAAAGATACACATTTTATTGAGATAATTCGAAAATTCCCCGCGGCGGCGTCACGCCACGCCGCGCTGCGCCTCGAAATGACTCGCGGAGTAGCGCGACTGATCACGACGCAGAGGTGCTTCACCGGTAGGCGCAGCGTGACAGCGACTCGCGATGCCGTGTGCGTGACGCAGCGCGACGGTGTATCTTTGCGCTTCTTAGCAAGAAGTCTCGCACTCGACTGTAATGCATTAAATGTACAGGAAAACTGAACGGAAAATCGTAGAGACAAGCCGTCACGACGGCACCAGGCTGCGTCTCGCGGCATCGTGCTGCGTCACGCGGCTTTTCGAGGCGCAGCGCCGCTCATGCACGCAGCGCCTGTCGGCAATGCACCGTTGCGTCGTGACGCGTCGCGCTACTCTGCGAAGCATCTCAAGGCGCAGCGCGACGTACTGCATTTTCGATATATCTCAATGAAATGTGTATTTTTTATCTTTTTGTGTGATACATAAAGTTATATGTTGTATCACTATCTTAAAAAGAGCGCGCGGCGTCGCGTCGCGTCACGTTTCGATGTGAAATAACCCTTAAGCTACAAAATGGGAATCATTTAAATGTAGGTAAAATAAATCTTGTTTCTATGTACCTGTGGCTGAAAATCCAATAAAGTTAGTGGTATCAGAACGTAATACACGTTAGGATTTGGCATTGGTATTTCCGAAAAATATGGAAACTGCATCCCCGTTGCTTCTGATTTAAATGCAAAGCCTTGAAATGGGATCGCGTATTCGCGTCGCTGGAATCCGATCATTTATCGGGTCCCTCCATTGTTGGGAACCAAGCGTGTTTGCTATTGCTATTGCAAATTATGATTTCTTTGAATCATTTATTGATATGCGATAAATCAGTTGGAATTTTTGTAGACCGTAGTTTTATTAGAGCGGTTTTTATAGTGTGATTATTAGTGGTGCACTATTAGTAGATCAGTAAACAATATCAACCAAAAGTTAATGACAATAACTCAATTTATTGTTTCTAAGTCTAACAGTATCTATGTTGTATGCTATAGGCACTGATTGATCATAATAATAGCTCTTGCAATTTAGCGTAAGCATAACATAAATATACTCTCTACTGTCCACCTGGACATCACAGCGTTTTCAATAAAAAACGATTTGTCATTCAAAATACATACAAGTACAATGGAATCCATGGACCAATATTTAATGGATTAGTACTATATTCATTTGCAAACGTTTGTAAATTTTCAATTAATAGTAATTTAAAGCGTAGCTGCCGTTTGCCAAACTCATGAATAATGTTGTTAACCGAACTTAATGCGCTCAGAATAACATTTTATTACCAGTAATGGCGGCAGTACGCGATGTGAATATTTATTACAGTTGTACAATCTGGAATCTGCCCATTTCATAAATAATAAAGTATTGTTCATAGAATCTTCGTAATTTTAAAATAAATACTAAACAGTAACTTGTCTTAATCAACTCGAAATTCTAAACATATTGACTCAGCCAATTTAATTGTATATTTTTTTTTTTTTTTTTTTGTGATTACTTGAACTCACACACTGACTTATTATTAGTATTACTTGTTATATAATGTTAGAAATATAGTATAATTTTACAATGTTTGTAAGTATGTGAGCACCATGCATCTATCACTTATTTAATTTAAGTCATTCGTTCATTTTTCATTCTTTTTACCTATCGTGGCATAGTAATCTTATTCTAGGTGCATTGTCTTCACATATAATTATATAATTAGTGTAAACAAGATATTTTTTTTTTTTTTTAAGTTTAACGGTGGAGTTTCTTGCCCATTCTTCTACATACGAAAACTACCTTTTGGAATGGGCGACTAGAATCAGTTTTATTATTTTTTGTAAAGTTTGACGTTCAAAAGTGCCTTTTTTGTGCCAAATTTAAATAAATTATTAGACTTTGACTCAGTAATTATAAAGAAAAATGATTGAAATCAAGTGATTTCATGAGATGAGAATCCACTGAAAGACAAATCCGTAACAAACTTTATGTTAATTCGTTAAAATCTAAATGACAAATCATCATCATCGTCATTTCAGTCGACAGACGTCCACTGCTGGACATGGGCCTGCTCCAAGCACCGCCACTTCGACTAATTCTGTGCTTCCCGTATCCAGCGATTTTCTGCGGCCTTCACATGATAAATAACAACAAGACCAGTGGTGGCCAAATGGCAACGGCTTACGAGTTGTAGGTCGTGGGTCACAGTCAGGCACTTTACTTTGTGTAAATAATTTCTTCATCACTGCTCTCAAAACGGAGAAGGAAAACATAGTGAGAAAACCGGCATCTCCTAGAACCAAAAATTCGAAGACATGTGACATCTACCAACCCGTAGGTACTGGACCCGCGTTGTAGATTTACAGCCCACTCCTTCTCGAAGAGAGAAGGTTTGTGTCCCAGCAGTAGGAAGATTATAGGCTGTTCTTTAAATGATTTAACTTAATGTGTATTCATGAGTCATTTATTTTCAAAATATGGAAGCCAGAATAGCTAAACATGCTTTTAGACATTGCAGCAAATAAAGGTTCATATTTGTGCAGACTTATAAGTCCAGCGGCTTCGCCCACGTCGAGGTCGGAAAATATCCGACAGGAACGTACTACCGTGATAAAATGTATCCTATGTGTATTATTGTGTATCCAGGTTATAAAGTATCTGTATACCAAATTTCAGCCAAAACCGTTCAGTTGTTTTTGCGTAATTGAGTAACAAACATACTAACTTTCAAATTTATAATATAATATATATAAGTTGAATACATCTACATACGTTGATGTTTCGGATTTCATAGTTTTTACACTGAAAGACGAATCATATTTATTTTAATGGACGACCAACATTTTTCTATGAAAAGTCCTGTCGTTCTGCTCGCGTAAGTTTAATATTTTTATATGTTTTCCTCAATTAATTTGATAAACTTTTAAGAAGTTACTGACGGCGTCGATGAACGTCAAAGTGTCAATATGTCAGGAAAAAGGAACTTCAATTTCCCTTAAAAATATTTAGCTACGACCCTGATACATTTTATATTCAAGTAAAGCTGTTCAAACATTAGCATTGGCAATTTAATTACACAAAAAAGTAGAATGCGAATTAAACAGAGCGCTTGAGTTCAATTAAAATTCAATTACCACACCAGCTGAAAGAAAACAAGAAAGCGGATCTCATTTTGCAGGCAAAATTCAGTGCAGTTGCAATTCGTGTGTAAACGCCCTGAGAGGGCAGCACATAACTCAGGCCGTCGGTGGGCAGCCTAACAAATGGCTAGCAATCTAATTGAATTATGTCACCTGGACACTAGGTACCGTCTCAATTTAGACTAATTTATAACTACACCGCACACAGATATTGCAACTGTCCTACACAATTGGATAAACGTATGTGCATTAGTCCGTAAATCTTGGTTGTCAGGCAACTTGTCTGTGTCCTATTTGGGCATAAAATATTACTTACTGAAGATTAATAAGTTCGTTACTCACGTAACCGCAAACACTGCAGTTTGAAGCTCCGTACAAACTTTGTTCGATATTTGAAACTATGCTCAATTGCTCATAACATTATTTGGTTTCAAATAATCTGTCAATTTACATTCAACAAAGACATATCGCATCAAATACAACAAAAATGTGATGATAGTCATTGGCGCTTGAGACCGTTCTTTGTTCTCAATATCGTTGACAAACAACTACTTAAAGTTCCGCATATTCTATACCAACATCCTGTTCATAAATGATACTTTAGAAAACAACCCCTAAACATAATGTTAAAATCCAGTTAGTGACCGGAAACCCTGTCAGGTTGAATAATAGAGTCAACGGGAAAATATGTAAGGGAATATTTGTTATTCAACGGATCTCTGGAATGTTGAATACACGTAGCTTTGAGGCTGAAGTAACTTGCTTGTGCATGATGCTCCATATCCCGACTCATGACATAGTTCTTCAAGTACTTTCAGAAAGGAAAAGAGGGCCCAATACTTTGTTTCGTTAGGTGGTGGCTGCTTAATTTCTTTTAGTTTTCAGTAGTAAGCAAGCTTTTGAATTATTTAGAGACAAACACTTCGGTTTTTTGCTGATTTTAAGGCAAATAAAAAAATATTTCAAATCCTCACTTTAAAATTATAAATGCTAAAGTGAGTTTGTTTATTTATTCGTTTGTTTTTTTGTTCCGCTTTCGCGCTAAAATGGCTGAAGGGATTTGGATGATATTTGGCACATAGGTAGACCATGACCTGGGTTAGGACATAGGATACTTTTTATTCCAATATTCTAACGAGATCGAGACTCATGCGCGTAAAACTGCGGGGCGCAGCAATTTTATCAATAATTAAATTTGCTGTGGCTGAAGTCGCAATACTACGAGTACCTAGTGCATTTATAAAAGTTAAATAATTGAAAAACCCATAAACTCTAAATCATAATCCATAAACTCCGGGAAAATTCTCACAAAATTAGCGAAAACGAAGTTAAAAGTGACAGCGAAATAATTAAATTAATGTACTTCTCCCATGTCAACCGTTTATGGAGTCGAGGGTAACTTTAAATTACGTTTTTATTGCCTTACTTGATACCCTCGCTTTGTGACCCTGAAGTTAGGGCATTTACAAACTGAACATTCTATGACGCGCGAGCGAACGACTGCAGAAATCGTGGCGCGATTTATACGCAACAGTAACCGCGTAAATCGCGACTTGTGACTGCAGCTAATTCGTAACTTGTCATCGAGGTTCTCTATTCACAGCCAGCTAAAGTGATAAATTCGTTAAGTGGCTGTTTAATGTTGGCAAATAATTGAATTTTCTAATTGAGTTTTTTTTATGTAATGTTTAATATTTTGCATAATAATGTATTAAAATCAAGTTCAAGCTGTGCTGATGGGGAGTTTGTTGAATCAGTTCTTTTTCCCAGCTAAAGCGGTGAAGAGCGGGCGATTTTGGGGGACTGTCTTCTGTAATTTTGAAGAAAAAGTGCTGATTCTCAGCCTCATTTGAAATCTCCGTTTTTTTTTCCAAAGTAGATTGGTATGGGCATGAGATGAGGCCATTGATCGCAGTCGTATAGGTATAATCACGAAAAAACTATGTAGTATGGTTATGCCCTTACTTGATGTGCAGATATTCCCTTTATACTTGCCTCCTAATTATATTTCATTGGCCTGTTAACGCCCTTGGATTAAATAGCTGTTATAAATCTGACAAAAATTCATTGGACTCCACAAAAGGATGAAAGGAAGTAATGTTTCTTTGGGAAGTGGCGAAAGTTCTGATTGCGGAGTTGACTGGCGATTGAGAGATTGTGAGTTTTTACTTCTCAACTATAAATGTGGGAGCACTTTTTAGTAGCAATGAAACCTAAAAAACGTTTAGAGATTTAACGGTTTCTGGAACGTGACATACACATATCGACAAATTGGTTCAATTTTTAGAAAAAGGGAGTCGACCAATAAGAAACATTCTGGTAAAATCGGATCCTCATTATACAAAACCTTACATTTTGGCACAGTTCCAAATCCGAATAAAATTCAGATGTAGCTTTGTATTGAACTCTCATTTTCTTTCAATCAGTGAAACAAAGGGAAAGTACCCATACGTCAATAGACAGATTTAGTGAAGCAGATATCAGACGCTTCACTTTTTGTTAATTTTTGTCTTATATTTTGCGACTTTTACTCTTTCCACAAACGTCTGAACACAAAAGGAATCAAAAGTGAAAAAAATATATTAGTTAGTAAAAAAGCAATGAGGTTGGATTTCGGCACTCGGCATCATTCATTCGCCTATCGATTAATCGAAAAATTAACTAAAATGATTACATAATATTATTTATTATATTAATTCCTATTATATGATTACATAGGAATGAACGTTTATGCTCATTTAATTTAATTTTTCAATTGACGCAAAGATCAGCCATTACCCCCCTTGTACATATACTACAAAGGGGGTAATGGCTGATCTTTGCGTTATGCTCGTGAACGGGTGCTGTTTGTGGTGACTGGTCGTCTTGCTGATCATGGTTTTGTTATTGTTATTAGTTATTAACTGTTTATTTATTTTACCTCGATGGTTCTAGTTTATCAATAATAAATTCCAGTTACAGCTATACGTATCTAGCTATATGTAAGCGGGCACGCCCTTTATGCCTGGAGGCTTTTATTTAGATATTGTTTACGTTTAGTCTTTATCTTTTATTTCTGTCTGAGTAAAGTTCTCGATGTTTTTGATAGGTATATTGGCGTGTGCTAGCTGTCTATTAATTTATAATTTAAATTATGTTTTGTGTTGCGTAATGTAAATTATTTTGCATGTAGGTATATATAATCATTTTTTTTCTAACAGAGTAGTCAGCTGTGCTGCTGTGGAGTTTGTTGCGCCACTTCTTCCCAGCCACCCACCCTTCACCACTTCCGTAGTGCTTTATACTAGGAAGTGGTGAAGGGTGGGCGTTTTGAGGGTCTATCTTTTGTAATTTTGACGTTCGAAAAGTGCTGATGCTCAGCATAATTTGAATAAATGACTTGGAATTAAACAAAAATGAACATCCACTCGCGTGAGTCGTCTGATATCAGTTTAAGACAGGTCACAATTTGTGTTCTTTTTCACCATCGTTATATTCTAGCAAAAAAAGAAAAAACCAGCCAGGTGAGAGTCGGACTCGCACACGAAAGGTTCCGTACCACCATACAATATTTAGCAAAAACGCCTAAAAAAACACGTTTCTTATATCCTCCCCCTTAAATTATTAACTTTATATTATTTGTCATTATAGCGGCAAAAGAAATACACTGGTGCCGATTCTCTTGGACACCGAACTAAACTAACTAAACTATCACCAAAATTCCTTACTTTTGGCTATGAGAATCTTAAAGCTATTCTGTAGTAAAAAGTCTCTAAATTTAAAAATTCACAATTAAATCAAAGTTGACAATTGCGACTCCACGTGGTATGTACCACGTGGAGTCGCAATTGTCAACTTCGTTTACTTGTTTGCCCTACCTCGTGAATTTTTTCAGAGCCGGAGGCGCGCAGTGGGTGCCGCCTCGACGTGTTTTGTATGGAATTTTTCACTTTTTGTATGGAAAAATAGTAGATTTTTTGCCAAGGGATCAAACAACTATTTTTAAGGCGAGAGTGTTTTTTTGAATCCAGAGTGGAGCGAAGGATTCTAGAGTAGAATCCCGAGCGTAACGAGGGATTCTAAAGTAGAATCCTGACCGCAGCGAGGGATTCAAAGTACGTCACTCGAGCTTAAAATAGTGTTGCTCCCGAGGTGAACACTCTACTTTTCATCACCCTCTATGAGAAAAAAAAACGTGTACGATCCTACCCTCATCTCTCACGTATGATTTAAAACCAAAACAAAATTATCGCAGCCGCTATCTTGAATTTACATTTTGAACTCTTAATCGACTTTAGCAGCTTTAAAAACTCCTGCTTTCACGTTTGCACTCTCAAAAACTATGATAACGATACCCATGACGAATAATTTGAAAATTTTTGTAGCCGCCGTCTTGGATTTACATTTTGACCTCACTATCGGCTTATGAACCCTCGAAAAATATGAAAACGACACCCATGACGAAAAATTTGAAAATTTTCACAGCCGCCATCTTGGATTTTCATTTTGACCTCACTATCGGCTTTGGCGCCCTCGAAACCTATGAAAACGATACCAATGACGAAAAATTTGAAAATTTTCGTCATGTGTCGTTGCCGCCATCTTGGATTTTCATTTTGACCAGGCTTGTCAAAGTGTGAATAATAATTCACACTTTCTCTATCTTTCTTGCAGGCCTGTTACTTGTTCATACAATGTTCGTGATTGATCTCCTTGGTGATTGGAACTTTTTCTAACAATATCCACATTCCAAATTCAAATCTACTTTGCTCCCTAGGGATCAAAGTGCTATTTTGGTCCCTGTTTACGAAGAAAAAACTAGCTCTTTTTAAATAGATGTGATGAAAAAAAATATATTACCTACGTGTTTTATAAAGGGGGTCGAAATTTTCATTATTTTTGCGATAGGACACACCATTTTCGAGATATAAGAAAAAGGAAAGAAAATAACCCAGTACAGTACTGTTTTTGCACCCGAAGTCGAGATGTTCGTGTGAATTTTAGTTCATGACCACTAATATTACTCCACATCATTTTTAATCGCGATTAAGTCAGAGTCAGATTTAGTTAGACAATTAAAATTTTAGGCGAAAAACGTCAAATTCAGAATCGCAAAATTGTCATTTTCACTAAATTAAAATCTCAGTACAATCTTAGTGCTGTCAGACTAAAATATAGTTAAGTTGTGCCTGGATATCTATGGTTGTGCCACTTTAGTCTATTTTAGAATGGGAAATCATCGTTTGAGTTAACAAAATTTTGGTGATTTTTAGTCTAGTTTAGACGCATTTATGACAAGAGAATCGGCACCACAATCTGTGAAAATTTCAACTATCTACCGATAATGGCGGTTCATGAGATAAAGCCCGCTGACAGACAGATGGACGCACGAACGGACAGCGGACTCTAAGTAATAGGGTTCCCATTGGGACACAGAACCCTAAAAGTAGTTTAAAATGCAATACTTTAAAGTTGTCAGAATATCTTTAATGGTTATTTCCGTAGCTCAGACAAGTTTCGAAGATGTTGCCTCAGCTTTTAAACAGCGAATAGTTTATTATTCATAATAAAAAGTTCGATAAACACGGTACGTTTTAACAATGCTTTGTTATTTTCTCTAGTAATTGAAGTACATTTTGGAATTGAAAGGAAGGAAAACTTGTTATTTTAATGGGTTATTAAAACTAGATTCCGAATAAGACGGACCAAATTCGAGGATGTTGTTCGAGACAAGTTCGTTTTGTTTCTTCAACACAAAACGAATCTAAAGAAAGCGGCTAGAAAAGGACGAGAGAGGACGTAAGATAGGTCTATGAGCATTAATTCAAAAAATTAGCAGCGTCGCAAATATCTGTCAAATATTTACTGTAATATTGCCAAATTAGTCAAAACAACTAATTTGGCAATATTACTTACTGTATGGAAATATGAAATGTGGCTAACTAGTGAACTAAAATACTGACGTAATTATGGTAACGTAACACCGAATATTTAGTTCTAGATGTTTTTTTATTTTTATTTTTCCAAATGCCCTTTTTACACCAAAAACGGTTACAACATCAAAATCAATGTTATAATTGCAATTAATTATTAACAATTTAGGTCACTAGTTAGCGATATGTCATACAGATAGAGAGATTCGTTCCATAAGAACAAACTTATGGAAAAGTTTTTATGGATCAAATCTAACTTAGAGAGATGTATTAATGATTCTAATAATTATAATTCTGTAAATACATATCTGTTATAGTCGCGCATCATATTTTGATCAAGATACAACTTGTCACTGACCTGAAAAGGCCAAAAAACGTAAGAAAATTGGAATTTCGCGGATTACAACTGCGGATCCACCTTTAACACTATTATAACCTACCTATGTCCTTCTCCCGGAAGCCACCTATCTCCTTGCCAAACTTTTTTCGAAATTCGTTGAGTGTTTTAGCCGTGAAAAGGTAACATACAGACGTACAGACATAGTTACTTTCATTTATAATAGATATAACATAAAATCTTAGAAATAATTTACAGAGGTAATTATATTATTAGATGCCTGTACTAGGATAAAGCTGTACCACAGGTGGCATGAGCTCATACTTTATGGTGATTGTAGGACAACAAAATAATATTAAACTTATTATAAAACTATACAGATTTTTTTGATTACTTTGCAATCTTGGATTACATACGCTCTAAAAAATCACATCATGCTATTATAATTAGCTATTAATTTAGAAATTAACGTTTTATTTATTGAATGTGGCTGTGGCTAATGTGGTTATTGACGCTGAATAGTGAGGTTTGATGTTAATTAAAATTTATCATCATTATTAAATTCCGATATTTCTGGCATGTGTTGTGTTGTTGTGATACCTTTATTATTAATTTTGCACATTTTTGAACGTAAATTTTTGCAATTTTCGCACGTTTTGGAATAATTGTGTAATGGATCATTAATTAAACAGTCGTTATGACCATTGCATATATTGTGTAAATGACCGTTTATGCACTTGAACTAACCAGTTTTTTCTACTATTCTTATTAAAGCAGTACTAGACACTTGCCTATATGTTCTCACAACCGCATAAATAAGTGGCACCGTTGACGAAAAGTGGTGTGGAAATCGGTTGTCATGGTATGGGCATGTGATACGAAGAACGAGTAGAATGTCGTGAGGAACGTTTTGAGTATAAATGTGGTTGTCTTTAAGCGTAGGGGGGAAACAATGGATGGCTGTGTGAAAGATGATATGGCTAGAAGGGAACTGACTACTGAGATTACAACCAATAGAGAAGTATGGAAGAAGAAATGTTTCGACGACCCCAAATAAATTGGTATAATGCCAAGAGAATAATAAAGGAGGATGGCGAGATTGGACCCACATTATTTATAAATTATCGAAGTGTCATTCTTGCATTAGGTATAATTAAAAGTTTGTAAGAGGATTATATAAAAATATTGCGTCACTAGGAGATGGGAATTAAAAATGAGAAAAGATTATTATTTACAAAAAAAATTGTCATGATGCAGTTATGAAACGCACCGTGTTTCGTATCCATTCCAACCTACTTAGTACATGATTTACATTTAAAGAATGTTTAGGCTTGTCCATTTTTTTTTTTAATAATCAAATCTTGTTATTATTAAAAAAGAATACTTAAGTTCATATTAAAAATACACTAAAATGTACAATTTTATAATTATTACGATTATATTTTGTGATAACTCAGAATGGAACTTTATGCTGTCAATAGGGGTTGGCTGTCAGTGTCAATATCATTATGTGTTATTTCCATTGTTTGTTTTTAACGGCTAACGTTGGATTAATATTATTTTCTACGCGATTTTGTAGATTTTTGACGACTTGGCTTTGGCCTTCGGACTGAATATTCTATATAGGTACCGACTTAGAATACCGCTTGTACCTTTGGATTCCGATTTTCAAGTGATTTGGACTATAGGCATAACGGACAGTCCTCTGTGCAGAGCGTGCATGGAGACTGAGGAGACCGTTGCGCACGTGCTCTTTGAATGCACGGGCGTCACCCAGATTAGAACAGAAACCCTCGGTTCACCCATCATACACAGATGTTGACCCCATAACATAGAACAAACAGGTTATCTAGGAACGAACAGTTTCAAGATAGAATGAAGATACAGTTATTGTATCTGTGCGGACGGTGAGCAATGGGTAGCTCGCCGTCCGGTAAGGACCAGGCCCGGGTCGACGGTGCGTTGTGTTCCACGCGCGCCTCAAAGAGTGTCAGCAAGTGAAGGGGTCCGATGAGACCATTGCCTGCCGGGGTTGCGGGAAAGTCCGAAAGGGATACCGTGGCCCCCTGGCATTGCACAGGCAACAGAAGGAACACGGGTGGGTTTTAGTCAGTAAGAGTCTGACACGCCCTCCCGCTCCACCCAGAGCGGGAGACGTCATTTGATGATTTCACAACCAAAAAAAAAAAAAAAAAATGTATCTGTATTTATTATAATCATCATCCTCCTGCCCTTATCCTATATGTTATCCCGACCTGTGTTTTATGATCACAAACAAAATAAATGTTTCTTTTAATATTAATATTGTTTTGTTCAACAAACCTCTTGTTTAAAAATCCAAGGAATATAAAAAAATATGGAAATTCGCAATATCAGCCCGAAGTCTGAATTTCTGCCCGGTTAGTGCCAATTGGCTCACCCCTCTTATATCAGAATTAAACGTATGTAACTGGCAATATGTGGGTGTAACGTGTAATATCGCTGCCGAATCCTCACCACACGCAGGTACGACCCGACTTTAGAAGGAAGGAATCTCGGTCGCAACTAAACATGTCGCGCCTATGGGAGCCTTAAAAATATATAATTATTCTGCTAGATATTTACGCTTCTTTCTGCTAAGTTTTTTTGTCAACAATGATTATACGAGTAGTTCCTTCCTATATCAATCTAGTCTATGCATTTCATATCTCGTTTTGATCAAGGCACTATAGTTCCTAGCTCCCAGACGTATTTTTTATTATGAGTAGGTATGATATATTTATATATATATCTGGCCAGAGAGATGCAGAACCTCGATGGTAGTGATGGTAAATATTTACATTCTGATTGAACACCTTTTTGAAAGTACATGATAGAATTTAAAAAATGTTAATAAGCGCTATTAGATTCGTTTTAAGTTTTAATCTTCTACCTTGCATATCTTTTTTCTCTCATCTTCTACGACTTACTGTCCATTTGCTTTTTTGCTAGTTTTATATAGTTCTACAACTAGTTATAAGTTTCCATACTGTACGATAGTCCTATCAGTGGGTCCCATTGTACATGCAACCTCGTCATACTCCTTTCTCACTACTAAGCATGAGTTTCAATAGGTGTAATCAGAACCACTTTTCAGTCTATAGCGAACACTGACTCAATTCGTAAAAACCACCGTAGTTAACTTTTTCGCGGAATATAACTGAACAAGAATTTTTCGCGCAAATATCTTTCGCACAAGAGAACCAATCCCGCTTCAAAAATGGCGCCGGAAAATGTATGCATTCCTAATCACACAATAGTGAAACAAAAGGGGCCACCCTAAACCAAGATTTGCTGCGTCATACCTCGCCTAAACATCTTTATTAGATCTTATAATCGTGGGTACGTATTTCCGAAATAGATTGCCGAAACGCTGCATACATTTCCTTGGAGATTTTTACCCACCTACCTATATTTTCTCACTAAAAACATAAGTTTCAATAGGTGTGATTGGAACGACTTTTAGGCCTATAGGGAATACTGTCACAATAGGTAGAAGTGGTACTTTGTTCGGGCAAATGTTTTACGCACAAGTGAACAATCCCGTTTTGAAATGGCGCTGGAAAATGTAAGCAATCCTAATCACACATTAGCAAAACAAAGGGGTTAACGCAAGCTCTTATAGCAAGATTTGCTGCATCATATCTCGCCTCAGTGTGTCTTTGGTTAGGTCATAACGCCCTGAGGCGAGCCCCCGCTGATTGTGAGTGAAATTATGTGTACATTCAATAACAATAGACTGAAGCTCTACGGACTAAGTAACGTCTACTGCAGAGTTTGAGAAATGCGTTGGTACACCGTTTGTGTGCTGGCCTATTTATGAACCCTTGTATTGTACTGTATATAGGTGTGCTATGGGGCTATGCTTGTATGTGTGTAGGCTGAACGTAGCCTTTGTTGAAGAATTAAGTTTAGTATGAAACTTAATGCGTTTAGTTCGTTAAGCTTTAAAGTTCTTTAATAATCTCTTATAATAGACATCTCAAAGATTCTTGAAATTCAGTTTCAATATAATTTTCATCTTATTTACCAATTAAAGCAACCCAGTCTTTCTATTGCAATGGAAAATAGAATTTTTGTAATTTTCAAATTTTCGAGACCCAAAATAGTTGATTAATTCAAAACTATGACTAAGTACGACAACTTAGACATTTACTGCTTTTATAATCCAAATTGTTACAGAGTATAATATAAAATACACGGGAGTCAGTCAAGTCACAGTATAAAATTTAATGAACCTGTCAAGCGTCAAGAAGTTACGAGTAATTCGAATTAAAAAGTTTCGCTTTGAATTAATTTGGAGTGGCGCAATGAAAGCACGGGAGCGATAGACATTTTTTTTACAATATGCCTGTAACTATGTCTCTCAAAATATGAATATACATATTTCAGTAACTATTTCTCAACAAATATTTAAATTAACTACGAATAATTTAATTTGGGATGACTTGAACATAACTCAACTCTCATCTTGAATTGTTCATAATATTTTATACATTAAACATATACAAGTTTAAGCAAAACAAAGAAAAATCGATATTTTTATTTCAAGGGACTAAAATTATATATCTTCACCCAATTCAAACAGCCTGAAGATAGAACAAAATACTGTCAACATTGTAACTTTACTATTTTGTTCCAAGTAATAGAGACTCTTCAAAACAAAGGAAATTATTTGAAAAGTAGGTAGTTGTTTGTTGACAGTTAAATAATTTAGTCGCCCTGAAGTAGATTTTACCTTATTGACACCGTACGCCGCACGATTACAGCATTAGCACCGGTAATTTGACCAAACCACAGAGCACAGAGACCTCTAGGCGACCGGTGTTAGAGGCGGCATTGCAACACTTTCCATAGAAACCCAGCGTGTCACCGTGTACTCACACTACGACACAAATTAAGTATAGAAACTGAAGGCTTTTAAGAGGGAACAGGGGCTGTAAAAATAGGTATTTGAAGAGCCTATTGCCGTCGCGCCGTGCCCGAAAAACCGAGTTAAACCCCGTAAAATGCGATAGGGACAACTGCAGCTCAGACCGATTATATCACAAAATTTTTGACGAAAACGACGTTTGGCATTCGCCTTTTTTCTCCTCGAAAACTAAGCCGATTTAATAATTTTTACATTAAAATTTTAAGAAAGTGTATGTCTAGGTTCCTATTATTTTCTTTTATGCTAAAAACTTTTCCGAATTAGTCTGGTACTCCTCTAATCACGGCGGCAAAAATGGGGCATTTTTGTAATTTTTGGAGGGTCATAGTTTCCTTACTTATTAATTGCTGAAAAAAAGGAAATGACAGGGACATGCCTATAGAGACCTTGATTTTATAAAAAAAATGACAGCTCTAGAGGCATTATTCAGGAAGAAAAACGGGGAATACGTTTGTATGGAGAATCGCGGGCCCTGTTCCCTCTTAAGACGGTCCGTGACAGAAGTTGAGCGCTAATAACGCACTTTCCACGCCACGTATTTTATTACCACTGCCGTCTCTAGACGCTGCTGGTGCGGCGATTCCGTGCTCTGTGGACCAAACTGTACCACTTTACAATCTACGGGTACTATGGCGTAACAATATCCAGTAGGTTAACTACCACAGACTTATGATCTTACATCTCCAAAAGTTCGGTCTAAAGGGTTGAATCCTTGACTCCTTATATCGTCCTTACAGCGGCCCAACCCTTTAGGAGCTCTTCAAACTTGGACGATTAAACGTCGGCTTGAATTTGCGTGCAAGTTGCATTAAGTGAAGATAATGGTGGCACTCGGTCTTTGGGGACTTTATGTGAGCCAGCTAAAGTGGAAAGTTCGCGGCTTGTCTCCACACTACCCGACGGTTGTTGGCTTAATTAAGCGGACGATATTTACAACTAGGTTGAGGGTTACGTCGAGTTAGTCTCGGTTTGAATTTCGGGATTGGTATTGTGTGGTACACCGTTAACTATGTCTCACTTCTCTTTGCTAAACTACGAAGGTGAAGGAAATTAGAGAAAATTTCATATTGTAAACATAATAATTTGGGTTAGGTTCTTATTTATTAATTAACAAATCAAGTTTTTGTGAAACGTTCCTTGCACATCGACAAAGAAAAAACTAAGTGTGGATTTCACCAATTAAACTGAAAGCGATCATCACTTTTAAACCGCGTTCAAGAGCTGGCAGTGTCAGTATTCCACAATAATTTTGACGCGTCTTGAACGCGTTCAGTTTCATTGGTAAAATTGGCAGTAAGTGATTTTCGTAACGATTCACTTCTCTACTAGAGTTTGGCAAACTTGTTTCTAACTGAGCACCTTACCGCCATACCACTACTGCTTCAAGGATTCTCAATATCAGATTTCTTAGTAAACTAACAAGAAGCGCTACTTCTACAAACATCAAACGAAGACACATAATAGAGGAACCTACAACGTGAAGAAACAACGTAAACTTGAATCAGTTCGATACCAAGAAATCCTGTCACCACGTAGTAGGTACCTAACGTAGAAGATATTCCTAGAAACGGATACACTTAATCTTTATTATGTACTTAGGAGTCTTCCAAAGGGCCTATTACAAATTCAAACTCTTCCCCGTTTCGAATATCCAACATCGGCTGAAAAGGCGAAACAAAAGAATGTGAAACAAATGAGACAACATTCGCAATAGGTCCATGAAAACTAAATTTCTTTTTAAAATGTTCATTGAATTTCGTACGCTTAGGAATTTCTTGAATCGTGCACAACGAGCGGGTATTGAACCTATTATCATATTTAATTAAACCCTCTTCTTGCTATACCTACTAAGATTCGTATTACATCAAAACTAATTTATCTTGATCGCATAATTCATTAGCGTCCCCAAAGGAATCCTGTAAAGAGGCGTTTTAGAATTTATGTAATTATTTAAAACATGAATATTGCTGGCACGGTCTCCGGGTGAAATAAACCTTCTTTGGTATTCAGTTTCCAGATATGAAACTTTTGGATTGTTTGTAGAGTTATGCACGATTGTAACTCTGTCATAAATAGTGCAATGAATTTGCCTTTCCAGGCGCTGCAAAGTTGAGTGCTTTTAAAAATAATTATATAGGTATTTTAGTAAACAAAATACCAGGACTTTTTCATTCCCAGGGATAGCAACTAAGGGATGACGTCAGGAGTGTCTTCTTTTGACTTTTGTGCTATACTAACCTCAATCTGAATCAATTGGATCGACAACTGCTGTTTATTTTCGTTTATGAGTGGTCCATGTAGTGGACGTTGGCGGGAAGACAATCATGTCCAAAATGGACCGTCCCGCCTTTGTGAACGAGCCTTTACGGAGCGATCAACCAAAACAATGCTGTCATATCAGCCGAAGTCAAATGCACTAACCATAGTAATGACTGTAAACAAGACAGACGATAGAATACACAAAGATCTATCCCCGATCGCTTCCAAATAGTCAATCAAAACAATTGTTAGAGCAAGTTACTGCAAACACTTAATAGTCAGAAACTGCTTCCCGTTCAATATTGATTCCGCTGCAAAGAGCTACGGGGAACGGAATAGTTTCACTTGCATGAACTACCACATTGTCTTTGAAAAGTCAATTTGGTGGTCGTTAATCACTTAAATTATTACATAATGTAACACGGAGACAGCTTGAATAATGGAAGGCATTACTCACTCAAGAGTGTGAAACAGACAAAAAAAACTAAGGAAGAAATAGGACATAACTATATAGCTATTTACTTAAAAATACGAGGGATGGGGTGATTATTCTATAAATGCACATTGAGATCTTTTACCAACAAACTATTAATTAAATCATTTTTATTAGCCAGGACATTTTGAAAAGCCTTTGGTCGCGAAGTAAAGAGAGATTTCTAGCTTTACTCTCCCCGGAAGAACTCAGGCCGAGATCTATAAACATTACATAAGACGTAATTAATATTATTATATAATCAACACACGGTGGGTGCCTGAGGATGGACGGCTCCGCTGAGGCCGGCCTAGGGAAAGGTGGCGAGACGACCTAGTTGGATCAAGGTGGCCCTGGAAAAGGATGCCTGGAAGGATTTGGGGGAGGCCTTTGCTCTGCAGCGGGACAGTTTAGGCTAACATAAAAAAGCACGTAATTTGACTAAACGTTACTCCTGTCACTATCGCTCAACTGCCAAACTACTAATACAAGATAGAGACGGAAACATGTCTGTCAGTAACGTTAAATAGCACGCGCTTTGGGCTAAGTATTGTTTGTAGATCTCGGCCTCAAAATCTCGTTATAATAAAAGCTACAGTCCTAAAACACTAAGTCGCTGTTGTTCAAAATGTTACTCCTAATATCACTGAACCAAACAAAAAACAACTTACAAATTCTCTACCAAATATAATATCTAATTAGCTCAAAATTCAGTTTTGAAATTTAGTCGTAAACAGCGCGTGTCAGAGGTAAACCACGACTAAATTGCGGCTTCGAGTGCACAAGATGTGTGGAAGGGCAGCTCACGAGCTGATTATATTATATAATTAGTTGAAACGACCTAATCCTGTGTTTACGTACGGTAATTCAATTTACTGTTCGGTTAATGGCTATATATGTGGAGTAGATGGGGTGATCTGGATGTTTGCCTTAATCTAGCTAGTCATTGTGAGGTGATTTTGAATTAAGCTAAGTCTATATAAGACATTGATTTTGTAGGTATGTGTAGAATGTTAGTTAACTTTATAGAGAAGTTTATAAGCGTGTTTACACAATGCAACCTTGCATTGTGTAAACACACTTATAAACTTCTTTTTGGCAAGGTTTTAAGCTACCTTGAAATTGTTGTATCACTTGTAACGTTAATTAAATAAAAATAATATATAACATTACAGAGAGCTAATGAGGTCCAGGACGGCTTCGTATGACGTGGGATGCTCGGGATCAGCGGGATCAAGATCAGGCAGACGGACAGGTAGTCAAGTAGTCAGGCAGTCGTGTGGAGGAGTCGGGCTGTGGCGTCACACGCCGAGCTTGTTCTTTACCCCTGTTGAGTGGAGAAGAGATTTTGAGGCATTTTGAGGTATGGGAGGGTCGCGTCTGCGTCACACGTGACTTGACGTGACGGCGAATGCCTCTCCAGGAGAGTAACGTCGCCTGGCGTCAAACCGCTTCACGACGACAAGGGGTCGGACTAATTATACTCATTATAGCACAGGCACACTCAATGTTTATTATTAGAAATGACTATGTATTGAAAGTTAGGTTAAACAGTACGTTATATACACACGCTAGTTTCACTCAACTGATCAGGCTAAAATTCGAGTACTTTGATAACTTTGTTTAAAAATATAGACCCAAGGGGCAATAATTAAGTCTTCACCAAAAGTCAAACAAAACTGAAATACTTGAAGGCCGTTTTTATCGTTCTGTGTTAAACTCGTATGTTAAACATTTCAATCATATATCAAGTTATTTCTTAATTGAATGATGGCCAGAACTAATAAAAACAGTTTACAGAGGGAAAATCTTACACCTGCCCTTATTGCGAAGGTTATAGTGTATTCACCAGCGTTGTCTGTCTGTGCTTTATTTGTCTAGAAGAAGATAAAGTGTACTTGTCCATGGTGCGTTATTTCTATGGTTTAGATAGTATGTTATTATACCATGGTTTAGATAAGTAAATTGGACAGATAGCAGTTTATAATGAAAATGTCAGAATATAAAATATTCTAAGATTTTTTACAAAGAGGAAAAATTTGTAATTATTTCTGATTGTTTTAGCATTCAAAATGTATTTTAACATTTTGAATGCTAAAACAATCAGAAATAATTAAAAGTATACTTTTAAGAGGTAACAGTGTTAAAGAATATATAAAAGTGAGTATACACTCATGTACCTACTTATACATGAGTGTCATAGAATTTCAATAGGTAAATAGGTCCAAAAGTGATTAGTTTAGTATAATAACATATAAATAGAGTAAATTATGTCGTTCTGCACGGTAGAATACCGCACACACTTTGGTTAAATGTCACTAAGTCATAAAACGACAAGGTTTATTTTAATGTTTTGTGTTGTGTTATGTAAATTATTTTGCATAAGTACTATTGTATAGAATCATTTTATTTTTCCTAATTGAACAGACAGCTGTGCTGCTGGGGAGTTTGTTGCGCCACTTCTTCTTCCCAGCGAAAGCACTAGGAAGTGGTGAAGGGTGGGCGTTTTGTGGGACTGTCTTATGTAACTTTGACGTTCGAAAAGTGCTGATTCTCAGCCTAATTTGAATAAATGACTTTTGAATTTTGAATTTTGATCAGCACAAATAATATTCCGAAACAATAATGGCACTGACAGCTCTTAAACGTGGTTTAGATATGCTGATCGCGTTCAGTTTCATTGGTGAAATCCGCCCTAAGTGCCGTTCGATAGTTTCAACCGTGAGGTTTAAAGGACAATGACAAGAATCGGCTCGAATCATGTAGCGTCCGACAGACTTTTAATATTTATGATAACTTATAATATAAAACAGTAAGAATTATAGAGTATAAATAAAATCTGTAGAAGTACACCGTTTAAAAGTCATTTTAAATAGTTATTCAATTTTTCAACACGTTTCCTATCTGCAATTTGAATTAGAAATGTTACCAAAATAATATCGATACGAAATTGCACTTGCAAATCGATTGCATTAATATCACTATGAAACTACGTAAGTGAATTTATTACATTTAAAAATCGTAACTCGTAATCCTTAAAATATAATAAATAGTCATCATCATCTGCCTAGCCTTATCCCAACTACGTTGGGGTCAGCTTCCAGTCTAACCGGATGCAGCTGAATACCAGTATTTTATATGGAGCGACTGCCAGTATTTTATCTGACCTCCACAACCCAGTCATTGGGTGATACGATACCCCTTGGTAAGACTGGTTGTCAGAATTTCGGGCTTCTGACGACCCGTAACGACTGTCAAAGATCCACGAATGACAACCGGGACCAACGGCTTAACGTACTTTCCGAGGCACGGAGGAGTCTCGGTACGTAAATATGGTCACCCATCCACAGTCCAACCCCGGCAAGCGTAGCTTAACCTGATGGATCGACCCGTGCGGCAGTTATTACTTACCCACGAGCTCCTCAATATAATAAATAGTATTAAGTTATATTTTTGAATATATTTTATAACAATTTAAAATAAGTAATTCGATTTTCGATACAATTTAGAATATAAATTATTATAGTGCTGGCAGCACTTGTTTTTGTAGTTGTCATTGATGATTGTCAAAAAGTTTTACTACTTCTCCTGCGCGTTTTATCACGAGCGTCGAATTGATTACGTGTTTTTGAGTTTTGTGTTGTATATTGCTGTGTTTCTGGACTCCTATTTTTCTACCACTTACGACTACCTTGGCTGTTGAAACTGAACCTGAACCTGTATTACTCGCTGACCCGGCTCGCCCAACCGAACATCTGAACCTGCCTACTTGTTGACCCGGCTTTTCTCACACGGACGGACCTTAAGTCTACTAACCATGATTCGCTGCATTAATTGTGGAGTAAATGGCTTTCGAATGCGACGATACTCGTAAGAAACTGAGACTGAAGAGATTCTGATGAATAATAAATTGTTAAAAAGTATCCATGTGTTTTTTTTCCATACCTACATTCTAAAATAATGTAAGTATGTTATAATTATGTATATTTACTACGAAAAAATATGGTATGCGAGGATAATATGTGCCAAAAATCATTATTTAATTTATCATATAATAGTTTATTTGTTGTTATCGTTAAAATTAGAAGTATTAAGTGGACAACTTTAAAGAACTATAACTTTTTTTTGTGTACTTCTTATAGAAAAATAAATATACTATGAAATTCTAGAATTATTTTCCTTTTAAATGATATGTAGTTCATCTTTGTCGGTTCTGGCCGAGTCTTGAAGGACAACTTGGCATTCTCCTTTACTAGAAATTGTTTTCAAAAGTGATAATGCAATTTACAAGGTCAATACTAGATTCAGTCCTCAAAATACTTACAAACAAAAAACCTTTTTCTCAACATTCATCACAAAATTCTTTAATGTTAATGTAATGACTCAATTATAAAATTCCTGTAATTTTATTAAAAAGTGTCACAGTTAACGGCCGGTAGACAGAAAACCATAAAAAATTAAGTGCAATTTTCGCTCAAATATGACATTCCCTTCTGAGTTGTTAATGTTGGCGGAGAGTAAAAGTTAGCTGTGACCGTATAAATACTAAGTAAAAGTAATTGGTTGCATGCAACGTATACTTACAGAGATGTGCACAGCGAAATATTAAGTTTTTAATCCCAAATAGAGTTGTACCCTGTTTGCTGAAACTAACTTCTCGAAAATGGGCTTTATCAAAATATACCTAACTACTGACAATACATAACATTGTGAACATACAAGATAGTGTGAATCTCAAAATTAGTTCAAAATCCATGTTAAAAAAACAGGTTACTTTTTTAATTTCCTTTACGAAAACACACAAATGAGAAGCTTCCCTTTAAATATCCATCCAAAGAAAAAAATTAAGTAGAATCTTGACCAACTAATAGGGATGCAAGAAGTGCCAAAAGTATCGATCATAGTAAAAAAAAAATCAATATCGATTTCGATATATCTCAGAAAAAATATCGATGTGCCTGTGAAATTTTTTAAAAGTATTTGTATTTTATGAAGTTCAATTGTGTTTGTTTTTTATTCATACCAAACTGGAAAAAAACAACTTTTAACGCCCCTGAATTCCAGCGAAAACCGGTGAAATTCAGAGCCGTAAAAAGTAGTTTTAGTGAGCGGAGGCAATGGTGTTTCTATTGGAAATATATCGTATTTGATAATTTTCGATACTTGATATTTTATATGGATGATACGAAATAATAAATATCGCCTAAAAATATCGACATATCGAACAACAAATATCGATATTTTTCTACAAGCCTACAACTAAGTTTTCTTTGTGGATGTTCACTTGTTCCACCACTCTTTATTAGCTGAGTTTTATGAGAACCCGGCCCTCGCTGAATATATTTTTAACTAATTGTAAGATCCCTACAATCAAGGGATTCACAAAGAGGAAAAAAGTGAATAGACTATTAGCTGAAAAGGCCGGGAAGTGCCGCACAGGAAATTATAAGCACCATCTTACACAATATCTAAAGGAACTTCCGCCTTATTATCATCTGGGTTGTTTTTTTTTATAAATCGCACTGTACGTAAATGAATAAAACGATTCCAGTCGTTGATGAACAACTTTACGTGCTAACTTTTGGGGTGAGAGAAATTTCTTAGGAAACTTGCCCTCCCAACTTTTCGCATAGCGGGATGATTTTTTTTACAGAAACCCCGAAAATTATGGGCCAAGTGTTTATTATGTTAATGTGTATCGGGGTGAAGTAGCTGCTATTTTATTTATATCTAGTACCTATTTATGTTATGAATATCGTAGGTTGGGACGAACGTAGCTGTAGACATTATAAAGTGCAATTCAAACAATTATGGAACGAGCGCAATAGCAAAATGGCTTTCTGCTAATGATTTCATTATGCTACGTTTAGATGGACCCGCTCCGCTATCTCCATAATCCTTTCCATATCGTTGAGCGAGTTAGCTCGCACTTAGATCTCCACCTTTGCTTATTAGCGAGTCGTATCGAGGAAATTATGGAAATAACACTTAACTAAGGATTTCTAGGGTCGTTGCACATCGTTGAACATCTGAGGATTCTGAGGTAACGTGGTGCAAGTTAATTTAAAATATTCTGAGTGAGATTTCTGTCACTATTCATATTCTGAATTTTTCATTGAATATCGCGGTAACTCTATAATAGCTCGCTCAAAAACTTTTGTTTCGTGAAAACACCAATCAATTTTTCGATCGCTTTACTTGATGATCCGTGTTTTTATTTGACTTTGTATTTATTTTATAAAAGTGTATTTTGATCACTGGCGTTCATCAGTCTGTTTGCACTCAATCTTTGTTTCAAATTGAATTCAAACAGGGCTATTGATTTAATTTAGCAACGGATTTTATTTCATTTACTTTTGAAATCAGGAAAGCCTGGTATCATTTGATTTTAATATTTATACTTACAATTGATTTATTCTACTCCGAAAAAAAAAATGTATTTATATTTTTAGTAGGTATAAACCAAGTTACTAATAGTAGATTATGCACCGAGGGGCTAAAGTTGTGTCTTATGTCACGGGCGTCATATTGAATCTCGAGCGCAATGAAGGATTCGGGATTTAACTCATGAGCGAAGCGAGGGAGTTAATACAAGAATCCTGAATGCAGCGAGGGATTCAAGCTAGCCCAAGGCAAAGACTTGAAGATATAGGTTAAGGTTGCTTGACATATAATATGAAATTTTCGAGCAGGTGGTGTGAAAAAAATATAAGTGCAATGTTGATTTTTACTATTTTATTAAAACAAGCAACACTCGAGGGCGAGAATAACTGCAAAATATCCTCATGAATTTTCCGCATGCCCAACTTTCCATAAGAGATTGTCTTGGGAAACCACAAAGAAAGCAGAAAAGCCGTATACTTTAGAACAACCTGTAACAGCTCCTCCTGAAAACCGTAAAAGAACGGCAAACAAACTAGTGGCGACTGCCAATTGATCGATAATGGTTGGGACAGAAGCTCAAATACTCGTAGGTGTATTGTGGTCGAAACACGCGGAACAAATCTGTGTGTTGAACTAAAGCTATAACTCACAGCTCACCGATATTTATAGCCTAGTTGTGAAGCTTAACACGTTCGTATGTTTGCAGCAACTATAATAAATTCTGAACAAATATCCTCGTATTTTCAATTACACGTCGTGGCGTCAGTGCGTTTTTAACTTAACAGGACTTTAATTAAGGAAACTACTTCAGCTCGCACTGTGAATGTTTGAAGTTTTATTACTTACGAACTACTGCACGTCCGGGTAATCGCTCGGTTTATATAAGTGATTGTAATATATTCAGGACTCAGCTCCTGAGAAATGTACACTGCGATGGATAAAGTATTTTGTGATGTAAAAACAAAAGCTTATGATCAGATAAAATAAGTTAATGTTAATGATCTGGTAAAGTAACTGAGCATAATATAGTGAGCATAATATAGTAATTTATTTTGTTTTGTTTGTGTAAGAAGATTTTATTTTATTTGTGTTATTTGTGTTTTTTTTTACTTTTCACGTAGTTTTAGCTAGTGAAGATTGTTAATGGCAATTGTAAGCGCTAATATTATTCATTATCTATCTATATAGATATTAGAATGTTAGCTTTCTGAAGAACTACAATCAATTATTTATTTTTTTGTAAATTTTGACGTTCAAAAGTGCCTTTTTTGTGCCTAATTGAAATACATTATTTGACTTTGACTTTGAATAAATATAATCATACATACATACATACATAAACTCACGCCTTCTTCCCATGGGGGTAGGCAGAAACTACAGAATGCCACCTGCTACGATCCTTACATACTCCTTTTGCCTCGTTTACGTTCATACATCTGGTCATACACGCACGCCAGTTGCGAGTACTACGCACCTGTCCTTTCTGAAGAACATCACCAATAAGGTCAGTATATGTCCTCCTAGGGCGTCCCCTCCCGGTGTTTCCATTCACATCTGCCTTGTAAATACATTTTGTTAGTCGCCTTTCATTCATCCTCTCAACATGACCAAACCAACTCAGCATACCCTTTTCAATTTTTGTCACTACATCTTCTTTTAACTCACACCGTTGTCTTATCACATCATTTCTCAGCCTATCATTCATAGTTAGACCACACATGCTTCGCAAGGAACGCATTTCCACAGCATTTATCCTACTTTCATGCTTCTTATGCCACACCCAGCATTCACTTCCATACATAAGCGTGGGCACCAGCACACCACTGTGAACAGCCAGTCGAGCCTTTTTGGACATCAACTGGTTGGTCACAATCGCATGTATAGCACCATTCACTTTATTTCCCGCATTTACTCTCCTTTCCACATCTTCATCAATCTTCCCATCCCTTGTAAACAGACTCCCCAAGTATACAAACTCACTTACTTGCTCCACATTCTTTTTATTTATTTTCATATCACACACCGATACATCCTCTCCTCTTTCAAAAACCATGACCTTCGTCTTATTCACATTTATATTCATCCCTTTCCTCTTACATGCTTCATCCATCACAGTCACCATGTCTTGCAACTGTTCTGCTGACGATGCAAGTAGAACTTGATCATCTGCGTAGAGAAGGCATTTGACAGGCAACTCATTCATCCACAATCCGCACTCACCCTCTTTCAAATCTGTCAGACAACTATCCATGTACAAGTTGAAGAGCCACGGTGACGCTACACAACCCTGTCTAACACCCCTCGAGATGCAGAACCATTTCGTGTAAGCCCCATTTATCCTAACACAGGCACTGGAATCCTTGTATAAAGATTTCAGTGCCCGTACCAAGTGCCAGTCCACCCCGTACATGGATAGTGTTGACCACAGTTCTTCCCTCCACACACTGTCGTAGGCCTTCTCCAAATCAACGAAAGCACAATAGACTTTCTTGTGCTTTGCCAGATGTTTTTCGGCTATGCACCTTAAGGAGAAGATCTGATCCATACAGCCCATTCCCTCTCTAAATCCTGCCTGCACATCCCATATTTTCTCATCTGTCACTCACATAAATATAATCAATAAATAATGATTTATATCATTCATCAAAATCGGTTCTGCCGTTTCTTAATTACGAGGGTACATAGAGACGGACATACACACATACATATATACAGGTCAAACACATACCTAACCCTCCTTTATTGGCCTCGACACAGTCGGATAAAAAGTACACCGTCTGGTGTACTTTTGCAGATAATACAATTAATAATGTTTGTTCTGTTTTCCAAACTCCTAATACAGAGCGTTAGTTATTTACTTATCTCGTGTAATCACGTTTACTGTGATTTCTCAACGGCATCTTTACGAGAAATTATCTAGTGGCCAGGTGTTAAATACAGGGTATATTGTCTACGCAGATACAATAAGTGATTTTACTAAAAGCCTCTAAGTATTTCTCGATATTACTGTGGTGCTTGAGAAAAAGGAAAAAAGAAAACGTTTTTTATTTTCGCACTAACGTTAAGGTATTTTCTTTTTTAATATTAAATACGTAAAAGTTATACATTTTCAAGAGTTTGTTTTACTTTATTTATTTATTTATTTAAACTTTTCACACTTATAAAAGTACAAAGGCGGACTTAATGCCTTAGGCATTCTCTACCAGTCAACCAAGGGTAGTGAAGAGATTAGATGGCAGGTGCTCTGTTTGAGAGGAACAAAGAAAAATCATTTTTTATTAAAATATATCATTATAAATAATTATATTACACACACATACATACATATTTTATAAAATATATACCTATATTATATATATATACATTATACAAATTCAAGGGAGAGGTGTTGAGATGACTCTACTCTATTTATTTTGATAAAAAACTCTGTAGTTTCCGCTTAAATGCATACCGACTGGTCGCCGTCCTGATATCAAGAGGAAGCGCATTCCATAGAAGAATGGACTGAATATGAAAGGAAGAATGAACAAAGTCAGAAGTATGAGAAGGACAAAGTAAGAGAAGATTGTTAGAAGAACGCAGATTCTTAGTGTGTGACGAACATAGATATTGGAAGTGAGACATGAGATAAGAAGGAGGAGTGGGAGAGTTAAGAAGGGAGAAAAGCGTGGTCAAAGCGCGCAAACTCCTTCTTTGGCGAATGGACATCCATTTGAGCTCAGACCTATAGCTCGACACATGATCATATTTCCTGAGGTTGAATATGAACCGGATACAATTGTTGAGCAGTCTGTCGAGCTTATCCAGCAAAACTGAATTCAGGTCAAAGTAGCATACGTCACCATAGTCGATTATAGGGAAAATCAAAGTCTGCACAAGCATAGTTTACGTCTTAGCAGGTAAAAAGTTTCTCAGACGATACAGAGATCGCAGAGTACCGTTGACCCTTTGACTAACACTAGAGACCTGGCGTTGCCAGCCAAGCGTCAAGTCAAGATGCAAACCGAGATCTTTCACAGTAGAGGTAAAGGGTATGACGTTCCCATTGAAAATAAGAGGAGGAAGAGAGCTAAGCGTCACCCTACCAATCATGCGTGAGCTCCCAATTACAATGGCCTGACACTTTGAGGGGTTTACTGACACCCCAAAACTATCAGACCACGTTTTGATGGCATCTAGATCTCTGTTTACATCAGCTATAGCTTCCGACAAATCTTCAACCCGCCCAGCTGTATATAATTGAAGATCATCGGCATAAAGATGATACGAACACCGAAGACAATGAGTTATAAAATTAATGAAGATGGAAAATAACAATGGAGAGAGAATACCGCCTTGCGGAACACCAGCATCCAGGTCACGCCAACTCGACGAGCGCTCATCAACGCGAACCGACTGCTGACGTCCCCGAAGATAAGAAAAGAACCACTCGAGAGCCTCGGGCGAAACCATAAGATGAGAGAGGATAGAAAGAAGAATATCGTGACTGACAGCGTTAAAGGCATTGGAGAAATCAATTAATACCAAAACGGTAACCTTAATATCCTCCATCGCTTCTCTAACGTCACCAGTCACTTTAAGGAGAGCGGAGGCTATACTGTGCCCGGGCCTGAAGCCAGACTGAAAAGAGCTAACAAGGTTGTTCCGGTGAACAAACCTTGTAAACTGCTTGTGTACGCAGGCTTCGAGCACTTTAGACAGGAATGGGAGAATGGAAATGGGTCGAAAGTGACTGGGTAGAGAGGGATTTGAAATTTTTGGGAGTGGACGTACATAGGCCATACGCCACAGGGATGGGAATTGTCCGGAATCAAGAGAAAAGTTGATGATATGGGTAATTGGAGGTAGAAGGATAGGATAGGATATTATCAAAATAATGGTAAATAACATAAACAACGTGCCTACATAATTATTTGAAACATTTCAGAACTCAATCTACCTACTAACTCGTGCGTAAACATGTTTCAAAATCTACATAAAACCGTTTATATTAAGTGCTCAAAACATAATAAGCAATTTGCTGTCAAATTATTTAATAGAATTGTATGAGCACTTTCACTGAACTTATCAAACCTTATTAAAACCTAACCTACTCAACAAGGCACCAAAACTTAACTTATTTACCTACATAAAAGCCAAGAATATTTATTTTCTAATATTCTATTTAGAATTAAAAAAAGGCCCTTTTATGCTTACAATATAGAAGTCAAGTACCTAAGTATTCTCCCCATCATACATTTAAAACAAGTGGCCGCGGGTAACACGCATGGTAATACGTAGTACAAAGAATTGATTTACTGCTCAACTTACCGGAAGGCACCAACTTCCCCAGCTGAGGGAAATCATGAACGGTAACTTCTCCATATAAGAATTTCAAACTATGTTATGCACTAGATATAGCAGCTGCTGAGTTCGCATTTATTCGCTACTTACTTCAAATCCTCGGATGGATTTCAGTGAAGTAAAAAATTCAGGAATATAAAATATTTTTCGTGGATACTTTTAAATTTTTGACGATAGTTGGGAATAGGTATAGAGATGAAAATGTAGCACTTGAGATGGATTTTTGGCGAAAACTATTGGCCACTTTTTTTGGCACTGCAAAAGACTTAACAACAATATCACCATAATCAATTTACAACGATGGGTTCAATTAACCTAACCCATAAGCTCAAGTACCTACTACGCTAAAGTTTCAAAATAGCCACCAATTTATTTAACGCAAATTACCAAAAGCTTCTTAAAAATAAAAGCTAATAATCATACTCAAACTCGCTCTAAAACATAACAGAACAAATTACCCTGAAAAATTCCGCAGCGAAAATTTAATAGGGGAAAAAATATTCACATTTTTCGGCGTACAATCAGAAGGAATTACGTGAAGCTATTCATCGGACCATGCTTAGTATTCCATCACTAATCACGGCGCTTCAGAGGGGAGGCTTCAAATACTTCATTAGCCAGTTTCACGCCCCCCACCTCTCCCCATTTAAAGGATAGCGCTGATGAGCAACATAATCTGAATTTTGACGATTTGTAAATAAAATCTTTTCACAATTGAGTTTGGGAGGGGGTAAAAACATTCTTGTATTCACGGCACGTTGAGAGCTTTAATGCGATTTTTATTTAGTTTTTTTACTGAGTTTATTATGTTTTATAGAAACTTTTGAAATGGTATTCGTACCTACAGTTATATTGACTACATTCATGTTCTAGTACTCTAACTAAAATACAGTAGTTCCGAAGACTACACCTTACATTCCAACTCACAAATGTTACACGTCATGCTCCCCAGCAACCCCGTCACCTGTTTATCCATTTATACCCAATATGTATCTACCCTCAAACTTACAGAAAACTTTTTTCCACGATTCAATATTGAAGAATGTAAAAAAACAACAAAAATAGAAAGATTTTAGAAAATAAAAGCATATTGAGGGTAAACAGTTAAAAGAAACGAACCAAGAATTCATCATGATGACATTGCAGTACCTATTATTCAATCCTAGTGTGAACGATAACAGGTAAAGGGAAATATTTATAGTTTTCAATTATAATGTACCAATAGTTATGCGTAGGTAATTATTACTTACATAGTTTTTATTTTCAATTATTAACTTTACAACGCTTGACAATTTAATGTGTGCAAAGTTTATACTTACACTATGCTATGTATTTTTGCTCAGGCGCTTATATCAATAGCCCAACCAATAAACTTGACATAACTAGTCACAGCTTGCCTATTTAAACAGTAGAACTATTTTCAGACACTCCTTTGTTAATACAATAAGCATCTACGTAAGTTTCTTCATATTTTAACTTCGGCTTGCTGGAGAGATGCTCTACAGCAACATAAAAATGAATTTTCTGTACTCTTAACCTTTCAAGATACTTTAAGTATATACAAATTGAGTACATATTGGGCACAAAATATAAAAAGACACTTTGACGTTCAAAAGTGCATTTTTTGTGCCTAATTGAAATAAATTATTTGACTTTGACTTTTTGACTATAAAATAATAAATGGAAAAAAAACAGCTGATGGGGTTGCTAGGGAGCATGACGTAATGTTACCTCTTAATTATATTATTATTATATTACTAGCCTCCGCCTTCGGCTTCACCCGCGTGATATTTTTATAAATTATAGCCTATGTTGCTCAATGATAATATAGCATTCTGCTGGTGAAGATTTTTTTTAAATCGGTCCAGTCGTTTTTGAGTTTATTCATTACAAACAAAAATCCAAATATTTGATCTTTATAATGTTAGTGTAGATTATAAATTGTAGACCAAATCCGTAGAATTTTCAAAAATAGCTTAAGTCTGGTTCAGGCTTATAGCCTAGATTCAACCTCGCACAACATACACCCCATTCATCAGACTTTTCTCAACTGTCCGCTCAACAGAACGACCATCGGTGCCAGTCACACGGGACTATGCTTATGTGTGACATTCGACGCCAACTAGACCAAAGCTCGTATAATACAGCGAATAGTTTGGGCCAACGAAGTCCTACAAAGCACAAAGCAACGCAGGTCGCGGGCAAAGTGAATAGCACTTTGCCCGCAGCTTCGCTCCCGTGGTCTTTCCCGCGGGACCCGTTATTTTTCGCGGGATAAAAAGTAGCCTATGTTACTCCCTGAAAGCTAAGCTTTCTAATGGTAAAAGAATTTTTCAAATCGGTCCAGCAGTTTCGGAGCCTATTCAATACAAACAAACAATCAAATCCTTCCTCTTTATAATATTAGTATAGATTACTATAGGTACATATTTGTTGTCAGTCACTTACAAAATATTGGTCAAAATTAGTCAAATATTTGCTAACGCAGCATCTATTAGTTGTATATCATGATTTGTTTTATGCTGAAATGTGTTTATTTTACACCAAACGGTTACTAAAATATAGTGTGATTTTCTGTGTTTTACTGCATATTCATAGTGGTATATTCCATACTCATCATATTTTCATACTCAGAAAAGTCTGGTTACTCTAGGAATGACGCTAAAAAGCTATCGGTCACTGTTTGTCCTAATACATTGTGCATTATGTAAAAAAGAACGAAAATACTTTATAATAGAGTACCTACACACATAAATAACTTACGCTTTAAAAAAACACCGCATAAATAGAGTAGGAACAATAACGTCTAGATGTTCATGAATCAAGAACTACTTACCTACATAAGATATTGTTCAATTATTTCTAAAGGATATCAAGACTAAAATCTAGAATGCAGGTTAGTTGATCCTAACGTATTCCGCTGAATGTGATTTTTTCAACAATAAATCGATTTACAGATTTGTAACTTCAGACACATTGGACCTATTACCTCCTTACAAGTAGAGAACAAAATGTAAGTAACTATTGTATCTGAAAATCACAATGCATGTGTGTCAAGGCCTTAACTCGACACAGTGCGTGAGGCTTACATATTTGATGCAAATAAATCTGGTTGTCTGCGCGCCTTCTAATTAAGAATGAATCTCCTAATTGGCAAACAGAGATTTCCATCTGTGTATTTTTTGGAACAGATTGATCTCTAGGCACCAATAAGTGGTATTATCAGTATTTTAAGATATCGACGTACCTAAGCAAAATATATTTCCCAGTTAATTAAATATTGTTGACTCAGTGAAAAGTTCGTGTACGTATTACTCAGATCTGCCAACTCCATCGGAGAATAATAGGCGTGATGTTATGTTTGAAATCATAGACGAGCGCCAGTTAACCATCAACGAGTATCCTTAATACTTTAAGTTTCAAGTTGTTTATAAACAAAGCCTACCATGGCAAGTTTCAATATGTATTGAGTAGGTATATAGGTAATTCTTGAAAAGAAAATATTAATTTTTTTCGTGTGTTTTTGAAAAAACCCCGATATTTTTTTCATGCGTGACATGCATGAACTCCATCTTGGAGAAGGACATAGGGTATTTTTTGTCTTAAAAATAATCCGAAAGGGGGTGAAAGTTGCAGTATAGGGGATGAAAGTTTGTATGGAAAGCCCAGCATTTCTTAAGTTAGAGATATGAAAATTAAAATGTATGCTTTTGGTAAAATCATCCCCCAAAGGGGTAAAATAGGGATGATTTTAAAATTCACATGTCTTATTATCAAGATATTTAAGAGTTTGGAAATATAGTCATATTTTAGATTAATATTTTCTTTATTTCATTAAAATCCGCTCACTCTGTCAAAAGTTGTTTTCAATTTAAAGTCATAAACTAACGTTTTTAACATGTATATATTACGTGGTCCATGGCGGCACTAGAGTAGGTATTACAAAGGTGAAAATAATAGTAAAATGAATAATTAGTTGATTGACTTTAATTGATTGATTAGAAAATTGTTGTTTATTTGTGGCAACTAGCCCCAATTATGATTTAAAGCATATAATCATATAAACCCCTTTTTTTTTTACCGTACAAGTGTGAGTAGAACTTGCGCCCTGAGGGTTCCGTCTCAAAGCTGTTATGAGTGTACTTGCTCGGCTGCCCGAATTACCTTTCCAATTGAAAAAAAAACTTTTAATAGAGTGGAAAGTACCGATTTGAATGAAATACAGACTAATAATGTTATTTCAAGACATGGCTTATGAATTTTGGATTCCAGATTGAAGAACAAACTTAACTTTGCAGTTCATATTTAACCATAAATTACCAATTTGCGGATTTTTTTTACTTGAATTTGCTTTTCGCCAAACTTCATGCTGCTGGGCCAACGGGAAGTACCAAATAGGCTTTGGTTTATTTGCGAGTGACAAAATATAGCCGTATTTTTTTATTGCGTTGACTTGGAAGTTTGGTTTTCACAACAGATCCAAGGAACAGTAGATTTAAGTTTTTGATATCTATTTCAACTTGATGCCTCCAAGCGTTCCTGAGAAAAAGGGTCTTAACTACTCTTGACAGACAACGAAGTCATCCTTTAACGGTTTAAATTTTTCTTTAATAGGTACGGAACTAACGGCTGAACGGATTTAGAATAAAGGCATACGGATAGGACATGCCCTAGGTTAGGACATAGGATACTCTGAATCACAGTAGTACGTCCCTGTGGGATATTTTCCAACCTTTACGCGGACGAAGCCGCGGGCAAAAGCTAGTATAATATTAGAAATGCTAAAGTGAATTTGTTTGTTTGTTACGCGCTCACGCTAAAACGGCTGAACAGATTTGGATTAAATTTGGCACATGAGTAGAAAATGGCCTAGATTAGGGATACCTATAGGATACTTTTATCCCGATATTCCCACGGGATCGCAACCACTTGGCGCAGCTAGTTCTCAATAAAATAATGTCAAGGCACAAAAAAAGTCCCTATATTTTTGGAGATATTAATGAATGAATAACGCACCGAGTGACAAACAGTTTTTTTTTTTTTAAAAATCAGCTTTATTGTAAAAGAAAAAAATGAAATTTTATTTGATATAACATACCTTATCTTTTTATTACTATCAGAATCGCTCCTATAAAGATATTTTGCGTAAAATTTAGGTATACATGCGTTAGCGTAATATTATCTACGTACTACGAGTAACAATCTAGAGAAATCATCATAATAAGAAATATTCTTCTTGATGAGATCTTTCCATTGGCATATATTAATGCTATTGGGCTTCAGGGCAGAATCGCCCATTCTCCTTTCGGAGAACTAGAAATTACGACTAACCTTACCAAAACTAGTACCCTAACTACTCAACACATTTTCGTAAACGATTACGACTAATCTGTTTTATTTTGACAGTGCAACAAAATTCATTGCATAATTACGTTGTTGAGCAGTTTTTTTTTCGAATTTTTGAATCAATGGATTAGCAATCTGTTCCAAAACGATTCAGATTCTAATTGATCGTGTATTACGCAAATACAGGGTACAGGGCTTATACTCCCTCCAGCGTACCGGGCATGAATGCCGAATCTGCCGCGGGAGGGATGGGTAGCATTACACACTGCCTGTGTTTAATGACGAAAGATACACTACTCGCAAAAAAAAATGTTTGATTGATATAAAACATTGTTTTTTATAAATGTATTTGATCTTATAATTTTACATAAATGTATTTTTTGATCTTATAATTTTATTTTGAAAATACATTAGTCGCTCGTTTTGGCCGCCTGAATTTATAAATTACGACACCAAGATTAAGTGTTTGGAAAAGGAGGTGAATGGCGATTCGCGTGATGTTTTGTGATTGCTTTGTTTTAGAGAGGTTTATGCATTAATTGAATAATGCGACTTCAAGTTTATCCCATGAAAACTTTTCAGAAAAACAGTCTCGGTGATAAACTGTTTTCAGAAAAAAAAAATTGCCGCGGGAAAGTGATTTTTGGCCAGAACGCAGAAACACCCACCTACTCAAAGTACTCAAGCGAGTACCTAATTACTTCAAGGAGGAGTTGTATCCTAGCCTTCATAGCAACCATGATATTACATTTCACTTCTTAGAATTAAACTTAAGGAGAGATTAAGTTATAGTAGGCAAAAGATATTATATTCCCTAGGAAAGCTCTCCAGATTTTCAGGAACATTTAAACTGGACAGTCAGTTTCAGCTTTCCGTTTTTTGTTTCAGTGAATTTGTGACATGCGGTACTGCATCGGGATGCCGAAACAATATTCAAGTAAAATGGACACAAAATAGAAGTTAAAAGTTAAAACAGCTGTAATTTTTTTATAGTTAATTACGTGGGAAAAAAACTCAATAAGCAGAACTGAACAATGAAGCAGGCCATGTCTAAATATTTGTTCAAGGTGAACCTGAAATGTAGCAAATCAATCGCGGAGCCATTGTACTGAAGGGCTATAATGACCACATTGAGCAATTCCTCTAAAAGCGATTCATATCCCGAATTCCCAGCAGATCATAGCTATTAATCCTCTAATCTTCTTCATACTCATTTCATTTCATATCAGAATCATATTTGGTAAAGGTTGTCGCGGTTTTTTTTTACAGTTTTATCAAATTTATTTGTTATTTTACCCTGGGCCAGTCGAAGCCATATTGCATTCCTGGAAAAACTTTGTAGCTACTCTTCCCTTTACCAAACGGAGAAAAAATGCTGAATCTAAATTTAAAAATTTGAATCGATGTGGAAATCCTAAAAGTACCTATAATATATAACATACACCACAAAATAATCCTCAAACAACACAATACAATCTGTTAACTAATTACACAACATAATAAGTATAATTCATAATAATAAATTTAAAATGACCAAATACAAAATACAATACACATTTCGATCAACTATCAGGATTTGACACAAACTCTAATTAACATTATTGTAAAGCTTCACAAATGTACTAATTATGATTTCATGTACAATATTTGTTTACTTAGTTTGCAGAGATTGCTTTACAGTAAACGGTAGAAACATTCCTCGTTTCATATGAAAATTAAACTTACGATTGTTGGTAAAAGTCCTAAATAATGAGGAGATGACAATACAACAATAAAATGAAAACACTGGCAATACTAATGCATAGGAGTATTTAGGAACTATCAAATAAATCATAAATCAATCTGCCTAGCCTTTTCCCAACTATGTTGGGGTTGGCTTGCAGTCTAACCGGATGCAACTGAATACCAGTATTTTACATGGAGCGACTGCTTATCTCACCTTCATAACCCAGTACTACGATACCCCTTGGTAAGACTGGTTGCCAGACGGGCTTCTGACGACCAGTAACGACTGTCAAAGATCCAATAATGACAGCCGGGACCAACGGCTTAACGTGCTTTCCGAGGCATGGAGGGTTCTTGGTATGTAAAGATGCTCATCCATCCACGGACCAACCGTGAAAAGCGTGGCTTAACCTGATCGATCGACTCGTGTGGCTGTTATTACTTAGCCACGAACTCTTCAAATAACATTGAAATTAAAAAAGTTTTAATCTAACAAACTAAATAATAGTGATATACCGAAATATTATCCAAACTACGAACGTCATTAAATTTTAGCAGTTTAATTAATTGTCCTATTGTCTATCCACCTTGTAGAAACTTAGGCAAGAGAAAAGAGATTCTGAATTATATAAAGACAATTTTGATTAATAATGAACCCACTTAGACTGAATGTATATTTAGATGAAAAAACCAGCAAAGTGCGTGTTGGACCACGCACATTGAAGGGTTCTGTAGTTGGGATGAATTAATCCCAATAATAAACTTAACATTTTAGTTGAAATACATGTTCTCGCATACGGAATGAAAGGGACAACATGTTTTTTAAACTGCAAATTTAAATTAAAAAGAAAGAAAGAAAAGAAAAAAAAAATGTTTATTCTGCACAAACAAAACGCACATTTAAAGAGGAAAAATAATACATAAAATATACAAATACAAAAGTAGCCAAAAGCCTCGTATTCAACCAATAAATAAAAGTTTGAAAATGTTGTTCCTTGGTTGATGTCAACGCCACGGACCAAAGACAATATTACGTACTCTGTGGTTGCGACATTGGCAAATGACTACAAAAACAAAATGCCGATTGCAAAGTTAACTACTTTTGTAAAAAATAATCAGAAAAATTAAGCTGTGCGTCTCGTATGTGCAAGAACAGGTCATTGCTCAGCGAAATGCAAAAAGCATGCATGCATGAAGTTGGTCGATTATTATAACGAGTAATAATCGACCAACTTCATGCATGCATGCTTACCTCCTACTTAGCTGGGATAAGTTTCCTTTTAACTTCGTTATATATACTACTGCTGTGATTTTTTCAAATCCAAGTACAACTATTTAGCTGGCAGCCCCCCCCCCCCTGCCAGCTAAATGGTTGTAAAGCTAGACTTAATATTTCAAACTCAAAGCATTTATTTCAATTAAACCATTTACAGGCACTTTTGAATTGTCAAGGGGTCGGCCAGTCAAAAATATGAAGGTCCATTCCAGAGCGTAGTAGGTACCTATGGAGAAGAACGGGCAAGAAACTCCACGGACACTTTTAAAATTGAAATTGATACAAAATATTGTTTACATCAATTATGCATGAGAGAATAATGTAGAAAGACGTGCACGTTCGTAAAACCGTCCGTAATAAAAAGAAAAAAATAAGGAATCATTGAAAAACTTAAAATTAATTAAAATAAGCCATGGCAGCTAAGAGATGACCAGTCCCAACTGACGGCGCCCGTTCACGAACATGACGCATGGATCAGCACCATTCAGCTCAACCATTTTGAAGGGAGCTAAATGATCCAACACACGCGCCACCATCAGCGAGACATTTGAGTGAGCATGACATACTCACAGCCGCCAGGGCACATTCAAGTCAATGAAATACTACATATTGCCCGGTAAATGGTAGCTCTTTAGTACATAGTACTCACACCTGTGCTATGCAATTATCTAGTACAAAGGAAATTGAGTTTATACAATACAAAGATGGTCTTACAATCTTCAGCAGCTCCAACAGTATTTTCAAAATGTTAATCAATTAGTTGTGGTTGTGGAACAGGACCAGTAATTTTTCACAAAAAAAAATAACAAACGGATCCCTGATTGAAAAATGTTTTTCACACACCTACAATATTTTTGAACGACCTTTCCAGCAACACCCCACACCATGGGATAGACCAGAAAAAAAACACATTCCCACTTTACGCGTAGGGGATGTACCCCAATTATTTATTTTTTTACCCCTGTCGTCAGCGTGATTAATATGTATACCCATGCCAAATAACAGTTTTCTAGTACTAACCGTCTCTAAGTCGTGGACAAACGGACAGACAGACAGACATACGGACATGGCGAAATTATAATGGTCCCTCGTTTACTACGGAACCCTTAAAAGGGTAAACGGGACGCAATCTAAATTCAGAAAAGTCTTCAGGCTGAATATAAAAGGTAGAATGCTTAATAAAACCTTGTGTAGTCCTCAAAAATAATGCCTATTTTATTCTTTAATTGGCCATCAATGAATAGAGAATTGAAGTGGATATGTATTGTGTCATGGAACATTTAAATATAAATGCTTTTGACTGATTTCAGCCAAGCAATCAATTCTAGATTCCATTGTGTGCCTTCACAATGAAAATAACTAAAATAATTTTATAAATGTATTGTTTACTTAAGTAACTAAAACGTAACTCTAATTTTGAGGTAAAACAAACAAAAACTAATAAAATATAGCCATTCATTTTCCAAAAATTATTTAGACAGTTGAAATTGTTTTATGTTTAGCGGTTAAAACTAAATCTAATTAATGTGAAATGCGAATTAAACATGGACATTATTAATGTAAACAACGTTATTAAGCGAAAAGCGGAATCACAAATATTTTACTGTCGTCATTAGGATTTGGAGCCGCTAATTAAATTAGATTCAACGCTCAGCTGGTGGAAGACATATTACTCCTTTAATAAATCTAAAGGTATTGATTTAACTAGATTCCTCGTAAAATAAATGGAATTAGTATCAAACTCTATATTTCTGAAGGCATAGCGAAACTTGATTTATTAAACTCCAACTGTCCATTACCTAAAAATTGAACTTCAAACAGCCTTACCTAGCATTTCTAGAAACTTTGACTCATTAAATTTATAATTTGTTGGACATTTTCGAAAACTTTGTTGCTTCTATTTCGGTTTATCGAATGAAAATTTAATCAATTTCGAAAGAAGTGTTCATTTTTTTTGTCTTCTAGCACTTTTTTTAAATGTTTATTTAAAGATAAACATACACGCATCAAGCTAAACACAGGGTGCGGGCGGGAGTGAACCAAGCTTTTTAATTTAATGTTCTATTGGACCCTTTCCTTGGATTTCCTTGATGCAGGCAGGTTTTCCATTTATTCGAACCATTAAAAAATATCACAACAGTTTTCCTCAGCCAAGCCCATTTTCCGAAGTATTTTAATATACTTAATAGTTTTTTGTTATTTTAAATCCAATATATATTGCGTACGTTTTATTACCTACCAGACAAAAGTATATTCGTTTATTATTGGAGTCGTTTTCAGACTATAATACGAGTATTGCTAAGCCGCTCTATAGCGGGATCAAGCCATAAGCGATAGGATTCAATTACCATTAAAATTGACTTCAGCTCCCAACCGGCCAATTTTTCATCTTCCTACGTTGCTCGTTCGATTCTCTTTTCATGAATTTAAACGAAGCAGCAACAAGTAGTTGCAGCAATTCAGTTTTGAATATTTTTTCAATCAGTACTGGCCAGAATTGATAGTTGATTAATCTGGGTTGAATAAGAGGATTACAAAATGAGACAAGTATTACAAAATGAGACAAGTAGATGATCTCATAACATCCTGAAGATCGCAAAAAGACAAAGAGTGTATGATACTTACTAGGAACGATCACCTTTCTAAAGCATTCTACAATAGTTGTATTCTTAGAAGTGAAGCTTAAATGCGACGAAAGACACAGCTGAACAATTTAAAATACAAATACACTCAAAAAAAATCTAAATTCAAACCAACATCCCAAAGAAAACATAAAACAACCACATAATAGAAATATACGAGTACGTGTACCAACACAAATAAAATATAATGTACTACCAAGAACCTCATACATCCTGATTTGTGTGCGAGTTTCTTCCAAATCTGTCTCAGTGATCCAGGCAATACTTATACCGTACATTAAGGAATGGCCGTTAGGAAGAGCACAAATCTTGAAGTCGATTACCATAAACAACGATAAAACGGAGATATCTGAATAAAGAAAACAGAGTAATAACATAATTCGCTGCTCGCATCATTGCATTATGATGGAACCCCACACCATACTAGGAAAAGCCGTATCCTGGATCGGACCTGTGTGATGGGAAAAAAAATCTTTCTTTATAATTTTCCTATAGATTTCTGCTGATGTGTTTATTTATGATAGACTTTTTCATCGAAAGTAACAAATTTTCTGCAGTATCACAATATTCTTATCTCTATTTTTAGACTCCGGAGAGTGTTCTTCAGATCTCAACAGTGATATAAAATCACTCCTCAGCAGAAGTACTTTCTGTACAACTATGTATATTAAAGGCACTATTTTTACGATAGAGATTTCCTTGGGACTTTTCCTTTTAGAAAATTGTATACATCGAATGCCAAATATTAGTGTTTACGATTCCACTATTTCAACCACAACGATTTACGTAATCCCAGCTGTCTTTAGACAGCCTTATTCCTAAAAGTTCTGCTGTAGTACCTTTCTACATATTATTGTGGAATAAAGAAATGATATTTCTGGGCGTAATGTCATGTATTTTACTCCACGCGATTTAATCTCTTAACACATGATGCCTACGAAGAAATTAACCCCTTCATACAAACATTTATTTATCAAGTCTATCATGTAACACATCTTGCAAGGGAAATAACACCAGCCCTACACTTGCACCACCTCAGAAGTAGGTAATAGTTGCAACCAGCAGTTTCATTCTGTTGAAGCCGATTACGAGTTTCCTTAACTCTTACAATGTCGTGCAATAAGAGACTTCACTTGAATTCAACACGTGAGATCGTTCAGAAACATTGTTACAATATACGCTAACACGGACTTGCCGCCCCGTACCCTAATATTTAATAAAGCTTCCGAAAATGGAATTGCGATTTCAAAGAAGATTACAAGTAAGATTACGTTTGTATTACCGAAGTTTACGCTGGTTCCGAAGTATTGTAGTTCGTTTTTTGTCGCGGAATGTTTGTGCTTAAGAGGGTTTTTAAAGTCTCTTTGTTTTTATACACTTTGGGATGGTAACGAACATTGAATGTAATTGCAGGCCCAAAAGCGTCAGAGGCATGAGTATTTTCAGTGCATAAGGCCACCCGCCGGTTTATTACCTTCATTATTAAAATGCTGAAAATGAATCACTATTTGGGTTCGTTCTTTTTCTTCGTTCGTTTTTGATCTGATGATATAGTTTGGAGATGTGTGATAGCAAATTACTACCTATTCAGTTGGTGGATTGGCAAACTAAAAAAAACAGAATTTTAATCAATTTAATTGCAAGTTCGAAAAAATCTTCTATTGGATTGTACTTCTTCGTCAGAGCCAATTTCGAAATTCCTAACCCATTTTAACCTAAAAGCTTCTCTACAATATAGTGAACCTTGTATTTATTAACTTAAGTTAACTTAATTTAGAAACGACACCCTGGTTTTACTAGCAGCGCCTTTCCACTTAGCTGCAGTCAAACTTCATTGGATATTGAGCTATTATACCTGCTCTGTTGAGCTGGTTGACCTAAGTAATACATTCTCTCAATATAAACTGAGCGGGCAGTATTATTACAAGCCGTTAACATCGTGTTCTCAAGTTTACACTTCGAATTAGCTTTGTTAGATTAGGTACGTTATGAAACTGTTGTTTAATCGGTTTTAGATAGACTGGGTAAATTATCTTCGCATAATTATTACAAGACTGTATCGTTCGTCTCGTAGGTATACTGTTGCAAGTGCGACTACCAAGCACGAAGTCCTGAGTTCGATGTTTGGGTCGGGCAATTCGGAGTCTTAGGTTTCTTGCCTGGCTACCCCTTTGAGGGAATACAGGCGTGATGTTATGTGGGAGATGATCCAAATCATGATGAATTAGGATGTAAAAGAAGTAAGTATGTCAGTACAGGTTTATTCATATAGATGTTACCGGTTTGCTTATTTATAAGTGTCACAGACGACGACGGTTGAATTACAATCATGATGAATTACTTCAGTAAGTATAAAAATATTTCTGCTCTCTGCTATTCGATTCAGTTGAGAAAACCTAAACATAGCCAAGTGTTGCGATTGTGGCAATATAGTGAACACTTTATTTATTAACTTAAGTTAACTTAATTTAGAAACGTGACCACTCATTGCACAGTCGTTTATGTATTAAAAATGGAACTGAGAGTTTACTATTCTGTAAAAATCTTAAGTGGAAACTTAGATGAAGTGAGAATGAAGTGAGTGTCAATCCCTAGCATAATATACACACAAGGAACAATTCCGTAGCCGACCGCAGGCGGCAACTGCAGGTGACATGTCACCCCGACGTGACTTTTCTATGTATTCTTGTATTTCTATGAAGGGTACGTGTAGCTACGGACGGTATTTTATAGAAATTCATAGAAACCAGTCGTGTCGCGGCGACACATCGCCTGCAGTTGCTGCCTACAGTCGGCTACGGAATGGTACCTTTGGTTTTCACGGTGAGATTTTCTGGCCAATATATCTCTATATGACACCATGGTGGCGCAACCATGGCCGCACTGCCAAAAAAAATATCGTTGGTTGTGTAACCGATCAGACGCCTTGGGAGACACCTACCATAAAGCTGTGTATATTTTGCTGGCAGCGCGACCATGGCTGCGACACCATGTTGTCCTAGAAAGATATAAGCCTGACAGAACAAACCAGCTGTTTTTAAAAAAAGGACTTTGGATTCAAACCCTATAATCGACACTCGCACTTAATAAACTCAAAACATATTAAGGTGATTGATATAAGCATTTAATTAGAATTCTCGATTGATCTTTATAAATGAGCTCTTACAGGCAGCAACTAATTCCCCAAAGCGCAGTATTTTACACCTAAGTCGGGCTTAATAAAATGCCATCATTTATAACTTAGGCCCAGGGACTGATATCGATACCCAAAATATATCGATATTTTAAAGAAAATATCAATAACAGAATCGATAACTGGGATAAATATCGAATTTTATATCAGTTACTTAAGTATCGGTATAAAATTATCGATACTCAGTATTGATATCAGGCTCCAATGCGACGTTGCGAGATCGCATATTCACGCCACCGTACAACGTGGCGCCGGCGCGCGATCTTGGCGCGAATCGGAACGGCAACAGTGTAGTAAGCAGCCGGAGCGCGTATACCGCTGACCCGCTGTAGTAGTATTTAATCTAACGTTTTGTATACAAATATTTGAAAATCTAGTTTTTCGGTATTTTAGCTGTACAAACAACAATTTCTAACTACCTACTGTTAGTTTTACATAATATATTACGTATAGGATGATTGCGCCGGTTGGCGACCAGTTAGTTGAGTTGCTAACTTTGAACGAATCAAAATATACGCCATTTACACGCAAAATAGTTGCCGACTATGTAAATTGGTTCTAAATATAGTCTAGTTGTGAAATAAAATATAAAATATCACGTTTCCATTCATAAATTATGAAAAATTATGGAAAATGTGCAAAAATAACCGAAATGCTAGATAACGACCACTTTGTTCAGTTGACGACAGTAGTACGCTAGATTACGACCACTGTTAAAAACATAAAAATAAAGTAATAAAACCACTTAAAAGGATAAAAATATTATTTATTTTTCACTTTAAATCAAACATAATTAAATATCTAATAATCTTCAACACAAATAGAAAGATAAACATAAATAACATAAATCATCTGATTTAACGTTTTTTATTAAATTAATCAAATAAAATTAAAAAAAAATCGTTGCGTGATTTAACCTGGTAAAAAATTTCGATATCCCTTTGGAGCTTAAAACTTATCCAGTTTTAGGGCATAGAGTAGCCACTTTGTCCTGTGCACACCAATTTATCCTGGACGATCTTCCTTGAAGTGATTCTTTGATAAGTACATGGTTTTCAAAAAAAAAAAAAAATGACCGTATCCAGAAGCTCCTGCTTCTTAGTTGGGAATCCGCGCTTGGCAACGGGCAAGCTGGTGGAGTTCCAGTCATGAGAGCTAGCAAGGCTCCGAGGGCGTCATCTTGAAAAAAAAATACTACTTATACTAAATCAAATAATCACATGTGCTCGAATACTGAACATACTTAAGCTAAACTTTAGTTTGCGGCCATCGTTATTTTAGTACTACATCTTGGTGGTCGCAAACTAGCATCGTAATTTTCTAACTGTATCACTTTGCTACCACCTTTTATGACCAATATTTGTGGGTGAATTAAATAAGTTTTATCAAAAAAACGTGGTCGTTTACTGAATAATTGCATGGTTAGGGTTTTACAACACCAAAACCCTAAATTGTGTAACCATACATAAAACATTGAGAACATAATAAGCAAAACAAAATAAAACTGTGTGAGTCAGAATACGACCACCTGGTCGCTTTCTAACGTATTATTAAAATATGCAATTCAGTAACCGACCACTGGGCTTTAATTTAATATAAGGAAAAAAATTACATAAATGCAATTAAACAATTGAAATCACTACATAATTGAAGTACCCACGTTTCTAATTTGAGTAAAAAACTTAAAATAAGTAACAAAACTTACCTTCGAACGCCACGCGCCTTGCTATTTTTTTGCTCTTGCGCAGCATGTTCACAAACTGAGTCAACACGTGAATTGAACGTAATTTTTTTTTGTTTTGGGTCAAGCGATTGATATAAAATTTAGTAAATTTTTATTATGTAACTATTCAAATAATATTTAAGACATACTATTTATTTGTATGTCCTAAAGAAAGGTTATTATCCTTAAATAAAGAAACCTAGTCAGGCAAGTGGTCGGTTACCGGAGGTGGTCGCGATACCGGCGCAATGACCCTACGTTGCTGTGTGTGGCCTTTGCGATGGGGCGTAAAAAACAAAAACAAAAAATATAGGTATTTTAATGTAAACAAAACCAGTTTGAAATCGAAATGCCTGGTGTGCAACAAGGACTTAAACGTAAGTTTTTCACTTATTTACCTTATTTCATACTTTAAGATAGTATTTGTTACAGCTGTTAATAGAAAGAAAATAAAGCGACGTATGTATGACTTCTATGTACCTATAACTCGTGCGCGATAAGTTCAGACCCGCGTGAAATGCTACTACCTTGCACTTTCCCGATTACTCTCATGTTGCCATTTTTAGGGTCCATAGTCAACAAGGAACCCTTATAGTTTCGCCATGTCCGTCTGTCTGTCTGTCCGCGGTTTAGCTCAAAAACTATTGGTACTAGAAAGTTGTAATTTAGTATGAGTATACACGTTAATGACGCCAAAAAAGTAGTAAAATAAAATTTTGAAAAAAAAAAAACAATTATTTAGGGTACCTCCCCTACATGTAAAGTGGGGATGTTTTTTTTTTTTTTCGTCCTTCCCATAGTGTGGGATATCGTTGGATAGGTCTTTCAAATATTAGGGGTTTGCGAAGACCGTTTTTTGATTAAGTAAACCGTTCAAGTTAAAAACTAGATACGTATCCTAATAGATTAATTATTCCTCAAACGAAAACAGAGCTATATAAGCGAAGTTGCTATCCTATGTGTATCCAAATATATAACAAGATTCCTAACCAAATTAAAGAACTTCCAATGGTCCGCTTCAGAAGGGCTTTACACAAGTGGCTTATTGAAAATCACTTCTATACTGTAAAAGAATTCCTTCAGTTTAAATCTAAATGATATATTTGTACCTGTACCAAAAATTTGCATGTCATTATGTTATGATTAAATAATGTTAAGCTACTATATATTATACTCCATTGCAAGAACTTTTGTAACCATATTTATCTGCAAATAAATCGTTGACTTTGACTTTGACCCTTAACGCTACAAAATTTTAATAAATACTTTAATCAATGCCTATTATTTGAGGTTATTGTAAAAATATATTCAATTTCCGAATTTAATGATTTATAATTTTCATGGTGCTTAAGGTGAATGGATAGTGGTAGACCGCGTAATTCAAATTTTCTTACGTTTTTGCAATTTGCAGGTTTGTGTCAGGTTGTATCTTGATCAAAATATGTATGATTCGCGACAATAACAGGTAGGGTCAGTGCGCCGGTTTCGCGACCACCTCCGGTAACCGACCACTTGTCTGACTAGGTTGCTTTAATTAACGATAATAACCTTTCTTTAGGACAACAATAAATAGTATGTCTTAAATATTATTTGAATAGTTACATAATAAGAATTTACTAAATTTTATACGAACCGCTTGACCCAAAATAAAGAAAAAATACGCTAAATTCTCGTGTTGATTAAGTCGTGTGTGAATGTGCTGCGCAAGAGCAAAAAAATAGCAAGGCGCGCGGCGTTCCAAGCTAAGTTTTGCTACTTATTTTAAGTTTTTTACTCAAATTAGAAACGTGGGTACTTCAATTATGTATTGATTTCAATTATTTAATTGCATTTAAGTCAATTTTTACCATAATTATATTAAACTAAAACCCAGTGGTCGGTTACTGAAATGCATATTTTAATAATACGTTAGAAAGCGACCAGGTGGTCGTATTCTGACTCACACAGTTTTATTTTGTTTTGCCTATTATGTTCTCAATGTTTTATTTATGGTTACACTATTTTGGGTTTTGGTGTTGTAAAAGCCTAAACTTGCAATTCTTCAGTAAACGACCATGTTTTTTTGATAAAACTTATTTAATCTATCCACAAATATTGGTCCTAAAAGGTGGTCGCTATGTGATACAGTTAGAAAAGTACGATACTGGTTTGCGACCACCAAGATTTAGTACGAAAAGAAGGATGGCCGCAAACTAAAGTTTAGCTTAAGTATGTTCAGTATTCGAGCACATGTGATTATTTGATTTAGTTTATGTAGTTTTTTTCAAGATGAAGCCTTCGAAATCAAGTCCCTAAAAGGAAGAAAAAGACTTGGAGCATTGGTAAACAGTTTCAGGGATATCACATCCCCCTGTCTCGCTCCTCTGAGCAGTTGGATGGGGCTCGTTTTCTCATCCTGGTTCTGAACAGTCATTGTGGCAGTGTCATACGAGCATCTCAACACTTCGATATGGCGCCAGTCAATTCAACATCGTTGCAGAGAGGCCAGAACTGCCCATATTTCGATGGTGTCGAATGCTTTATTGTAGTCCACAAATGCCAAACACAGTAGCTGATTATACTCCTCGATCTTTGCAGTACTTTCTCAGTACAATTTTCCGAACAGTATGGATGTGGTCTTTTCGAAATCCGGCTTGTTCTGGTGGCTGGGTCATCAAGTCTCCTGGTGAGAGAGTTCGTAACGATTCTCGAGAACAGCTTGTATTCGTGGCTCAGAAGTGAGATGGGTCTATAGTTCTTTAGCAAGGTTTTGTCACCTTTTTTGAAGAACAGAACCAGCGCACCGCTGCTCCACGCCTCGGGCGTTATACCCTCATGGATGACGGAGTTAAAGAGACTCTCTAGCTCTCATGACTGGAACTCCGCCCGCTTGCCCGTTGCCAAGTGCGGATTTCCAATTAAGAAGCAGAAGCTTCTGAATACTGTCAATTTTTTTTTTCATTAACCGTGTATCAAACAATCCCTTCAAATAAGATCATCCAGGACAAATTGGTGTGGAACAGGACAAAGTGACTTCTCTATGCCCTAAAACTTGATAAATGTTTAGCTCTAAAGGGATATCGAAATTTGTACCAGGTTAAATCGCGCAACGAAAAAGATTTATTTTATTTTATTAATTTAATTAAAAAAGTTAAATCAGATGATTAAATACTATTTGTGTTGATGATTATTAGATGTTTGATATAAAGTGAAAAATAAATAATATTTTTTATCCATAAAAGTGGTTTTATTACTTTATTTTTATGTTTTTTAACAGTGGTCGTAATCTAGCGTACTAGTGGTCGCCAACCGTAATAAGTGGTCGTTAACTAGCATTTCGGCTATTTTTGAACTTTTTCCATAATTTTTCATAATTTATGAATGGAAGCGTGATATTTTATATTTAATTTCACAACTAGACTATATTTAGAACCAATTTACATTGTCGGCAACTACTTTGCGTGTAAATGGCGTATATTTTGATTCGTCCAAAGTTAGGAACTCAACTAACTGGTCGCTAACCGGCGCAATCACCCTACGTATTAAGAGAATTATTTATAATCATATTTTGATCAAGATACAATCTGATAATGATATGCAAATTGCAAAAAAATAACAAAATTTGAATTTCGCGGTCTACCACTACCCATTCACTTTAAATGAAAAATTAAAAAATACTATAGTGTAAAAAATACAATTTCATAATCATTTTATTTGTTTAAATAAATGATTCAGTAAAACCACGTTTTAATTCATCATAATGATGCGGCCGCGGTCGCGGGTAAAGTTATTTATTGGTATTATATCGGTATTTTGGTATTAGTATCGATACTGATAAAGGCATAGTAAAGTATAGATATAAGTCTACTGAATAAAAATATCGGTATCAATATCGATAAAGAAATACCCAGATATCAGTATTTATATCGATATTTTGATATCGATAACAAAATTTTACCGGTATGCAGTCCCTGCTTAGGCCAACTTACAAACGATACGACAAAGCTTAAGTTACTAGATTAATAACAAGTCTCAAATATATTACATGAATTCTACTCATTTATCTGTGAGTTCAATTTGTAATCATTATGAGTTTTAAATAGTAAGGGCTCATTCAAATTGATTTAAATGTGTCTCTTTACTATTCCAAATATGTGATGTTATTCTTAGTCCCATTGTTTACTACGAATTAAAACCTTTATTGTGGGGAATCTTGGCTAGGAAATCAACCACTTACTTTACTACGGAAGTACTGTACTGTTTTGGATTGCCATACCCATAAAAGCATCTTCTTCTTCCATCCCTTAAACCCAGTTCTATCTGGGGTCGGGTGTTCTTGAACAGCGACGCCAGGACGTCCTATCCTGGGTGATCATTGCCCATAAAAATATGTTTATATTTAGAACATGTTTTGAAGGGATCCTTGAAACCATAATCGCACTATACCTGTTTAAGAGTCACTATTTCCATAAACTCAAACTCAAACTCAAAGCATTTATTTCAATTAAACCATTTACAGGCACTTTTGAATTGTCAAGGAGTCAGTCAGTCAGAAATATGAAGCTAGTTGCCCATTCCAAAGCGTAGGCTCCTATGGAGAAGAACGGGCAAGAAACTCCACGGACACTCTTTAAAAAAAAAAAATATTCTTACAAAATATTGTTTACATCATTCATGTTGAAATTATACATGTGAGAACAATGTAGAAAGAGGTGTACGTAAAAAGCGGCCGTAAAAAAAAAAAAAACAAAAAAAAAACAATTCAAAAATTAAAATAAAACGTGGCAGATAAGAGATGACCAGTCCCTACTGATGGCGCCCGTTCACGAACATGACGCATGGATCAGCACCGTTTAGCTCAACCATTTTGAAGGGAACTCAACGATCCAACACATTCATATTTGAATGAAGGTAACCTACACCTCCACACCACCTTGATGGTAATAGGCTCGCCCCCTATTACATGGGCAACATGTGGGTGTACTATAGGTACACCTCTGCCCAACCCCGCAGGGAAACATGGCTTGATGTTATGTTATGATTAGTAAACCTACACTAGAAATCAATTTATTTTCTTGCTTTCTATACAAGCAATTTTTATCTTTGTACCTGAAAGAAACTCATGTTCCAATAATGTTAAAAATATAATTCACGTAGGTTGATATATACCTACCTAAATACTTTTACACACCACAGTTACAGAATCCCACCTCTAAATCCGAGCGAATTATCCCACATATTCACTCACAGTAAATAAAGTGTGGCCGCAGACATATTACTTATATCTTTTATATTATGTACACACAAGATTTAATTTTAGAAAATTTTACTTGAGGTTGTTGAGCTCCTGTCTAGGGTGATGTTCCAGTTTAAGGAATATGTAACTTGGTTAGATTTTTTTTTTGTAGTGAGCCAATTTAAATAAACTCAAGTGGAGAACGACCCCAAATAAATTAGGATCTGGGGAATTAGATGCAAGGTACGTATGATTCCGATGTAAGTACCTAATTTTATAAACTTGTGGAACCGCAAAACCAAAAGAAGTTGGAGTTGAAAAAACGGGCGTGCCTTTAATGAACATCGTATTATCTGGTAAAAATCACTTAAGTATCCTTGAAACCACTGCGAAATCACACGTCTATTTATTTACTACGAGCTACGATGCTCGTGCTACGGCTATTTTTACGTAGATGCCTGCTACGCCGTAGTCGATCCGCTCTTGCTTCACCTAAATGCATTTTAACAATGGGCATGTCCATTCTTTGGGCATTTTTAGTTTTTTTATTATCTTTATGTAAATTTTTTTAGGGAACGAACTAGCGGGATAAAAGTTAGCCTAAATGCCCTAACTCGGGTCTTGTGTGCCAAAATTTCATAGGAAATCGTTTAGCCGCTAAGGCGTGAAAACAGAAAGCCAGAGTTTTTATAATATTAGTACTTTGGCATTTATAATAATTATGAATATATAGCGCAATTTTTGAACCGTAATCTTTATTTTAAACTAAAAACCAGTAATTAGGTGGTAGGTACCATCGACGAACTTCATATCTAAAGACTATTTCTGCTTGCAGCGCTCGGCCGCTATTGAACCGGGGCGTTAACAGATGTGGTCATCGCGTTCACGGGATTTTGTTTTCAAACTGCTTAGATAATGAAGTTCTTCGATACGAGTAGTAGTTACATGTTTTTCCTTATTAAAAATAATTTCAAAAGTAAACCAAAAGCTGTTCACCCAAGGTTGACATATTGCTGGTATTATAGTTAAACAAGTCACATTACTAACATACCCATGATCCATTGTATCAAGCCCAAGAGGAATCACAGTTTCCCAAATTTAATAATACCCGAGGGACATTAATAAATAGAGGTAATGCCTCAACAGCCCGTCAGGAGTTCGTAATAACTTAATACCTTAGAAACTGACATGCGGACCTTATATGCCAATGTACCTTTGTATTTACGATGTAGTCACAAGCACTAATGAGGGGCTCCAGCTAAATAATAACAGCGCACGGGTTGATTGAAGGTTTAGGAGCATGAGGAACAGGGTGTAAAGTTCAGTCATCCACCATAGAAAAGGGAGGATCCTCCAACCAGACGGGTGTTGTGTCTGGCGGGCCGACTGCCGGACTGTTGATGTCGGATAGTCTTATCTATGTCGTTCGCGCGGTAAACTCTAATTGCGCGATGCAGGATTTGTGTGACGTCATGTCTTTGATGCTTAGTTAGTATGTGGCGGTGTAACCGCTACATCATTCCCCTCCGGAGACCGGAGGTCGATAGTGGGCTGAGTCTTGTATCTTGCGATGCTTCACAGTGCCAGCTAAGGTCCAAGGTCCCGGTTCCAGTGAGTCGGAACCGGGTGCCGCACAGTTCGCGGTGAGTCGGAACTATCTGCGGTGATTCCGGCGGTTGTGGTGATTGAGGTGATTGCGGTGATTGCGCTGATTGCGGTGATTCCCCAGTGAGTCGGGGTGATGAGGCTGAGGGTGATGACCGGGAATGCGCGTTCGCTGCATGCTGGTGGTCAGGATATCCGTTGAAGCCGAGGGTGCTGGCTGTCTGCATGACTCGCCTCACGAAAGCTTGCGGGAGTGATGATGATGACGTCATGCTGAAGTAGTTGCACGAAGGCTGCGTTGACGTTCATACTCGGGGTCACCCATTTAGGAGCATGAGGAACAGGGTTTAAAGTTCACTCATCCACCATAGAAAAGGGAGGATCCTCCAACCAGACGGGTGTTGTGTCTGGCGGGCCGACTGCCCGACTGTTGATGTCGGATAGTCTTATATGTCGTTCGCACGGTAAACTCTAATTGCGCGATGCAGGATTTGTGTGACGTCATGTCTTTGATGCGTAGTTAGTATGTGGCGGTGTAACCGCTACATCATTCCCCTCCGGAGACCGGAGGTCGATAGTGGGCTGAGTCTTGTATCTTGCGATGCTTCACAGTGCCAGCTAAGGTCCAAGGTCCCGGTTCCAGTGAGTCGGAACCGGGTGCCGCACAGTTCGCGGTGAGTCGGAACTGTCTGCGGTGATTGCGGCGGTTGTGGTGATTGAGGTGATTGCGGTGATTGCGCTGATTGCGGTGATTCCCCAGTGAGTCGGGGTGATGAGGCTGAGGGTGATGACCGGGAATGCGCGTTCGCTGCATGCTGGTGGTCAGGATATCCGTTGAAGCCGAGGGTGCTGGCTGTCTGCATGACTCGCCTCACGAAAGCTTGCGGGAGTGATGATGATGACGTCATGCTGAAGTAGTTGCACGAAGGCTGCGTTGAGTTTCATACTCGGGGTCACCCATTTAGGAGCATGAGGAACAGGGTTTAAAGTTCACTCATCCACCATAGAAAAGGGAGGATCCTCCAACGAGACGGGTGTTGTGTCTGGCGGGCCGACTGCCCGACTGTTGATGTCGGATAGTCTTATATGTCGTTCGCTAGGTAAACTCTAATTGCGCGATGCAGGATTTGTGTGACGTCATGTCTTTGATGCGTAGTTAGTATGTGGCGGGGTAACCGCTACAAAGGTTAAGCTGCAGTGGCCTCGGTCGGTTCATAGATGGGTGACCATCCATTACATAATTATGAAGGATGTTAAGTCGTTGGCCCCAACTGTCATTCGTAGATCTTTTAGTTACGGGTAGTCAGAAGTCTAAAGTCTGACAACCGGTCTTACTAAGGGGTATTTTGTTATCCAGTAATTGGGTTATGGAGGTCAGATAGGCAGTCACTTCATGTAAAATACTGGTAGGTATTCAGCTGCATCCGGTTAGACTGGAAGTTTACCTCAATATAGTTGGAAAACGTTAGGCAGGTGATGATTGATAACTTAGCTAAATTCAGAAGTTTAGTTCTCGTGGAATAACGAATGCAACTTTGGAATAAGATCTATTTCAAAATAGTAGGTATAACCCGATTTTTTTAACTGTGCGCCGGTCCACATCAAATATTACAGTGTATGTGGTCAACTTGACGAATAATAAGACTGAACTGTGGAGTTGTGTAGTCTGAATTAAGAGGCGTCAGGGCACTGAGGAGGTAACCGGGCGACTACCTACGATTATGACAACTCCTAGCGCACAGGTATAAAAAAACGAGTTACATAGGCCCTAAAATACTATGTTCGTAACAACATAAAATTTTAATAAATACAGAACGAGAAAATCAATTTTATACCTTTTTATACATTGTTAGAGCTCGCGACTGTTTATCTTGAACACTGAAATGAAGCGCCACTAGCATTTACGCATACGATAAGGCGGATTTATGTGGGTAATGCGGTAGTGGGGCGCGTCATTTCAGAGTGGACAAGCTATACCTATATTGCGACAGACGCTGAAAACCAGCGCTGGGGCTCTGTCTCGCATAGGGTCGCAGCATTATGCTGAGCGATGGCCGTTTTGCGTAGATGTGACGCATGATCTCTCTTTGCGTCAAGTTTACCTGAAATAAACGTATTTTCTTTATTTTCTTTTCTTTCTATATGCAAGTATTACAGTTTATTACCCACACCAGTATTTAAAATATACCATAATAGAGTTTAAAAGTTTTACAAAGTAAGAAAGAAGAATGGCGAGTGGAAAGTTTGCTTCAATAGAAGTAATTTATACAAGAATAAAAAGACTTGTTATTATGCTAAAAATTTCTCAGTGCTACCTACAACTGTAGTACATCCAGATGAAAAACATAAAGATAACGCTTATAACAGCTTATTTCATATTGAATGACTTAAAAAAGGAGGATGTTCTTAATATGCTTGTATTTTTTATGTTTTTACCTCAAAACTCCGTCATTCCGTCTCCGTCTCCGTCTCCGTCATTGTACTTTGTTTGTGTTTATGAGAGAACAATAAAGAATTATTTATTTATTTTATTTATTTATTTTATTCCGGAGAGAGCTCAGAAAGCTATCTTAAAAGTGTCCTCATCCCTGCCTTATCGCTATCCTACAGAGCTCCTATACAAGGAGGCTAAAGTTTTGACAGTGCGTCAACTTTTTGTCCTAAACATCCTATTAAAACAACACTCATTACTTACCTATCATCCCACGGCCTCACATCGCAAAAGACGGTACAACCCCGTAGACCGCCGTCTAATGTACCAACCTACCACCCAATTTTCAAAGCGGTTTTTTTGCCTCCTAGGTAGTTTTCTGTATACCAAAATAATAAATAATAGGAAAGTTACTGCCTTACTACAACAACTTAATTATGAGGACACTGAAAATTTACTTACTTCTTTGGTGTAGCTATAAGCAATAACCAAAATAAATAAAACCAAACTGCCTATATCATCATTCTCAGTCACATAATAATATATGTTACAGCACTATCATTCAGTCACGCACACCCAAAAAAGCGCCTAACACACATACACGCACCCACACGTCCCTCGCACGGACGAACATCACTCCACACACACACTTACACACACACACTTCTACACACAAATAACGTAAAGTTTATAATTTCCACTCGAGCCACCAATCTTTTTATAATGTTGATCTTTTTTTTTCTTTTTTTGTCTTTTAGGTTGTCAGTGTATAAGTACATACGTAACAAAATAAAATGTATCATTTTGTAAAAGGGCAGAGACCTGGTGCCCTGAAATACAGGCCTAGAGCTTAGTTTAGGCACCATTCCCCCACAATATCAAAATATTGTCTGACTGATACCATAAAACAATTGTTTTTTGTAATATTGTGGTGAGAAAATAAATATTATCTTATCTTATTATCTTATCTTATTTATAAACCGATTTTAGTAATAATTTTGTTTGAAAGTGTATAACTTCCGAGGTGGTCCCTTATTTTGGTCCTGTTCTGATACGTATTTTTTCCACTTGTTGATGAAGTTGTAATAAGTTACTCTCACTGTTATTTACATAGCAAGTAGTGTTTGTGTGGGTTAGGTACCACAACTAAAAAGTGCAATATGAAAACTTTTTTAGATTATAAAATAATCGAATTCCAAAGCTTTTATATTACTTAGAATTCCCTACTCTAAATAAAACAAGCATTTAATTTTGCCCTACGTGGGTCGCATAAAGTATTTTTTAAACTTATTTCAGCACATTACTTCCCCATTTCTCTTTATAAAAAGCTGTATATCATTAAAATATTTAGAAAATACCACATTTTAACATATGCGCTTGATCCACCTACATGGTATAAACCATGGTATAAACCTACCTAAATGGAGGCAGTGGTTTTCGTCATAGAACATTTTTATTAGCTTGCGAACGACCAGTTTCGTTTCATGTAGGTACTTCTTTCAGGAAAAACACGACATTTCTGTACGATGTTTTCCGTGTACCACGTGAAAACTGCTGATATGGGGTGATTTTTAAAAGGCTTCTGATTTCAGAGGGATTTTGCCGAAATGTAGGGAGATTTAATTAGTATGTTGGCTGCTGTTCAATGTCGCGTGGCTGTAACCATTGTTTTTCTCAGTGAAGCCCACTTAATTTCATGCTGCAATCTTTCTAAAAGTGTATTCAACACTAGCGACATACCCACCGGAGTACCTACGGGATATTAACCAATAATATTTTGAAATACTATCATGTTGCTAGCGACACTCGTGAATTCCTTATCCCGTGGGAACTTCGGACCTCTGTGCATTTCAGGTTACTAGGTCCAAAGCTTTGAACTGGGCGTTGATGAGTCAGTCAGTGAGTGAGTGAGTGTGTCAGGACTTTTCTTTTTATATTTATTGATGATATTAACACATTAACTGTCCGTGAAGCTAACCCCACATTATTTGCTCACCACAATCTAAAAATATATCCCAATTTCGCTTGTCCTTCAATCACTATTTCACAACTATCTTCCATACAAATTCCATTTACGCGTAAATCTGTACCTACTTATTACATACGTACCGTCCACAAACGTCTACCCGCATCACACGCTGTTTACCAGCAATGCCTTGCCAACATTAGCCACTACACTTAGGTTCAAACCCTTCTCCAAATAGGACGAGCTCGGGAACTTAGCACGAATTGACTTCGGTCGACATTGATATACGTCGTACATTTTTCACTGAGCATCTTAGTCTGGGATGTAAATTGTTTACTTTGCTTTTGTATTGGAATTCTTTGTGTGAAGATATATCTTTATTATTTTGTTAAATGTAGACCTTTTTGTCTCTACCGAAGTTTTGTTAAAACTCCAAACTGGAAAAACGCAACTAACAACAAGAAAACGTTTTCACAAAAAATAAAACCGACTTCCAAAAAAAAAAACACTACAAAGTGAAAAATAACTTTGATTTAGGAAGTCGATGTCTTTTTTTTTTGTTTCGTTTTTTGCCACCGACTTCCGAAATCAAAGTTATTTTTCACTTTGTAGTGTTTTTTTTTTTGGAAGTCGGTTTTATTTTTTGTGAAAAAGTTTTTATATTTTTCACTTTTTAGTTGTGGTTCGTACCTACACGAAACCCCAACAAAAATTTGAATGCCGTTTATTTTTTTTTATTTTTTTTTGGGTGGGAAATCATCAAATGACTCCTCCCGCTCTGGCTGGAGCGGGAGGGCGTGTCAGACTCTTACTGACTAAAACCCACCCGTGTTCCTTCTCTTGCCTGTGCAATGCCAGGGGGCCACGGTATCCCTTTCAGACTTTCCCGCAACCCCGGCAGGCAATGGTCTCATCGGACCCCTTCATTCGCTGACATCTCTTTGAGGCGCGCGTGGAACACAACGCGCCGTCGACCCGGGCTTGGTCCTTACCGGACGGCGAGCTACCCATTGCTCACCGTCCGCAAGCCCGCGCCTACGGTGGCCGGGAATCGGCAATCGATTCCCGACGCCCAGGGCGTCTCCTCCTGCGGCGGCTAGGGGCGTGAGGGCGCGAAATTTGCCTCTCCCTTACGTGCTCCGCCTCCTCCTTCGCGAGCATTACTGCTTCGCAGAAGGAGGTGACGGCCTCCCATGCCCTCTCGCTCCGTACCATGGCCTGGACCAGGGCCGGACGCGAGAGATCCCCGCCACCGATCGCCTCCACGAGGACACGGCGGTGCTCTGCCCAAGCCGGGCATAAATCCACCGTATGCTCCACCGTGTCCTCCGGGCGATCCACGCAGTGATGACACCCGGGCGTTTCCTCCCGCCTTATCCGAAACAGGTACCTCCCGAAACAGCCGTGTACGGTGAGGACCTGCGTCAGGCGGAAGGTGAGGACGCCGTGGCGCCTCTCCAGCCACTCCTCAAAGAGGGGACTTATCGCCGCAATAGTGGCGTGCCCAGAATACCACTACCTGCTATGTAAATTACTGTGACAGGAACTATTCGAACATCGTCGTCCACATTATACTAGGTGGAAAAAATACGTATTATTGAAGATAACTCAAAAACCCCTCATCAGATCTTCACCAAATTTATATGGGACCATTTCTGAAGTATGCCCTACCAAACAAAAAGAGAATCATTAAAATCAATTTATAATTGGCGGAGTAATCGCGTATCAAACAAAAAAAAAATGAGAAGCTCCTCCTTTTTGAAGTCGGTTGAAAATCAAGAATTATGGCCAAACACACAACATTTCCTTTATTCATTGACTCCCTATCACTGAGAAGAGGCCTATGTCCCTGCAGTGGGTACATTATAGGCTGATTATGCTAAAGACCTATTTATATCATTCTTGTAGCTGTGCTTAGTACTTATGAAAGTTACAATAGTTCTTCTTGCTCAGAGAAGGATAAGGAAAAACACATTCGAGGCATTATATTGGAACATTTTTATCCGAAAATATTATTTATTGTTTGTCACGCTCTGAATGCAAAATCACAATGCTCACGCAACCGTAACCCGAAAACGCCTACTAAGAAATATATATGAATTCCTCAAAGAATGGCAACAACCTATAGTAAGAAACATGATATTTTTGCTGTAACAGCACAGTTTTTACACTATGAACTTTAAGCTAAATATAATATTTTATTCATGTCACAGCGTCCACTGTTCGAAACCAATGAATTTGTATGACGTAGATAACGCGTTTTATTGTCACAGTTAGTAAATAAATTCTCTCGCATACACCAATCATGTACAGGGCTCACGTACGACTGGCCCGATGAAAGGTATAATCCAATCAATTATTACGCCGTGCTCCAATTCTGCACCAAAATGCAAAGAGATTTAATCCAAAAAAATTTGCTCCAAAAAGATCGGTCGCTCTAAGTGACGTCTATTTGTTCTTTTTTTGTATTATTGGCATTGTCGCAGACGTAGATTTGTCGCGTCATTACACCGTATTTGTAATCTGGACATTGTTAGATAGCCGATTTGAAGACATAACTGGTACAAATAATGGTCGAATTTCGGTCGATTGATGAGCACAATTTGTATCGGAGCTAATGTATTGAAATGTAAGATAAAGTTGTATTATCTACAACTTTACTATGTTATACATAAATATTTGATGAGTTCTGGTTAACTAGAATTTGTGGACGAAAGAAAAAAAAGAATTCATATTAAAAAACAAAGTGACGCCACTCGAATATCACTAGAGGGAAAACATCTTTAAAATTAACTTAGCCTCTAGTGCCAAAGTTTCTTTTGCATATTACAAAAAGTTTGATAATAGTGCACAACAAAACGTTTTTAGTTAGATGATAGTGCACACTAAAACTCTTTTAATCTGAAAAGCGGGTTTAATATTAATTGTGGACCAAACTTCTGTTGTAACATAAATATGTTTATCAAAAGTTTCCCCCGGGAGTCGTTACGAGTCCGTTGTCACCGCAGACTTCAACCAGTTTTCTCGTGTGATATTGCATCACGTACAACGCAACTGAAATGTTTTGTTCACTCATAGAATACATTCCCTTTCACAAAAACAGACTGCGCTTAAACAAATAGACTCATTTTCTACAACGTTTTTCTTGCTCTTTCTTAACCTAATCTTAATTTCACTCAAGTAATTCCTTAAGTTTACCGATAAATAAGAAGAAACGACACACGTAACGTGGGTCAACAAGACAGGCATGAAAGATATATTAAGGTGGAGGCAAACAAAAATATTTGCAAACCTAATTACACTGAGGAAAAGTAGGTAATATTCTGAAAGTTTCCGGATAACGCGCTACGTGCCGACAGAGTGCACGCAACAAAAGGAGTTTTTCAAGGAAATGAGCTAACTTTCTCAAGCCAGTGGGCTAATTCAACGCCTTACTGTGGCAAGTTTTACTTTTTCAGCTATATTATGCGCTTCGTCATGATATCACACGGAAGTACAAAGAGGCCGCAACTTTGTCCGCTTCATTTTTCAGAATATCTGGTATTATGTGAGCGTTATAAATTGTTGAAAGTGAGTCTTCGATTTTTGCTCAGTGAAGGAAGTTTTTTTTTTTTAACAATGGAGGTACGTCTGGCCGGATTTTAACTTGCATGTGCTTTGATAGAATTATTCAATATTTTTTTTGTCTATGAACCTGTATGAACGGAGCGATGGATGGATGATGCCGAAATATTTGCGGTTCGATTGGTAAAGTTTGTTGCTAAGTGATTAGATGTTTGCGCTTCAGGTCGCGCATGTCCAAATCCCGCACGAAACCAATATTTAAAAGGCCTTCAAATAGCGGTTACAGTCTAGGTTTTAGTGCTTGGTTGTTTTTTTATTTGTAAACATATAACACACTCATGTTTCAAACGACATTCCAGTGAAAAAATATTCCTAGCTCAATTAGAATTAAATGAAACACAATACTGTCGTTATTTTATCAGACCACCATTTTGCCCTTTTCAAAATGGCAAAGCCTAAAGGCGTTCTTCGACATCTCATCTTACTACGAACAGACACTATTAAACACAATATCTGTTACCAAAGCTCCAAAAATATCCAATCCTTTCTTCAAAGTTGTTTCACGTTTATTAAATAAGAGCTCTAGGCAATATTGTAACTACATAAATTACTTACTGAAATCATATTGGAACGAACAAAATATCCTGAACGAGCTGTAACAAGAATCAGCTGAAATTATTATTGGAACAATAAATGTAGGCCTTAAGTTTTGCGAAATGATTTCTCTTTAGATAAACTTTCGTTTGTAAAAGGTTTTGCAAAAATAATTTAACGGGGGTTATTATTTTTTTATAGGTACTAGGTCTGCCTCGTAAGTATGGTCGCAAGCGCTACCGCTGAGCATGAGGTCCTGGGTTTAAATCCCAGGTCGGGCATAGTGTTATTGAGTTTTTCCATTGGGAATTTCTCAGTAGCAGCCCGAAGTCTGGATTCGTGCCCGCTTGATGGCAATAGGCTCGCCCCCAATTTTATGAGACTTAAACATAACTGGCGAAATGTGGGTGTATTATAAGTACACCTCTGCCTAACCCTTCAAGGATTATAGGCGTGATGTTATTTTATGTTTATACTACGTATGAGTCATTGAACAAAAAAACAGCAATAATATTTTTATTTATGTCAATCGAATGAAGTTCTGCACACGAGCTGAAATTGATTTTATTTTTGTGTTCGCAAACTCGACAGCAAAAAAATAATTCATGTCCATGCAGTGACATAAAAACAGTTTGCGGGTTTTATTTAACATAGTTTGAAATGTTAGTTTTTAGTTAACAGGTGCAGTGCTTTAGTTAATTGTTGGCGGAAATCATATGAAATATATGGCGGAATATTTTTTGTGTCCGAAATTCAGGTACGAGTAAGTACCTACCTATTCATTATGAGCACGCAATAAAGATAGTATTGAGGTTGTTTTACGTCACTGATCTTTCAGCATATTACTAGCTTTATCCGGCCCGGCTTCGCACGGCGATACTTATGTACGGCACACCTACCTATACCTACCTACCTATACCTAGCTACCTATACCTACCTACCTATACCTACCTACCTATACCTACCTACCTATACCTACCTACCTATACCTACCTACGAGTACCTATACCTACCTACCTATACCTACCTAGGTAGTTGTACCTTTTGTTTTATCGTGTTTAGATATCGATACCCATCACGTTTGTGAAGTTTATACACAAACAAAAACGGATATTTCGAGTAAGTACACTACCGCAGGTCATCAACATTGTTTTATTATCATCATCTTTGTTTTAAACAAGGCACCTTCGCTAACTTTTTAAATAAATCAATAATAACCCCCATATACAAGGGTGGAAAGGTGGGAGATGTGAATAACTATAGACCAATTTCTGTTATTCCTGTTATAGCAAAAATATTAGAAAAACTTTTAAATTCCAGATTATTAGGCTATCTTCAAACCAACAACATTTTATCCCCATCTCAATTTGGCTTCAGACGCGGTATTTCTACGGAAGACGCTATCAAGTCTTTAACTACAGTACTAACAAAAGAACTCGATAAAGGTACTAGGTGCTTATCGGTTTTTATAGACCTAAAAAAGGCCTTCAACACGGTCTCTATTTCCATCCTTATCCAAAAATTAGAAAAAGTTGGTATTAGAGATTCACAACTATCTATTTTTACTGATTACTTGAAAAATTGAAAACAGAAGGTTAAGCTAGATATTTTTGTCAGCGAGGACGTTAACGTAACATGCGGCGTACCTCAGGGTAGCGTTTTGGGTCCAACGCTATTTTTAATATATTTAAACGACATAAGTAATATGTCAATCAATAAAGCAAAAATAATCTCATATGCCGCAATCGTCTTCACCGGTCCAACCTGGGCTGAAACCAAAACCAACACAGAAAAGGGTATGTTAAAAGTGGCTTCACGGCTAAAAACAAATCTCCTTACACTAAACACGAGCAAAACTAATTATATCTGCTTCTCAATTTATAAAAATGTCCAACCAGAACCTAATTTCAACATTAAAATACATGAGTTTAGGAGGACGGTTGATTGTGACTGCAATTGTACAACAATTAGTAAAGTTAGCCACGTCAAGTACTTAGGTATAATGTTAGACCAAAACTTGTCCTGGTATTCTCAGATTGAACAAATTACTGCGAGAATACGAAAATTTATTTGGATTTTTAAAACATTTTTACAACAACACGTCACATCTTCCCAAGGAGAGCCTTAGCAAAAAAAAATCTTATTAATGAAGTGTATATCTCACTAGTTCAATCTGTAATAATATATTGCATTTCCATTTGGGGGGCGCGCGTAAAACACGATTCCAAGATGTTGAAAGAGCGCAATGGACATTGATAAAAGTAATGTACTTCAAAAAAAGGACTTTTTCCACCTATGAGCTATACCAAATAAGTAATTTACTATCAGTTAGAAAATTATATGTACTACACATTGTATTAAAAAAATATAAAATCCTTCCTTTAGATCCTAATGTATTAGCTAGAAGAAGGAAACACAATATTGCTTCAATCCCTTTTGTAAAAACAGAATTTGCAAATATTCAGTACGAAAAACGCTCGTCTTTCTTATATAATAAAATAAATAAACAAATAGATATACATACTAAACCGTATAAAGAATGCAAATTGTTGCTGATTAAGTGGATAGATAAGTTAAGCTATGATGAAGTAGAAACTCTTCTATTAAATATAAGGTTTAACCGATTCCGCATAAAATAACTACACACAAACATACACACTCAAAAACACACACGCATACATACACACGCACACACTCGCACGCACGCTTAAATTTACACACACATATACCAACAGACTAATTATAATATCTTAAAATAATTAATTTATAAAACTTTGTTTCGTTACATGTTTACACTAATTAATTGCAAGATATAAAAGAGCGGCGCCTCCTGGCACAGGCATTTTTATGATTAAAAAGAGACGCCACCAACTGTATAACGTACAACGTGTAAAATAATGAAATAAAATCATTTTTTTGATTTTTTTGATTAACCCCAAAAAAAACCATATTACACTTCTGGACACATCTATTGGCCCACCTTAGAGTTTAGGTTTCGATGGCCCCTACCGAAATATGATTGCTAAATTGAACAAAAACTGTTGATGCAGTTTTAAACCTGATACATTTTACCATCTTTTTCGATCGTATTGTTTTAAATTTGAATTCAGAATACCATACGACATGGAGCTACGCCTAACAAGTCGGATATGCGCCTTGTTAAAGGCAATTGATTTTTGAATAAAAAACATGTTTTATCAAATAAAGGTTTAATTTAATAACGCGTGTTGCCTCCATGGGCATCTACCATTGGTCTCATACGATTAGGCATAGAGTTTATCAACCGCTCTATGAAATTTTGAGGGATCATCTCCCATTCCTCTTCTATGGCAGTTTTCAACTCCTGCATCGTCTGGGCAACTGGCTGACGAGCCCTAACACGTCTTTTTAGCTCGTCCCACATGTGCTCAATGGGGTTCATGTCTGGGCTTCTGGCTGGCCAGTCCATAACTGTGATGTTCACATCCCGAAGATATTCCCGGACGATGCCGGCCGCATGGGCTCTTGCATTATCATGCATAAAAAGGAAATTTGGGCCCACATAGTCCGCGTATGGTATCACGTGAGGTTCTAAGCACTCACGAATGTACCTTTCAGCATTTAATGTTGGCAACCATGGTCCTGTAACAACCTCAAGTTGAGTTTTGCCGCTCGCAGATATACCGCCCCAGACAGTCCATGAGCCACCGCCATAAGCAACCCTCTCTTCAAAGCAGCATTGTGCGAAACGCTCTCCTTTACGTCGGTAGACCTTCTTCCTTCCATCATTGCCATGTAACACAATTTTAGACTCATCAGAAAAGAGTACACGGCTCCAATCTTGCTGTGTCCAATTTAAATGACTGCGTGCGAAATGAAGGCGCGCTGTTCGGTGGGCTCGCGTTAGTTTGGGCCCATTAGCTGGCTTGTGTGGTACCATATCACGTTCTTTTAACCTTCTCCGAACAGTTCGAGCGCTCACAGATGCTCCGTGGAAGTCGCGAAGTTGGTTTTGTATCTCAATGGAGGTAAGGTGACGATTTCTCAAGCTGGTCGTCACGATGAATCGATCCTGCCTTTCAGTTGTGACCCGAGATCGTGGCCTTCCTTGGCGACGAACAAAGCCGCCAGTCTCTAGGTACCTCCGATAAACATTTCGGACCGCAGATCGACTTAAATTAAGTTGAGCACTCACGTTTCTTTGGCTGTGTCCGGCCTGAATAAGTGCCACAGCTTGGGCGGCGACTTCAGGTGAAGTATCCATAGATTATTGATAGAACCTCACCTTAATGTTAAGAATAAGTAATGTTTGTTGCAAAACCAAAGATATCAATCACTTTTTCAAGAATTAAATCCAAGTAAACCAATAAAACCAAGTTTTCTTAGTATTCGATTGTTTGATATCAACAAACCGGCTCCAAATTGTCTTTTGTTTCTTTAAATTCTGTGTTCGAAATTCAAAAAAAGACTATTGAATGAAATTGTGAATGTGCCAGGTTCAAAACTGCATAAAAACTTTTTGTTCGACCTAATATAAAATTTTTGCTAGGACCAAACGAAACTGAAAATACAAGGTGGGCCAATAGATGTGTCCAGAAGTGTATATACATATGTATACACCCATCACGTCCGAGGAGTTTCGCTAGCTTATTTATTTTGATCCTGAATAATCAACAAAACGCCAAAGTCACTACCTACCAAACATGAGTCTCGTACCTGACTTATAATGAACAGTCAGTGAGCTGTAGTTCAAGCCATCCCCTTAACATAATCGCATTTTATTTATTATTATATTCTAGAGAGGAGCATCGACTTCGAAAAAGGCGAAGCACAAAACTAACTGGAACAAAATAGTTGAACACAGTGCTGAGTCCAGAAATCATTGAACACTACATAGTTTTATACTTCATGGGACGTTTTCCTTACAGGAACGTTTTTAACCGAGAGAAGTTAGTTTATTTATTTATTTAATGCTTCAAGTACAGAAATGTACAGAGGCGGAATTTATATTTTTTTTTTCCTTAGTCTTGTTATAACAATTCCTATTACCTAAAGGATTTGTTTTACGTCAAAAGTGACAATTCACTTCATACAAGTACAGACGCACGCCAGCACATCAACTTACTACAATCTTTAAAATTTCTTGAATTGACTTTCAACTTTATTACTAGAGCATAAGGTTCAAAGTTGATTGGAAAAAAATTACAGTTTGGGGTAGGTTGACCTGCTGGCGTCTGTACAAGAATTTTGTACGTTTAGTTTGACCAAGACCGCTGTACCGCGCCTTAGGTATGAACGTGGCCATCGGTAAAACTATAGCAGCAAATCATTTAAAAATAAAAATTACGAATAGAATATTAACTTAATAAAACTAATACCGCTCAAAATTTTCTTCATCAATTAATCAAAAATAAACACAAGAGAACTGAAACAAGTAGGTACACTGGATCGCAAAATTCCGGGTCGCTAATAAATGCCGTGATAGTTTCTTAAATACATAAGACTAATTTGCGAAACTATAGTAGGTATATTGTAGATGACTGATTAATATATATAAAAAAAATGTATAACACGTTTTGTACACTTTAATTAAATACTAAAAAATAAGAAAATTTCGCTTCTAACTTATGACAACAAAAATTACACTTCGCAGTAAATCTTAAAAAATAAAAGACTTGTCAATTTAATATTTTGTGTTTTCTCCACGAGCCCGTATCAATCCATTAAGACGATGTGGCATGTTGTAAACGAAATTTTTAATACGATTTTGGTCTATGTTTGCTCATTCTTCCAGTAGCGCATTCCTCGTGTAAGGTAACGGGAGCAGGAGAGCGTTGTCTCACGCATCTCCCGAGCTCGTCCCATGCATGTTCTATGGGATTTAGGTCTGGGCTGCGAGCTGGCCACTCCATGCAGGCAATATCGACGTCTTGAATATACATATTGACCAAACGAGCAGTATGTGGTCGCGTATTATCGTGCCATAAAATGGAATTTGCACCCATATTCACTAAGGACCAGCATGCTAATTTAAAACCTCTTCTACGTATCTGACAGCAGTCAGAGAACCGTTTTCTATGATCACTAACTCCGTGCGATCCTCTGAAGATATCCCAGCCCAAAGCATTATTGATCCTCCACCGAATGGCACCTTTTGTTTAAAACACGCTTGATGATACCGTTCGTTTGGTCGTCTAAATACTCTTCGTCTCCCGTCGTGCGTAAATAAACAAAATCTGGACTCATCGGAAAACATAACCTTGGACCAATCTTCATCTGTCCATCGAATGTATTCTCGAGCAAACCTTAACCTGATAACTCGATGTTCTCTGAACAGTTTGGGGCCGTTTGCTGGTCTATAAGGCTTTCTATCAGCTTCACGAAGACGTCGCAGATTCGTATCAGAGCTTACATTGTTGTGGTGAATTTCTTGAAGAGTGTTTTGGACCTGAACAGCCGTGAGATGTCGATTTCTTAACATAGTGCTCACGATGATTCGGAGCATTATGCATATTCGGTCTTCTCGAGTAGTTGTGCACCTTGGCTTGCCATTCCCTAGTCTCCTGATGTTCATGCCGGTCTCTTGAAATCGCTGGAGTACTCTTTGGACCGTTGATAAAGCTACTCCTACTGTTCTAGCAGTGCTACGCTGACTTCTTCCTTCTTGTACCATGGTAATAATCCGTGTACATTCTTCAGGTGTTAACGACATGATATTGCACAGAATACTCTGATCAATTACAGCTCGCTTTGACACAAATTCAGAAAAAATATTATTTTCCTAATTTAAAATTTTTCAAAGAGCAGATTTTTTTATTTTTTAAAATCTGTTACTTGTACAAATGAAACCTCTTTAGAGATTTAGAACAAGCATTAGTAACCTGCTTACTACGTATTATTTATTCTAGCGATTTAGGTATGTAATTTATGTGATATCGCGGTTTTTATTAGCGTCCCGGAATTTTTGCGATCCAGTGTATTTATTACTAGTAAATACATAACCACCGTCGTGATAGCCCAAAGTAAGAGAACTACTCTCTGGATCACGAGTATTCACGAGGTTGTGGGTCCAATCGGACCTCACATTCGAGGAATACTGTAGGCGTGATGTTGTTACGTAAATTTAAGACAGCGAAACGAATTGACCCGCGATCGCAGTAGACCGGGAAAAGTTAAAAGACGGAAGGAAGTTCTTAGCCCTGCAGTGGGCCAACAAAGGCTAAATAAACTAGCTGCGCCCCACGGTTTCAACCGTATAATTCTCGATCACGATACTGTTCTAAAAGATCTCCAATTCCTAAAGCAGAAGTACCAATTCATCGGCCTCGACCTCAACTACTCAAAATGTGAAATTTACCCTTGTGAAAATACCGACAGGCAATCGACTATACAGAAATTCAATTCAATAGCCCCAGATACCAAAGTTTTGGAAAAAGTTCACTCCACCACCTATTTTTAGAAGACAGTTTTTCACCTTTCGTTGATGAAAAAATTAAACATTTCAACGACATTTCGGATAGATTTTCTAAAATTAACTTACAATCGGCATTCACCGACACTGCTGTTTCGGTCCAAATTGTATCCGCTCTTCCCCTTTATGGAAGAAGCCACACCTTATAGACAAACTTGATCAAATCATTCGAAATATTCTAACATCAATTATAAATGTGGCATTGGACGACCGCGCGTGGCTGCAAGCCACACTACCCATTCGTTTTGGTGGGCTCGGCGTCCGCAAAATTTCTAGTGTAAGCTTACCGCGGCGGGTAAGCTTCCTGTCCTCAGTCCAAAGCACCAAAACGTTAACCCCAAGAATCTTAACCGCTTCTCAGGTTGACCCTGAAGTGTCGTGTTTGACTAATGCGATGAAGGCCTGAAAAGAGCACTCCAAGAACCCGTTTTTTCCCAGAGACAGTTGGATAAGCCACTCTGCAGGTTGGTACGGAATAACCCCATTAATACGTCCACCAACACTGCTGAGCGTGCCCACCTATTGGCTGTGGGAGAATGGGAATCGGGCGTCTGGCTTCAGGCGCTACCTTCACCCAACATAGGCACCATGTTGGGTGACTACTTTCCGACTCACTACATGTCTGTGTTTGGGCGCTCCTTGCGGGGCTCTACATCGCTGTCCTTGCGGTGAAGCAGTCGACGGGATCGGACACCTTGGCCTTTCCTGCAGCAAGAGCGCTGGTCGTTTGGCACGGCACGCAAGCATTAATGACATCATCCGTCGGGCTCTCGTCACCGCTGGGGTGCCAGCTGTTTTAGAACCCAATGGCTTGGCACGCGACGATGAAAAGAGGCCAGATTTAATGACCTTATTGGCTTGTAAGTTGGGTAGGCCCTTGGTGTGAGATGCGATCTGTGTCGACACCCTCGCGCCATCCCATCTTCCAAGCACGGCGGGCTGTGCATGGGCGGCTGCTGCAGGTGCAGAAAACCTCAAACGGCGCAAATATAACAACCTTATTGGTAGCTATATTTTTGAGTAGTTTGGGGTTGAAACTCTAGAACCGTGGGTCCGAATGCTCGTCGACATCGAGTATTTAGGGACATCTTCAAGCGGTTGATCGACGATCTTCACGTGACCAGAGGCAAACCGCAAAAAAAAAACTAAAACCCACAATAAATGTTGCACATTCCCCCAATCTTCCGTATAAAGACAGAAAATGTCCAGGTTCGCAATTGATTACCTGGAGAGACCTCAATGCAACCTAGCCCATTAATTGCGAGCCACTTTGGAGAGCGATCGGCGCTATTAATAGCCCACCTCACGGTGCAGGTAAGTAGCACAGAATAGATAGATACAGAAGACCTGCTCCATACAACAAACTTAAACAGGCGGACAACATAGTCAAATGGTTACAATGAGTTTTTTTTTTTCTTATTTACTGCCTCGTTGGTATAGTGATCGCAAGCACTAGTGCTAAGCATGAGGTCCTGGGTTCGCTTCCCAGGTCGAGCAAAGGGTTATTGGGTTTTTGCATTAAGAATTTCCCAGTAGCAGTACGGAGTCTGGATTTGTGCCCGGTTAATGGTAATAGGCTCGCCCTTGTTACATGGAACTTAAACATAACTGGCGAAATGTAGGTGTAATAAAAGTCCTACCTCTGCCTAACCCTTTGGGATAACATGAGTTATGTTATGTTATATTATGGTATTTTCTTTTATATCGATTTTTCGCTATTTTCTTATGTACCTGGAACTTGTTGGGAGACCTACACAGTCCTCCCATAACTATTATCAGTGTTATTAGAAAACATAGTTACCGTGGTGTTTTTTGCCGGCTCTTCTCCAAATGAAAAAAATCAATTGGAACCGTGCACCTAGCTTTCGATGTTTCATAAGTGTCCATGTAGGTTTATGTGAAATAAAATATTTTGAATTAGAACTGAATAGAGAAATCTCCGTACGTACGCCCGCCTGTACGGAGATTTCAAAGGAATACCAATACGAGAAGCATGTGGGGTGTGTGTGTGGGTGCGTTTTCGCTCGTATGAAGCCGACCTTCTGTATCTTTATCTATTCTGTGTCACAGTGCAGGTAAGTAGTATTGGGTGGCGGTTTTAAGCGTCACTTTAGTTCGCAGTAGTTAAGGATATTGGATATGGTGTATCATGTTGTTTACTACGTTAGGAAGTTGGATTGGGGAGTGGTTTACTCGTGGGTCTTTACAGCGTCCAAACAGTGTGTTATCACTACAAAGAGTTGGTATATGACACTATGCCTACTGATTACCTACATGTATAAGTATAGAGGTACCTATAGGTAATTAGTACAAGATCATAGAAAATTAGACTGAAGAAAATTAAAATAATATTAGGGGTTAAAGTATGAAATTGCCGATTTGTACTGAAAAAATTAAATTCGTTTTTATTTAACATATTTATTAATTAAAATAATTACCATTATTATCTATACATTGCTGCCATCTAATAGGAAGGTCATTTAAGCCTTTACGATAGAACTCTCGTGATCTAGATTCGACAAACTGTGTGAAAGCATTTTGTACTGCCTCCGAAGAAAACTTTTTATCACGTAGAAAATTGTCCAAATCACGAAAAAAATGGTAGTCCGTTGGAGCAAGGTCTGGCGAACACGGAGGGTAACGAATGGTTTCTAATTGCAGTTCCTGATGAGTTAAAACGGTTTCTCGTGCTGTATGAGGTCTCCCGTTATCATGAAGCAATAATGGTAAAGATCGATTCATGAGTCAGGGCTGTTTCAGTGCTAGTTTTGCTATCATTTTTCGGAGTTCGGCACAGTAGACATCTGCCGTTATTGCTTGACCAGATCGGAGAAAGCTATAGTGAATAAAACCATGCTGAGACCACCAAACAGTTACCATTACCTTTTTATTGGTAAGCTTTGCTTTAGGACATTGTTGCGGTGTTTGACCCGGGGTCAGCCATTGCATTTTTCGCTTACGGTTATCGTAAATAATCCACTTTTCATCACGTATCACAATTCAATCCAATATTCCTTCATTTCTGTATCGATTCAACAAGGCAACACAAGTTTCAACACGCGTTGCTTTCTGCAGATCAGTCAAATCATGAGGCACCCATTTCTCATATATTTTTTTATTTTATTGATTTGACACAAATTAATCAATATTGTTGGTAAGGAAATGCCACCGGTACCATGCCGCTAATTCCTGGTTAGTTTGGCTCGGATCGGCTTCCACCATCTCTTTCAATTCATTGTTATTCCTGTGTGGGCGGTCTTCCACGTGGTTCGTTCTTCAAATCAAAGTTTCCATCTCGAAAGCGTTTAAACCAAAATCGCACGGTGCGTTCATTAGCAGTCCCCTCTCCAAACGCAACATTGATATTGTGAGCTATTTCTGCCGCGTTAGTTCCGTGTCGGAAATCGTATTCAAAAATAACTCGAATTTTCGAAGTATCCATCTTTCTTGTCTAAGCTGAATAAAAAAAACAACTGAAAGTCGATAATCGAATGTTGCACTTTTTTTAAAAGAAGAACTTCATAGGGACCATGTGAAAAAAGTTTCACTCAAAAATTTCAAACCATGAAGGTTCTATGTCAATTCGAAGTACCTATTATAATAAAACGGCAATTTCATACTTTAACCCCTATTATCAATAAATTGATATTTAAATAAGTAACAATCAATTATCGTTGCCATAACGTTCCCGAATGACGGGAAAGTCGTGAATGCCGAGAAAGATATAAGCAAAAGTATCTTGACTTTATTTTACGAGTTGTAGGTTGTGGGTTCGAACCCAAGCAGGCACTTTTCTTTGTGTAAATTATTTATTTTTTATTTTATTTCCTATTTCACAAAAAAAAACACCACTGCTCATAAAACGGTAAAAGAAAACATTGTGAGGAAACCGGCATGGCCTAGACCCAAAAAATTGAAGACATGTGGCCTGCGTGGTGGATTATGGCCCACTCCCTCTCACAGAAAGAGGAGGCCTGTCTCCCAACAGTATAGCCTGTTTATGCTATAGGTATAGCAGAACTGCTTAATAAAGTTGCTTCATATTATTTGAACATAATGTTTTTCCTTAATATTTTCTTCTTTCATAATCTAATAGGCGTAACACAAGTTGTTTACATATTTTTTTCTGCCGAATAGAGACATAGCATCACGCCTGTAATAATCCCCGAAGGGTTAAACAGAGGTGTACCTACTTATAGTACAACCACATTTCACCAGTTATGTTTGCATCCATTTAGGTGATAGGGGGTGAGCCTATTGCTCAACCGGTCACAAACAATAAATAAATATTATAAAATATTGAATAAATAAAAGATTATTTAAAAAAAAACTACTTAGGTACCTACCAACTTGGTTATACTTTTGAGTTCATTTATAAAACAGACATCATTATTTTTCTTGTGATTGGTAAATTAATGCAGTAATTAATTAATATTTCAAATTAGATCATCGTTATAATCTATACACTATTATTATAAATAAATCAAATTGAACTGTCTGTTTCTAATTTCAAAATAACAGCTTCTAGGGATTTTTTATTTTTTTGTGTCTCTGTCTGTATGTTTGTTCCGGCTAATCTCCGAAACGGCTGCATTGATTTTGACGAAACTTTCACTGACAGATAGCTAACGTTATAAGGAATGTTATATAAAGAATAAGTGCTCAGTGACACGACGCCGTCACCGCGCCGCTACCGCGCCGCCGCCGCTTGATTTTGCCATATCACTTATAAAGCGCGTGCATTTTTACAAGCGGTGATGGAGTAAAAAAACAATTTAAACTGTACTAGCGGTATGATGGCGGCGCGGCAGCGGTTTAGCAACGTTGCATATACACAGCTTAGAGTCGCGGTGGGGCGGCGCGGTGGCGGCGCGGTGGCGGCGCGTTGGCGGCGCGGTGGCGGCGTGGTGGCGGCGCGGTGGCGTCGACGGGGCGTCGTGTCGCTGAGCACGTGGAGTCCACGCATTTAAAACTGCGGGCACCAGCTACAATCAGCAGGGTACTATCTATATCTATACTAATATTAGAGGTATTTTTTTTTTGCTTGTTTGTAAGTTTGTATGCTAATCTCCGGAACTACCATAGTTGAAAATTTTTTTTTGCATTGGATAGCCCAATTCTTGAGAAAGGCCCACGGACGAAGTCGCGGGCAGTAAGTAAGTAATAAATAAACACAGTTATGCTAGAAAAATACACTGTGCATAGCTTAGACTACAAGAAAAACTATATTATCCTACATTCCTTCCAAACAAGATCACAGAAACACTCGTTCCAAAGTATCTTATAGAAAATATAACACAAAATAAAACGTTCCTTCGTAAAGTTTCAAACGATTTCTCGCCCCGACAAGTTCAGTCTCTCAATGCATTGCATTCCAGCTCCTGGCTCCCGGCTCCCGCTTGCGATCAAATAAAGAATAATCGGCTTTCATTAGAAGTCGCTACTGATTTCTCTGAGGAAGTGATCAACTCCCGGCTTACGGGATCGAAGAAGATTTAAAACGCGGTTTCCTCTAGTTTCTGCTTCGTAAGCGACGTTGAATGAGCAGTTGTTTTTGTCATAAGTATACCAAGTGTTGGGAACTTAGTTTTTACTTTCAATTGTTAGTGCAATTAAAGATGTTACCTTTTCTTGGTTTTTAAAACAATTAATGTGGAGTCTTCATTCTTATTGCTAACTTTAAAATGCACAATCTTCCGTTCGTCTAATAAATGCTGTAGTTAGTCTATTATCTATTTGATGCATTTATTACTGACTACATACAAAAATAAAAATAAAGTAAATAGATAGATATCTACTTACCGTTTTTAGGGTTCCGTACGTCCAAATGAAAAAACGGAACCCTTATAAGATTACTCGTGTGTCTGTCTGTCCGTCTGTCACGGCCAATTTGCTTCGAACATACTGGACCAATGAATTTCTGTGACCCAAACAAGGAAGTGTAACGTAAACAAATGAATTTTGAATATGGTGGTCAGTTTTGAGGAGAAATTGGAAAACTAAAAATTTACAATATGTGTGAACAAACTGTTCTTGGGATAATAACATGTTAGATAACATATTTTATCGTACGGAACCCTCACCACGCGAGTTCAACTGGCACTTCGGTTTTTTAATGTTTCGTGTTGATCTTGTAGGTAGGTCGTCGTTTTCGCGGAAACCCCAATAGTAGATAACATCGTAAGCAACTTATTAAAAACAAGCTGCGCGCGCATAAGTCTCGACCCTGAGGGAATATCGGGATAAAAAGTATCCTATGTCCTAACCTAGGTGATAGTCTATCCATGTGCTAAATTTAACTAACTATAATATTTAATAACTAGATATGGGAGTATCAGTAAACATTATTACCCTTGTGAATTATCATATTTATCCTCAGTTAAATTCCGCTAAGTCCTTTGTAAAACCGTAAGCCTATTGCTAGGCTTAACATACATACATATATATAGGTACTCGTAGGTACCAACAGGATGTACCCAATACTAACATCCAACTCCTATAAAACATACGCAAGCAAAATATTACATACCGTGTCGCATCACAACGTTGCACATAAACTTAATTTTCCGCCAACTGTTCGCCAATCTCCGCTGATTTCCATCAGAATGATTCACTGCCATCGTCCTTCACAAAAAGAAGTCAACATAATGGCCATCGCCAGGAAATGAGCCGTCCTGCACACAGGAAATAAAAAGTTACAAAGTAGATTAATTACTCGAAGGGATTTTCACTTGTAAAAGGCAATTACAGACGTCCATCGGTACATAACGTCAAAAAACGCCTACAAGAAAATAATAGCAAATTCGACGAACTGCTTAAATGATTTAGATTTTTAAAATTACAGATTCGTCTCTCCACTAATCCATTACCGTCGTAATGTGTTACATAATAAATGGCAAGTTTCTTTAAAATCCTTGTACAAAAAAGGTTCCATCCTCCCAAATCAGGTTTTTGATAGCATTAAATCGGTTTCTTTGACTTCAAAAGATCTTTGTAGGATGATATCCGTCTCGCATGTTCCTACAGCCAAAGACTCCCGAACGATTTCCCTAATGGAACTTTGTTTTGTATCAAACTTTGATCCACAAAAGGTCAATGGACAAAGACACAAAAATAGGAACCCTCGTGGTTCTTTACTTTTCTATTTGTAAATAGACTCTAAAGTAGAAACTTTTTGGTCAGATCTGGCCGACTTTTTCGTTTTCACCAGCATCCGATGCACATTTTGTCGACAGTGTTGTTTTTCTCATTTTCCTCACGGAATATTGCGCTGCTGTACTGTCGAGCGCCGCTCTTAGTTAAGAACCTTTCATTAAGTATTATTCGGCACTTTTATTCAGTCTTTTGCAGTTTTTACATCAAAATGCACTTAGAATTTGGAATCTGTTAAGAGTTTAGATATATTAACTTTCACTAGTTAAAGAACAGAGGCATTGTTGTAGTAAATATTGTTTTTTGCCAATTTAATGAATAAGGCCGAAGGTTGAATGTTATTGTACCTCCATTCCCTTACAGATAGTGCAATCCACGACGACGAGCCCTACTCCGCTCCGCTCCGTACTAAAGTACAGCTTACACTACATTAAGCGCGGAGTGGGGCGCGTCGTCGTGGATTGCACTATCTGTACTATTTTTTATACAGGAAAAACATACACCTACGCAACAAATGTTTCAAACTATTTAAGCCAATTAACGTCAGCAGCCTAACTATGAGGTACCTACCAATTATCCGGTAGCTTACCGAGCGAACTGAATCTGGCATTAGCCGAATAAAAGAAAAACTCAAAACTCCATTTCTCAACTCATTTATTTTCATAGATGAATAATCTCTAAAAGACTAAGTCTTTTACATTCATCGCATAATTAGTGGATACGAGTACATTAGTACATAGTAAAATACTCATAATCGTTAACAATATAATTAATTGATAGGAGGTATAGGGTAGGTATTCATTGGTGTCAGATCACGAACAGTGCAAGCCGATGTGCCACACTTCCCGTCAGCTTTTCTTTTTAAAGAACTAAGTAATTACCGCTTCCGAAAAGGCAGTAGGGGCCCCAGTCTGCTATTTTTATAAATTCGTCATTCCAACACGATCCCATTGTCATTTTGCTAAAAGTTTGTATTCTGCTTAATTCATAATGGTCGATCATTGGTTGATCTTTGTATTCCACAAACAGGATACTCCCTAACGAATTAAAAGAAATGACTGCACAATGACGTTATCATGGTAGGTCACTGATCAGGGGAACTGTCAACATTTCAGCAGATTACCGCCTAAGTCAGTCATTCATTTTTCATTATGTACGAGATTACCAATAGATGCAATTTCTTTCAATGGAGTGTCAGTGGCTGACCATTGGAAAGTCATAATGTTAGTAGATTACCAAACTTGTCAAAATCAACAATTATGAAATCAATGATAGACCATTTTGACACTATTGTAATAGCAGACTTGAGGCCCAGTTCCTTTTAACAATCGCTCTTTTCAGAAGAAGAAAAATACACCAAAACTTTATACTTTTTTATATAAGTTTTATTAGGTGAAATCGTTATCATTTGTAAAAAAAATAAAGTTATTAAAAAAAAATATGTTGGTAAACTACAGTCATTAGTTTTAACTACCTATGTATTTTTAATAGCTAATACCTAGGTAAAAGTTTCTAATTAGAAAGTAATATTTTAAACATATTCACATGCAGTTATAGACAAAAAGGCAGCGTTTACAAAAAAATATGCGAAAATTATGCATAATACTGAAAAGTAAAAAAATAATAAACTTTCGACTTGCACTGTCACGGATGCTCTAACAAATGGAGACCTACCTTATACGCTCATGCAACGCACTTAGGTACAGTCCTTATACACTCGAGAGCAATGAATCCGGGTCACTTAAAGAATCCTAAAAATCTCGGAAACTAAAAATGCTAGGTTAATGCAATAAATTGTATTTAATAGACAATGTAATACTCCTTAAATGAAGGTATTAAAACTTCTTAGTTATTGTAAATTTATATCATAAAAAAATCAAATTTGAAAAAGGGCCACTTTCGAAGATAGAACTACGAAATTACAGCATTTGGTTTTGCTTTTGTTTGTAATCTGTCATTTATGTGGGTACATAAACCATGTTGATAGTGCTCTATATTCATTATTCAAGCTGAAATTATGTCGCTTACGCCTGAAGAATGCACCAGAATACTTACAATGCTGGAAACCGGCCGGAGTCAGCGCGATACAGCCAGGACTGTCGGTGTGTCGCTGTCAACAGTACAAAGAGTTCTCCGACGTTACGAAGAAACTGGTTCTAACCTACGCAGACCAGGAACGGGCAGAACCAGGTGTACCACAGCACGAGAAGACCGATACTTGGTGAACACCATGCTTCGAAATCGCTTTCTTACAGGAACTGAACTCACAAATCAGTTTCGACGCCTCGGAGGAAGTAACCCAAGTGCATGGACAGTAAGACGTCGGCTTGCTGAATCTAACTTAAAACCCCTTAGACCTGCAAACGGCCCTAAACTGGAGCGTGGGCATCGTATTTCAAGACTAAGATATGCCCAGAGCCACGTAAATTGGAGTATTGAAGATTGGTCAAAAGTTATGTTCTCCGACGAATCAAAATTTATGCTCTACAAGCACGATGGAAGACACAGAGTGTATCGAAGACCAGGGGAAAGATTCAAGCAAGCATGCATCGAAGAAAAAGTAGCCTACGGTGGTGGGTCTGTACTTGTGTGGGCCGGAATTTCTTCTGAAAGTCGCACAGAGCTGGTGATCATAGAAAACGGCTCTTTAACTAGCGAAAGATATGTGGAAGAAATCCTCAATGATCACGTTGGTCCATTTATGGTCAATTTAGGTGAGGATGCTATATTTATGCATGACAATGCCCGACCTCATACAGGTAGGATTGTGAATGACTACCTTCAAGAGATGAACATTACTCGTATGGAGTGGCCAGCGCGCAGCCCGGATATCAACCCGATCGAGCATGCTTGGGACGAGCTAGGCAGATGCGTAAAACAACGAAACCCTCCCCCAATCACGCTTCGTGAGCTCAAAATTGCTCTCACAGAGGAATGGGAGAATATTCCCCAAAATCGTATAAGGAACTTGGTGTACAGCATGCCAAACCGCGTAAACGCAGTAATGGAAGCACGAGGAGGCAATACAAAGTATTAAAATTCAAGAAAATCGTAATAAAGTTCAAAAAATTCATGTTTCCTATTTTTGTTTTAAGGAGAGATCAGCAGTTTTTTTCTTTATGTAATTTTGTGTTAATAAAATGTATGGTGACTCATATTTTTTTTACTTTCATTTAAGGTGTATTACATTGTCTATTAAATACAATTTATTGCATTAACCTATCATTTTTAGTTTCCGAGATTTTTAACATTCTTTAAGTGACCCGGATTCATTGCTCTCGAGTGTAGTTAGACAGATCTACAAAAATCAAAGAGGTAATGATATGTAGATATTTTATATCTATTCGGGTATATCTGTTTTACAAATCGGGAGAAAAATTGGGAGAAGGTTGTCGACTACATTTTTTATATTTACTATTCTTACATGTATTAAAATTTTAAATTATTTATCTTTTTTTAAACGTTTTTTTTTCTTTCAACAGTTCATATAACACATCAGAAGAGCTAAATTACCAACAATAGTAAAAATCGAAGTGATGTCTTTTACACAAAACTTGAAAAACATATTGTCACATGAATTAAATACTTAGTTGAAATAAAAAGACAACTTCTTTACTTCATTCGGTACTTATTTCTCACTTTGACCATCTTTTTTCTATAGTTTGCCGACCACAGACATTGCCTACAATAAAATAGCTTATACATGATTTACAACAGTTTATTTCTGACGCGAAATAGCTACGACGGTGCATCTGAGTTTATGATAATAGGACTATTTTGGCATACTAGATAGGTATACTATTTAGTATAAGATTTAGTGATGGGTCACCGACAAGCAAAGGTATTCACAACGTCTTGAAGAAATCGCATTTCACTAATATAATTATGAATAGCGTCTTTCACTACGTTAGTTTCACAGATGACGACAGCAAAGTACATAATGGAGTAAAGAATAACGTGCGATCCAACAACTGACGTCTACAGAAAAATTGCAATTGTTAACGGAACAAACGTCACTTAATTATCAACATTAACATATTGACATAATATACCAAATGACGTCCAGTGACTGAGAAACTCTGCTATCACCACTGTGTCACCACACTAATCTGATTTTAGGGAATAGTATGCCATACTTAGCACTCCATGTATTGACTTATCTGTGAAATCACCAAGAAATTTGTCAGTACTGTCTGAACTTAGTAAAAAAAAATACCTTAAAAATGTAACCAAAACATAGGTACGAGTATTTATTTTACTTCTATTTATAATCCACCTTTCCCAATCCAATTTTCACGATCGGACACAACCTCTATATTATAATAGCAGAGCATATACATAAATACGTTTTTTTATTGACATTATTATTTTATTTTGTCATACTAAACTTTTTCCAATGCCATTCTTTCCGCATGAATAAAAAAGCTATAAAAGTATACGAGGAATGACTAAGATAATAATAAACAATAATTATACTACAAAAATAATAACAAATTGATTAAATTCTCATAACAATTAAACATTATTTTTACTCTGTAACATTGTACAGCCAACGACAAAAGTGAAAAAAATTATTTTGACGGCAGTTCTTGCTTCATTATCCGTAATTATTCCTATTCAGTCACTTACGGAGCATAAAGTAATAAGTACGTTATTTATTTTGAAGATATAAAAAAAAATTTTTCACCGTTGCCGTTGATTGTACCCACAGTATCAGATTTTTTACCCGACTGCGAAGAAGGGTTATATTTTTACCCTAAATGTTGACACATGCTGCTACTTACAATCTATCACAGGATGTTCTGAGCTTAATATAAAGACTGACATCCTTATAAAATATTTTCTCTATAAGCTATAATATAAGTATATGTACCTACCTACACAATAAAATTACAATGATTATTTTATATACTAATAAAAAATTAACGTTTCATAATTTCATAAATTCATTAAGCATTATTAACCATCATTTCAATGTGATAATTTCAAAAGAATGCGTTATTTTTTATTGAGCAATTTTAAATTTCTGTTTTTTAATTTGCAACATTAATATTAACGAAACGATAAAAAGAATGATACTTACATACATCTCTCTTAACTGCCACCCGACTACGGAAAACATTTGATTAATCTATATACCAAATCCTGATTTTTTATAGGTAAATCAGTTCAGTAAATTAGACATCAATAAGTACAAATAAATGTTCTTACATACACAGTGACTGTCGAAGTCATAACTTCTTCATTTTCAATACCATAGTCGGGTTATAATGTAATATCATGTAATCCTACACATATCCATGACTACAATATTATTTGGCAACAACAAAGTGGAATTATTTACATAAAACACTCAGTGCTCATAATTTACTACATGTACACAATGGACGACGAAATAGGCGTAAAACAATAAGATTATAATCTATAACTACACACAATAAATAGTATCTTCTATCAGGTTTTAAACCGAGGAACTGCAATATTCACCCGCATTCATTTCTAACAGTTCATTACACATTGCATCAGTCATTGACAAACTCGTACTGGCAACATTGCACACCGCACAGCGTTCTAAATTCAAATTCTGCGTTGTTCCTTGCACGAAAAACTTACGTGGGAACTAAGTTGGTAGCTGCATAAAATGCTAAGTGCGTGAGGCTTGCAACACTGATTAAAAGAACACTATGCGAGAGATGTGAACCCTCGTCTCGTAGCCCGCACTCCTGCCTGTTGTATTCAAAGCAGAAATTCTGTAAAACAAATATAAATGTTAAAACTTTCTTAACGATACAGCTTTTCAGACAATAACAGTTTGGTTCTTGCTTTTAAAATTAAACTGGAGCGAGGATAATTAATTAAGGACTACACTGCGTAAAATATCATTATTATTATAAGTTTAAATTTCTATTCGATAGATGGTTGATCCCAAAATCACTATTCACTTACAAAATTAACTTAAATATAAAATTTACAGCACAACCCACAGTCTCGGAGTCACGAACGAAATCGGAAGTTTCCCGTCACGACATTGTCTCTTCGGTTTGGCTCCAGAAAACTCGTAATTTTGTGAGAGAAATAATAAAGTTTTGTGAGTTTGGAAAGCTCGGTTCTTTTGGACGCGTACAGACGTTATACGTTTGTGAACCACAGTTCAAACGCGTTAGTATGAAGCAGACTGAAAGAAAATGCGAAGGTATAGGTACAAGAGTTTTCTCCAAACCACTACACGAATTTATTTTTCGTTACTCGATTTCTAGTTTCCAAGAAAAACCAACTAAGAAAGCTCTACGTTGTAATTAGTTTAGTTAGTGTCTGCAAACAGCCTTGGTCAAGGCTAAGTGGCCTGGGTCTTTTCAGTTTGTTTTAGGCACAGACTTGGTTGTAAATCACTCCAAAGATTGTTTTTGCTGAAAATTTCATTCCGTAATAGGTAGAATTATTTACCAACCTTAATTATATTTGACGCCATCCTTTTCAGGAAAGCGCTTGTGAACAGCGCCGCTTCATCGCCACAGGACCTCTGCACTGTCTCTTCAGAGCACATCAGGTACTCTTGGAATGAACTGAAATTAACACAACTTTATTATACACACAACAAAATTAAACTAACCCTTAAACTACAAAACATAAGGTCCAGAATTGTTGATCGCTTTTAACTTTAATATCACTCAATTTGCATAGAAGGAGTCTAATGAATTTTCAGATCAGAACCTGCTATAAGTTTCACGGTTTAAATGTTAAAATACAAAGGAGCGATCGTACCTTAAAGACAGGTAGCAGAAGGAAAAGGATAATACCTATTTTTTTAATGTGCTGGTCCGATACGATAGAAAAGGATCAAATAATACTATATTTTCATGCAATCAGGATGCCTTTGGTCTACCAACATAGAATTTTCTTCGAATCTTGAAACGGAAGACTAAAGAATTCTGCTGTAAAACGAAAATCTGAAAATTTTAACACAACTCACAATAAGCCGACCTAGTAAAGAAATAAGACAAGATGAATGATTATTTGAAAATGGACTGATTCGTTGATACTAAAGCCCTTTGTACATGGCACGGTTCCATAACTGTACGGCGTATAAACCGCCCGCGCCGCCGTAGAAAAAAACATGTATGTCAACTAGCTTCCATAATTATCCATACAACAATGACGACCTGCTGTACCTGCCCTAAACAAGGCGTACAAACCATAGTTTTCAGGGCAAAAAGGGCCTAAATCGACCCGAATTGATTATTATAGTAATCATAGGGAACAGACGAGATCACACGACATACCTAATACCAAATTGTAGAACAAATTGATCACTTACATCAAGAACGACAGCTAATGTTCTGAAGATACTTCCAGCCAAATAAACCAATCATATCAGGTTAAAGGGCACAGTTGGGTTGGAGTCTAATTAGCAGGAGTTCAAAACAGTTGACAGTTGGCGAGCAATGATCGGAAAGAATTTTTGTCGTTTTTCAACCTGAATAATATCATATCAGGTTAAAGGGCACAGTTAGATTGGAGCCTAATTAGTGGGAGTTCAAAACAGTTGACAGTTGGCGAGCAAAGATCGGAAAGAATTTTTGTAGTTTTTCTGAAGATACTTCCAGCCAAATAAACCAATCATATCAGGTTAAAGGGCACAGTTGGGTTGAAGCCTAATTAGCAGGAGTTCAAAACAGTTGACAGTTGGCGAGCAATGATCGGAAAGAATTTTTGTCGTTTTTCAACCTGAATAATATCATATCAGGTTAAAGGGCACAGTTGGATTGGAGCCTAATTAGTGGGAGTTCAAAACAGTTGACAGTTGGCGAGCAAAGATCGGAAAGAATTTTTGTAGTTTTTCAACCTGAATAATATTATACTTTAACTGACTGAAGTGACATAGGAGAGATTATGAAGGACAACAGCTAAGCATACCTATCTTAAACCAAAAATGTACAACAAGTTTTAACTAATATACCTACTCGTATATAAGTACTATGACTTCACGTTCCCATTAATAGAGAGATATATATAATACCAATAGAGTACATAACGTGGGTGAAGCCGCGGGCACAGCTAGTATAGGTACTCAGACAATGTATGCCCTTAAACCAGACTACAGGCTGCAGGTGAGAACTGGCGAAATAAAAGGTTAATTCAATCGAATCATAAGGGTTTGCGATGCAACGTACAGGCAACTGAAGGAACACGGGTAGATTTTAGTCAGTAAGAGCCATACACAAAAAAAAAGGATTTGAAATATCTAATAGTAGTAGCCTATCCTGACTAATTGGGTTCATATGTTTACTTTACTAGAAGACCAGTCTGAAATGATTCCACTGCCAAGCAAAAGCCTCTTCTCATAAATACAACACACATAACATCACGTCTATAATTTCCGAAGATAAGGCATAGATGTACCTCTGGTGTGTGACCTCTTCTCGTATGACTGTATGTACCTGTATGAATTTTTATCTGCCTGTATAAATTGTGTGTGTAGCGGTTACACCGCCACGTATAAACTACGTACGCCTCAATGACATGACGTCACACAAATCCTGCATCGCGCAATTAGAGTTTACCGCGCGAACGACATAATTATACAGGGTGGAAGGGACATCGACGAGAAAACTGATACCATGGATTCAGTACATGATTCTGAACCCTGCTCCGTTGAAATCTTACGTCGGTTATTTTTTTTTTAAACAGCTGTTCCATACATTTTGACCGCGTAGGTATTGAACTTTTCTATTGAACCGTTGTTTTTGTTTTAAATAACCGACGAACAATTTCAACGGTGGGGGTTCAGAATCATGTACTGAATCCATGGTATCAGTTTTCGCGTCGATGTCCCTTCCACCCTGTATAAGACTATCCGACATCAACAGTTGGGCCCGCCAGACACAACACCCGTCTGGTCGGAGGATCCTCCCTCTTTTCTATGGTGGATGAGTGAACTTTACACCCTGTTCCTCATGCCCTTAAATGTGCTGTTTAGTCTGTGTTAAATAAATGTATTTTCATTCTTTCTTTTACCTACCTACCTACACAAATATAATGACAGTATGAGTGCATGTAAACACCAAAAATTGGAGTCAATAACGAGAAATCGTGAGGGGGATTACATCAGCCCCTGGACAAGAAACTACATGAATACCACGACCGCTTTGACAAGTGCTAAGAAGAAGAAGTACACAAAAGCCATGAAACCCACATCATCTGTGAAAATTCAACTATCTAACTATCACGGTTCATGAGATACAGCCTGGTGACAGACGGACAGCGGAGTCTTAGAGATAGGGTCCCGGTTTTTTACCCTTTGGGTACGGAACCCTAAAAACCATTGGGACTTCATTATCATTCATTACTTGCTCCCTATTTACTGCAGATGTGCACATAATAGCGATGTTTACTGAGGAAAAAAAAAACTATTTAGTCCGTCAGTCAGTTAAATATATATTAAACTCATATTTTTTTCTTTTTAAAGGCATGAGAAACAGGGTGTAAAGTTCTGTCATCCTGTGTAGAAAAGGTTGGATCCTCCGACCAGACGGGTGTTGTATCTGGCGGGCAACAGCCCGACGACTGATGTCGGATAGTCTTATATAATGTCGTTCGCGACGTAAACTCTAATTGCGCGATGCAGGATTTGTGTGACGTCAGTCTTTGATGCGTAGTTCGCATGTTGCGATTTAAATACCGCCACAACTTTATCATATTAACCCGTCGCGCGCGCAATTAGCGACACAATAGAATTTTATTGTTATTTGCACACATGGGGTGCAATCGACATTTTAAGAGTTAATAAAAAATGGTTCAGATAAAACTCGCTACGTCACAATCCTAACTAATATTATAAATGCGATAGTGTGTTTGCTTGTGTCTTTGTTTGTTACGCTTTCACGCTAAAACGGCTGAACGGATTTGGATGAAATTTGGCACATGGGTAGATCATGACCTAGAGAAAGACATAGGCTACCTTTAATCCCGATATTCCTACGGGATCGAGACTTATGCGGGTGAAACCGCGGGGCACATCTAGTTCAGTATAAAATCTACCGAAACAGACAGAAAAAAACACGTGTCCAATAGTTTCTTAATAACCTACCTGACGAACAAAAAAAAATTTGTCGACATCCCCATTGTCCATGTCAATCATCGCAATTGGACTCTATTGACTTCTCCAATTATTAGGCTGAATGAAATCGCGTCGACGGTTTTTTTTTCTTCTTTATTGCCTTTACATGCCATTCAAATTAACCCGGCCCAAAAAAGGGGAAAGTACAGACCTACCTGTAATCTAGATGAGATAATATATCCGACTATAATATATTTCTCCGACTCGACTTGCCTTTAGAAGGCGATAACAGGTGAAATTCTATTGTGTCAGTTGAGCTCATATTATATGGATTACATACCCACATGGCACCAAAAAGAAAATATCAATGTTCATTGACCTCAGCAGCTGTTTTCCAATGAATACGTACTTTCGACCCGTTTTCCGGGAAAATATGTATCTACTTACAATAGAAAAGAATACTCTTTATTCTATTCACTATATGGATTCCATATGATGAAAATGTAGAAATTTCATTTAAGGTTAGGTATATCTACAATGCGCGGCCATTTCGCTACAAATGATCTTTAACTTAATCCCTGTATAAGAACTTTTTTTTTTCTCTATATTTACTTCGTAGCGATCTTATCGGGTTATATCTAGGAACTAACAGAAATATAATTTTGACTCCTACATTTCCTTTCTCCCTTAATCCATTCAAATGTTGTTTTTTTTCATAGATCGCTTTTAGCGATAAGACCGCCCATTGTAAAATTTCCAAGTTTGTGTTCCTTTTGAGATCCCATAACTCTATGGTATTGATGAGACCATGTCAAAGAATCAACTGGCATATTAATTATATTTAATGTTTATTTATTCTTTTTCGTTTTTCATTCAAAATAATTCTACAGTCACGATTAATTATGTAAAACATCTATATATAAAAAACACTTTTTTTTTTAAATTTGCTTTTGTCTATAAAAGAAAAAAAAATGAATCAACGTCACATTTTTTTTAGCTTTAAATATGAATGATTGGTTTGAATGAAAATCGTACCTGTCAATGAAACTTAGATACACACATCGAGAGTCTACTGTTATGTTATCTTCAGAACTATGTGTTTACACATGTTCTAGCACTTTTTGTATTATTTTTACTTATAGCTTAATATAACCATAGAGTTATGGGACATCAAAAGGAATATTTATATATTTCTGTAATATTTATGGTGTGCATAATAAAGAGTATTCTATCTATCTATGAACGCTGCATAAGACCGTCAAGGATCTATAACTTTTCTCAAATTGTGTCTAACTTAGATATTTCCTACTTAACGAGGCAGAAAACAAGTCAAACAGAGTATCAAACTCTACCCAGTACAAGTTGTAGTTAGTAGACAGTTTGCGAACAGCCGGTAACCTGTGTTAACCCACACGTAGTCTTGTAAGCGATGGCCAATTACCGGCCGATCATGAGGACCTATTACGTATGATGATCTAAGTACCGGTGTTTGTCGGCTATTGTAACTTTAATGTTTAAATCCAATATCGGGTTATACTTAGGTTAATAAGAGCAGTAGAATTATCCAAAAAATACTGAAAGGTCAAATAATATCATGCTGACTATGAAGAATCAGTTTTTACAGATTTTTTGTAACTAATCAGTAATACATGTAGTAGGTATATGCGTAAAAAATATTAACTGAAAATAACGAATCGAACATTTTAGGCCCTCTATCAGCAATTCTTCTCCACTCATGAATACTTCCAAAGAAGAATCAGATTTTACAGAATGTTTTGTAACTAATCAATGATACATGTTGTCATAAGCGTAAAAATATATTAACTAAAAACAACGAATCGACATTTTTAGACCTCTATCAGCAATTATTCTTCTCGACTCATGAATACTTTTGACGAGGACCCTTGAACATACGTTTAAAATGTTATTAAAACATTAACATAATGGACACAAGGTCATTTCTAAAATAAATGTTTAACATCGATTTAATTTTGCATGCCTTTTGAAACTTAACAGCACACCAGCAAAGCAGAGTTAAATAAGCCAGTCCATGCATAATAATAGCAGGCAGAACTGACCTTACTTTGCAGTGCCAATGTACTAGCGCCAAGTCCGTGAGGAAATGGACATTCAAGTCTATGTAACATGCGAAATATTTCATACTACTTTAAATTCAAACGTATCACAAAAATTTACATTGATCTGCTAAAAATGTGAAATCTTCTTTCTAAATTTTTTCAATGTTCCGTTAAAATAATGTAAACATAAGCTTTGAAATAAAATGCATGGTGTAATTCAGCCAGAGTCACAGGCGGCACAGTTCGCGCAGAACCTTTTTTTTTCAGTGTGGAAATAGCACTGTTTTTGTTCATCTTTCCATTGTGTCAGTGCATGGCCAGCGATGTATAAATCCTCTGATAGTGCACGAATATTTTAACTAGAAAAAACTGACCAAACGCACAACATTCCAATGCAAATGTTATTCTGCATCCAAAATATTACTACAGCAAAGTCTGCTGAAAATTACTAACATTATGCGAACAAAACCCGTCGTTAGCATCAGAATTAGAGAGAAATAAACCAAGAAAGAAAAGAACATCGTTTTACTTTATCGCAAATCAACAAATGCTCGACAAATTGTAGATTCAATTGTATGGAATGGCGGGGATAACGGAATCATTAACACACCGAAAATCTCTTAAGTACCCCACTTAAGCCAAACTGAATCTTAATCAGGGTTTAATGGTGAGGAGAGGGAGCACAATGTCTTCCGAACAGCCTCCCAACATCAGCTTATCCAGGATATTTTTCGAATTTACGTAAATCTAATAAAATTAATGAACGCACACTCATTTAGATGAATACTATGAGAATAAATATATAACTTTTCCAGCCTCCACAAATACTGTCGTAGCTCGTAAATTTATATCAAGCTTAATTTAAGGGAATATTTGAGTTTCATTCACTGCGATCTTGTATAATGACTCGGTCAAAATCTAAACCAGAAAAATTATATCACAAAGTCGACAAGCCCCGAACCTCGGGCGGGCGTTGTTAATTTACATGTAAATTGGTACAGATAAGTATTATTATCAGTGGAAATCACGCCTCAGACAAGTAATTAGTTCGTGAGGCTGGGGGAGCAGTTCGATTTGTTGAATATTTTACTAACGAGGACTATTCAATATTCAGGACTCCTCCCGACTCTTTGAAGTACCGACTCTCTAGGACTACTCTTGATAAGTTCTATGACAGTTTAATTTGCAGAACTTCAAAATGAGTGACGCCGTTCGTCTTAAAAGATAGCCCAAAATACTCAAGTTTTAGTACAATTCATGCTTGGTTCCTGATTATAAAAATAACAATGTATTTATGTATGAAACAGTGTTGATTCTCAATAGATATCGGCCTTGTCGGTTGCCAAAAAACGAAATAGCTAATCGCTGAAGCGACGGGCGTGCGGCGCTCATAAACGAGTTTGCCCTACGCGTTCCGTATCAAAGTGGATGAGGGATCTACACGATATTTTTAATACATATTAATGTTGTTCTAGAATATCTTATCTTTATGCTCTTAAACCTCGATTACGTGCGCCATGTATCTGGCTATTTTAGTGTACGAACAAAATTACAGAGTAAACAACAACAGTGAGATGTTACAGACAGATAAATTATATAAAAGCCAGCGAAAATGGTAAATATTACTATCGTAGTATCAAAGACAAATACACTGATATCATCAACAAATCATACGATGACATAACTCCGTTATCTTCTCTGTCGTGATTTAATCCGCACTCATGATGCATTACTCGAATGCCAACAACATTTAAATCTTCCGTAAGACCCAAGAAAGTTTTTGAGCAAAACAATTACCAGACTGTTGTCTCTAGTAAGTCGGTGAATGGCTCACTTTGAGCATTTAGCGCGAAGCCTGCATTTATCAGTATGGATTTTACTGTGAGTGCTTCAACTCAAATAAAAGCGAGACTTGTTGGGAACTTCTAGACTAGAGAAGTGCTGAAGAACCAGCGGTCGCTGTAGCTTTTGTTACAGCGTATAATGCCTGCATTGTGACTTAGTACATGAAGTAAAATCCAAATGAAATTTTAAGATTGGCACAAGCGTAAAGAGTTCCCGCAAACAGGCGCGACACGACAGCACGACGCGAGTCTAATAAAAGAATTTCTAAGAAAACTTCATGAAAATTGTTCTACCAGAATCGCGTAGCACCGTCGTGTCGAGCCTGTCTGCGGGAGGCTTAAAGCAGAGGCTTCCACATTTAAAATGTGATTGAGGTAACTGAATTCATAACAAAACGGACAACAAAAAGTGAGTAAAGAAATTTGTTTTGTTGGGTTCTTTGTATTCTGAATTTCTGATGCAACATGAGCCACACGGCTGCCAAAATCACTTTTATTTTATTTTGCATATCCCAATATCGAACAACGTTCATTCTTATAAATATAAGTTCGCAGAATTCAGCAGAAGTGAGATAAAACAATAACAAAAGATTGGATAGAGTTAACTTATAGTTACTGTTATCTACATTGAAAATTCTAAGGATTGGATATAGTAAAACCTAGGGCGTCAATATGGTAGAACCTTATGACGAACAGTGGAAAGAAAAAGAATATATTAAATGAAATCAGAATTCTGAATTAAGAATTGTCCCGCCACTTCCCGCGATAGTTCTAAGAATCAACAAAGATAATATTGGGCAGTTTTGGCAGCAACACCACACTACGGTCACCAATTTCGGCGCCAACGTACCTAGTAATTACGTGAATGGGATTTTTTATGACGGACTATAAAAAAGATCCATGCTCAAAGTGGAAACATACAATATACATCTGGCATTTTACAAGATGGAAGGTACAAGTTTAAGGCTACGTTTCCACTGGAGATTTGCGTGGATGCCTAGCTAAGGATGTATATGATATCAACCAATACGATCATATCATTTTCATAACGTTGCTTGGCTTACGTCTGGTATATTGGCGTGTGCTAGCTGTCATATGACTATTAATTTATAATTTAAATTATGTTTTGCGTAATGTAAATTATCTTGCATACTATTATTGTATAGAATCATTTTTTTCTAACTGAACAGACAGCTGTGCTGCTGGGGAGTTTGTTACGCCACTTCTTCTTCCCTGCAAAAGCACTAGGAAGTGGTGAAGGGTGGGCGTTTTGGGGGGCTGTCTTATGTAATTTTGACGTTCGAAAAGTGCTTATTCTCAGCCTAGTTTGAATAAATGACTTTTGAATTTTGAAATTACTTTTGAATTTTGTCTGGTGGAAAAGGATTCAACAACGCTCAGTTTTTACATAGTACCGCTTCGCTACACAACTTAACTCTGGGTGGAAATACATATACACCAAGTTTCACTAAGCTTCAACGCTTAGTGACCTCGCACATCTCTGGTGGAAAGCCGGCCTAAAACTAACCAATAACAACGTTCACCAGAATGAACTAAAATCATTGGTTAGGTTTACACACATCTCTAGCTACGCATCCTTGCACAATCTCTTGTAGAAACACAGCCTTAAGGCGACGATAACCGACTTTTAATGATTTTATACTGGAGATCACGTCTAAACGAGTAGTGTTAATGATTTGGAAAAAATATATGTTAAATTAGAGCATTTTCGTAATATATTAATATTTTAGATATGTCTATATTACATAGTCAAATTAATTTGTAAAGTTATGTCTAACGCGGATAAAAACTGAGATCACTCAAAATCTATCAAGCGTATTTTGCTGAAACCTTCACCATTTTGAAGATAATTTAATTATCAATATTTTAGTATACGTGGTTTATTAAAATACCTTTTGTTTTATGTATAATAAATTAATATAATAATGAGTCTAATTTGGGACAGCGCTCCTTGATCGGCTAGTCTGGCTGGACATACGACGCGTTGCGTGAGCTCAGTACAGAACACGCAAGCTAACCACTCAAGGTCACTGGCATATGTCTGCGTCTTAAAGGAGCGTATATCTACCATGCAATCATGAAATATTCTTCACTTACCAACAAACAGTTCTGAGATGATCCTCATGGCTGGTGGCCAGTCCTGTCTGATCAGTCTGGTACTGATCTCCTTGCTGATGGTTCCCCAAAGTCATCAGCGTCGCTTCATAGTTCTTGCTACACGTTTCATAGTCTGACCTGACCATCTTCACACAATCAGCGTGTTTTAAGTACTCGTCCTGGTACTTTCCTCTGGTGCAGAGCTCTTGGACTACGTCGGTGATACCAGCGTAGATCCGACGGAACACTACCTGTTCATGCTTCTCCATACAGACGTTTGTGAAGTTGTCTATGCATTTTATTCCCATTCGCAGCTCACTGTAAGAAAATTTTCGAATAATCAATATGTTCTGAGTCGAGTATAATGCCTTGCGGGACTCCGCAGAAATAAGCAACCCTTTTATTGACGTGACTATGGGATGCTATAAAGAAGTATTTCGGTAGCACCCCTTTTGTTCGCTAGTAGAAGGACACCACGATTACCAATTTATTCAGTTGGTGATTATGGTAATCACGACTTCTATCTGCGTGGAAGTCAGGTGTACCATAAAACATTCCTATGGCACTCGATAAAGTGTAGCTAACTTTCAGTGATATAATTTTTGCAATCGGATCAGTACTTCCAGAGATTACCTCTTACAAACAAACGAACAATTTTACTTCTACAAAATACTAGCTCCCTCCAGCGGCATCGCCCGCATGATATCTTTATAAATTTCTAGCTGCGCCCCGCGGTTTCACTCGCATAAGTCTCGATCCTGTAGGAATATCGGGATAAAATACCTATGTCCTATATACTTCTCCAGGTAATGTTCTACGCATGTGCCAAATTTCATCCAAATCCTTTCGGATAGGGATAGGATAGGAGGATAGCCTATGTTACTCAGTGATAATTATAGCTTCCTAAATATGAACGAATTTTTAATATCGTTCCAGTAGTTTTTGAGTTTAATCATTACAAACACAAATACAAAATCCTCTTTCTTTATAATATATGTATAAGATGATCATTATTTTACTTGACTGAGTGGAAATCCGGGCATGATACGGAATTTTGTTCGGATTTATGGAATGTAGCATGATAATACGTAGAAATTGCAGAAATTCTTCTAAGGAAATCCTCTCTACCTTCTAGCTTGTCGGAAATCAGTAAGTATCCCATCATTTTCAATCATATTCTGTTCGTGGTCATGTTAGCTGCGTTATGAGGATTATTACCCTTAAAAAGGGAAAAGATCGTGAGTTTACACATTTATCATTCGCGACCCACCATTATAATTCACCAGTAAGGCTAGTGGGAATTTCTTCCTTTTTAGATCCAAATATACTTCGCTTATGTATTATGTATAGAGTTCTACGTGTTTCAGAAATGACCAGATGGATCCTTATTCTCAAACGAAGATATTTTTCCAGCTTTGCTACTATACAAGTATTTAACATACATTAACATAATTTTCCGCTGTCATGCCTGCATACCTTAAAGGGGTAAGTAGTAACAGGGGTGCACACACATTTCACAGAGTCAGACACATTTCGCCAGCTCCCGCGGACTGGCGCGACGCAACTCATAGTAGAACAATTTCTATAAAATCGCGTCGCGACTATCTACGGGAGACTTATGCCCGTTTTCACCGACAACTAAGTGGCACTTAAATGGATCCCTAAATAAAAGTGGCACAGTTGGATTTTCAACGATAGGCTCAGCGCTGAGAGTTGAAAATCCAACAGTTCACTTTTAGGGGGTCATTTAAGTGTCACTTAGTGAAGGTGAAAACGGGCATCACAGTCCCATTTAAACAAGGGGCGAGTATTTCACTTCACACAGTTCCTTTATAAATACTTGTATTTCCAGAAACTACTGCACCTGCTAGTCCCATTAAAAACCGTTTAGCTGCAGATGAATTATAGGAAAACAGACATATACAGTGCATTTTATTATCCGTGGAGATCCGTGCAGCACTATCAACGCATATGCAATATGATAGGTATCATCATGCAGATCATGCTGCTGAGTCATCGCGGCATATGGGAATGTTCAAGAGATAACTATGAAACATCACACCTGTTTTCCGCGCAGGGTTAGGCAGAGTTGTACCTGTAGTACACCCACATTTCACCAGCTTTATGTTTAAGTGTCACATAAAAGAGAGCAAGCCTATTGAAATCGAACGGGCACTAATCCAGACTCCGGGCTGCTACTGAGGAATTACTGATGGAAAAACCCAATAACACTTTGCCGACCCGGGAATCAAACCCTACTTAACTTGCCTTCTGCACAGCAATAGCACTTGTGACTACTAGACCAACAAACTATGCAAATACCTAAATAATTTTATGTGTTCAAATAGTTATTTTATATACGTATCTACTTTTATTATCCTAACAAATTCATTACATAGATTTGATGATACTATTAAACCGAATTTACGTACGCAATACGGTATGCCGTAAATGTTAAGGACCGACTTTAACATTAAAAAAATAGAGGAATCCAAATGGATACCTGCATTTAGATTTTAATATAAATCGCGCGTGCGTTCGTGAATTAAACTGCAAAATTATCTAACGGATAAGTATGACTAATAGCTCGATAAGCATTGATAAAATTTTGCCTCTAACAAAACATGTTCGAGATTAAATACTCGTAAAATAATACTATCTGCACATGACTCAATGTCCAAATGGGAATACCGAAAAAAAACTAAAGTCTAAAAACATACTGTGTGTGTTGTTTAAACGGAGGACAAACTCTCAGAGAGTTTAAATAACAGCTATTCTATACAAAAGTGCAATACCTATTAACACGATCAAAATGTATGGATCAACTGTATTTTTATTTTTTTAAATTCAGAGTTGGTCCCATCGTAAGAGTTGTTCATTTTCATGAGAACCCTGAAAGTATGTTGCTGTACGTTTCACCGCACACTTTATATGAACATTAGCAAACAGGGAAATCCCATCAAAATATTATTAAATAAATTAGGCTCATATTCAAAAGCAAACGACGTATCGTAGGCCCAAGAATAATCTTGGACCATAGCCAAAAACAACAAACATCGAGGTGTTCGTAAAAATTACCGTCCGTATTAGGCATACTAATATCTCGTAATTTCAATGTTTCCCGACCCGACCGCACTAAAGTGCTTCATTGGCTATTCAGCTCTATGAATGAAGCCGCTGAAGCGCTGAGTGAAGTCCGACAACTAGTTTCAAATTGCTATTTACCGCAAACAAGAGCACTAAATTAAGATGAGCTAACTGCGTGCCGACCGCGCCATTCCAGCGCTTGAAGTTACTCGTCCCTGACGTAGCCAACTCTTTAGCAAAACTTACTTTCGCTAAGTTCTTGGTTGAGCGTAAATGAGGGAGATCGCTGCACCATGATATCGTTGAAGTGAAAAAGAGCGACGATCCTTCCGAGCGTTTTGTAATGGGAAATTAAAGGGCCGTTATTAATTTGATATTTCTGTTGGTATCCTTGACTTTTCATTGTTTAACTTTAGGTATTCACTTCGTGAATGTTTGATTGGTCTTGGCTCTTGTTTCCGTTGTATTATAATTGATTTTCCTGATGGCTTTTCCGCTTTAACCATGGAGAGAACAACAGCTAAAGTCCCGTCTTAATAAATTAATCTATGAATATTTAACTAACTGTAACTCACAGTTAAGGAAAAATAAAGTTTCCTCTTAATTTACAATAGCTTGCCTATTATTATAAATAATGAGATATTACGGGTAGCATAATTTGTATATAATTATTATGAATTACCTTGTCAATTAAGCGATAACGCTATCACCTCTGTTTACATAATTTACACCAATTTAACAGCATCCATATATCCATATTATAGATTGCACCCTAATTAAGGTTTCTAGCAAAAACAATTAATTAACTTACACGCAACTCTTGTCCAGTTCCTCTCGTGTGAGCGCGAACGATATTTCTGGAGAGCTTAATACCGGTAGTGCCATTGAACATCTTTGCAGTAGGTCCTCTTCACGATTGCAGTGGCCTTTGAGCGCACCAGCTAAAAAAGAAACAAACAAATATTTTCACAAACATTCCAATACGAACTCGTACAAAAATATTCAAGTGTTTGTACAGTTCGAGGAGCGAAATAGCGTCCGCCAACATTTAAAATAAATAATTTTGATACTTTCACTCATTTTGTTACTCTGGTTTATCTTTATCAATTAATTTTAAGCTGCTTTTAACATTTATTTTGAATGGTTGATGGAATTTTTATTAATCTCGAAAGTTATTTTAAAAACTTTTATTTTAAAACTTAAAAAAACACTCTCTTTATTCTATCTCAGCGCGAAGTATTAATCTTTCTGACCCCGCACTAAAGTGGCGGAGAACAAGTAAAATAACATCTTTTACAGAATATTTCAGTGTAGCTTGTATTTAGTTAGGTGAAAAGTTTAAATTAACTTTCCTTAAAGCCTCTTTGAAGTCTAGAAACTTATAATTCGGAGCCTACACCGGGGTTCCTAATAGGGTTGGTAGATATCTTTTAAGGGACCCTACAGCTAGTACAATTACAAAACTTGGCTAAGAATTACCTAATTGCCCGGTTAATTAAGGAAAATCTATTGTTACTGCTAACCATTTAAACTCTTTCTTACATGATTTTTTGCTATATACCTACTCGTAGACCACCTGTTGGGCTTTGAATGTAGCAGTGAAAGGCGAAAATGAGGCCTAAGAGAATTTAGAATTCGAATCACACATTACAATATGACCTTATCGAATATAATGTGGTGAGCCTACAATGAGTAAATATTTAGCCATTTACATAGTTTAACAAACTACCGCTTTCTTGACTTTTGACTTCTGTTCTGGCATAAATAGACGTATATAACTTATTAATTGCCTTATTCACGTAGGTAATAAATAAATCACATGACTCCATAATTACGTCATTACAGTGAGTAATATTGACTCTCAACTCTTCAGTGAATGAATTAAATTAGTATTCACACTATCCTTATATTCACTTACACAAGGATAAATTGAAATTTAATTTATCCGTTCTATTCTTGAACAGCTGTTCCGCATTACTTTGTCGAACTACTGATAAATGATAGCCCACCTATTGGAAACCAGTGATGAACGATGGTTCTATTACATAGTGAGAGGCAGCTGCTGAATACTAAAACGAATGGGCAAATCGTCTTCAAAGTCTCATCTATCTCTGTCGTGTCGTGTTTTGTAAAACACAAAAATCATGGAAGTACCATTGTACTTCCATGATTTTTGTGTTTTATGTCAAGGTGGGCAGTGTTTTTGTTTTTGATTGTGTATTTAATTTAACAGTTAGATTTACTATTTTCTTGAAAACGGGAAGCAAATCAAATCCTAAATGACAGGCGGAAGAAGCTTTATGTAATATTGGGTCCCCACCTATGAAATAGGCGTTTTTTTCTCGCAAATAGAGAACCTCGTCACTTCTATGATTTAAAATATTCATCAATTGCTTGATATAATATCGAATAATGACCATCATAGACAACTACTAATAGTAAAAACACCTTATTACTTATACATAGTTTTCTAAACATAAAAAATACCTTAAAAATGACTCCTCTTTTTGTTAGCAGAAATTACCACTATTTGTTTTAAAACTTAGCCAAAACTTATTTTTGTCACTTAATCTAAGTGGCATAAGTACGTTATCTTAGTTTTTAAACATTCGTGCATAAAAGTTTTAAAACATTAGTGTTCATGGTATAAATTAAGAAAATGTTAGTATGAAAAATGCAACTTCTTTAAAATTTTCCATACAAAACGCTGATTTCATAGGTGGGGACCTAATATATTATATATATGCACATTATGGCAGACCTTGGTGCGGAACGGTATTTGGTAAATTAAAAAATTCTGCCAACTCTACAGTCTTGGTTAGTTGTTTAAGAGTTTGTTCCAATACTGATATGTTTTCCCTATTCATCTGTCCTGTTGCGTTAGAATATGTTGTTATCTAGTCCTATTTGTGCGCATGGTCGCGTCACCGCCGCCCGATCGTGTTTCACGTGGCGTCCACGCAATCAGCTGTTTACTCACATGTGATTGGATCGGAAAATTTTAGAGAACCTATACTTTGTGGAATGGCATTACCCTTATTGTTAAGACTATACTCCCATTATATCAATATAAGTAACCTCATTTCTTGTTCTATTACAGCAGTCTATTGAACGCATTCAGATAGACCATCATATACTTTCGAATTTATATGGTCTCTTGAGTAAAAAATAAGGATATCAGTCCCTTCACAAATTGGCAATGGCCTCGAACGTCATAATGACATCGTGTATCCTGTCAAACAGGTGGTTATTTTTAACAGTGCCGTTCTTAGCACTAAGCATTCCGATGGTGTAGTGGGGAGCCGAGCCCACCACGCCGCTCGCCGCCATTGGCTGGCTCATATCGTACGATGTTTTTGCATGTGTGCGTGTCGTGTACACATTATACCATACGCTCTCACCCAATCGAAGCATAAATCGTCGGGCAATTTAAGAAGTATAGTACAACACCAGACTGATTGAATTGCTCCGATGCCATAGGAAGTCATTTTTGCCTTGACACGATGACGTAGCTGCTCTATTTGTTTTGATTCATCATTACTCTCATGTTATAGAATACCGTAGTCAGCGTTTGCGTTGTTTTTATTTAGCTTAGTCAGATAACATTGTTTTATGTAGGTATTTCACACGACTGTATGACTTTTATGTTTTTATCTTCACTACCTGTGTTAATCACGGTAGCTGCTATAAGCGTAACATTTTCATAAAGTAAATGAGGGACGTTAACCGTCTTATGGTTCTCATTTGTCAACGTCTTGATCTTACGAAACTTCTAGAACTTTCTCAATACTTACTTCATTAGATATTGTAATGAGTGATACTGTGATATAGGTAGAGTCAATTATATTTTCTTAACAAAGATTCCTTATAAGACATTGATGACTTCATCCTGCAGATATTCAAGAGCCTTATTGGAGCTCCTTATATTTTGCACCGAGATTAGAGACAGTATTCCACAGGCACCCGGGCGTTGACATAAGTTTCGAGATAAAAAGTAGAAACTGCAGTTTTAATTTCGAATGCGGTTTGTCTCTGGTTCTGTTAAATTAATCACATTCTTCTTGTGGCAGAAAAAAATAAAAATATAAAAAGGACAACTAAAATAGATTAAATCCTCCGACTAAATGAATCCCAACTGTACGATTTCAGTTTAGATTAGTTTAATTAATACATAAAAAACATGATTTCAAATGCTAAATTAAGATAAAGTTCAGAACAGTAAGCCTGTCCAATGTTATAATTATATTTAAAAAAAGACAATAAGAAGTATTTGAGCGTACCTGTATAAGAATCCTTGTTAAAGTGTTTTCAACTTTCCTTCTAAGATTTAAAGGTCATTAACGTTATTTCAGACGAAAACTTATTTAGGAGTAAGAATTGGCTGCGAACGGGCTATATTTTCGGGGTTATAATGAAAATTTACGCTCTTATCTATTTTAAAGGGTTATATTTCTGAAGGATGGCATTAACGTCAGCGTTTATTGCACGAACTCGCTATCTAGTGAGTGATAATGACATTGATAACATATGTAAATAATATTTAAGTCTACAGTAGGTTAGGCGTATAACATTATTTACCTAAATGTTGACTGGCCTACCTATATTTTTATAGGTAGACATTTCTTGAAATCATTCTTATAATGTGCAGTTAGTGCGATGCATACGTTCAATTGAGCTAGCTGGAAATTTTCCGGACGTTTAAATATAGGTCCCATTAGGTTCGTCAACATCTATTTACCACCAAGGTATTAGTAACTACTTCAGAGCTATTAGATACTTTTTAAAGACGTTCATTTAAATGGCAGCAGAATACGGATTTCCTTCAGTGAATTAAGTTGATATCTACGGAATTCGAAGTAGGTACCAAAAACAACTTACCTACCTGTGTTTCAAATATTTTAAAGGAATAAACATAGAGAGATGGGCAAAGATCGTCACTCACTGGACGCCTGAGGGAGGGCATCGCGTTCGAGGTAGACCGTGGCGAAGCAGTGTTCCATTTGATTTTTAAAAAAACATCTGCTGTTTATGGTATTTATCGATCAAGGGATGCATTTCTAATGCACGAGTAAAACACCCACGTGTCCATTTCGAATGCTTTTTTTTATGTTGAAGTTTATGTGACCCTTTTTTTTTTTTTTTTTTTTTTGGGTTGGAAATCATCAAATGACTCCTCCCGCTCTGGGTGGAGCGGGAGGGCGTGTCAGACTCTTACTGACTAAAACCCACCCGTGTTCCTTCTGTTGCCTGTGCAATGCCAGGGGGCCACGGTATCCCTTTCGGACTTTCCCGCAACCCCGGCAGGCAATGGTCTCATCGGACCCCTTCACTTGCTGACATCTCTTTGAGGCGCGCGTGGAACACAACGCGCCGTCGACCCGGGCTTGGTCCTTACCGAACGGCGAGCTACCCATTGCGTTTGGCCTCCTCGCGCCACTCCCAAATATGCGCGAGGACTTTTGCCTCCAGATCCCACGGCGGCAATCCGGTAAGGAAAGTTTATGTGACCTTGACATTAAAAAAAAAAAAAAAATAATAATAGTTCTGATAACGTAACTGTACAAGATATTTACTTTATATAAATATATTTTGATAGAGCATCTTTGGGCGCATATTTTTCAGTTATTATTTTTGGAAAATCACCTCCGGATGCCGCGATAGTGCAACGTGTTTTTTTTATCACTGATAGGCGTCACTATTACGAGCAATATTTCTGTGCTTGTGTCAAGTTGCACTTTTGAGTTTTTAGGGAGAAAAAATATAAAAACGAAAATCAGAAGAAAAAAAAGATACTCGGAGGTGATTTTCCAAAAATAAAAATTGGAAAATATGCGCCCAAAGATTCTCTATCAGATTATATTAATATAAAATAAATATCTTGGACAGTTACGTTTTCAGAATTTATTTTATTTTTTTTAAATGAAAAGATCACCTAAACTTTATGATTTAAAAAAAAAGTATTTGAAATGGACACGTGGGTGTTTTACTCGTACATTATAAATGTATCCCTTGATCGATAAATACCATAAACAGCAGAGGGATTTTTTAATCAAATGGAACACTGTGCGAAGGTGGCGTGACGATCTAATTATATTTGCGTGGCCAACATGGCCATGCACAAAACAGAGGAGGCCTTTGCCCAGCAGTGGGACACAATATACGATAGTAAAAAAACTAAAAGATTGCCAGTTGTCTTAAGAAATAGGTTAAATATAGAAATAATTCAAAAAGTCAAACGATTATTTACAAAATAATATGTTGCAATGAAAACAAATTTCACGGAATTTCATGAAAAGATACAGACTATAGGCACACATTATAATTTGTTTCTTTTAACTAGTCTCCAAAATAATTTATAATAGGTATGTTAAAACTTTATTCCAATCACATTTTTTTTTATCGATTTAACACCTCTCGTCTGCTCATTTCATAAGCGGCATAATCGTATTGAACAGACGGTTATCTACTTTTATTAGTCATTGAACTTTTTAAACAACCCACAATGTTATCTGAAATGAGTGGCGTAGGTAGGTATAATTGGTTAGTTGTTTTCCAATAGGAAACAAACCGCGATGAAGGACTCAATTTGTAGGTAATGCATTTACAATTTAGGAAAATATGAGTTAAATATGACTACAACTGTCACTAAGTTTGATTGGTTAGCTCGCGTCATACTCTTCTTATCTCAGGGGGTCTACTCTCTAAGGCTCCCGCAGACAGGCGTGACGCGACGGTGCTACGCGATTCTGGTAGAACAATTTCTAATCATATTTGCGTGGCCAACGTGGCCAGAAATTGCACAAAACAGAGGAGGCCTTTACCCAGAAGTGGGACACAATATACGATAGTAAAAAAAAAAAAAAGATTGCCAGTTGTCTTAAATGTTGCAATGAACAATTTTCATGAAGTTTTCTTTGAAATTCTTATAATAGAGTCGCGTTGCGCCTATTTGCGGGAGGCTTATGTCCGTCAACGAAGATAGGGTACCGTACGAAAGTAGTTGATCAGTCAAAAAAAATTAATTTGTCATTTTTCACATCGTGCGTAAAGACAACTGTCAAATTGTGTTGTCATTCATTCTTAGTTCAGAAACCGAACTAATCTTATAACAGTAAATGATACGGAGTAAGACATGTCCGTAACTTCGACGGAAACTAAGGACTTCGTGCTTAGGGAGCATACCCCCAGGCCCGTAAAAGCCGAGCCATGCCAAACATACCTACCTACGACAAGCTTATGTCGTGTCGTGGTGAAAATTGCCAGTAATTTAAGGTGTTACCATGGCCGACTGCCCAGGGTAAGACGGATATTCGTGAAGGCTTTTATCTTCCTCAAGTTATACGTTTTACTGAACTTAAATAAACTTCAACAAATTAACATTTCAACCGATCAAAAATTTTACGAAGGATTTTTCTTCGTCAATTAACACTGATATTGATTACAAATAACTGGACTCGTAATCTTTCATTTATATCGGTAAAGATAGCTCTAAAGATAATATTGGTCAAGGTCGATTTTAACGAAGAGCATTCCGTATCTTCTTTATATACCTAATGCAAAAAATCACACTAATCCTGCATCGCGCAATTAGAATTTACCGCGCGATTCACATATAGTTATACAAGCTCCCGAATTCAACCATTGGGCACTTCCACGCCAGACACGACACCCGTCTGGTCGGAGGATTCTCGCTCTTTCTATGGTGGATGAGTGACTTTACGCCCTGTTCCTCGTACTCCTAAAGCTCCACTTCATGAAATTCCTAAGTAACCTATAAGCCCACTATTTCTTAGTGAGCTGAAAGACAAAGTGTATAATTAATTTTCTTTTCTGAAACCCACAAGGTATAAAATTTCCTTACTTTTTCAAACTAATGCATTTAAAGAAACTCATTTTGTATTTTGATTACATTTTCCACCTGTCCGCAAACTTCAGCACAGCCGGTCTATTCGGTAAAGAAACTCGCCGTAAAAACTTAGATGAAGTGAGCTTGAAGTGAGCTGTCAAAATAGTGTCAATTCCTAGCGTGGAATGACAGCTCACTTCAAGCTCACTTCATCTAAGTTTTCACGGTAAGAATTTTACGGAATAGACCGGCAGATCATTATCAAATGATTGTGATTCATTTGTTATTATTTCAAAGCTTGGGCCGGTTCTGAAGACATAATCCAAATAGATTATATCGATAGATATCACAGAAGCTAATCGATCAATCGTTATTAATTGGCCCTACTATTACGAGCATGCGCATTACGTGGATTTGCGGAGGAAAATTCCCGAACGATACTATCAGAGATAAAAATTAGCAAACAATGTTTTTTTATGTAGACTTACGACAGCCTTATCGATACGTTATCAGTTACGCTGTGTTAGATAACGTGTGATTGATTCTATCACAGTTTTGATGGTCATTTGATGAATAATTGAGTAGATCTAGTTTGTTCCAGTATCTTTTATGAAAACATAGGTATGAAAAAACCTAATTGCAGCATCTTTCCTATTTACTAACATGCTTTTCAGCTAAGTATTTCGTGTTTTCTAGGTAGACCGTTGAACTGCCGGTTAAAATAGTATTTTTACAACATCCGCACCTAATTAGCGTTCATTTTATATGTAAATGTGAAGCCGCATCGTCACATGCACACTCATTAAAAGTTTCGTCGCGCTCATAAATTATTACCTCCACCAAATTACAGCGAAATACAAGATATCGGCTAGCGAACTACAAGCGAGGTGAAGAAATCCACACAAAACGTTATTATGGAAACATATCAATGTCAGAGTGTATAAAGGGCCGAACGATCGCGCAGCAAATCGTCCGCGCACTGATGTCTCGGCGCCCGCACCGGTCATTTGTCATAGAGCTCTGATGGGGTAACTTTTTGTTCAGACCGCTGACTTCATCCCAAGTTTTGAAAGGAAAACGAGCCTTATTATCACACCCCGACACTAATGCCCTAATGCCCCCCATTCTTACCGCTAATCGTCTCATTTGCGAATAATAAATTCGCAAAATTGCAATTACGCCTGAATCATCATCTTTCTTTAACATGACAGGGACAATTATTGTTTGCTGTCGTGATTTATAACTGAAATGCGCTATTTAATTACACACTTACAGTTCACATCATAGTCCATAGGCAGGTCGTTAAATAAAGGTAAAAAAATAGTAAAAATGGTTTTCATTATGACACTTTCTTGTAACACGATAACTTTATTTTAGATATTTACAATAGTTTCCTCTTTTATTAATGTATGTTAAATTTTATCATTAATTCTTAAACTACTCTTAACTGCTTGAGCACATTTTTTTTGTTAGATTTATAAAAATAATATCATAATTTAAAATCTGTCTATTGTAAAGAGCCCAAACTCTAAACGTCAACGAATTATAACGTTGCTAAATTGAAGAGTACAACTGTGACGTAGCATGACAACTGAAGTGACAGGTATTACGTTTAGTCGGTTACTTGACAGCTGTCTTGTCACGTGGTTTTTATTGTTTACCTTTAAAGTACCTAAACCTATAGACAAATGACTATTTTCATTTATCAGATTTGCGCGGAAAATGTTTAAGCCAGCCTCCTGTGGGTAATAAATTTGGATAAAACAATTTCATCTGACTGGAATCGCACCCCAAACTATGCGGCTTACCTCATAAATCCCGATTAGCCTTCGGCTGAAAGAATGAATCAATAGATTATCCTGCAATAATATTTGTTCAACAAATAACGTACATGTATCTGTTTTACTGGATTGCGAGTTATTTCAAACTATTTAATTAAATTAATAGCTAAGTGTTCATTTTATTTAACCAGCTAGTGTTCCTTTGTTCCTGAACTTCTAAGTGGAGTGGAAACAATTAAGTCTTTGAAGAAAAACTATTTGAATCAAGTGCTTGGAAAACTGGCAAATTCGTTCAATTGAGATGAGTCAAGCATCATAAAGATAATTACTGGGGAAAAATTTAATGGAGGTATTTTGGTTAAAAATACGTGTGTAGCTAGCTATAAATAAGACAAGATAACTTGAATTTTGATAATTTCTTTAAATCAGGTATCTCAGCCCGTATGTTCAGATAACCTACTGTATCAATAGGTAGGTACTAACTTAAAATTAATCCTAATTTCCTGACTATATCCTAACTATAATATAATATTAAAAAAGCGAGTGTGTTTGTTTGATTGGTACGCTTTCACGCTGAAAACGGCTGAACGGATTTGGATGAGATTTGGCACATGGGTACACCATGACCTGGAGAAGGACATAGGCTACTTTCCATCCTGGACCGCAAACGAAGTCCCAGGCAACAGCTAGTTTAGAATAATGTTGATGCAGGTGCAAGTGAAAAATTAATTAAGATATCAATAATTATTGCTGAGCTGACAATATAATTCATAAACATTTAAAACAGGTTTATGCCTCAGTCGACTTTCTCTAAGAACTACTTAGAATTATTGATTTCCACTCGATCACACAACAGCAAGTAAGTGATGTCTTATCTAATGAGAATTAATATACAAGATTGATATGATTTCAGTTTTGGATTACATGAAATATCTAAGTATAGATTAGAATCTTAGTTACAGAACAAACAAATAAACAAAACATCAACATACATACAAAAAATAAACAAAATAGGACCAACATACAAACAAATTACATTGAAGTGTATGTTTATAATGTCACAGCTAAACAAATTACATTGAAGTGTATGTTTATAATGTCACAGCTTTTTACTAAATGCATCTGAAAGTTTATACGGTAGGAACTTATAACAAACCTTTTTTTTGTCTGTCTGTCTGTTTGTTCCAGTTAATCTCAGAAACGGCTTGACCGATGTTGACGGGACTTTCACTGGCAGATAGCTGATGTTATATTATTGCTCATAGGAAACAACTTAGCTTTAGACGAGTTCGTTAAACGCCGCCTTAAAGGGATATTCAAACTGAGGCCATCTTTGCCTAAATATTCAACTACTTGGGATCCTCAAATAGTGCTGGACCTTATTTTGAAATGGGACGACATACTCAGCTTAATTTAGAAAAATTAACTAAAAAACTTGTTGTATTACTGGGTCTGTGCACTGCACACAGAGTAGGTACGAACTTTTTCCTTTATTAAAATAAGTAATATTAAAATAAATTCAAACGGTATCGACATAACGGATATTATTAAAACCTCTGGGATAGGACGGGGCCAGCCGGTTTTGTATTTACCATATTTTCTAGAAAATCCTTCTATTTGTCCAGCCACAACGCTAGTCGACTATGTCTGCAACGAAGGCCATAAGGCCTTCAGACACAGATCACCTCTTAATTACTGTGAAACGTCCCTACAAGAACGCGACAGCACAGACTATAAGCAGTTGGATCAAACAGACGTTGTATGCGAGCGGCATTGATGTGTCAGTTTACGGTGCACACAGCGCCCGCCATGCTGCCACGTCAACGGCGCGGGCGGCTGGTGTAAGTCTTGATCTCATCCGAAAAGCGGCCGGCAGGTCTGCGTCCTCCCAAGCCTTTGTCAAGTTTTATAATCGACCTATTTTAGAAAAATCTAACTTTGCAAAATCCGTTTGCTTACACAACTATACCCATGATCAATGATTAAGAATACCTATCGAAATAATTACGAATCAAGTGATTGTAATGTATTTGTTAGTTGAATCATTCAATATAAGAAATTTATGTTGTTTGACACCTATCCAAGAGGCATAAAACAAATGTAAAAATATCATAGTCTCTGAACCTCTACCTGTTTATTTATGGAGTAACTTAGGCTACTTTTATTTTGAAAAAAAAAATTAGGGTCCATGCGAGCAAAACCGCGTACAGTAACTAGATTATAACAAGTACCTACGAAAACTAACCACTTCTCATCGGAAATAAAAGATATTTTATTATTAGCATGATACATAAAATTAATATAATTTTAATAGGTATTGGTTTACGTAACTTAAGTGATTAAGGATCGAAATGGCGATGGTAACAAAGCTACAGATAGAAACCTCCAGTGACGAAGAGATAATATTATTTTCATATCATCCTACGAAAAAGGTATCTTTTAAATTCCACATCCTAATCATATAACGAGGGTCACTTGGGTACCTGTTTATATTAATTTTACGTTAAAAGCTGTTTGCATTATCATACCTTTCTACTTCCACATTTAAATTAAATAATAATTACAGGATTTACAGGCAATATAACCCGACGGTCCATCATTCAAAACTTAATGAAGGGATTTAATTAAATTATGAATCTGTTGAGTGCTGCCCGAGTGAAAAACTGGTGTGCTAATGAGGTCTGCACCAATGGCCGGACACTGGCTGAAAACCCTGAAGAGACAAATGAAATAGGTCGTAACTCGAATAACTCTCCACCCAAAACAAAACGAGTATTAAGTCGAAAGTCCTTCGTTTAAAAATATTAACTTCTAAGGGTTTTGGACTTTAGGCGTCGTCATTTACGACGGAGCATACAATGCCTTTATTAATATTGTTTGCATAAGTATTTCGGATACGATTATAACATTATCTTGCCTCAAATTCGTTTTTGCTTTCAAATAATTTGAATAATATGTTATCTAGCTCACGTACTTTCCCACATTTTTGCGGGTTATATTTTACCGGATAACGACAAAAATCATGAAAGCGACGTTCGATCTGATCACTTCAAAATCTGGTAACAATTCAACTGCCATTGAAAATTGCTACTCGTTTTACGTGCCCACAGTTGAAATCGAATATTCAATCTATATCGTTTCAAAATTTTGTTTGATTACGTAAAGGCTTTAGGGGCGCCAAATTGACCGAATTCATGCCGCGGGCTGGGTATAATTTTCCTTTTGCTCGAGCCAGAATCGCGTATTGATACCTAACGTGTATACCTAACCTATTTTAACAATTCAACACACAGCGTCCAATTGTACGGAGGAATTTTTATTCCGAGCATAAAGATACTGAATTATGTTTTTTTTTTACTTGTTCAGTAAAGTAATTTAATCCATTTTCATTACTGAAGAGATTATTGCTATTAAGACAGAGCTTATTGTATGCCATGTAGTAGAAAAATGAACAGTGGAATTTTTCAAAACTGAAAACAGTGCTTAGCTCTTTGGAATGACGAAGCAGATGTGATTCTTTAAACAAATGCGATCGAAATTATACTTCTATTTTCTAAAAGCCAGACGACATTATCTCTTGAAAAATAAACAATTGTTACATAGAAACTTCGTTTAATAGAGTACCTAAATCCATTGCCAAAAAGGGTTACAAGTACCTCCAGGTAAACAGGATAAAATGAGGTATTTTGTGTTAACATCTGTACTTTAGTTGATTAAAGTCAATTAGTCAACTGGTTGAATTAGTTGACGTTCACTTCAGTTTACAATTATAAACGTATTTACACGAGCGAATAAAGCAGCACTTTTCAAATGGGTCATCATCGATATTCATCACGGGGCTATTGAATCGAATAGGGCATAATTGCACGCCACTCGCGTAGTACTGGCAGGAAAAACATTATGGCGTTCTTTATTTAAAAATCGGATTTTACGATAGGGACGTACAGCTGACAACATATTGGCTTTTTGTAACTACGGAAGACGTTACAATGTTTAGAGAAAAAATATCCACTTTGCGTTTTCAACTTTAAATTATTTAATTTGATATTTAACCGTTATTATTATGTTTTAACAATGCTTTGTTGTTTTCGCACAAATTAACATTGGTTTAGTTATCAACGAGTGCATTGCACAAGTGTAGGCTAAACAAGATATAATTGCTGCACATTGTGTCACGCACAAATCAATTCAAACCAAATCAATTTATGGGACTATTCTCATAATACATTCGTCGATAGCCGATAGTGCACTACAGATACATACGTTACGAATGCTATGAACTTTTATAAATTAGGTAGGCATAGACGTTTAAAAAGTAGGTAAATACCTAAATAAAATTACAGTTTTGATTGTAGGTGCAATTTTCCATCTACTGAAAGCGGAAAGAGCAAACAAGTAAAGTAAAGTGAGTATGAATGTAAAGTGAAGTAAAAAAATCCCATTGAAGGAAAAGCTTCATTAGAAAGCCTATGATCGTGAGATATTATATTAATATTCGCTGCTAATTAACTCCACTTAGCACTTTAGGAAAGCAAGCCGGATGGTTTTATTGAACATGGCCTTGTATTCAAACGTGTACAAACATTATTTACTGAAAATGCAGAATATTAAATAATATGATCTAGTCAAGCGTATCAATGAGAACGGTAAGCGCGTCACAGCACGTAGGCGTTTGGACGAGAGCCCGAAGACGCTGCCACGCCTCGAGTTATAAACACATCCATGAAAAAATAGCACGCGTCGTCTATGCTCTGCGGTTCCAATGAACTTGTGAAGTGGCGCTAATGTTCTTACTTCTTAGAGCGACTGTATCGCGGGCGCCATAATCGTTGCCTTAGAAACCTTGCAAACAGAGCATTGTTATTTGTTATGCATAATTTTATCGCTGTAATGGTAATTTTAAGGTGACGTCAGAAGTATCGTAAACTACCTAGGACCTAACCTAGGTATGATTTATATTTTAGTGTTCCACGTGCTTGTCTAGTTCGTCGTTTTAGTCTTATTTATAGTCTCGTTTGCCTAGTGAGCACATTACCATTTTTTTTATTAACCTACGTAATCAAACGTTGTTTTCATCTTTTTTAAAGGCTACCTTTTTGTACCAAGTTTCTCATCGCAATAATTTCATTAGATTTTTTTTTTACACTTAGATTTTTTTTGTCTGCTGGATACAACAATCAATATGATTATTTTATGGCAGGCTATTTATTACATTCAAAACAGTCTGTTTCTCTTTCAAACTATTAAAGGCACCCGCAGACAGGGCGCGCGACGGGGCGCGACGCGACTCTGGTGGAACAATTTCTCAAATTGTTCTATCGGTACTACTACCGTGCGTCGCGCCTGTTTGTGGGAGCTTTAACATAACTCTCTACGAGTACCTTCGTAAATATAGAAAATTTGTTTACATATTTTTTCAGACACTATTATTAACCCGAACCTACGCTAAGGACAGTTGAAGTATATCTACCCACTTACGGTACCTACCTATATTTTTATGTTATTGCACAGAAAATTGTTTCTTGGATCAAATCCAGAAACGCCCTCTTGTTTCAACGTAGTTCGCATAAAATTATATTAAATTTTCCCAACACTGAAACGGAGTCGGAATGAATTCTAAATAATCTCCACGTCTACACGAGGCTGGAAATCGTTTATTGTAACTGTTGGAATGAAGTGTTAATTTCTGCAATATCATAAAGCCTTAGTACATTTAGCTGGATGTGTATAAATGGGTTATACCACAATTCCATCGCAAACAGTCTCATCTACTTATACCTACACATTATAAACTTGCTTTTACACGGGGCTTTGCCCACACAGGTCGGAAATTATCCCATGGGAATACAGACGCCAGCAAGTCAACCTACCCGAAACTGTCAAATTTTCCCAATCAACTTTGAACCTTATCCTTTAGTAATAACGTTGAAAATCAATAAAATAAATTTGACAGATTGTAGTAGGTTGATGTGCTGGCGTCTGTACTACCGGGATAAAAAGTATAATAAGGGTAGGTAAGTAAACTATATGTATGTCAAATTTCATCACAATCAGTTCAGCCGTTTTTGCGTGATTGAGTAACTAACATCCAAACGCACAAGCTTATATACTTTCACATTTTTATATTAGTAGGAAATATATAGGTACGAGTATTACTTGCTGCGCCCTGCGCGATTCACTCACATAGGTAAGTCTCGCTCCTGTGGGAATATCGGGATAAATAGTATCCTATGTCCTAACCCAAATAATGTGGTCTAATGTGCCAAATTTCATCCAAAACCGAACTCAAACTCAAAGCATTTATTTCAATTAAACCATTTATAGGCACTTTTGAATTGAATAGGGGTCGGTAAGTCAAAAATATGAAGCTAGTTGCCCATTCCAAAGCGTAGTAGGTACCTACCTATGGAGAAGAACGGGCAAGAAACTCCACGGACACTCTTTTAAATCAAAAATTTGATACAAAATATCCGTTTTACCGTGAAAGCGTAACAAACAAATAAACAGACATAACTCACTTTCGCATTTATTTATTTAACCTTATAAATATGTTTAAACAGAAAAGATGAAAAGAACAGAAAAATACGTACAAAGGTGGTGTTTATAATATTATAGTTAAGATATTAAGTTTATAAAGTAGGGTTAAAGTCGCTTTTTGTGCCTGTATGTGTGACCGCGTTGTTCTACTAAACTACTCAACGAGTTTTGATGCAGTTTTCACTATTTTATGGAGAATTTATCCCGGAAGGTTTCACGAAATCACGATGTTGTATCAAGTAGTAAAACCGAGCGAAGCGGGGGCGGGTCGCTACTCACTAGTTCTATTACTTCTTCTGTTCTGATAGAACAATTTCTTCGAATTTTTCATAGAAAATTTCTACTAGTCGCATCGCGCTGTCCTTCGCACCAGTCTGTGGAGACTTTAAAGTAAAGCAGACGATACCCACAACACCTTGGAATTTATAGTTTACACATGTTGTCGATCCCGTTATTTGTGGGATCCTGCCGTTTTGCCGAAAAGATTTTGCCAAAAAATCACTACCCAAACAAATTTTTGCAACTTTTTTTTATACCAATGCAATGTTTGGAATTATTTTAGTACGCACATTTTCATTTGGTCAAATTTTTACTTGGCAGAATATTATCAAGGATAATGTCATTTAGGCATTTGGTCTTTAATATAATTATTTATTACAGCAAACAATCTTTAGACAATAAACGTTTCGTCATACGATTTGGTATGACAAAAATATAAAGGTTAGGTTAGGTTAAAACTGTGACCTACGCACGAGCCGAGCGAGCGAAGCGAGCGGTGCCGCGGCAGCGGCCGGCGAGTGCCAAAAACGACTAGATTATATAGAAAGAAACTATGGAAAAAAACAGGCTACCCGAAACTGAACTACATAATTACACGAAATTAATTATTTTAAAAAAATCTACTAAATATGTGGCAATTTTTTTTTTTGCGTAAAATGAGTAATTCAAACTGAAATATTTGACTACATAAAAATTGGTAAAAGTTCTAGTTGGTAAACAAGTTATTGTATAAACGTTCACATGCTAAACATTAGGTTTGCGTTACAATTATTTGTAAAGAGATTTTTTGCTAAGTAATAATTTGGCAAATGAAATTATGCGAAAAATTGTTTGGGAAGTGATAATTTGGCAATTTCTTTTCGATGAAACAAGGGAGACCCGTTATTTGTACCTAAGTAGGTAAAGTTGAATTAACTCATAATTGTGTGTAACAAAATTAACCTTTTCTCAAAATGATTATTATCATCGTTCAGCACATTTATCTGCGTAGGTCCGATCGAAAAACTTCATATCTAAGCATTTTGGAAACAAAATCCTGTGAACACGATGACCACATTTGTCGCCGTCCCGGTTCTATAGCCGCCGAGCGCTGCAAGCACAAATATTCCTTACGATGTATAGATAGGAAGTAGTGATGGGTAACTCATCATTTTTATATGAGGTTGAGGGAGTACCTCATTTTACCTCGTGAGGTCCTCACGAGGTACCCCTCATTTGAGGCGAGTAATCGCACCTCGGCTGTATTCACCTCACGAGCCGAGCCCGAGCCGAACTCATCCGAGGCGAGGCAGCGAGGCGGACGGGCGCGACGTCTCACGAGTACTCATGATTCCAATTTTTACGTCTCCCTCACACACATAATTTTCTTTCGCTCATAAACGTATCAATGACACTTTATTACCAATCTAATGCTAATGTTTTTAGAGTTCATAATGTTTACTATGTTTTCAAAATTTCGCGAACTCACCTCACTCATCCTCATAGGTCGGTTCATTCGCTCACTAAGCTCACTCAATCACTCAATACGCAATACTCACTCGCGAGCATTGACTTCGCGAGTACTCGCGATGCGTCAATATTGTCAATGTCAATTTTTGAGGACGCGTGAACGAGTGAGGTGGTTCAATGTTGAAATTCGAGTAACTCTTTCAATTTGCGATCACGAGTACCTCAAACGAGGCACCTCATGAGTGAGGGACACATCTCTAATAGGAAGTTCTTCGATGATAGGTACCTATTGCAAGACAGAAACACTATAGGTCAGTGACATTGTAAGTTGGTTCAGTCTTAAGGTGAATCCGCAGTTGAAGCCCGCGAAATTCAAATATTCTTACGTTTTTTACAATGATTCGCGACTATATCAGTTACTATTATGTATTTACAGAATTATAATCATTGGAATCATTAATACCTCTCTCTAAATCAAACTTAGAGAGATGTCAAAAAACATAATAACATTTTAATTTCGCGGGCTGGAACTGCGGATTCACCTTAGGCACGGTACCATTTAAAAAGTTTCGGCTATTGTGTAAAGAAAGATAGAACCTACCTAAGTAACAACCCTATGGAATCACATAAACAGCTGATCATAACTTCGGCTGTAGGTGGCATAGCAAGGTTAATAGCTTTTCTGAATCGATAGATAAATATAGTAGTTTTCCACATATCGAAACGTCTTACAATTCACATAGCCTTGAAGCGAAGCAAACAGAACATTTACCAACTCATTATTTATTAATGAAAGTTGCTTGCAAGCCTTGTTAAGTTGTTACTTACTTATTCAAATTAGTTTACGTTACTTACTTATCAGAGTATCTTTTTATAGTTCCCCAAATGTTGGTAAATATGCAATTAAAAATATAGTAAATTATGTCAAAAATAATCTTACCGGTAACACTCAGCGTGACGATAAATAATAAACAGCATAAATGAATGTCTCTAAACATCTTGAAGATAATCAACACTTTCTTCTAAACTAGGTAATTTTTATTATTCAGTCAATCATAAATTCCTTTTTAATTAAGTACCCGGTTTTTCACTTTTGTTAGTAAGTAATCCAAGAAAGTTTGTAACCATCCAGAATATTACACTTTAACTCGTGCGCTTGCAAAAAAAGTTACAATAAGGTTTTCGTATTTCAATACGTAATTTACAAGTTTTTGAGAACGACACGTCTAACTCCACCTACGCATCAATTTCAACTGGTTTGAAGAATGAATGATTCATAGTTCATACCGCGAGCGGGAAGCGGGAAATAGAAACTGCGCGCCGCTGCACGACCGAATGCACGAATGAACTTTGAATGAAGGAACATTCAAAGTTCGCTCCGCCAGTTAGTCTGTGGAAAAATGAACTAAAATGGCAATTCATAGATCGTATTGACCAACACATAAGGATGACGTCTATTGTCGATTGTCATTGTCAATGTCAAAGTGTCAGTCATCTGTCAATAGTAATTGTAGCTGGTGCCGATGCCGAATCGCGAGATAATAAATGAATATTTTTTTACTGAATGAATAATAAATTGTAGCTTTAGGAATTTTATGTGGAAGCATAACATTAAAGTGAATAAAGCTATCTTGTTCAGTAGTTATTTCGCCTAACGAACAGTGGACCTAAATAGTTATAAACATAACCTATAATGGCTAATAAAATTTTAGGAAATATTTTGAGAACTAGACCATCTCTTATGTTATTTAAACGCTGGGAAGGTTCAAATTCAGAAAAACGTGTGACAGTCCATGATCCATTTTATTCCCAGCCGCAGAAGAACAAACAAACCTACTTAGAGGTTGTGAAAATGTTTGAAGGCCGGGACACAAGAAGACGGGGTCATGTTGAGTTTATTTACGCAGCTTTAGCAAGAATGCAGGAATTCGGTGTGCAGAAAGACATTGAAGTTTACAAAGCCCTCATTGAAGTGCTACCTAAAGGAAAATTTATTCCTAAAAATATATTCCAAGCAGAATTTATGCATTATCCTAAGCAGCAGCAGTGTGCCGTGGACTTGTTGGAGCAAATGGAAGATAACAGTACTTGTCGCTTATATGTTGCTTCGCTTGTTACATAGCCTTAACCTCTACCTTGTGTAGCATCAGAATTCATGTTTTAAATCAGTTGCTTGTGTTGTTGTTGTTGATTACTATTTTTGTAGACCATTTGATAGTATTATGTTTTTCTCTGAAAGTACAGAAGTCATGCCGGATTCAGAAATGGAACAGATGCTTCTGAACATATTTGGCTCCCGCGGTATACCTCTTCGTAAGTTCTGGCGCATGTTGTACTGGATGCCAAAGTTCAGGAACCTAAGTCCTTGGTATTTGCCCGAAGAACTGCCCGGCAACACAATTGAGTTGGCCAGACTTGCTATAGAGAGAATAACTTCAGTAGATCCAGACACCAAAGTTGAGATCTGGCAGGTGACAATTTTGTTAATTTTTAAAAATTAAATTTTGAAGGGAGAAATAAAGTATTTACATTATTATCCCATACGAGAGGCCTTTTGCTTCAAGTACTGTTTTTAAACATCACTTAAGCAACTTATTTCACCAGTTTATCTGCATCTGATTAATAAGACTTATTTTGTCAGACAGAAGAAATAGAAGCCTGTTTAGATAAGACTTGGGTTGTTAGTGCCCAAAGTGAAGCCCAGAAGATTTTGTTAGCGGAACAGCCAACCGATGAACCTCTGACAGTGAAAGGACCCTTCAATGTGTACCTGAGGGAACAGGTTGTAAGCTATTTCTTACTTGTTGGGAAGATAAGGCCTGAAATCAAAGATGATACAGACCCTGATGGTAATGTCATTTTAAGCAAATAAATAGCTATAAATATAATATTTATTGGACTGGTAATAATTTTCATAATATGTGTTTTGCAGATGTTTCAAACATAAAGAAACCACTTGGAATACCTGGAGTTGTTGGTAGTACAAAGCTACCATCAGTGAGACAAACATTACATGAACAAGATGATGGTACTATAGTGTCAGTATGTGCTACAGGTAAGATTTTATTTGCTGTTGTATGAAAACTTAGTCAATGAAGTAGAGATCCGGGCCAGCACTGAAGTAGAATGCAATATGATATCCTTATGAGATTTTTTGCTAATTTTTTTTGTGTACCTATATTTCAGGTACATCTTCAAGAGATTCCCTACTTTCTTGGATCAGGCTGCTAGAGAGACATGGTAACCCCCTACTATCAAGCATACCAGTCATATTCACTCTCACAGCCCCTCCCAGTGAGATGTCCATACCTGATACTCAACCAGCCGACAAGGATAGCAGTAAAATTAAAGAAATCAGAGCTTAATATGTGGAAATAAATTATTTATAGTTATTGTAGTTTGTATGTAGTACAATTGTTATGTTTTAAAATAATTTTGTTTTAATCTTAATTAAAGCCCTGCAGCCCTGCTCGCAAAACTATGAAATATTTTTAAGGCTTAGCATATTTAAGTGAGAATTATGTAAATAAAAAAATGGCTTTATTTGGTATATTTCTTTATGTCTGATAACAAAATCAAATAACTGTACAAAATTAAGAGTAGTATACAATCCCTGTGTACAGGACACTTAACATGATAGTTTCAGAATGTAGAAGTTGAAAATTAAGTCAAAAGCCTTATGTTACTGATCTACTGTGGTATATTAAATATACCATAAAAATTTTATGTTACAAAATTATAAACACATTATGGGTTGTGTAAATGCAGTGGGACTGTAATATCCTATCTGATGACATGCAAAAACACAACTGATCCAGTGTACACAGTCTTATTTCAAAACAGAAAAGGGTTACACCCACTTTGAGAGATATTGTCTTTGTAGCGGCCAATAAGCTTACAGCAAATGCCCATGACAATCTTATTAGGCCACAAATTCGGATCAGCGTTTCTTGCAGTGTGCATTGGGGTGTTACATGAGAGATCCATTAAACCCCTCCGCATTTGTGGCCAAAGACTAAACTCAACAATAAAATAAAATTACAAAATTAAACATGATCACATCAGCCTTACAAAATAATTATCATATTCATCCATATTTACAAAATATACTTAAAGAGTCAGTCCACTATTTAACACAAGCACACGGAATCTTTAAGTCCACTCATAGTCCTCATCATCCTCAAATGATATGGTTCCCCACTGTCAGGTGATGTTGTGCCAGTCTGCTTGGGGCAGCAGATATGTCTCATTGGTACTGCGGACTACAGTGACACCGGCTCCATAGTAAGGTATAACGTATGCTGAACCGTCTGAGGGGCCAACCACCTTGAAAATCAAAATTTCAATGTTAGTCTGTTGATGTTGTGTGTATTGATTGGATATAAAGAAAGAAAGAATAATATTTATTTGGACACAGTTCGTGAAACCCAATAACAAAATAAAAAGGAAAAATAATCATAAAGCCATATTGTGTCTCACACTGTGGCTGAGGAAATCAAGATATTAATTCTACCAAGAGAAACTGACCTATACCCAGTCATAACAATCATAATTATGTCTTAATAAAATCCTCTATTCAATAATTGTTAAGGAAATAACTAAGTGTAATTTCTGTTCAATTTACCTGAGCGGCAATGAGTATTATGTCCAAGAGCTGTCCTAGGAACATGAATCCCAAAGTACAAAGCTTGGCTAACCCAATGCCTGGGTAGCCTAGGTAGAACCGGTCCAGTCCAAACATACCCAGGAAAACTGAAAGAAGCAGCGCTATCTCTAGAGAGTACCCATTCCTATGAAACAAAAATAATCACAATAAACATAGTGTAGAAGAAAACTTAAAGGTAACGTCATATTGTTTTTAATTTATTAATTTCACTTACGTCCATTTACAAGGCAACTTTCTTTTGAATGTGTTATTGTGTGTCTCATTGCACGTTATTCCTTCGGCTGCAACACAATACACTGTAAAACAAAATATATTTCAATGAAGTATGCTTGATGGCAACTTTGGCATTTCACATTGTTTGAAAATGTTAAAATATTTTCGTAGGTACCTTCTGCTTCACCTTCAGATGGTATATCTTTCCCTTTGACGCATCCTATGAACTGTTGGGTGTTTGCATCTATTTGATCTTTGGTCGGGTCTGGACAAATGTACTGGCCTAACCGCAACGTGCTGCAATCCACTGTCACTTTATCCCCTTTAGCTTCATCTGAAGCCGCCACTCTTGAATAGAGGAACAAAACACATATCTGCACGAGGTATATTCGTAACATTTTTATATCTTCGTGCTTTCAAAATGAAAACAAGTTTTGAATATTGCTTAAGTATTCATTTTAACGTGATGCCGCCACGCCTCGTATTTTATTAGAGCTTTAATATTTATTTTGTTGTTTCGTGATTCCCTATAGTATTCCAAGACACTGACATATTGTAATTATTTGTAATCAATTTGTTGTATTGATTGTGACGTAGTCAGTGTGACCATCTTATAAATGGCGAATTTGCCACATAGTGGGCAAAAAATCTGTCAAAATCTGCCACACTTGACGCCAAAATTGCCAAAAAATATGCTTTCATGGAAACAGAAAAAAATACACAACGAAATCAATGAAATTTCTTTAATCAACAAAAACATTTAACAATTTTCTTAAGCATTATTTTATCTATACACTACTTACTCTACGTATCCGCATTTGCCTCCTTCGTCATTTTCGTAGTAGGTACATAAATTTTGACGACATCTTTTTGATCATATTTTTAGTTGGTTTAAAGAATACACAGTCTTCGTGTTCCTTAGTCCCCTCTTTTGTTGTACAAATATGAGAAACGAACGAAACGAACTCAGTCAAAAATTACAATAGCTGAGTCTTCCGGCTAAGATGATACAATGCTTAAGTGAACTACTGTTGTCTCGCTCATTGGTTCTGAGAGTCCAGGGTGAGGAGTTCGATGAGAGGCGGACATGGATGGGACTCCCACAAGGCTATTTAGTATTATTGAATCACTGTAACATACCCATGGGGTGTACAATCATAGGTGTGTATTATAATCATGTGTACCCTCTGTCCCATCCCCAACCCTCGCAGCCCCATAGTTATGGAGATATCCATGGTTAAAGTTTTGAGGTTTGGTTAGGTTAAAACACTAATTTCCATGCAAAGCATGCAGCATGCAAGCAAGCATGCAACATGCAGCAGGCATGGTTTCTGTCACGGCTCCGGCGCTGCGGAGCTCTGGCGAACCCACGCGAGTTTTTCGTCGCAGATGGGTTTAACGCACAACCACCTGCTCCTCAAATTGCGGGCCGCCTCGCCCCTCCACGCCTACGCGATTTTAAATTACACTCTAGGGGTAGAGCAGACAAGACTGCGTGGAGTCGGATTTACAGCGATTCGACGTTTCTGTCAATAAAACCTAAAAAAAATCAACTTCCAACTCGACGGCCCATAATGGAAAGTTTATCCAAAAAAACCTACTTGGTAAATATAATATCTTTTTTTATTTTTTATTTGGAAGCTGAGTATATTATGTGTTTTAATCTATTTTTTGTTAAAGCAAGCAAAGCCGATGTCGACTATTCTGCCACTGTTTATGTGAATTGGAAAAGCAAGTGTGTATCTATGTACTAAAAAAATAAAGAAAATATATAATAAAAAATCTTCAATGATCAGTTTTAATGTAGAACTTGAGGGGTTAGTACTGGACTGAAACAAACAAAAAAATAAAATTTATAAATATTATAATTGTTAGAACGTTTTAATACACATATACCACATCCGCACAGAGAATATTTGGGAGTATTTTATAATTTTATATGTGACGGATGAAAATCATAGCGCCACAAGCAGTTCTATAGAGTAAGTTCCATTATAGGAATATGTTAAAAGGGAGGGGAAATTAATTGGAAGAGGGATCTTGAATTTAAGGAGACGACACAGACAGATCACACATACAGATCTAGAGGTGGGATGTTGTTAGAACATTCAAAAAATATATGATCAAGGGTGCCTTTCTGCAACCCGCACTCGTGGAGAGGAGTCACAGACATGGATTTTGTGTAAAAACACGGGAGTGCAACAAAAACCTAAGCGGATTCTACAAAGAACAGAAATAATAGATATCGATACTTTTTTGTGACCGAACACTTTGGTTTTATGGTCGGTTGCACTCATAGATATAATAAAGAAGGAGATATGGCGTGGAGTTCAAAATGTATAGAAAACCGATGAAGCCACAATTACCCCTCCTTAACGCTAATATTGCACACACAGTTCTGTCAAAACAATACTACGAACAAGTACACACACGCGCCATCGATAACTCAGTCATTTAAATATAAACCTTATTATTTAAAACACAGCGTACTTTTTCCGTATAATTACTCACACTAAAACAATTATCATAGTGTGTTGTCGGGACTCGGGGGCGGATACGACATAGTGCTTGACTAAATCGAAGAGTTATCGATAAATATATCGATAAATTTACTATAAAGGTTTTGGAAATAAAGTAAACATTTTTGTTTACTTTATAGAAGACGATATGAAAGCAACAAAACATTATTTAATTATTTAATAAAAATATTTTAAAAAAAATACAAATCAAACGACACGTAACTACGATATATAACTTTATATGAAGCCACTCAACAGTGCAAGGGTACTACATTCCCCCAAAAAACTCTTGCCTTAACTGTCCATGGGGAATACATTCCCCGAACGAAATCGTTCATTTTAAACGTGTACAGCACTAAAGTCCGGTGATAGTCGTACAGTAACAAAATACTAGATGGCGCTATATGAAATTTGTCATCCGCGCGAGTAAATTAACCTGTGCAAGGAAAACATAATATTTAGAAAAAAAAAAGTGAAAGTGACAGTTTGACTTTCTTGTCAACAAACTGTTATTGTGTGTGGAGCTCAAAGCAAAATGTGTAAGATTGCTGTTTTTATACCTTATTTCTATTGTTATTGTACATCAAATTAAACGTGAAGATATTTTCTTAACGAAATATGCATTACTACGAAAATTTCAAAATGGTTACATAGAATAATTTTGCTGGAAAAGCTATATGATCACTACGCGATCATCGTTTGATGATTCTATATTGTTTACAATGTATTCTAATTGGATTCTAATTGGATTCTAATTGGTTCTTTGTAATAAATAAGATAATTCTTCACTATTAGTATGATAGCCATTAACAAACGAAATATATTGAGATGGGGTCTAGAAATGATTAAAATGCAACTCGTTACAGTGTTGGTGAGTGGACCTTTTGAGAAGTACTTGACTTTGTTTATTTTTTCATGACAGAAAACTAAATATTTATACTGAGATATTGGTGTCATTTTAAAGGGTATATTATATACTATTAGAATAGAAAAAAATTGTAACCAGTAACTGTTATAGTTTTCTTGTAAAACTCGAAAAAAAAAAAAAAAAAGCTACTTTTTTATTTCTCCAACTTTATGATTTATTTTCATCCTTTATTGTTATTTAGAGTAATTTACTTGTAATTAAATTAAAATTTAGATTCTTTGAGCTTTCCGTGAGTATTTTTTATTCGAATGTAGCTATAACAGTTTTTCAGTAGTAATCGTTTTTGTTGAGAGCGTCTCGCGCGGTCATAAAAAAAAAAGTGACATTTCATGCGCGGACCGGCGGGGGGGGAATCGCCGCGCGGCTTGGACCGTTGAGTGAAACGAGAGTTCCATGACGTTCGACGTTCTCGTGAGTTTGGTCGTTGGATGCCATAAAATGTTCAAAAAAGAGATTCTCGTTTTTGTAGAGAACCAGTTAGCTGACCTTCCTATGGCATCAATCCATTGTTTTTTTTACTTGCTTCTTTTGGGAAACTGAAACGGTACAATTACAATTTGTTAGTGACTTACTGAATTACATATATAGGTATACGAAGCTAATCATAAACTTGTAAGTTTGCAGGCTCTTAAAAAACCCGTATTTTTAAGAAATTAAATTCTTCTTTCTTTAGTAACTAGGGGTTTATGTGACAATAACACACACGCATGCATAAGAAATAAATAGCATGAATGTTGACCCATTGCCAAATCTTTAATAATAACCTTATTAAAAGTAATTTTCATATTATAATTGTTTATTTTAGAAATTCTGCGGCATAATACATAATTATGACTATAATATAGTCATAATTATGTATTATGCCGCAGAATTCAGCATCATATTATGATGCTGATTATTATAATGCATACGAAGCTAATGGTGCATTTATGAACACTTCAGTAAAATACCATAACCATAACAAATGACGAAGTAACTTGAGGCTAAGGCATTACATCTCATAATTCAAACACAAGGACATTCCATAGATTACTAAACTAAACGTTGGTGTCGATTCCCTTGTTCACAAATTAAACTAAATTTAAGTTCATTGCATCTTTGTCTTTCTATTTAATTAAGAAAAGGACAGAAGATACATTTTAGTTTAGTCCTGTCAAATTAATCAGCCCCTGACACTAATCCATACAAGTTTTGACGTGATTAAAAACTTGCCCACTAAAATTACGTCAATTTACGTCAGGCGCTGATTAATTTGACAGGACTAAACTAAAATGTATCTTCTGTCCTTTTCTTAATGAAATAGAAAGAAAAAGATGCACTGAACTTAAATTTAGTTTAGTTTGTGAACAACAGAATCGGCACCATTATTGAACTTACTTCACGATATTTGGTTACGCATTTGTCTATTACGCTGTAAAATAATAAAAATGGGTAAAAATGCATAGAACCACATCGGCCTTCCAACCGGATTACAAGAGTTAACAAATTGAAGAAAAATCAATTAAATGAAATTGTAATATAACAATTCGCAGTTGACTTACTTGTCGATAGACTTTGTCAGACCTCCACGAGCACATCACTAGCTCGCGCTCAAATACGGCGGACCAGAGCAGCGGACGCACCATGCGACATTACGGCTTATTGAGGTTTCGTTATGTCAGATTTACATTGCTTGTTCAGTCACTCAGTGACAGCCTGAGGTGGTTGTAAAAGAGCAATGTATTTAATGCAAAAATAATATTATCGGGATAATATAGGAAAACAAAAATAAAGTAGTACAACTCCATAGATATCCAGAGATATGCCTTCATTGCGGAATAGTAAGGAATCCTAGTGCGGCCGCTTATCTCCCACCAAAATAATTACAACATTAACAAATAGTGTACTTACGACACACACTTAAAATTTGAACTCGCACACTAAGAAGAAAGCAGCTACACAAAATCAATTTCTAATAGCACACATACATAGAATGGGCGGGGCATTCACTTGTAAACACTTGCTATTTGCGAACATTCAATGCACACGCATGCAATTAGGGAGTCGAAAGCGATGGTCGATAATTTTTATCGATATTTATTTTAGCACATTCTTGTATTATTATAACTTCGTTTAATTTTCTTTATATAATTTATTTTGTTTTTATATACCTATCCGAAAATATGGGTTATTTTTACTAAAATAAAGTTTTTTTTTTTTAAATATTGTATTACCGGGTAAAGGGAACCCTCTCTGTTAAATATTATGCTATACACGAGTAACTGTATTGAAATAACAATGTCTTTATTTGCTTCAAACAAAATTAAATTAATAACAAATTTAACTCTTATACTATACATGTAATACGAGTATATCCATTGACTTCTGTAAAAAAAGATTCGACTGCAATAATACGCATGTCGATAAAATCAGCCGCACGCACTCGATTGCACCTCTCTAAATCCAAAACGTTCGTTCCGTTCGGAAAGATTCGGGTTAGTTCGGGCTAGTTCGTATCGCTCCGGACGTAAGTTATTAAATGATTTAAAAATTGATTTAAAATATTAAACAGTGACTTAAATGTTTACTTACCGGTCGTAGAACACGACATTTGTCTTCAGGTTGATGGTACTAGACCTATTTTTACAAATTATTACTGCACAGCTCGGCACTTTGGTTTTTTACGCATCAATAGTACACTGTACGCAGTTGCAAAGCGACTGAATGAAGCGTACAGCCGCCGTTCGAACATAAGCCCAATTTAGCAATGTCGAGGCGCCACGTGCCACGCCTCCAAGGCATATCCCTCGATATCCGTGTACAACTCAGATATATTTTACGGCTTGTTGTTTTTCGTGATTTTTAAGACAAATATTGTAAAATACTTGTATTTACCTGTGGTAACTGATGCCATGACTTCGAAAAAAATTGTTTTGGCTTCTATTTTAGCACGAACCCACTTAACAAGACGGCATAATCGTTTTTTTTACGCTCGCGGTTGACAACACACTAATTCGCGGTGACGGCCAATTTTTCAATACCTGAGCGAGGCGCTCAACTCCACGTGGTCGGCGACACGCCCCCTTGCCACTTCTCCTGTTTTTAATATTTCTGTAGTTGCACTGCATAAAAAAAAACTGCCTTTCTTTTTACTGGACGTATTCTACTGCTCCTGCCAGGAACATTGCAAATTCAGTTTTGGAAGGGACAATAGGTCGTAACCCTGATACTTATTGTGCGTGAGATCTGACGATAAAAATGAACAAGCATCTTTAGCCAAAGCATCAACACATTCGTTTCTCTTAATGCCATGACTAGGTACCTACCTATCCAAAATAGCTGAACGTCTCTTTGATTATTAGCGCAGGACAATAAAGAGTTTTAATTTTTTAAATAAGCAAGCTGTGCAATTTACTTTTAAAGGGATTTTGGACTAAGGCTTGCAAACAGCTAAGGGAATCTGTAAAAATAACGGCTTTCTCAATATTATGGTGTGAATCTATGAAAAGACAAGCTTCCAATATAGCCACACACTCACCAGTGAATACAGAAAACTCCTCAGGGCATTTAAACTGTAAGACGATTTTGGAGCTTTGGTAATAGACCGCAGCGCCAGTGTAATTAGGATCGGATAAAATTGAAAACTATTCCACCGCTCGCCCACCACCGCATTGTAGGTTAAATTTGCGGACGGGGATTTTTTGCCATTATGCCCATATTAAAGATTTTTTTTGGGATATAGGTAGGTACCTAACTTAAAACTTCATAATCAAAATTAAAAAGGGGTAATCTAGGATACTGGATGATCAGGCTTACTAAATTTAGAATTAGTCGGAAGGATTTTAGGAAATAATACTGTGGAAATAAGCAAAGTATACTAACCTAGCTGTGACTAGATGAGTCAACTACCTTATTTTTCTTACTGCTTATGCAGCTGAACCTAATCTACCTGAAAGAGTTCTAATGTGGGCGCCCCATTGCATTTTTGAATCTAAAGTAATTCCTATAAATAAAGTTTCCGTTATTGCATCTAGTTGTTTGCCATAAAGTTTTAGGTTTAGACCAGTACCCTAATTACGTAATGCAAAATCAATCCGAATCTGAATCGTTTTGAAACAGATTGCTTATCCATTGCTCCGTAAGAACGAAAAAAAAACTGGAGTGCAACGTAAATAACGTAATGAATGTTGTTGAACTGTCAAAATGAAACAGATTTGTCTTTATCGTTTACGAAAATATGTTGCGTAATTAGAAAGTCTTTAGACCCACTTGAGGTACATTTAGTAATGAGAACCTAATACATTTAGTTTTTGTCGCATTAGGTAAAAGATTATTAGCTGCGAACTATTTCGAAAGAACAGCTAGACTATCGTTGACATGTAGGACATCTGTATCTTTTCTACCTATTTTAAAAATTTGAGAAGTGTCGTCAGCAAATTATATCCGATAAGTTAGCCATCCATATGGAAGGTCATTTATATAGACTAAAAATAAGAATGGGCCAAGAATTGAACCTTGAGGCACGCCCATTTTAACTAGAGACCCCGAGGACGTCACCCCACTGACGTTTACTTTTGTTGCCTGTTTGATAGATAGGAAAGAACAAGGTCAGCAGCTTGTCCACGAATTCCGTAGTGGTGGAATTTACAGATCAGTGTATTGTGCTCAACGCAGTCAAACGATTTTGAGAGGTCACAGAAAATGCTAATTGCATCCTGGGAATTCTCTCAGGATTCCAAAATGTGACTGATAAGTTTTACTCCTGCGTCAGTCGTCGATCCACCTTTCGTGAAAACAAACTCGTGACTATGTAAAATCCCATTAGAGTTAAAATGTGACAACATCCGGTCTAGCATGATTTTTTCATATATTTTACTCAAGGCTGGTAACACAGACATAGGTCTATAATTAGAGGGATCACTCTTACTACCCGATTTGAAAATTGGTACTATTTTACTATGTTTCATTAAATCAGGAAACATACCGCTCGCGCTATCTAAACACTGATTAAATATGCCTGTTAGAACAGGGACAATAGTGTCAATGATATCTCTAAGAACCGGAAATCCCCCATAAGTCTTCAGTGTTTTTTATGTTAAGACTTTTGAATGTTTTTTAATTGTGATAGGTAATAGAAATGGGCTTGAATTCAAAACTTCGAATGTCCTTACTGAAGTTTTCTTTTAGAAGAGATTCAGCTAGTAAGTATAGATGATTTGGAGAGAGATTTCGTAACTACTATTGGGATGTTGGTAAATAAATTTTCTAGTGTCTCAGCAACTTTTAAGTTAACTTTTATTTTGTCAATTTAAATTATGTAGAATCAAACAAGAAAGCCAGCGCGAAGCGCAATTGGACGCCGAAGAGATGGTACGCGACCGGTCACGAGTACGCGCAGGGGCAACCCAGCGCGCAAAGTTACCGGACGTGGAGCCACGCGCACGGCCACAAGTACGCGAAGGGGAAACCCAGCGCGGAAAGCAGCCGGACGTGGAACCAAGCGGGCGGGGGCAGGTACGCGAAGGGGCAACCCAGCGCGAAGAGCCTCCGCACGCTGTGGAGTCTGCCGGGCCAGCAAACCGACCCCAAGACACTAAAACAACCCACGACCGACCTCGACCTAGACGTGCTAGGAGTAAGCGGTCTGGAGCCTCACACAAGGCGTTGCCGGCAACGACCACCCTGCCAGGCACCTCTGAGCCGCAGCCTGGACCAAGCGGTACAGGGCCGGCGAAGAGGGAGCGCCCTGACGACTCGGCTTCGCCGGGTACATTTCAGGGGCACGCTAAACGTGTGAGGGTCCACTCCGCTCAGGGGGGGCAGAGAACCTACGCGCGGGCCACTAAGGATATTCTGGCGCGGCTGGCCGTAGCAATCTGCTTTCTCCACCCCAGCAGAGATCTGACTAAGGTAGAGGCAGAACACATAAAGACGGACCTTGAAAACCTGGTGATGGATACTGACTTGTCGACACCACTGCCTTCCGCGGTTACCCGCGGGTGGCGGAAGGCACAGTGCAAATGTGGTGTGAAGACGACAATGCCCTGACCTGGCTGACCCAGAATGTGCCCAAGATAAGACTCCCGAACATTGACCAGACACTTACCGTCATGAAACAGACCGACGTGCCCACCCGTGTCCGAGCCTCGCTTTTCGTCCCTCGTTACAGAGGTGACGTAGCCAAGCTCCAGAGTATTCTGATCCGTCAGAACACTTGGTACGACATCGCGAGGTGGACGCTATACAGGGCGACTACCGTCGGTGGCGACCGCTGTGGGACCTACCTGACCCTAGGGCTGCCACCGGAGGAAGCCGAAAAGGTCCTGGGGCGGGAGCGACGGATATCGTACCTACTAGGGTCGATATACGTACGCTTCTGGCCCACGACCCGACCCTCTGACACCCAGACCGACAGCACAGACGGGAAGACAGTACCGACGATGACACAGACGACCGACGCGGCCATTGCCCAGCTAGAGGAGGACATGGCCCGAGCGGCAATGGCCGACGACGCCGACATCATACCACCCTCATCACCTGGCTGGAACGAGCAGCTCCTTGCCTCGTCGCCGGGTGATCAACACGACGACCAGTATAGAGTGGAGGAGACGGAGAGACTGTCCGATGGATCGACCTCCGACTAACTCCACTCCACCACCGTCATCACCCATAAACATCATCCAAACCAACCTCCAGCATAGCCAAACTGCCACGGCTAGCTTACGCAGGGCACTTTAGGTGAAGCCCCGAACTATTGCACTGATTCAAGAGCCCCACGGCTCTTGAATCAGTGCAATAGTTCGGGGCTTCAAGGAATCATATATTCAGGAATAACAAAATATATGCCTCGGTAACATCGGAGGTAAGATAATCCTTAATACTCACACATCGGAAAAACCTAGAACCTGCGTCTACATACCCAAAGAAATCCCTACCACACCAGTCACCCAATTCTGTTCCAGAGACCTGACAGCTGTCAGGCTCCAGACTGAAGGTGGCGTCCCAGATGTTGTACTGGCCTCGGTATACATGCCTGGCGAGGATGCAGACTGTCCACCAAAACAGATGGCCGACCTGGTACAGCACTGCGAGTGCGCAATCTGGACCTGATCATCTGCACTGACTCGAATGCCCACCACCCGCTCTGGGGTAGCGACGCACCGAACTCCAGGGGAGAGGTACTATCCACCTATTTATTCTCCACTAATCTTAACATTATTAACCGCGGTTCGGAACCCACTTAGGTCACGGTCCGAGGACAAACGATTTTAGATTTAACACTTGCTACAGAAAACGCGATAAACGTTATCACAAACTGGCACGTGTCGGACGAGCCTTCTTGCTCAGATCACAGAAGGATCCGCTTTACACTAATGACCAACTGTAGGGAACCTGAACCGAGGCGAAACCCGAGGCGCACTAATGTTCCCGGATACAGGCACCTCTTGGACTCCCTATTAACTAAACACCTAGCACAAGTAACCATAAAAGACCAGGCACAACTAGAATACACCATGACAAAACTATCAGAATACCTAAGCGAAGCATACCACGCATTCTGCAAACTAAGGGCGCCACGAAACAGGAACGAAAGGAACCCCTGGTGGAATGCTGAACTTAGTAAACTCAGAGATGCGCTGCGTAAGCAATTCAACAGAGCCAAAAACACCAGACTCCCGGACGACTGGGAGATATACAAAAAGACCCAATATACATACAAAAAGCAGATCAGAACCGCTAGGAGAACAGCGTGGCGTAAATTCTGCGAATCCATCGAGACCAATAATGAAGCCGCAAGGGTAAGGAAAATCCTATCAACGGATCAGGACCGAACCTAGGCGCGTGTGAGAAAAAGATTATTAGATATACTACATTTAGAGGCATTGATATCCACTTAACTATCAACTTTTGAGTGTCAGGATTTTCAGGTTACCTATTAGTTAATTATTAAATCATGTAGGCATTTTAATATGTGGGTGTACCTACTACAGGTGCACCTCTGCCCAACCCCTCGGGGAAACAAGGCGTGATGTTATGTTATGTATTTTAATATCTATGAATATGGTGTGTAGGGAAAAGGATTATAAGAAAGCACATGGAGACAAGACTAGGCATTTATTTCAATTAGACTTGTCAATAAATAGGTATTGTTAATGAGAAAGCTAGTTATCCGTTCCAAATCTAGGTCTTCGTGGAGAAGGATAAGAAACTCCACGGAAGCTTGTTTTGAAGTATTTTATAAACATATTTTTACATTAGCATTTAGTTTTGTTATTACATTAATCTCTTGGACCATTTCTTAAAGCTAACAACTTTATCAATGACAAATAGAATATGAATATTCCTTAATTCGATTTAACACTTATGTAGCAATATTAGCAATATTTTAATACATACAGAACATCATAGTTATCAGCAATAATCAAGATATAATGACAATTTAACTTACATGAACATTGTAGTTAGTCGATCTTTCATCAGAAGTGATCTGATGATCCTTATTTCAATCCATTTTACAATAAAAGCAGAACTTCTGATAAGCAACATTATTTCCTTATATTAGCTTTTAGCAACTCAATATTACGGACATGGACATCACTCAGGGTCTGTTCTTAGATGTTAACATAAGCTTTTATATTGTTATCAGTCCAGTGACACGTACAGAAAAGAGAACAAGAATTAAGTTACACGACCTTTTAAAACATTTCAAATGACAGTTGTCTACCCTACCTAACATGAATATTACCACAGATAAAATGAACTGAACTATTAGTACAAAACAAATACTTTTAAACTATAAACTGTAATAATGTCTTTACAAAAATATAATTTATACGTAAACTAATCTCTTAGATATTCTTAACAAAATAATTTAATGGAACTTGTATCCTCAATCATTTAGTATTTAAATATAGGAACAACAAATTAATCAGTGAGACCCTACTACATAATTCAACCAAGATATTGGAGACAACAACAGTTGAGTCAAATCAGTGTTTGACTTATAAAAAATAAGTTTGTTATTAAATTAATTTAGTAAATTAACCATAGATAATAATTACATTTATAGGTATAACAAGTATAATTACATTTATATATCATATTATTTATTTTTAGACACAATAATTACATTTATATAACACGGCCATGCTGACAAGTACTTCGCTCTCGAAGTACCTTAGAGACCCTTTTTCTACAATTGTTTTACTTTTGTTTTGCCAATTGCCTAGACGTGTCAAGTCCCCTCCACCCGTTGTTAGTGGGATAGACTTGCACCAAGCAAATGACCGACCAGCGGAAACATGTTTTTCTTTTTGAATTTTGATATATAAATGTAATTAGATGAAGAATCATAAGTGTATCTCATCGGATTTTAAGCTCCTAATAACACATATTTTACTAGGATAAATTAAAAGTATATGTAAATCTATTGTTTGGATGTTCTATTAAACTGAAATGTACCAAAATTACAATCACAAATGGTAATTTGTGATTGTTTAAACCTGTACTTCGCTCGCGAAGTACCCAACTAATTTAATTTTAAAATTATATTAAAATAAATAAATATTTGTTTTCAAGAAGTCTCTGGCCTTGACATACCAGTCCTATCACCTGCTGCGCATGAATTTCAGAAAGGTATCAGGGCAGTGACCGACCAGCAGTAATGTTATAAATAGCCTCTGGCCTTGACATACCAGTCCTATCACCTGCTGCGCATGAATTTCAGAAAGGTATCAGGGCAGTGACCGACCAGCAGTAATATCATAAGTAGCCTCTGGCCTTGACATACCAGTCCTATCACCTGCTGCGCATGAATTTCAGAAAGGTATCAGGGCAGTGACCGACCAGCAGTATATATATATAATATTATAAGTTATATAATTATACATAATTCTTTCTATTTATTTCCGAATTAAATCCACATCAGTGTGTAATTAATTAAAATATGCTTTCAGTAACAACATGTCAGATTAATAGAACAAAATATCAACACAAAAATAAGAAAATGTAATTAGGTAAAGTGTCAGAATCTTAATTTTTCTTTGACTACTGAAATGTTTCGTAAATCACCTAGACCTTGCAGAGCAAAACGATCATTAGAAAGGATAGAAGATATTGCAAAGGCCCTATAATTTAGGTGCCAATTCATCATTACGCATTATGATTCCGCGAGACATACACTACATCTCCTACGTTAAAGTTTACGTTGTTACGACGAGTGACATCTAAACGTTTATTGATTTTTTCTGCTATTTGTCTAGCTATTTCTCGGTCAGCCTCTAATTTATTTGGATTTTGTCTATATTTTTCTTCTAGTACGTCGTAAGTAATAGCAAAGAGGTAGAGGCCGTGGATTTTTGTACAGTTGTGTTAATTAATTGTTGTACTTTCCACAGAACGTTCGGCCACTCTGACTGTTCATTGCACATAGTGTTACAATCTGTGATAATTATAAAGTTAATTTCTAGTAAATAGACACGGAAGTGTTTCAAGGCGTTGTGAATAGCTAGAGTTTCTAAATCATAAGAACTATATTTTGACTCTGCAGGTGTAGTTCTTTTACTAAAACAAATGACTTAAAAATCACTATCGTATTTCTGGGTTAAAAAAGCACCATATCGTATAGCAGTAGCATCAGTATATAACTCAGTTCTTAAAGCAGGATCAAAGATTGAAAACAATGGTCTAAGTAATTTAGTACACAATTCCTCGCAATGTCCTGTTCAGAAACCCAATCTCATTTTTGGTTTTTGTGTGTTACCTAATTTATATTATATACATTAAATTACTAGTACTCTTGTAATGCCAAGTTTCATCTAAGTGAACACTTGTATCCTATTCTCAGTCTCATCATTGTGAGAACAAAAAATAATTAATTATAATCTAGCTAGAGTAACAACGTACCTAGTTATTATTGGTTTTATAAGCTAAGCTTCAATTAGATGTTCACTATTTTTGGTTCATTACCTAATGATCTTTCAACATATTTAATCATTGTAAGTAGGCACATTTTTTTTTTTTTTATAAGTATATTTTTATGCAAGTAGATACCATTGTTTTCAGAGACCTTTGTTTTTGAAATTTGTTAAAATACCAATTGAAGCTTAACTTTTAATGACAAACACTGGTGGCGATTCTCCCGTACACAAAACAAAACCAACCAAACTATCACCAAGACTTCACTCCTGGCTATGAGAATCGTAAAGCTTTTCTGAAATAGTCTCAACTCAAAAAATATTTCGAAACAACCAAAATTGAATTTGACAATTACTCCACGTGATACATACTTGTTTGCCCTATTCCGTGTTTTTTTTTTATAGCCTCGACCTTTATTATTTAGAATTTTTCACTTTTTGCATGGAAAATATAAAAAAAATATTACCTACTTGTTGAGTATTAGGGGTTTAAAGGTTTTATAAAGGGGGTCGAAATTTTCATTATTTTTGCGATAGGACACACCATTTTCGAGATACAAGCAAAAGAAAAGAAAAAAATCCAGTACAGTACTGTTTTTGCACCCGAAGTCGAGGTGTTCGTGTGAATTTTAGTTCATGACAACTAATTTAAGGTCAGACTCAGTTAGGCAAAATTCAGAATAGCAAAATTGTCTTTTACACTAAATTAAAATCTCAGTACCATCTTAATGCTGTCAAACTAAAATATAGTTAAGTTGGTTGTTTCAAAATATAGTCAAATATACTTTGTCTATTTCAGAATGGGAAATCATCGTTTGACAAGAGTAAACTAAATTTTGGCGATTTCCAGCCCAGTTTAAAGGCATTTGCGTCAAGAGAATCGGCACCATCCTGTTTTAAAATATTCTAGTTTAAAGGTTACAAAACTTTTTCTATGATGCACCATCAGTTGATGTTCTCTCATTTCAAAGTAATATCAAAGCAGAGCCTCTAAAGGCCTTACCGGCCCTGCAGCTCCCACTTACAGTCCTACTCTAGGAGTTGGCAGCATGATGTCATCCTCATGGTGAGGGTTTAGACAGCTACCCGGTAACACCACGGCTTCCAGCAAAATCACCGATAGAGTCCTACTCCAGGAGTTGGCAGCATGATGTCATCCTCATGGTGAGGGCTTAGACAGCTATCCGGCGACACCACGGCTTCCAGCAAAATCACCAATAGCTCCAACATTGATTATGAAAATAGCAAAATAAAATTCATTAGAAATTGCTTATGTAAGACAGGGCACTATCCCACTTCTGATGTGAGAAAAAGATTATTAGATATACTACATTTAGAGGCATTGATATCCACTTAACTATCAACTTTTGAGTGTCAGGATTTTCAGGTTACCTATTAGTTAATTATTAAATCATGTAGGCATTTTAATATGTGGGTGTACCTACTACAGGTGCACCTCTGCCCAACCCCTCGGGGAAACAAGGCGTGATGTTATGTTATGTATTTTAATATCTATGAATATGGTGTGTAGGGAAAAGGATTATAAGAAAGCACATGGAGACAAGACTAGGCATTTATTTCAATTAGACTTGTCAATAAATAGGTATTGTTAATGAGAAAGCTAGTTATCCGTTCCAAATCTAGGTCTTCGTGGAGAAGGATAAGAAACTCCACGGAAGCTTGTTTTGAAGTATTTTATAAACATATTTTTACATTAGCATTTAGTTTTGTTATTACATTAATCTCTTGGACCATTTCTTAAAGCTAACAACTTTATCAATGACAAATAGAATATGAATATTCCTTAATTCGATTTAACACTTATGTAGCAATATTAGCAATATTTTAATACATACAGAACATCATAGTTATCAGCAATAATCAAGATATAATGACAATTTAACTTACATGAACATTGTAGTTAGTCGATCTTTCATCAGAAGTGATCTGATGATCCTTATTTCAATCCATTTTACAATAAAAGCAGAACTTCTGATAAGCAACATTATTTCCTTATATTAGCTTTTAGCAACTCAATATTACGGACATGGACATCACTCAGGGTCTGTTCTTAGATGTTAACATAAGCTTTTATATTGTTATCAGTCCAGTGACACGTACAGAAAAGAGAACAAGAATTAAGTTACACGACCTTTTAAAACATTTCAAATGACAGTTGTCTACCCTACCTAACATGAATATTACCACAGATAAAATGAACTGAACTATTAGTACAAAACAAATACTTTTAAACTATAAACTGTAATAATGTCTTTACAAAAATATAATTTATACGTAAACTAATCTCTTAGATATTCTTAACAAAATAATTTAATGGAACTTGTATCCTCAATCATTTAGTATTTAAATATAGGAACAACAAATTAATCAGTGAGACCCTACTACATAATTCAACCAAGATATTGGAGACAACAACAGTTGAGTCAAATCAGTGTTTGACTTATAAAAAATAAGTTTGTTATTAAATTAATTTAGTAAATTAACCATAGATAATAATTACATTTATAGGTATAACAAGTATAATTACATTTATATATCATATTATTTATTTTTAGACACAATAATTACATTTATATAACACGCGCTTAAGAAACCCGACAACTCATACACAGTAACTGACTATGAAACCAGCAAGGTCCTTCTCGAAACTCACTTCCCAGGCTGTAAAGTCCTAGAGGATAGAACGTGGGAGGCTGAACCAGAATGGACCCCAACGGATCAGGACTGGTCAAGAGCCCGCAACATAGTAACAGAAGATCGAGTAAAGTGGGCTATAAACACCTTTCAGCCGTACAAATCAGCTGGACTGGATGGCATCTTCCCCGCCCTACTGCAGGGGGGGGTAGACTGTCTGAAACCATGGCTGGTGGAGATTTACCGAACCTGTATAGCACTCAGACACACACCTCTCGCATGGCGCGAGGTGAAAGTCATTTTCATACCCAAACCTGGCAAGACTGACTATACACAACCCAAGGCTTATAGACCCATAAGCCTCACATCCTTCTTACTGAAAACCCTAGAGAGACTCTGTGACAGGCACATCCGAGACGGACCTCTCCGGGTAAGACTACTTCATAAACAACAGCATGCGTACTCCACAGGCAAGTCGACAGAATCATCGCTGCACAGCGTGGTTTCTAAGATCGAATGTGCAGTGGACCACAAAGGCTCAGCACTGGCTGCCTTCATCGATATCGAAGGCGCCTTTGACAAAACATGTTTAACAGTATAAATATGGCCCTCGACAGACACAATATAGACCCGACCCTGAGCGGCTGGATCACCAACATGCTCAAGCGAAGGGCTGTACAAGTCACAGTAAATGACACTACGAGAGCCATCGTTGCGAAAGGCTGCCCACAAGGGGCGTTCTCTCGCCACTCCTATGGAACCTAGTAGTAGACAGCCTCATCAAAACACTCAATGACAAAGGTTATTTCACCGTAGGCTACGCCGATGACATAACCATAATAATTAACGGGACCCACGAAAACACACTATGCAATCTTATGCGTCAAGCCCTGAAATTAGTAGAGGAATGGTGCAACAAGCACCAACTCTCAGTGAACCCAACAAAAACCGAACTGATTATCTTCACAAAAAAGAGAAAACTGATGACACTACAATTACCACGATTCTTTGGAACAACCCTAAGCCTCTCAACTGAAACCAAATACCTGGGCATCTATTTGGACAAACAACTGAACTGGGCAAAACACAAACCATACTATTACGAAAGCCAGCATATCCCTGTGGCAATGCAAGCGATTGCTTGGCAGGAATTGGGGGATCAGCCCCAAAGTCACCTTCTGGCTATACACCACAGTCATTCGACCAATTATCACATACGGCTCACTGGTCTGGTGGCCCAGGACAGACCTGAGCACAACCCAGAGAGATCTCGAGAAACTACAGCGGTTTGCCTGTGTCGCAATCACTAGCTGTATGAGAACCACACCGACCGCTGCCCTACAAGCAATGCTAGGGCTGCCGCCTCTACACCTAATCGTACGAGAGGAAGCGGCGCTGGCCGCCTTCAGGCTCCACCTGTCGGGAACCCTAAGTAACGACTCCAGAATTAAGCACACACGCATAAAGGAGGATGCGATCAAACGAAAGCCAATGATGGCATCACTCTGCGACAAAGCCCCGAAAACAATCCACATTAAAAGGCGCTACAACATAATACTCACCGAAGAACAGTGTGACTACTCAGGCCCCAGAGAAATGAGAGTATACACCGACGGCTCGAAGACCGACTCCGGCACCGGAATCGGAGTCTTCTCACATGAACTCAACATAAATATATCCAGACCGCTGGGAAGGTTCAACACCGTCTATCAGGCGGAGTGTGTGGGAATCATACATGCGGTCCACGCCCTAGAAGCCAGGAGAGTTACGGATACACACATACGTATACTCTCCGATAGCGCCTCAGTCCTCCAATCATTAAGGAAAACAATTTTTACCTCAAAGCTAACACTAGAATGTCATAAGGCATTAGAGCGAATAACGGTCTCTAGCCGCAACATGGTGACACTGCAATGGATAAAAGGACACAGCGGGTCGCTAGGTAATGACGCAGCTGACGAACTTGCTAGGCGAGGATCCAGCACGGCAGCCTGTGGACCCGTGCCTATCGTACCTATCCCCTTCAACCAAATACGTAGGTGGTTACAGAAAATCACCCACACACAAGCAGGGCAGTGGTGGTCCTCGACACCGGGCTGCCGGCAGTCAAAGGAAGCTATTCCAACTTTGGATAGCAGGCTGACCAGGCGTCTTTTACGCCAGGACAGGAATGACCTGCGCCTGGTGACGGGGAACATAGATCAAACAAGAAATTGATTACCCATGTACCGAAATCTCTAAATACACAATTCAATCGGCAAGTTTACGTAAATAAATATATTTGACTTACTTTTTATGACACGAAAATGTTCTTTTTTTAATATAAATTTGCAAAACCATAATATTTACGTCGAGTCCGAGGAACTTTTATAAGATTGCAAAATTTGACAATAAAACAATATTGCTAGTTGTCAAAAGTCACGTCGTGGTACGAATTGAATTAACTTTTACAGGTGCCGTCACCAAAACCGCTATAATGTAATTGTTTCAACATTAAAGTAAGCTTATTTTAAAGACGTCATGGTACGAAAAGTCAAAGCAAGATTATAATAATACTGTTATAAGAGCTGGTGGTAGGCCCCCAGAGCGTAACTAAATGTGGAATGGATTAATAAATTCCAATTTCCAATACTGTAGGTACCTATGAATAATTTCGTTAATTTCCTGTACGAACATAATATCCGAAATTGTCAATAGTGCTCAAGCGGAGTGACTAGAGATCTTAAGTAGGTACGTTAAACTGGACTTCGACCCATATTCTAGTTTAATTTCCGGGACAACCACGGTCGCAGAAACTATTCAGAATATCTAGAGGTCATTTTAAACGATCGTACAATTTTTATATGATGTTCAATATACCTACTTAGGGGTATCTACAGCTAGGTATGCAGCTAGAGCATTAGGGAGATTTCTTTCCTTTTAACAGTTATCGAATTACCTATTTATATAAACCTTGTACAACATTTAAATGGTTTGAATTTTTGCACAACACTGCTTGTGTAATCTTGCTCGTAACGTGTGAAATATTCACAGTGGTTTATGAGTTTTAAAATTGAATTTTATTGGTAAAATTGACACGCGCTCGCGTGACGTTAAGACTCTTAAGTTGACAGAGAGCCCTCATATTCTCTTCACATTTTTGTAACAGCCACTTTCATGTTTCAGTTCAGACTAAATTAATTGCATTTGCTGGTGCAGTTTATTGAATGGGGAGCGCGAGTGGTGACACTGGTGACTGACAAAGAGCAAGTTATAAACAAGAAATCTATTTAACAGTGTTTTTTTTTTATAATGCTATTAAATGTTCTATTATTTTTCTTGAAAGAAAGCATATTTAATATTTATATAACGGTCGAAATTAGGTACAAAGAGACGCAGTGCAATTTTCCTCAACAATTAGGCATTGTCAGAAAAAAGACAATAAGGCAACGTCTGGCGGTAATGAGTGCAATCTTGAGGTGCTAACAACCCCCTGTGTAATTGCAGCCAAGACTAATGCGCCCCATTACAGGGAACAAGTTTTGTTTACTTGACAACACCTGCAGCGCGAATAACTTGTCTTTGTTAGAATATCATGAATAATGCGGCTGGTTAGCTGGCTTTTGTTTGTAGTTTTGTCCGCATGATAATTATTATTGCTTAAGTGCTACATGCATTATGATTGTACCTACTACCAATGTTTGTACAGTCACAGAGCATTTAAATACCTTAGAGTTACGTAAAATAAAAATTGAAAGACCTTTTTCATAATACGATTATCTAGTGCTGGTATGTAGTACCTATGCAGCCTTTTTTGTTAGCCGTTACGAAACAATTCGACACTGTCGCGTTGACACTGATTTATTCCAGAAACATTTTTTGGTCGGTGAGTCAACTTAGTTCCGTTGCTACGACTAAAAATGGGGAACAGTCGACACAGTTACATTTGGTTTTAAAATTACGTTGCTGTGTGGTAACATTGTTCTTAGTCTGCAACCACTTCTCAGAAATCATTCGTTTGTTTTGCGACGAGAAGTTTCAAAATAAAAAAGTATTTATGAAGAAAACATCAGCCTGACCTGTACAAGAAATCATTTTTTTATCTTCTCTTTATAATATTTGTTTAGAAGAACAGATGCATCTATTTATTTATTATTATTATTTATGTAAACACAGTATAATAGATACAGATACGAAAAAATCATAATTATGAGTAGGTACAACAGCATTGTAATAATGAACCAATAAATTCGCCCCAGCGAAGTTCTCACTCAATAATTCGATCGTTGTCTCATTAGTGGAAGTAGGACATACAAAAGTTATTGAACGGACAAAGTTTTTCTAAACTTTACTTGGACTCATTATACATTCAGGATAAGTCGGTAACATCTGTGAGATGGCACAGTTTGCATTCGGACATCGGAGTTGCACTAACGAATCAACTTTAACTAGTCCATCGGTTGAGCTCGTGATTGAATTCAAGAAACCAACAAAATACCACAGATTATTAAGTACCTACAGATGGGACACTCCGCAAAATGATTTAAATAAAAGGAGACTATTGCAACGACACACAGGTCGCACAGCGCTAATTACCGACAGTTATAATATTCACCTAGAAGTTGCCTCTCTTTCTATCGCGTAACTCTTATCCCACCAAAAACATTTTCATGTAAAATGTTGCCAAGACGAGACCATATGACACGGGTTGGAGATCGATCCATAGATATATGGTATATGTCGACGATCGATTTATGTCTTAGATCATGGATTCAATATTAATTTCAGCCGTTAATAAGCGATAGATCAGGGATATACTATTGGCTCTTAGGAGATTATATTCGACTATAGCTGACTGTTGTGCTTTAATACTACTAAAGCCAATATTTATACGGTGAACAACTCGCAATATAGTCACTCTAGAGTGCTACATAGTGCCCACAAGAGAACGTGGATGATCCAATATCAATGAGAGCATTATTCAAACTTAGCCCTTGACTTTTAAGTTGATAGCATACGAGTACGCGACACAGATTGGAAACTGTTCACGGTGAACCAATGCTCTATTGATAAAAACCCATCTCCTAGTTTAAGGGGTTGGGGGGTAAAACTTCCAAGTTTTAGAGTTGTTTTGTTGTTTGTGTACTAATACTAGCTTACATAGGTACCTCAGCTTTCTAGGATTTTTTTTTATTTTTTTTTGGGTGTGAAATCATCAAATGACTTCTCCCGCTCTGGGTGGAGCGGGAGGGCGTGTCGGACTCTTACTGACTAAAACCCACCCCGTGCTCCTTCTATTGCCTGTGCAATGCCAAGGGGCCACGGTATCCCTTTGGGACTTTCCCGCAACCCTGACAGGCAATGGTCCCATCGGACCCTTCACTAGAGGCACGCGTGGAACACAACGCGCCGTCGACCCGGGCCTGGTCCTTACCGGACGGCTTTTAACCCCCTAGAAAGAGACGTTCTTTTAAGTGAGGTCAAGGATAAAATTCCTTCTCTGTACCCCTTTTTCTATCAGGTACCTATACCTATTATTCTCTTTCTAATCTATTCTTTAGTGATAGTCTCATTTCGTCTCAAATGGGAGCGCAGCAGGGGGATCCATTAATAATAATTATAATTCATTTTTATTTCAAGTAACAAAGACTCATTAATAATACACATAAAATAAACACACAGAATAGGTACATTAATCATTACAATACAACACAAAACAATAACCACACAAAACGCATTTATATTGATAGCCGATGACTAAGTGACGTGTAGGTCACTGCAGCGTCTGATGTATGGACAGTCGAGCCTGTCGGCTATCGTAACCAGCACGCTGATGGAGCTGCCGCGAACTCTGCGTACCAGGGATGCGCTCTGTTGCATAAAAACAGTCGACGTCAGCGACAGCGAACATGCCCGAGGCACTACAATGTCGCGGTAGCCCCATCAGCGCTCTAAATGAAAAAAAGAAAAGAAAGAAAGAAAATAGATTTATTTGACTCAGGTCAAGGCACACAACATTCACATAGAAACAAAAAACAAACAGAAAAAAATAAAATAAAAATAACTTAGAATAGTACTGTGTGCTTCACGGAAATGCGTTGTTATATTGGATGCGGAGGGCTTCGTATGCCTTTTGACTGTGATTCACGCACAGGCTGCACGTGTACAGAGAGGTACAAGAAGCCCTGAAAAGCGAGCTACCCATTGCTCACCGTCCGCAAGCCCGCGCCTACGGAGGCCGGGAATCGGCTATAGATTCCCGACGCCCAAGGCGTCTCCTCCTGCGGCGGCTAGGGTAAGAGGGCACGAATTTTGCCTCTCCCTCACGCGTTCCGCCACCTCCTTTGCGAGAATTACTGCTTCGCAGAAGGAGGTGACGGCCTCCCATGCCCTCTCGCTCCGTACCATGGCCTGGACCAGGGCCGGACGAGAGAGATTCCCCCCGCCACCGATCGCCTCCACGAGGACACGGCGGTGCTCTGCCCAAGCCGGGCAGACGTCCACCCGTATGCTCCACCGTGTCCTCCGGGCGATCCACGCAGTGATGACACCCGGGCGTTTCCTCTCGCCTGATACCGAACAGGAACCTCCCAAAACAGCCGTGTCCGGTGAGGACCTGCGTCAGGCGGAAGGTGAGGACGCCGTGGCGCCTCTCTAGCCACTCCTCAAAGAGGGGACTTATCGCCGCAATAGTGGCGTGCCCAGCACTGGGTTGCGACAATCGCAATCTCCATGACGCCATGAGATCCCGCCGGAGCTCTGTCCGCTGTGCCACAATTTCTCGCGGCATCGGAGTCAAGCCCCGGCGTTGCGCCTCCTCGCGCCACTCCCAAATATGCGCGAGGACTTTTGCCTCCAGATTCCATGGCGGCAATCCGGCAAGAAGGTCTCACCGGAGACCGTGCGCCATCCCCGGACCAGCCGGGTGGCAATGACCCTCTGGGACGCGTTCAACCGGCGGGCTGGCCGCCGCCCGCCTCAACGAACGCGCCCACACCGGTGCCCCGTAATGGGGCCATGGACCGCACGACGCCCGCGTATAGCCTCCGGCAGGACGCGTTTGGACCCCCTAGATTGGGCAGGAGCCGCTTCAAGGCAGCCCCGGCCCGCTCCAGTCTGGGAGCCAAACGTCGGAATTGCTCCACGAAGTTCCACCGACTGTCGAGGACGAGTCTTAGGTACTTCATCGTCGACTCGACGCCGATGTCAACCCCTCCTACCGTTATTTGGGAACCCGACGGTGGCGCGTTCCGAGGACTATGAAAACACATGACCTCGGACTTGTGCAGGGCCACCTCGAGTCCCAACTGCCGGATTCAGGCCGCGATTTTCGCAACCCCGTGTGTCGCTAGTTCAGCCGCCTGGTGCGACCTCCCCTGCGCCAGGACCAACGTGTCGTCAGCGTAACAAACGACGCTGATGCCACTGGGGAGATCGGCGCGCAGCACCCAGACGTATCCGATGTCCCACAGATGCGGCCCCAGGACTTATACCTGTGGTACACCGCACGACATCTCTCACCGGTTCCATTCTCCCTGGTGAACGGTGTAGATGACGGCCCTGTCCGTCAAATAGGCCTCGACCACACGACAACGGTAGGTCGGCATCTGGTGATACCGGAGTGCCTCCCTGATGCAACTCCAGGGCAGGGTATTGAAGGCGTTGGCGATGTCTAGAGACACCGCCAAGACGACCCCACCCCGAGCCACCGCATCCCCCGTCGTGAGGGCTCGCACGCGCATGATGGCGTCCACCGTGGAGCGCCCCCTGCGGAAACCAAACTGGCTCTCCGCCAAATCCAGCCCCACCCGCACCAGCCGCCCGATGAGGACGAGGCGAGGACGAAACTCAAAGCATTTATTTCAATTAAACCCTTTACAGACACTTTTGAATTGTCAAAGAGTCAGTTAGTCAGAAAGTTGAAGCTAGTTGCCCATTCCAAAACGTAGATCACTATGGAGAAGAACGGGCCAGAAACTCCAAGGACACTCTTTTAAATATAGAAATTACAAAATCCTGGGTACATTACTCTTGTTGATTCTATATGTGAGAACAATGTAAAAAAAATATAATATAAAAATCAAAAACGATTAAAAATATAAGATTAAAAATAAGCCCTGGCAGATAAGAGATGACCAGTCTCAACTGACGGCGCCCGTTCACGAACATGACGCATGGATCAGCACCATCCAGCTCAACCATTTTGTAGGGAACCGAATGATCCAACACACTCGCCACCATCAGCGAGACATTAAGTGAGCATGACATACTCTCAACTACCCTGCTCTTTCAAGTCAAAATACAACACAGTAAACGACTCCATGGTACTCACATTTACAAAAATTGAAAATAAAGATGCGTCTAAGTTATACAAAACTATAGTTTGTAATGTATTTGTAACCTTTAAAGAATTTTACCACCAAAAGAAATAAAATCAATATTATTTATTGTAGTATTCAATAATTCAAATATTGTTAAATAAAAAATTAACATTATGTTCGTAGTCAGAAAAAATATAAAAGGGGAAGCAACTCTACCATTTTTAGGGTTCCGTAGTCAACTACGAACCCTTATAGTTTCGCCATGTCTGTCTGTCCGTTCGTCCGTCCGTCCTCGCTTAATCTCTGTGACCGTTAGCACTAGAAAGCTGAAATTTGGTACCAATATGTATATCAATCACGCCGACAAAGAAGTAAAATAAAAATTGGAAAAAAAATGTTTTATTAGGGTAGCCCCCCCCCTATATGTAAAGTGGGAAGTGATTTTTTTTTTTTTTTCAACCCTAACGTGTGATATATTTTTGGAAAGGTATTTAAAAATGAATAGGGGTTTACTACAATATTTTTTTGATAATGTCAATAATTTCGGAAATAATCGCTCTAAAAGTAAAAAACAATGTGTCCTTTCTAGAAAAATCATTTTGAACTTGATGGAAACAACAGTTTTTGTACAAAAAAGACAAAAAGTTGTACAAAATAATTTCTGGACTAAGTTTGTAGTATAATCGTATATTTTTTTAACTTCGTTTACATATTTTATTATCCTGAACGTATTTTTTTTCAAACAAAAAAAGAATTATTAAAATCGGTTCTCGCAATCCAAAATTACCACCGAAAACTTCTGGCACGTCCATCCGAGATGGCGCTGTAGGTACTTATTACATTGGGTCGGGTATTATCGAATTGTTCGGTTGGTCTCTCCTTGGCATTGGCGGTATCTACGGAACCCTACACTGAGCGTGGCCCGACACGCTCTTGGCCGGTTTTTTTTTTTTTAACTAGTGAGCCCAAGTTGCTGTGGAGCAGGACCAGCATTTAGCCAAGAATTTTTATCTACGATATAATCATCCAACTTATAGTAGGTATGCTTGTCTACATAGTGTGCGTTTAATGCAAGTTTTACATTTCTTCTCATTTAGTTGAAGAATATCGAGTGGTATTTTATTATAACATTTTACACAGTAACCCATAAAAGAAGTGTGTACTTTAGACAATCTGAAACGTGGTTGATCTAATTTGTTCCTATTTCTAGTGTTAAAATTATGCCTGTCACTTATCTTACTATAGAGATTGTAACGAGTTTAAAATATCGTTACATGCTTTTCGTCAGTTAGTCGATTTCGGAACGTTTTTTTGCTGTCATCGATTGTGTTTGGTGGAAGCTGTCAACTTTGACGTGATCACTTTTGCGACGAACATTCCTGATGTAGTATTGAATTTTAACGACATTTTTTAATCGGGATAAATCCTGGGTATTGGCGGCCTATTGATGCCGTAAACTTCTAAAACTTTCCCTCAGGACGTGGTGACGTAGGAATAATCCTTCATTTCTTTGGTAAGATTGAATTCTTTCGGATTGATAAATTGGATAGCGTGACGAGTGCTCGATATCATACTAAATTATTGTTCCAGGCTTTTAAGTGATTTGTCGCCCGCCTGAATTTTGTGGTGCATTTAAATTTGCCATTTGTTGGAAAAGACGGTAAGTTATTATTACTCGTGGAACGCCACGCTTCCCAACGTTTGGGAATCCTGAACAATTTATTAATTCTCTGTAAATTTTGTTTCAGCCGGATTTATTTTGACCGACCCTGGTCCCGACGTCTTTTTTTTTTTCTTCTCTTTTCTTTTCGATTTATTTTCTTTACTGGATATATTTCTACAAGGGATATTTTTATCCCTACCATCAACGCCACGATCCTAGAGGTTTTATTTAACCATCTTTCTTTTTTTTACTACCTACCTTTTTTTTTATCAACAAAGATGCAATAGTAATGTAAGTTCCATAATAATAATATTGTAAATTCAATGATAATAATGTAAGTAATTATAACCTTTTTTTTGTATTTAATTTCATAATTTTATTACTCTGAAGCTACTGGCAATTAATTAAACAAGGTATTAGCAAAGGAAATTCCATTCTTTTATTCATTTAATTAGCTACCTACCGGCAGATTAAAAGTCTGACTCTCCGAAGAGTTCTATCTGGCAAGTTTGGTTTATTTGAAACATACTGTGTGCATCTCCAAGGCGCCCGAAATTATTGTATTGTTTAATTTGTATTTTTTTTATAGGAGAACACACCAACTTTACACATTTTTATTAAATTGGGCAAGCTCCCAACACATGTGACACTCATGTACAACCCATCCATTACATTTGTCGCTCTGCGAACAGGGACTTGAAGTAGCTTCCTTGTATCTTATAAATTATTATTGCATCTTATATTTTGTAGTATTGTTTACAGAACAAATTACATAGTTTCTGTAATACACTTTTTTTTTGAATGTTGTAATTTACAACTAAGTTTTCTTGATGTTTCCTAGTAAGTAAACAATATTTACTAACAACTTTATTGTACTATTGTGTGTTTAACTTTTATGGTTACAGCAATATCATTATACTCTTGCAAAATCAACATATTGTATGGTAAGACAGTTTTGTTTTGTATAAGTGACTCAACGGTGTAAAACTAAGTGCGGTGTTTCATATTAGATTTTAAACAAACTTTGGTTTAACTTAAGTAATACCTAATCATAGTTTAAGTGATATAAGCTTATCCTGTAAATTATTACTGCATCTTTTCACTTTGAAATATTTCATAAAAATCAACTTGTAGGTAACTTAAAAAATATTTTTTCACTTTAACCTCAAATAGTTTACAACTTGTGATATTTTGCCCTGCTTTTCTTATCATATTGTTTATTCATAATGGATAAAGAAGATCAATCTCCTCTGCCTCTTGCTAAGGATAACATGGAATCTGATGGTGCATGCACAGTTCCTAATGTTGCACCTGTTGCTCCTGACATGATTAATTTGACAGAAGTACCACTTTCTTTTGATCATAATGACAGAATTGCACACTCTTCTTCAGCTTTTGCGATGCACGCTTTGCCTTCGTTTAATTCTATGAATGTTTTAGTTAATGAACATATTAAAAAGAATTTGCCTTCTGCAATTAAGTTACCCGATTTAAAAAGGAGTAGAATTAAATTCGACGGGAAATCTTGTGTTAGAGAATTTATTATGGAAGTTGAGGAATATTTTTTATACAAAAACTTTGACGAAATTTTGTTGGTTGGTTCATTTACGGACTTGCTTGATGGTATTGCATTGAAATGGTTTCGCACAGTTCGCTTTCGTATTCCATCCTGGCACGAACTTAAACTTGCTCTTCTTAAACGTTTTGACAGGCCGGATTTTGACTATTTGCTGGAACATGACCTTCGTACGAGGAAACAGAAGACATCTGAATCTCTTCCAGATTTCATTACTGAAATAATGGACATGGCTAGTCGTCTTTCTTCGCCAATGTTTGATGTGGTTTTGGTTACTATTATTAAACACAACATGTTGCCTATTTACACACCTTTTATATTTGGTAAGCATATTGATTCTGTAGAACAATTTCTTGTTCTTGCAAAGGAACTTGAAGTTTTCGTCAGCCATAAATCATTTAAAACTGAAAAACCTACCGTAAAGTCTAATGCAGTTTTAATTTGCTTAAAGTGCAAAAAGCCTGGACATCATTTTAAACATTGTACATCCATACCTGGCGTTATTTGTTTCAAATGTCAAAAGGTTGGAGTCACATCTAAGAATTGTGATGTTTGTAATTTAGAGAAAAAGAGCTCTAGCGAGTCAAAAAACTAATTAGGTCGCATCGAGCCCCTGTTGTTATTGATATAACCGCGAGTGTCTCGATGAAAGAAAATTTTGCTAAATGTCACAAACCTGATGATGCTACTCGTAACAAAGACTTTGCAAACTGGTTAGACTATTTAAAAACATTCTTCCAAATTTATAGATCAGCTCCTGTTTTATTTGTTAAAGATAATGATACTAGACCGTATTTACAATTTTCTGTAGGTAACCATACTTTTTCTGGCTTATTGGATAGTGGTTCCAATGGTTGTATTTTGGGTTCAAATAGTCATGAACAATTTCCACTTTTAGGTTATAAAATAAATTATTATCCTGTTTCTAGTGCCGCTTATACAGCTGATGGTTCTTCACAGAGAATTATTGGTACCATTGAATTACCTGTTACTTGTGATAATTTAACTAAAAATATTAATTTTCTAATTATACCTTCTTTTCAGCCTGATTTCATTTTAGGTTTTGATTTTTGGTTAAAGTTTAATTTGGCTAAAGATTTATGGAAAAATATAACTTATGTTAAAAGCAATACAGTTCAAGTTTGTACAGTCACCTCTGCCAGTGAACTTTCTCCTTCTGAGAAACAAAAATTAAATGATACTGTTTCACTCTTTGAAGATATTTCTTATGAAAAGAGAGGCTTAGGTCTTACTCATCTCGTTCAACATAAAATTAATGTTACTAGCGAACCTTTTAAACAAAGATATTGGCCTTTAAGTCCTGCAAAGCAAAAGGAACTTTTTGATGAAGTGGAAGTCTTATTAAAAGAAGGAATCATTCAACCTTCTAAATCACCTTGGTGTTCACCTGTCTTAGCTGTAGAAAAGAAGGATGGTAGTACTAGATTATGTTTAGATTCAAGACGTTTAAATTCAGTAACTATTAAAGATTCATACCCTCTTCCTTATACCTCTAGAATATTAGATAACCTTGGGGGAGCCAAATATATTAGTACAATTGACCTTTCTAAAGCATTTTTGCAAATTGCTTTGGAAGAATCTTCTCGAGAAAAGACTGCTTTTGTAGTTCCGGGAAAAGGACTTTTCGAATTTGTTCGTATGCCATTCGGTCTCACCAATGCACCAGCTGAGTTGCAGAGACTTGTAGATAAACTTTTTGGTCCTGAATTCGATAATACTGTTTTTTGTTATTTAGACGATTTAATTTGTGTAAATTCAGATTTTAATTTACATATAGAGTATTTACACAAAATTTACAATATACTGAAAGAGGCTGGTTTAACGGTTAATTTGAAAAAGTGTAATTTTTGTAAAGATAGACTTCGCTATCTTGGTTATATAGTTGACAGTAATGGTTTGCATACCGATCCTTCTAAATTGGATACCATTGAAAGTTTCCCACGTCCTGAATCTGTTAAACAACTTCGTAGTTTTCTTGGTTTATGCTCATATTATCGTAGATTCATTAGTAAATTTGCTGATATTGCTTCTCCTTTAACTAAATTAACAGCGGGAAGTAAGAATTCTAAAAAATCACTTTGTTGGAACAATGAAGCTGAGAATGCATTTGATGAGTTGAAACAAACTTTAATTACAGCTCCTGTCTTGCAATGCCCTAATTTTGAAAAACCTTTCTTTTTACATTGTGATGCTAGTTCTGTTGGCATTGGTAGTGTTTTGAGTCAAGAGGATGATAATAGAGATCAACATCCTATTGCGTTCTATTCTAGATCACTCAATAAATGTGAACGCAATTATAGTACCACAGAACGTGAATTACTTGCTATTTTAGCTTCAATAGAACATTTCAGACCTTATATTGAAGGAATGAAGTTTACTGTAATAACTGATCATGCTAGTTTAAAATGGCTTTTAGGTCTTAGCAATCCTAGTGGACGCTTAGCACGTTGGGCTGCTAGAATTTCTCAATTTACTTTTGATATAGTTCATAAAAAAGGATCTTTACATTTAGTTCCAGAATGCTTTATCTCGTATTGAAGTCGCCGCTATAGAAATCTCTCAAAATAATTTAGTTTTGCCAGACGATGATATTTATGATCCATGGTATAAAAAAGTATTTATTAATTGTCAAAAGTCTCCTTGCAGATATAAGAACTTTAGAGTAGAAAGTAAAACCTTATATAAATTTTGTAAAAGTAAGTTTGATCCTAATAGTAATCTTAATTGGAAAATAGTTATTCCTAAAGAACATATTTTAGATACAATTCGTTCTAATCATGATGACATTAATTCTGGTCATCTTGGTATCCATAAAACTTTAAATAAATTAAAACAACACTATTTTTGGAAAGGGATGTTTAATGATGTTCAAAAATATATTCTAGCTTGTGATACTTGTAAAGCTTATAAACACACCACACAACCTCCTTTTGGTATTATGGTTAACCCTAAAAAAGTTGATCGACCTATGCTAATGCTTTCAGTGGATATTATAGGTATATTACCTAAAGCTTATTCTGGACATAAATATATTCTCTCGGTTGTTGATGTGTTCACTAAATACTGCTGGATTTTTCCTATGATAAATGCTACTACTAGAGTAATAAATAAACTTTTTGAAAAATAAATATTTCTTAAATTTGGTTGTCCTAAAATAATTGTTTGTGATAATGGTACACAATTTACTTCTAAACATTTCGTAGAATTTTTGAAAGGTTATAATATCACAAAAATATTTTATAATACTTTATACACGCCTCAAAACAATACAGTTGAGAGATATAATAAAACTGTTGAAACTTGCATTGCTTGTTTTGTTAAAGATGATCATAGAACTTGGTCTAAATATTTACCTCATGTTCAACTAGCTTTGAATAATAGTGTGAATCTAGCCACAGATTTCACACCTAATTTTTTGACGTTTGGAAGGGAACTTATTTTTGATGCTTCTTTACATCGTTTAAGTGACTCTATAGATAATTTAGATGAACTGGAAGTTTCCCATAGAACTCACTATGCTGATTCTCTTAATTCACTTAGTGAAATTTTTGTTAAAGTTCAAACTCATTTATTAAAAGCTTATCAGCGTAATGCTCGCTATTATAATAAAGGTCGCAAAGTCATTTCTTTTGATGTGGGTGATGTCGTCTGGAGAAGGAGTTTTGTTCAATCTCATGCACCTACTTATTTTTCAGCAAAACTTGCTCCTAAGTTTATTAAATGTAAAATTATTGAAAAGATCTCTGATAATGTTTATAATCTGAAAGACCTTAATAAGGGTACCGCTGGTCGTTATCATGTTAAGGATATAATTAAATTCTAATTTGGTTTCCAAGTGTAAGACCTAGTTTCACCATACAATGTTAGTTAGTTTTAACGTCCCGTTAAATAGACAACGGCCCGTTAAGCGTAGTGAGTGTTTCACCAAGTACTAACGAATGGTTAATCCTCTTAACAAGGCGTCAAACTTAATCACTGCTCCAAAGGTCCGTTAATGCTTTTAACGGCTGTCAATTGGTTGTCAGTTGGTGAAATAAAATGGAAGCAGCGTAAAATTTTATTTTTGAACACGGAAATGATGATATTTTAGAAAATTTACAACTTTTAGACAATAAAGTTCAACGTCCTAAAACATACAAAGATCGACGTGACTTATATTTTGAAGAATATGACGATCTAGGATTTCAGGACAAGGTTTCGTTTATCGAAAGAATCTTGTACATATAGAGATCTTGCAAATGATTGAAGATAAACTTCAATATCCATCAAATCGGTTAGTACCTACCTTAAAATTGCCTTATTAGATGTGAATTGTAATTAAAATATGCCTATGAGCTCACAGTGGTTCCCACTAGTAATAGGACCGCCCCATCATCACAGAGAGCACCTTCCAACCCTCATTTTTATGAGCAATCGTCACTGCATCTGTTTTTTTTGTTTTCAACTACATTTTTATGTTTTGTAACGAGTCCTATAAAAATTTCTTTTTCACTAGCGCTGAAATTGGGTCGGCGACTTTTTTTCGACATTTTACCACACAAAATAAGTAAAAATTACAATTTAGAAGAATCAAAAATTGTTGTAAGTACCATAAAGGTTATATGTATATAATGCAGTATGAATTAAGAGTAGTCTTCTTTAGTTGTTGCCTAGCAACTGTTGTTTCTGTCATCCTGTGTTTTACAAATGAAGTTAATTTGTGTTATAATAAAATGTACTTTATTAAACCACTGTGTTACAATGATATCTTAGTTTCATTGTTAGCAAGCTCAGCCAGCAAAAAATACCACAAAAAAAATCATTTGAAAACATTTTTACGAATTTGACGTTTAAAACGAATAATAGAGAATTACACTGTTTAAAGAACGTTTTGCTTAGACGCCATGACATTTCAATTTGGTTGCATAAAAACGAGAGTAACCGAAAAGTCAGACAGGTCGTTTTTGTTCACTCGATAATAGATAATATCTGCTAGATGTTTGATTTAGCAACGCCTTGTTAAGATCCCTCCATAGAACGTAAAACTTTTTGACGTCTACGTCAATTTTAACAGAGCATTTGCTGATGGCTCGTTAAGAATTGTTTGGTGAAATCGGGTCTAAGTCTTGATTTTGATAATTTTGTTTGAAGATCACTTATGATAGTGTGATGTATGATGGGATGGTTGATAGGTTATTAGTGATTTGAATGAGAGTATGTTAGTTAACTTCTTATAAATTTATTGAATTTGATTTCTTAACTTTCTAAAATACAACTTAGGACCTTTTAATAACTTTTTCTACCCACACGAATACGTTTCTCTTATCAAAGGATCTTATTATTATTAATATTTTGTATATGTATTTTATTAATATTTTTATACATATCTTATTATTATTATTCTTTTATACAAGTCTTGTATACGATTTTTATGTATACATTCTTGTATAAAATTTCTTAGTTGTTACCCACTGCTTGTGTACACTTTGTTTTCACTTGCAGAGGTTAACCTACTTTTTTACGGATCTCGGTATATTTTTTCCTTGATTTCGTTGTTTTTTTTGCTTCTGTGCTCGGAAGGTTGGTAGTGGTGTGCCGATCACAGGATGCATTTCTTGTTCTGCTATTGTGCTCGGGAAATTGGTGGAGTTGAGCCGATCACAATATGCATCTCTTGTTCTGCTATTGTGCTCGGGATATTGGTGGTGTTGAGCCGATCACAATATGCATCTCTTGTTCTGCTATTGTGCTCGGGATATTGGTGGTGTTGAGCCGATCACAATATGCATTTATTTTCGAAGGTGTTTGTGCTCGGAATATTGGTGGAGTTGTGCCGATCACAACATTCTTTATATTTTTTGCATTTGTAGAGATGTGGAGATTTCGAACTGTGTCTCACAGTTATAATTTGTTCTTGCTAGTCAGTGGCGATGGTGCCTAACTGCACTCTTACAGACATTTTTGGATTATCCTCTTTAGACAGCGGCAATTGCGCCTAACTGTACTCAAATTAATATTTTTATCGTGTTATATACTTGTTAGTCGGTGGCTATGGTGCCTAACCGAACTCAAATTGGTATTTTTTTTGTTGTTGTTTCTAGAGTTATACTGTATGTTAGTCGGTGGCTATTGTGCCTAACCGTACTCAATTCAGTATACTCTTGTTGTGCTCTTATACAATATTGTTCAGCGACTATTTCGCTTGACTTATTTGTTTTTATATGCATGTTATTTTAAGAAATAGTCTTAGACACTATTTTTTTGTTTAGTTGTTATTAGACTTAGCGGATATCTTCCTTGCGGTCTTATAATCCTATTCTTTTATAGGGTATTTTTGTTTTGTTGTTTTTGGAATTTATATTTCCTATTTTTTCTGTAATCTTTTTTCTTTTGCCTTGTTTATTTTTTTGCATAAAAGAAATTGCTTTCTTTTATTTTTTCGGGGAGGGATGTAATGTAACGAGTTTAAAATATCGTTACATGCTTTTCGTCAGTTAGTCGATTTCGGAACGTTTTTTTGCTGTCATCGATTGTGTTTGGTGGAAGCTGTCAACTTTGACGTGATCACTTTTGCGACGAACATTCCTGATGTAGTATTGAATTTTAACGACATTTTTTAATCGGGATAAATCCTGGGTATTGGCGGCCTATTGATGCCGTAAACTTCTAAAACTTTCCCTCAGGACGTGGTGACGTAGGAATAATCCTTCATTTCTTTGGTAAGATTGAATTCTTTCGGATTGATAAATTGGATAGCGTGACGAGTGCTCGATATCATACTAAATTATTGTTCCAGGCTTTTAAGTGATTTGTCGCCCGCCTGAATTTTGTGGTGCATTTAAATTTGCCATTTGTTGGAAAAGACGGTAAGTTATTATTACTCGTGGAACGCCACGCTTCCCAACGTTTGGGAATCCTGAACAATTTATTAATTCTCTGTAAATTTTGTTTCAGCCGGATTTATTTTGACCGACCCTGGTCCCGACGTCTTTTTTTTTTCTTCTCTTTTCTTTTCGATTTATTTTCTTTACTGAATATATTTCTACAAGGGATATTTTTATCCCTACCATCAACGCCACGATCCTAGAGGTTTTATTTAACCATCTTTCTTTTTTTTACTACCTACCTTTTTTTTTATCAACAAAGATGCAATAGTAATGTAAGTTCCATAATAATAATATTGTAAATTCAATGATAATAATGTAAGTAATTATAACCTTTTTTTTGTATTTAATTTCATAATTTTATTACTCTGAAGCTACTGGCAATTAATTAAACAAGGTATTAGCAAAGGAAATTCCATTCTTTTATTCATTTAATTAGCTACCTACCGGCAGATTAAAAGTCTGACTCTCCGAAGAGTTCTATCTGGCAAGTTTGGTTTATTTGAAACATACTGTGTGCATCTCCAAGGCGCCCGAAATTATTGTATTGTTTAATTTGTATTTTTTTTATAGGAGAACACACCAACTTTACACATTTTTATTAAATTGGGCAAGCTCCCAACACATGTGACACTCATGTACAACCCATCCATTACAAGATGTAGATTTTTTCGAACATACATAATGTTTTCATATATATACTGACAAGGTACAGTCATGATATTAATTTTCTTAAACAGTTCCCTTAGAGATTCGCGTCTGCGGAGGTTGTAAATGGCTCTAACAGCCCTCTTTTGCAGAATAAATATAGAATCAATATCTGCGGCCCGTCCCCACAGCAAAATACCGTAAGACATGATGCTATGAAAGTAACTAAAATAGACCAGTCTCGCGGTATCCACGTCTGTTAGTTGGCGGATTTTCCAAACAGCGTAAGCGGCTGAACTTAGCTGCCCTGCAAGTGATGTTAAGTGAGGACCCCACTATAGTTTTGAATCAAGCGTGATTCCTAGGAAAACCGTTTTTTTCGACGAATTCTAGTCTCTCCTTATTCAGTACAACGTGACATTCACTACTTCTAACATTCGGTAACGCGAATCGTATGCATTTAGTTTTCTTCTCATTTAATACTAAATTATTTACAGTAAACCAATTATGGACCTTTAGCATAGCGTTATTTACGTCGTCAAGCTCCTGTGCATGTCTGTTTATCCAAAAAATCAGTGATGTGTCATCAGCAAATAACACCATTTGTGGTCGGTTTTTCAGTAAATGAGGTAAATCATTTATATATACTAAAAAGAGGAATGGACCAAATACCGAGCCCTGTGGTACACCCATTTTGACTTTTAAACCCAATGAATTTACACCGTTTATTTGAACTTGCTGCAGTCTATCAGTTAAATATGATTTTACTAAGTAAAGCGCAAGTTTAGCCAGTCCGTAATGCTGAAGTTTCAAGAGCAGTGTTTTGTGATTTACGCAATCAAATGCTTTGGATAGGTCGCAGAAGATACCTACTGCATCATATGCCTCTTCCCATGCGTTAAAGATGTGTTTTAATAAAGTGACACCGGCGTCAGTTGTGCAACGTCCTTTGGTAAAACCATGCTGTTGATCGTGTAAGATGTTATTACGATTCCGGCGTCCCTCGCCTCGTCGCGACGTCTTCGAGGCGATATGCAATGACTCTTTCAAAGAGCTTGCCCACCTCGTCGAGCAGCACGATGGGCCGGTAAGCGAACGAAGAGTCCAGTTTCCCCGTCTTCCAACGAAGCGGGAACTGGCCCCTCTCCAAACATGCGCTTAGGAGCCCCCTTAGTCGAGGCCCGAGAGCCTCTGAGGCCAGGACCCAGGCTTTCCCAGGTAAGCCGTCGGGTCCTAAGGCGGTATTCTTGGCATTCAGCCTACGTACCGCCACTCTCATCTCTATCTCGGTCACCTCCGGAGCATCGTCGTCGTCGTCGGAGCTTTCTAGGACTTCAGGAAGTACCGTAAGAATTTTGATGATCATCAGTGAGTCAGTGACGAAATCGGGTTTTTTTAGATATCAATAAAATCTAAAGTATAAGAGCTATGCAATTGAAACTTTATATGTATTAAGTCCACTATCGACAACATATCCCGAGAATTTTGTTTATCTGGTATAATCCAAAGCCAAGGTAGGAGCGTTCAAAAAAACGACGAAACGCTTCGAGAAAAGGTAGGTAGTGCCCTGTCATAATCATCTTGGAAAAAAGTCGCTTTTAAGAGTCTATAAAACCTCAAATTGCTTATCATGATCCTCCGTTATGTCGAAAATACTGCAGCACTAATTTTAGTAAGCGTCAGGACCCCTGGACCAAGAGAGATATTTGATGTTTAGAAAATACCAAAATTTACTACCTTTTTGCTACTATTTGATACCTAACTTCAAATATTTAGTACCTCAACTGATAGCGAAAAAACACGTAAAGAAAGTGGTCAGCCATTCTGACATCAGGATGTCTGGACCATTTTTTTTTTCATAGGTCGAGACAACACACCTAATTTATCTCTTTGTAAATATTTACTACCTTTTTAGTACCTCAACATATATTTTTTTCAATTTTTTTTGGCATCCCGGAAAAATGCTACGCATGAAAGATTGACCAATAGAGATATTTGATGTTTAGAAAATACCAAAAGTTACTACCTTTTTGCTACTATTTGATACCTAACTTCAAATATTTAGTACCTCGACTGACAGCGAAAAAACACGTAAAGAAAGTGGTCAGCCATTCTGACATCAGGACGTCTGGACCATTTTTTTTTTCATAGTTCGAGACAACATAACTAATTTATCTCTTTGTAAATATTTACTACCTTTTTAGTACCTCAACATATATTTTTTTCAAATATTTTTGGCATTCCAGAAAAATGCTACGCATGAAAGATTTTTATACATAATGGATTTTTTATAATGGACATTTAATTTGCCACATAAAGCTTATATTTTTATTGTTTTTTTTTTTTATTGATATGTATAGAGCTTTTGTTGACATTTTGTAAGACAATCTTTCGGTAATGTCTTGGTATATTGGGTCACAGGGTGAAGGTAATTTTACGTGAAAAGTATTTCTTGAACTCACCCAAAACACACTTTTGTTCTTCTAATGGAACTGCAGTTTTCCGACCTCTTTTCATAGTTTATTATGGAAAATATACGTAATCACTGCTGCGAATTAATATTATTAGAAATAATTATTGGTGGAACTGTGTGACGCGAACGACAAGACGCGACGTGACGAACTTTATTAACCAATATGAGGGTAGTTAGTTTTTAAGAAATAATTTATACGGTACCCACGAATATTGTTGGAAATAAAAAGTATACCGTCGTCAGATTAGTGTTCTGAATGTTTATGTTACGGGCAAAAACTTTGTTGCAATACGAGAGACCAACTAACTATAGTGATAACAAGATTTGCGGAAGTCAAGCTTATTTATGATTAATTGATGTATGATGATATTTCTATTAATAAAGTGACAATTTATCTATTTACATGGCATAAGTATTAAGGGGGAACCTTCACGTTAGCCCGTGAAATTAAAATTTTCGTACGTTTTTTGCAATGTGCAGCTCAGTGTCTGGGTGTGCGTTGATTAAAGTATGATTCGCGACTGTAAAAATATGTACTTACATAATTATAATCATTACAATCAGTAATACAAATCCCTATGTTAGTATAGCTATCAAATGTCAGGATTTCATGACATCTTGCAAATTGCAAAAAACGTACGAAAATTTGAATTTCGCGGGCTACTGTGAAGGTCTCTTTGTACTTACGGTATATGGAGGGAGGTGATAAAAAACTTTAAAAAATAACAAGAAGATTACAGAATGTAACAAGATTTAGAGAAACAAAACAAGCATACAAATTTTAGGAGCGGGCCTCACTTCACAGTGTAGGTTTACGGGACAGGTTTAGGATTTAACATTTTTTTTGTTAATAGTAATTAATAATATTATTGCTTATTCTGTAATGTTTGTTTGTGTCTGTGTTGTTGTGTGTTGTGTGTGTGTGTGTGAGGGAGAATATACATAACTAACAAAGTTTCTTGCATAGTATTTTTCTGGAATGCCAAAACTATTTGAAAAAAATACATGTTGAGGTACTAAAAAGGTAGTAAATATTTACAAAGAGATAAATTAGTTATGTTGTCTCGAACTATGAAAAAAAAAATGGTCCAGACGTCCTGATGTCAGAATGGCTGACCAATTTCTTTACGTGTTTTTTCGCTGTCAGTCGAGGTACTAAATATTTGAAGTTAGGTATCAAATAGTAGCAAAAAGGTAGTAAATTTTGGTATTTTCTAAACATCAAATATCTCTCTTGGTCCAGGGGTCCTGATGCTTACTAATTTTAACATAAATACTTCAAATTAGATCATGAAAATTTGCATAATAACTGAACTAAATATAAGTAAAGCAGATACTATGTTTGTTTTTTTACTTACGATTATTTTCACCGTTACAAGAAATTACTTACCTAAATTTTCCCTCCACTTTGTCTCGCTCTCACTCAGTCCGCGAGCAGTATGGTGCGAGCGAGATATAAGTGAAGTTGAGCTGAGGTACTATGGGTTCTTCACGCATTTTCATAGAACTCATACGCCATGCTGCCATACATATTGGAAGTGAACCCTCCGGAAGGGTTACCGGCATAACATAAAAAAAAAGATTATTTTTCTTCCACAAATAACACTTATTAGCTAAACTTAAAAATGGAAAAAATAATTATAATGTAGGACAATGTTCATTTGTGGGAGACTGGGTGCCTAAACTAAGCCATGACTTGTATTTAAGGACACCATGGTGTCTTGAAATACAAGTCACGGCTTAGTCCCTGCAGGGACTCCCCCTAGAGGCGAAAATATCCATCAAAAACATTAATATAGGAAAAAATAGCTTAACGAAAGTTAAATTTTTATGTTATTAGGCAAACTGTTAGTTGTTAAGAAAAAAATAATTGTAAGAAGTGTAATGTAGTTCAAGGTACATGTGGGGTGTGCGTGTGTTTGTCTGTGAGGATGTGTGTGTGTGTGTAGTGTTGAGATGATGAGGGTATGTGAGTGGGTTCGTGTCCAACTAGACGAATGGTTCCTATTATGTTTTTATAACTAGTAGCTTTTCTGTTTGGATTTAGTTCAATTTTAGTAGCCAGTTAGTCAATATAAGTTTACATTTAGATTTATTGTAATTAAAAATACCTAATTATTTATTTAACTAATGGTAGAGTTCAGGCCCTCGGAAAGTATATATTTTTTGGGCAAAACCTGATTTAGATTTATTGGTGTTACATATTGCATACTGCCTCCTTGTTGTTAATTTGGAAAGATCGAAAGAGGATGGATCTGAATGTTGCCGCAGAATAGTAAGAAGGATGTAAATTTGCCTAACAGTTAAGACCTCAGCTTCCTGATACAGTGCGTCGGTGGGATAGAGTCGTGGTTTTGAAAGATCAACTTTCAGAATCAACCTTTGGGCTCTTTCAATTTCCAATATTTTTGACCGTCACCTCCCCAAGTGGTTACACAATGTGTCAGCATAGATTGAACAAGGGCAAAATATACAATTTTAAGCGTTTTACCACTAGCTACTTGTCTAAGCTGTTTAAAAATATAAGTCAGTTTCCGTACTCTTTTACATAAGTTGTGAATGTGTTCATCGAAGGACAACCTTTTATCAACACCCAAATAACGAATAATTTGTGTCGGCTGTATAGTTGAGCAGCTACATTGATTCAAAGGAGGAAATGAACACCGATGAACAAATATGGGAGGCTTATCTTGTAAGAAAGTTTCTACGCTTCTTATTGCAAAAGGAATATATTTTGTTTTATCTGCGTTAAGAGTGAGCGAGTCAGCAGCGAGCCAATGGCAGACCGTGTTGAGACCTGATTGAGCTAAGGAATATACTTCTTCCCAAGAATCGCCCTTGAAAGTAAGAGTTGTGACATCTGCGTAAGATATTATTTTATAGTTTTCAAGATTAAGTTGACATAGCTCATTTATATAACACAGAAACAAAGTGGGGCCAAGAACACTTCCCTGAGGAACTCCGTGCTCGATAGGAAGCTCATCACTCAAGTGGTCAATCGGATAAAAAGTCAGCTATTAATAGCAGTTCATTACCCCGTATTCCCATATTGTTTAATTTATGAATTAGGATGGGGATAGACTGTGTCAAAAGCTTTGGCAAGATCGAGAAAAATGGTTAGGCATTTCATGTTTTCGTCTATGTTTCTTACCACAAAATCAGAAAAAGTGTTAACAGCCTCATCAGTGGACTTGCGTGCTCGAAATCCATATTGTGTTTCAACAAGAATTTTATTTGACTCTAACAATTTCATTAGTCTATAATCAATAGTACGCTCGAACACTTTCGATAGTGAACAAAGGATAGAGATGGGCCTACAGTTGTTGACACAGCCTTTATCCCCTGCCTTATATATGGGGATTACAATTGATTTTTTAATGCTTTGGGAAAGACACCTGTATCAAAGCAACGATTCATGAGATCAGTGATAACGGGAGCCACCACATCCACATTTTGCAATAGCCTAGATGAGATTGTGTCCCACCCAGGTGAGCATTCACTCTTTAAATTTAGGATAGCAGTTTTAACTTCCATAACATCCACTTTGATTTGCTATAGCTAACCATCGCGGACGGTCAACGGCATTAGGTTTAAAACCGTGTTATACAACACTGTAAAATTGTATTTTCAGGGGTTCTTGCAGCTATACGTAGTTTCGAACCTTTTAAATTTTTAGTGAATATTTGTAACCGAAAACAAAAAATTAAAATGCTTTGGATTTTTAAAACAACGTATATACTAATATATCTTGTTAAAATATACATCAGATTTTATTTTCACGGTTTATAATGCTGTATTCGCTAAGAAAAACCTACATTTAAAATGAGCCCTCCAAGAGGGCTCCCGGCACTGAACGTTTTAATTTGCAAGTAGCAACGCGACGATGATCAGTGGGAAGACGCGATCGATATTCCGGCGCTTATCCACTTAAGCTTGTCCCAGGAGGTCTAATACCTAAGCGAAGTTCGTAGTTCCGGCCGATGTTAAAAAAAAAAGGTAGTAGACCCCCTGTGTTGGATAACCTACCTACTCATTTACCAAAAACCGTGTCAGGCTATTGAAACCTCGGTACAGATAGTGCAATCCACGACGACGCGCCCCACACCGCGGTTACTGTACTGTAAGCTGTACTTTATTAGTACGGAGCGGAGCGAAGTGGGGCGCGTCGTCGTGGATTGCACTATCTATAGTACGTAATTAAAACTCGTTCGATAATTTAAATGAAACGATTTTAATTTAATACAATAGATGAACTGGTTACATGCTTTATTAATATCACTCATTGAATACACAAAATCGATTACAATGATTTCGTTATAAAACATTAAATACGATACAAATATTTTATTGGCCATAAAACTATATATTTTATTAATGTTTCTTCGCCTTGAGAACACGCTTCTTGTTTATTAGTCCTCAGCCTCGCCAACCAGTAAAAGATGGAGACCTGTTGAAATCGAAAAGTTGAAATATAAAGGTATGCTCAATTACTATTTTCTTGGGATATTAGCTATACCAGTTAGGATATTATCTACAGTGCAGGTTTCCAAATTTGTCAAAGATACAAAAATGTCTATGGTTTAGTGATGCGGTACAGTTTTTAGGGTTCCGTAGTCAACAAGGAACCCTTATAATTTCGCCATGTCAGTCTGTCCGCGGTTTAGCTCAAAAACTATTGGTACTAGAAAGTTGTAATTTAGTATGAGTATACACGTTAATGACGCCAAAAAAGGTAAAATAAAATTTTGAAAAAAACAATTATTTAGGGTACCTCCCCTACATGTAGTGGGGATGATATTTTTTTTTTCGTCCTTCCCAAAGTGTGGGATATCGTTGGATAGGTCTTTAAATAATATATAATAATATTAGGGTTTTGCGCAGGCTGTTTTTTGATTAAGTAAACCGTTCGTGACTTATCAAGCTTTAAAGTACCAATTTTCGTTGAGTCAAGTGTCCCCCCCTCTACCAACTAAACGGTTGTAGTTAGAAATTCAAATGTCACGGGAGTAGTACCTATATATAACGAAGTTTAAAGGAAAACTATCACACTTAAGTGGGCTTTACAAGTTTACGAGTAATAATCGACCAACTTAAATTTGCGGTTACAAAAACATGTTCTCACATATATTCCGTATGGGAGAACATGTTTTTCAATTACAAAGTTAAGTTTGTTCTTACGATTCATTCATTCCAACTACGGAACCCTTCATTGTGCGTGGTCCGACACGCACTTGGCCGGTTTTTTTTATCTCATGAAGTACACACACACTTTCGAATTCGCCATTGTCTCGGACGGTACCGAGAGCGTACGTACACATTCAAAACGTGTTTGTACACTTGGTACCTAACTAGAAGTAAAGCGCGCGCCACTTCGTGAGACCAAAATACTATAGTATGAATTAAGTTCTGGTGCTATCGATGTTACCTGTGAGCCAAATTTCATCGAAATCCGTTCAACCATTCAGGCGTGAAAAGGTAACAGACAGATAGCTACTATGATTTAAATATAGGTTAAAAAAAAAACCTAAATGAACACTTCATCACTAGGTAGTACACTTCTAAATGTACCTAATAGGCATCGAACACAATTTATAGAGATACGTTTATAAAAAAAACAGAATGGTGATGGGGCCAAGTATGTATGTAATAAAATATGTTACAATTAGGATACTCGAGAAGCAGTTTCACAAACTTTTTAAAAAAGCTTCGAGAACTTGAACCATTACTTTGAACAATCTACCTTTTGGTTGACTTTTATACTGTCTTGCATCTAAAAAACAAATTGTGCAGCCTCAGGGTTCAAATATAAATAACAATAAGAAAATACTTACGTGTTAAAGGTGGGTGCCTGTGGCTGTGGCGCCTGCGCCTGTTGCGCCAAGTTACCGAATGTCAGCGTGTTCTGTGTCGCTAAGTTCTCGAACGTAGCGTTGGATTGTGTTGGCTGACCGAAACCTGCTGAATAATATCTTAATATATAATACAATATAACGTTAAATCTAAGTAAAATTTGCTTTCTAATAAGAAAAAGTTTTACGATTTGTGTGCCGCTTGCACAAGGAAGACGAGCAGTCATTTGTCTGTCTAATGAGATTAAATATCGTGTCTTTGCCTATTGACTAAGATTATGAGGATACTTACTGGGTTGTGCGCCTCCAAACATCTTCCCAGGCGATGAACCGCCTCCGAATGCAGTGCCTCCACCGAATGTCGCCCCCCCTCCGAACGCTGCGGGTGCTCCGAATCCTCCTACTGGACTTTTGTTGAAGCCACCGCCGAAGGACGAGCCAAATCCGCCACCGCTAGGCGGGGAACCAAAGCCCGTCGGTTGTCCGAATACGGGCTTAGAACCAAATCCAGGCGAGCCACCGAATGCGGGAGCTGTGGGTATAAGTTGTGGCTAAAATACAGCTCTTGCATGCATACATGAACAGCCGGTAATATTCGAACTGCTGATACTCAGCCTCTCTCTGCAGGGAGCTCGGTTTATACAGTAAAAAATAATATTTGGAAAATCCAAAAGTGCACGCCTCATAACGCTCATTCAAAAATGTTACCCATAAAACTGTTACCCGTAAAATTAAAAAAAAAAAAAAACACCTAGCAATCTTTACGTACCGTCAGACTATTTAGGTTTGCTTTGTTGGTTGATAATAATAATAATAATAATAATTGCTTTATTTTCAGGCGACTAAGGCCCATAGACAAAATACACAAAATAGTCTTATATAATAATAAACTAATACATAATAAAAAACATCACTACAAAAACTAGTTTCTACGTTGGGTCGGCGACGTAATGCGCTGACTCGTGGTGTCATGTAGCCTTCCGCGAAAACGCCGATACACGACACCCGTCGGCCAAAATTCCTGCTTCATGAAAGTCTCCATGTGATGAGTCGGAACTCGCACCACAAAAGATTTGAAGTTAATCTTATGGCGCGACTCCAGCTTCTCGACTCTCAAGGTGAACTTGGTTTTCATCCTGACATACTCCACGACCTCCTCTACCTTCGTGGTGTGATGTAGACGTGACACGTACAGCTGCGTCGTTGGAATAGCGGGACGCAGCAAAATGTCGGGACCAGTAATTGCGGTACCGCACTGATTGCGACAAGCAGGCTTCTTCTTCTTGTTCTTCTTCTCCACGCGAATGAAACCTTCTTCATCGGCCTGTCTTTGGCTTGTTACCGGCGGCAACGAGCTTCGAACTGCTTCGGAGGGTCGCTGGGCACCCCTCGTATTATTAGGTTATAAGCAACGACGACGGGTCGACGTTGGAAAAATATATATAGATATAATATTAGTTAGTTTTTTTTATTGATTATAATTAAAAGAGCCATTTTCAAACATTTTAAAACTGTTTTGATGTTTTTTTCGTGTGAAATATACAGAATTAATCACCATTAAATTATCTACACAATGGTATAAAAATTAAGTAGGTTCTATGTACTAGCAGGAGTGTAACAATAAAAACACTTCTTGCAGAAAGGAGGCAAAACAAATTTTTCGATCGCAAAGTACTCTAATCTCTCATGCTTCGCATTATGAGTAGTGCAATATAAAATATAGAAGTTTTCATGGCGATCAATATCAAAACGATACATTTATTTATTTGGGCAAAACGATGACAGTTGGCATGTCAAGGATGGCTGGGGCTTGAATATATTAATTGGAAACAATCGATTTGAAAATTAAGTTTCAATTCATCATGCATTATGTTAAAACAAGCCGTGTGCTCGCCCGATAGGATTTCCCATCGGTAAAATTCCACGCAAACTTTTATCTACCTTAAGGATCTCGCGCACTAGACGGCCACGATCACGAACAGTGGTCGCAGCGACCAGGTAAACTATAGAAACAAATACTCTCTTCTTCTTGGTCGCAACGGCCAACTAGCCGCAGACCATACAATACCACTAGACGGGCACGACTGCCCGGAGTCGTGACCGTCTATTGCGCGAGATCTCTTAGTGCTCACTTTCAGTTTACAAAGCATGTCTTGTGCAAAATTGAATGCTTCTAGACCCACCAGTTTAGGCTATACGTTGTCTGACAGTGAATTATATTATTAAGTGAGATGTAATGTTTAAATAAAGGCGCTCGTTAAAAAAAAAGGACGTCGATATACATACACTCACCGGTTTGTTGCTGCGGGGTTCCGAACACAGAAGGCTTGTTGTCACCGCCGCCGAATGCCGGAGCCTGCGGGCTACCGAACGCCTGGCCGGCAGGGGAAGGGGTACTGAAACTACCGCCCGTTGTGTTGCCGAAAATTGACGACGCCTGCGTTGTTGGTTGTTGACCTGGAGAACGGTTTATGTTAGGGGATACAAGTTTCTATGTTCAAGTTTGTAGGAAGTTTTAAACGAAAATTATTATGCATTTTACGCCTTTTAAGCACCCGCAGAGAGCAGCGGTGGCCCAGTGGTGGCGGCCCCGACTTACGAACAGTAAGTCGTGGGTTCGAACCCAGACAGGCGCATTACTTTGTGTAATTTATTTCATGCTCTCAAAAACGGTGAAGGAAAACATCGTGAGGAAACTAAAAATGTCCTAGAACCAAAAATTCGAAGACATGTGACATCTACCAATCCGCACTGGGCACGCGTGGTGGATTATAGCCCACTCCCTCTCATTGAGAGGAGGCCGTGTCCCTGCAGTGGGAACGTTATAGGCTGATGATGATGATGATGAAGCACCCGCATGCCTTGAATTTTTGACAAAAAAATTATGTCGCTTTCATTTCCTAGTTTGTGATGTAAAAGTACGATAAATGTTGTACTCAATTTTTACTACAACAACATGTTGTAGTAAAAATTGAGTACAACATTTGATTGGAAGATGGGTGCAAAGCTTTAAGGCGAAGATAGTACAGATCATTTGGAACCATTTAAGCCATGGTTGTCTCAGACGAAGTCTTACCAATTTTTTTAACTTAATATTTGTTTTTTTTTTCGGAAATTCCCAAAATGTTATGTAAACTGCATAATTATGGCCAAACTGAATGATATATGAGTTCATTTTTTATTTATTTAATCAAAGTAATGTGTAAGCAATCAAGCAAAACATTTTTTAGGCTTCTGTGAACATTAGACATTTTTTACAGACATTTAAAGTTCAGAAAAATTGTATCAATACGTTTTTTAAACCTTATTAAAAAAATAAAAATGGTAAGACTTCGTCTAAGACAACCATGGCTTAAATGGTTCTAAATTGTCTGTACTATCTTCGCCTTAAAGCTTTGCACCCATCTTCCAATCACCCTGTATAATTTTATAGGAGAGGTGTTTTTGATCGGGACGATACAGGCTAGTTAAATTTCAAACAAAATAAACACTTACCAAATCCAGTAGATCCAAATCCACCTTCAGTATTAGCATTGCCTCCAGACCAGAAATTAGAAGCTGGCTTCGGTTGCCCAAAAGCCGTAGCCCCTGCGCCACCAAATATTGCAGCGGCTGTAGAGTTAGTCTGTCCGAATGCTGCCTTGTTACCGAATACATTCGTGTTGGCACCACCGAATACTGAGCCTGGAGAACTGCTGAAACATGGAGAATATTTTTTTTTTTGTTTGACGCTTATGCAAGTTCTTACAGAAGTGAAATATTTTAGGATTTGCAAATGTAAGTGAGGTTTTAGCTTAACTTTCTATAGGGATATCATCATCTGCCTAGCCTTTTCCCAACTACGTTGGGGTCAGCTTCCAGTCTAACCGGATGCAGCTGAATACCAGTATTTTATATGGAGCGACTGCCTATCTGACCTCCACAACCCAGTAATTGGGTAATACGATACCCCTTGGTAAGACTGGTTATCAGACTTTCGGGCTTCTGACGACCCGTAACGACTGTCAAAGTTCCATGAATGACAGCCGGGACCAACGGCTTAACGTGCTTTCCGAGGCACGAAGGAGTCTCGGTACGTAAAGATGGTCACCCATCCACAGACCAACCCCGGCAAGTGTAGCTTAACCTGACGGATCGACCCGTGCGGCAGTTATTACTTAGCCACGAGCTTAGAACTTTCTATAGGGATAATAATAATGAAAACACGCAAAATGTTTTTTACCTTCCCCCAAATATACTGCCACCACTAGTCGGCGACGGCGCGCTCGTGGTCGATATACTAGCAGCCGCAAACATACTGCTTTCACCACCGCCAAAGATAGAGTTCTGGGCAGTCGTAGTTGGTTGAGCACCGAACACCGACGCTTGAGTCGTCGGCGCCGACCCGAATACCGATGCTTGAGATGACGGCGTTGGTGTCCCGAATACAGAAGATTGAGTAGTAGCAGTCGACGATCCGAATACGGAAGTTTGAGTCGAGGGAGCTCCGAACACAGATGTCTGGGCATTAGGCGATGCTGACCCAAAAACAGAAGTTCCCGCCCCACCAAATACAGACGATTTCGTCGTATTTGCTGCAGCAAATATACTCTGGGCACCAGAAGATGGGGTCGTTGTTGACGTAAATGCGCTTGGAGCATTAGAAGCTGCACTGCCGAATATAGACGATTGTGTAGTCGCTGTTGCCGTTCCGAATACAGATTGTGTTGTAGTAGTTGATGCGCCGAATACAGAAGCTTGTGTAGTAAGTGTCGATCCAAACACTGATGACGTAGTTGAAGCATCGAAGACTGAAGTAGGAGATGACGGGGCAGCAGTCGTAGATGGAGCAAACACTGATGGTTGAGCAAATGATGAGCTGAATATCGAACCCGCTTGAGATGTGGCTGTCACCGTTGAACCAAATACAGATTGAGGAGACGGTGGAGCTTTGGGAGTCGAAGGTGACGGTGTACTGAACACTGATGGTTTCGTACTGCCCGCAGTCGCAGCACTACTGAATACTGATTGAGAGGTGGAACCGAATACTGAAGCTGTTGTAGTAGCTGTCGGTGATGTACTTCCAAATATAGATCCTTGGGACGATGTTCCGAAGACAGACGAAGGTGTAGGTGAGGGCGATGCCCCTGTTGCAAATATGGATGTTGGTGACGTAGGTTTTGGTTGAGAAGCTACGGCAGCACCGAACACAGACGCGGCAGAGGGACTAGTCGTAGTAATACTTAAGAATAGTGAAGGTTTTGATGACGGGGATCCTTCTTTTGTAGAATATTCTGGTTTCACTATTGGTTGTTCGGACGTGGGGCTACTAGGTTTGGAATCTGAAATTAAAATGGAGAACATAATTTGTATTTTTTTTGCATTTGGCACAAATTTCAAATTAAGTCAAGAGAATTCTACTAATAAATTACCTGGACTAGCTGTTAAATTGGTAGAACTAAATATTGACGAGACACTAGACGTTGATTCGGACTTTTCTAGTGCTTTTAATGGTTCTACATCAGCGTCAGTTTTTAATTCTATTGGTTTTGGTGCTTCACCTGGAAGTCATGATTAATAAAAAAAGACATATTATTTGTATTTAAATTGATTAATTAATTAAATAATATCATAATAAAAACATTACTTGAAGTAGAGCTGCTTGCAGGTACAGGTTGAGGTGTTGCGCCAAATATAGAAGTTTTATTTGCCGTCTGTACAGCTAATGGTTTAGGCGCTTCTTTATTATCAGTCACAGGTTTTGGTACAACTTTAGGCTCTACTTTCTGCGGTACATTTTCCTTAGATATCTCTTTTTCAGCAGGTTTAGGAGCATCAGTCTTTACATCTTTACTGGTTTTTAGAACATCTGGGACAATTGGACTAGGTATGGGCGTGGAGGTTTTCATGGCAAAGAGATTTGTTAGTGGTTTATCAGTCTTAGGTTTGACAGCTGCTGTTTTACTGTCGGCTTCAGGCTCCCCTGTTTCGCTTGATTTTGGACTGACGAATATTGAAGATGGTAGTTTACTTTCTGGAGCAAAAGGTTTGGGATCTGGGGTGAAGGCGGGAAGCTTGGGTTCCGATGTAAATGCATGCGTTTTAGGTTCCGGAGCAAAAGCCTGCGGTTTAGAATCTTGTACAAATGTCTGTGGTTGGAATTTACTGAGCATGTTGTTAATGTCTGCTATCGGTTTGGCTGTGAATACTGCTGATGGTGCCGGGTTTGATGTTGCTGCGGTTGTCGTAACTAAAATCAATGGATCACCCGATTACATACCTTAGCATGACAGATTTTTCTTCGTAGCAAAAGCATGCATTAGCTAAGGAGAAATATTTAGTCAGGTGTTCAATGTAATTTCCTGTTTATACTGTCCATGCAGAGATTTTAAGAGTTTAACTAAAGAAAAGTTAAGTTCAAAAAGTAAGATGAATAAAACTGAAACACAGTATTTTGAGAAAGGACAACACTACATTTTAAACAGTTAAAAATAAACAATTAACTTACATGCAAATGAAGAAGGTGAACAAATATTCTGTCCCATGAAAGTATTGGCATCGCCCTTCGCTTGTTTATTCTGTAGTAAGTCTTTGAGAACACTTCGGGTATCGGCCGAAGCTGGCGTACTAGTGAAACTAAAGGCTGGGGCCACGGGCTTCAGCTGTGGCACTTGCGCTTGGGGCTTAGCTGGCTCTTGTTTTGGTTCTGTAAATAGTAATAAAAACTTTTTTGTGTTTTGACATGGACGTGTTTGACCCTAGTCACATTTCATAGTAAACTCAGACAAGGGTTGAGATGGAGCAAATAGCTGTTATACCTCTTTTGATTTTACAAACAAAGGAATACAATAAAGTTCTAAGCACCAGACTTTTAGACGAGAGTAGTAGCTAGCCAAACAGACCATATAGAACCAAATGTGATGGCCGTGGTGGGTTTTGTTGAATCTTATATAAACGAGCGAGCCTTACAGTATTCGCACATGAAGTGTAATATCTGACCTCTAACCTTGGTAATAAGAAAAAAAAAAGGGACGGGGCCTCGTCAAGGTCATCCAACTCTAACACCGCGCGCGCTCATTGGTCTAATCAAATAGCGAGCGCTTCCCCGGCTTCCTGTGACACTCTTTCGTCCCTTTTCACGAAATCACTCCTACAGATTATATTTTTTAAGAATAATGTTACACATCACAAATTGGACTTGTTTGCTCTGGGTAATCTTATCACACTACAGTAAGTTATACACAGGCCAATATATTTAGTAACAGATGTTTTACTAGCTGCTATGGTGGTAAATTATAACTTACCATCAGTAAACAGCGTTCTAGCGACATTGGTTAGTCCTGGTACAGTTGGCTTCACAGCACCGACTGGGGTAAAAGATGGCACACTGATAGGTGACGGTTTGAATGGCTCGAGTTTAGCCTCTTGTTTTGGCTCCACTTTAGGTACTAATGGTTGTGGTTGAACTAAAAAATAATGGATTAGATGAGTTTAGATAATGTAGGGTTTGAGATAGCGAAATACTGTTCAAATAAAATGGATGTGTAAATTTTCCACGTAGTAAATTACTTCAACGGACATGAACCTTAATTTTAAAAAGTAAACATACAAACATGTAAATGGGTGATACACTCATTGTCTGTACAATGTATTTATGCGCACACAACGGTTTGTAAATGTTAAAAATAGTCGAACAATTCAACATGAAGGGTCAAGATATCATGCTAACCACAATTTCACTTACTAAAGTTTTCCTAACTCACCTTGTTTGACTTCTGGTTTAACATCAGGCTCAGTTTTAACAACCTGCTTAGTCGGCTGCACTTTTTCCTTCAAACTCTTCTCATAATTCATTCTCATAGTCGCCAAATGCTGTCTCATTTCAACGTTCACAGGCTTTATTTTGACAGTCTTGTGATTTGACAACATATCTCTTAGAGCGTCGAGTTTCTGTGACGTCAGAAGTGGCTCTTTCTTCTTACTGTCAGTAGTATCAAGACTCATGTTAAGGATGTTCTTCGTTAATTTTGAGAGGGGATCCCTGTGAAGTGGAGTTTTGTGTTTATTCTAACTACATATTATTGTGAAGTGAAATTAAAGTTTGTATCATGCAAGCGTGTGGGTGTAGTGCGTGTCTCAGGAAAGTGAAGTTGAAAGTTATTTCAAAGTGCTAAAAAGGAAAAAAAATAAAGTAGAAATAATATTCTGCGATGGCGCCTGCGTGATTTCAACTCGAGATCGGGTTCCAGAGATAAGCCTACCTAGAAATGACACTTGAATATTATTACAATACAGCTGCAAGTAGACTAATGTATCTTGTGTCATCTAACCTGCATAACAAGATAAAAAACGAGTTTCAGCATTAATATGACGTAACCTGACACTCGTTGAGCGTATTCCTCAGTACGGAGCTCTGCTCGCTGACGGCTAAGCCCCACGTTTATTGCCATACATATAAGGTTTGTATTCGTGTGATTTAGTTAAATAAAACCGATGTCAACTAGAACGTGTGACGCCACACTCGTTAATCGTATTCGTTAGCATACGAAGCTCTGCTTGCTGGCAACTCAGCCGTCATTATTGACATAAACATAAAGCCTATATTCGTATAACATTTAAATACAACCTACTTGTTCCTAATGGGTTTCCTTCTCAACAGCGCCTTAAGACTTGATTATAGGTGGACGGAGTTCTGGTGGCTGACGACTCAGCAGACCTTGTTGCCATAGAATTAAGACGCATAACGCATATTTCTAAAGAAAAAATTAATAAAACCTACTTGTTTCTGAAGGGTGTGCTTCTCAACAGCGAGGTAGACTTGAACATAGGCGTGACGTCACATTCGTTGAGCGTATTCCTCAGTGTTCGAAGTACGGCTTGTTGGCGACTTAGAATCTCTTGTTGTTTGACTAAAGGTTGGTATACGTCATCGAGGATTGGGCGTATCATGCGATTGCCTGGCCTGGGATGAAATAATAATTATGACATCTATGTAATGGTTGAGTAAATAATAAAACGAAGAAAAAATATACATACCCCACGTTATACCAATGTTTGCTATTTGATTTCATGTGTCATCATTATGTGTCACTTTATTTAATAAGTTTTTTTTCATTTTTGGATAATGGCACCTTGTGTTTTGTGTGTTGTGCTATTTATTTAGTGTGCACCACATTAATGTTTATTTTTAAATATCAATCTTTTTATGGAACAAAAAACGTGAATGATAAGGAAAGAACTGGCTAACTGCGTGGCGGACCACGGGACGCACAATGAAGGGTTCCGTAGTGGGAATGAATTAATCCCAAAAACAAACCGAAGTTAAAAAAAAATCTCCCATACATTGATATACGTCACGGTCAATTCTCCAATTGCAAATTCTATATAACAACAACTATGCAAAGCTTGAAATGCAATAAAAATATTTTATGTGATATCTTGATAAGTGAACGATTTTCGGAGTATTTTCTTTACTTGTGCTGTGAGACCTTGTTTCTTGCCAAATTTCATGATTCTAGGTCAACAGGAAGCATTTTGATTTATTTACGAGTGTCAAAATATGTCGCATAAATGGCTGTATTTTTTATTGTGTATATTATTTTAGAGCTCCAAGGGACTGACCTACGTATTTGATACCTCCTTCTCTAATTTCAACTTGTTACCTCCACGCGTTTCTCAGAAAAAGGTTCTTTACAGACAGACGGACAACGAAGTGATCCTATAAGTATAAGGGATCCGTTTTTTGCTTTTGAGGTACGGAAGCCTAAAAATGGATAAAACTGCATTTATTTTAATATTTATTGGAACTAGCTGCCAAGTCTGCCTTGCGGACTCCAAGTTGGCTGCAAAGTTGGGGTTTGAATGCGGTTTTGTTCAGTTTAAAACTTTAAAGCTTTCACCAGTCGTTCACTTTTAAGACAGATATCACGTTCACGAAATCTTGAACGCCAATTTCAACACTTTGAAAAATATAGAATGATGGACATAATTCTGAAACACTTTTGTAACTTACTTGTTGAACTGAGATTCCCTCGTCACAGCCTCGCTCCACTTATAGTCCAGCGATCTCTGGGCTTGTTCCAGCTGACTCTGTACGTAGTAAGCTAGTTTCTTTACAGACGCCACGCGTTTGGATGTAAGAGGATCCGCTTGTGTCCATTGGTGGCTGTCTTTCGCTCTGAAAGTAATTTTGAGAGTTGCAGTAATAAATTATAGTAGACTCTTCCCGGATAGTGCGAGTGGAATAAACCGGGAGGGGACTCCCTAGGACAGTGGTCGGCAAACCGCGGCTCGCGAGCCACATGCGGCTCTTTGGCCTATAGAGTACGGCTCTGTACAAATGCCAATGATTGCGAGCATATACGCGCGGAGGTCGGGGTTTCGGTCATTAGGCAAGATATCAAGTTTTATTCAAAATTCAAACTATATTTCAAAGATTTATTTTCGAAGTATTTTCACCAAAAAATAACAGGACATCGAAAATTAATCATTTACACCTTTCAAAGTTTTCCAAGGTTAACTAAGATGCCTTCATCATATTATTATTAGCCGATATGATGATGATGGTGATGAAAGCATCCTACTTCTTAGCAAATTAATTTTAGGAAGCGTTGTGGAGTGAAAGAGGATGGGAGTTTTAAGTATTAAGAACTTTAGTTGAGCCAATATGGACCCCTAAGATTTCATATGAGAGCCAATCCTATCTGTGTCCAAACTGCCTCAATGTGTATTGAGGCAGTTTGGACACAGATAGGATTGGCTCTCATATGAAATCTTAGGGGTCCATATTGGCTCAACTAAAGTTCTTTACCCGAAATTGTTCTTCCTAACGATTTGTAATCCGAATGATCACTCTTCCTAAAATTTTTCATCCTAAAGTTTTCATTCATACTATTTGTAGTGCTACCGGCGATGTTCATAACACTCATGTTTCCGAAAATTGTAATTAATAATATCATTAATGTAAATATATTTAAACTCCTACTGTTTTTTATCATAACGCTTTTATCCCTAAACATAATTTTAGGTGTTTTATACGTCTATCGTATAAAACACCTAAATATAAGGCTAAATCAAGAAAATAAACGATTTGCAAAAATAACACTCTTTTGGCTATTTTTTTCTGAGTCCTCGCGCCGTAGCGCCCCCAAGGCTACACTCCAACCGAAATTCATAAAACACAACTCATTTACGGCCTGGTTATGTTTATGGCCTGGGATTTTATACCGCAGTTTTAACCGTACCTAAACCAATAACTATAGGACCGATTCGGTTCTGGCACTTCGCCGGCCGCTGCGGCGGCACACTCGCTTCGCTCGCTCGGCTCGTGCGTTGTGGTCACAGTTCTAACCTAACCTAAACCAATAATTATGAATAAGACCGATTCGTTTCTGGAACTTGACTGAATGACTGGAGCGGGACTCTGGCTTCGCTCGCTCGGCTCGTGCGTTATGGTCGCAGTTCTAACTTATTTTATACCAATGACTATACATAGTACCGTGATAAACAAAAAAGATATGACTTTGAATAATAGTGTAAAAGATGGAAAATATAGAAAAACAAACAAAAGTATAATAGATGTTTATTGCTACTGACATTATGAAGTTGAATGCTTCGGAATTATGAACATTAGAGACAGAGTAGTTAGGAATTGTGATTGTTAGGATGAAAAATGTTAGGAAGAACATTTTCGGATTTCCAATTATCGGAGTTGAAAATTTAGGTGAACTTTGGCGCACCCAAATCTTAGTCGTTGTAGTATTTATATTTCTGATGAGTTTGCCGACCACTACCCTAGGAGGACATATACAGTGTGGCGATTAGGTTATCACATTAATTTAAACCACGTATTCTACATTACGTATTTTAAACATACACCATTAAAATAATTAATACAAATTAACATTCTAGCCGTGGAAGATTTTTTCCGTTTTAGTATTTAACAACATCATGTATTGCTAAAGAAAATCACCTGACCAATACTAGTAGGTCAAAACCCCGTGGCCGGCGAAAATAGATAGCTCAAACGATGCCATTCCGAATGACTTGGAATTACTAACAATTCCAAAAAAACGTAAACAAATCAAGCGAAAAATGTCCTTACGCGGGCAGCAGCTAGTTACCTTTATTCCAATGAAATAGGTTGGCAACCCAACCACCCATCCCCCCCCATCTTGAGGGTTTATTTATAAACGTTGCACTTAAGTAATGATTAGCGACTGTTTAACCATACATTTTTGACATTTGAACGTCACTTAACTTTAAATAACGTTCTTATATAAACCCCAGTGTTTAAAAATGCTAATATCAACTTTCCGGTTTTTAACCATTTTCAAACTAATTATTTATCTCTATTGGACTCAAATCTATTGCATTCAAAGTATGTGCATGGTATTGAATGTTGAGATTCAATAAAGTAAGCAACTTACTCAGCATGCGTACGCGCCTCAGCCACAACCGCGCATGCGCGAACCAGCTCTAACTTCAGTTGTACGATGGCATTGCGCAACTCGTCAGATGAACATTCCTTCCTCAGTTGTTCTGCATCTTGTGAGTTGTAGTTAAAACTTGCGTTTATTGAGTCGATGTCACGTTGTAACTGTCGATGAAATAAGATGTTCGTTATATTGTTATGAACCTTGCCTTTTCTTCTCAAAACTATGTATCTCTCTACTTTAGAAAAGTCTAATACCTCATATGGCGGTGATTGTGTTATTCGTGATGCCCATTGAAATAACAAAAGTAATTAGTAAGTCGTTTAGTTACTAGCTGACTCAATTGTTGAACTATTACCACTTGGTTTTTAGCTTGGCAATAGGGGTTTGCCCAACTAAGTTTATTGACATTATTTATTTAAAAAACGGAAATAAAGCTCGTTAACGTCTTGAATCGACATCTGCCGTGATCCTCAACTTTTTACGAATGAAAAACGATTCTAAAACGCAAATGGTATAGTGGCCATAAGATTCGTCCTAGTACAATAAAAACATAAAACCAGCTCACCTTCGCCTGAGTTTCCCTAGTCTTCACCATAAACTTGTACAGCTCCATTTGAAAGTCATTTACTTCTTTCACGAGCATATTCTTCAGCTCCTGATTGACTTTCATTTCGCTGATCTTCTCTTGTTCTGCTTTTAACGCTGCGTTTTCTTGCGCCTGCGCAGGCTTGGGAGTTACAGGTCGAGGTTGAGCCTGTTGGGGTACCCACGTAAATTATTTTGTGCTTAAAATCAAACTCTTCTAAATCTAAACTAATATTATAGACAGGTAAAATATTGGCTATCAACGGCAATAACTAATATCGTGAAACTGGATATTATTTAGTTTTACGTGTATAAAAAAGTTCCCGTGCCTCGGAAAGTACGTTAAGCCGTTGGTCCCGGCTGTCATTCGTGGATCTTTGACAGACGTTACGGGTCGTCAGAAGCCCGAAAGTCTGACAACCAGTCTTACCAAGGGGTATCGTATTACCCACGGGGTACACTGGGTTGTGGAAATCAGATAGGCAGTCGCTCCATGTAAAATACTGGTACTCGGCTGCATCCGGTTAGACTGGAAAATTGACTGGCAGATTTATTGATTTTGTGTAAAAAAAATCACTTTGAAACCTTTTAAACGTTTTTTATACACCTAAAACTGTTACAACACTCATTGTCATGATTGCAATTCATCATGAACTGTAAATGAATATGTAAAGTAAATGTAAATGAATTGTAAATAGTTACGTAAATATTAGTTACTATGAAAGTATATGAACGTTTTATACCACAGGAGCTTGCGGTGTCGGTTGAGCGATAGGTGTTGGTTTCATTTCTACTGGAGCCGGCTTCTGTTCAATTTGTACTGGAGCTGAAACAAATAACAAATGTGTTAAGAGTTAAATTATACTTGTCTATACACCCTGATTCAAACTTACTGGCGGCTCGGAACATGAGGCGAGTCACTGCGCCGTAACCAATTCATGGGTCAGCGGGGGTGAGGGGTGCGGTACTGCGCAGCGAGTAGCTAACTTCCGAGCCGCCATTAACTTTGAATCGAACTATACCTTGTCTTGTTTTTTCGTCAACATGAGACAATTAGTAAGCATTCAGTGTAGCTATATAAAAAAATTATACAACGTTGGCAACATTGTATAATTATTTGCCATACGTTTCAATAACAATCGTTCAAATCACCTCGTACGTTCTCGATGCTTTTACGTCATATCATGTTTATATAAGTCATCCCTAAATATCTATATTTGAATCATTCAGAATTTCAAATAATTAACAAGTTTTGGGAACACAAACTCAATGTCCTACATGACAAAGTTCAAATTCCGTTGCAACCGAAATGTATTTAGAACTTTTTAATTACAAATGGTCTATCAAATATCAACATACAGATAGTGTAATCCACGACGACGCGCCCCACTCCGCGATTACTGTACTGTAAACTGTACTTTAGTACGGAGCGGAGCAGAGTGCACTATCTATACACTGTTTGTCCACCGTACCGTGAACGAGACGTCAACGAGAAACGAGGTTACCCGGCCATCCATAGTAAATTTACTGTCGCTATTTCGGCGTCGTCATCTCGTTCATGCTGCGGTGGACTAACGGCCTTACTCTAAAAAGCAAAATTAAAAAAAATGTTTATTCAAGTTCAATACCTGCAGCAAACAAGCTCTGTGCCTGTGCGTAGCTGGGCGGTTTAGGTATGTTCAGTATGCTGCCGTATTGTGAAGATGGCGCCACTGCTTGCGGTTGCGGCTGTGGCGTCGGAGCTAATTGTACTGGCTGCATAGAATGAGGCTGAAGGAAAAGCAACACACACACATTGAAGATACGGTTTAATTTTATATTCATGCATATAAAAGATAGCCTACTTTGAATTGCACCACTATAGATAATAGTTATTTGTGCAACAAGAGAGCAAAGTCGTTTTTTGCTGCGAGTGTTGATTTTGAATCCCGAGTAAACGAAGGATTCTATAATTGAATCACGAGCGTAGCGAGTGATTCTAGGTTAGAATCCTGAGCGCTGCGAGGGATTCAAAGACACGAGATGCAAATAACTTTGCTCTCGTGTAACACATACAACTTTTCACCTCAGCAGCGAGACATACAACATGTAAAAAAAAAAACCATGTCCGATCCGTGAGGGTGTTGTTAGGTATCGTACTGTTAGCATATTTCTGTGGAAATTTTCAGGAAAAAAGAAAAAATAATCCCTACATTTTTTTTCAATGGTGAATTTGACCGAATTTTACATTTATTTATTTATTTATTTAGGCAAACCAACTAAATACACACAAGGACATTCAAAGTACATATCATTAACAAATAAAATAGAATTGCATGCATCTAAATTATAGGTAAGCACAGCATTTTAATTTGATCTCACTATACAATAATAATCAATATAAAGATGGATAACAATGCAATTAGAAACATAATATTATATCATTTATATTTTTTATGTACATAAAATTAACTTATTAAAATGAATTGACTTAAATGAAATTGAATTGAATTGAATTAACTAACAAACTAAAAACTTAACTAACTAAAATTATTATAATCAAAGCATACACACAAAAAAAAAAAGATCAGACACAAAATAAATTAAATTAAATGAAATGAAATTAAATTATAAAACAAAAAGAGTGACATTATTGAGCAAGAGTTACATATTATTGAGCAAAGCTCGTTTAAACTTTGTGATGCTGTCTGAAAATATTTGGTGCGGGCGGCGGCCGTCGTTTAGCGGGTGTCTAAAAGTTACATTTTTTTATGGATTTGGGGTAATTTTGGAACTAAAAATGTGAATTTTAAATACCAATAACTTTTTTACTATCAATAATAATCAAAAAAACACTGTTTTGTAATGTTACTGCAGTACCATATGCCCATTTTCTCCAGATTTTCGGATCGGACAAGGTTTTTTTTTACATAAGCTTCATCACCTCGTATTTTGCAGCCACCTTCTTGGATTTATATTTTGACCTCACTATTGACTTTAGCACCCTCGAAAACTATGAAAACGACACCCATGACGAAAAATGTAAAAAAATTCGCAGCCGCCATCTTGGATTTTTATTTTTACTTCACTATCGGCTTAAGCAACCTTGAAAACCATAGAAACGATATCCATGAAGAAAAATTTGAAAATTTTCGCAGCGGCCATCTTGGATTTACATTTTGACTTCACTATCGGCTTTAGCAACCTCGAAAACCATAGAAACGATACCCATGAAGATGAATTTGAAAATTTTCGCAGCCGCCATCTTGGATTTACATTTTGACCTCAGGGTTGGCTTTGGCACCCTTGAAAACTATGAAAACGACACCCATTATGAAAAATGTGAAAATTTTGACAACCTCTCTTTCTCTTTGAATTAAAAGAAGACAGTCGCAAGCGCCTTTTCGCGTGACAATATCTGCCACTGCACTCTTATCGCAAGCCGCTTAAGAACTTCGTTCCAAAAATTTAATAAAACAGAATTTAAATAAAACCTTAATAGATGATTTGCAATTTTAATGTTCTACGTATATCCGAACGTTTTATTGTTTGTTTCTTTTTTGGGCCTATTTACCTAATATGGAATTTTGAAATCGAACTTCTTCTTTGTTTCTATCTCTCGCTTTTTTCGTATCGAAGTGAAAGTGACAAAACTAATTGAAGTTAAAATCTTTAGAATTTTGTGAGTAGACCCAACACTGCTTTCGGCATTTAAAAAAAATAATTAAAAAGTTACTTTGTCTCACGCTCGCAGCAAAATCGAATTTTGCTCACTGTTTTTTGACAGCAAAACCTGCTTGTTTGAGGTGCTGAGGTGAAAACGTTTTTTCTTACATACAGAAAAGGAACAAGCATTAGTCTCGATGTATTCTCATGTAGATCACCGTAAATACTACTCCATAATGAGGTTTTAAAAGTTTTTTTTACCGCCGTGGTTTTTTAGTTTTACACTACGACATTGTGTAGGTACTTAATTTAATCAATAACGATTACCTTTGGTTGAACAACAGGTGTCGGGGCGGGCGCCGGCGTCGGCAGAGGCGCAGGCGCCGCTTGGGGAGGAGCCTCTCCCGGGATCGCACTAATAAAATGTACATACGTTTTAAAATAATGTAATATTTTATAGGAAAAAAAACAGAGATTGCGGATGCAGATTTTTTAACATCCGTGGATGTGGATCTCAGGTTTTTTTAAAGCAGCTAGACAAAATTCAAAATTCCTTACGTTTTTTGCTAATTGCACCGCTGTTTCGTTGTATGTTGATCATAATTAAATTCGCGGCAATTATAATAAAATAATTACTAAATTATAATCATTTAAAATCTACATTGCTCTCGAAATTTTATGTTTTATGTATTTACACGCTGTTCCTCATACCTCTAAAGATGTATTAAGCCTATTTCGTGAAAATGTGACGATTTAGAGCTATATTGATGATTTATATGACTATAATTTCCATTTTGTTGAATTGGATTTTACTTATATTTGCCCTTTTCGACCCACATCTGGATCCGCATGAGCTCTGCATGAGATATAAATAAACGCGGAACCTACGCAATTCTGGATGCCGATGCGTATATCCGCAACATCCTTGATACAAATAGCAAATTTTAGAAAAAATGTGACCGAACGACTCCAGTTTCAAAAATTACAAAACTAAACAGCAGTAGAATACTCTTTATTATATACACCATGTGGATTACGTTGAGTTGTCACCGGGTGGATATAGGTGGATTTCGTTTTTATTTTTATCTGCTTTAGCTAGGGATTGTTGATCCATACCTGGTCAACGCAACGGCTGGTAAGGGTAGTTGTTGAGGAGGAGTGCACACTTGCGGAGCTGACTTGTTCAAGTTGATGATATTGAATATGGTGAGCAGGCCGCTTTGTGACACCACATGTAGTAACGGCATATGAGGCAGTGTTGTGTTCTCATCTGTAATTATTATAAAGCGCAAAATTGTTATTTTCATCATAAGATTTATATCTTTATTTGTTATATTGCCAGGAGAATAAGTGGGATAAACGAACCATAATAATTATTTTAAAAAAATATCTATATGTCGTCGCAAGCGATTTCAAGACGACAACTTTACCAAAATTACTACCCGTTGTTTTCATAATATTGGTCAAACTGTAACTTATTCTTATTGGTTGATCGGTTAGTACAGTGAACGCCGTCAGGTGGCGCTTTAATTTTCCCGCCACAAAAACGTGGACAGAGTCGATCGAGAATGCGAGATTCACATTGCTGTAGCTGACGCCTCATAGTGCAGATCATACGATCGAAACTGTCACGTTCACCGTACAAGCCTTTGTTCCTTGCTAATAACGAAAACTATTGTAAATTGCCGAATAAACGTGACTGATTGAATTTCTACCTACGTTTTGCTGGTTTGCCCGAGTACCCACCTACCTCATCATGGAACCCGTACCAAGAAACGAAGACGATGACCCCGTTATCGCTACGCCCACGTTCCCGCCGTCATCAGAAGTGGGATCAACTCGGGCTCCTACCACAGATATCTATTGGCGCCAGCTCCTCGAGCAGCAAAACCAGATTACCATGCGCATGATTGAAGCCATACGAGGATCAACACCGAAGCCAGATTCAATCAAGCTGCCAGAGTTCAACCCGGACCTACCAGACGTCGATCCACTTTCTTGGTGTTCGACGGTGGACATTTGCCTCACAGAACGTTCCTTGGAAGGAGGCGCGCTGATTATTGCGCTCAGCAAATCTCTGAAAGGAAGTGCATCGACATGGCTTTCTCAAGTGTCGCATACTGGTATGACGTGGAGCCAATTCAAGAACGTGTTCCTAGCACGATATGATTGTGCGGAAACCTGTGCAGCGACTATAATTAACGCCAACAATAGCCAACAAAAGGAAGGTGAAAATATAGCTGCATATGCGAGCCGTTTGATGACGTCACTCCTAGCAAAATGGAAGGACATGAGCTGCGAAGAGATAGCTATATCGTATGTACTTGCTCACTTAGCTAAAATGGATAGTCGAATCAACCGACTAGCTTTTACAACGGAAATTAAAACAAGAACTAAGTTGATCCAAGAATTAAACGCATTTTCGTTGAAGAGAATAAATGATCGACACGTCGACAACACCACTTCGGACGCTAAACGAACAAAGACAAGCAGCACGCCGTTCCAATGTAATTATTGTCATAAGATTGGACACAAAGCAATCGACTGTCGTTTACGTAAAAGCAATCAGGCGCTTGCTACACAAAGGACCACTTCTACCACTACGTCTACGGATCCTAAGAAGAATGTCACCTGCTTCCGCTGTGGAGAACAAGGCCACATCGCACCTCGCTGTTCGAAGACGAGCAATGCAGCAGCCAGTAACACCAGCAGCAACAGCGGCGCGGCACTGGAACGACGAGTCAACTACTGCCAAGTTCAAGGTGTACGTGGAGAGCTGACACAATTCGGTGAGTCGTACATTTTTTATTTCGATAGTGGTGCTGAATGTTCTCTCGTAAAGCAAAGTATCGCGAATAAATTCTTAGGAGAGCGTTCCGTTGCTAACATACGATTAACAGGCGTTGGTAATGCTCATGTTTACTGTACCGAACAAATTTTATGTGAGGTAGTTATTGCCGGACATAGTTTACATTTGTCATTTCTTATCGTTCCGGATGAATTTATGCCGCATAACATAATGATAGGCTCGGATATTTTAAATTGTGGTTTGAGTGTTACCCTATCGAAAGAGTGTCTAGTAATAACAAAACCGGTTTCTTGTTTTGCCGCGGTGACAGAAATGAATTTAAGTGCAATTAATACCGACGTTCCTCCCGCTTATAGAGATAGTCTTGCACGTGTGTTGATTGAATTTTCGTTCGCATTTATTGATGGTTTACCGGTAACTCGGGTAACTACAGGTGAAATGAAAATTCGTTTAAAAGATCCAACCCGTACTGTTTATCGCCGCCCTTACCGACTCAGTCCCCGCGAACGAGAGATAGTGCGTAACAAAATAAACGAGTTGTTGAACGCAAACATAATCCGACCGAGTAGTTCACCGTTTGCTAGTCCGATTCTACTTGTGGAAAAACGAGATGGTTCACAGCGTATGGTAATAGATTATCGAGAGTTAAATTCGAATACGGTGCCAGATAGATTTCCACTCCCGCGTATAGACGATCAAATAGCTAGACTGAATGGCGCCAACTATTTTACTTGCCTAGATTGTGCTAGTGGTTTTAATCAGATTCGTATCCTAGATCCTGAAAGCATTGAGCGCACAGCATTTGTGACACCGGACGGGCAATTCGAGTATCTAGCTATGCCCTTCGGATTACGCAATGCGCCCAGTGTATTTCAGCGAGCAGTATCCAACGCTCTGGGGCCTCTAGCTTTTTCATACGCGATCCTCTATTTAGATGACATTTTAATCCCATCAACCAACGTAGAAGAAGGACTTACTAGGCTACGTGAAGTGTTAACTGTCTTGACCGATGCTGGTTTTTCACTAAACCTCTCGAAGTGTTCTTTCCTCAAACAAAGAGTCGAGTTTTTGGGCTATGATATTTCTTCAGGACAGATCCGACCAAACCCTCGTAAAGTAGAGGCGCTTAGTAAGCTTCCCCCTCCCGAAAACAGTTCTCAATTGAGGCAATTTATAGGCCTGGCTTCCTATTTTCGAAAATTCGTAAAGAATTTTTCACTTATTATGCTCCCATTGTTTCATTTGAACACCAGTACCCAATTCAACTGGAAACCTGAGCATGAAGAGGTCAGACAGAAAATTATTTCTGTTTTAACCGACAAACCGGTACTTACGATTTTTGACCCAGACCTCCCAGTTGAATTACACACTGATGCGAGTGCTATTGGTTATGGTAGTATTTTATTTCAACAAGTAGATGGTCAGTTGCGCGTTATCGAGTACTACAGTCGAAGAACCATAGACGCCGAGTCGAGATACCACTCTTACGAGTTGGAAACTCTGGCGGTAGTGAAGGCTGTAAAACGTTTTCATCATTATCTTCAGGGACGTCACTTTGTAGTAGTTACTGATTGTAATTCCCTAAAAGCATCTCACAACAAGGTCGATCTTTCCCCGCGAGTCCATCGCTATTGGGCTTTCCTACAGGCATATGATTTTGAGATTGTCTACAGGGAGGGTAAACGTATGAGCCATGTTGATTTTTTATCTCGCAACCCTTTGCCCGAACTACCCACATTACCTAAGAATGTGTCAACGGTTGATAGGGTAGAACAAAAACGAATTGATCTTACAACTCTGTCAGAAAATTGGCTATTGGCTGAACAGTTGCGAGATGACGAAATTCAAGCAATTGTTATAAAGTTTAAAGAAAATCAACTCCCTGCCGACATTGCCAAAACATATGAGCTGCGATCGGGTGTATTGCATCGTAAAGTACAAAGAAATAATCGCACGCGTTGTCTGCCGATAGTACCACGTGCGTTTCGATGGTCCGTTATAAATCACGTACACGAATCGATAATGCATCTAGGCGCGGATAAAACATTAGAAAAGGTATACGAACACTACTGGTTTGACGGTATGGCTAAGTACGTTCGAAAATTCGTAGACAATTGCATCACTTGCAAAGTTTCAAAGTGTCATTCCGGACGTATCCAAGCAGAGCTTCATCCCATCCCCAAAATTTCTGTTCCCTGGCATACAGTGCATGCTGATATTACCGGTAAATTAAGCGATAAAAACGATCAAAAAGAATACGTGATAGTGTTGATAGACGCATTCACAAAGTTTGTGCTTCTTTACCATACGCTTCGTATCGACACCAATAGTATAGTCAAGGCGCTCAGATCTAGTGTAGCTCTCTTTGGTGCACCCTCACGCGTAATAGCAGACCAAGGTCGTTGCTTTGCTAGTAAAGAATTTAAAGAATACTGTAGTTCGCATAACATTCACCTTCATCTAATCGCGACAGGTACCAGCCGAGCTAACGGTCAGGTAGAACGCGTGATGAGCACACTAAAAAGCATGCTTACTGCAGTAGAAACATCGCACAGGTCGTGGCAGGAGGCTCTTGACGAGGTACAACTAGCGTTAAATTGCACTGTAAATAGAGTGACAAAGGCGAGTCCCCTCGAACTTATGATCGGTCGCGTAGCTAGACCACTGAATCTTTTAACTGCTAACGATACTGAAGTTGAGGTAGATATTTCTGAGACGAGAGAGCACGCAGCCCACAATATCGAACGAAGTTCTAATTACGAAAAGTCTCGTTTTGACAGTAATAAGGCAAATTTAGTCAAATTTAATGTCGGTGACCTGGTTCTTATTCAAAACGAAGAGCGAAATCAAACAAAATTAGATCCGAAATATAAAGGTCCATTTCAAATAACTGATGTACTTGAAGGCGATCGTTACGCTCTGAAATCATTGACCTGTAACAGAACCTATAAGTATGCCCACGATCGTCTTAGAAAGATGCCTCAATGTGAAGTTCCATCTGAACTGATTGTTGACATAGAATCCAGTGCTGAAAATAACAGTGAAAGCACTTCCACTATTGTTTGAATATACACACTAAAATGACTAAGTAAATACCTACGAGTACCCTTTCTTTTCAAACTGTACAGTCTAGTCGTAGTTGTAACTGCGATTCTATGAGTCGTTCAGGGTGCAATGCGCGGCTAGATGTATGGTGGCTGAGTCTGTAAGATTATTGCTTGGGTCTCAATAAGACTACTAATGGGTCTCTGTGAGACTACTGTTTGGGTCTATAGGACTATTGTCTGGGTCTGAATAAGACTACTGTTTAAATTGGGTCTCAATGAGACTACGCTGCCGAGCAGCCGGGTCATATTAGTGTTGTGTGTTTGTGTATTGTTCACTGTACAAATAATTAAAGTTTATTCTGATTTACTTGTGAGGTATCTTTCGTTTTCTTTTTTTTATGTTAACCTTGTAGTCAGGTTATGCCGAGCAAGAGTTTTGCTACAAATGAGAATTTTGTTACAGATACACACGAGGACGTGTGACTCATCAGTTTGGCCGTGTCGTCGCAAGCGATTTCAAGACGACAACTTTACCAAAATTACTACCCGTTGTTTTCATAATATTGGTCAAACTGTAACTTATTCTTATTGGTTGATCGGTTAGTACAGTGAACGCCGTCAGGTGGCGCTTTAATTTTCCCGCCACAAAAACGTGGACAGAGTCGATCGAGAATGCGAGATTCACATTGCTGTAGCTGACGCCTCATAGTGCAGATCATACGATCGAAACTGTCACGTTCACCGTACAAGCCTTTGTTCCTTGCTAATAACGAAAACTATTGTAAATTGCCGAATAAACGTGACTGATTGAATTTCTACCTACGTTTTGCTGGTTTGCCCGAGTACCCACCTACCTCATCATGGAACCCGTACCAAGAAACGAAGACGATGACCCCGTTATCGCTACGCCCACGTTCCCGCCGTCATATATATATACAGATAGTGCAATCCACGACGACGCGCCCCACTCCGCGATTACTGTACTGTAAGCTGTACTTTAGTACGGAGCGGAGCGGAGTGGCGCGCGGCGACGTGGATTGCATTATCTACATATATTGGTTTAGTTACATAATATAATAAAATAATAAATCATATTTCGATTATTTCTTGATTAACTATAACCAAAAAGGATACCTACCCCACTGCATTTGAAGTGTAGCGCAAGTATCGATACAAACACCCACAGGATAGTTCTCCTGTTTTTTATCTGTTAGAGGCAGCTCTGGTCTTGCTTCATCAGTCTACAAACAAAATAAACTATTAATATTTTAGCAACATTAATATGAAAAACTTAGGACTGGTCGCTTCTGATCTTTAACTCGAGTCGTAAAATCAGATGGACCACTGAAATGGTCCATCATCTGATTAACTCCTTCCACAGTTATTTTACTTCTGATTTTGAATCACAGTGATCTTTTTTCTCGTTGTTTTGTAAGGTTGCTTTTTGGTTGCTGGCTGAGATAAAATAACTGTGAAAGTAGTGTAGAACAGTTTTGTCTATTACTTAAATAATTAAGTTAATATGAGTCATTTTTATTACCTGACACCACTGAACCCAGTTGGCCCCATCAGCGGATCCAAGAGTTGCTATCTCCATACCGTTAGCTGACGCCGACATAATAATATTCCTGTTAAAAAAAAAAAAACAAATTAATAAATGGGTTTTGTTGTGTAACATCTTTCCTCTCGGTTTCCTACAATCTGTGGGAATGATTTCGTGAAAAGGGACGAAAGTGTGTAACAGAACCCGGGAAGCGCGCGCTATTTGATCTGACCAATGGGCGCGCGCGATGCTAGAGTTGGCCGACACATGCTATCAACGCATTTTCCGAGAGGTTGGTACTGTCAGCCAAGATGTCAGATGTTACAATCATATGCGCCTATTGTAAGGTATATTTTGCCCTCTACACCTAACCTTATTATGAGGTGGTATTGGAGGTAACTTCAGGAACTTTTCACACACGAAAGAAACACATGGTTTAACTTTGTTAAAAAAAAGGTATTAATCTGCATACAATATTATATTTTTGATTATGGTTAAGTTTTGGTACCAAATTGCCGACGAAATTATATTCTTACCATTGCGCCAACCCCTGCAAATAGTAGTACCAGGGTCTATTAGATCCCATGCTGTAGCAAATATCCTCATAGTTCTGACAGCTGGGTTGCCCAGCTTTCGGAGTATTTATGATGGTTACAGCTGCAAGCAAGACATGGTTCATTTATTTTATTTGCAATATTTTAAAGGATCATGAGAAAATAAGCTGTTCCGGAGAAGTGATGTCTATTATGCAGTCTAGTGAAAACTAAACCAGAAATAATAATACATCACATAAAAACTGGAGAGTAAAAAAAACAAAAACCTACAATAGTAATGGCAAAATACAAAACATTCTAACGGCGTCGCGGAAAATAGCTCACTACACTAAGTAATAAAAATAAATTAATAATACCTCAGGCTATAAATTATTATGGCACAAAATTTTAAATACCCACAATTTACAATGAAACACCAAAATCTATAAAAAAACTAAATAAACTCCAAAAAACTATAACCAAATTACAAAAAATAACTTCGTTTCATAAAATATTTTTCAAATATAAAACACTAATTCAAATAAATAAAAGCGAAGCAACATTTATAGGAACTTCTTTACGTTGACTTCCCTATTAGAACATAATCGCTCACAGCGCTGACATCGATAATTGGCGTTCCGATTAAGAGACTTTTAATACCTTTTTTTTTGAAGAGTCTTACAGGTTAAGATGTCACGATTATGACAGCTGAGGGCTGTCAACAATTCGGAACGCTTGTGAACGCGCTCACAATTATACTCGCTCAACGTCAAAACTTGCATATCTTAAATATTTCTTTGTATTTATACCACAAATTTCTTCTTCTTCTTTGTTTAGGTAGCGAATGGTAGCCAGAAGCACAATTTCGAAAATGCCACGTTATTACAGCCCCACGAATAAAGATATGATGCGAGTCAAAACAAAACAGCACAACTGACATTTTTGACAGCGCTCACGGTGATATTAGTAAAAGGCATGGCCGGCGTTATCGCAAGATGGCGCATGTCATGACGTCATCTATGACGATTCAAGACACATCGTTATCGCGCCCACTTTAATTCGATACGGGTGTTAGCACGCTCAAATCGATTACAGCGTAACTCGGAATGCACCCTCAATGAGCAGCCGAGTAGCAAGCAGCTCAGATCCAAAACATGACGTGTGTGACTCACGTACTTACTGATTAGATAGTGCAATCCACGACGACGCACCCCACTCCGCTCCGCTCCGTACTAAATACAGTTTACAGTACAGTAATCGCGGAATGGGGCGCGTCGTCGTGTATTCTGCCTGTAGATGTTTACGGCTTATATAGTTACGTGCAAATTATTGTACATGTACCTACATTGTTTGCATATTTTTATAATATAGGCAAATAATATACCTACGTATAATGATAATATACATGAATAATATATAATAAGTAAATACCAAGTAATATTTAAGTGATTAAGGAGTGTTATTTTAGCGAATGTGAGTACCTATACAAACCATTTCTGGTTTAATGGTACAAAACAAACAGGAACCTGTATTAAGACTGTATGCAAAATAAATTTAAAAACATGATTTAAAGAGTTACCTGGACGACTATTATTCGTAGCATTTTTATACACAGCAGCAAACTGAAAAGTTGATATCCAGTAGACAGCCAGCGCTTCTACAGGTGCACTCTCAAACAGGTTCGGCGCAGGAATGGTTTTAGCTGGCGTTAGATCCGGTTTGAACTGACTAAGGGTACCGTCGCTGTTGCCAGTAACCAGTTGTTTTCCCTTAGGACTCCAGCAGAGGCATCTGATAAAATAAAGATAAATAAATATAGTAGAGGAGGTCTTAAATAAGCGTGGGCGCCAGTTTTATGGTCTGAGAAAGCATGACAATATCCCTCACTTCTGCAAGAAACTCAAGTGGAGCCCTATTCATTCATCTTGTACACTAGTTACATGCTAAGACTTATCAATTAACAATGGACACAAGGGGAGAAAAAAAAGCAATTATCTATATCAACAAAAAATAAACTAGGGATGGCCTGTAACTTAGGAGACAGTGATTCGACCGAGTTGAACTGTAAATTATTGATGGACCTTATGTTTTGATTGTCGATGTTAATCTACCACAAAATATGCATGCATGCACGTTTTTGTCATATTTTTTGTTGTTGTTTTTTTCATGTCTGCGTGTTCTTTACTAAAACACGCAGATATTACCTAATGTCTTCTCTAGAACATTCTTAAAATAACCCAACGTATACTACTAGTATGTATAATCATAGAAAGGTTCACAGGTATACGTGGGAAAAGCAAGACAGTAGAAGTATGATGGACTTTGTGATTGTGGATGGAGGATTAAAGAGTAAAGTTACAGATACTAGAGCATATCAGGTTTATTATCAGGGTATTATTGTAGGGACCGGTCATTATCTGGTTATGTGTCGGGTGGATGGTCTGTTCAGGCATTGGCGTCACCGAGTTCGAGTTCCTGAGACTGCTCTAGAAAGAATAAAAGTATAGAGACTGTAAGAGTTGAACGTTAAAGATGAATAAACGAGGGAAGTAAAAGTGAAGACCAATAAAATATTTAAAAAAAAAACAAAATTCAATTCATTTATTCAAACTAGGCTGAGAATCAGCACTTTTCGAACGTCAACATAAGACAGTCCCCCAAAACGCCCACCCTTCACCAGTTCCTAGTGCTTTAGCTGGGAGGAAGAAGTGGCGCAACAAACTCCACAGCTGTCTGTTCAGTTAGAAAAACTAGATTCTATACAAAAGTATTTATGCAAAATAATTTACATTACCCAACACAAAACAAAAAATTAAATTATTTTCTATATGTCACCTAGCACACGCCAATACCAACCTCGACTCGACCGGCTACCGGCTCGACTGGCTGTTCATAATGGTGTGTTGGTGCCCACGCTTATGTATGGAAGTGAATGTTGGGAGTGGCAAAAGAAGCATGAAAGTAGAATAAATGCTGTGGAAATGCTTTCCTTGCGAAGCATGTGTGGTCTGACTATGAATGACAGGCTGAACAATGATGTGATAAGACAATGGTGTGAGTTAAAAGTAGATGTAGTGACAAACATTGAAAAGGGTATGCTGAGATGGTATGGTCAAGAGGTTGAAAGAAAGGCGACTTACAAAATGTTGCTAACACTAACTGTATGTGACTTACAAGGCAGATGTGACTGGAAACGCCGCGAGGAGACGCCCTAGGAGGACATATTGATTTGGACCTTATTGGTGATGTTCTTCAGAAACGACAGGTGCGTAGTACTCGCAACCGGCGTGCGTGTATGACCAGATGTATGAACGTAAACGAGGCAAAAGGAGTATGTAAGAATCGTAGCAGATGGCGTTATGTAGTTTCTGCCTACCCCCATGGGAAGAAGGCGTGACTTTATGTATGTGAGAGCGTTTGTCGTTAACTCGACCTATCGATGCTCCACACAAGTTCCTTATTTAAATTCTTAGGAAAATTTCCAGCCCATAAATATTTAACAATAAGTAGCATTAAACCATAGAATATATTATATACATATTCTTACCTTGCTTTAGAAGGCACTTTCTTAACTTGAGAAGTGCTAACTTGCGATACCAGGAGTGTGCCATCATAGAAGGCTATTGCAATAGTATCAGGGATGCAGGGGTTCCATTGTAAAGCAGACACAAAGGTGGAAGGGTTCACATCGCATCTGATGGCTAGAGAGGGAGATGCATTCTGTAATAGAATTGTAATATTATTATTAATATTGCGTTATCATTTTTCACATTAGTAAACACAAACATTAAACAATTATTGGTAATTTGTTTTCATTTTCCTCTATTACGCACAACAGCTACCATGAAATTGAATAACAGATTTACTCATCAGTCTTGCATTAGACCTGGGCAGCATTTGCATCAGACCAGGGCAACATTAGCATTTGTCTTGCCTCCTATTAGTTTCAATCAATCACCATAAAAACACAACATGAGAAAGTTGTAACAAGAGAGCTGTATAAATGATTTTAGTGATTATAATTCTGTACATACCCATAAGAATTTGAATTTTGCATGCTACCTTATCTCATCCCCCTTATTCTAGCATCAATTTACCAAAACATATTATAGATAGTGCAATCCACGAGGACGAGCCCCACTCCGCTCCGCTCCGTACTAAAGTACAGCTTACAGTGCAGTAATCGCGGAGTGGGGCGCGTCGTCGTGGATTGCACTATCTGTAGCTATTAAAAAAACAAATGATAGAGAAAGATACCTTTTGCCAAAGAAAATTTGGAATCTCACTTTATAATTGTAATTTAATTAGACTAGCTGATGTTCTGTTCCAAAAGTATCTACTGAAAATGTAAATAAATGGATCACAAAACGTACCTATGGATGCCAATTTATAGTGCCACTTACAAATTGAGTGCTTCTGATTTGATTATTTGAATACTTACACCGAAATTCTAGTTTTGATTTGACAATTGAGGTTAATAAGAATGATGCCTGGGTCAAAAAAAAAAAATTGTCTTTTAGTCAGATACATGACAACAAAAAATACATAGATAAAATGCATTAAAGTTGGGGAGTACGAGTTGATACGTCACAAGTAAGTATAAAATCTACATACTCGTGACGTCATGGCACATTTTAACTCAATGTATCGTCGTAATCTGTTGATCACGTAAAAAAAGAAAAAATACCTTTGTCAATGGGGCGAAGACCGGCATACTTTATTAAAAATTCAATTCATTTGCCAAAAATGGCCATCTCTTTCATATTTAAGGCAAATTTTATTATATTGGGTGATCGAACATTTAGTTGACTATTAATAGAAACTATCAAATTTACTTTAACGTTATCAGTTTATAAAATAAACACTAGTTTTTACAAAATGGCGAAATAGACGGATTTCTCTACCATGTCGGATAAAACCGTCTAATGGGAAAAAAACCTAGAAATAGACGGTTTACACGAATACAGACATTTAGTACGCGTGTGTGGGCAACAGCAGTTCAATGTGTGCTGTCGATATTCTTATTAAAAGGTTCCAATCTGCATACATTGCAAATTGAAGCGTTTGTCGGGTAAGTTCGGCATATTTCGCCATTCAGGGGTAAAAAACAATTTTGATCACTTTAAATAAAATGCATTTTTTGATAAATCAGCTTTTATTTTCATATATAATATTTTCAGGAAGAAGTTTAGAAAATAGAAACCACGAAAGTTTACATAATTAAGTACGAAAAACTCCATGATAGTCATACGTGGTATTTGGTATATTTTTGAGGCACTATACCCACTCATTCTACCGCACTCAACTTCTCGTATAGCTTCTTTTAATTTTTCCTTACAGTATGCTCCTCTATTGGATTTTCTTTGGTACTTGCCCATATTGATAAAAGAAATACCTGAAAAAAGCATGAATACCTATATAAATACATTCTTATTAAACGTAATATTGAAGAATAAACAACAAGTGGTGAGCCTACAGCCTAAAGCAGAAAACATAATATGCGATACAAATCACTTATTAGATAGGTAATTTGAAAATTTGTTTAGGTGTAAAAGGTTTATGATATCTGAAATCGGCGAAGACCGGCGTATGCCGATCTTCGCCTCCAAGAACTAGACGGACTTCTCCACTATTGCTCTTTGAGGTTAAGTTTTTTTCATCAGGTGTAATTTCGTGAAAAATGTGTTAAATTCAATTCTAATATAGTAATTAGGTAAATATATTAATCATTAATGAACTTACCTTCACAAATCCTTAGAAAACTCTTAAAATACCACTTAAAACATTTTTTTTCGACAGCGTGTACTGGTCGTAATGGAAGTTGATAACCCGACTAAATTTCAAATGTGATTTTTTCACTATGCGTCATAAATAGCGTCATCTGTGTTAAAAATATAAACTAAAACAATTTTACATTTAAGTATCTTGGGTTGCCATCTTTGTAATCAATCAGAATTCATCGTATCTTTTACTGTTTGGTCTTGCCCGACAGACGGTCTTCGACCCATTGACTTATGTTATTTTTCCATATTAAAAAACACAGACAAAAAAAAAATTTAGTAATCATTCCTATTGTAAAAACCTAAGTATTGTAAATATTTAACATAGTTGGTGCCATGTTGGTGCTTCAAATAATCCTCAATTTTCGTTGATGATTTATCAATTACAATTTAATTATATTCTTTTTTTTTTAATTGTTGGAAAAATTGAGAATTATTACAAGTTGCTCACTTAAATGTGTCGCTGATGGTGGCGAGTGTGTTGGATCATTTGGTTCCCTAAAAAATAGGTAAGCTGGATGGTCCTGATCCACGTGTTATGTTCGTGAACGGGCGCCGTCAGTTGAGACTGTTCATTTATTATCTGCCAGAGCTTATTTTTAATCTTATATTTTTAATCGTTTTTGATTATAATTTTTGTTCTCAAACATAGAACAAAAATTATAATCAAAAAGAGTAATGTATCCGGGCTTTTGTATATCTATATTTCAAAAAGTGTCCTCGTAGTATCTTGCCCGTTCTTCTCCATAGAGATCTACTTTTTGGAATTGGCAACTAGCTTCAACTTTCTAACTAACCGACTCTTTGACAATTCAAAAGTGCCTGTACATGGTTTAATTGTAATAAATGCTTTAAGTTTGAGAAAACCTTTTGAATAAAATGTGTTAATTATTCCCTTTAGTGAGTGATTGAGTAAGAATTTAACCAGAACAAGGTTTGTTTACACTTTGATCAGATACTTTTGGAACAGACAATAGTCATCTTCATATTGTAACCTTACAATTTAGTGTGACTGTTACACTAAGGCCCGTATTACAGGACCTCTCCACAAATTCAAGCATAACTCGTTTAAAGCCTTTTTGATTGGTTGAAACTAGTTCTAAGTAATGCTTGTCTTGAACGAGGTTCTGTAATACAGGCCTAATGTAATTTACCTGATTTTGGAAGTCAGTAATCTTATAGATTGTTAGTAGTTGACCACCTGTAACGGCCAACAATTCCTGGTCACAACTGGCAGCAATGTGGGTTGGTTTCTCCTGGAGTTTTACAGTTGTATGCTGTGGTTCACACTCTTTATCAATCAGCTGTTGTAAGTAGTAAACTGAAAGAAATAGTAGTAAGTACTTAAGCTGTATAATAATATACTTATAGATTGTGAGGTAAAATTAAAGTGGGTCAGGGCCAATTGTAAATTTGTCAACGAGTGTTTCTACCTACAACTTTATTAACAAAGCTAACCAAAGATTAGAACATGCTTAGTTCTAAGAAAGAATAGAACATATAAAGCTTTATGAGGAAAGCTTAGCTTTATGGTCTGTCGCTATTACAACAATGTTAGCATCATTGTTGTGTTTTGGCAGTTAGATGTAAGATAGCCAGTTCCTCTATTGAGTAATCCGGGTTAAGCCCACTTCCACCTTCGGCCTGATCCTCACTTGGCATCAGGTGATATGAAGACCAAGAGCTTCCCCAAAAACATGAAGAAAAATGTAAGAACAGGTCTCCTTTTGAACCAATTTTTATTGATTGAAATGTTTCCTAATGTTGTGCAAATATAATAAAAAATTCATGTCTACCTGTTAAATGCCCATCTGGTGAAGCAACAAAAACTATCCCATACTTGCTGGCGCAGGCAACCAAGTTGTATCCTCTGTTAGGCAGTGGATCAGTAGTATTGAACACTTTTAGTTTACGTTGCAATTTATACAGAAGATTCTGTAAACACATAAATAGTTAAATATTTTCTGAAAATTCAAACAGTTTTTAATTTTCTAACTTTAGCAATCATTACTAGGTATAGTTAAAATAAACAGATACAAAATAGATTTGCAAGACATCTTGCAATGCAGTGAACACTATTTAAGTAATGATATGTACAGTTGCTACTGTGTCAGCAGAACTAAGGTAATTTTGGTCAGTGGGTCGTCTTAGTGGCGATTTTCTTACTACGGCTTTAGAATAATTAGTAAAAGTGAATGTTTTGATATTTCTAGTCGGTCCATTATTTTCTTTGACCACCACAATAATAACCTATAACCTGTATGAAAAATCGATGGTAAACGATGACTTATCAAACTTTTATGCAACTTTGTTCTTTTAAATCTTGATAGTAATCAAAATATTGTAATAAAATGGTATAGAATTCAAATTCAAAATTACAGTTGTAATAAAATACTGTACGTACCGGTTCGTCGACCGAATTCGGCCCAAACACCACCTCCATTTCTTCGGAATGAGACTGCTTTGCACGAAAATGTATGCAATATTAATGAATCCTTCTATTCTCACACTGTGTTTGATATTTTTGCACTGTTTTTGTTGGTTTATAACAGAAAAAATGATTTTTCTTCAATACTTTTAGCAAAATCTGTCAAAACTGAAAATCTCAACTGTCAAGTCAATCGTCAGCCGTGACGTGAGACGTCACGTTTGTGTTTTTTCATTTTTTCATGATTTTAGCTTGGATCACAGACTACATAGGGATACTGCTTGGATACTTGAGTTTTAGCACTGACCTCCATCTATACAAGTACGCTGGACTTACGATACCCTATGAAATGACAGTTCTTTATTGTGCCTATTTGAAGCGCCCCCAATGGGTGGGAAGAGAACTAAATCTGACGTAACTTGCAAATAGCCGCTGTCTTGTTTGAATTGTCCCCCGTGTTTTTGGAGGTTTAAGGTGATTAAGCTTCTTTGTTGTGTCGTATTAATTTAGTTAATACATAAATAAGTGGTGGTCATTCATAGGTCAACTATGAAAGAGTGTTTGTTATGCAAAACTCGTTACCAGAAAGGAAGTGGGGTTGCATTCCACAAGTAAATGAGTTTACGGCTGATATTCAACAAATTATATTTCTATTGTTATTATTAGACATTTAAAAAACTGTCACTTATCTTATTATACGTAATAACAATATATTTGTCTTTGTATAACCGGTTTTTTAAAAACCACAAAATTTAATAGTGATGTAAAAGTTACCTGTCGAAAAAAGATCGATATTTTTCCTAACGATATCTATTTACTTTCAAGAACGGAAATCGCCGATGGCCGATTTTTATTATCAAATACATATAATTTTAAAATAATTCACAGGTTTACGACTGACAAAAGAAGACTGGAATTATGGCTGAAAAACATTGAAAAGCCTAGTTGGCGTCCGAAAAAATATGATTACATCTGTTCAAAGCACTTCTCCGATGACTGTTTTATTAAACATAACTCATTTTATTTTCTATAAATACCTTACCTATTCCACTCCATCCCAAGAAACCCTCATTTCTATTTAAAAAGCGTTCCGTATTTATTTTTGGATTTAGCTAGTCACATACTAAGTACCCCCTTAGTCTGGCTTCGGATTATCCTAAGACTAGCAGTCTGCCCCAACTTCTCCCGTAGTACATACATAGCCTATGTCACTCAGGGATAATGTAACAATCCAACGGTGAAAGAACTTATGCAATCGGTCTAGCAGTTCCTGAAATTTGCGCGTACAACCAAACAAACTCATCAGCTTTATTATATTAGAATAAACAACCCGGCCGAAATATCTGTATCTGTCGGAAACATAGAAATAGTATTACCTGATGGTCGGAAAAGCCTTTTATCGATGTATTTTATCTTACTGTCCCATCCCTATTATTAGTTCCGTTCCCACCCACTTCTGCGATCAGCGCCAAAATGGCGAAAATCAAATAGCCCCACTATGGCTCGACTTATCATAGGTCCAGCGTACTATATGGAGGTCAGTGAGTTTTAGTCATAGTGTTATAGAGTGTTAGGTTTTGATTCTTTAATAATTAATTGTTAGTTTTTATTGGCAACATAGTTTCATGTATTTATAATATTTTGAAATAGGTCGGTAAAAACAGTTTCTCTGTACTAGCAACACCAAAGATTTAAAAAAGATGTAGATTAATATTTTACCAAATATTCTTTTACACTATAAAAACAATCTCTAATGCCATCTTTCCCTTATTTCGTTTGGAATATTTTTGAAGATTATATTTGCATAAAGTTATTTTTATGACTTAATGTGCTTCGTCGTGTTCCCCCAGATTAGGAGCCTATACCTGAGTAAAGAGGAAACATACCCGTGGTAAGCAGTAAGTGCAACAGATTCACTCGCGATTCGTCTTAAGAGGGAACAGGGGCTGCGAGGAATTTGAAGAAACTATTGCCGTCGCGCTGCGCCCGAAAAACCGAGTTAAACCCCATAAAGTGCGATAAGGACAACTGCAGCTCAGACCGATTATATCACAAAATGTTTGACGAAAACGACGTTTGGCATTCTCCTTTTTTCTCCTCGAAAACTAAGCCGATTTAATAATTTTTTACATTAAAATTTTAAGAAAGAGTAGGTTCTAGGTTCCTATTATTTTCTTTTATGCTAAAAACTTTTCCGAATTATTAGACCTAGTTTCACCATACACTGTTAGTTAGTTTTGACGTCCCGTTAAATAGACAACGGCCCGTTAAGCGTAGTGAGTGTTTCACCAAGTACTAACGAATCGTTAATACTCTTAACAAGGCGTCAAACTTAATCACTGCTCCAAAGGTCCGTTAATGCTTTTAACGGCTGTCAATTGGTTGTAAGTTGGTCAAATAAAACCTTTGTTCGGTACTGGACAGATTCTTGGATTGGACAGATTAGTTAGTTCGGCAGATTCGCTACTCGACTGATTCGTGGATTCGTCATATTCTAGAGTTCGACGGATTAGCTATACGACAGAAAATGAACAGTTGTGCACAAAAAGATTAAACAAAAAAACAGCCTTAGCAGGGTATACCTACTTATTTATAATTTTTCTAAATCTATGATTTACAAATAATATACTCGTATGGTTAAGTATGTAAACTCCTTGAATAGGTACTCAATTATCTAACAGGCCACTTCAAGTTATTGTCATTTAACCTATTCAACTTCAAATAATCCACTGGCATTTGTTTTCCTGTTTGTTGAGAAGTGACATAGAGACATGAATAAAGATATTGCAAGAAATGGATCTTGCTGGCTCGAGCACCGATGTAGTGGATTTAAAATTTATTAAAAGTGAAAGGGGACAACCCGTTGTTTTACATGCTGGACACACATACAATTTTGTAAAAAATAACAAATGTGGTACTACAAACTGGCGATGTGTAAATAAGGCAGAATGCAGCAGTTCTATCACTTTGGACAAACTAAACCGAATTGTTAGAGAGTCTAGTCATATGTGCATGCCCGATTTTACCAAAAACGTAGTAGACAGTTTAATAGACGAATGTAAAGACTTAGTATGCAAAAAACTCGAACCAATCCCAAAATTATTTGAAGATTTTATGGACACTGCTGACTGCAAATTAAATGATGAAGATAAACCAACATTTGTACAGAAAAAGGATGTGTTGTATAAAGCTAGATGTAATTACCTGAAAATGAATGCGAAAAACTGTAAATATATGAAATCTCTGAAGCTACCGCAGTCTAGTGGTGATTTCTTTTTATTTGATGATGGAATCGAAGACAACATTTTGATTTTTGGGTCAATATTGGCGAAAGACTATCTGAAAAAAAGTAAGAGTTACTACGGGGATGGCACCTTTTGTTAAGTTTTGGGTTGGTGGTTATATAATGAACACTGTATTTATCTTAATATTGTTTATTAAGCATATATAACTTTTTTATATAGAGAGCAGACAATGGACTCCATGAACGGAGGTCGAAGAACAAGGATTAACCACAGATAACATATTGTCTATAGTTTAGTGACGTGCCATGTAATAAGTAGTGATGTGCTTAACGTTTCTCAACACTCTTCCTCAAATTTAACTTTAAATAACATTTATTAAATTTGCCTATGAAACATGAGCACATTTAATCTAGAAAAAAATAAACTTAAGTTACAACAAAATACTATTTAGTTCTTTAATTTTACACAACATTTTATAAAGATTTATATCTTCATATAAAACAATAAACTAAGTAACTATTTAACTTTGTAGTCACCATTAGGTAGGCTCTATAAAAAAAATACTTAAACAGAAATTAAGTCATTAATTGCTTAATAAAGTTTATAAACTTTTCTTTACACAGGCTTTTAGTCATTAAATCAGCTAAATTGTTATCAGAATTTACATATTGAATAGAAATTATGTTTTTATTTATAACATCCTTTATAAAATGATATTTAATATCAATGTGTTTAGCCCTTTTGGAATTCTCAAAACTTTTGCAAATTAAGATGGCACTTTGATTATCAACAAAAAGTTTTACATTAGATAAACAGTTTAGGTTATTTGCAATACCTTTAAGATTCAGGACTTCTTGTGTAGTAGTAGCAGCGGCCACATACTCTGCCTCTGCCGTTGAGAGTGCCACACATCCTTGTTTCTTTGAAAACCATGCGATTGGATTACTTCCATGTAGTATTATTCCTCCACTCACACTTTTTCTGTCCTTGTTATCTCCTGCCCAGTCTGCATCCGAGTAGGCATATAAACCATAGTTCTTACTCTTCCTGAATATTAATCCTTTTTCCTTAGTGCCTTTTAGATATTTGAGTATTCTTTTAGCTGCTTTCCATGTACTTTCATTTGCTTTGTCTAGATATCTGCTTAAATAGTTTACTGAATATGTTATATCTGGTCTTGTTGCAGTAGCTATGTAAAGTAGACTTCCTATTAGTTCTCTGTATCTTTCATTAATATCTTCTTTATTTTCTTCTTCTAGTATCTTATAATTTGTTTCCATTGGAGTTTTCATATCTTTACATTCTGACATATTAAATTTATTTAACAACTTCTCAATTAGTTTTGTTTGTTTTATTTCTATTGTATCTTCCTTTCTAGTAAATTCTATTCCTAAAAACGTTTTAATTTCTCCAAGTTCTTTTGCTTTAAATTCTTCTTTTAACTTCTTTATTATTTCTTCACAATTTCCAATTATTATTATATCATCAACATATAATATTATCCAGCAATCTTCTTTGAAGTATAGACAAGTATCATATCCTGATCTTTCGTAGTTATTCTTTTCCATGAAATTATTTATTTCATCATTCCAGCACTTCGGTGATTCTTTTAATCCATACAGTGCTCGTTCTAATCTTAATACTGAATTTTTCTCCTTTGTTGTGTAACCTTTTGGTGGTTTTATGTATATTTCGGATTTTACTTTACCGTTGAGGAATGCTGTAGGTATGTCTAATTGTTTAATAGGTAGGTCTTCATTCACAGCTTTAGATATTAACATTCTTACTGTCGGTGCTCTAGCAACCGGTGAGTACATTGCTTCATATTGATTTTCCTTTTGTTGGAATCCACGTGCTACTAGTCGTGCTTTCTTTGTTCCATCATCTTTTTCTTTAAATATCCATTTAGTATCTATTGTTTTCTTGTTTGCTGGTAATTGTACTTCTTTCCATGTTTCTAGATTTTCTAATGCTTTTAATTCTTTGTGTACAGCTTCTTTCCATTCTGTATTTTCCATTGCTTCTTCAAACGAGCTAGGTGTATTTGAGCTCAGGCAAATAACTATATTTGTCTCATACTCATCAAGATGCGCAGGAGGTTTTACTATTCTTCCTGATCTTGTAGTTTTCGCTTCTCTTGTTGTGTCTTCGTTTATATTTCCCTCATTAGTGACATGTTCGTTTCCTTTTCCTTGCACATTGCTAGTTCCTTGTTTCTCTTCTTGTCTCAACTCTATTTTATCTTCTTGGTTTTCTATTTCTTGAATATTTCTCCTTTCTTTGTTTTCTTCATTTTTATATACTGTATCACTTTCATCGAATCTCACATCTCTTGATATTATTATTGTATTTTCTTCTGGGTTCCACAATCTGTATCCTACTGTATTATAACCAACCATTCTTGTCTCTTTTCCTCTTTTATTCAATTTGTCTGATTTAGGTATAATAGTGGCCCACGCCTTTGCCCCAAAAACTCTCAGTCTTGATAAGTCACTGGTTCCGTTTTTCATGAAACACGGTGTTTTATCATTTATAGCTGAAGAAGGTGACCTGTTCAGCTGATAGGCAGCACATTGAATAGCTTCACACCATAAAGTTTTAGGCAAATTAGTCTCTGCAAACAAAGTTCTCACCTTATCACACAAAGTACGATTTAATCTTTCCGCTACTCCGTTGGACTGTTTTGTGTAAGGTAAGGTATATTCTACACTTATTCCTTTTTCCTTACAAAAATATTTTAACTTGTTGGCCGTATATTCCCCACCTTGGTCACACCTGATTCGCTGAACTGTACTTCCAGTTTCATTTTCTAACCTTCTTATATAGTCAATCAATTTTTGTGTTGCTTCAGATTTGTTTACTAAAGGGAACACCACACAGAAATGAGAATAATCATCTAATACTGTCATGAAATATTTCTCACCATTTAGTCCAAACTCCTTGACAGGTCCCGCTATGTCTGTGTGCAACATTTCTGCTACCCTCTTGGATCTTGGTCTTGATATCTGCCCAAATGGTAGTCTGGTCGCTTTTCCCGCCATACATGAGCTGCAAGCTTTATTACTTATTGGTAATTGCATAATACCTAAACATTTTCTATTTAAATGTCCTAAACGTTTGTGCCAAAGAGCATCATCACATTGATTTTTACCTGTACTAATATTACACACTTCATGACATACATTAGCATTTAATTTGTACAATCTTCCTTCAGAATAACCTGTAATGATTGAATTGTATCCTTTAATAACAACTTTATATTTATTAAACTTTACATCAAATCCGGCTTCAGTTATCTTTTTGACTGAAAGTAAGTTGTAGGTTATGTTTTCTACAATTAAGGCATCAACATTTATTTTTAAATTTTTGTATTTTATTTTTAAATTACCTTTTTTATTAGTATGTATATACTGGCCGTTTGCAACTAATATTTTTACACTTTTATCTAGTATTTGAATGTCTGTCATGTATTTTTCAAATTGTTCACTTACAAGATGTTGTGTGCATCCTGAGTCCACAATAAAGGTGATATCATAGTTTTTGTCCACACTTTTAGCACATAAAACGCTTTCACTGGCTATAAAACCGATCTCTGATTCACTCACTAATGAAGTAGCACCTTGTCCCAGGAAGCCTCGGCCTCGGGATACTCGTCCTTGATATCTTCCTCTTCCCCTGCGATTTTGACCATAACCTCGACCTTGGCTCCGTCCTCCTCTGTTTTTTCCTTGTTCCTTATTACCAGTATTCTCCTTATTATTACACTCATACGACTTGTGCCCTGGTTTCCCGCATGTGTAGCAGGAAATCATAAATGCATTCTCCTGGTTCACTGTATCGGTGCTGATGCTGATCTTAGTTTCGGCATCTAACAGCCTGGCCTTGACAAAATCAAAACTCAACTTCTTTTCTGAGGCCATTGTTTCTATTGATGTAATTACAGGGTCGTATTCTTTCGGCAGTGATGAGAGTAGGTAGCAAATTTGATCTTCTTCATCTACTTTAACGTCGATGGCTTCCAGGTCGCTGATAATCGAACTGAACTTTATTAGATATTGTTGCAGCGGCTCATTACATTTTAAAGAGATTAGTTTCCGTTTTAGGTGAAATCTGTTAAAAACACTCTTTCGTTCAAAGATATTTTCAAGTAGGCTCATCATTTCTTTAGCAGTTCTGCCATTCTTTATGATTTCTATATATTTGTCGGACACGCTTTGTGCTATGAGCGACTTAGCTTTGGCGTCGTCTTTTTTAGACTTATCTTCAGTAATTTCACTTTCCCATAATACGTGTTCCACTTGCTTTTCTTGCAAAATTAGTTTTATTCGGAATTTCCAAGTACTGAAATTCGATTTTTCATCCAAACACGGCAAATTAGACACCGCAGCGCCCGCCATTTTTTCTTCACTTTTTTTGCTTTTTATTACGTGGATCGCAACCCAATTTTAACTTCACTCAACCACGCTCCACTACCATGTTAAGTTTTGGGTTGGTGGTTATATAATGAACACTGTATTTATCTTAATATTGTTTATTAAGCATATATAACTTTTTTATATAGAGAGCAGACAATGGACTCCATGAACGGAGGTCGAAGAACAAGGATTAACCACAGATAACATATTGTCTATAGTTTAGTGACGTGCCATGTAATAAGTAGTGATGTGCTTAACGTTTCTCAACACCTTTAAAACATGCCCCACTCCTTTTTATCAAGTCTTCATATAAATATTTCTCACGATGACAATACCATAAGTTTTATTCCTGAGCTTTACATACTTCTACGTAATAAAACGCAGGCAACTTGTGAACGATTGTTCACTATTTTAAGGGACCAATTTTCCGTGATAATTGAAAATTATAAGTGCGACTTTGAAATAGCAACCATTCAAGCCGTGAAATCAGTTTATCCTGGTGTAAAAGTTACTGGCTGCTACTTTCATTACTGGAAAGCGATACTTAAAAAGAGCCAAAATATTGGATTAGATAAAACTGAAAATGGAGAGTATATCATGCGCCTTTATATGCAACTGCCGTTGCTTCCGCCGCTTTTGGTTCCCGAAGCAATATTAAGTATACAAGAACTGGTTAATGACTCACCGGAATATAATACATTTAATAATTATTTCTCAACTCAGTGGATGGGAATATATACCGAGAATGTGTTTACTTGTTATAATTAAAATTTTTGTACAAATAACCCAATCGAAGGGTGGCATGCGAGACTAAAAAAAAGATTTCCCATTAAGCCACCACTCTATCTATTTATACAATTGCTAAAAAAAGAATCCCGTTTTCAAGACACAAAGTTAAAAAGAGAACAAATTTATTGCAACGGGAAGCAGCGTAATGCAAAACTCATACAAAAAAATTGACAAATAAACAAAATTGTTACTGCAGCAATAAAGAATGAAGTTAGCGTGATTGATTGTTTAAAACAGTTGTGCAAGGTTAATTTTATATTTAAAAGTTAAATAAGATTTTTTTGTTCTTTAATTAAAGTGCGTTTTATTTGTTTTTGTTTTCACCTGTACTTCTGCCGTATAGCTAATCCGTCAAACCCTAGAATATGACGAATCCACGAATCAGTCGAGTAAAGAATCTGCCGAACTAACTAATCTGTCCAATCCAAGAATCTGTCCAGTACCGAACAAAGGAAATAAAATGGAAGCAGCGTAAAATTTTATTTTTGAACACGGAAATGATGATATTTTCGAAAATTTACAACTTTTAGACAATAAAGTTCAACGTCCTAAAACATACAAAGATCGACGTGACTTATATTTTGAAGAATATGACGATCTAGATTTCAGGACAAGGTTTCGTTTATCGAAAGAATCTTGTACATACCTATAGAGGTCTTGCAAATGATTGAAGATAAACTTCAATATCCATCAAATCGGTTAGTACCTACCTTAAAATTGCCTTATTAGGTATGTGAATTGTAATAAAAATATGCCTATGATTCGACTTACAACTTCTTACGTAAGTAGGTACCCACCCATGATGTTTAATATTATTAGAAATGTTTGTTACCTAACGTAGTGTAAAAGCTCACAGTGGTTCCCACTAGTAATAGGACCGCCCCATCATCACAGAGAGTACCTTCCAATCCTAATTTTTATGAGCAATCGTCACTGCATCTGATTTTTCGTTTTCAACTACATTTTTATGTTTTGTAATGAGTCCTATTAAAATTTCTCGGCGACTTTTTTTCGACATTTTAACACACAAAATAAGTAAAAATTACAATTTAGAAGAATCAAAAATTGTTGAAGTACCATAAAGGTTATATATAAATGCACTATGAATTAAGAGTAGTGTTCTTTAGTTGTTGCCTAGCAACTGTTGTTTCTGTCATCCTGTGTTTTACAAATGAAGTTAATTTATGTTATAATAAAATGTACTTTATTAAACCACTGTGTTACAATGATATCTTAGTTTCATTGTTAGCAAGCTCAGCCAGCAAAAAATACCACAAAACAAAATCATTTGAAAACATTTTTATGAATTGACGTTTAAAACGACTAATAGAGAATTACACTGTTTATAGAACGTTTTGCTTAGACGCCATGACATTTTAATTTGGTTGCATAAAAACGAGAGTGAATGAAAAGTCAGACCGGTCGTTTTTGTTCACTCGATGATAGATAACATCTGCTAGATGTTTGATTTAGCAACGCCTTGTTAAGATCCCTCCATAGAACGTAAAACTTTTTGACGTCGACGTCAATTTTAACAGAGCATTTGCTGATGGCTCGTTAAGAATTGTTTGGTGAAATCGGGTCTGTCTAGTATAGTCCTCTAATCACGGCGGTAAAAACGGGCATTTTTGTAATTTTTGGAGGGTCATAGTTTCCTTAGGTACTTACTCAACTTGAAAAAAAAAATTATTTGAGCGTAATTAGTTTTTATGTAAAAATAGCAGAGTAAATACTTACAACGTCGGTGGTAGTGGCGCCATCTATTATTCATGTAGTTAAAAAATAAGTTATCCTTATACTATTGACCGCCCAAATAAGGCTAAGTATACACTGGTTCTTCTTTATAAATAATGCTGTATGTTTTCCGGAGGCATGTCAATATTTTTTTTGATGTGGGAGTAGTGAAAAAAAATTAGTATCAATCAAACTGCCTAGTCTTTTCCCAACTACCTATATTGGGGTCGGCTTCCAGTCTAACCGGATGCAGCTGAATACCAGTATTTTACATGGAGCGACTGCCTATCTGACCTCCACAACCCGGTAACTGGGTAATACGATACCCCTTGGTAAGACTGGTTGTCAGATTTTCGGGCTTCTGACGACCCGTAACGACTGTCAAAGATCCACGAATGACAGCCGGGACCAACGGCTTAACGTGCTTTCCGAGGCACGGAGGAGTCTTGTTATGTAAAGATGGTCACCCATCCACAGACCAACCCCGGCAAGCGTAGCTATACCTAATGGATCGACCCGTGCGGCAGTTATTGCTTAGCCACGAGCTTCTCAATAAGAAAAAAAAATAGTATGTAAGTACCTATTTATTATGTTAAGAAATGTGACAAAACGTTGATGAATAGACCCAAATGAAAAAGCGCTTCTTCGTGTAGGTACACACGCCAGCAGGTCAACCTACCCGATACTGTCAAATTTTTCCAATCAATTTTGAACTATACTCTTTAATAATAAATTTGTAAATCTATTAAAGAATTTTGACAGATTGTAGTAGGTAGATGTGCAGGCGTCTATACCTACTTATTAGGAATAGATAAAAATAGGTAAATTCTACCCACACGGATGTACAAAACTATGATAAAGTAACCTGTAGTTTCCTTATCTTAGAAGTATTCCCACAAAATAATTTATTCACTCGGGAAAATTAAGGAACTTTTTTACAAGCCAACTGAGAGTGGCTTCTGGGAGAGGCAACTTAAACAGATTATAGAAAAACATGTATCTCCACGACTCCACTTTATACAGATCCTTGGGATTATCATTCACCAAAGCTTTGACGAATGTCTCTATGATGTTCTCGTCCTTCAAAGAGTCGTATTCTGCGTTGTGATTAGTTACTGACTGGAGATAATTAGAGAGTGTTATGATCCTTTTTCCGTAAAAAGATTTCTGTTCGTCATTCAAATGTTCGAGCATAGTGTTTCCGTATGCTCCTTGACTTGCAAGTATGTTGCTGGAGGTAACGAAGCCACCTGGAATAAAAAGAATATTAGATAAACATAATATGCCAAAATGGGAATAACTCTCCGGGTTAGGAAAAAGAAGTTGGTATCATTTCAAACGTTTTCTGTGGCAAACTCTGTGATCCCTGCAAAAAATCTGAGTTGTTAGCAATTTGGTGGTAAGTAAGTATCTATGGTTTTCTTAAACTAGCAATGTATTATTTCAGATTATTTCGTAATTTTTCGAGGTGATTGGACACGCAAGAAGGGTGAATGACACACCCGCGGCCATTTTCCAATCAATTCTCAGATGTCTATAATCTCATAGTGGGAGATAAATAGAAATCACTATAGATTTTGTGTTTCTTCTCACTGTCTAAGTATAAGTAGTGTCGCAGGATCCAGTCTCTTTCGACAGATAATAAGAATTACTTATAACAAAAAATTTACAAAAACAACGGTTTCTGTATAATTAATTAAACTTAGGACTAAAAGGTAACCAAATGTATGTGAGTATGTGCTTTTGACTGTTTGTTTTGATTTTATGTTATAATTATGTGATTAAAAGTTGATTGACTACTTTGGTTATGTTATTTAAATATTCCTAGTTTAAACGCGTAGCTGTCGTAGGAAAGGGACATTTTGAGAAAGGGTCATTTCGGGAAAGGGACATTTTTAGAAAGGGACTATTGGGGAAGGGGGCATTTTGGGAAATGGTCGTTTCGGGAATGGGACCTTCTGGGAAATGAACAGTATGGGGAGGACATTTCAGGAAAGGGACTATTTGAAACCGAGGGACATTTTGGAAAAGGGACATTCTGAGCCTGAACGATTTCGTTTTTCAATAGGTATCACACACACACTTTTCCTGATAGACCGCACAGACGACACTGGAGTTCACGTGCACCACTTGACCATAGGGATGTTAACTAAACATTTTTTTTGGTCCATCAGGAAAATTATTAAAAAATATTGGTTAGGTACCTACGTATTTTAAATTTTTATACGTAATCAAAAGATAACGGCGATACATTGAGTTAAAATGTGGCATAACGTCACTCCCCGGTAGATTTTATACTGATTTGTGACATAGCAACCCAACATACGTTTCATGCGTTTTATCAAATTTTTATTAATATGATAAAGCAAAAAAATACGTGACTAATATTTTTTTATTTTCTGACTGACGGACTAAATAGTTTTTTTCCCGAGTCAACATACCTATTACGCTGCCCCCTCCCGCATAGGTACTCGTATTAGCTTATCAAGGAATCTCTGTACGTTAATCATTTTCCAGCGCACAGCAATTATTTTGTGCGTTCAATCTTACTGGCTGACGTGTTGAAATGAACCTCTGAATTATGATGTGATAGGTACTATAGCTATAGACATATAAAAGACCACTTATTTTGTATATGACCCAGTAACGGCCCCGACTTAAGGCTCGTGCAGACCAGCGCGACGCGACTCGAACAATACAATTTCTAAGAAAACTTCACGGTATAACAATAGCCGGTGTCGCGTCGCGCTGTCGCGTCGCGCTAGTCTGCACGAAGCTTTATGAGTAATAAGGTCGTGGCTTCGAACCCAGGCAGGCGCTTTTGATACTAAATAATTTCATCATTATTGCTCTCACCTTCAAAATCGTGAAGGAAAACATCATGAGGAAACCGGCATGTCCTAGAACCAAAACTTCGAAGACATGTGACATCTACTGATGGATTATGCTACTATAGCTATACAGAATGTAAAAATACCTATCACGTAGGTAGCCGTTATCTACGCATTCTGTACATCAAACTAAGTAACATTGAGCAACAAGTATTGCTGGGAAACGACTGTTATTTTTGGTGTGAAAATTTTCTATTTACGGCAGCAGGCTATAAGACGCACGTAAAGCATTGTGCTTATGGGTGCATGTAACGGTACGGGGGTTGTGGGATTAAAGTTAAGATAATTATAACATTTAAAACTTGCTCGTCGAGGAAATAAGTTGTAAGTTACAACTTATTTCAACTTATTGAAGATATTGAAAGTCAAAGTTACAAGTTGTAACTTTGACTTTCAATATCTTCAATAAGTTGAAATAAGTCTTACAATAGATTAGTGATAGTACTTTCAATATCTTCGTAACAAGAAGGTTCCAAGGTATGGTCCGGTAGAAAAAAAAATAGTTACAATAGCAGGGAGTCTCAATGACTCTCGGCTTCGATAAGTTCGTTCGTTCGTTTTTTTACACCCATTATTCAAACCCCTTTAAAGTACTAAAATTACGCTCTCACTTAATGTGAAGTTATATGTTATAAAACAATGGTTAGGTAGACATTCTGATCCATTGTTGGGCCACAAAAGGGATGAATGAAAGCATGCAGCTGAGATGAGAATTCTAGAGGGATGTGTGGTGTTACACGAATGGATAGAATAAGAAATGAGTACTGAGGAAGTCTGAAAGGGGCACTGGTGACTGAAAAGTTGTGCGGAAATCGGTTGTCATGGTATGGGCATGTGATGCGGAGGAATAAGGAAAATGTCATGAGGAAAAATTTGAGTATGAATGTCGATGGCTAAAAGAGTAGGGGAAGATCAAAGAAACGATGGATGGACTGTGTGAAAGATGATATGGCTAGAAAGGGGGTGACAACCGAGATGACGGCTAACAGAGATCTATGGAAGAAAGGTACATGTTGCGCCGACAGGGCAGGAAAATGATGAATTATAATGAGGTCCATAAACAAGCAATTACCTGGCACAAAAGCCACGGCACTCAACCCGTGTCTTCGATGCTCCATCCGCAAAGCTTTCGTTAAAGCCAGCACGCCCGCCTTGCTGGCACTGTAGGCCCCGAAGCCAGGCAACGGCTGTAAGCCACAGTGGCTTGCCACGTTAATTATACGGGGTTTAGAGGGCCCCGTGCTCTGAAATACAGAATGAGTAAGGCAATCATTTAAAAAACATGACCTGTATTTGCTGTCGCGCAGTCGGGTAAGAAAACAGTTAACACTAAGTTGAAAGGTCTTGTACCTATAAAACATTAAGGATACATTTTGCTTTAATGATAATGTATATAATTTGTCGGTATTATTTCCGTTAGATTATAAACTATCGAAAAATTGTGAATTAGGTGAAATGGGTTAGAGGTTAGAACTGTGCCCAACCGCGCGTGAGTGGAGCGAGCGAAGCGAGCGGTGCCGCGGTAGTGGCCGGCAAGCTCTACTTCCAAGTTGCTCGCAGCTAGATAGGTTATTTAGTATTAGCGCAAGGTGCGTTAAGTCGCAAGTAAGTTTGATACCAGTTCACAATTTGTTGGTTTCCCATGGATAATTATAAACTTTCGAAAAATAATGCGATAAATTGTAAAATGGTTTATTGCAGTTGATAATTTTTCGACAGTTTATAATCTAACGGAAATAATACTTACCGATACTATATAAACTAACGAAGTTCATAACTATACAGTGACTTAAATATCTACACTTATTGAAACATATTTTTCAGTTCATAAATGGTTATTGAATTTTTGTAAGAAAACTGAAAACCAATTGGAAGTAGGTACCACAATCAGCTCGCTCAGCGTCTCATAGGAAATATTAGGTGCCTTTTGCTGTTTGCTTAGGAACTGGGGGTTAGCAGTAGTGCGCAGCTAAAAGTAATGTTTCTAGACGACTTTGAAGGGCCATGCAGCAGTTATAGCGCTACAAGGTTATTTTGGCGCGCGGCAAAAATTGCAAGTAACGCTGCCATCAAGGTTTGCATGAAATAAATTTTTCGGGCGAGTAAATTCATGCGAATCAACCAATAAGCCAGAATTAAACGCGTCACCAGTCGCGCGCAGACTCTTGCGCACACTCTAGCAGTGCGTCTTAGTGAAATTATATATAACGGTAGTATGAGTAACAAGAGATTGTTGAAGTAACAAGACCACAACCTCTTTCAAACAAAGAATAAGTAAAACCAAATAAAAATATTATTTCATATAAAACGCGGAAATAAACAAATCCAGGCTTACGTTTTCAATTAAACATTCTAAACAAAAAAGATTGTTGTTTTCCCTATAGGGTGATAGATATTATTTTGTCGGCTTACGTTGCTCAGCATTCCGGTTGCCCAGAAAATAATGTTTACGAAGTCAATTTCATTTTGAGAAAGAATCCTATTACATTTGTTTACGTAGAAATCACACGATTATTTGGGGCGGTATCAAATTTTCTATCATTGATATTACAATACCTGTTTCCGGGAAGCCGTAATAATATGAATTTTAACTTGTTGCCACGGACACCGTTATTTGGGAATTTGGGATACGGTAGGACAACGACTTTGGAAGTAATATTGCCTACACCCGAAGTCCCGAAACATATAGATACTTAGGTAAGTACTTACATAATATTATGTTTGTGTTGTTCTCTATGTTCTCGAATATTTTGTTTACGTATCTGTTTCATATTGATGGTACAAAAATGAACTCAATTTGTTATTTTTATTAAATACTAGCTGTTCGTGCCCGGCGTCGCCCGGGTGTATTTCAGACTCTTCCGGTTGATTTCCCAAAAAAATATTTCATGCAATCCTTGTCTAGATACTAAAAAAAACTGCTAAATCGGTCGAGCAATTCTCTAGTGATGATCAAGCGGTAATAGATTTTCAATTACAGTCGGCATTTTTTTTATGTAGGTACTCAAGATAAACTAAACGTGAATTCATGCGAGCCTAGAACGTTTTGTTAGTTATAAACTATTTATGTGCCTTCCATCCAAATGCTATATGGATAGTGCAATCCACGACGACGCGCCCCACTCCGCTCCGCTCGCTCCGTACTAAAGTACAGCACACAGTACAGTAACCGCGGAGTGGGGCGCGTCGTCGTGGATTGCACTATCTGTAAGTGGGATAATACTAATGATTGTAATACTATCTTGAATTCATGCAAGCCTAGTACTTTTTGTTAGGTTACCTACTCTCAGAAATTGTGCACAACGTGTCGTGAACAGAATACCATCTTGTATGACGATAACTTTTTTCGATTTTAATCAAACAAAGCCTATTCTATTACAAATTAATCTCTGTCTACCTGTGAAAACTACATGAAAATTCGTTCAATAGCTCCGGAGATGTGCGCGAAAAAACAAACAGACAGACACCGGATTCTACTGTTTTATTATAATGTATAGAAGATGCTCTATACAAGTATTGTTGGTTTTTATTATTCGCTTTGTGTCATATAATAAATATATCAGACATGTTTTGTCATCAACAAATAAATTATTCAAGCCCTACAAATAGCACAAGGCTATATTATTTTATATATTTTTCCTAAAATTGTATCAAGGGGAACTAGACCAAACGTAGACGTTATTTAGTTTTAATTTTCGGTTTTAGGCTCCACGAATGGCTCGATACTTGAATGTTGGTACTGGTTATGTATGACACACGCTCTGCTGTCAAGCACGTTAAAAACCGTTGGTATGAAAAAGGTCGAATCTTTTTGATAAGACGGTTGATTTAAGTACCTCTAAAGCACTCTTCCTAAGGTCAGGCAGGAACGCAGTGGTAACCCTCATTGTGCCAAGCAGGTTGACGTTTATGGAGCTTTCAATCATAGCTGGTGTTTGCCACTCATAGTCACCTATTGTCATCACTCCAGCATTATTTACGACAGCATGAAGCTCTGAAATGATAATACATATTTTAACACTTCAGTCACGTATAGCAAATTAGTTTAGAACTTGTAGGTACTTTATTAAATCAGTTCTCCAATTTCAAAGTAATAACTATAAATTAATTTTAATTAAAGTAATCGTATTCGCAACAAAATAGTTAGTTAGTTTTTGGGTAGTCTAATATTTTAATTTTATTCTAGTCCCACTCCGGTGGACTCTTGTTACGCGCACAGAATATTAATTTCAGCAAAGCATCTCTCTATAAAGGTGATTTTAATTGACCCATTTTATCTCCCTAGATCCCTTTTTAACTAATAGGGACCAGTATTTAAATAATCTTGAAACAAAAAATAATCACTTACTGTAATTAGGGTTGTCATTCAGCAAACATTTGACGTAGTCTCGGAATCCGGCGATACTTTCCGGGTTCGTCACATCCAGTGAATAGGGGTGCGCACACAACTTTTTTAGTCCTTCTGCAGCCTTAGTATCAACTCCATTGTACATGCCAGCTACTGTGACAAGGCCTTCACGAGCTGACCTGGCTGCTATGGCCCATCCAAGGCCACTGTCACATCCTGTTATTGCTACCACACGCATTATTGACATCGTTTTTGACCGGCGAACTCAGTAGACAAAACAAAATAGGCGTTTTTTCGCTTTCACTTCACGAGTGTTCGGTGTAAACAATAGTAGTCCAGATAAGAACAAAGCTAGGAAGGAACTGACGTCCATGTACGCGATCCTCGACCGAGTCGTTGCATATGGAACGGGTTTCGGCTTTCGTTGCATATTTACAATGAATATCATGTTTTTTCCTCCTGTTACGGTCCGATATTGTAAACAGAGTTGATAATGTGTTTTTTACTAACACGGGTGCCGCCACCATTTCTATCATTCAAAATGTGTCTCCATGCATCCAATAGATAAATAATATTAGTTTCCTACAAATAATAGGTAAGGATAGGGTACTGCTAAAAGTAGGTAAGTAAGTAATTCTTTAGGCAATCTTCTAAAAATGTATGCGCTCTACATACATATTCTTAATCTTATAGATCAGTACTCTGGTCTTCTGTTCCTTGGGTGGTCCCCAAAACGATAATTTTTTGTTTATATTAAGTTTCGAGTACAAGTAGTTTCAATAAAGATTGAATCGGTACCAGTTGGAAACTTGCACACCAATAAATATATCGAGTTTGTGGGTCGCGATAGTGCTGGAGCGGTAGCTAGTCTCAAAGTATTAAGTGCAATTTCTGCCGGTTGATCTTTAGGAGAACGCTGCAACTTTCATAGCTCTTAATCCTCTGATCGAAAAGCAGTTGCAAGTATTAAGTATTTAGAAGAATATCTTGTGATTATATTCAGTAACTTATACTAGTAATACCTCTTCAATAATCAAGTTAAGTGAACCTAGTATATCAACGAGGCTCTCAACTACACTAAACCTTTAGTTCAAAATCAAATTTAGGAATCCCCAAAATGTTTCGACCAAAGTATACTAAAATTCTTATAGTACATAACAGATGAAAATGTCGAATACTTCGACAAAGAGACGCCAATAAAAGAGGATCGTTTCAGCACGAATACCCATCTGAGAGATTAGACCTATTGAACGGAAACAATCTTGTATTTCTGCTTGACTTAATTCAGGATCGGATCTGTCGGCCTAAAAGTGTTTCGCCAAATACACCACAAATAATATTAAATCTTTTCAGCAGCATGTTTAAATCTTAATGTTAACCTAAAATGTTGTACTACGTTGTTTTTTCTCATTTAATTGCACTACACGATACATCTTTGATAATTAAATCTCGAAAACTGTTCCAATTAAGAATAACCGCCCACTGATTTTTTTTGTTACAAACCTTTTATGTATAGTTTGCCGCACACCTCGTCCGCGGAATTACAGAGGTAAAAATAGGGGTATAAAATTGTATGAATCGTTTTTGGTCGGCGTATCGGGGCCGTGAATAGATTGGCAAATAACAAAATGTGTCCGGCCCACCGGGACACGCACTAATTGTGACGTGGCGCGGATATTTACCGCCGCACCGTTCTTTATTTGTTGCATTGATTTTACATAAATTTGCCACCCGACGGGAGGACCGACATAGATTGTGGATGTACCACGATATTGGAATTCAGGGATCAGAGACGAATCGCTGATAAATTGTGTGTTCCCTTTTTTGTGAGTCAGTTTTAGGCTGTCAAAAGTCATTTGATTTGATTAAATGTTTTGGCCTACAAAACTCGTTTCTATGATTCGAGCTCGGCATTGTGTTTTTGGGCCACAAAAATGTTTCAGCACTTCTTTAGACCAAAGTAGTTCAATAGTTACTCCCTCCAGTTTGCAAACTACAACTGGTCATTGTGCAAAGTTTTCTCGTTAGCCAAAATCTCTTTCAACGTCGAATATCTGGCAAAAATCGAACGCGCTCACTTTTAAAATTTCATTCATCACACTTTTAAAGTAAAAAGAAGACGGTCTGAGGCTGTGCGGTGAATAGCGGTCATCCGACCGGCACTTTTAAGGAGAAGGGCACTCCGGGGAAATCTGTACGCCCTCGACACAGTCCTGATAATAGTGTTTGCTCATTTGAGTGTTCTTCTCCCAGATTGTGTTCCACAACGTTTAATAGCATAGGGAACGTGGAGCAAAGCTTTAAGAGCCTCATAGACGAGCCAGAAGCGGTGTGTGAGGGTTATGTCAATACGCCGGAGGAAAAGTATCAATTAAGCGTGTTATTAATTCAAGGGGATGATATTATTTAGAGAGTCAAAAGAATGACCTCATTATGTGACGTCATGTGTAATATCTCGAATAGTGTAACGATTAGATGAAGCTTAGCAACAAAATTGTGAGGATATATTGCTTTTTGCCGCTACCACGCCTCGGGAAGTTCCCACAATCCGTCATCATTCGTCAAAGGCACGGCTTGCCGCCACTCCGCCTAAACACACACTTGGATAATAATTAAGCTGTAAGTACTTTCATGTTAAACTCCAGAAACATTAAGGAGCAATTTACGCTACATTCAGTTTTAATGGAATTAGGTAATTTTGGAAAGAAGGTGATAAAAACATACATTTGGCAGCAAGCTAGAAACACTAAGTGTTTTCCCTTGAGCAGGAATGCGCCTAAGTGTCTATTGTTGCCATACTTCTCGGGTTAAAATGGATTGAATAAAACAGAAGTCGTAACTGATAAGTATCAGATTATTTGTTTAACGTAATAACAAAATCAGACTTAAACATCTAAACAAGCGTTCAAAGGTCGATCTTCACCCAATCACTGCATTTTTCGTACCCTTTCCGTGCCGATGCCGTGTTGCCAAATGTACATATCACCTTTGCTGGGTCAGTTGTGGGACGGAAAGTCTCATAATTCATTATTATTTCTTATGCAACTCCCCCACTCATTAACGGGGAACATGTGACGGAACCTGTAATAGTGCGGCTTTACTAAAGCAAAGTCGGTGTACTTACAAGGATTTATGCTAGAAAGCGGAAAGGTATACCGCAAGCAGGTTATTCAATATAGCTCACATGTTTTCCTTTAGGTAAAGGGAAACTATAAACTGAACAAGATTATGAGTTCCTTTCATGTTTTTTTAGATCATTGTAGAAGGATTAGATGGCATAGGTTGTTCACTATGATTATAAATGGCAGGTTCTTTATCGTCTCTCATTGAAACATCACAATATTTTGCCAAAAAATTAATAATTAAACAATAATTCCAATCTATTACATCTTTACGCCAAATTTTATTATTAACACCCTATTAGGTTTTCAATAAAATTAATCTTTCACTTCAATGCACAATTTTGCAATTGCTGAATACGATGGCAATTTACGCGCCACAAAGCGAGCCTGCCAACGCCACAACAAAACAGCTACAAAATATTGCCACCTCGAATTTTACCGCTATATTTTTCAGTTCATAAAAGTTTATTTTTGCTCGATATCATGCAAAACCTAGCTCTTGGAAAACTGAGACCTTCCTAGCCGGCAATCATTCCGCAATATTATGCTACATTTAACACACCGACGGTTCTGGCAAGAGGGATTCGTGGAGCCTTTTAGCTAAATCTATTGTATGGAAATGAATTGAATCACCTTTTCTATGAGATTTCATTTATTTTGATAGCACTTGATAATTTAACTAGTATTTCTTTATTTTACTTGTACAGTCAAAACTATAACAGAATCGCAATGAGAATACATTGAAACTCAAACAGCGACACGAAAATAATTAATTCTTCATGTTGCTCCGTATCCAGTCGTTGTAATGGTACACGCTAGTGTAGAGCGACGGCACGGAGGTCCCACAGGGCGAGTCGGCCCTCTTCCCACTTACGACACCCACTACTTCATATTTCCCGCCGTACAACGTCATAAGTGGACCACCGGAGTCCCCTTTACATGTGTCCTGGCCGGTGTAGCCCGCCGCACACAATTGTCGCCGCGACAGGTTCGGGTAGGATTTCTTGCATTTTGCTTGGGGTACTAGGTTGACGATTGTCGATTGCTTGACGTCGGATCGGTAGCGGCCGTTTCGACCCCAACCGGCGACGGCGAGGCGAAGGTTGGAAAAGTCAGGGTTATCGATGTCAACGGTTGGCAGGCAGATAGGGCGAATGTAATCTGGAAACGCAAACCAATTAAAGAAGAGAACATTACAATAGAGAAGATAAGTATTAGGTCGAGTCTATACTGGCTAAAAGCATATTTTAGGTACGGCATGAGTATGTAAGTATATGTATGTATGTAGGTATTTAAATTTACTCCAGGCTAGTGAGCTTTTATTTATTTTCAAGGAAAGTTTATTGTTGTGTTAACAATGATAGCATAAAGTACCTAGGTATTGATCATTTGGAGAAGTTGTTCTTAAAGGTGAACGCACACTTATCCGCGCTAAACGCGTTGAATGAATCTAAGTCAACGAGAACGCTAGGAACGGTCTTCCAGATTCAGACGATTCGACGCGGGAAGGTGTGCGAGGTTTCAGAGAATTTCATCTATAGAATTCCAAAAAGTAATTTCGTTCGGTTCCTTCGACGCGTTTAGCTCGGATAAGTGTGCGTTCACCTTAAACCAACACTTTCTGTAACTTCCCTTTGCTTGTTTACAAAACAAGTCTAGAATTTGTTTTGAACTCAACAAAAACAAAGTTGGTTATTCAATTGGTTTATATTCCAAATTGCTATAATAAGTTGTTTCAATTATTAACAATTGTTTTAGTCGACCTGGATTCGAATAGTTTATGAAGACTTTGAGTAGGATGAAATAAAGAATACTAAAATGTGCTGCACAACATTTTTCTTATAAACATAAAACTACTAAACTTATAATTTATATTCTACTTTGGAACTTTTGGAAGCCATATTCTCATATTATGTTCTTATCAAACTTTAGCACACAGTTTTTGATTATTCTATAATAATATAAATTACTATCGAGACTTGTTCTCTTTTTAGAATTCCGTACCCGACGGGTACCAAACTGAACCCAATTACTATAACTAAGCCTCCGCTGTCCGTCTGTCTGTCACCAGGCATCTGGGGTATCTCATGATCCGTAATATATAGACAGTTGAAATTTTCACAGATTGTGTATTTTAGTTGCCGCTTTGACAACAAGTACGAGTAATAAAAATAATAAAGTTAAATATAATTTAATAATCAAGTTAATAATTAAAAGGGGACCCCCTACATAAAAATTAAAGGGGGACGGTGCTACGGAACCCTTCGTGTGCGAGTCCAACTCACACTTGGCATGTTTTTTCTATTGAGGTACCTACTTTGCAAAGCCTTTAGCGTAGGTAGTTAAGTTGCAAGGTCGCCACTTAGTAAATTCTATATTGGCGTCTATTCTATCCACGAACGTTCAATACGTGTACAACTTAGTACAATATTATTCACATGGGCGAACAATTTTTCGTTAGCTGACAAAGGATGTGTTCCGCAAAACTCATGTGTTCCTAGAAATTAGAAGATTCTCGTAAAACATGACGGGCTAACTGGCATCTCGTCTGATGTTCGTTCCCTCGTATTAGGTATTGATTCACTCTCATTTATAAGCTCCCTAAAAATTACCTTTATCATCTCTTGGGATGCCGATTTAAAATTCGAAACGATCCAAACTCTCTGGCGAATGTTTATGCGTTTGTCTTTGGTGTTCGTGATTTCGTATTCGCTAGTATAGAGTAGCTTAAGGATCGCAGGTGGCTTACCCGTGTATGGCGCATGGCCTTGTATTCTTATCAGTGCGATGTCATTGTTGAGCTGTATGTCGTCGTACTGCGGATGCAGCACCATATCCTCGGCTTTCATCACGATGTTTTCTATACACTTTTGTCCTTGGCCTAATACCGTTTTGCAGTCTTTTGGGAAGGTACGCTTGTCGTATTCGGCTAGGTGAATGTCGATGCTTTGGAACAAAGGGAATTGTACAATATAAATGGTGTAGTTTATTCTTCGAGTAAATCATTAAAATAATGTTGTGATTTGTGATTGCATGTCCGTTGTGACAACTTTTAAGTTGTTACCAAAATGCCAAGACAATCAATGCAATTTTTATGCTTATCATAATTTTGGATTTCACAAACAAATATATCATTAGTCGTTGTCTCATTGGTCTAGTGGTCGCAAGCGCTAATCTACTGCTGAGCATGAGGTCCTGGGTATAATTCCCAAGTTGGGCAAAGTGTTATTGGGATTTTATACGGAATTTCTTGTTAGCAGCCCGGAGTCTGGATTTGTGCCCGATTGATGGCAATAGCCTCGCAAAACCTATCTGGTGAAATGTGTGGTGTACTATAGTACACCTCTGCCCAACCCACGGTTGAACTTGGACTTACTTTCCCTCCTGGCTTTGTTATACCAAGCCATAAGCAGACAACGCCTGACCAAGGAATTGGTGATGAAATTATCGTCCTTGAAAGAGTTCGATCTTCAAGATGACAGGGATGACAGGCCAATATGATACACAGCTCCTTATCAAAAATATTAGCCAATAATAGTTACTCACTTTATAACCTTGCCTCCTTCCTCGAAGACACAGTGTCCAGCAGTCAGAACATATCGGGAGCTGATGAGGGATCCTCCACAGTTGAAGGATTGCCTCTTGTCTCCGTAGTCGAAGGTAATCTCCAGGAGTACCGTCCAGGGAAACTGCTGCAATTCTGTTTCTCGGCCACCTGAGATAGTGGAAGATAGATATGTGGAGCCTTTTTAATGTTCCTTACTGGGTGCCAGAAACTTTAGAGTATTACGAAGTTTTAAAATAACATGTTTAATTGTTTATGGTTGACGATGCCAATCCGTTCAGAGTCAGACTGATCGATTTAACTGATAGCTTCCATTTTGGGCATCAGATGCGACAAGATCTTGCATTCAGATTACCAGAATCAGTAAGTGATCCTGAGGTAATCGAGAGCTTTAAAAACCTAACGAAAAGGAGGCTTTTGGAAAGTAAAAATTTAGAAGTTTTGTATTCATAACTTACTGACATGTGACGGTGATGACTAATAAAGTAACCCAAACTAATGTTTAATTGGATAATATATTTTAAACATAACTTAATTGTCAAAAACATTAAATACAAACTAGACATTAAAACTCGTAATTTCGAAATACTTCACTAATTAATAGTAACAGTAATTATTTAATTGCATTGGAAACTCCACACCACAATTTGCGAGTATCCCAAATGTTACAGAAAATAATAGCTAGTTAATTAAAATGTCTACAACACGATATAGTTAATTACTGTGGTAACAGCCATAGAGTATAATAAGTTACTTTTCCAGGAAGTTACATTATATATAGTTACGTATATTTCGCAAATAAAAAAAAAACTAAATTTACCATAAATATAAACTTAAATGCAAAATTGCATTCCTAATAGCAAAAAAAAAAAATCACGTATTTATTTGCATAATCATTATGAGACCTAACTATCTATTGCAAAAATAATAATTAAAGCTAACATTGTGGTTGTTTTCCTGCTTAAGTCTTTGCCTTCGGTCATTTATGACATTATTGTAGATACTAAAATATATTGCAGCGTCTACTGTTAACTGGGCTGTGGAGACTTTGTATAATCTACATTTGCAAATCTACGGTAGCTACATTTTATTTCAACTAGAATCTGTATTACGTTGACCGGAGTTTCTTGCTGAACTACATTTAGTAGCTGCCTATGGAAATAAGTGTATCCATCTCAGAGTTTATCCTGTAGTATCTCATTGAAGAATGGTATTTTGGACAAGCTATCCAGCGTTAAATTCGTGCCCAGAGACGTACGAATAAAGTCATACAAACGCAGGCAGTGGCAACGCGCGCGAGACAAGCGCCTTTAGTTACTCTAACGTCACGGGATTGTTGCGTTTATAAAATGTTTTCTTCAAAATTTCCTGGCAAAGTATAGAAAACACAATATTTCGCACTAATGAATAAATTTCACATGTAGTGCACTTATTTAGTTAATTTCTCATTTATCCCATCTAATTCGTAAAAATAATTATAATTATGTTCGTAAAAACGAAAATTACGTATCCCTAATTATATGCCTTGATGATTACATTTTTTTTAAATAGTATAGGACCCACAGAAATATCTATGATAGGACCAGAAAGCAAGATTAGGTACCATGTAGGATAACTTTTCTATATTATATCAAGGTATAATTTATTTTTATTGTAATTGCAGAAGCTCAGTCAAGTTGGGTGTAATAAAAATAAAAACTGTCATATACAAAGAAAGAATCAAAACAACTGATTGTGACACAAAAGTGTCTAGATTTCAGCTACAATGCTGTTAGTGATGGATTCAAAAGCACTTGGAATAGGCACCAATATTCTCTAAACAATGTTTAAGAGTAAAGCCAAAATTATATTACAAAATTAGTGTCAAATTATATAGATTTTCGTTCTAGTGTGCGGCAGAGCCGCCTGGCGGGAAGGTCAGCCGCTCGTCCGCGTGAACCATGGGACTGTCACCAATGAGAAGGTCGCCCTATAATTTGATGTCATTTCATGTCACTACTTTTGTAATGTAATTTTGGCTTTAGATGCTTTAGTTAGGCTATGTAATTTAAACGGTACCTGCTATACGATCACCGATGGTCACTGTCACAGGTGGAGTTCCTGCCACTGAGCGCCTAAATCTTGAATTAGGGCTGTTATAAGCTGAATTGCCGAAAGAATTCCCTGGCCTAGTTCTCGGGCCATTGTCGTAATACCCCGCTGGTTTAGGCCTATCTGTGCGAAGTAAATAAAAATTGTGCTAAGAGGAAACAGTGTGAAAAACAACAGGCAACATTGAAGGGATTTTAAAACTGTACTTTAGAATTTGAAAGCAAAGAAGTTGCAAGTACAGAAAAAAAAAGTGCAAACAAAATATTCTTAAATATATTTTGAATCTAAACCGTGCAACTTTTAATTAAAATTCGCAAGCATCCTGCACCTGATCAGTCTAACGTTTTACAAATAAAAGATGGCTGCTTTGTTTTACCTTTCACGTTAAAAGCGAAGCTGCTGTGAATAGTGTTCGGTAACTTACCGATAATCCTGTCGGTGTCAGACGCCTCGCGTCCGCAACATCCTGTTTCAGGCATCGCGGGGAAGTTTGTTACGGGGCACTGCCCTTGGTTACCAATGTTACCATCACCAAGACTACCTTGCCCATGTGCGGGGAAAAACGGACTTGATGTAACATACGGATTATTATTCACGTTGAAGTAGTTTTTAGGTGGCGCTGGATTATTTTCCACCGGGCTATACCCGTAATCACTCCTTTGATTAGGGTATCCGATATTATTTCCGTTATTAGATCCCACGCCATTGTTGTTAGGCCTGTTATTTACAGCATTATAGCCGTTTTGATTTTGCGAATTCGGGTAATTATTGTAGCCAGTGTTTGGGTCATCAAAATTATTTTGATTACCGAAATTATTGTAATCTAAATATCTGCTACCAACAGTAGGTACTTGCTGGGCTTCGTCAGAACAACATACCTGAAAGATTAAAAATGTTAGTGCGCATTATTATATTTTATTTTTATTTTTATTAATCTGTGTTTCAAACACGGGTTCGATTCGTCAATATCAAATTGCAATTAGTAAAATATATTTTTTACTGGAAAGCTCTTAATTATTTTCCGATAGTTTGGTAGCTGTCATCCAACTTTTAATTATGAAATGTTCGTGTAAATACGTTACACAGCTCGATGGATCCATAATTACACGGTTATTTATGAAACCATTTTATCGTGTTGCATTTACGCTCCAAGTATTTTTAATGACATATTTGGTGATTAACGGTAATATCGGGATAAATTGCACATGTTTGTATAAAGTTCGTAATAAATGAGGAGTATTATGACTAATGAGAGGCGTATTTACAAAGTCTCCTTTGGCGATGTTGGAGAATCCGAAGAGTTTGCTATTTTTCTTGGCACTGGGTGATGTACAAGGGTAGGCAATTTGCCATGCTTCTTGTTCTTGCTTATTTAATTTCCCATATGATGCACATTGATCTGCCTTTACGCATTTGTCACAAGCTGAAACAAAATGTTACTAAATAAAATAAAGGAAGTGTATAGAGTGCCGCTGGTGGCACTTTATCCGTTAATTTGCAGCATACTAGTGGTACTGCCTCGGCCCGGCTAAAGTGCCGTAAGCATTGCATTGTCATTATCACTGTCACTTGTTATTTTGTTTGATTGTTGAACGGACTCGATGGAACATACAGGTGTCATTGTCACTGTCACTTGTTATTTTGTTTGATTGTTGAGGTTAGATCGCCGTCCTTTGTATTGATTGATCGTATTTGTTTTAGATAATTTATAATTTTGATAATAATATATATATAATATGTATATATCAGAAGTCACTACATTGACTGAATTTACGAAAAATGAAGTAGCAAATTAAAATGGCTGAAAGATAAGATATGTTAGAACTGTAATGTTTTGGAAATGTGGTGTTTTACAGCGACCTAACCTCAAGAATCAAACAAAATAACAAGTGACAGTGACTCAGTGACAGTGACAGTGACAATGAGAATGTAAATCTGACGGCACTAGCCGGGCCGAAGCAGTGCCTCTAGTATGCCGCTAACGGCACTTTATCCAACAGGGACAGAGTGCCGCTAACGGCACTTTATACACTGCCTAAGTTAAAAAACTTTTTGTTACAAAAAATAAAACCGACTTCCAAAAAAAGTTTTTTTTTTTTTTAATTAATTCATAATTATTGGCGGAGTAATCGCGTAAAAAATATACAAAAAAAAAAAACAACCGAATTGAGAACCTTTTCCTTTTTGAAGTCGGTTGAAAATAATGTATATACCCAAAGTTACAGGTCCTCATCGTCAACCTGCTCTCGCCCCGTGTTAGTGTTAAAGCAAATCTTGCAATCACAGATGTGGATATGGATTTACAGGGTGGCAGGTACATCGACGCCAAAACTGATACCATGAATATGAAAAAACAGCTGTTTCATAGAAAAGTGCTATACCTCCTACGCTGTCAAAATGTATGGAACGGCAGATTTTTTTTTTAATAACCGACTTAAAATTTCAACGCAGTGTTCATGAATTCATGGTATCAGTTGTCGCGTCGATATCCCTGCCACCTTGTATATATACATAGGTATTTCGACACTAGCACATTATTTTTAATTCATACATAAACATTAAATCATGAAGAAAAAGATAACAGGTCAAGAAAATTTACCCTCGGACGCGGCTGTTGTAATTAATATTGCGATGAAACCGATAGCTAAATAGCTCTTCATTGTTATATCAGGAACGTTTCAACACTTGTCGTCTACAGAACACAATGTTTTCTCATGATCACACTCTAATGACTGATGGAATACTAAAGCATCGAACTCAAATGTTTTAGTAATTATCAGGCAGTGGAGGGTATTTAGTACTAATTATGTCGCTTCGATGATTAGACTAATAGTTTTGTTGAGTACCTACATTCAATGTTCTGAGATTATGATGAAATTATCCAGTTCTTAGAAATAAATAATACTCACATAAGTAATACATTTCTTTAAGAAAAGTTAGTGTTGAGGAAAATGTTACAAGCTACAGTGCATACCACAAAAGATGAGACTTGACACACCACGTGGTTTGACTTGCGCAGTAGACGATTTATAGGCAGTGAACGACAAAAAATAGGTCTCTTTAGTGGACACCTAAAGTAAGGCCATTTTAATAGGTAACATTTGACAATTCATCAAAATTCAACCACGTAAACTTGTAACGCCGGGCATAAAATAATATTTTTTTTTGTTTTGTTAGAATTGCACAATTGCTTAACTTTTTTCAATTACGATTACATATTTATTGTAATAATGACCGATCTAAACTGACAGACGTCAAATGTTACCTATTAAAATGACCTTACTTTAGTCTAGTGGTGTCTCTTTAATTATAACGGACAGACACTTCCCTTATTATTCTAGCGTATGGCACTCGTGGGTTGCAGCTGAAAATCAGCGTCAGGTTATACCTACACTTTGTGTTGTCATCTGAAATTATGCTGAGCTGAGGCCCTTTTGGCATTATAGATAGAAAGATAGATAGAATACTCTTTATTGTACACCATAAAAATTACAGACATAAATTATAATAATTTGTTTTCTGTTTTTATAGTTTTAAGGTGTATTTTTGCATGAGGTCTGTGCCTGGGCCGTCATCAGGGCGGCGGAGAGAGCGCGGGCGGCGCGGTCAAGTCATCTTTCGTGGCGCGTATTGTAGTAAAAATTTCCTCTAGACTAACACATGTGTAGTTTCAGTGTTTCAAGATTTGACCCCATTAGGTAGGCAAACACAAATCACAATTACACGTATCCAGAATCACGGATTTTAGGGGCAGCAGTAAGTAATGACTGCTAGGGTAGTAAGCCTAATAACGTGCTTCAAAAGGGCGGGTGTGAAGTTGAAACTGTACCATTGAAGAAGTTCATATCTATACCTACACCGTAAGGACTTTTTCTGCTTGCAGTGCTCGGCTGCTATAGAACCGGGGCGGTAACAGATGTGGTCATTGTGATCACGGGATTTTGTTTTCAAACTGCTTAGATATGAAGTTTATGTGTTATACTTACGTCTTTAAAAGCTGTGGGTAATACCTAAATAAAACAATGAATATCGTTTAAAACCCTGAGAAGTTTCTTATTAAACAAGTATTACTAGATCCATCACCAAAATTGTCTTTGACGCCATGGATAAGGCTATGGTGACACTGGACTTTGCACCAATCTACTCTATGTCGGACTCCAATGTTGCTATGATGCTCTAGTTGGTCGTAATGGTTAACGCAATATCCGAAAACTCTTCTACCAAGAAACTACCATCTAACAAGAAAATCCTCAAACCTTGGATCACTCCGGGCTTGCTGCGGTGTATAAGACACAGAGACCTCTTACATAGATGATTGAAACGATCGCCTAATAATGTTACGCTCGAAATTCCTATAAGCGATACAGCAACTTCTGTAATAAAATATTTAAAAAGACAATTCGACACCCAAGAGCTCGATAAAGCTGTAAATAACTCAAAGGTTCTTTGCGAAACAATAAAACGAATCACAAACACACAAAAATAACAACATGCATCTACGCAACTACTTTCACACTCTGCTGACACTCCTTTTCAGTCCTGCAGTAATCTTAATAAATTATTTGCTGATATAGTTAAAAAACTTGCAGATAATATTATCAACGACCACGCTTCACCCACTTCACCTTACTCCTTTCACACTACCTTTTGTTCATTCTCATTTGTATTGGATCCCACGGATGTTGATGAGGTCAAATCTTTAATTCAGTCCCTTAGATCAACTGCAGCCACTGGATGGGATGGTATCTCTCCTGCGGTACTTAAGTGATACTGTGAAATACTAGCGCCAGTTTAAACCATATATTTTACCTCTGTTTTGAGACTGCTGTCTTTCCGTCAGCTTTTAAAAAGGCTATTTTACACCCCTCTTTAAGGGTGGAGATGGAAACTCTTTTAATAACTATCGCCCTATAGCGGTACTACCCGCCCTTTCGAAGGTTCTTGAGCGCCTAATCAATAAGAGATTAGTAGGTTTTTCGAAAAAATAATCTGTTTTCTTCTCAGCAATTTGTTTTCCGTAAGAACAAGTCAACCTGTGATGCAGTTCATGAAGTAACGAATTTCATAGTAGAGAAAATTAACAGACAGTCGCAAAAAGGTGCTTACAGTATTTCTTGATCATGCTGAGGCCTTCGACACCGTTCCCATTTCTGACCTTTTACTTAAACTAGAGAAAGCAGGCGTCAGAGGACTGTAGCTTGATCTCTTTAAAAGCTATCTGACAAATAGACTGCAAATGGTGAAAATTGGTGACCACTTCAGTGACGAGCTCCCGATATCTTATGGTGTGCCGCAGGGTAGTATACTCGATCCTACGCTGTTTCTCATTAATGACCTCTGCAATCTTAACATCACAAATGTAAAAATTGTGTCGTTTGCTGATGATACATTTCTTAAATTTTCCGCTAAGTCGTGGTCTGAACTTCAGATTACTGCAAAAAATGGTTTTAATTCTGCCTTTAACTGGCTTCGATCACAAGCTCTAGCACTTAAGACATTCAAGACGAAATTGATGACGTTCTCTATCTCACCAACCTCACAACCTGATATTCCTATCACTTTAAAGATCACTCCTATAACAGTATACATTCACACACATGTCAATGTTCACTCATTGACACAGTTGATAATATTAAGCCTGCGAAGTTTCTTATTAAACAAGGAGGTAGGTTTCACGTTAAAATGTACCAGCTAAAAGGATAATTACATTTTAAAATCCTTTCTTCGATAATGCGGACCACTTTATGATTTCGGTTTACCGACGCTTACAAAGCGCTTACCGTCTAGCCGTGTCCACGAATACTAAAAAGCTTAATAGAAAACAACTGCATAATAGACTGTAAACTTTATTCAATTTTCATTCAATCTAAGCAGAAAAAAGGCAAACGTTCCAAAGCAGATGCATTTCAAACAGAATTTGTGAAATTCGCAAAGTGAATTGAAAAGCAGTGGTAATTGGTCAGCACTGTCTGCTAGGGAAAACGGAATCGACGCACACCGGGCCGCAGCAGGCCGCACCGGGCCGCAACGGGCCGCACCGTGCCGTACCGTGTGTCAGAAACTCAATTAGCAGGGAAATACACGCTCTTTAACATACGAAATCAAACGTTTGAGTATTTGCTTTCTGTGGGGAATGGCTCAAACAAAACACTGTTCGTAATTTCGTACGTTTGAGCGTTTCGTGCGTTTTAATCTGGTCCCTTTATGAATTCCTGGAACTAATTTCATTTTATTAAGCCCACCAGACTTTTCTAATGAAATGATTCTAAATAAGATAACAGCTTTATTTTATTTATTAGTTTCCACAATTACTGTGGTCCTAGATTACAGGTATATAGGCTAGGTCCTAGGTACTAATAGTCAAATTATAATTGTAGGTAATAATGACTAAAAGGTTATTTACACACACGTATATATATATGATTTAAAAACTAACAGACTTAAAATAATAATAATATGTACAAGTATATATAAAAAAGGGGGAGGGGAATAATTATAGGGCATCAAAAAATTCGTCGGCATCGCTGTAAACAAGGAAAAGTGCCCAAAAGGCTGGCAGCATTGCCACGTTGAATGGTACCTGTTTTGTTAGCTGTTTTGTTTTGCTATTTTGTTGTGTATATATATATAAAAACTTTATTATCAGGCTTCAAAGGGCCATAGCGTGCTAGTATTACAAATTACTTAAATCTATGTTAGTAGGTATAACAATTAGGCACACACACAATCATGAAACAGAAATAAATTTAATTTCCTTTATAATAGACATATTTTAAGGGTTAGTCATCCACTTATTAAGGCGACGATTACCGACTTTTAATAATATTATACAAAAGATCACGTCTAAACGAGTAGTGTTAAGGATTTGGAAAAAAATATGTTAAATTAGAGCATTTTCTTAATAACTTAATTCATAAAGGAATATTTTAGATTATGTTTATATTACATAGTGAAATTAATTGGTAAAGTTATATCAACGCAAAATCTATCAAGCGTATTTTTCTGAAACCTTCACCATTTTTAAAGATAATTTAATTATTGATCTTTTAGTATACTTGTTTTATTAAAATACTTTTTGTTTTATTTAGGTATAATAAATTAATAATGCGTCTAATTTGGGACAGCACTCCTTGATGGAAGAATCCTGTTACTGGCTGGACATACGACGCGTTGCGTGAGCTCAGTACAGAACACGCCAGCTAACCAACTCAAGGTCACTGGCATATATCTGCGTCTTAAACTAGAGTAAGCAAACAAAGGCGGAGAAATAACTAATATAATCGTACGTATAAACGAACAGGAAGGATATTTTTTATAATGACATCGACGAACAATAATCTCTATCAAGTCAATTAACTGCCGTTTATCGGCTCGTTAAACTTCAATTATATGACAGAGCCGGCAGTACATTACATACTCCTAGTGAGTAGGTGTTGGTGTTTCTCTTGCATTGAGATATCTGCGACGTCAAAGGGCGTAGATAGTACCTATGTTGCCACTTTCCTATCTTTACCTGAGGTACTTACAGCAAATGTGAGTAAGGACATTTAAAAAGAGAAAGAAAAGAAAGAATATACGTTTAATTATGGCAAATACGGAACACAAAACAAAAAAAATAACAAGATAGGGAAATATTCGGCACATCCACGCAAAACGGCCATCGCTCAGCATAATGAGGAGACGCTATGCGAGGCTGAGCCCCAGCTCTGGTTTTCAGCGACAACCGGCGTAGACGTTATGACGTCGACAGATGCAGCATACAATGTTATATATATAAGATATAAAAATAAAATAAATTATTTGAAGGAATTATTATTGTACAGACGCCAAGCACGTCAACCTACCCGAAACTGTTAGATTTTCCAAATCAAATTTGAACCTTATGCTGTGATGATAAAGTTGAAAATCTATTAAATATATTTGACAAATTATAGTAGGTTGATGTGCTGGCGTCTGTACTAGCATTTGCCCGCGACTTCGTAGGCGCGAAATTTCGATCCCCGACCCACGTCGCATCCCATCCCGAGCCTTATATCTGACTTTTTTCTTTTTGCACGGCTCCTAAGCGCCGTAGCGTGATGTTTAATAGCGACCTTTATTAAGAATATTTCAATAGACCTTCATTAAGAATAATTTTTCAAATCCGACAGGTAGTACCAAAAATTAGCGCGTTCAAATACTTAACAAAAAAAAAAAACCGGTCAAGTACGTGTCGGACCACGCACAATGAAGGATAGTTGAAAAAAATGTTCTCACATAACATTCCAAATTATTGTACCTTACGCACAATATTGAGAGATTTACCATGTTATTTTAAAACAATAGACTGCATAAAGGCTTTCCTTTAATCTATAAGTATACTATATTATATACTATATTTGCCATTACAAATTATTTTTAATTTATCTATTTCACAAGGAGCCTTTCCCCAAGCATGGAAACTCGCAAACATAACTCCTGTTCACAAGTCGGGACCTAAACAGGACATCAAGAATTATCGTCCTATATCGATATTATCGGTTTTTTCAAAGCTTTTTGAGAGACTTGTCCATGATAAAGTTTATCCTCTACTACTTATTAACATAATTTCACAACAACATGGATTCGTTAAAAAAAGATCAACTACGACTAACCTGACAACTTTTGTTGACTACTTATTTAACAGTATGGACTCTCGTATTCACGTTGATACTATATACACCGACTTCCAAAAAGCTTTTGACAAAGTGGACCATCAATTCCTGTTGAGTAAAATTGCCTTTAATGGGATACGTGGCAACCTATTAAGATGGTTCTCTTCTTACGTTCTTAACAGATCTCAGAGAGTTGTGATAAACGGTTTGAATTCCGCGACCCTAAACGTTACTTCCAGTGTTCCTCAGGGCTCTATACTGGGTCCTCTTTTGTTTATTATTTTTATTAATGATATAGGTACGTGTTTTAAGAATTCTAAAGTATTACTATACGCAGACGAGCTAAAATTTTTTAGGCGATTATTATTTACGTGACTGTTGTTTAATTTTGCAGGAAGATTTAAATGGATTCTCTGCATATTGTGTAAAAAATAAACTTAAATTGAGCATCGCAGCGTTTTACAAAAAATAAAAACGTAATTAAATATGAATAATATAGATCTAGCAAGAGACACAGTGGTTCGTGATCTTGGTGTTTTGTTGGATGATAAACTCCATCTTGATGCTCATGTTGCTAAAATTGTGAACAATGCTTTTCGTATGTACGGTTTTGTGATGAGATCGGCTCAGGAATTTAAACGCCCTGGTACTTATTTATACCAATTTAAAACTTTGGTCAGGTCTCAGTTGGAATCCCTTCTATGAAAAATATTCTAATATCATAGAAAAAGTACAACGCAAATTTTTAAAGGCCATGCATTTCCGTTGTTTTGTATGTAATTTATATGATTGTATAGATATAAGCAATAGAATAAGTTATGTAGTGCCCAGAACTACTATATGTCGAGGTGTGCGCACACGACCGCTATTTGCTGTAACCTCTTGTCGAACAAACGCAGGAGCGAGAGCACCCCTACGGCGTCTTACTACTCAGTATAATAAGATTTTCCGGGATATGTTCTTTGCTGTTTCCGCTGGAAACTTTAGAAGTATTGCGCTTAAAATTATAGCAGAATTAAGTGCATCACTAAAGTCATAATTGATATTTTAAATATTCTATTATATCTTCTTTCTCTTTTAATTATTTTTACCTGTGTAGTATAATATGTTTCAGTTTTGTTAAATTTTTTATATTTAACCATACTCTGTATCCAATGTAGGTAATTTATATCGCATGCTGTTCGTGTTTGTTTAACTTTTTTATATTACTTATGTGGAAAATTTTAGATTTTTTTTTTTTTTTTTTTTGTTAGACTGGAATCCGACCCCAATGTAGTTGGGAAAAGGCTAGGCAGATTGATTATGTGGAAAATTTTGTTGGTTATACATTTATTTATACTCCCATTTTTGTTTTGAGTTATATACCATAATATCGTAATGTTTATTTTCCCAAATAAAATAAAATATTTATAACTATTTACGACCTACGCTGTACATGCAACTAACTTGTCCTACTTACAGTGAAACGTTGCAGTTTGTTTAAATCCATTAATTGTTCTTAAATACTTTACAACAAGTTATTTTTAGTAGCAATAAAACCTTTATACCAATCGGTTGTTTACTCGTCCAACATAACATCCCAATACACAACATCAACATAACATTTTCACTGCTGGGCATTACAACCCCAACAACTATTGTCTGTTTTATTTTTCAAACACTTTGGCTCAGTAGTTGCGGAGATAAGGGCGGCAATAGTATATTTTCATCTATTTCCTTAAATAACTTTAAAATAATATATAAAAAAATACAAAACAAAAAAATAGGCCCTCACAGTAGGCCCTTTCACTGTGTCACACAGTACCTACTGTTTGTAAAACTTTCTTCTCTCTAATTTGTCCCCCAAAACTGACCCCCTGTGTTTGGGTCACAGAAACTAATAAGTAGGTATACCAAATCTTAACTTATTTTTTCCAGTCGATTCGGAGAAAATTCGTTGTGACAGATGGACAGACAGACAGACGGACAGTCAGACATACGAGTGATCCTTAAAGGTTTCCGTTTTTTCAATCGGACGTACGGAACCCTAAGAACAAAATCTTTAGCTTTATTATTAGTAAATCTTTTACACATTTCGCAGTTGGACTGCCTTAAGTAATCAAGGCAGTCAACGGGAAGGTGTTATTTTAACAATTTTATAAATTCTCAGGCCCACTTCCAGAACAAATCACAAAATTACGTTTAGCGCTAAAGATATTTAAATCATTGTTCTGTCTCTGTCATATTCAAACGATTGACTGAAACAGAGTGATGTTTTAATTCATTTAGCAGTAAATGTAAGTATCTATTAAGTGAATTGTGGTGCAACCGGGAAACATTCTAGATGCTTTTCTGTCCAAGGCATCATAATTCATTACATGTATGAATCAGAGGGCAGTTGTACCTACCTACACATTTTGTATCGATTATACATTGTAACAGCGAATCAATTTCCACGCCTCCCCCTTAAGACCTAGGCCAAATATTTTTTGATATTCGGTAGCTCATGACATAAAGAGATGCCCTCAATAAAATTAATTTAAAAAAAAATGTCGGAAATACGTTACTGAGTTGACTTATCGGGACGCCAGCGCCACCTAGCGGCGTTTGACAAAGTCTACAACATAACGCTCAGACCGGCCGCCAGCCGGGGTCAGCAGAGTAGACTCCATCGGTGGCGGTCAAGCAATGAACACGTTTAGAAACTGTCGTGCATAGTTGTGTCGTGTAACTACAGTGTTTCTATTGCTAGTGTGATTAATTTGATAGTAAATTTTAGTTTGATCTGAACTGCAAACGGTTTTTCTGTTGCCCAATAACCAGCACTACTCACAGTTCGCCCACAGTAGTTAAAATATGCCTGATAATAACGAGAGAGACACATACCCTTCTCTGTCATTAGAATTGGGATTCGTGTCGGTTCAGGCGCAAAATGAAAACGTTGAAAGTGACCGTAGGCGTGCCGTGTTTTTGAATAATAAACTTCGAGGGTAGGACAGAAAAATAAGTTATTTTTTGTGGATTTAGCATTCTTAACCCTTTCGTGGGGTTCGTAAAAGGGGAATAAAATGTGGTTATTTTTGAGCTCAGACGCACCGTTTCACAGAGATATTTGCGAAATACCCTGCAAAACTTTTTTTACGTTTTTGTAGTATTGTTTAGTTCACCAATTCTAACCCATATTTTTTATTTCTGTTTTATGAATTTCGAACCATGTCATGCGATCAAGGGACTGACTGGCTCGCGGCGCCTATCAATGCCAATTGGGGATAAATTGCGCCATACAGCTGGAACCAGGCGCAAGGCGTCTTCGAAATAGAAGTCGCATTCTTCGCCGGAGTCCTACTTCTTTGAGTCTACGAGAGAAGGAGAAGCTGGAACGAGAGCAAGAGCGTCTCAAAGCTATGCTGTGGAGACTGGACGAGAGGCAGTACCAGGATCGTCAGAGTTACAAATGGAGCAGAGGAAGATCTAGGACATTTTCATTAGTCAGCGAAGCCCTTCGTATGCTTCAAGTGTGGGACATCAGGAAATATAGGGACCCGGTGCACGAACATGCAGTGGCAGCCAAGCGGATGGTGGAGCACGTGTTGCAAGCAGTGATCATGGCGAGTGGATGTTTAGTTTCCTAATGTCAAATGTTAGATCCCGTAAGTGGGCAGAATTGGCCGAGTCGAACAGGCACTGTTGTTAAGTTTTGGTTGCAGGTTAACACTTGAGGACGTGTGAAAGCAGGATGGCCGTGTTGGAAATACGTTACTGAGTTTACTAATCGGGACGCCAGCTCCGCCTAGCGGCATTCAACAGAGTCTACAACATAACGACCGGACCGGGTTCAGCAGATCAAACTTCATCGGTGGCGGTCAAGCAGTGAACATGTTTAGAACCTGTCGCGCATTCCGAATTGTGTCGTGTACCTACTACAGTGTGTGAATTGCCTAGTGTGATTAATTTGATCGTAAATTATAATTTGATCTGAACTGCAAACGGATTTTCTATTGCGCAATAACCAACAGTAACCACAGTTTGCCCACAGTAGTTAAAATATGCCTGATAATAACGAGAGAAATACATACCCTCCTCCGTCATATACAGGGTGATTGGAAGCTGGGTGCAAAGCTTTAAGGCGAAGATAGTACAGACAATTTAGAACCATTTAAGCCATGGTTGTAATGGACGAAGTCTTACCATTTTTTTCGAATATTCCCAAAATTTTAACTAAACTGCTTGTTATTGGCCAAATTAAATGATAAATGAATTGATTTTTATTTAATTAAAGTAATGAGTAAGCAATCTAGCAAAACAAGTTTTAGGCTTCTTTGTCGTTAGACATTTTGTTTACAGACATTTTAAGTTCACAATTTTTTTTTTAAATTCATGAATACTTTTTGTAAATCTTATAACCTTAAAAAAATTTAGTAAGACTTCGTCTAAGATAACCATGGCTTAAATGGTTCTAAATTGTCAGTACTATCTTCGCCTTAAAGCTTTGCACCCAGCTTCCAATCACCCTGTATATATAAATCCGTGAAATTTCGTGGGTTAAAGCTAGTTAGTACCTTTGTACACTATACCTACGTGATACGTGGCGTTCATAAGTCTATTAGAAATCTCACAAAGCAATAGACTGACGCGTCGGTTTGACTTATGACCTTCTTCTATAAGTTTTTACAATACTATAGACACGCACAGTACGCACACACACTCACTTTGTCTACAACTCACGCGATTATTACATTTTCGCCGCGGAACCGTAGCAGCGAAACCGCAGTAGTTCAATTCAACTGACTCGCGTCATGTTCCGCTACTCGAACTTCGAATTCCCAAAATTTTAACAAAACTGCTTGTTTTGGCCAAATTAAATGATAAATGAATTGATTTTTATTTAATTTAATTAAAGTAATGAGTAAGCAATCTAGCAAAACAAGATTTAGGCTTCTTTATCGTTAGACATTTTGTTTACAGACATTTTAAGTTCACAAAAAAAAATTAAAATTCATAAATACTTTTTGTAAACCTAATAACCTTAAAAAAAAATTGTAAGACTTCGTCTAAGATAACCATGGCTTAAATGGTTCTAAATTGTCTGTACTATCTTCGCCTTAAAGCTTTGCACCCAGCTTCCAATCGCCCTGTATATATAAATCCGTGAAATTTCGTGGGTTAAAGCTAGTACCTTTGTACACTATACCTACGTGATACGTGGCGTTCATAAGTCTATTAGAAATCTCACAAAGCAATAGACTGACGCGTCGGTTTGACTTACGACCTTCTTCTATAAGTTATTACAATACTATAGACAGACACGCACAGTGCGCACACACACTCACTTTGTCTACAACTCACGCGATTATTACATTTTCGCCGCGGAACCGTAGCAGCGAAACCGCAGTAGTTCAATTCAACTGACTCGCGTCATGTTCCGCTACTCGAACTTCGAATAGCGGAATATGACGCGAGTCAGTTGAATTGAACTACTGCGGTTTCGCTGCTATGGTTTCGCGTCGGAGATGTGCTACCCATAGACTAATATATATAATGTGCTACCGGCGGCGTCATAGTAGTTCATCATTTCTACTAACAAGGTATATATGGCATGCTAGCTCAGTGGTTAAGGTGCTTTAATTTGATTTGTTCATTCATTAGTCTTGCTCACATAAATAATAAAGTTTAGTAGGTAGACCACAAAATCTAAGTAAATTATTTCGATTTCTCTGAGGTAGACAGATACAGTTCGTTACGAGTAGGTATTCACCTAATAGAAAGTTGTAGGTTCGTGGTTATAGTTGGTGACGATTATTTAAATCTATTAGCGGTGTTGTAGATATTATTTTTCCAAATGGAGTAGAAATATAAATATTGAAGCGAGCTCAAATATTTATACGCTGCGTAAAAGTGGATGTAATTTACACAAACATGTAATGAAAAGGGCCAAGTGTGAGTGTTATCACTTAAATATTTTATATTTTACTAAACTGCCTGTCTGACGACTGCCTCGTTGGTCTAGTGGTCGCAAGCGCTACTGCTGAGCATGAGGTCTTGGGTTCGATTCCCAAGTCGGGCAAAGTATTATTGGGTTTTTCCAACAGGGATTTCTCTTTAGTAGCCCGAAGTCTGGAATCGTGCCCGGTTGATGGCAAAAGGCTCACCCCCTATTACATGAGACTTAAAAAACATAACTGGCGAAATGTGGGTGTACTACAGGTACACCTCTGCCCAACCCTTCGGGGAAACAAGGCGAAATGTTATGTTATGTTATCTTTCTAAACATAAATCTAAATCAAATGTATTGTAAACCCTTTTACTCAGAAGATGTCTTATTAAATAAAGTTTTAAATTAATTATTACTTTTAATTCGATTAGTGCATGATAAATAATTATTATGTGTAATAAATACAATGTTATTCTTTGTTCTAGAGAAATACCTACTGTGATTCTTATTATCAAGGAGCAGTGACGTCACATAATAAATATGATACAAATGGTTTCATGCCAACGAGACATTTTCTGAATTATTAAACACATAATTATGAACCGTTCGCCGTACACGAAGACCAGCTAAAAACCGTTTTTGACAGAAAGGCATTTCAACTGGGACACTGCTATATATTAACCGTAATAAACACCATATTCGTTACTGCAGGAATTTGTGGTAACGAACTTTTTAAGCATTTATTCAACGTGGTGTTTGTCGCATGTCTTGCAGATATACCGAAAATGTTTACATTAATTTAGAAATAAGTATTATTATTTAAGGATTAAAATTTGAGGTGTAGTTTCAATCAAAGACTATAGTTATATTCTCTATGGTTTCAATCTTCTTTTCGTAAAGAAATAGAATAAATAATTGTAGCTGTTTGTTACCTTTATGTAAAATGAATATAACTAATAATTATTTATTAATTTCGTTATCACCTACCACGCATTTTAGTTCTAAAACCTTAATTGCAATAACAACAGATAAAAAAATCTGATATTATTAGGTAATTATTATTATTGCATACAAAAATAATACTATGTGCAAGAAACGTGCTGCTTTAAACGCGATCAGAAACTAAGCCAGCTGCAACGCAGTCCAACGCCTGACGAAAACTGCTATCAGCACCTTTATGTTCCGTTCGAATTTTAGCAATGCGATAAACTGGCCGAAGCCGCGCGCATGATGCGTGTGTGTTACCATGTCTAACAAAAACGACTGAAATATATTTTTGTTTCGTGTAGTGCGACGCGATACCACAGTATGTGAAGTGCAGAACTGAGATCTCTGTGGAAATGTGTACCGTGTTGTTTACACATACAGATAAAGCGTACCGCGCACAGCAAAACGATTCTTAAGGCGCTACCCCGAGCTAAGTGGCGCCCTCATTGAATAAAAAATCGTAGCATAGCATAGAAAATAAAAGTGTCAAAAGTGGCCGTTTTTGACACTTTTGCTATCTACTTTGGATACGAAACACCTTGAGTCCTGTTTTAACAACGTAAAAATACTTTATCCTCTTTGTAACAAACTCCTAGATTCCATATTTTTATTTTCTATGCTATGCTACGATTTTTTATTCAATGAGGGCGCCACTTAGCTCGGGGTAGCGCCTTAACGTGCCTATGCAGTTTTGAACGTTTACACGTTTCATTTGTGTTTATGGAAAATGCGATTGTGTTCATGTCTCAAACAACTTTTTTCAAAGTTAATTTCGAAATTGATTTTAAATGTCAGATAACTTTAAGTTATACTAGTATGTAGATATACCGATTTATATCAAAGCATCTTCACATGCCTATAAGATCTTATGCAAGTACTTCGACACAGATTTTCAACAAGTTTTCATATAACAATTTTAGCATACCATACCATTTTCAAACAAACTTTAATATTATGTCTTTTACTTAGATAAATTGTTGCGGCTGACCGGTAATTTATAACTCTCTTAGGTAACTAAATCCAGGATAAGTCTTAAGGTATTAAAATGCGGCAGAACTTCGCTGTTCAGTTTAAAGGGACAATAAAGCTGGCAGCCAATTTGATGTAGACACTAAACACCCTGGAAGTGGTCCAAAAACTATGTTACGATTTACGAAACGTGGATATTGTGTATAATTTTAAGCAATTAGTTGCTCTTGACTGTGTACAAATGAAAATAATATAGAATATTCTCTATTTTTATTAAGGGTGTAGACGTGCCTATAAAGTACATAATATTCTAATTTATTTTTTAGAGTAGAGGAAATGTTAGTTGTTTTTTTCCCAGCATGATCGAAATTATCTAAACTTATATTATAAAGAGAAAAGATTTGGTTTTTGTATGTTTGTTGGTTTGTAATGAATAAACACAAAAACTCCTGAACCCCTTTAAAAAAAAACACTAAAATGCTTTAATATCACTGAGTAACATAGACTATAAAGCTTCGTGCAGACTAGCACGACGCGACAGCGCGACGCGACACCGGCTATTGTTATACGTGAAGTTTTCTTGGAAATTGTTTTGTTCGAGTCGCGTCGCGCTGGTCTGCAGGAGCCTTAATAGGGATGATGCCTGGGTCAAAAAAAAAGAAATTCTGTTTAGTCCTTCAGTCAGATAATAAAAAAAAAAAATAATAGACACATATTTTTGCTTTATCATATTAATAAAAAATGACTTAGATACAACGCATTAAAGTTGAGGAGTGGGGGTTGATACGTCACAAGTATGTATAAAATCTACGCACAAGTGACGTCATGGCACGCCCCTGGCTGGAGGCTTTAAGTTAGTAGCTTAAGGCAGCCGCAGGATTGACCGGTTAAGTAGTCATCACCTCAGAGGTGAGCTACGAGATGCCCTAGACAAAAAAAAAAAAAAAAAAAAAAAACGTCATGGCACATTATAACTCAATGTATCGCCGTAATCTTTTGATAACGTAAAAAAAAAAAAAGGGGGAAAAACGTTATTTTTTCATAATCAACATTACGGACAAAAAATTTTTTTTTTTAATTTCGTCCCTATTGTCGCGGGTGAAGCCGCTGGTGGAAGGTACTTGTAGATAAATGGAAAGTTTAATTGATTTCGCTCATGTAAACTTTTTTTTTTATGGTAATGAAAACTCTGAAGCACGTTTATTAACCAATACCTACTTGCAATTTACATGTAGCCAAAAACCGAAATTATCCAAACTAAGATAATATTTCTGTAGTATTATTCCTCTGGGTAGGTATGCAAGTCTGAAATCCATCATCATAAGGTGTAAACTTTCTCTTCAAGACTGAGTGGCTTTCAGGTATTTCTGTGGAAGTAGTTTCTGAGTGAAGACCTAATAACTACAAAGACTGAAAGTACACAATGCTCATGAGAATACTCCGTCTGTAGTTTCATGCCAAGGGAAATAATTAATTGTGTGCGTATTATGTGCGAAAATAAAACCAAAAGAATTACAACACTGGTTCTGTATTTAAAATGTGTGCGGTCGGGGGACCCCCGTCAGGAACAAAGTTCCATAAACTCGACAGAAAGAGACAGAGAGGGAAAAAAGTCGCATGGATAGCCTATTGCTTTTTCTTTACGTGACGATTTCTACCAGTCAACTCAAGCTTCGTGCAGACTAGCGCGACGCGACACCGGCTATTGTTATACCGTGAAGTTTTCTTGGAATTTGTATTGTTCGAGTCGCGTCGCGCCGTCGCGTCGCGCTGGTCTGAATGAGGCTTTAAGGAACTTCGTTCCAATAGGTGACTGTGTTTTTTTTTTCTATGACATAGGGCTTTCAAACCATTAAACATTTGTATGGTTTTAAAGTCGAGGTATTCATTCACCTAATAGATTTTAATAATAATACCCCACCGACGAATCTCTACATTGACGTCGTGGTGGGGCTTGCGCGCTCCAAAGTTTGGGTCTGTGCCTGTAGAATTTACTTTGCCGGAACAGGTCTAGGATGAGGTGCCAGACCAAGAGAGATACAGAAACCCGCAGGGCAGCATGTGGCGAGCTGTTGGGCAGTAGCGACCCCACGGACCCTATCTTCCGGGAGGAATCTTGTTCCTCATCTCTGACTTGCCTTTATTGGCCGGCTGGAGTGGAGATTCGCAAGAGCAAACGTACTCGGAGGAAGGAAGTATTCCAGTAAGTGCTCGTAGGGATCTTGACCATCTTCCGGGCTCTGGGATTGTTCTGAAAGCCGTGGAATACATCTCCAATCTTCAAGCACCTCAGGACATGTTGCCCCCTTGTTGCTACGACACTATGTGCTAGCGACAGTTTTCGGGGTCCATTATTGAGTGTGCATGTCACCCCCTGCCATTTTATCCGTGTACATATAAAACATTGATCAGGCAGAGGCCATAGTCCCTCCATAGTTCCAGATCACCAGTCAACTTAAGCCACCCAAACCCATAGTCCAATATCTTTATCTCCATATCTTGCACCAACCGGGAGTTGCACTTGCATAGTGCATACAGGTATAATCGTCGGTTGGTGCCTCATTTCATTAAAACCCCTAACTGACCTCTGCGCGTTGGCTTCGGCCCCTCGTACGCCTTCCAAAAGTCCGGGACCCTAGGGTCCCAAGAAATATCAAAGACCAAAAAAAAAAAAAGTTTTTTATTTGTTTTTATACAAATATTTAAAAATGTAAATTATAAGTATATATTATATTAAATAAAGGAAATAATATTATAATAAAAATATTTATATCGTAGAGGGTATTTGTGGTACGTACATATTAAAGTTAAATAATTAAGTAAGCATAGAACTTATAGGTACCTACTAACAAATATTTGTAGGGGTGAACTACTGTTCTCCTAGCTAGGTAGCTGAGCCACCTGTATTAAGGAGAAACAGTTAGCCTCCCTAGATAAGGATTATAAAAAATAAATTGACCATAGAGCTAAGTGTTGTCTCCCGAATCAAACCGTTAATTAACTTACATCCATTAATATTAATGTTGATACATGGAATAAGTCTATATAAGATGAATACTTTAGACGGTTACTGATTCGGAGGGAAAAAATAAGAATAAAGTAATGGTAAAAATGAGATTGTTTTGTGGGGGACGTGATTGAGTATGAGTGGGTGTTTGATTTTTGTGTACTGCGTGTGTGTGAGTGTTCGCTGTTCGTGAGTGAGGGAGTTTATGTGCGTGTGCATGTGTGTGTATGTGTATGTGTGTTTGTGTTTTTAGGCATACGCATGTCCGCCCGTACCGGCTTTACCACGGAAGCTTGCCTCGGCTTTACAATTTACTCGGTCACATAAAATATTGTTAGGCTTCGATGTTTTGATTTAACAGGGTTTCAAGCTGAAAATATAAATAGAGGACAAAAGAAAAGGTTTCCATTTTAAACGCATTGTAGTGATAACATGAATTTCCTACATATATTTTTCTGTAATTTGCCAAGAGAACAGAAAATTTCTAACATCACACCGGAGAATAAATTAAGAAAAATACGAAACGAAGCAGCATACCTACTGTATATTTTGAAACTTTACAATTTAAAAAAAAAACTGTAAAGTTAGACTGAAAACTTTGTCTTACCACTTTCGACGCAAACAAACCCAGTTCCAACAACTTCTGACACCATAACTGACGCATTGATATCTATTGTCTCACTGTATCCAACTCACCACCCCACAATTATTTTTCTAAGACGGCGCGACTTTGACAGCACTCAACAAATATCTGGTTTCAATTTTCTCTCAATTAACTTCAGGTTACGTTGAATTCGACAAGTGGCACTTAGTTGTAATGGGTCTATGTGGTGAGGGGCTCTCGGGACCCTTCGTATTTACTGTTATATCGGAAGGGTTGCTTATATCCCATTGTGATTCGACTCACGGTCCCACCGACCGTGGTTTTCTGAACTTTACCGTCCTCTTGTCAAGTTAGTTGAAAGGATACATTGTGCTGGTGTCATTCGTTCTTATTATTTGTTATTTAATAGATATGGGAAGTTTGGAGACTGTTTAGTGGATTGGAAAGTAGTTATTGGACAGGCTTAAAGACACGGTAGTGCGTCTTTAGCTAGACTTGCCATATACACATTTGGTTTTCAAACAAAATCATGTTGTGTAGTTAAGCATAATGAAACAAGCTCAAAATATTATAGAGACTGTTCTACACAGTTATTTCGACTGTCATGTGCAATAGGTACTTAATAGGCAATACGGGCTGGTTTCCAACACTCCACGTCGAAGCGCGTATTTTGCGTACGGGTGGGAAAAATGTGTCATGTGCAAAATATAAAAAAAAAACGGGGTAGTACAGCTACCCGAAAATTTTCCCAGCCAGTTTTAGTGATAAAGTTGAAAATCTATTCAATAAATTTGACAGATTGTAGGAAGTTCATGTGCTGGTGTCTGTACAAAGTAAGCTTAAAATAATACTTATATATATAAAACTTTTGAGCTTGTTTACTCATCTAATCCGATTGACATGACTCCGCCGTCCTCACTCACATGTCCTAATGGACAAACTGTATAAAACAAACTTCAACAAGGATCCCTTTTTACCAGGAAAAGTGGGGGAGTGCAGCTAGAACTGGCCAGTAATAAACATGGAAAGTTTATGAGAGAGTTTTGATGATAGTGAGTGTATGCACCTTTTATTAATAGCAGACTGGGAATGTTTTGGTTAGTATCAGATTTAATGAGAAATGTTGATATACTTTAATCTGTCGCGCGCGCAATTAGCAGACACAATAGAATTTTATTGTTATCTGTCTCCAATATGAGACACCAGTATTATAAAGGTTAAGGCGATCTCTCATAAGTGTTGTTACACTTATCCTAAAAGTTGGCAACGTCGCAAATAGCGGTCAAATAGTAAACGATTACGATAAATTTGTTTCATTTTGACAGTTCAACAACATTCATTGCGTTATTTACGTTGCTGGGCAGTTTTTTTTTTTCGAGCTTTTGAAGCAATGGATTAGCAATGTGTTTCAAAACGATTCAAATTCCGATTGATTGTTTATTAAGTAATTAGGGTACTGTTTTCATTAATTTGGCAATATTACTGTATGGAAATTTGATATGTGACTAACTGGCGAACTAGAATATTAATAATGAACTGCAATAATTAATATCATAACACTGAATATTTCGTTTTAGATGTAAAAAAAGTATTTGCTAACTTTTATAATGGCTTCTTTACACCTAAAACGGTTACAACATCAAATTCAGTATTATAATTGCAATTAATGATTAATATTCTAGTTCGCTAGTTAGCCACATTTATTATTTCCTTACAATAATATTTCCAAATTAATCAAAACAGCGAAATATTTGACATCTATTTGCGACGTTGCCCACTTTCAGCATAGATAAACGCTCTTCTCTGTAGAATGTGTCTCGTATAGGTACCATTGTGCATACTTAATTTTGTTATTTCGTACTGCCACAATAATGCACTTGATCGATGAGTTGGCAACCTTATTTTACAAAAGATTAAATAATAAAGCACTAAAAGAAATGCAATATTTTTGTTTACACAGAAAGCAAAAGTTAATAAATGACGAACATCGCCCCTGCTGCACGTGTCGAAACATCGATCATGGCTCTTAGACGAAAACTGGGGTTCTCACCCTACGCCAAACATTTTATATTATCTTGCATGACTCTGTTACGTTACGTTACGAGAAAAGTTTCTTTGATATTGATATTTAGAATATTATGTAGTTTGAAGACGCAGCGTAACAAACACTAATAAAGCTTTTGGCAATGTACGAGTAGTTGGGGTAAGACGGATGCATTTAGAAAATCTTATTAAAACTCTTGATTATATTTAACGAATTACTATAGACGACAGAAAAAGGTCAAAGTTCAGGGAAAGTTGCTTGCAGGTGCTATTGCTGATGAGGTCCTGAGTTTCATTCCCAGGTCGGGCATAGTTCTATTGGGTTTTTCCATGAGGAATTTCTCAGTAGCAGCCCCGGAATCTGGATTTGTGCCGGGTTAATGGCAATGTGCTCGTCCCTCCCACTTAAAAATAAATGGCGAAATGTGGGTTTACTATAAGTACACCTCTGCCGAACACTTCGGGGAAAAAGGGCGTGATTTTTGATGTGTGAAAGAAAAGGGAACAAATTCAAAACCAAGTAAAAACACACAACACCAGAAAAGGCTTGACATAACTGCGTGACACTCAACAGTCCTCTGCAGAAAATTACCTCGTACATTTAATATCATTGGCTATTGGCCAGAGGGTTATAATTTAGTTATAGCCGTACATCGTTAATCACTGTGGTCAAACAACGCTCACGGTAGTCCCAGATTGATGACCGTTTAATGCGCTGAACGCTACTAGATTTTCTTGTTGTATTCTGTGGCACGTGCGTTTGTTAATTAGCGTGTGCATGCCTTTATTTGTGTGACTGTGATTCAGTTTAGTTGAAAAGAGGTTTAGAGTGTTTTGGAAGTAGAGCTACATGGATTTGGCTGAAAACTGAAGCCTAGTTTACTTACCATTTTTATTTTATTTTTGTGTTTAGTACATTTTAGCTTAATTGAAGGGTTAATAAGAACCTAGTCATGTGCAAACACCCTATGCACCGCAACTTCTGCATTTGTATTATTATTATTATTATTTATTTTTTTTGTGTATTTTTTTGGTGCTGCATTTTGCATCGAATCCTGTCTGTATCTCGTTATTGCGGAATTAAAACTAAATATTTTTCCACTGATAACAACAAATAACTTATCTATCGAAAAAGTAAAACTACGTTTAAAAGTAGCCGCAGTGGATTAACCTTTACTTTATATACTTTATTTAAAAAAATATTTAAAAAATAAGTTAGGAGTTTCTTTGAATAATTGCTCATCCTTTTCAAAGCATACCTTTTACAAAGGGCCAGATAGTATAATTATACAACTCTAGCAATCTTTTCATTCCTGCAACCGTTATCTCACGGTCCTTTGTATTCTTTGACACTGAATGAAAGAAAACTAAATACCAGGCACGGATAAAATAATTACTTCAAGCGCTTCGGGTAATCTGCCTAGGAAGGAAAAAATTAAGAAAGGGAAGGACTAGGGACTTAAATTCGGAGAGGCGGCAACCAACCGAAAAATTTACTTTGTAAGGAGACCATCATTTTTAGGGTTCCATAGCCAAATGGCAAAAACGGAACTGTTATAATTTCGTTATGTCCGTCTATCCGTCTGACCGTCCGATCGTCTGTCTGTCCATCAGGAAGACAGACAGTCATTTTTGCTCAGAAAAAATTTGCGATTGTCGATGAAAATTTTAAATAAGGTGTATTCTATTTTCTGCTTAACAATGGCGTAGTAAAATTACGAAAAAAATCATTAGGGGTGGCAATCTCCATACATGTAACCGAGGGATGAAAAAAATAATGCAATAGGTATTAAACATGTGGAGTATAAATTGTTGGATCCCATAATTAAAAATATTATATGATGTTTTTTTGTCACTTTGCTATTCAAGTCAATAATTTTGGAGAAATGGGATATGTTCGACTACAACCGCAGAAATAACTTAGCTTTTTATAGTTATTCGAGAAATACTATGAATTAAAAACGCGGTCGATAAAATCAATGTGAATGTGTAAATATTTATCCCAACTACGGAACCCTTTACTGGACATGGTCTGACACGCAATTGGGCGTTTTTTAGGGTTCCGTTGTCAACAAGGAACCCTTATAGTTTCGCCATGTCCGTCTGTCTGTCTGTCTGTCTGTCCGCGGTTTAGCTTGAAAACTATTGGTACTAGAAAGTTGTTATTTGGCATGAGTATACAAGTTATCCGCCGACACCGAAAAAGTGGTAAAATAAATTAAAAAATAAATCAATTATTTAGGGTACCTCCCCTACATGTAAAGTGGGGATGATAATTTTTTTTTCGTCCTTCCCATAGTGCGGGATATCGTTAGATAGGTCTTTTAAAAATATTAGGGGTTTTTGAAGACTGTTTATGGATTAAGTAAACCGTTCGTGACTTTTCTTATCTTTAAAGTTCTAATTTTCGTTAGAGTCAAATGTGCCCCCCCTCTACCAACTAAACAGTTATAGTTAGAAATTCAAATATCAAGGCAGTAGCACCTATATATAACGAAGTTTAAAGGAAAACTATCACAGCTAAGTAGGCTTTACAAGTTTACGAGTAATAATTGACCAACTTAAATTTGCGGTTGCAAAAACATGTTCTCCCATATATTCCGTATGGGAGAACATGTTTTTCAATTACAAAGTTAAATTTGTTCTTACGATAAATTCATTCCAACTAGGGAACCCTTCATTGTGCGTGGTCAGACACACTTGGCCGGTTTTTTTTTACTTAGGTTTACGCTACGTTTTTCGGTTATCACAGTGTCTAAAGTCATTGGGTTTTGAAACAGTCAGCGGAGCGTGGAACATTATCTACTTTGGAATAATTAGTTTGAGATATTTTTATGAAGGCGTGAGTAATTACCTACTAACTGAGTATTTTAGCTATGAATGAGCTGTCTTTTCCGGTAGTTATTTAAGTATATTTTTGGGATTTAAAAAAGAGAGAGACTAGGTACATTAGCACCGTATTAAGGTCTTTGGTAATTTGTTATCGTATCGAAGATTTCCTATATACAGGGTGAAATTGAATTCATGGGCAATCTCGTAAGGGGTCATTGTACTCGTCATAATGAACAACTTTTACTATGGGACGAAACCTGAAATCGCGAAAAAAAAATCAGCTGTTCCCTACATTTTGACGAGTTATGCGAACATAAATGTAGGGAACAGCTGATTTTTTTTTCGCGATTTCAGGTTTCGTCCCATAGTAAAAGTTGTTCATAATGATGAGTACAATGACCCCTTAAGAGATTGCCCATGAATTCAATTTCACCCTGTATACAGGGTGTTTGGCGCATGGACCGACACAAATATTTGGGGGATTGGGAGCGTCATTTGGGAGGTTTTACCCAAAGACCCCATGTCCTAAGTGTCACGGTTATTGAGATGTTTTTTTTTGTTTTTTTCACAAAATTACCCGAAATCTCGCCTTTAAATAGTCATTACTTTTTTGTTTATTGTTCTAATTGCACGAAATAACTTTTATTGTATTCTGCAATGTATTCTTATTCTAAATAAATAAAGAACTTTTTTAAATAAAACTATGTTCATAATTTTTGGAAAAAATCTAAAAAAATCATATCTTATTAACCGTGACACTTAGGACATGGGATCTTTGGGTGAAACTTCGCAAATGACCCTCTCAACTCCCCAAAAAATTGTGTCGGTCCATGCGCCAAACACCCTGTATATGAGCAATATTTGTAGATGTCGTGGCCAGATCCTAAACGTCGAATGACATATCATTAAACATTGACGTTTAAACGATATGGCCAATGTTAGCTGGTGATTTCATGAAATGGTCAATTCTAAGATATATTAGACTGGCCATAAATACTGTTACAATTAAAAATAAGAAAGATAATACATTTGAATTTGGAATCTGTCATTTTTATACGATTGTTCATTGAGTTTTATAATTCATTGTACAATATTTTGTGATATTAAAATGAAGTTGGGTGATAAAGAGAACCGAATCGCTGTGATTGCATTACACAAAGTTGGTATGGAGCCAAATGCAATTTTTAAAACTCTCCATACGCTTGGTATTAGTCAAATGTTTGTGTACCGGGCTATTAATAGGTACAATGAGACCTCCTCTGTTTGTGACAGAAAAAGATCTGGCCGTCCACGTAGTGTTCGTACGAAAAAGGTAGTCAAAGCAGTAAGGGAAAGAATTCGAAGAAATCCTGTCCGAAAGCACAAGATTTGATAACTGGCCTCAACGTTTAAAGGACTGTATTGCAGCCAATGGAGACCACTTCGAATAAGCTTTTTATATTTTAAATTGTTTTATATTTATGTATTAAAATAACTGTAAAAGTAATAAATATTATTTGCAATAGAAAAAATAAATAATCTTCATGATATTGGCAAGACTATGTATATGTATTTGTAATCACGATCTCGAAAACGGCTCTAACAATTTCGATGAAAGTTGCAATATATTATATAGGGGGGTTTACGGGGCGAAAAATCGATATATCTAGGTCTCTTATCTGGGAATTTCTTTTTCTCTAATTTTACCCGAGCAGAGCTCGGTCGCCCAGGTACTTATTAGGTATAATAAGACTAACTTTGATGACTAATTTAACTTTGTAAATTGAAACCGCTACACTTTGACCGTTTAAAACCCATATTAATATGATTTTCCATAAATTCCAATGGACTAAAAAGCTGTCACTTGAAATTCCGAGTCCAGTCCTAAAATTGCAGTGACCAATTCCCCACAGACTTATCACATATCACCCGAAACTAAGCTCCTTAATTTAGCGAATAGAGGTGAACTCTGCGAATAAAGGTGCGAATTCGCTGTTAGTATTTTGTGAGTCTGTCGCATCCGTCACTGCAGTAAGCCGATTTGTCTTAATTCGGAAACAGGCCGATATTCATTTCCCTCGGTAAACTCTATTTTGTAACGCATTTGAGTGATTGCCGGTTTAGGGGCTTCGTTGGCGCGAATTTCGGTGAAGTAACTGTTTTCGAGAAAATTAGTTTTTGGGTGATTCGGCTTTTGGTTGAGTGATCTTTGATTGGTTCTACTTAAGGTTCCTTAAGTAATTTTATTAATTTGGTGTATCGATCGAAATCGTCTGTCGATTTAAGTAGATAACGGTGAAAAATATATGTTCAAATATGTAGTATGTTAAGATGAATCTAGTTCGTCATTTTTCCAGGGGTTTTTTAAATTGCGTTAATATTCTGAAACAGTCACGCAATCACGCATACAATGAAAATGGAACTTTAGTAGGTATATGATTTATTGGATCTTTTTCTTTCCATGTACAATTCAATCAAAATATTAAAATTACGTAATTGTAATATTTTCGTTCGATTCATTTTTTATTCGAAAATCATGTCTTTTTTTTAAGATTTGTGGCTGGATAGTAAACTATATTTTCTTACTGTGAAAATCCGAGTAATTTTGAAATTTTCAAAATTACCCGTATTTTATGTCTAAAAGCAGTATTCACAGTGAGAAAATATAGTTTATTATCCAGCCACAAGATATTTTTTCTCTAGATCAATTATTAATTTGATTATAAATGAAATAAGAATTGAGACTTTTGCCATTTAGTTTCGTGCTCGAACACGATCAAAGAGTGCACGCGATATTCAACTTTATTACTGATGTGTTAGCGTGTAGCACATATTGGAGTGGCGGGGTGCATGGGGGCGGAAATTGTCTTTAGAGAGCATATAAGTTAAAATAAGTGGAAAACCCCTCAAACTAAGCAGCAAGTAGGTAAAACCAAACATTTTATCGAACTTCAAAATTATGCTAAAATCGGTGTCCCGATTTGTAAATAGGAATGTTTTAATGAAATCAAACAGGATCCTTTTATGCGCATATTTATGGTTCGCATTTAAAATATAAATTCAGCGCGGCAGCTGTAGAGGCCGTCGACGACATATTGCGTCCGTGTGATACGAGCAAAAAACTCCAAACTGCGCAAAAAGTTACTTTTATTCCCACTGTTTCACTTCATAATACGTATTTTGTTGGACAATGTTAAATGTTATCGCTTAAAAAACTTCCAGTAGGTATTTATAGGGATAGTGGCTGAATAAGGGTGGGCTATCTTTAGGACATATTTTACTATTGTAGCCTTTTAACGAACAACAAATTAGGTAATCTACAGCCTAGGTTGTAGGCCAACACGAATGATACGAAGGTAATATCTGGCACTGGGTTAATACAGCCTGTGAATTAAGATGATACTCGTAAAGGTCCATTTGCGTAACAAAAAGTATGAAAAGAATAGCGGTGACTGAAATTAAATTCCAGTTTTGTGAGATTAGCAAAGTTTCAAATACGTTACCAAACTGCAAGCCCCTAACTCATATTAATAATGCCATAGAACATTAATTCCCACTCTAACTTGACTATTTTTTTTAAATAAATCTTTTTGTCGAGACCTCGTTTTCACACATCATAAACCGCGGCGTCGTAATTTTGAAACACTCGCTACGTCTGGGTATGAAAGGCCTCCTTCACCGTGACTCCATCACTCCGTACAATTTTCCCCTGCTTTCTCGTTTCGAGGGCGTTTGACGACTGGTATATAACAATGATCTTTTGACTGGCGCCAGAGCCAGCCAGGTGCGAACTTTAAAACTATGCGACTTTTTAAAGTGCCCGTTTACAGCTGCAGAAAATTAGACGACGAAATAATAGAGCCGGCAGGAACAGCGAGCGGCAGTTCTCTCTTCCGTCCGTTTATTTTTCTGTCTTTAGAATAAACTCTGCTGTTTTATATTGCAAAAAGTAGGTATTCATATTGTTGGCGGAAACAGCGTGAAATGAACGAGTTCGCGACGGAATCTCAGTCAAAGTACGTTTTTATTAAGTTCTTTATTATATTCACGTTAGATAAAGAAGACTTCACAATTGTAATTGTGTTAATAAGCCGCAGGCGTTTTCCTCCAGTTGTTGAACAAAGTAGATATACCTACTGTGTTGCTAACTATGTCATCTAACATTTGTTTAGGAATTCGTAGATTGAAATATTCGTTTACTTTCTCTACCTTGACTTATTAATATAGACGGCTAGGTAACTAAATATAGGTATTCAGTTACCCAGCCGTAAATGTCTTCGTGAATAACGCAGGTTTTACGAGCACTGAACCAAAAAATAATAAATTAATCTTGCCGAAATACTACCGATATTTCTGTTTATTGCCACAACAATCCGTTTCACTTGCACTCTCTTCAGTAAATAAAGGAGATTACATTCTTCTTGCGGTTATAAAATGGGTGTAATAAAACATTATGCGTCCCTACCGCCGTTATTTGTGGCTGCACTCCACCGGGGCGCGGCAATAAGGCAAGAACACACCAGCGGTGTCGCAATAATGTTCCTCAGAGTTACGATGTGACAGATACTTTACGCCTGTGGTTATTTCGGAGACGCTATCGCACAATGCGGCTTGTTAGGTCGATATCTCGGATACACGGATGCGTCTAGTGTGTACGCGACTTTACTGCAAGGGGGGAGCAAATGAACTCGGTCTGTCCTCTGGCTATGATATTTGCAAATCTTTAATATTAAATGCACAGTTAGGGGAGCCGCTCTTACTTTGTTATCTGTGGCTAGCAGCCTAGCATTAATGTTGTGCCACGTCATCGGGTTAGTTATTTTATGGCTTTTACATGCATTTATGCTAATTGTTTGAAACAAACATAAATCTATACTGTAGCTACTTGAGAATAGGTACCACACATAGCTCTTGTTATGATTTGAATTAGTAATAGGCACGAGGATTCCTTTTTTTTCAGCTAACTTGACTGGCAATATTAATTGGGTAGGTCAGATTTACAGTGGAATTTCGAAAATGCGTTGGATAAATTATAGGTAAATATTTTATTATTTATACGATGAAATTAAATTCGCTGAGGACAAAACAGAAGTAACAATTTTATGCAAGACTTATCCTTTGGGTGACGTGATTAAATTAAAGAAAACGCAGTAATTACGCAGCGGCGTCGTTATCCAAAGTTCTCAGGTTTACGAGTGAAGCGCGGTCCACCGCAATCAAAACGTTCCCACTGCCGCTTACGCTGACTTAGAGTTCATGGAAATGACGCTTTGGCAGTAATTTAGAGTTGAAAGAAATGGGAGTACGTTTTAGCCTGAAAAAAATAAAACTTCACGCAAAAAAGTACACCGTAGATAATTAGACGTTGAACGAAATGGGTGTCTTATTGCCTGAAAATAAAATATGTTTCATTGGTAATTCTGTGCGTAAACTTGAGTAAGGGTTAAGAGTCCACCGTTAATGTCATGTTATACCAGTTCGAAAAAGAAAGTCATTCTGCCTATATTGGGGTCGGCTTCCAGTCTAATCGGATGCAGCTGAATACCAGTATTTTACATGAAGCGACTGCCTATCTGACCTCCACAATCCAGTAACTGGGTAATACGATACCCCTTTGTAAGACTGGTTGTCAGAATTTCGGGCTTCTGACGACCCGTAACGACTGACAAAGATCCACGAATTACAGCCGGGACCAACGGCTTAACGTGCTTTCCGAGGCACGGAGAAGTCTCGGTATGTAAATATGGTCACCCATCCACAGACCAACCCCGGCAAGCGTAGCTTAACCTGATGGATCGACCCGTGCGGCAGTTATTACTTAGCCACGAGCTCAAAAAAGAAAGTACAATACAAATAAAAGAAATTCTTCTCTTATATATATATATATATATATATATTATATTCTCTTTCTGTTTGTTTCAGGATTCACGAACAAAAGTGAACATTCCAAAAAATAAACCCGATTACAAAAATGTCAGCGTATCGTAGTCACATTTATAAGTAAAAGCTTATCGTATACTTTCGACTCTTACGAGCGCGTAAATGCTGTTAACGTGCCGCCGTAAAAGCCATTAACACCGTTTTTATTTCGATATATTTATCGGAAAACACAACTCGTATTTTATGATATTACTGAGTTACCTATTCATGCATGTCTTTTTCGTAAATAGAAATTAATTAGGTAGGTACATGGAAGCGACTCTAGGAATAAAATGGATACATATATACATTACATTAGAAATTACATGGAAGTCTAAAATCAATCTACCTAGCCTTTTCCCAAGTATGTTGGGGTCGGCTTCTGAATACCATTATTGTACACATAGAAGTGACGATAGGAATTACATAGAAATTAAACTAGGAACAGCAACAAAAACACAGCAATAAAAAATTTGGTTGCATATATTTTGAAAGGACGTTAACGATTTACTGAAAATTGTACTAGGATGCCTAATTGTACTAACTGCCTCGTTGGTCTAGTGGTTGCAAGCGCTACTGATGAGCATGAGGTCCTGGGTTCGATTCCCGGGTCGGGCAAAGTGTTATTGGGTTTTTCTATCTGGAATTTCTCAGTAGCAGCCCGGAGTCTGGATTTGTGCCCGGTTGATGGCAATAGGCTCGGCCCCTATTACATGGGACTTAAACATAACTGGCGAAATGTGGGTGTACCTACTACTGGTACACCTCTGCCCAACCCTTCGGGGAAACAAGGCGTGATGTTATGTGTATGTTATGTACTAGGATTTGAATGGAAATTCTGATTGGAATTTAACGTGTCAAACGGTTTATGCAACGGTAGAACAGGCCACAATGGATTTTCTATTGTGTCTCCAACGTTCAATGGTTTAATTAAAATGTCCAATATTTGGTGTGTATGGTCTGTTTCAAAAGTATCTGAACATGAAAATGTAAACAAATGGATCAGGAAACGTAACTGTGGACGCCAATTTGTAGTGCAACAAATTGAGTGCCAGCAGCACTCAATTCTAAATTTGATTATTTGGATTCTTAAGCCCGAAAATCTCATTTTAAATCACTTTAAAGATATTTAGTGTAGTGTGTGTGTGTATTTTGTAGTGATTTTTTAGTGTCAAGCGATCATCATTGGCAGTCCTCGCGGTATAAGCAAGGTGGACGGTACAACCTTGCCGCCAGTTCTCTTCAATGGTACGATCGTGCCTCTTAGCACTGACGTGAAGGACTTATGCTTGCACATTGATAGTACCCTGAACTGGCGTACTCAAGTCGCTAGGGTAAGCCAGAAGGTTACTGGAACAATTTATTACCATTGAGTACGAAGACAATGCTTGTGCAGTCCTTAATCTTCCCTATCATCGATTATGGTGATGTGTGCTACTATGACCTGAATGCAGATCTCCTCGATAAACTTGACCGTCTTCTCAATAACTGCATTCGATTCGTTTTCAATCTGCGCATCGGTCGCTTCTAAGGTGGTTGTCCATACGCCAGCGCAGAGAACAAAGGGCGCTGACCACCTTGTTTTCATTTCTTGACTCTACCTCTTCCCCTAGTTATTTGGCCCCCCACTTTCAGTACATTTGCGCCAACCACAATAGAAATCTACGTTCATCTCACAATCGTCTTCTTCAATGTCCCACTCACCGCACTGACTTTATTCACTCTTCCTTCTTCATTCAGTCTATCTCTCTGTGGAATGCGCTCCCCCAGGAAATCAGGATGGCGACCAACCGATTATCTTTTAAAATTATAGTTCGCGAGCACATTCGCAAGAAGCTGGCAGTATCATCACAACGGTAATGTTTTCCCATGGTTTGTCTTATTTGTGCTTATATTTATATATAATTAGGTATATTTATTATATTTATAGTTTTTAATGAGTATTTAAGTATATCTTTATATTTAAATAAATATATTTTTTCCTCAATTCTCGCTATTGCACCTACCACTGTTTGTCTCTGCTTCACACCCAAAGGTTGACTGGTAGAAAATGCCTGTGACATTAAGTCCGCCTCTGTACATTTATGTGCTTGAAGTGTTAATAAATAAATAAATCAATAATTTTCATAATATATTTAAAAAAAACATCATAATAAATATCTAATAATATATTAAGCTCAATTTTTTTAATTACAATTTAACCATTAATTCAAACAATCATAGTTGGAAAAAGTGGTGTGACAAAAATTTAAAATCTTCTAAATACGAATTAATGAGTTACTAATTCCCTTTAATGAGTGATTGCGGTAACGTTAAAAAGTTAACCTGATCAGAGTTGGTTTACACTTTTATCACATAATTTTTGAGCAGACTGTAGGTATTTATTTTGTGGAAAAAACACAATTGGATTAAGGCATTTTCTTTCCGATCATGTACGGTACATGCATTGACGATGTTAAGGTAATTGCGTAAAGGTGTGTCCAGACCCCAGGTACCCGTCTAGCGTGCTAATAAAGCTCGTATAAAATTAATTATAGCTAATAGGGATGCTCACGTTTAGAAGTGAACGGCTTGCGAGTATTTTATGTTGTTGGTAGCTAAGTTACTGTAATAAAATGTTTTAAAAACTTATTCACAGTTTTATTATGGTGCACTTAAATAATAATTTGTGTTTTCCTGTCCCTTGGCCACACAGAAAAGGAATGAGCTAACTCTCAGTAGGTACCTATGTACGTGCTAGTGATTTCAGACCAATTAGTGTCCAAGATTGAGCCGTGTCATTCGTGGATCTTTCACAGTCGTTACGGGTCGTCAGAAGCCCGAAACTCTGACAACCAGTCTTACCAAGGGGTATCGTATTACCCAGTTACTGGGTGGTGGAGGTCAGATAGGCAGTAGCTCCATGTAAAATATGGTATTCGACTGCATCCGGTTAGAGTGGAAGCCGACCCGAACATAGTTGGGAATAGGCTAGGCAGAATGATTAAGTGTCCAAGATTTATGCAAGAAATATTTTTGAAAACGAAATGTAGGTGCTTACCAAGTTCGAACCCACAAATCGGGTTTTTAATCTCAATCACCCCTCAAATATTTTACAAGTAATTAGTTTGTTGTTTGGTTTAGTTTAGTTATTATATATTATTGCTTTTTTAAATTTTTATTTAATGTGCATAGTTCATTACGTAGAATGAAGACTATCCATGTTAAAAGTTTAATGAAATAAAAATTATAGAAGTTTAAAAATTGCAAGCTTTCAAAGTTGGCTCATCCAGAATTTCTTCGTCATCGTAGTAGAGACGTTTTCACTAGTAAGTTTAGGGAGATGGATGGATCCATTCCAAAGTACATGCCTAATTGTAAGTTGAGGAAAGTCATGGCGGCCGGAAGGGTGACTACGGTTAACGTAATAGCAGCTGACAAGTTTCCATTTCTGCGGGACGGATTAAGAAATAATATAAATGAAAATGTATGTAATAATTAAAAGATAAATTATACCATATAATTATTCACTCATGACGTAACCTTTCGGAATAAATAAAGCCTGAAAACATGAAATTAGGAATCTTATACGACTAAACAGGACGTCAAACTTCCTATAAGAAAATATATTTCAAAACTCCGCTCCCGGAAACATAATTAATTCTGTTTTAATTAAGAAAACCCTGTAAAGAAACAATACAAACTAACTGAAAAGCAAGTGATCACATATCTAAATGTTTGTTTGATCCCTCATTTATTTATTCCTGGAAATAATTCTACCGTTTAATTTGACTATGTGATGTTAGCTGTAATTAAAGATTCTGGGAAAAGCCTTCGGAATAAACGAATTTGAGTAACTTGAGTTTCCAACTTTTTATTTGAAACACAATATGAAGTAAAGGAATTTGAAATTAACTGTAAAAGAAAGATATCACGCGGGTGAAGCCGCTAACGGAAGCAAGTTATTATTAAAAGCCTGTGATGTTCCATTGCAGGGCAAAGGCCTCCCTACTCTCTTTCCACTTCTCTGTTTTAAGCTGCTAAGAACCAGTTCTTGTTGAAAGATAATTTTAATTTACAAGCTCATAATAAACACTTTCAGTCAATGTTACAATGTAAACTGACAGACTTTGCATACATTCATATACTCCAAGGTTACTCAAGTCCTTGAACACTAAAATAAACCCTACCTGAATTTATTACCCACTTCAACCCTATACTTAAGTACCTTCGCAAACAGTAAACACGTCCTCATTACAGGACCTAGGCTAACCCTGCAGCATCCAAGGCGTTTATAAAATATAATTAAGCAATGTTGTAAATTAAACGCAAACAGAACAACACAGCAGGCTAGGGTCAACATTTGACCCATGTTTGTCTCTATAACGTGACTGTTTAGGATGTGTTAAGGGTCCTTGCAACCAGGGTTGCTGCTGGAAGTCTTGTAAGATTTATGCTCGGACCCTGGTCATAAACAACGCCCCGGAGACCTATGTTTCGTGGGAATAGCACAAATCTTAAGGTATATGCGTCTCAGATTGTTCCGCAAACTGTACTTAGCTTAAGTTATTGCAAGCCTTTAAGGTATTAATTAAAGGAGCATAGGGACGTGGTTTTTGTGGGTAGCGCAATGATTTGGAATCAAACTTACTTTATTTTTATTTAAGGCTTTTCTTTACTAATCTTTTTTAATTTTTTTAACGTATTAATTGTTTTTATGTTAATTAATGTAATTGGTGTTGTATCGTTTAATTTACTATTAATAAATAAACAATAAATAAGGCTTGCATTAGTCCAATAAAGAATAGCAACTTAAGATATACAGGCAGAATTTTAAGTCACCGTCCAAATTTTAATATACAACTGGAATTAGAAAAACTGGAAGAGGATGGGATCATAGTCCAAGAAACTCAACATACGGAATGGGTAAATAATATTTTAATTGTCAATAAAGAATCTAAATTTCGCATAATATGTCTTGATCCAATTCCCCTAAACAAAGCGCTTAAAAGATTTGTGGAGATGATGTTACATGCTCAATATTCCATTCCTGTATTAATCTTTGGCGAAAATCATTGAAAATGTTTGTTTTTTTATGTTTTTTATTTTATTTTGTTTTACAAGTAAATTTAACAACTAGTGATTGGAGCCTCCTTTTAAGCAAAAGCCTGTGTTAGGTTAGGTTATATTATAGGTATTGATATTTATAGGATTTATAGGTATTGAATACGTGTTTTTTCTTTTAGTATCACTCAATACAAAAATATTGAGATATCACATCACAAAGTTATTATATACCACGCAGAGCGGATAATTCTTTCGAGAAAATGATTTAATATGAACATTTTACGTATCGGTTTTTTTTCAAAAATGGAGGTGAATCATACCTAATGCCTAGAAAAAAATTGGACGGTGACTAAAAATTTAAGAGACCAGCCTGTATAATTTAAATATTTAAATCCACAACAGGGTAGCTCTTGGCCTGCATCTCACCTGATGGTTAGTGATGATCAGGCCGAAGGTGGAAGCGAGCTTCACCCGGAATCCTCAACCACAGAGGAACTACCTATCTTAATTCTAACTGCCAACACAAAAATGCTGTTAACATTGTTGTAATGGCGACAGACTTAGACAAGATGGTGGTAGCTAGCCAGGCGGACTTAACACAAGCCCTACCACCAACCAAACTGAGCAGACAAATATTTTGCCTTCATTGGGAATTGAACCCAGGGCCTCTCGGTCTGAGACAGGTAGTCTACTAAACCACAGAGGCGGTGGGTTTTTCGTTAGCTGTAGTATGGTTCTAATGCAAATGTTACAAAACATAAGAAACCCTATCTTTACGATTGTTCTTTTCTATTAACATTTCCTGTTATAAATCGAATGCGCGAAATCTCATCTCTGAATACACTCCACATAAATAGTTTCCGTATATTCAGGATTTACAGCAGCCATACACATTCAAATATCATTAGTTTCCACAGAGTACGTGACACCGAACATTTGTTTCCGATTCTCTCGAGGATTTTACAGACATTTACATTGTATATTTTTACATAAAGCTCTGTTCACATTATCATGAACTTCTTTATTAAACAGTATGACAGGTTTGCGCTGAATGAAACAAGTTGAAACCACTTTGTAGTTGTGCAAGTTTAAAGTCATCATGACTTCAAATAGCACCCAGCATGTTAGGTTTTTAATAGTCAAAGACACTTTTCAGAAGACATAATTTTTGCAATGCATCATCCAATTGCCCATAAAAAACTAGATATTCACTTTGTAGGTACCAGTAGGCAATCGAGTTTACTAATATAATATCACAAGGCAAATTAGACGCAACACCGCCAAACTTCCACTGATGACACTATCATTAAGCCTGTTCCACAACTTCAATACAAGCAGATTTATCAAGTCACACGTGATACCAGCAACAGTGTAGACGTGTCATTACACAGGCCATCAGCACGACAAAGTTGGCGTCGGCTGGCGGGTGTGAAATCGCAAAGTTAGCTCCACCCACCTCATACAGATCCGTAACTATTCGGTACCAACGATGCGGTACTCGGTACTGAATAGTTGTAGGCATACCTCGCGGTAATAGTTACTGTCATAACCAGTGTAACATATTATGTATTAGATAGCAGGTGCTTAGTTTTATGTTAGTTATTCGTATCATATTTGACGTGTGATAAAAGGAATTTTTATTATTTGTGAGTTGTTTAAGGACTGTTGTAATTTTTTAATTAATGGGTACCTTATCAATGGAGTTATTGATTCACTAGCACTTTGCCCGCGGCTTCGCGGAATAAAAAGTAGCCTATGTTACTCCCTGAAAACTAAGCTTTCTAATGGTAAATAATTTTTCAAATCGGTCCAGTAGTTTCGGAGCCTATTCAATACAAACAAACAAACAATCAAATCTTTCCTCTTTATAATATTAGTATAGATATAAATAATTAGTCTCTGTAACATACAATGAAACCATCTTCATGATCGGAAAAACATTTGGGTAGGTAGGTACTTAACTGAATAATTCTAAATATTTTGATGTATAGTATAGTATATCAAAACACATTAACATCATTTCATACTTTCACATTTTTGCGTCCCAAGAACAAATTGTGATTTAGTGCCTAGTTACTTACCAGCGAGAGTTATTACTACAATCTATCTTTAGCTTGATCCATGTCTTAGTGTCAGACTGCCCTAAGCCCTATATTTTTTGTCTACAGTGTGTAATTTCGCCCTTATGTGTTTTATATTATATTATTGAAAAAAAAGGCTGCAGCGCAGTTATAAGATAGGTTTAAAGCCGCACCTAAAAGGCGTGAGTTTAATGACATTTCAATGAAAGTGAAATGTCTATTTCTAGTACATTTTTTATGAAGTAGCGCACTACACATAGAAGCCATACTTTGCCTTGTCGCAGAGTCACGATGTTTGCGAAAGGCCTTAATTTTGTACAGACAAGTGAGATAACTATGCAGTTATTACGTTAGCTGTGTTATGAAGCTTCGACATTAGCACAACTTGAGCAGTATTTCGTAAAGTAGAAATCCTCGGAACCAAACAGTATATTCCCGGAAATTCCGTTTAAATTTTCAAAATCAAGCGATATTTTTTTTAAATATTCAACGTTCCTTCCATTAACACACCATCACAGTAATTAACGTCCATTAATACCCAATAAATTCGTAAAAAATAAAATGCTAAGCGGTTTATCCTCACTCGCGTACAATGTCCATTATTGCGATAAGGGATTACGCGTATTGCCTTAATAAGATCTAACTCAACATAAACAAAAGGCTAACGGGGTGAGCTGTAATTTAGCTCAGCTTACAGCTAAGCAGTTAATTTTCCGGCTAAAGCTAGTGGCAACTTTATTGTCTCGGGGGATAATGTTTCCAGTTGCATTTGCTCAAAAGCGGAGGATCGTTTACAAGTCAGCGCCGGACGCGGCGCAGGCGGCGGGACGAGCAGATTGACTCTCGACTTCCGTGAGTTTAATCTTTAGGGAAAATACTCGAGTCGCCCCTTTAACTTCCAACGTCTCGTGGCGGTGTGCGCTATTTGAATACGGCTAACGCAATTTGTCGGGTTCGTTTTGTTTTATTCGATTGGAAATGTCGAGTTTTTCTTTTGTTTTTCTTTTATTTGCGTATGGGGAAATAAAGGTGTAAGCTTTAAAGTGATAGAAATTAGCATTGCTTGAGTGGTAGTGGCACCACAAAAATTAAATATTTTTATAAATTTAAATTACTACCTATTCGATATTTATCTAAACTTTATGCACTATTTAAAAAAAAGTACCTTACAAAGGTGGACTTAATGTCGACGCATTTTCTACCAGTCAACCTTAGGGCGATGCAGAGAAAAAACATGGCAGGTTCAACATAATATAAGGGATTGATAACACGAAAATAACTATAAAAAACAAGAATAAACACATAGATATATACATATAAACAGAACAAACCTTGGAGAGGAGAAAACGAATCTAGCAAATCAGCGCTGGAATATTTCTACCAACTTCTTAGGCATAATATATGCTCACGTGCCTTCATATATATATACATATATATATATATAATGTCAAATGTCGATATAACGTTATTATTATTCTCCTGCCGTTAGCCCAATTTATTTGAGATTTATTTTCTACTTGATATAACGTATCATGAATAAATTATATATTTAAATATATATATTTTTTTTATTTTTTTTTATTTATGTCTGTAATTTTTATGGTGTACAATAAAGAGTATTCTATCTATCTATCTATATATAGGTAACGAAACACCTGTGTGTTACCAGTGATAACATACGGAACTGAAACGTGGCCACTCACCGTGGGCCTCATAAGAAAGCTCAAGGTCACTCAGCGCGCTATGGAAAGGGCTATTCTCGGTGTTTCTTTGCGAGATCGAATCAGAAATGAGGAGATCCGCAAACGAACTAAAGTCGCTGACATAGCCCAACGGATTAGAAAGCTGAAGTGGCAGTGGGCGGCTCACATAGCGCGCAGAACTGACGGCCGATGGCAGAAAGGTTCTGGAGTGGAGGCCACGTACCGGCAAGCGCAGCGTAGGACATCCACCCACAAGGTGGACAGACGACCTAATAAAGGTCGCAGGAAGCCGCTGGATGCAGGTCGCTTCCAACCGGCCAATTTGGAAATCATTGGAGGAGGCCTATGATCAGCAGTGGACGTCCTATGGCTGAAATGATGATGATGATGAACGAAACACACTAAAAGTGTTTAATAATCGTTTTTGAATCCAATTAATGCAGTAAGTAAACATTATCCTGAAAAAACATGTCAGGTAACATTATTTAAAAAGCCTATTTATTCCGAAAAATAAAATAAATATAACGATGAATAATGAACTACGAATAAATAAACACATTAAACCTTTTCATAAGCCAACCAAAAAGGTCAGGTGTAAATATATCCGTCGGACCGACCATCACATATTTTGTCCTCAAATAATTTTATTCGTCGCACTGTGCATGAATATATTCAACTAGCTTCTAGATAATTTCCCCTGTGATTCGCTACATCGTTAACTTCTATTCACGTAAAGTGGCAAGCTATTGAAAAACTGTTCAAATCAGAGTGTGTTTTCACTTTAAAGTGGAAAGGATGAGCAGCGACAGGAAATGTATTTATAAAGCTCTTTGTGTCATTCTTTGGAAAGGAAAAAGTATACACTATTTCCATTCCTGGTAGTAGTGTTAGTTGAAATAAAATTTAAAGGTACAACTTAGAAACAGAATTCTGCGCTAGAAATACAATCTCGCTGCGTCTTCTAAAGAAATGTTCACTATTTACGGAAAAAAATGTTTTCGACATCAATACACAAAGACGCAAAAAGTGGACGACGAGCGCACACATTTACCTATCTGTATCATTTTACGGTTTGGCAGAATATTGACACAAATGTCAAAAGCTACGCCAAAAGCACTCCATATCAAACGAAACCAGGAAAAAAATGATTCTTTGATAAATTATGTACCTCCTGTTCCCTAGTAGTTAGGAATTTGGACGCAAATCGCATCGCATACATGTTCACTAAATTCTGAATTTATCAAAGACGTACGAAATTCGATGTCAAAGAGTTGTAGAATGGTACCGCCGAAGGGCCGTGAGGGTTAGAATTTCGCAGTTCGCTTGGAATCCCTGTGATGTCGCACACCACTGTGCCACTAAAACTATCATCTAGAATTCTATTAAGAAATTCTTACTGTCTAGGGCGCGTCGTGTCAATCGATTCGCAATTTCAGGCTCTGCTTTCTGAATTGTGAGGTGTTTTGTTTGTTATGACTGGTATTTCTAGCCTTCTCTGCGTGAATTATCTTATAATTAATATTTGAATTAATTAAACGAAATAGCAGACAACGTTCAGGTTATAATTAATTTTAGAAAATATTATTATAATCTTTAAACAACAACAACTGTGAATATCGCTTGCTCCTATATATTTCTGAAACTAAAATTTATATATTTTTACTAAAAGTTGGTTAAAGAATAAGCTAGTATGTTTGTTACGAATATATCGTGTAATCTACTTTAACTTTTTAAGAAATATATTTATTTTTGTACTTCATTCAAAAGTTTACTTCTGAAATATGCTTGACATCAAAATACTTTTATTTGCTAACTCAATTTTGTTTTTAATAAAACTAGTGTGTTTGCGAAATAAACAACCAAAATAATACTTTAAAGTAAAAAGAAATATACATATTTAGCTCCACTTCCTGAAAGCCTGAAAGCAAAGCACACATGAAGGAATTTCTCAAACCACGTACAATATACGCTCGAGACATATTTCTTAACAAACAAGTAGCTATAACATTAATTTTATTTCTTTTCAAGCTCATAAGGCAGGAAATAGTGAGTGCTCCAGGAAATTAGCTACGTTAGCTCCGTCATCTGTTTAGTACATAATTTCCTTTCGTACCTCGCTGAATGCTTCCTCTACATAAATACGATATCCTTTAGTGTTTATTGTTTCGTATGGCTTTAGAATGGGCTTAGTTGTTTTGTTTTGAGAGCAAATGTTATATTATTTTCCTAAACCTACAAAATTTAAAATTCAAAATATTTTATTTCACATAAACCTACATGGGCACTTATGAAACGTCAGAAGCTAGGTGCACGGTTCCAATTGGTCGTTTCCTATGGAGAAGAGCCGGCAAGAAACTCCACGGTTACTCTTTTAAAAATAATTGGTTTTTACAATATATATTCATATAAGTGTTATTTGGTATGGGAGCGTAGTCAGTGTAGGTCTTTCAACAAGTACCAGGTACTTAACAAAATAATTATGTTCAGCAAATATACAGTCCACTAAGCCTATGTGAGAACGCACATTCACAAAATAGAAAATAATCTATATAAAGATGAATAAATTATTAATAATAAAAACGTATTATAAACGAAATGACGTGATTGCTATTACAATTCTGAATAATTATCATGTTCACTAAAGCCACTAATAAAGATTTGAAGTTAAATTGTAGGTATATAATGTCAAATAATAGCGTGATTATGACATAATATATCAATGTAAAAAAAAATGTTAAAAAAAATATATAAACATGGTAATTTGGGAGCAGTTGCAACAATATTTAATCATATTTATTCATATAATTGGTTGCATAGTAGCATTATATTCTAAGTACATTTTTTTTAACCTACCTACGTATTTATGTATAGGTAACTCATTAAACCTGACTTTGTTTTCGTACGTCTTTTTCGGGTGACCACTGAAAATCAGCGCTGTGCTGTGTCCCCATAGCACAGCATCATGCTGAGTGGAAGCCTTCTTGTTACAGTCATGACGTGCCAGCAGATGCCGACTATTTCTGTTTTGTGCTCGTGTATTTAAATCGATTGTGTTGTAATGTTCTACTCGAGTTAATTATCGTTTTATAAGCACGTGTTTCTGTGACAAATAAACTCATTTTTCTTTCCTTCTGTTGAAGAATGAAATTTTGCACATTCACTTTTATTCATTCATCCCCCTAAAGGGGTTAAATAGGTTGGACGAGTTTTGTATGTTCGTCATCTTTGCCGATGAGCAATTCCATCGGGTACACGGCTTATTTTTGAAGAAACTGATCTACCATTTTTTTTTATTCGTTGCTTGGCACTTGGAATTCCTCCTGTATCGTGGGTGCGTTTACAAACATTTAAACTCACATACACAAACAGCCAGACCCGGAATAACTACTTGTAGGTCATACAAATATTTGTTCCGTGCGGGAAACGAGCCCGCGACACGCAGCGCAGCAGTCAATCGCCAACCATGCCGACAAATTAAATGAATAACCAGCAATACGGAACAAACACCCCACAAATAATAACAACAACAACACGACCCAATTCCAACAACAACATTATTATAGAAACAATTATTCGCCAAGCGGTCCGTAACTCCGCCCACTACAGAGCGAATCAATTTACCATAAGTATTAATATTCACAAGTTCAGCTATTGGTTCATTAGTGCATTTCGCATGTTTCGCACGCTGCACCGACCGAGGGCAATTCCTAATTAGATAACGAATTAACGTCTTCAGAGCGAAGCGCTGTTTGTTTTCCTCATCAAGAGTGCCTTTGCACAGCGTTTGCGAAGCATTTTGAAAGCTGATCCGTGGTGATGTTGACGCCATTGCTGTAATTACGTTGTGTGTACTCGACGTACTCACACTCGTCGTGACGCTAAGATGTTTCGTGGACAGTGTACGTTTCTTTTTAATTAGAAACTTGTGTAATTCTGTCGGGCTTTAAAACCAAGTTTACGATACACGGTTTTAATGGCTAAGGGAATGTTTGTTTGTTTGAGCTGTGGTTTTAATTTAGCTGCGGTATTTTTTTCTAATTATACTGTTTTTTGCATAGGTGATAGAATTATCTTCTAATTAAATTCAAACTATACCAAATTTGAATTTAATTAGAAGATAATTAAAATTATTTTCTATACAGAAATAAAGCCGTAGCACGCGTAGAAATCGTAGCGGCTTCTCTCGCTACGCCGTAGTAAATGATTGGGCAATGAATTTTCATTCATATTTCTTTGCTAATCACAGCTTTTCTCATTAGGAGTTCCGTTGCGCAATTTTTAGAGGTAAATCCGTCGGGATGTTGGGATGACAAAGGTCGGTTCAAATAGGAAAGACAAGGCACCTTGAGACAATTTTTTCTCAGACTGTTTTGGGTGTTTGGGAAAAAAAAATACAAACGAAACATGACGTTTTAATGTCATCATGATTCCATTGAGAGAGAGAGAGTCGGAGCTATAAATGATCGATAGCACTATCCCTTTTTCGGCATAGCATCAATAAGTACTGCATAATTCGGGCCGTGTATATCACTATGTGCATTTGCAAATTGGTTCCTTTATCAAAACTTGAGCAAACAGTAATGTAGGAATTGTGTCACATAGTTTAGTTTTGTCTAAAACAATCTTGTTATCTGTTTGTGGAACTAATTTGCTCAGTTAGGCCGCACAGCCTGGCTCTATGGCGTGTAATTAGCAACATTCAGCAACAAATGAGTATACGCGTCGAAATATCTATTTTCGGAACTAAGTAGGTATTTATTTTTATTATTTTTTATACTCTGCCTCTATGGTCTTTTCGTAGCAAGTGCGACTGCTGTGGGGTCGTGGTCGTCCTGAATTCGATCCCCGAGTTGTGAAAAGTGCTTTGCGTTTTTTCCACTAGGATTTTCACGAGGTTTATGTTAATAGACGTCATCGTTGACGCTACGTCTTCCGTTAGGCGGTCGCCACTTCAGAAACTTTCAGCCCCATCAGCCATCTAAAATCACCCCAAATTACCTGGGTCTTACCTGGTGAAGTGTGATTGTACTATAGGTATACCTCTGCCGATCCCTTCGAGGAAAACTCGTGATGTTGTTATATTGTTTATTTCCCTTATATTATTTCTTCAACTCCGTTGGGATTGATTTGGAAGCCTTTGAAGGTATTTTTTCTATCTGGTATCGTAAAAAGTTCCAGCGGTGAATAGTTAAAGTTGAAACACAAGTTTTTCTCGTATTTCAAGTCGGCGGAACAATTTACGGGAGAGTCCTAAACATTTTTGCAAGAAATAGATATTATATTTTTTTTAATGGCTATTTGTAGCTATTACATTATTCTAAGCATCTTAATTTAAATAATAATACATAATATGATGAAGATAACTACAAAATTGAATTTTATTAAGTAAGCTTTCTAATAATTTGATACTTTTGATACCTACGTACCGAGTTTTCATCTTTTCCGGTATCTAATTTTGTATACATCTAATAATTTCCACGTAAAGCTGTCGTTCCACGAAAACATAATAAAGGTAATTCCCTATAGACGCAAAATCAAGAAGAAGCCTTTCTGCGTGAGGTAATAAAGATTTATAATAAATCTGGGTGTAAGAGCTATGTCTAGACGGTTCTGAGTCCCGCCAGGCCTGCTCGCTATAGGGATTTGTCGCGCGAACACGGCTTCTTAGAAACCACCACCCACACCACTCGTAATCCCACATCATATTAGGCACACAATACAAGGCTCGTTCCGTTGACGCACATTGGCTGCCAACAGCCCAGCAGTAAAGATCGCTGAACAATGAGCCTCTATAGGAAGTAAGATTACGGCGTCTGGATATCTAAGCTCCCTGATACCCCACTTTGCTTAACAAAAGGTCAGACATGTTTCCTCGACCCTAAACAAGCAATGCCCAAGCAGCACAAAGGCTTAACGTGCTTCTAGAACACGAACTTATAGTTATAGTAAATTTTATGCGCCATCTTAACAACCGGATAGCTAACAATAAAAGTTTGATGACTCATCTATGAAAGCGACTATTTTGATCGCCGACGGTGACAAACAAACATTTTTATTCCCCGCAAGGAAAAGTCTTCAAAATTAGAAGTTAGAACTTGTTGATACTGGGTCGAACGTTTTGATATTTTTTATCCTGTTCTCACCGTCAGGTGCCATGACGATGATTTATGTCCTCACTGAAATGGGAGAATTGAATGAGTTTTGGCTTACTTCCGTTAAATTTATTTCTTTCAACGTGTTAATATATTACGACAGATATATTTTATTACAAGTTTCCTTGAGGAAAATCGTGTCATGATTTTGTTTTCAGTGAAATGAACATCAAGTTTGGTTGTACGATTTCCATAAAAATAATGTTCTTCCGACAGGAATCGTGACCGAGTGGTAAATTGGTTACAAAGGTAATTCAATCTTCGAAATGAAAACATACAAAAGAGATTGAATATCGTACTAGTCTCCATAGATTTGAGCGGCGTGTAATAAACTGGGGTGACGCGTATCTCGTTTTATCACACGTGCTTCGGTACGCTTTGCTTCATTCATTCCATTCAACTCGCTCCCACTTTTCGTACGGACCAATAGGGATGTTGACTAAAATGTCTTTTTTTATCCGTCAGATGGATTATTAAAAATATATTGGTTACGTATTTTTTCTTTTATAACGTATTCAAAGGATTCCGCCAATACATTGAGTTAAAATGTAGCATGACTTCACTCCCCGATAGATTTTATACTGACTTGTGACATAGCGAGCCCCCACTTCCCAACTTTAATGCTTTTTATCTAAATCATTTATTATTAATACGATAAAGCAAAAAATACGTGTCTAATATTTTTGTATTATCTGACTGACGGACTAATTAGTTTTTTTCCCAGTCAACATCCCTATTGAATTCATTCACTTATTTATCACAAGTTTCCGAGTCCATCCTCTCTTATCTTTTCTCATCTGCAATCAAAAAAGTTTGTAAAAAACGAACTGCATTCACGGCTCGAATTTAAAAGAGAAAATGGAATTTTTAAAACGTCCTTTTGTGTTAAAGGAGACGAAATGCATGTCGTTATGAAGGAGTTTAAAATAGCTAATTACGTTGGAGAAAAACCCGGCTGCGAAGTATCCGGAAAACTTCTCGGCGTGCGTTTTACTGACACTATTAAAACTTAAGTAGGTATTAACTAGTGAAACAGCTGATACGAGAGCTGTTTCACTAGTTTGATAGTTCTTAATTTTTAGGGTTCCGTACCCAAAGAGGATAATGGAAATGGAACCCTATTGCTAAGGCTCCGCTGTCCGTCCGTCCGTCTGTCACAGGGCCGTATCTTTGAACCGTACTAGCTAGACACTTGATTTTCACAGAGTGTGTACTACGATGGCTGCTATAACTAATAATAAAATAAAGTAAACAATTAAAGGAAGGTTTTTAATTCGATCTTAATACTGTACGGAACACTTTGTGTGTGAAAATTCATAGAAAACCAAAAAGCGTAGCTGCACTACGATGATCATTAGTTCTGTTATTCTTTCTTACTCTATTTTCTCCCTCTGCTTGACGTGATTAATCCCAGTTTGCTAGGGGTCCAACTTCTGGTTCAATTTTCTCCACGTCCGGTTTTCCATCAATCATATAACACTCGATAATTGTATTTTACAGTTTCAGAGTTATGCCGAGTTCTTCTGTGGCAGAACCGTCTTAATTGTTTGTAAACGTTTAAATATTTTTGAATCGGATTTCTGAAGTGAGATTTTATATAACTTAATTTATGAGCTTAAGGTCTGTTTAGAGGCTCTTCTCTAGAGCCTTACAGACTATAAGATGAAAACATAACATGATTAGGAATGGTTTATTTATAATTTTCTCATTAAGAGGGCGTATCCTAAAAGTTGGCAACATCGCAAATAGCTGTCAAATATTTACCTGTTTTGATTAATTTGGCAATAATACTGTAGTAAGTATAGTAAATGAAATGCAATAATTAATTTACTTTAATATGTAAAAAAAGTATTTGGAAACTTTCCAAATGCCTTTTTTACACCTAAAACGGTTACACTATCAAATTCAGTGTTATAATTGTAATTCATTATTAATATTCTAGTTCGCTAGCTAGCCACATTTCATATTTTCATACATTAATATTGCCAAATTTATCAAAACAGCGAAATATTTGACATCTATTTGCGATGTTGCCAACTTTCAGAATAAACGCCCTTAGTTACCAAAACAAAAGAAAACTACAGAGAGACAACTACCCTTGCTGGCTAGCTCAATAATAATAATCTCACGCTCAATATAAAGATACATATTTACTAGAAGATACCTAATACCATTCTTACGAATATCACTCAGCGATCCTTCAGATTGTTTTCTTCCACAGCATTTAATTCTGGGTACATAACCAGTATACGTTGAACCCCACACTTCTTTCCCACCACCAATTAATCTAAGGACAGGTGAGGTCACGATAGACGGACACAATGTATTAGAACCAAGACGTTGCGCCCTGGTTAATGGTCTACTTCTAAATTGTTCGTTTGTTCAACATCCACTCAAGTTCTGCAATTACTTTTTATTTTTCTTAGTTATCTTCTGCCGTAAACATGAATATAAAAGTGACTCATAAAATAATGTAACGAGATATTCTCATATATTTACGTTACTGTGAAAAATGATAATACGATGTCGGGGTTGCATTGAGATTCGTTCGTGCAAACTTATTAAATTACAACCTCGCGTTACCAATTAGTCTGTGAAGCCGTAGACAATAATAAACACGGGAAAAGCTTGCGAAGGAATACAAAGGCTTTCGTGTTATATAAAACTTTTTAAGTAAGATAAAAATTGTATCAGTTGTTACAAGTTGCCTGGAAGTCTAACAAGATGTCTAACGTACGATTTAACCGATATTGCCAAGTACCTAATTACGGTGTGTAAATCAAATTACAGTACTTGTATGTGAAATATTGATATTCGGCCTGAAAGCTGAAGTCAAACTTGTTGGGAAATAGCTAGACCACGAGCTAGACGTACAGTCTGTAAGGTAACAAGTCGGTGAAATAATGGTTGTTACGAATATTCGGTTGGGGACTTCTTGTTTTGTCAACTAATGTTATAACGTTTTTGGAACTAATTTAAGTGGTTCCTTTCAAGGTTTTATAATGATTTTAAAATTTACAGAATTAAGAAGAAACTTAACTTATTGGGTAAAACAATAGAAAGTTCAGTGAACATATTAAACTTTCAATAGTTACCTAATTTTCCGCGAATATTGAGGCATAATCAGCCTACATAATGTTCCCACCTCACAGACACCTCTCTGCGAGTGGGAGTGGGCCATAATCCACCATGTGGGCCCAGTATGGGTTAGTAGATGTCACATGTCTTCGAAGTTTTTGGTACGACTAAAATGAATGAACGAATTAAAAAAAAAAAAAAAAATGTAATAATTAAATAGCTGATGTTTATTAAAATTAATGAATTGTGATAATTAGAATCTTTATATTCGTGTAATTTAATCATATCATATGAAACATTTGAAGTGCCCTTACAGGGTGCATGTCATGTACTGTGTCATGTTAAACACTGGTAAGTAGGCATGCATTAAAAGCCTACTAACCAGTGTTTAACATGTTAGCAAATAAATAAATAAAAATACTTGGAAATGTTAGTTTCCTTGGGCGTGGGAAATGCACAAATGGCGAGTGGCGACGGTGTGGCGCGGGCGTCGTCGCCCGTTTCATATTTCATACAAAATGTATAAGAACGACGTGGCGCAGAACATACACAAGAGACGTGGCGCGGGCGAGGCGACGGTGTGGCGTCGGCGTTGCGCCGCTCATACACGGCACGGAACATACACATAACGCCCGCGCCACATCGTCACCTCGCCCGCGCCACGTCGTTCTTATACATTTCGTATGAAAAATGATACGGGCGGCGCAACGCCCGCGCCACACCGTCGCCGTCGCCACGCCTGCGCCACACCCGTGCCCCTCGCCACTTGTGTATGTCTCGCGCCTTACGATGTTTTCCTTCACCGTTTTGAGCCGTTCAGGGTTCGAACCTACGCCCTACCTACCTACAACTCTGTTACCACTGGGCCACCACCATGCTTTGACAAGCCATGCTATGTCCCAATGTCCTGATTTCCTAAATTATTACATACAAAACCACTTTTATTACTAAGTACTTTGTCAGCTATTTAATAAATTGTGTTAGTAAACCATTCCTTTCAATGTCAAAGTGCTTTGTATCTATTCACGTAGAGCGCACTTAGAAATACGTAAAGATAATACTTCCTGCATGAATGAGACTTAATGGGACAGCCGGCAGAAATCTCCACGTTTATTTGAATAGGAAATATTACTATGTTCTCTAGGAAAAATAAATGTGAGGATAGTGTATGATGAACTCGTCGTTGCTTTTAGTTTTGGTATATTTTTTATTGGTTAAGTACCTAATACCGAAAATGTACTCGTAATTACGAATGAATCTTTTCATCATATTTCAGCTGGCCATTCACGCTCTGGATTAGAGAAGTATGAAGCACGTTTTCGCATAAAATTTTCGACGGGTAACAAAAACAATATGATATTTTTTATGTCCTACTACTTTATTGGTTTTGTAGTTGCGTCCGAACAGTTTTTAGTTTGTTGGTTTTCATACGATTTTTTACGTTGTGCAAAGTGTTATTTGAACTATTTGCAAATGAACTTTCAGTTGCAGCATGTAGTTTGACTTTATGCCCAGTGATGGGCCTTGACCTTTTATACTTTAGACCTTGACCACATTGATAGTGTTGGTAGTTTGGCCACATTGGTAGTGACAAAATGTGTGTTTATAACAAAAAAACAACCAACTTCCAAAATAACACTAAAAACTGAAAAGTTTATATTTTTCACTTTTTAGTTCTGATACCTACCGCACACAAATTCGAATACCACTACCTGTTATGTAAATATCAGTGACAGGAAGTTATTATAACATCATCCACATAGATTAAGTGCGAAAAATATGTATTATTGAAGCTTACTCAAAAAATACCCTAGAAAAGTTACTAATATGGAACCACCGCGCAAGCTTCCTCTACCAAATTAAAGATAATTTTTAAAATCGGTCCACAAATTACGAAAATATCGATAAAAATACATTTAAAAAAAAAAACATTCAGACAAACATAGAACCTCCTCCTATTTGGATGTCGGTTAAAAAAAGAACATCTTCTTCGTCGTCATCAATCAGCCAGAACCTACTGCCATCAACAGGTTACAATTCCAAACTCGAGACTGCTACTGGAGTTTCTAATGTAAACCCGAACATGCTGCCTGGCCTGAGTACTTTGGGAAGGTACTCCTTTCTTCTCCTAAAATTGTTTGTCCGAAAATCATTATCCATAACACGTTTGTAATAGGAACGCCGTTCAAATGTCTTTTGTATATTATTGATTGTAATATTTATGACAAACGGATTTAGGACATATTATATTTAGGGATTTCAATTTTATGGCATGTGATATTAAGATCGGACTAATGATGATTAGAACAAAACAGGATAAGGCACTTTAAATTATGGATAAAAAAGTTAGGTGACACAATAGAGAACCCTCTGGGAACATATTTTAAAGAAAACACTCTTTTCTTGCTAATACTTTTAATCCACACAACTGTACTACAACTTCACAATCAAACGGCGACTGACTCTGCACTACATTTTACCATTTAAAATGACTTTTCCCAGAAATAACGATATATCAAAACCGTTAATTCTAAGTGTTGCCAAAATAAAATAATACATCCAGTTGCCATAGTGAAAATACATGTATACTTTGACAGTGTTGCCACAGTGGATATTATATGTAATTCGATATTAAAATAATAATTTAAAAAAAGACACAGAAATCAAGATAATAGGGAATGAACCTTACGTTCAGCAGTCGCACTTGCAACGAGGCAGCCAGTGTACGTATCATAACACCACGCCTGCAATCCTGAAGGGTTAGACAGAGGTGTAGGTACCTATAGTAGGCTGGGAACACCCACATTTCGCTAGTTGTGTTTAAGTATCAGCGGGCAAGCCTGTTGCTACTGAGAAATTCCAGATGTGTAACCAATAACACTTTGTTGAACCCGGGGATCGAACCCAGGACCTCATGCTCAGCAGTGGCGCTTGCGACTACTGGACTAATGAGGCAGTCGTCACTCAGTGTACTTAATCTATACTATAATATTATAAAGAGGAAAGATTTCATTGTTTGTATTGAATAGGCTCCGAAACTACTGGACCGATTTGAAAAATTATTTTACCATTAGAAAGCTTAGTTTTCTTTATATCCCGGGAAAAATAACAGGTCCCGCGGGAAAGACCACGGGAGCGAAGCCGCGGGTAAAGTGCTAGTAAAATATATTTTGAATCCCACATGCAACGACAGTTTCCTCAAAACGAGGGTAATGAAGGCACAATAAATACACTTCCTGGGGCAATTACCCGTCGTCTTAATACGCGCACGTTCTTTGTTATTTTGCTTCACAAAATTCTGTAATAACACTCTGCCCGTCATTAGTAGAGTGGAGCCTCTCGTTATATTTTACGACCGGCCTGGCGACTGGTTAGTAACCCTTTAAATGCAACGGTCTTAATATGGAATGATAATCTTTTATCTCATAACCGATTGTGTTATATTAATACCTACCCGTACCTATGTCGTAGTTTGGTATGAAAAATGAATCTTTGAGTCGTCTTCGTGAATTATTCAAAAATTAAATAACACGCGGCTAAGTTAACTGCTGTGGAACAAAATCTACACAGCTTTTTCAAAACTGATTTAATCTTCTTATAAATAATAAAAATGAATTGCTATTCGTTAGTCTCTTGAAAACTCGAGAACGGCTGTACCGATTTGGCTAATTTTGGCTTAGAAATGTAGGTAGGTAGTTACGTAAGTAGGGTAGGTAGGTAGGTGCGCCGTCGATAAGTACTTGGTGCTACCCGTGCGAAGCTGGGCTGGGTAAAGCTAGTTATAAATAACTTTATTAAAAGTTATAAATAAACTTTCAGAAACTGGAAGATTTGTTGAGTTGTTAGTTGAAGAATTTCCAGACGGTTTCATTGTTCTTTTTTAATATTCGAAGCTACGTACTCGCATATTTGAACTACCTACTTATCTTATTCTTTCATCTGAATTACATTAAAGAACCTGGGATGAAGTAGTTTTTTCTTGATGTACACGTAGCTCGATAAACTGTTTATTTTTTTGTAAAGTTCGTCATTGTGATTATTGTTTTTGCCAACCGTGGTGATAATGGCAATATTGCTTTAGAATCGTAAATGGCATCACTCCATGAGGACTTCCATATTGTAGAGTGGATGTTAATGTGGCATGACTATAAACAGCTGTTACGGACATTTCAAATTGCTAAATGAATATTAAAAACGGTGTGGTAAAATACAGGTGTAATGAAAAATGTATTAATTGACAAACCGAGTGGCTGCAATTTGGTCGCCGCATCGGTAAAATATTTGTTATGCCCTGCAGATATTTGGTCAGTCTATATTTTTTAATATTCACGCCATGCAAAGGGTACCTATTGCAGAGTTCGGGGCATACATTATGCACGGGATCCTTAAACGCATGCATTAACTGCGGTTTATTTAGCGAATACATTACTCATTCTGTTTCATAGATATTCTGTACTTGCAGTGCAAAGTGACCAGTGTAAGTAGACGATTACCACTCTAATAAATCTCGGTGTTTGTTCAGCAAGTCGTTTAGTAGCTACGGGTTACAAATGTCGGGTTTCAGCGTTCTGTTACAAGCACCCTGTAGTGATGAAGGCAATTTGCTATATTCTACTTTAATGAATTTCCATAATATAACATAACATAACGCCTTGTTTCCCCAAAGGGTTGGGCAGAGGTGTACCTGTAGTAGGTACACCCACATTTTGCTAGTTATGTTTAAAGTCCCATGTAATAGGGGGCGAGCCTATTGCCATCAAAAAGGCACAAATCCGGACTCCGGGCTACTACTGAGAAATTCCAGATAGAAAAACCCAATAACACTTTGCCCGACCCGGGAATCGAACCCAGACCTCATGCTCAGCAGTAGCGCTTGCAACCACTAGACCAACGAGGCAGTCCATAATATTGTGTGAGGAATAAAGAAATGGCACCTACTAGTATGTCACGCACTATTGTTAGTCGTAAGAAGACCCTAGCCTGCTTTGTGATTATCTATGATTTGCATTCACTTACGATAAGAAACTTTTAACACCATCTGCTCGATAATGTCCAATTATATGTCCTGCAAAGCTTACCTAAAGTAACTAAGTACATCTTTATAGCCCTGGGGGTCTAGCAATAATATTTTTCTGAATTTAATTATAACCTGCTGGTCAATCAATCTGCCTAGCCTTTTCCCAACTATATTGGGGTCGGCTTCCAGTCTAACCGGATGCAGCTGAATACCCGTATATTACATGGAGCGACTGCCTATCTGACCTCCACAACCCAGTAACTGGGTAATACGATACCCCTTGGTAAGACTGGTTGTCAGATTTTCGGGCTTCTGACGACCCGTAACGACTGTTAAAGATCCACGAATGACAGCCGGGACCAACGGCTTAACGTGCTTTCCGAGGCACGGAGGAGTCTCGTTACGTAAAGATGGTCACCCATCCACAGACCAACCCCGGCAAGCATACTTCACCTGGATGGATCGACCCGTGCGGCAGTTATTACTTAGCCACGAGCTCCTCTAATTATAACCTGCTGGTAAATAATATAATTTTGAAAGCATTTGGAACCCTAATTGTAATGTATGATTTAAAAAAAAAAAAATAGTATTGCTTTTTATTACCTCGCAGAAGGTCTGAAAAGTAGAGTAAAGACAGGAAAGTAGAGGGCACAAAGGTGTCTTCGTTTTAGGTGAGGTTGAACCCTCTCTTTCCCTGGCAATCTATAACTCTCATCATTAATGAGTGCCTATCGTCGTCAATAATTTGATTACAAGTCAAATTGAGTTCAAATGAAATTTTTACTCGAAGAAAGGGGTAGGCCGTGAGCGGAGAATGTAGCTACAACAATTACCTACTAGTTTACTCAGGCAGCAAAAAATCAATACGTTCCTCTATCTAAACAGACTTGGTATGTGGGTATATAAAACAAAAACATTAAGAATAAAATGAATGTAAAATTTAAAAATAATAAAAAGTGGAACAGCTTCAAATAGCCCCAAGAAATAAAACATTTAACACCGAACTTGTCGAGATTTAAGTTAAGACGCTAAAACGTTCTCTGTTTTAGCAGTTAGCTTATAAATTTCATATTCCGCTATAAAACTCGGTAATAGCTTTCGAAAACTGTGGGTAGTCGAAACAAAAATCTGAGAAAGCTTTTAGTATACGTGTTTGAGACCCGAGTGATGTAAATTTCGGCACTTGGAGGATAGAAACAAGTGACTTGCAAAGTTTCCAAAATAAATCTAAAAGGTATGATAAAGCTCCCATTTAATATTTTACATAAAGACTTTAGTTGGAAAACAAAACTTGTACACTAGTTTGTTGTTTTTAAGATTTATTGTTTTCAAGAGCTGCCAGGAGACGTTACAAACTATTCTATATTTTTCTACAGCTCCGTGGTCTAATGGATTATCAATTTTTTGTTCAGTTCGCTTTCATCACTATAGAATTTCCCATAATTTCTTGTAAATGTCATTATTAGGTGACTAAATGACTGTATCTCTGCATAGTTTAATTTGATGCTTGAGACCGTGCATCAAGCGAAAATTGACTGTTTTTTTTAATCTACCCACTAAATAATTATTGTACGAATGTCTAGTTTTTGTAATAACAACAACACCCAACACACATAACATCACGCCTTGTTTCCCCGAAGGGTGAGGCAGAGGTGTACCTGTAGTAGGTCACCAGTTATGTTTAAGTCCCATGTAATAGGGGGCGAGTTTATTTCCATCAACCGGGCACAAATCCAGACTCCGGGCTGCTACTGTGAAATTCCAGATAGAAAAATCCAATAACACTTTGCCCGACCCGGGAACCCAACAATATTGACATAAGTAAAGTTTTTAATATTCTCATGTATGGGAATTATGGTATTCTTATGAGAATATAGTTATCTCAAACCTGTAGTAAAGATGCTAGTACAGTAAAACTAGCATCTGTTTGCAGGATTAGGATAAAAGGGAATTTCAGCAAAAACAACGTTTTTCCTTATCCATTAATTTATAACTTCCTAGCAGATAAGAAAGCTTTCAACGAAATCTACATAATAATATCCTAAATTCAATTGACCCTCACAGCGGAATGACAAGTGGTCGACATCTTTTAAATATTCCTCTTCATACAGACGAGGATGGAAATCTCATTATAGGAAATTACATTTTCCTCACTGTCAAATAGCCACCACGTGCCGTCCCAATCTTAATACGTAACACTAAAGAGGTCACGCGAAGCCCTTTCAGTAAAAAAAGGCCTTCGTATACACTGAACATATATTTTACATTATTCTCTCTCGCCACTGAGACAACGGCTCCTCAATACGCGGACACTTTTCCCCGGAGGGGACTCTTGAAGTTTATTGACATTTACTTTCCGAGGGTAAACACGGCGACAGGGCTGTCTGTCTCGACTTGACTCGCCGCATAATGCGTCTCTTCCACACCACCTACTTATAGACACGGGGTATTATTTATCACCAATTCATTCTTCCAATATTCCTTAGGCACATAAACGATAGGGTAACGCGACCCACATTGCGTTTTTGCATACTCGACGCATGGAAAAGGTTGTATTTTATAGTGCTCCAGTTTCGTTTAGCATGTTTATATACTCTGCCGTGTACTGTGTATCCTTATCTACTATTTTTACTGCTGTATTATGTTACAGATTTTTAGTGCGTTTTTGGGATCAGTTCTCGAAACAAAACCTTTTCCCGGATTTCCCAATTTTCTTTTATGGAGCAGAACGGAGGTAACCATAGGTGATACAATTGCTTTGCTAGATAAAATGGTATGAGTTCAAGGAGCAAAGAATAAATGAGAAATAAATATGTATTTTGTTATCATAACATACATGCCATGGCAAAACTTTTCCATTTTTCCGCAGATTGTGTCTTAAGAAACTAATTAAAAATTTCGCTTCACTTAAAACTTACCGCAGCGAACGCTATCCTGATTCGAAACTTCCTTGAATTGATAAAAAAAACTTTTTGTTGATCCTCCGTGTTATTCGAACGACGGCGAAGATTTCCTCGTCGGATTTCTCCGCAGAATGGAGGACTAAAACAATGTGTTGGGATCAAACTAGCTCGAGACGGGGGCTAATGCAATATGTATCAGCTTTCAAGTGCAAACCAACACTAGCCAAAGGCCAAAGCATCCTTCGCGAAGTAACAACTTTCATTTATCCGAAGGAGCTATTGAATTCACCCGACACGCAGGTAAAGTTCCAGGAAAATAGTCGCGTTTTATTTTGCTTGACCGCACAAATTCCAAACACTTAGTTTGGGCAGTACGCCTTTTGAGTTTTTGATGATAATACTACTGAGGATTCGAATATGAATATACAAGTACCTATCATATTTAGATGTCGAAAAGAAAAATAGACGTAAGTACACATTTCGTATACATAAATCTAAACGCCGCCGTCGTCAGTGCGTCTACTGAGTAAGGCGCAGATCTATTACGTTTGAGTTATCCGTAATGTAACAAGACGCTGACTTAGCGGTATGCATTGCTATTCGACTATTCGGCCTCGTAACGTACCTATTTGGATGTATTTGGCTCCTGAGCATCGCTTGGCTCGAGCACAAGTGGGACAATAACAAACGGAGCCGCCATAAAGTGGCAATGTCAATTCCAACTTGTGCGCTTTTTCAGTAGTCTAGACACATTAACTAGCCATTGTGTAACATTTTTACATTAATGTCCTGGTATCCATTGCAGTTTGTACTGAAAAGAGATAAGTATGAAAGTATCCTACTTAATCTACTTGTTTGAACGTTCAACTTCGCTGTAGTTCACTTTATTCCATGAAATAAACTAGATTGTTCATTGTTACATAATACCTACTACAATACTCATGAAGTCGGGTAAAAATAGGAACATTATCACCACCACCAATATCACGTTTACCTTTGCCAACTGCGAAAACTTTTCTCTCCAGCGTATTCCGAACGTAACTGAGGGTAAAACTTTTTGTGAGTACAAAACATGATTTGACAGATTGAAATCTATAACACCGTCGGGGCGTTCGACGGCTGATGTAGCTAACCGTGCGGGGGATGATTGAGATCAAATCGAATGATTGAAACTCACTTTTCCTCATTTTGCTATTCTTTCGTCTGTTTTGATTTCAGTTTGAATGCTGTCACGGTGTCACCTACGATACAATATTTCCAACGCAGGAAAATTGAATTTGTGTGTCAAAAACGGGAAACGGTAACATAATTCCATCTCTTTGTGTTTGCGTACAAAACATTTAACCGACAGTAAAATCCATTGTTTATACGCGACAAAATATTTTTGATTCCACCAATATTTCCACGGAACTAACTAGGACAGAATGGGGTTCACTAAGCGTCCATTTAAACATAAATTAGGCCACCGGAACTAAAATATCGGTTTATGTTGCGTAGGCCGGTGCGGGTTGGCATCGAATTGTGATAGAGGCTGGTTTCGTTGCCAAATTGCCTTGTCCGCTTATCATCTGGCTTACGTGTATAGCGTACCAGTGCCACCGTGTGCAGAGTTACATTTTAAAAATTTGAATATAGATGAGATTTTGAGACGAACGCCTTAATTCTCAAATGTGTTCTCTAGGCCTGTTTGGATCTGAGCTTACATTTGTGTTAGACGCTTAGAGGAGATTTGATGACACTGTTGCGTTGTGATGTAATGTGGGTAACTAGGTCAAATGTCATTATCGTGTCAATTTTGAAACAGTTGTACGTGCAGCAGGGATAAAAAACGTTGGAGCCTGCAAAGTTACGCTACGGTTCTAAATCTAATTAAGCCCTAACTTTTCTATTCACTCAAAAAACCCCAAAGCTCAAACTTTGAAAATCAAAACTTCAATCAATTACGGAAACAATCAGCAATAGCGAATTTTGATCCTCCAATTTTGATATCAAGGTTTTCTATTGCAGGGGGATTAAAGCAAAATCCCGGATGCGCCGCCGCACCGCTGACGCGTGGCCTAGCCATGCATTTATAAAGTCACTGCATATTTTTTACAAAATTGTGGAAATTTCCAGGCCACGGAGCTTAAGGGAGCCAATGACTTGGAAAGCATTGGTCTCCTCGCTCGATTTGCACTGCAAATTGATTTTTATATGGGGTTTGTTTGTCATGTTCCGCTATTCATCAACTAGCTACTGTTGCCGTAATTTATCTTTGGGGATAGGAATGGTTTGTTACGTGCAGATAAAAATAATTAATAAATAGTTGCTGCAAATATTTTATTTGTTATAACATCCCTCATGTAATCCCCGGAGGGTTAAGCAGAGGTGAATCATAGAACACCTACCTACATTTCGTCAGTTATGTTTTAGTTAAAATTTTATCTCCTCATTATATATTTTTTCCTAAAGTACTGAAATACTTCCCTCTGTACTTTCAGAAATAAGTACTAGTGTCATAACAAGCACCAACTAAAAATAACGTAAACCCTTGTAGTACGACGATAAATACGTCGTTTGCAAAAAACTTGGACCAAATACTCGCTTACCTCCATATTATTATGTTAACAAAGATTTCGCCTTTAAGTCTGGATTGCTGCGCTCCTTTTGAAGGGCCATAGCGGGTCGAGCTTCCGCCGGTGGCACATAATCGCAGCCGCTTTTTGCGCTTTACTCAGCTGTTATACAAAGAAAAACGTGAGCCGCGCTCTTTGGTATCAAACGTAGGCGTTTCTCTATAGCGCTATAATACTCCATATCTACTGCGAGTTACATGCTCAGGTGTTTTTCCGTAGTATGCATATTTTACGTTCTTTTCAGTACATTTTAATTTAGCAGAATACGGATGTTAGATGAATGGAACATTTTTGGGGCTGCAGTGGGCTTATTATACTCACGATTTAAAAAATAATAATATGGAAGCTTATGGAATTTAATACCAGCAGCGATACATTTTGTAATCAGCTTATGCGTAGGCAAATTACTTTGTCTATGGTTTCTGAAGACAGCATTGTATACTTCTTATAAAGGCAAGCCAACATAGGTAGTTTATATTATAGGTATGCTAGGCGAGCCTATATTTTAACGAAATGAAATGAAATTGTTTATTCTGTAAATAGGATATTGGAATCACTTTTACACGTCATCTTAAAAATAAAAATAAATTAGCTAGATGAGTTCGGCGTTTCCTATCTGACTACTCTGAGAAGAAAAGCCGAAACAAACTCAGAGTCACAGTCTCTTTTCAAAGTCCAGACATAATCTTGGAGGAACGGAGTTTTGCTTTTAATAACTAGCCAAGACTTTGTCATTGCAGCATTTTTGACCAATCAGACTTGTTCCATGTTTAGTGGTGTGTAACCCACACATGCACACAACCAGCGAACTCAAGTATTTAAGACGTCGCCCGTCTGCGAGTTCAGAGACAGTTCAAATTCAGCAATCAAATACGACACACATGTCATACACAGTCAGTCATTAGCTGCTGTTCGCGTCATGTTTTTATAAGCCGTGTTCAGTTATACTCGTAGTAACTTCATTTTTAAATTCATTGTTTTAAACTGAATGATCAATTTCATTTCATCTAATAAAGAACCTCTAACACACCCTAACACAAGTTCTATACATGGTTGCATATGTAAAGTTGGTAGAAATCGTTGTTAGACAGTTTACGTAACTGCTTAGCTGATTGTACCTACCTACTTTTACAAGATTGATTTGTTTTTATTATAAGCAGATGTATTTATGTACGTGCGTACAGCTTATCGACATATTGTTGTATCAACGCCGTCGGCCGTCGACTTGACAGATGATCGATTTACGATGTTCAGCCCTCCCTGTAGCCCCTATATTTGGTGAGGAAATTAACAGTTTGCCAAACTACAGGTGGTGTTGGTTAAGTCATGGTTCCGTTGCGGTTAGGGTTGCGAGGATGCCTGTCTAGGATGTACAAAATATCAGATTTTTCAGAAAAATGCCTGATTTTTGTAAAAAAAACTAACAAAAAATACGCAATAGTTTTAAAGACCACTAAACTAATTTAGAATAATTAAACGTTTATCTCTACACGAAACGTTTTAAGTTTTGTCAGGCGATTCTTTCCATTACTACACCGTGCATTTATTATTGAAAACATTCGCTCCACATTTGCGTTGCGTGCGAATAAATAAAATACAAACTTAAAGATTTTAATAAATTCTGTGATGTCACCATTCACGTCCCTACTTTTCTCTCCTCTAAAATGCCTGTGTCAGCTTAACGCCGGGCGCAAGCCTTGACTTTCAAATGCGGCAAATACCTGTCAAATGGTAACCCTAGTTGTGGTGTACCTACAGAATCAAGATAACTGAATATCAACATAGAAAAGGGAGGACTCACCGACCAGACGGGTGTTGTGTCTGGCGGGCAACTGCCCAACTGTTGATGTTGGATAGTCTTATATAAATGTCGTTCGCGCGGTAAACTCTAATTGCGCGATGCAGGATTTGTGTGACGTCATGTCTTTGATGCGTAGTTCGTATGTGGCGGTGTAACCGCTATAAGTTCGCATTATTTACTGATTATATATGTTTTCCATTCTTGGAAATATACAGGGTCAGTATATGATTCTGAAATTTTCCGTCGGTTATTAAAAAAAAACACTGTTCCATACATTTTGACCGCATAGGTATTGCACTTTTGTAGGAAACAGCATTTTTTTTTATAACCCACGAAAAATTTCAACGCATGTGAGCCCAGAATCATAAACTGAATCCATGGTAACAAGTTGTGCGTCGATGTTCATGCCGGTCTGTATATTAGTAGGTGATTATTAAAATCACCTTGATGGCAAAAAAGAGCCATCCTCCTGTCAGCTAGTACCGACAACCTACGATCAGTAATCCGCCTCTGGAATGGTAGAGATACTTTGCTATGCTTTGTACAATTTATAATAGGTACTTACTTTGTTTCGTTCACAGCCCATACTTACTTACTTGTCCCGAAATAGGTTGTATTTTCAATTACCCTTACTGTGATTGTTATCGAAACATTAAAGCCCCTTAAATCCCCTTTGAGATAAATTTAACTCGGTAGACCCAAGATTTATACCCACTATATCTTCCAGCTATAATAAAACAGTCCCTCAACCATCGGATGTGGACGCCATGAAAAAGGCTTTTTTTTCCTTGAACCTTATTCGTATAATTGACGGCAGGAGTGTCTCAGGAACATAACATATCGACGGGATATTTCTCGACGAGACAGCGACGGCGCGTCATTTCCGGCGATCCCCAGAGGGACGGGAAACGCAATAAATCATCGGTCATTGTCGCGTGGGGCCAATTGAACGTTGATTTTTCTTTTGCGACAAACTGCACGAGTCGTGCTTGATTTAATTTTGTTGGTGCCATATTTTTTTGTGATGCGATGAGAGTAAAAGCGTCAAATAGAGGTAGTCTTTTTACGACATCGACGGGGTTCATTAGATTTTGTTTAGATATGAAAGTCTGTAATACGTTATCTCATCTAAAATATTGTACCATTTTATTAAAACAAATTTACGATTTTTTATACTCGTTTATGTAGGTACTTACGCTTTGTTGATGCACTTCGATTCATTTAATAACTCTGGGGTATCGTAAAAGAAACAATCGTTTAGATTATTGTAAAAAATTGTGATATATTTCTTTGTTAGACTATGAATATTTAACTGTACAAAATACATGGTGTTTCTAATTTACAATTAATATTAATTAACAAAATAATATAATTATATTATATTATACGCATATAAAACATTACTCGATGGCCGGCGACGAGCGATCATTTGTTAGCGCTTTCCTTAACTTCACCGTCGCAAATTGTTGGGGCCTGCGGGAGAAATGGAAAATGTACTACGTAATTTTAAAATATTTTCTATCTATTAGGTACCTAAATTGATTTTAAGTGAAGTTCGGAAAATAAAACTGAATTTTGTTTGCTTTATTTAATGTGTCGTTTGCAATTTCAAATCATTTGTAATATCCTATTGTAGATTATATATCGACAATTCTAAATACGTGACACAAAAATAAAAAAAATGCAGAGAGGAACTAGTAAAAAGCAGCAAACAAAAAGGTATCTCGTGCCTACAAAAGTAAAAGTAAACGAAAGAATATCAGTAAGTAATTAAAAACAAACCTCCTTCATATTATTTGTAGACGGCTGTTTCGCGTCCCCATAAATCATACCAGGGTCCAAAAGTATGGCCGTCTTCTGGCAATAACTCGTTTCCTTCCGATGGTCTCTTCAGTAACTTGGTCCGAGGAAGCAACTGCGGTCGCTGTTGTTTCAAGGCTTCGTTGAACTTTTGGTCGTCTGATTCGCTGTAAGGGCCCTCACTCCGACGGTCGACAAAACGCCTCGCTTCAAGCCTCGCCTCCTCTTGACGAATCTTTGACTTTTCGGCTTTCTTCGAATCCGTTTCGTAGTCATATCGAGACGATCTTCGCTCTTGGTCACTGAAGTACGATATGTTCGACTCGTAGTACCTTTCGTCTTTGCGTCCATTATGTGGTAAAGAGCTGTCGTCATAACTTCTGTTCGTTCTGTTCTTCTTTGGATCCCTACCCCTTGTATCAGTGAATTCTTTCCTTGTTTGGCGTCTGTCTAGTGAGTAATCTATTCTTGGTTCACGATTGGTTTCATATGGTCTGCCATCTTTCTTCTGGTTTCTTGTTTCGGCTTGAGGATATTCTTTTTTATGAACTTTTCCATTTTCAAAAGTGTTTGGTGGTTGATGATTCTTCTCTTCATTACTTGATCGCTTTTTATATTTCAAGGTTCCTTCATCGTGTCCATTATAAATGTCTTCATTACGAACTTCGTTATTGTTTCGTTCGATGGGGATTCCATAACGGTCAGTGTGTTGCTCGTTGTCTTTGTACTTGAGTGTTTCAGATGATGCGGAAAATGTTTTAATTTCTTTCGAGCTATCTTTGAAAGTTTTAAATTCCATAGTTTTCGGCGGACTTCGCTCATGAGTAGAGTTTTTAGTTTTTTCTGAAGATAATGTGGCACGAACGTGTGGCTTGATCGGAGTTACCTCTATTTCTTCAAATTCTGGCATGTATGCGTTTTCTTTGCGTTTCTTGACATCTTCTTCGATCATTTGCGTCTGCCGACGTCTATCCATTTCTTGCTGCTTCCGTGATTTCATATGATCATCTACAATTATACAGTCATATGGATCAGTGCTCGAAGCAACAGAATTAACGTCAGAACTGCTGTCATTGTCATACTTTTGCAGTATTTCTCTTCGCTTAACAGTTTTCATAACAAAGCCTTCTCCGTTCTCATCGTTATAAAAACTGTTTTCAAAGTTCGTTTTGATTGTACTCGTGTTTGTTAAGTCCGAGTGCCTTGACTCATTTCTTGGTATAAATTCTTCATGTTTTTCTTCAATGATCGATTTCTCAGACATACTTTTCTTATTCATAGTTTGAGTTTGTTGGTAGCCATCCATTGTCTTGCGACCTTTTTCTATTCTTTCTTCACTTTGGATTGATCCCAGGCTCTTGGCTTGGCGTACACCGTTAATAGCCTTCACGTCTTTTCTGTCAATAGTTTCTCTTGGACGCGGTGGCTGTCCGTTTTCAGTGGGAATAGTTTTTTCTGGACTAGCTTGTTTTGGAATATCTGGTGCAGGACGCAATTCCTTCTTCATCTTTTCGAAAAGCTTCTTCTTATACTCTGGAACGGTGTCAACAATATCACGATGTTGCCAGAGCGACATTCCTTCCATGATCTCTTCAGCAGTAGTGCGTCCAAATTTCCAGAATGATTTAGTCCTCTTCACTTTTTGGGAGTCCATATCCAACATGTTGCGCAACATCAATTGTTGATCGTCGGTCATATATCCATTGGCGGTATTATTGGGTTTTGGACCACGTTTTAAACTTTGAGTTTTAAGCAAGTACGCTCTATTATCGATGTGATGTTGAGCAGATTTACTACAAAAAATAAATAAAAGGAAAAGTGAATGGTACTACCTTAACTACATAAAAGCAACGAAAAAATTCAAGCATACAGGAGTTTAAATGAATATATGCAAAAATAACATAAAAACTTTTGTGCTCTATGAATACCTGATGGGCACACGGAGTCGTTGAGCTTCTTCATCACTGTAGTCTACGTCGGGCTGTGGTGGTGGCTCATTAGAGAAGCCTGAATCATTGGAGCTATGCAGTGACACATTTCCTACAGCACCTACTGCACTAACTACGGTTTTAGCTGGTCCTGCTTTATTCTGAGCCACCTGCAGAATCAAGAGAGAGAAATCAATTTTTGAAAATCTTCCAGATTTGGTGTCGTTTGATTTATTGGGAAGTCTGCCAATAGATACCTGAGAGCGCAAAGGTAATGTCTGTGGCCCGAAACTCCTTGTTTCTATGACTGCGTGAGTAGTGAAGCTGGCCGATGATGTGGAGTTCTTGATAGCACTGCTAGCACCTGCGGCCGGGGTGGACGCGTGGAATGTAGCGCTTGCTGAGGTGCTTAGAGCACTAGGTGATGGCGCTGGTAAAGTTGGTGGAAGTCCTGGAGAGCCGCTTCCAAGACGACCCTATGGAACAATACAATATGTCTTACTATTGATGGGTGTAGATAGAAAACATAACTTAGCTTTTTGTACTTTCCATATATGGCCAGAAAGTGTGTCCAAAGTTAATGCACTGTTATCTTTACTTGAAGCAAGTTTACCTTGGTAACATGATGAGCAGTGACAGTATCTCCAAACATGCGAGCAGGTGGGTGTGAGTGCGTGTGCACTGAGCCTGAAGGCGTCGTCTGTGCGTGTGCCATTGGCGCCGGTGGTGGCGCCTCCGAGGGTGTCTGTACGACGCTCCACCGAGCAGGCGAACTTCTAAGGAAATTATCAAAAATTTGCATTTGGGGAAATAGTGAAAATCATTATTATGGATATAAAGTAAATTTGTCAAGAATTACTTTATTTTTTAATTATTTTTAGTCATAGATGTAGGTATTGTTTTTTTTGTGTTATTTTTAACCCCCGACCGAAAAAGAGGGGTGTAATAAGTTTAGCGTGTATATCTATTTATCTGTATATTTGTGTGCTGCGCCATCGTATCTCTCAAATGGCTGAACCGATTGTTTTTGTTCTTTTTGTTTGAAAGGTGACTTGATCAAGATTGTTCATAGATTCAAGAAAATCGGTTCAGCCGTATGAAAAATATCAGCTCTTTTTTAGTAGATGAATGGATGTGAGCATCTTCCACAGGTCTGATGGATTTGAAATTTGGTATTCTGTTACTTCAATGATATTAGAAGAATATCCAGCAACCTTGAACTGATGCTGCAGCATCACCTGGAATTTGTAGGATACTCAACTCCCTTACCAACTTACAGCACAGGTATCGTGTTCGGGCTCATTGGAATGGTCACAATGAATAGGTTATAGATAGATGGTGAACAAGGTCTGGTGATGGAGTAGGAAAGAGAAATGAGGATATGTTTGTGCCGGGGGTTTTTTAAATTTTTAATTTATGCTTGTTGACCATTTGATCATGTCATTGTCACGTAAAAACGCAAGAATGTTTTTCAGATGTGAAATTCCAGCTTTGATGTTGACATTCCTATGTGTGTTTAACCACATAGAAGTCGGGCTCGTGCGGTCGCTCACCTCGAAAACATACGTGAAGTAGAATATGACCTTAAGAAAAATACAAAACAAAAAACTCACCCAGTTTCATCAAGAGGAATCGGTTCAGTATAAGCAAGTGGGAACCAGCCAGCATGATGAGACCGCAAATTCTCGCCATATTGCCATCCTTTAGTCCTTTCTCCTAGGAGGGCCAGTACATCTCCTTGTTGGAAGCTTAGCTGATTGTCTCCAGCAGCTGCGTATGCGTATAAAGCTCGGGCCAATGGCGGGTCTCGTGTGGTACAGGTCGGTGGGGCAAGAGATGAGGGACGGGTTGCTGTGCGGGTGTCAGTCACTATAAAGAAAAAGGAAATTCTTATAGTTAACTCTCGCGTAGATAAAGTAGTGGAAATTATGTGCTATGGATGTTGATAGATGGCAAGAAAAGAAACAAAATAAGTTTTTAATTTAGAAATGAACGTTGCGTATCAGATAGTACCAGCAAGAACTTATCTTAACACATGGTGACATTAAATCCACTAAATACAAACTCATTCAGGTCGTAATCTTCATATTCCTTACCTTGATCTTCATTATTTGAGCTGGCTTGAAGATTAAAATCAGATTTGGCTCTCGACAATCCTTGAGCTGGTGACCCTAGGTCTCCAATAGACCTCACGTCAAGACATGAAGCGTCCACTGATCTGGTTTTACGTAAAGCAGATCCGACGGAAGCTCGATCATCATCATCACCGATGCGGGGAGTAGCGTATACGTCTTCATCGGCCCAGAATGACACTTGCTGAAAACAAAGGTCAAGTTATGTATTTACTTTATGACAGAAACTTTCAAGTATATACAGATTCTGATCTGTAATTAAGATGAAGCTTAGCCTTGAGTCAGTCTAGAATTGAGTACAGGGTTTTAAAAGCCATAAAGCTTTAACAGGATCAGATAAACAACCATAAAATGTCTTATTTGTAAACTGTGCAGTAGAAGACACAATTCTTATTGGACCATTATGTAATTCAACCATTTACTTTTCCGATTTTATTCGTCGCTTTGAGGGAATACGACCGTTTAATCGAGCTCTAAAGCAAGTAAGAGCCCCTAAAATAATTTTACGTTAGTGGAGACAGATTTTTATGACGTCACAAGGTAGGACTCGGAAAACGAGACATGACATTTTGTTGGAGTCGTGAAAATATTTTTCTGCTTGCTTTTATATACGACTTGAGTTGGGAAGTACCCACGGATGCTAAAATGCCAAATTTCTCTCCGGATACAGGGCTACTAATTGACGCGTTTGAGGGTGAAGCGGCATGTTTCATTATAACATTAAAAATGTTAATTCATTTTGTAATTTTTTGTAGTAGATACGTTTACTGCTGCGTTACTTGGTGGAAGTAACTCTCATACGATTAATTATTTTTTTTATTGTTGTTTATAATAGTTAGTTTAATACCTTTTATAAATAAAATAAATATAACTATTTTCCACAGCTCTGAAATGCCACTTCTCTTTTTCATAAAGTGAAGCTAATTTTAAACTAAAGTCATATTGTAGACGTTATTAAACGTCAAGTTGATTCAAAAGAATAATTACCTACTTTGAATAAATAAATTGCTGCTTTTTACTGTTTCACTCTTGAGGGTTAGCAAATAAATTAATGTTTTAAACCGCTCTATTTTGAACTAGCAAAATTGTGAGCTTAAATATTATTGGAACTTTTTTCAGGTACTAACCCTCATTCTGCTAACGAACATGGCTTCAACATTGGGAGGTAGGAATTCGCGGGTCCTGGATACTTCGAGCCACTCCTCTAGTCCTGTGTTGTAGGCAGCTGCTCCTGCGGTGTGGTAGGCCAGCCAATGTTTTGCCAGGGAGCATTGCCGTTCTAGCACAAAACCGTACCGACGACGCTCCTGTGTCATAGCCTGGGAGAGAAAAAAAAGAGTATGTAAGCTAATTGTATATGCAGAAGTGAGGAAGGATACCTAGGTACGTAATTTGGCATCTCATGCAGCTGAATATAACTATACTCCATTTGAAATAAGATTAGACGTTTAAATAAATCTTTTTTACAGTTCGTTCAACCTATTTTGACTTTTATTGCGCTGGTGGCATGACAAATGGCAGCTGCAGTAAAAGTTGGTACTGTAACCACTTTTTTGCTTTTAATGCCATCCTTATGCCTATGGTATAGAAGTAAAAATCGGTTGAACGGACTGTAAAAAAGGTTTATTTAAATGTCTAATCTTATTTTAAATGGAGGATAGTAAACTTGAAACTAGCTACAATAAACGCTTGTGTCCCAAATCAAGTTTGACAAACGAATTGATTTTCTAATTGAAACAGTGTTTAAGATTGCGGTTCGCTTTAGCCTTACGGATTTCACAACTGGTTTTTGAAAGCTCATTCAATTTAATCAACTATCAAATCTTATGTCAATGATATGATTAGCTGTTGTCATTTTGGTCAACCAATCAAAACAACTAACTTAAGATGTGACAGCAGCTACTCTGATAAGGGCCTAGCTAGACAAGTGGCAATCGGTTTCAAAGCGTTTTGTATTTCTACAGCGACTTTTAACAGGATTGTCATAAACTTTTCGTTAGCTTAATGAATCCAATACATTTTTTACTTTTCCATCATCGTTATCACTGATAGAATGTCACTTTGTGTAAGACCTCAGAGAGCCAAGACAACTGTCAATCGCTTTCAAAGCGTTTCGTATTTCTACAAAGACTTTCAACAGGATTGAGATGAGCTTTTCGGTAGCTTATGTCAATCCAATACATTTTTGACTTTTCCATCATCGTTATCGCTGATAGAATGTCACTTTGTGTAGGTACTCAGAGGGCAATCGCTTTCAAAGCGTTTCGTATTTCTACATCAAGTTTTACCGGGATTGACATAAACTTTTCATCAGCTTATGTCAATCCAACACATTTTAGACTTTTCCATCACCGTTTTCGCTAATCGAATGTCACTTTTTCTAGGACCTCAGAGGGCCTAGAAAAGTAACAATCGCTTTCAAAACGTTTCGTATTTCTACAAAGACTTCCAATAGGACTGATATAAGCTTTCCGGTAGCATATATATATATCAATCCAATACATATTTTACTCTTCCGTCTTCCTTCCTTCGTTATCGTTGTCGCTAATAGTATGTCACTTGGTCTAGTCCCTCAGGCATTTGTGTACCTGAACACGCTTTTAGAAATCGGTAGAAAAGGTAATTAATTCATAAACATTGAATGAACTGCAGTATGGCGCGTTGAAAATATCGATATTGCTAATTAAGTTGTCTGTAGCAATGTTCGTTATAATATTTTTAATTAGTTCATTATTTTCTGAATAAGTCCTTAGCATGCAATTACAGACCTGTCTGCAATGAACTGAATGTAGTTCTGCGAAGATCAATAAAAGTAGAGTATTGTTCGTTTTCCTTTGTACGGGTGTTGTGGTGGGATACTATTCGACGTTCGTTGTTACTGTACTTACGTTCTTCAGGCTTTGTTCGCAGAACGCATCCAATTTGGTTTTCTCTTCTTCTAGTATCTGCATGTTCTGGAAAAATAGTACAATGCCATTACAAGTTTGGTGAACTGTTTGCGGATTGGTTGCAATTGAAATAGATTTTATTTTTTATTGGGTGCGAGTGATAATACTGTCTGTACACTGAATGTTCTGGGGTTGGTTTAAAGTTAAAAATTGAGTCGAATTAGGTAACACTGGATATTATACTGTGGCTGGCGTGGCGTTTACATCTACTAACATCCTAGTTTCTAAAATTTGGCGGTATTTTTAATTTTTGTTTACTACTATTATTTATCGAAATGAGTTCGTTATTCATCAACGTGCCTAACATACAATACGACGTATCCATTGTCATATTATTATACTGCATCGTATTCCATGTTTATACAAGAATTTATATATGCGAACAAGTATTATGCCTATTACGTGAAAATATGTCATAGACTCACAGTAGAGTGATTGTGGAAATGTTATATGTACTGATATTCCTCTAGTTTCAATACTGTGCTTTGAATAATACATGCAATTCTAGTTTCCTATTACCATTGAATGAGAGTATGGATGGAATTTAAATCTATTACTTTCAATATAAATTAGATGGTCTAACATACTTTACATAGTGTACATATAAATAGCGACCCATGGATGAATAAATATTGAAACACGAATTGCAGGAAAATTTGTGTACGTTTAAAACAAATGCACATGGCATAGCATTATATTTGCACATAATATGCAATGGTAGAATTAAAAGGGGCCATAATAGTTTTAAGATCATACGTTGTAAAACTACATTCTGGCAAATAAGTTAATTTAAATTGAAATTTAAAATTGAAGCAGTATTATTAACGTTACACCGACTTTCGTTTACATCTTCAGTAAAAAAAGAGCAATGTATTTTTTACCTTCATCTCCTTGTCCATCGCGGTTCCAACTTTAGTGACATTCGGCTTCTTCTTTCGTTGTTTTTTTATAGTCGCAGCTGCCTTACTGTAGCTCTCTGAACGCAGCTTGTGTTGTTGTAAAAATCTCTTTTGTTCCGACTGAAACGATACACCAATAATTTGAATTTCGAATAGTTCAATTGTTTCGTGAACATTGTTCCCGTACGCCATATTTTTCAGTTTTATGAATTCCTGTTACGGAATTTTGTGATGAAAACAACAATACAATACCGTACTTCAGTGTTCGAATTTTTGAGAGTCATTTGAAATTTTGTTGTCTACTCTCTGGTATGAAGTTAATAAAAATAGTTCCCGGAAACTAGATTTGAATCCCATTGAAGTGATGAAGAAGGGAAACTTAATAACTTCTCCTTTAATATTATTTTCGGAGAAAAATTGCCACAGTACATTCAGATGAAACCTATTTATGTACCTATTAGCAAAATGTTGTAAATAGGCACAGCTCGTGTCGAACAAACAAACTACGCCATTTGTAAAAATATACAAACTGTTGGTACCTACTGCCGAAACTTTTTTAATAGAACGTCTTATCTCACGGGTGCTTTACTAAGCTTATTTGAACTCCGGACCCTATTCCCTTTATCCGGCAAACAGTCCCTTGAAACTTGGAACTATTCACATAAAAGATTATGAAAGAAAAAACCTTATTGACTGACCTGTACTACTTTTGTATCTTTCTCCAGATTCGTTTCCAAGGGTACCAGTAGATCTACGTAGAATGCCTTTAGCTGAAACAAACAAATAACTTGCAGATTATTGGATGGGGACATTTAGATAGTTTCTACTATAAGGACAAAGGCAAAGATATATATATATATACAAACAGTATATTTGTCTTCCTGTTAGTTTTCCTTATAAATAGAACTTACGATATTCATTTGTTGATCTTGTATTTCTCGGTATACCTCGACGACTTTCATTAGAGCAGTTCCTGAAAATTATTGTTATTGTTAAGATTGTTAATTATGTTCGTACTTACGGGAAATGTTTATATTTGGGAAGTAGGTAGGTATCTACTTAGGAATTTATTGTATTTTTAGGGAAATCAGCTGTTCTTAGAAGAGATGTAACAAACTCTTATTCAGACACTTAAAATGCCCCAAGGGGCGTTAAGTAACATAGGTTCAAGCAATATCGCCTGCCACCAAAACTAAATTGTTTGCAACTTCAAATTTTCTGCCACTTTTACTGAAACATGGGGTGCAAGTCCCTTTGCGTTACATTAGTACCTACCAGCCAAATCATCCAATATTACATACATAATATATTACATACCTATATCGGCGCATCCTCCCCATGTGCCCTGTTGTGCCTGCCTGCCCAACTTCCCCACTGCATCCACATACAACCGCGATGCCGCTGCCGCACCTGTGCAAAAAAAAAACATATAGTTAGATAAAGCCACATGTATACACTGATGTACCTACTCCGCCGTCGCCCCATTTGAATCGAACATGGTATAATGAAAACGTGCCGATCGACGATGCATCGGGTGAAGGAAAAATGAAGAATACATCAGGTGTATTGTTCTGTGCAAGCCTTTAAGGCCTATTCAGATATAAGCGATATCACCACGTCATCGCTGACGCTCGCGGTAGCGCGACAGTGATATCGCTTATATCTGAATAGGCCTTTATAATTGACTGAGGGAAAGGGGTGGAAAATGAACCAGGGTTTGAATGAGAGGCAGGTTCCTTTTTAATTTATAAATACTGCAGATATCAACCTAATATTAGTAACTTATTATGTTTGCGTGTTGCTATGGGGATTAGAGGATTTTTACACTAACAATTACAATAAATCGATTTAAATGTAACTAGTGTCACGAATTTAGATAAATAAACCCCGAAACCATTTTATAAACTAGTTTAATTTCGCCATTTTTACATAAATCGGACATTACGCCGGTAAGAATCAAATTTTATGTCCGTCATCCACCCGCTAAGCTACATTAATTAAATTAATTTAAACGAGAAACGATAAAATAAAATAAAACAAAACCAGAAAATCGTGATAAACTCGATTGCGGATGTCGATACTATAATATTCACTCAGACATAATAGATCGATACATAAAATATGATATAATGTAAGTACAGTTGTGCCACATTATCTAAGCAGTGAAAGTACTTATCTATTATTATTAAATTATAGGATTAAGCCAGTAAGTATGCAATAATAATTTGTTCTTTTTTCTTACGTAATGCGGATTCTGAATTCAAAAATGATTGAACTTTTTTCTTCTTTAAAACATTGTACAGATGGCCAGTCATTGATGAACGTGTAAGTAGGTTAATGACCTGTAGTTAAATAATTCTTAGCAGTAATTAAGATTCTTGTAATAAACTGTATGTAGGTATAAGTTATTTCGCAAATGGTAAAGGGGGGATCGTCGTAACAGCAATAATTACTTATTACTATGCGATGCTATCTAAAGTTGAATGTCTACAGAGTCTGTGGTCATCGTCTGAGAATAGGATTCCCTTATCTTTTCCCGTGTGCGTTGTTAGAAAAGGGATTATTTGTGGAAAGGCACCTGTACTCCGATAATAGGAATAGGTAACTTACCGAGATATCTTAGACATAGGTACGGCTTCTAAGTGCTTACTTACATAATCTATTGCGACCGACTAAAACCAAAAAAGTGTAACGAGAATTTAGAACAACTAACTCTTACAGGGTCAGGTGTTTATTTACCATAAAAGCACAAAATTCGTTAAGTTCATTAGAATAATTTAAACCGACAAGTAATTACTTGTATCTGGCACAAGTCGACAACAAGTACGGTTAAGTACCAAACCTTGTTGTCCTAAAACTGTTTGAGAAGTTCCAACGGCATTTTTCGTCCTTTCGAGTAAAAATATTCAGGCCAGATTAAAAGAGGCTGATGGCATTCAACGAATCTGTAAAGTGCCATAAAATGTTAAGTGCTTCGAGAAAATTTCCAATCGGGGGTTTTAGGCGAAATTAAATTTTAATATTCATTTTACTTAGATTGAAATTCATTTTACGAAAGTGAAGTTAAGTAATTAAGCCTAAATAAAATCTAAATAACGGTGATAAACTTGAATACAGAGTCCAATGCGTACATTACAATTATGCAGTTTTTACTGTTCCCTGATGCTGAATCCTTTGATTTATATACGGAAGTTAAGAGGTAGGGTACAACGGGGACAAAGTTCAGCTAATAAATAAACAGGTCACTCATTACGCTCATAAACCGAGATAAAACAAAATTAACCGCGAAACATCTAAATGAAACACAACATGGAGGCCTCTGGAACCATACATCGCGGGAATGCCCAAGTTTATTGCTGCTAGTTCTGGCTATAATACTCTAGATAAGCCAGCAGAGACAATTTGGCACAAACCACGCCCCAGTTCCGTAGCCAAGCAAGCGGGGAACACCGAGGTTTTGCATATAGATGCGCCCATTTGGCTTACACTACATAAATTAATTGTACGCGTTTCACTGAATACGCATCAACAGAGATTTACGGCAAACTGCAACGGTTTCACTTTCTTATTGATGTAGATAATTGTGCGGTGTCTAGCCGGGTCTAGAATATGCATATATATTATAATGCAAAGCTTCCAAACTTGTCTATCTTTCTGTTAATCTGCATCTGTAGCTAGACTAGCGAAAAGTATTACCAAAGCAGAGCATTTATATGCTCTGCTTTGGTAATACTTTTCGCTAGTCTTTTGGAAACTATCTACCCTGCCCTTATCCATCTAGCGGACACATCCATCAGTACAATCTTAAAACCAGATTTTTACAATAAGTTCTAATTAGCGAACAACTGCTGCATATGTGATAAAATCTCTAAATCACCGCTTACGAGTCATGGGAAGATCTCATATCTTATTCTTAGTACCTAGCACCACTAAGATGCCTACAATTACGTACTAGTGTAAATTATATAGCTTTGATTATAGACGCTGACTGAGCCTCGCAATGGTAACCTGTTTACGATGGTCACCATTTACTCGTATGTAATTCTAGAACCTTACTGCCTGACTACGCGATGAAATATCCAACAAGTAATATCGAAGATCTTCATATCTAAGCACCGTAAATACTATTTCTGGTTGCAGCGCTCGGCCGCTATAGAAATCTCATCAACCAATAGTATTGCAGCATCAGATGTTTGATTTCTCCCTTGTTTTTGTAAATGATTAAAATTTAAAACTTTCTTATCTTTGTTTCTTTTGTTCTGTTCCTAGTGGTCAGAAAAAGATCAGACATCTGTGATAATAGGGTGTTTTACTATATATGAGAAAAAATCTAAAAATATATTATTGAGATAGCTTAGGCAAAAAGCAGTCGGAAAACGTTAGTTTTAGTTCATAAAATAGCAAACTAAATTTTAAAATTCAATTCATAGGTTTCAGCTTTTTTAATCTGTTTCATAACACTATTCGATAGTAGTCGCCATGTTATTACGTCATACGGCTATGTAAACTAAGAAAATGTTAACTGTCAACTTACCTTTAATCTATAAATGCTTTTTATTATTTTCGTAACCAATGTATTTTTTATTGAAATAATACCATGGAGGACGGTTTTGTAAAAGAAGACAACACAAATTAATAACTTAAAAAATATCACTGCATTTGTTTACACAGCCAACTGACGTCATGACCACAGAGCAATATGGCGTCCACTGCATCTAGCGTTTTCGTCAAATTACGCGCGAAATTTGATAATGCAAATTTTAAATGTATTTCTATGGCACTTAACGATTGAATATAAATTTTGAAATTTTGTAAATTAGTGGTTCATTAACAACAATCTAATTGAGACAGTTTTCAAAAATGGGTGCAATCCCCTATTGAAGAGCCTACAAAACAAACGAACAACATAAAAACAAAAACGACAAAAATATTACTATAATATTAACTAATATTATTATTTTTGTTTCATTGGTCGACGCAAATAGGGGCGTTAAATAGAATATGTGGTCATCGAATTCACAGGATATTGATTTCAAACTGCTTAGATATAAAGTTCTACGATAGTACATATTAAAGTCACGCTCACGAATATGCAATTATGTTTTGCTCAGTATTTAATTCAATAAAAAGGTGATGTGATAAAAAGGTACTTACCGTGTAAAGCCTTTAGGTAGGCCTTTCCGGCCGTTATCATCTGTCGAGCACCTGGATTAAATTTGTCCAGTATGTTCTGAAACAACAAAAAATAAAAATTTCAAATGTTTGAAGAGAATATTGTACTGATGTTTGAATGGAGAAAGTTTTGTTTGAGTACTGCACAGCGTTTAGACTGTCTGGTTATAGTATTGTGATTGTATATGTCCCGTTCTACACATGCCTTTGGAGTAAATACTTAAAAGTGACATTTATGTACCTAATTAAATGGGTACAGCCCGATTCAAACTTAATGGCGGCTCGGAACATGAGGTGAGTCCTTGCGCAGTAACGAATTCATGGGTCAGCGGGGGTGAGGGGTGCGGTACTGCGCAGCGGGTAGCTAACTTCCGAGACGCCATTAAGTTTGAATCGAACTATAATTGTTGTTCAAAAGCCTTTGTTTAAAGACAGAAAATTGACTTTAATACTGCTGCATTAAATTCTAAACAATCTATGGTAAGTATAGAAGTCGTCTCGATTTGTTGATTTTCTTAAGCTCTTTAGAAACTAAATTGTACCTTGGAGCCATTAATTCATTCCTGCAATGGGGGAATGTACATTTTAAAACCTGTTATTTTAGAATAGTTAAGTGCTTCATCAGACAGATCTATCTGCGACAGACACCAGAGTCATGAGATGTCATTAACCTAATTAATTAAAACACAATAAGTAGTTGACGGTGACTGGCACTTTATTATCACATTACCTAATACTTACAACTTGGGTTGCCAACTTTTTTCATATCAAATATAGCATTTTCGAAGCAATTGCCTGTAAAAATATATTCGATAGTGAAAAAATAAAAAAATATAATATAGTAGGTATGCTTCAAAAACATTCTTTTATTCTTTAATTGCATATTTTTGCTACTATATAATTTTATAAACAGGTTTTTTTTTATTTTCTCATAACTATTTTTACTCTCTAAATAAAGGCTCGTGCAGACTAGCGCCATGCGACGGCGTGACTCGACTCGAACAATACAATTTCTAAGAAAACTTCACGGTATAACAATAACCAGTGTCGCGTCGCACTGTCGCATCTCGCTAGTCTGCACGGAGCTTTAAGGATAAAACATATCAGCTTCTTAGCTATCAGCTTTTATGAGATTAATACTGCACCCTAATTGCGTAATACACGATAAATCACAAACTGAATCATTTTAAAACAGATTGATAATCCATTGCTAAATAAGTTCGAAAAAAATCTGCTCAACAACGTAAATAACGCTATGAATGTTTTTGAAAGTAACTGTCAAAATGAAACAGATTAGTCAATAACGAAAATGTGTTATAGATAGTGCAATCCACGACGACGCACCCCACTCCGCTCCGCTCCATACTAAAGTACAGCTTACAGTATTATACAGTAAGCGCGGAGTGGGGCGCGTCGTCGTGGATCCCATTGCGGTCCTATTGCGATCGTCTCGCCATTTTGTACTGAAGTAAAAATATTGTAGGTTCGCCTACTACATTTTTTTTTTAGAAATATAGTATTTAGACCTCTATTAAAGCAGGATACTATATTATATAGTAGAGTTGGCAACCCTAAATACAACCGCAGAATAGTAATTAATCAATCAATCAATTCGTTTTTATGGAATCGAAAGTGTGCAGCATTTTTTTAAGAAACGTCTGATAGTTACGAAAGAGCGCCATTTATGATGGTTAATACAGATAAGGTCCATTCATATGCATTGGAAAATGAAGTCTTAGACCGTAAATAGACTTTGGTGCTGGAATGTGGCCTTCAAGGATGCTGCAGCGGTTTGCGGCCTCGATGGCGAGGTGTGGCGACGACGGCATTCCTTTACAAATACTGCTTTACACCACTTAACCGAATGCGTTGAACGCGTATAAAAATCGCTAGTACTTTTGCATGTTGGGCACGAATGAGAGTGCTGCTATCTTTAACATACAAACGGCCAGTGAGCCACTTAATATAAAAAAATAAAACTCAAGTGGCTTGCGAATTCAAACATGTTTTTTTTTTTGTAACAATTATCTTCTAAATATAGAGTTTGTAAAAAAACAGACGTGTTCTTTTTTTGAATACTTTTTAAATTATATTGTTCATTTACCTTCTGATTTATTTTTGATACGCCAGATTCTGTTGAGCTCCAAAATGCTGAACAACGCGAACACAAGGGATCTCATATATTCGAATCAACTCTAGCTTTGTACAACAGCGATGTTGGAATTTAACACACACGAATAGCGACAGATAGTTTTTTATTTTCTCCTTTTCTGAGCAAAATTGCTTATAAGCCCAAAAAGGAGCTCTACTAAATCCCTCCGAATATATTGTGCTCGTTGTTTAATTTAGCAACAAAACGTCTCTTCGACGTATCCTATCTAAATCGATACGATATACGAGGCGAGAAACAGGCCTTAGCTTTTATGTCCTACGGATCCTCTGAGATAACAGAATCGAGTAATATAGGAGAAAACAAAACACTGGCAACGTGCGATTCTCGAATGCTCGAGTTGTATAACACACTGAACTGGAATGTTTCAGGTAATCTTCGTACGGTTTTGGAGTTATACCAAATTAGTTTGACGGCGTTTCTACGGTATTGTGCTTTTGAAATAAGGATAATTTCACTGCGGTTCATAAAGTGTCAGCATTTAGAAACCTGTTGGAGAAATCGTGTGAAATAACTGCTTGCTGGTGTTGTTGAGTACGTGCTAAAGAATTTAAAATATTGATGATTTTGTCTAGTTTTCTCTGATATTGGTGCTAATATCTTTCTACACATCTATGAGAGTTTTAATATTTACAGACGACATTTTAACCTGTTGTAACATTGCTAAGTGCTAACATCTTTGTTACTTTAGTTAAAACCTTTTCCTCACTCAGCAAACTAGAACGGAGATATCTTCCCCACATTACATATTAATTTAAGCGTAAGCGTTCCTTTACACACGTTGAGATACGCCTAGTGAAGCGACCCCAACGTTAAAGATTCTCCATCGTAAGCATGTTAGGGTATACGTAAGTGCGTGGAACAGAAAATGGCCGAGTATTCCGGACCAGCCTAATCCCCAGGTTATTGCCACATTACAAAAAGCCAATGCATTTTCCCTTCTCCTCCAATATCAGTAGGTTGTGGGCTACGTGCTAATGTGTTTTACGATGCGATGACTCAAATTTTTTATGCTGTGTATTTCCTCGATGGGTGTTAATGCTTAATTCATTTTGTTGTATTTTGAGAGGTGCGTCTAAATTGTAGCGTTTATTATGAAAGCTAGGCAAATTAAGAGAAAATCTTTTATGGTTTTGTTTGTATAATTATGTAATCAATGTTGCGACATACTCATGCGTGTGCGTGCCGCTTATGAATGGAATTTATTTGAATACGATTTTAGAAATGCCATTGTTTTAGTTAATTAAAATGCATTATAATATTGTTGTAAGCGGTTTCTATTCAAGTCAGCGCACCTTAATGATTCTATTTGGAATGCCAATAAATTTATCCTCATAGTTAAATATAAAGTTGAATGTTAAAACCTATGAAACCAAGGTCGGATTATATGAAAATGCCTGAGTTAAAAAACTAGTTTAATTGAATCGCTTTAAAGCGAAGAATCAGCTTATAGTTATGAATGCAATTATTACTTAAACGCTGTCGACTGACTCATTCGATCGTGATCACTCAATCGTGCAGTGATGCAATAAGCTTTCGTACAAAACGCTGTTTAACAACACCTCAATTTATTATTAATAAGCCTTTATAGCATAACATAACATCACGCCGGTAATCCCCGAAGAGTTAGGCAGAGGTGTACCTATAGTACACCCTCATTTCGCCAGTTATGTTTAAGTCCCATGTAATAGGGGGCGAGCCTATTGCCATCAACCGGGCACAAATTCATACTCCAGGCTGCTACTGAAAATTCCAGATAGAGAAATCCAATAACACTTTGCCCGACCCGGGTATCGAACCCAGGACCTTATGCTCAGCAGTAGCGCTACCAATAGACCAGCGAGATACGCCTTTCTAATATTGTTTAAACTTCAATCGGAACTATAAAATGGTTGTTTGCAAGGAGCTGTTGAGGCTTATTCCGTTCAGAACCCACAATCCGATCCCACTTCGTGGGATTCGTTAGGAATGTGGATGTAATTAATATTTTGATCCGAACCGATCATCCCGGGGTCCATGAGGCGTCGCAAGACATCGGCAACACTTCGTGTGGTCTCACTTTTAGAATGTTGTAAAAGTTGTATTTCTTGTTATTTTACTTTTATTCCCATTCAATTTATGTACTCGTATGTCGATATTCTATACTCTTAATTTTCATTTTCATCAATTGTTTCACAGCGGGGATCATTTTGTATTGGGATCAGTGCGGAACAAAATATTAATTTTATCCATATTCCTAACGAATCCCACATAGTGGGATCGGATTTTCGGATCCGATCGGAATAAGCCGCTGTTGAGCTGTAATGTTTACCCGCGACCCGACGGATCCTCACATTCACACTTTCACCTCCACTTTTGACTTACTTTTGTTATTGAATGCTATTTCAACGGTAAAACCTTTCTCAGAACATTCCATATTGCTCCGTTTACTGTTTATAAGGGCAATCTTGGCACTTAGTTCCTACGTATTACCGGATAAATGTTACCTTTTATATCGTCATAACTTGTAATGGATCGCTCACGGTTTATGCTTCATGTGGTTAGCAATCAGTCATTAATACGATGCTCTGATACTTGAGGTTTTCATTGCAAAAATATGTGAGTACAATATAGGATATAGATTGCTGGGTCATCGCGTTCGAGCATCTTCAAAGTCCCTTTCTCTTCAATTCAGACCCGTATGGAAATCTACAGAATATTGATTTGCTTCTATTTATAAGTACCTACATCCTCAAAACGATGTTAAGCCGAGGGGCGTCTATCGTAGTACCTATAACACTTAACGTTTTAAATAAGTTATCTGTCCCCATCTTCACGGTCGTTCAATACACGACGATGACTGAAATATATGGCTTCTCGGATGGGGCGGGCGGGAAGCAATTTTTCACCGGATTCAGACGTACCTTTTTAAAATACCGAACAGGCTGCGTCGTAGGTAGGCACACTTATTGCTCGCGTCGAGAGCGTAAATCTTGAGGGAGATTCGTATACGGAAGACGGCCAAGGGTGAAAAATAGATTCGCACTTAGAAAAATTAAGCAACTGCGAAGGGGGAACGATGGAAATATTTCGGGATTATAATTTATAGTAGGGACACAGTGTATTTTGGCCGTGAAACATTAATTGAACTCAGAAAACGTGAGAAATATTTCCTCTTACACAATCAAACACAGATTTGGGTTAGATAAAATATGAGGTCCTTAAAATAAGTTGGAAGTCATTTATCATGCCCAAATCTCTTTGAGACATCACGTCCGTCACAAAAAGATGACGTATCCCTTGTCATGGGTAAAATGCGCATATGATATTGTATCGTGAGCTAGCTATTCTAATGTAATACTGTGACTTTATCCTATCCTCTTTATTTGTGGGGCACGTAGCACACGACATTTGCTACAAAATTGCTTGGGGTGGCCTTCGTGACGTTACCGGCTCTCGTACCCTTTTCGGGCCTAATGTCCCACGCACACGTCCGATATTTTTTTACTATCTACCGAGAGTATTGGCCATTGAAATTCATACGGAATTTTACGATAGATGAATCAGTCAAATATATAATGTGCGTTGTTTGGTTCTAGTTGTAAAGCTTGCTCACATATCCGACATATTTTAATTAATTGCCAACTTGCACAATAAATTCCACCAGCACCAGGCATTTCAATAATAACATCTCAATTTAATTAATTTCACGAACACTAATATAATTGCATTTAATGCGTCAAAGTGTGCATCAAAATAACCGAGTTAGATCCGGAAATGTGAAATCATTTTAACCATTAACTACGCAAACAATCCCCCGTAGATCTACATTAGTCATACATGCATAAATTAAATAGAATTTCATAATTCACATGAGCAACGTTGCGGAATACTTTATGAATTTAATTACTAACTTTGATGACGTGCCTCTCTCTGGTGTCTGATTTTTAATCGTTTTACGTGCGCACTGTAATTAAGCTTATTTAATTTAAGGGCAATGTTAAAATGATAATGTATCTGTAATGATTTATTTACTTTAGAATGCCTGTTTATTTCAAAAACTGGAAGTGTAGCATCGTGACTTTTCTCAGCACTATTTACAAACCTTGTACTCATCTGCTCAAATCAAATACCACATTCTTCTATCAGTTCTCCTCCAGTTTTAATCCTCCTACCATAATCAGCCTATAATTTTACCAGTGCTGGAACACAAGTCTCCATTCTGTGAGAGGGAGTGAGCCATAATCCACCACATGCGCCCAGTGAGGGTTGGTGGATATCACATGTCTTCGAATTTTAGATCTAGGACATGCTGGTTTCCTCATGATATTTCCTTCACCGTTTTGAGAGCAGTGTTGATGTAATTAAATACGCAAAGTAAAGTGCCTGCCTGGCTTCGAACTCACGACTCGTAATTCGCGGCCACCACTGCTCTACAATTCCCCCTACAAGCAAGTAATTACAATTCACTCCAAAGTCAACCTGACAATAAAGACGAGACGAACGACATAGGTACGAAGTTCTCAGTAATCTCAGGGTTTAAATCTTTTATAAAATGTATGGGTAGACAAACATGCAAGGTGTGCGGCAGCCGTCGGGATGTTTGCACAGAACACTTGTTGCCACTCTAGACACAGGGACATGACTATGTTGTTTACAACATGCCTGCAAGCGAAGTTTATCCTTAAAAATATAAAAAGATCAACAAACTTTTTTACAGAGCTTCTGCCCCTAAGCTGTCTGCAAAAGTTAACTTGTTAGATTCGCTACATGGAAAGCAAATTTTGGAAAGGCGAAGTTTTTATGGGAGTTAGCGTGCGTTGGTACAAGATTTTAGTTTTCGAAATGATTACAAATTTACCATGAGTGACATATCACTGGCCCTTAAGTTGATGACAATGGTTTCTTCAAAATTATCTGCAGTAGATAAACCCTTAGCAATATTCACCCTTAACAGTTTCAATAAAGTTTAATTAATTAATTGTCTTCTTGTCCTCCCTGCAGAGCTGGCTAACAATTTTCAGGAGTTTTAAATTGATTGCAATCGGACTGATAACTGTTAAATTCCAATCTAAGCTCCACCCTAGACGGTAGAGTTCTTAACGTAATCACGGCCGTGCAATTTGTTACGGATTCAACAATGCACCTCTTAAGTTCTTTGCTGGGGCAAAATAAAAGAGTTCCTTTAAGTTCGCTAAATGAAGTCGACTACAAAAGGCGGAGCCCGGCGTAATTCAAATGAACGCAAGCGGTCGCCGCTCCTCGCTTTGATTCCGTACTTTTGAAAAGTTTAATTTTTGCGAAGTTTCACCAGCAGGACTTTTCAAATACTTTTAGATCTCGTTCGAACTTCAACATCTGACTCAATGGTTTTACCTAAAGGGCTGCTACTGCTAATGTAAATGCTATTCATTAATCTTTCAATGTCTAATTCGTTAATGGCAAAGTTTTTTGGGCTGTGTGTAAAAAATGATCATTGTGAAAAAGTCCCTGATCAAATAAAAAATGGTGATTGATTATAATGACGGAAACTCTTTAATGATGTTGTGCATTGTACCTACATACATTATACAGACGAAGTACATATGATACAGCCGTACAGCAAGGTCGTCATCTTGGCAGTTAATATTTGTTATTTATGTATCGAGACCGTTCTTGTGTGTACTCATACGTTAGACTCCATTGTTTGTCGTCATTATTATGTAGATCTATTTGTTACCATTCACTGTCGTTTACTAAGACAATTAGAACAAATGCAAGGTCGGGCTCATGCCAAATTGGCTTTTTATCCGTTGTTTTGTTAATAAAACATTGGCTTGTCACGACATAAACTTGAATTACTTATAGACAGTATTAGGTTATCAAGTTGAAAAGTTTCGTAAGATTTATTTAGTTTTATCGTTCTACGCGTGACTTTGCAAAGTGTCAGCGGGATGAATTTTAATAAGTTTATTATAACTAAGTAACTAGAAACTGGTTACGGTGAAGTTGTACCTAAACCTCTTTACTTAAGTTTTATAGCAACTTTAGAAGATTTACTACTGACAGCGAAGGTTTATGTTCGTAACACATTTTATTCCTACGACGTTAAAAGTATTTTTCCGCAGTATTATTTTGTACCTATCTGAACACTGAAAACTGACCCTAAACAGTTGCAAATGGCAAGCTAAATGATGAACTTTTCGACTTCAAAAATTGAGAAGAAAAAAGTTCTTTAGGCTAAATATTTATTTTTATTTTAAAAAGAAGACGATTTATGAAGAGTGAAGAAAACTTCATTCTTCACCACCTCAACTTCAGGACTTTAGACTGGCTGGAGTCGTAGCCGTTTTCTTCTTTAAATGTCTATCTTATTTCAAATGGAGTATTCCATTTGAAATAAGATAGACATTTAAACATACTATTTTTAACAGTCCGTTCAACCGATTCTTACTTCTATACAGTAAGCATAAGGATGGCATTAAAAGCAAAAAAGTGGTTACAATACCAACTGTTCACTGCAGCCAATGATATTAGAAGTAAAAAGACGTAGATAGGTTACCTACCTAACATTCTATCTTCAAAAACGGCACTATGTCACACTATTATATGACACGTGGAAGTAGGAGGGCATGTCGTAATTATCGGGAGCGAAAAAGAGACAAAACGAAGAAAATGTGGCTAATTAGCCAACTTTTGACGTGCCACTTGCGGAACGTTTGTAACCTATCTACCTCTTTTTACATATAATATCATTGACTGCAGCTGCTATTTTTCATGGCACCAACGCAATAGAATTCATAATCGGTTGAACGGACTGTAAAAAAGGTTTAGTTAAATGTCTAATCTTATTTCAAATGAAGGCTAGTGTGTGAGATCCCTTATCACTACAAACTAATCCTATACCTAACCGCGTGTGAATTCGCAAACATTCCATCATGTCTATGATTTCTGAGAGGGTAAACAGGGTTGCAATTAGCACTACTTACTTGCCAGCCCGCAAAACCTATTTACACATACAAAAAGCTCTCTCTCTCTCGGTAGAACTATTAAAGTTATGAAGGATGAAAAGCGATTTTCTTCATTTATGTTGTAGGATTTTCCTATTTAGGTATACGATTACTTTCATGTTATATTTTTAGAAAATATACTTAAAAACAAACTTAGTGGGTCGTAACTAATTCAGTTGTAGTAAGACTAAGAAGGATTTATTATAAATATATGCCAAAATTTCTCGGGAAGTTCGACATGATTTTCAAACTCACGTTTACCTGCTTAAATCATCGTTTCGTTTGCGGATTCCTATTGCATCAATACATCTGTGATTCAACATTGCGAGACTGTCACCTCTAAAGAAGACGTAAACTACTGTCGTAATAGCCCTTCGATCGTAAATTACAACATCTTTTCGAGCTAAGAAATCGAATGGGAGTTTAATAACCATATTTCTGAGAGCTTTAATAAGTTAATAAGCCAATAAAATTGTTTATTATCACGCAGGCTTTAAATGTTTAACTAGTACTTAACTGGGTAAATTAAAATAAATTACTAAAAATTTACGTTAGTTTAGATTTTATATAACACTAGCACTTTACCCGCGGCTTCGCTCCCGTGGTATTTCCCGCGGGACCCGTTATTTTTCCCGGGATAAAAAGTAACCTATATTTCTCCCTGAAAACTAAGCCTTTCTAATGTTAAAAGAATTTTTCAAATCAGTCCAGTAGTTTCGGAGCCTATTCAATACGAACAAACAATCAAATCTTTCCTCTTTATAATATTAGTATAGATAGTATAGACAAATAACATTACGCCTGTAATCAACTAATGGTTAGGCAGAGGTGTACCATAGTACTTCCACATTTCGCTAGATATATTTAAGTCCAAAAATGTTATAGGGGCGAACCTATTGACATCAACCGGGAACAAATCTGAACTCCGGGCTGCTACTGAGAAATTCCTGATACCAACCTGGGAATTGAATCCAGGACCTCATGATCAGCAGTAGTGCTTGTGACCACTAGACCAACGAGACAGTCAGATGTTATACAAGTTCGATGCTATTGATGCAAGCTTGGACATGTTCTACATATTTATTCATGCATGTTTCTGTACTAGTTAATCGTAGATTTATCGTTAAATCTAAAGATACATCATCGGGTCGTCATTAGGAATAAATCCAGTGAACAAGTATTAGCTGCCGCATTCCTTTTGGCAGTGCGCAGTGCAACGGCTTGTTTATGCAATGTACGGTGTTGAAACCACGGAATAGGAAAATTGTACGTGCAAGATCTTTGAGTATTTATACGAACGATATCTTATTTCATCATATACGTCATAATAATATGGGATAATGTTGAGCAACTGTTGTTGAACATTTTATTATTTATACAAACAACACTGATGATTAAATAAATAAATTATAAATGAGTTTATTTCTATAAGTAGGTTTTTACAAACACTTACACGCCAATCATATTTTAAAAACAAGATGAGGTCGGAGTTTCCTATCTGACTATTCTGGGAAGAAAGGCCGAAATAAACTCAGAGTAACATAATATTATATTCAATATTAAGGGATATAAAAAATTAGGGACTATCTACACTGGTTAACACTTCCCGTGACCCAAGGGCTGGCTTTTACCTTGGCCAGAGGCTAAGCAATGCCATACAACGTGGCAATGCGGCCAGTCTCTTGGGCACACTACCAGTCGACAGCGATGCGGATGAATTTTTCGACGCTATATTTTAGTTTGTATACCTACTACTTAGTTAGTTGTATACACATAGTTTAGAGCAACATAATTATATGATTATATGAAGTCATATTGCAGCAACACAAAATTAATTACCTACCTATATTGTATTGCATTGTAATGTTGTTGTGTTGTATTATGTTGAGCAACTTTTGTTAACAATGAATACGAGGCTTTCTCACTTTACGAAGTACGAACTAAAAGTTTTGTTTATGTGAGTGTGTAACTCACACTTTTTCCCAACAAGGGTGGGCAGTGTTTTCAGTAACATTAGCAACATATGCGGATTATTTATTACTTGTACACAACGAATTTATAAACGTGGGTAGTTTGGCAATTTATGGAGAAGGTAACTTTAGACATGGTGTGTTCGTAAATTATAATTATTTCATTTTATTTTTAGAGTTATTTTGGTACCCGCTTTAAATTCGAGATCAACTTTTGGGTACCGACAGAATACTACGCATAAGCATAATCAGCCTAGGTAACAAAACGAATGTTTTCATTAGTAGTTTCGACAATAAGCTACACTAACACTCACATTATTTTGCTTGCATGAACTAAAACACACAGGAACGCTATGTGTAAATGTTGAAAACAAACAAGGACGCGACACCCTGAACGCTTAATGAAATATTTGTTCTGACACCAATGTCCAAGCATTTGACAAATAAAAACACACACAGTTAAGCTTAATGATAAATTCGTGACGCTTTATTAAAAACATGTAGGTACCTATATTTGATCCAATAATAATATTTATTTTTAGACATTGGGACCTGTCAGGTATTGTTTTGCTTATTACAAATAAGTTACAAGGACAATGCCAGTTCCTTCATATTAATGACACTGTAGCGGTTACACCGCCACATACTAACTACGCATCAAAGACATGACATCACACAAATCCTGCATCGCGCAATTAGAGTTTACCGCGCGAATGACATAGATAAGACTATCCGAAATCAACAGTATTGTAGTCGGCCCGCCAGACGCAACAGCAATCCACGATTTCTCGTTAATCTGTTTAAGTACTGGTTTGCCCACTAGCCTCTTGACCAAGACAAGTACAAGTCACGACCAGATGGAATGACTTCTTACCGCAATGACTTAAGTTCAGAATTTTAACTGCGACACTTAAGAGGCTCATAAATATGCCTTAGTTTCAAACGTGAATTTATCACCATAATCTTGTACATTCATTAGGACTCAGTACTTGTTGAAGCGTGTTAATTAGCCTTGCATTCTTCACAGCCTACATTCAGCAGGTACACAGCCCTAACTCCAGCATCTACACAGCCTACATTCAGCAGGTACTGCGGGTACGCAGCCTACGTAATAAGTTTACCAAACAACTCCGGATCAATTCATCGTTCGCGGTATATAATGAAACTGCCGCAGCGAATTTCAATGCGGTCGCCAATAATTTGTGGTTTTTGTAACGGAATGTTCGGTTTTTTTAAAACATTTATATGGATTTTAATACATGTCTGTTCTGAAATTACACGATGGGTGGCAGGCAGATGTCCCCATAACTCATGGTACCTACCTATAACCCGCTTGGTATTGAAACCACACGTGTCAGGGTTGTCGAAGAAACGGGAAGAGGAATTTTTTAACACGTAACTCCGAAATCGTGTTGGGTTTAAATTAACTTTAATGTCGGGTAAAACAACACTGTTTTGCCCGACATTAAAGTGCGTTCATGAGAGTCTGAATCGGTTGATTTTGTCGGTATTATTCGGACAAGCAGTTTCTAAGCAAAATTACCAGTTTAATTTATGATATTATAAGTAGTCCAATGATTCTGATCTTAATGTTTATTAAAAGGCTTTGCTCGAAGATTAGTGTTCGCTGCCTGATGTATTTAGTACCTACTCGGAAGGTTCCGGCTGATCTACAAAAATGTTTTAATTTTGTTTTTGAAAGTCAAAATGCCAAGAATGGTTTAATCACAAGCCATTTCAATTAAGTACGCGAAGACCATGACCAAATATATCCTGAGTACTACTATTAGTGGGTTCAATTCCCGGGTGAGGCAAAGTGTTATTGGGTTTTTCCATCTGGAATTTCTCAGTAGCAGCCCGGAATTTGGATTTGTGCCCGGTTGATGGCAATAGGCTCGCCCCCAATTACGAGGGGCTTAATAACTGGAGAAATGTGGGTGTACTATAGCTACACCTCTGCCTTCGGGAAATACATAGAATAGAAATATCATAATATATATATTATCTATTAAAAGCCAAAACAAGAACGCAACGATTGTGTAAATAAAATGCAGATGAAGGTCCGACCTTGAATTAGATCCACACTTCGCCATAACATCGCGTTTAATCGTAACGAATCGCTTCAGTTTACATGACGTCATCTTATTTAATTACCGGATCGTGTGAACGTTTGATCAGTCAATGCTCAATGTATCGGGATTCGATTACTGCCGTGTGTGTATTGATTGGGGCACGTACGCTCTTTGAATTAAAATGCTGTTGGTGTAACTGATGGCTTGTTGGTATGACCTGACGGGAATGCTCGGTGATGTAGTGGCTGATGATGAGCTGGAATTGTCATTTGTTTTGTTCTACTATCCACGTTATTACTACGTACAATTCAGAACACTTCTATACAGAGTATATCCTCGGTATGTTAGCGTATGGCCACAAAGGTCGTTTGCCATTTACCTGCCACGCCTTTAACCGCAGGACTGTATATTTGTAAGGATGTTTTATGATAAAAACTTTTCAATTTGTTTAATCTTTCTACAAGATATTGAACTTAAGATTTGTTCATGCAAAATAATAAGATCAATGATGATTGATGATTTGATTTGTAGTCAATTTATCAAAGAGTACAAAATAGAATTTGGATCGGAATTGATTCTAAGAAGGTCTTAAAATAAAATAGGTCATAATTCGTTTTTAGACAAGACAATCCAATCTTTGGAGTCATTGCCTTATCTAAAACAGACCTTTTATTCGGTCATAGACTTTGTAAATTTCGTACAATATTTAACATGCAGATAGTGTCTAGCGTCTAAACACCTTGGCTGTACTTTACACAGACTAATCTTGGCAGTCACGAATTCTACGTTTGCAGCCGCATTCCACGCATACAGAGGCAACATTACTCACACAAGCATACCTGCGAGCTATGTGTACCTACAAAAGACACATAGAAAACCAAACACACGCGAAATAGGTACCCAAAAAACATGAGACTAGAGAAAACTTCGGTGTCGAAATATTTTGGGTCTGTGAAATTAGCAGGACGGCACGACAATGAGACTGGCTGACTGCAGAAAAATATGGCGTAAGGCAGCTTGGCTAGCGCGGTTGAATGTGGACTGAATAGTTCTAATTTTAAAATTTAAATTTCTTAGCACTTTACGCAACGTTGCTTAGCGAATAGCATAACTTTAATGCATGTAATTTTATAATAAAAGTAGAATTAAGATTGCTAATTTGATTGCTGGTAAACTAGGTAATTGGACTTTATGGAACTAAATAGCTAGATATTTAGCTTCATAAAATGTAGTAATATGAAAAGGCGTAATATGAAAAAATAGATAATAACACGTAGAAGGTAAACAAAGACGACGAACATCTACTTTGAGATAAAGACTCAGTTCTCAATTCAGCATTAAATCGCAGAATAATAAAGAAAGTTTTCTTTTACAAAAACTTCAATATAATTCAAAGTGGGGTTTGGTCTGCATTTGAAACGGAATGAATTCCGACGCCCGTCTAGGAAGAGTTTCACCATAATGAAATTCTTCAAATATCGCCCTCACCCCATAAGGATTAAAATTCATGTAATTGCGCGTGCGGTTTTCTATGCGGGCCGCATACGATTCCAAGTATTTCGAAAAATATTAAGGGGGAAACTTACAGCATTATGTGAACGTGCTTTAACAACACAAACGGATTATGCGCTTTGTTTTTCATTTCATTTGTGAGCTCGGGTTAAGTAACGATTAAACCTTTTAAAGGTGCTATCCACGCTCTATAGCGTTTGTTTTCTTAGCTCCGTTTGTTTTTACAAGCTAAATAATTTTCAAGTGGCTGTTTGAAACTAATTTCGAATTGTTTGTGATACAAGTGTGCTCAACACAAAAGGATTCCTTGATGTGAAATGAAATGGGAGAAACATTGTGTTACAATTTGATTAAACTTTTTTGATTGACGATTGTGCTAATGTGTTTTCAACGAAAACAACTGAAAACGTAGACATGTTTGCTTTTAAAACGTCAAAAATCGACAAATTAGAATCAAAACGAAACGGATAAACATGATTACGCGAACATAACGCGATCATAATTAAAGAAATTAATAAAATGATAGCAGAATCAATTGATTTGTTTTTTTTTAAGGTTTATTAACAGAAAATGGTTAATACAAGTTAACAAAAAGATCTTATTCTAAATGTAAAATAACATAATCCGAGCAATGTCCAATAAGCTAAATCACCTCTCTTAATATATAATATGTATGATTGTTAGTGTGACAACTAATTTAATAAATACATATTATAAGATTGTGCGGTTATGTAGGGTTTGCAGACCCACATTTTTAAATTCAACTTACCCAAGGGTTTTAAATTATTAAATTGTTACATTATTAAGTAAGTATTGTACATTATTTTAAATTATTGTAAGACATAATAAAAGCAGAATCAAATGAAATGAAATCAATATAATAGACTTACAATTAAATGTCTTGTAAAGTTTATTGAAATTTCACACACATAGCCCGGTCGAGTAACTGTGCCCGGGCCATTAGGGCCCCGGGCACGTTCCGTTTACAACCTGTCGTGCAAATATTTATCCGCATCGGATTTACGTGTTAACCGTCCGGAATTGTAATCAGCTTTGATTGGGAACGCGCTGCCGATGCCTCCGAGACTAATGATATTCCTATTTACACCACCGCGTATGCAGATCTGTGTGCTAAGCTCCCATACATTACGTGTATTTAATGATCGATCATGTACTGAATGAAACTTTGAAATTTATTGCTTACTTTATCCTGTTATTCATATTCAAGTAGGTACTTGAGAGACTGAGCCATACTGTGCTCTGGTCAAAAAGAGAATGCTCATTTAATAATATTTATTATAGGAAAGTTCATACTAATTCCATGCTGCCATGTTAGTTGGTACTTACTAATTCCACGCTGCCATGTCATTATTTTAAAGTGTCAATAATCTTGTTCTAAACTTTGGGCGACGGAGCTCTGCTCGGGTGAAAATACGGAGAAAACGGATTCTCCCAGATACGAGACCTAGCTAGATCAATTTTTCGCCCCCGTAAACCCCTACATTGCAATTTTCATCGAAATTGTTACAGCTGTTTTCGAGAACGTGATTGAAAAAAAAAATAGATATATATACCTACACAAATATTTCTCGTTTAATAGGTATAGGATAAACAAAAACATAGAGCCTAGTACCCCAAACAAAAATCAAGAAAGAACTGAATTTAATTTTTGACGTGTTTCGAGGCTGCGCCATCCATACAGCCTATACCTACCTATAGATCAAAAGGCAATTGAGCCAATATAAAGGGAAGCGGAACTCGGGAAAAAAAAACCTAATAAAAAATATTCTTACAAGGAAAAGTTTTGCCACAGATTCATTTTGCTTTAATTGCAAGAAAACGAACGAGTACGGAATAAGCGGATAATTTAATTAGAAAGAAATTGAGACTACGTCGGTGTGCCCGATAAAAAAATAAGCCTGCAAACTTGATCGTTTAGTTTTTCCCCTGTAATATCACGTATTTCTCGGCTCAACGTATTTAACTTTTTCTTGGGTGGTAAAAAGTCGTACAGAATTCGGACGATGGCATTCGGGCATTTGTCACGCCGGTCGCGGGGCTACCGCGCCGCACCGAATGGAATAAATTTTGCGGTGTGTCAAAACAACGCGCGCTGTTCTTACGGTGGCAATACCTTTGTAAAATTCCAATTTTACGCCAATAGCTAGGCCACTGTCTGTTTCACTTAGAAAGTAAAACACAATGGGTAAAGTCTAATTGTTAAACATCGATACTTGTCGCACTCGTGAAGGGACTACACAAGCACTTTCGTTACGTTCTCATTTCAGTTCTAGCAAAGTTTCCGCATTTATTCGGAGAGATGGGAATAATAAATAGCTCAGTCGGACTGCCTGTTAAGTAAATGCTCCGCTCGCGTTCAGGTGACGTCATAATCCGTTACACAGAAATGATGTTGTTTTGTTACTCCGCGCGCAATTACGAAAATATTTCGTGTATTTAGAGGAACTAATTTCTGATGGCTCCGAGACGAGCATAAGCCGTGATGCTGCAGAATGTAGGCAATTACATAAACGACAATCAACGGCACAAAAGCGTCAGGAAGGGAAAGTCGGGTAATATAATTATATTATACAGATATAGCAAGTTGGTACTGTGCAGTGTGACGGCTGAGACGCCGCGGCCGAAACGCGCGGCTAACCGAATAATCACAAATCATTAAGAGCCGTTAAGATACACGCTTCCTACACATCGAGTGCGTATCTTGTGTACATAATCATGTTTTATCAGATCACGCATCTTGTTTGTCGACAACCGTAAGAGTTAAAAAGTCGAGCAGAAGTAGACGAACGCGACCCGACGGACGACGTCGGCGTCGCCGCGTCCACCAAAAATGAAGATATAATTTAAAGTGCTTCCAACACAAATATTAACAGTTACCATCTGATATTAATTCGATCTTCCCGACGTAATGTAATTATTTCCTTCCATTCCGACACTGATAAAACAATTACGGTTATTGGAGCGCTTGAAACGTCATTCTGTATTTCGCCATGTCTACGGCAGGCAATAAACATTAATGTAATTTGTGCAAATATGAAAACGGCTGAGTTTGTCCTTATTAGTTCAGCGAGGCAGTTGCACGGATCGTCTCACGCCAAGCTACCCTAATACGTACAGGCATAATTACATTGTATTTGAACGCCATCTGTTCCCAGACTATTTTGTTTACCGATATCATAAACCCTGAATATTCTCGCGATAAAATCGAGAGGGTTAACGAAAAATGTTTTGTTATCCTTCCGTCTTGTAACGCATTTAATCAACGTCTTAACTCCAGAAGGATTCGGAGTAGCGTGTAGATTAGTATGTCTAGTTGGCTTTCGAAATGACAATCACAGCACCGAAACGCTCCGGAACAAATCGCTTTAATTTAGAATTTATAATGTTGGCGCAATTTTTAACAAGATTAAAAAGGCCTGAGTCGAAAGTTAAGCGGATTGGGAAACATAATTTACGTCTGTTTACAAGCGGCTGGTCGGGTACCCACTGATAAAATGAAGAACAAATCTGTCATGTACGGGACAACTCCCCGTTGTGCTGATTCCGCACCTAATTTATAGCAGAATTAGCTCCAGCGATGTCAATTTTTCAATATTAAAAAAAAATGAATTTGTTTCCTGTTGTTCATTTCATGATGAACGGAATTCAAATTGTTTGGAAGTGTTGTTAAAAAGATCAAGGAAAGAAAACCAAAATATTCTTTTCAACCAAAATATTTACGAAAAAGTTAGAGATGCCCAAAAACGTTAATTAATTAAAAGGGTGCTACTGCTAATGGATACATTTTCATACATGCACTCAAAAATGCAGTTGAATTTTCCTCTTTACTTGCGGAATCCTATTATACCATTAAGGTATGTTTTCACCTCGGGGATAGAAAAAAAGCAACGTTTATTTTTATACAACAAAAGGGAAGCGGGAGCGCGCTAGATAGGCGCTTATAAAATAAATTTTCATTGTATCTTCACTGGGGTGTTGCTGGTAGGCGTGTTCTTATCCGTTCTTGTTTAATCTTTCAAAGAGTCGTATCTAATCCTGGAACATCTGGTTTTTTGTAACCTTTGACAACAATGACAAAAAACAGCGTTTAGATCTCACGCTCGCTTCTTTAAATTCCAAGTTACTCTAAGAATAGTAGGTATCTTTACGCAAAAATGTTTGAAGAAATCCGTCTGTCGTAATTTTTGCGTGCAAAATCAGCAACAATGCCAAAACTGTTATTCCATATAGCCAGCGTATTAAGTTGGTTCTGTGCCAATGCGAATTACATTCAGGTGTTACGTGCATTCCTTATGATATTGTCTAGAGACACGCCTGCAAGCCGACCTACTTTTCGCTCCGTATCGATATCATTTCTATAACGTTAGAGTTAATAAAAGTGTTCGTGTACAAAGCTCATTTTCGCCCCCGGTAAACAATTTCTTGCTAAATATCACCTCATTTTATTTTGAATTCTTTTTGTGTAGAGCCACCGAGCGCCTCCTAATAACTGTCATCCAGATTTAATATCACATCTTCATTTTGTACGGGTTCTACCGGGTGGCAATTTCCTTCCTAAAATTGTATTTGGAGGAATACGCGTAAACTTAATACATATGCGACCCGAAAGACAAATTTTATTTATATTTTCTCTCCGCACCATAGGTTCAGCGATCTGCTTCTGTGTTTTACGACTTGTTTCATATTGATGGCTTTATGTTCCCGTTTTAGGCTGGATCGCATAAAATGGAATCAGCATGAATATCAAGTTTTGAACAAAGGCTATCAAAAATATAAATCTTTGCTTTGCTACTTGATCAACTTACCCTTTCTCAGAGCTGCTAATGTCTTGTTTACAGAAATCCATGCATCAAAAAACAAAACTCTATCGAATTCTAACCCAAGAAACAAATTAAATCATAATTTGATCAATCATTAAACTCGTTATGTGAATGTCGGTCAAGGTCAACAATTGTTTTAGTAAGTTGCGCTCTAGTCGTCTACAGTCGAGCTGCAGCTCTTCATTGCTTTGTTCTGCGTGAGCGCAGCTCACGAAAACGATAGACACTTAAATGATATATGCAATATATCGTCAAAATTTTGTTTTATAGTTAAATCTATTTCATAAAGGTTTTCTTCATAATGTGGATGGACAAATATGAACAATATCTGTTCATTTAACATTTTTCTGACTGGGATTTCTACCAGATGCAACCGCTAGATCGTTTATCATGCACAGAAAATAAGTTGACATATTTTGCATTTCAGAAACGTAGAAATTATGGAAACGCTCGTCTTCGTTGGTAGACATAAAGGTAGAGGAAAGTAGAACTTCAGATCTGCATTGCATAAAGCGTTCGTTTTGCCGCGTCTACCCATTCACAACAAAAGCGACCTGTAGTGGCTCCGGTCCTCAGATTCTAAAGGCAATGTCATTAGTGACCGGACGACTCCATAAATAATGATTGCTTCAAGGATAATTCTAAAATATGAACAAAAATGCAACGCCATTAAAGTATAATTCAGTACATGATTTCCTCTGAACAGTAATCAAAATATCTTTAAACAAGTTTGATCTATTAAACAGTAATCAATGACATTTAAATTATAGGATCTGATATTATATACACGATTCATGAAGGGGAAGTCACGTTTTTGATATACGGAGATACCTACTACTAGTAGCATATAGGAAGTATCTTTATTAACTGTATTTTGTATTAATAATGAATCAGAGAGAAACGTAATAATTACTGTAGTAAATATGCAGTAACTATGAAACACTGGTCATAGATTAACATTATAGTTTAACTGCCTCTGTGGTCTATTGGTAAGACCATCTGCCTCAGCCCCAGAGGTCCCGGGTTCCATTCCAAGTGGAGACAACTTTTTCTGCCCCGTTTGGTTGGTGGTTAGGCTTGTTCTTAATCCGCCTGGCTAGCTACCGCCATCTTATCTAAGTCTGTCGCCATAACAACAACGTTAACAGCATTGTTGTATTTCAGCAGTTAGAGTTAAATCCAGATATAGCCAGTTCCTCTGTGGTTGAGGATTCCGGGTGAAGCTCGCTTCCACCTTCGACCGAATCATCACTTACCATCAGGTGAGATGCAGGCCAAGAGCTTCCCCGTTGTGAATAAATAATAAATGTATAAAAATAGGCAGAGACGAAAAGACCATTCATGGTAACTTAGAGATAAACTATAGGTACCTACCTACTAGTCAGTAAAATACTCATATCTACTGATGCTAATGCAATCAAGTTGAATCCTTTGATAATGTAAAAACATAAACACAGAATTACAGCTTTAAATACCCACATAACTTACATTCTGACACAAATTCTCCTCAAAATTCCTCACACGCCTTCGAAAAATTAATTTCGAGATGTGAAGTAATATAAAGTTCCCTTCACAAGATGTGTCATGAGATGTGAGTTAGTTAAGTATCCGGCCATCACCGGCTTCACATGATCGCCAGCCTAACAAATCGACCTCTTTCCGACAGAGGGCGCCCTCGTTACTCAATCTAACTTGCTAGTTTCTTAGCCAGTGTGAAGAAAACTTGGTAAACGTCACCCTATATCGAAAGGGTGAAACGACAAAGTTTGGCGTATCAGGCTATAAGTTTTGCGGGAAAGGAAAATTGCGAGCCTTTTTGCATGGATAGATTCGATATTTTTATCCTTGTGCTTATTGAATGGCTACTGAAGCCGTAAATGAATTACGTTTTTGTACTTTAAAAACGATTTATCAATTATCTTAATTTATTATGATTATTAAATATACAAGAAAACACAACCAAATTGAATTTCACGTATTATATAAAACAGTAGATTTCTACGCGGAAACGTGAAAACAAAAAAAAAAAAAACTAAAGATCAAACAAGTTTGACTTATGGAAACACATATATCTCAAGAAAGTTAAGAAGCAAACGTTTTGTGTATTAAGACGATAACATAAACATGAAGTTCATTCCAATTACTTAAACTATCTTTGTATGATAGTTTACGTACAAGAAAGTTTTATACAAAAACACACTGTGAAAGCAGAGCTAGCTAATTTGCGTAAAATTTAATACAAAAAACATCCGCTTTTCGTTCCGGAAAACTAGGACCAGTTACGTGGTTACAGCTGCGGACAGCTTCTACACCATAATACCATAATTATGTACATTAACGTTAATGCATTACCTTTCTGAGTGAAACACGCGTTGTACTTCATGTGGCAAGGTAATGGGACCGTCTGGCCTTGCCCCGTGGGACACTGCCAGGCCATTCTTATTCAAATAAGTGGGGGCAACGATTTACCCCCGGGGAACCGTGACAGTGCAGTGGTTTCCGCAACCCCGCTCTACAAATGTTTGAGCTGAATAATAGTCATAAGGCTGGATAGACTGGCTTTGTAATGATATGATAATAGTGGTAGTGAGATGGCTTTAAAATAGATTTTCTTGTTAGCGCTGATCCGATTTCAATCATAATACGACAAGGATTCAGTAGTCAACAAAATATAAGTTGGAATTGATAGTAATTTTAGATCTACAGCTCAATATCGGTTAGTTTTTTACTCAACCCGGATATCACAGCTTAAGTTCAAACTGACAAAAAAAGATAAAAGAAGAACAAGTTTTCTCATTTCACATTAGGTCCTAATAGAGGTTTTGCACATGCAAATAGTTTAACCTACTTTTCAAACCCGCTGTCACATTAACGTATCCTTGCTAATTTTAGGACAAACTTTACGATGCCTCTGTTATATCCATATGAGTATGAATTATACAATGTTGCTATTTTGGACACTACCAGGAAATAACACTGCCGTTAGTTGTGTAACTAAACATGCTTCCAACCAATTCACACTATTATCACATCACGAACAAGACTAAGGAAATAAACCTAATAATTAATATAAATTTTGGTTCATAAAAACAAATGAAGCTATAACGGCACCCATTGTGCTCCATATTATATTACCCTCGGAGGGAGAGGGTTTCATACAGAGATCCTTTCATTGACCGGGGAAATCGTGCAATACATGAGAACCTAGCTACGAACAAACAGACATAGAGTAACGACGAAAATTTACATCGGCTTGGTTTAATGTCGCGAGGCAATCTCATTCTGGGGAGGAAACGGGGCAACACTCGACCACTGAACCCTGATCTCGGAAAATATTATACAAAATAGCTGATGAGGCTCATGCAATGATGGTCGCCATGATCAGTTACGATGATACCCGCGATATGGCTACAGACTCAAATGCGTATCTCGAAAGCGGTTTCTGTGGTTATAACTGTGCAAGTAGTGGGTTTTTCTTGTAACTCTTTTCCATTTTCTGCGGACAGTAAATATTGTCTATTATGTTTTTACGACACTTTTTGTATGACCATAATCATAAACTGTGTTTGTTTTATTATTTTGCGGTGCCCAATAAAAAATGTAAGTAATATTGCATTGAAGAATAAAATACTTTTCCGTATTAGCTATATAATGTAATAAAACCAGCAAATTATTTCACTTTTCGAGCGCTTTGAAAATGAACATCATTTTAAATTAAATTTTCATTGACATTTTGTAATTTTCTTTTATTTTCATATTCAGCAAAGGTAAATCAGCGAACTTTTATTTTTACTGCCAACCCACGATAACTCAAATTCTCTTTTTTCTCTAAACAATATTTTTGATGTCAATCATAAAGAAAATTAAAGCAATAAACCAGTTTAATTTTGTGAGAACAGCTGAATAGCTGTAGATGTACAAAAATTAAACGCGTATTTCAGGTATTTTCTTTTCAAGAGACCATTTAACAAATAAATACCTAACAATTATATACACTTCCCAAGGTTTTAAATAACTTCAAGTTGAACACAATTTGCAAAGAGAATTAACTTCTAAAAGCATTTCCAAGAAAATCACACCTAAATCACCTATTTTCCTTAGTCATTATCCTAATTATATAAGAGGCCTTCCACTCTATGAAGCATAAATATCTTAAGTTACGTCTATTTTCGGTGGAGTTTTTATAACAAAATGCCACTCAGTGAAGTGATTCAAAGCCACGTAATTGTGCTGTTGGGGCAAAAAGTCCTAATTCTCCCCTCGCAATTCTATTTAGGTGACAACGAAGTAAAAACTGGGAAATTTATAACAGTCACGTAAGTATAATGTTGCCACAATTTTTTAATTAAAATGGCCGTGACTTTTGTCTATTTTTGGGTCTTTGTTAGTTTAGAGGCTTCATTCTCAATTTACGCAGCTTCTGTTCAATGTATTTTTTCTTTATATCTTATGTACACCTCAGACCAAATAAAAAACCAAGACAGAGCGCTGCGCATACACGCTCATACGCACACATTTACAACCTTTAACAATGACACTACAATCAAACTACACCACACAAAATGCACATGTTTACAAAACCGGCTTCACTTCACTGTTGACAGCGTTGTCTTGGTTTTTTATTTGGTCAGAGATTAACACCTGTAATTTGTGTACGAATATACATTAGCAGTAATTTCTTTTCTAAATATTTTTGTAAGAAAATGTTGAACGTATAATTTGCTGTTGATGTTCTTTAATAAATAAACTCATATCCATTTTTTGTTATTCTGTTTTTGACCTATTTTAGAGTACATTCTAGTGCTTAAACATTCTACTAAAGTTAACTAGTTAGTGCTGTATCACATTGTAGAGAACAAAGTTCTGCCAGCATCTGTTTGCATGACAAACCGGAACTAAGAAAACTACTGAAGCGATTTTAATACACCTTCCCACAGCAGCAGCTAAAATAGACTTGACAAAAGAGGAAGAAGCAAAGTAGGAAAACAAAAGAAAAGAAGGTTTTACATACGCTTTTGACATCAGTGAAAATGTATTTATTATTTACCCTTTACAAAGGTATGAAGAGTTATTGCAAGTAATAATACCATCATGACATCGTGGACTTCAATAGCTTAACTTGAATTCAAAGGCTTTTCTTCCGTACCAATAACACATTCAACACGTTCCGGAAGCAAAGGTTATGCTCACAAAATAACATTAAGCAAATTACCGTTATTTGCAAATACTTTATTTACCTTTGAATTCTATTCACATAAGTTATTTCGTAAAATTACTTCTTAAATATGTTCGTAAGGTGAGGTACTTATATAATTTACAAAAGCAATTTATAAAAACATCAATCAGTAGTTACTTATGAAGGTAAATGCAAAATATATGCATATTAATAGTTATATTCAATCATTATTGACCTTGTTATTGAGAAGTAATATTATATTGCTAGTTATAAAATGAGATGGCGATAAAATTACTTTATACGTTATATACCTACCTATTAAGAGCATCAAATATTTACCTGTTTCAGTAAATTTGGCAATATCACTACTGCAACTGTATGGAAATATGAAATATCGCTTGCCAGTGAACTAAAATATAGATAAAGAATTGCATTTTTTTATATCCCTGAATTTGATGTTGTAACCGTTTTAGGTGTCAAAAAGGCATTTGGAAAGTTTCCAAATACTTTTTTTGCATCTAAAAATAAATATAGGTGTTACGGATATATACCTGTTGCATTTCATAATCAATATTTTTGTTTATTTATTTACACACGTATTTACATGATTTAAAATTGAAGAGACTTAAAATATTTTTGAGATTATTCATATTTCGATACAGTATTATTGATAAATTAATAAAAAAAGCGAAATAATTGACAGCTATTTGCGACGTGGTCCACTTTCAGAACGCGCGGGGGAACGCAAGGGGTAATAAATGGTTCAACAATACATCTAGCATGATCCTTAGTAATAGATACCTACATTCGTTATTTGATTTGAAGTAGGTATGTCATAGTGACACATCATTTCCTTAAGTATATATACAAAAAGAAGGAACTTTTTGTATATATGCACCTTGTTTTTATATACATTCATGTAATTTGGTATCATTTAATTGCGCTTTTGTGTGTATTTTGTGTGCACTGAATAAATGTTTTATCTATCTGTCTATAAAATGAAACTTGTTCAACTAGTAACATTAATTCCGGAAAACCTTGAATCGCTTTCCCAGCGATCGCAATGCAGAAATTGCAGAAACGTATAAAAATATGATAGCAATCTTTACACTCAATAATTTAAAACTGCATGAGATCGACACTTCTCGCATTTGCTGGGAATTCTGCATTTTATGAGAGAAAGTTAGTTATAATGAGAATATGCATAATGTAGGTTCACAATATGGTGCCATCATAGCACTTTCATTGCGTTGACAAAAGACAATTAAAAAGATGAAATAAAATAGTTAAGTAAGTAGGTACCTAAACTTGGCGATGTATTTACACGAATAAATAAATTTTAAAAAGCTATAAATAATGTTAAAAGGTTTCCGTTTAGAAATGTGTTGCTTCCTACACAAAATAATGAAAATGTAAGTAATATAACACGATAATAGTATTGTAAAACTTAAAACTTTATGCTTACAGGAAAGAAACCAAAAGCTAAAAGTTATTTTGCTTTAATAACAATAATCTATACTTATTACTTACTACTTATAATTAAAGGAGAGATTTGATTGTTTGTTTGTTTGTATTAAATAGGCTCCGAAACTACTGGACCGATTTGAAAAATTCTTTTACCATTAGAAAGCTTCGTTTTCAGGGAGTGACATAGGCTACATTTTATCCCGGGAAAAATAACGGGTCCCGCGGGAAAGATCACGGGAGCGAAGCCGCGGGCAAAGTGCTAGTAGGTATATAATATTTTAAATGGATTTACCTACAGATCATAATGGATCTGAATTATGTAATGAGCAGATATTTCAATTACTTTACCTAAAGTGATTGCAGATAGTAACATAATATGACTTACATAAGAAACATAATTAATTTTCTGTTCATTTTAAAATATTGCAGCACTGACCCGGTTATACTTTAAGAATATTTTTAATAACACAGATTATTATAATATGATTTATAAACGAGATAGTAGTTATTGAATTCCTTGAGCGTACACAGAAACCGGTTTCCATGTTTTAAGTTTTTTTTTTTTTTCTGGCTGTTATTATCGACGATTTGTCGGTGAACAAGGCTTTCGCCGTAAAAGTTGAGTCGAACATTAATTAAATCAATTGAAACCATTAACAATATTCGTTGTCATTTTTCTTTGCTGACGGAGAAGAGAAAATAAATTGAATTAACAAAATAGAAGTACGTAACTTTTATTTTGTTAATTCAATTTCTTTTCTATTGATGATTTGTTAATTTTTTTGCGATGTGAAAGAATACGATATAATTCAAGTCATGCTTCTGAGATAACCATAAACGTTCAGATTCACAATAGCTGCTGCTGATTTCTAAATAAACAAGACGTAAAACTTTCTATATAATTGTTAATAGATATTCAAAATAACCACGATGTATTGGAGTCAATCAGAGTTATTTATTGGTTTTTAAAAAGATTTATTTCTTCACATAAGCCTGCTAGAATTGCAAATTAAATGGAGTCCTTAATGAAATTCTAGAAAATATTCATGAGATATTAATTTATTATAGGCTGTCGTAAATTTCTAGAAAACTCAACCGGTGGATTAGTCGAGAAAATTAACATGCTTGCTGGGCTTTAAAGCTCTATATTAGATACGGAAATAACTAAGAAATTAACTATACCTACCTACTTGTTTTCATTGACTAAGTAAGATAACTTCACCTTTCATAAATATGTACATATATCTATTAGAATCGAGATTGTTCTAAAATTAAATATCGGTGTGATTATTTATTGTTCCTATCAAATATATACGGCACCAAATTAAGTACTAATTTAAATTCCTGTGGCGTTTTTGTAACTCAAGTCAATAGTAACCGACAAATAAAAATAATAAGCTTTTAATTGACTGATCTTTTGTAAGTAAGTGCCCAAAAGGTGACAAAAAACCCAACCAACGAGATCCTACTAGCCTTTATCCATGGACCACAAATATTTATTTATTTACCGGTCAGGCACCACAATATTAATCTAAGATCCTAGAGAAACGGTATCGACGCCTGCGATTTTCAACAAACAAAAATTCTATTATCAATCCTGTCACATTAACATAACTTTTGCCCAAACTGGTGCTATAAAACTAAGTCCAACAAAGCTTCGAAACGAAAGTCGACACATGTATCTAAGGAATGTGATAAATATACATATTTATATAATAAAACCTGATGGAGAAATCGAGTTGTACTCGCTTCTCGCTCCGCTTGACCGTTTGACCTTGACATTTAGGCAGGTGCGAGATGCCCTAGTCAATGAATTTAATTAAGAGGTATTTTCACCTTTAATTTTTTTCTCAGTAACACGATGGACGTTTAACTATGGTTAGCGACCGTGAAGAGTAATTACGTCTAGTGTGTAATCAGTCGTTAGGATACAATGTTGATTTTTAAGAAGAAGCTTTTCATTTAAAGTTGTTATAGTATGAAAATAATATTGCGTAATTTTATTAAGTTATATTAAGTTATATTTTTTAAGTTAATTTAAAATGATTATTATCTAGAAAAGTTCGAAACCAAAATCAATTCTGATTAAAACTTTCCTAATCAATTTTGTTTATGGTAAACACGTTAAACAAACTTGGTTAACTTTTACTCTTAAATTGATTTCGATTTTCAGGACTGAGTTATATATACATTATAAAAGAAAAATATTAAGTAGCTAGTTTCCCTAATGAAAGAAAAAAAAAATAACAAAAAAAAAAAAAAAAACTAAAACTTCAGTAACTTGAATATTTTTTGTAATGGTTAAAATAAATAATTAACAAGAGTATTCCTTACCTTGTAGATGCCATCGACAAGTTTTGTCAACTCCTCCGTCTCCATGGTGAAAGATTTTCAATAAACCAATTCCGTGAACAGTTGTGACTACACGAGAAACTTCATCGGGATAACAACAACGTACGAACAAAGTTCAATTTTAACACTGTACACACAAAATTCACATTTCAATGTACACCCACATCGGTCTACTCCCTTTCGGTTATCGAATCACTCAAGCAAACAAACTCACTTTCGAACACATCTGAAACAAAAGAAAACAACAATTAACTTTCAATGTTCTTATTAAAAACAACAAAACTTTTTGTAACGTATTCTAATTTCAAATTAATGTCACGTTTAAAAAAAAGTAATTGACATACGCAATTTAAAAAAAGGTTGAAATAAAAATGTCAAAATGTTTTTTTTTTCTATGCACCTGTCCGAGATAAGTTCAAGCTGTCGAGCCGAGGCGTGCGTCGTACTCGAGGCTCGCCAGTAGAGTCACCTATCGCCTTCACCGGTAGGTATCTCACGAATGCCGATATTTAGAAACACGAAGTAAACGAACTGGTAGTAAGATCAGTATGGGCCCGATGTCTAAACCTCTCGCTGTGTTTACCGTAACGCAGCTTGTTTAGAAACTACGTACCTACATTTGTTGGGTAATTTCGAAATACTTAGTTCAATGATCTTTCAATGTTGTTTATCATCTATGTGTTAATATTACCTACATATTACGTCCCATTTAGAGATTACCATTAAGATAAAGCTATAATATGTCTACTAGGCAATAATCATAATTATTTTAGATTTATCTCCGATCTCGTAAGTAATACGAAAAATAAATAACCTAGAAGGTATACAGGTGGATAAGAAGTTCGTGACAAAAAATGTTAATAGTAACTATTATGAAATGTTCTCAATGCCAGTGCAGCATAATTAAATGCCCACATACAATTTGCGTGGCAGGTATTACTCACTCAAACATAACGCGAATACAATAGACGACAACTTTCATTTTTGATTACGCCCACCGCTACCTAAAATATTCAATTCCATTTCAAAAATGCATATAAAAGAGACCAGTTTTCATCAATACGCGTGCCGAAAACTTTTACTTTCTGGATTTATACGCATTTTATGCAGATAAAGCATTATGTACGTAATCAAAATGTCAAAGCAAATGAAACATTTTGATATGATTAGCATAATTGCGCAACGTGAGAGCTTATGCACTCCGTGTTTAATCGTATCCAAGAGTCGTCTCGTCGCTTGGGATCGTGTAGTTAAATATAAATTTATTGAAAACAAGCCAACCACCTTCCATGCCTCTATCGTTATTTGTCAAGTGTTCAAACCTGTTTTTCGTTTGTTTAAAACCAACATTCCATTCATCCGCTTTGCATCTGACCTCTTTGATCCTTCAGATTATTATAAACGTTATGATCGTTTACAAAATATGAAATGCTGGAATATTTTCCAGCGCTTCATATTTTAATAAATATATAATAAAAAAGCCTTTATTCACAATAAAACAATTTAAGCTTGACATTTATTAAACATTTTGACATTTAATTATCATTAATATTATTGTATTTATTTTTCATAGGAGCTTGTAAGCAAAATAAAGTTTAAAAATCTATATACTTAAGTATTTTTACTTTTATTTTTTTAGTTGGCAGGCACGTGAAATTATTTATTTATGGAAGTCGCCTCCATGGCGTAGGCCTCCCAAGACTTTCTCCATTACCCTTATAGATTGGTCTGCTCTACATCTTTCTTTAAATATGTCTTCCCAGCGCTTCCACAGCCTTCCTCGTTTTCTTTGCCATTTCTAGGTACCCAGGTCCATTCTACAAAAATGGGCAGGGCACATCTCCCTGCCCATTTCCATTTCAGACTTATTCTCTCCACTATGTCAGATATTTTAGTTTGTCTCCTAATTTCCTCATTAGTAATTCTGTCGGACAATTTAATACCCAACTTGCTGCTCTCCATTTTCTTTTGCATAACTCAGTCATATTTTAATACCACACATAAAATATTGGATACAACTTAACTCGTTTCATAAACTCCGTGTACATATTCAACTGTAATCCAACTCTCGTTGACTTTATCGCGATGAAATCTTAATCAGCTTGAGCTTTCATTTCACAGATGTTAGCGACATTGAATGAAGGAATTTATTCTGTGACGTCACGAGCAAGCGAACTCCTAAGGAAAAAGGTCTCAAACTATGTGAAAGTTTTTTTTCGCGTCACATGCCGAGGGAAAATATAAAACACAATTTCTGAGCGGATCCGTAACTTCATTTTGAACAAGAGAGATTTGCGCCCGCCCTCGCACTCCGCCACCCTTGCATATGCAACCGGGAAACTGCGAGCTTGCCACTTTTCTTTCTTTTCCCGTATCCCTGAGGCGCGACGGAGCATGTGTGCAACGGGTGCTTATTTCAGTTGGAACTTGTTTAGTCCGGATTGGACTTGTTGTATCCGGATTTGGGAGTTAGAAACCTCGTAAGTAAGGACACAACACTTTGTACGAAATCAGTTAAGATCCCCAAAGTCGGTCCGAGTTTTGGATTTGTGAAGGTGGGTTACACTTTTAGGGTTAAACTGTAAGTCGCGCTGATCTTTTTGTAAGTTTTAAAGGAAGCCTTTGGAGGAATAATGTGATTGCGATGTATTCTGGTGCCAAGACAAGTGTGGGTAGGTCGCGGGGTGGGGAGCCGTCGAGTTAGCACAAATGGTTCGCAGGCGTCGACGCTCGCGTTCTGCTGACGAACCTTGTTATCGTGAATATAATGTGGAACTGCACGCTGCAGCTGAATATTCATGTTCGTATTCTTGTCTGGATTTACAGAACTTGTAGACACATTGAATTTCTTGTATTACAACTATGTTTGAACTGAGACAGTTTGCTAGCCTTACGTGATATCAAAATTCAATTAGAGAGGTAGTAGTATTTTCTACGATAGCTAGACGTCTCGGTATGTTGTTCTTGGCACTGATTATACATATTTAGTTCTTGTACCTGATACGTTTCACAGGATGTTGAAAGAAAACTCTTAATTATGCGTTTAGATATTATCAGGCCCTTTGAATAATACATGTATTTCTGTATCCTGTACAATGTTGTGGCACCAAAGTAGAAATTGAATACATGAATAAATTAATGAATGTTTTTTATTATTATTGTGCGTGTGATCTTAAGTGAAACGCACATTTATCTGCCATTAGCACAATATTATGTTTTTGCACAGAATAAGTATTCTGATATTATTATCGTTCTTGAGCTACCTGTCATATCTCACACTCCATCAAATTCCGGAAAAAGCAATATCCATGTCCGGTGTCGTGATAGTGTATGAAATCATTCGTCTGTCAACTACACATGTGCACCAAGTAATGAGATTCCCATTCACTCCTGGGAAATTTCCCATAATGTGCCGTGCGTTTGACGTTGGACTGACGCGACTCATTCGTTCGTTCAATCATTCACGACCTTTGTCTACGAACGAATTATTGGTAAGTGGATAATTAAATTATATTCAGGGTGATATTTTTTCGCCGTGTCGCTACTAAATTAGAGATTGAAGTTAAAGAGATTGTCCGGGGGGTGATCGATCAACTTCAATATTTACCTACTTGTGTTGCTGACAGTAAGTAGGTGTACTTGTAATTATGATTTTCAATGTATTTATTTAAACACTAATATGTTCTGTTGAAAATTGACCACTCCATAAAGCGATAAGAAGTGAACAAGGAATATTATTTCATACCATCACAATAATTAATCTCTCTAGGTAGTTTATTTTCCAAACCTTGTAACTGCACAAGGGACAAAACGGATTTCCGAGCTATTTTTACCTTACATCCTTCTTAGTTACGTATATTAGTAGTTCAACAATTACCTACTGTTCCGGTACCTCACAGATACAATAAATACGCACATCCATAATATAGAGTTGGAATCAGTGACACCTGTAATTAAAATGTTGTATTATTAATTACGAACAACTCTTGCTTGAAATAATAAATACAATATTTATTGGAACGAAAACACTTTATACAATCTGATTGCGTATGAAAATAGCTACATTAGTTAGTAACTATGTCGCTCATCTCTAAGAGGAAGATGATAGCGTTCCAGATACAAATGAAATATTATAAATGATTGGAATTGAACTAGTCATGCATCCTTGAGACTATGATCAAGATCTGTCGAATGTTAACTTGGATGTGGCAGCAGAGAAAGCAAATGGCAGAAGGTAACATTAACGATTAAGCGCTGAAGATGCTGAAGTGCGTCTAAAGACTGGTCAGGTCATTGTCCAACAGAATACCCGACGGGCCTAAAGTTAATTAATATTTTTGAACGAACAGACACTATCGACCACTACTATAGGTTAAAGTTTCTTGACCGTTCTAAAAGCTCAATTAAGGGTGAGTGTGTAAAATATGTAAAGTTGATGAAAAAAGTAGATTAAAAATAATGCTTTTTATTTTTGTAGGTATGTTATTTTTTAGGGTTTTGTATCCGAAGGGTGTCAAACTGAACCTTATTACTAATCCTCCGCTGTCCATCCGTCTGTCTGTCTATCAGCGGGCTGTATCTCATGAACCGTAATAGGTATACAGTTTAAATTTTCACAGTTTGTGTATTTCGATTGCTGCTAAAACAACAAATCAAAATTAAATAAAGTTAATAATTAAAGAAACGTATAATTTTCGGCGTGCGAGTCGACTCGCACACGATCGGTTTTTGGAATCTTCAATACTTTTCTTGAGGACCTAGACAAACTGACATTCTATCAGTGAAATCTACGATGAAACAGTCAAAAACGTATTGGATTGACAAAATAAGTTACCGAAAACCTAATGTCAATGCTGTTGAAAAATACGAAACAATAAAAGAAAAAACTGGCCAAGTGCGTGTCGGACCACGCACAATGAAGGGTTGGGATGAATTTATACCCAGAACAAACTTAACTTTGTAGTTGAAAAACATGTTCTCCCATACGGATTTTATGGTAGAAGATGTTTTTGCAACTGCAAATGTGACTTGGTCGACTATTACTGATCAACCTGTAAAGCCTGCTTAGCTGTGATAGTTTTCCTTTTAACTTTGTTATTACCTATATACTACTGCCGTGAGTTTTTTCACATGTCAAAAATAACCATTTACTTGGCTCAACCAAAAATTAGCACTTTAAAGCTAAAAAAACATGATTTAATAGGGATGACGCCTGGGTCAAAAAAAAGAAATTCTATTTAGTCCGTCAGTCAGATAATAAAAAAATATTAGACACGTATTTTTTGCTTTATTATAGATATTAATAAAAAATAACTTAGATACAACGCATTAAAGTTGGGGAGTGGGGGTTGATACGTCACAAGTATGTATAAAATCTACATACAAGTGACTTCATGGCACATTTTACCTCAATGTATCGCCGTAATCTTTTGATACCGTAAAAAAAGAAAAAATACGTGTACGCTATTTTTTCATAATCTACATTACGGACAAAAAACATTTTTTTAGTATCATCCCTATTGTACCACATTGTCGGCGTGATTAATATAGTATACCCATGCTAAATTACAGCTTTCTAATACTAACAGTCTCTGAGCTAAGTCGCGGACAGACAGATGGACATGCGAGAGTATAAGGGTTCCTTGTTTACTACGGAACCCTAAAAATGGTAATATCTATAGTTGAGAAAAAACAACCAATATTTTATACAGAGTAGCTCCATAACATTATTAAAGTAATACATTGAGGTAATACGTTCCTACCGTATTTCATATTCTGCAGTAAAAGGGTACTGTTAGTGACACTATCATAGGACGGGGTCATAAGTCACGTCTCGTAATTGGCAATACGAGCTACTGCCATTTAATGCTGAAGAAATTGTCATCTATGGTGTAAGCTCTTAGGACTCTACTTGGTTGTGGTCAAAGGCCACTAGCAAGAAGAGTCTGCAGGAATATAAGGATAGTTCTTCTGAAAATTGTGAACGGTTAAGAACTTCGTTACTATATTCAAGAGTGCAAACTTTTTTAACCAGCTGGAAAATAGTTTCCAGTAGAATCAGGCAAGATAGAAAAAAAAACAATCCATTCTTCAACGAGTCACCAGTTAATATTTTTTTAAATATACAGGGTGATTGGAAGCTGGGTGCAAAGCTTCAAGGCGAAGATAGTACAGACAATTTAGAACCATTTAAGCCATGGTTATCTTAGACGAAGTCTTACTAATTTTTTTTTAAGGTTATAAGGTTTACAAAAAGTATTTGTTTTTTTTTTTTTTGTGAACTTAAAATGTCTGTAAACAAAATTTCTAACGACAAAGAAGTCTAAAACTTGTTTTGCTAGATTGCTTACTTATTACTTTAATTAAATAAAATAATAAATAATTCTTTTATCATTTAATTTGGCTAATAACAAGCAGTTTAGTTAACATTTTGGGAATAAGCGAAAAAAAAACATAAAAATTAGGTTAAAAAAAAATGGTAAGACTTCGTCTAAGACAACCATGGCTTAAATGGTTCTAAATTGTCTGTACTATCTTTGCCTTAAAGCTTTGCACCCAGCTTCCAATCACCCTGTATAATAACTTAATGTAACAGTCAAGTTAAAATAACATAACACCATCATAAGATACGTTCACCATGAATCAAAAGCTATGGTCTGTTATGGCATGGCATTTAACCGGTGTTAAATATCCCATAAAGAACGACATACGTCTTTATACACGGTTTAACACTTTATTACACCGTGCTTCGTGAACTTACGCCGTAGTAAAAGTTGAACGGTTAAGTTATTTTAGGTGAATTTCGCCAGGAGACTGAATACTGTCGTTTGCTCTATCACTACCATAATGTTTAACGAACACATGTGAAATTGGCTTATTGGTGATTCGCAAGAATTTATTCCCCAAAAGGGGCGAAGCGACACTTAAAAGAAATATTATTTTTTCTTGAGGCAATTTGAACAAAGTAATTTACGAGTATTTGTAGGCCAATTGATTTCTGGAGTTGTCGATTCGCCTACAAATAAATTAACTTCGTGCTAATCGCTTCAAGAAAAATAATTTTATTTAAGTGTCGATTCGCTTGTTTCGGACGAGTAAATTCTTGCGAATCACTGTCGGAGTTTTGTAGTAAACTCTTGATAAACTAAGATTTTCTGAAAACTACCCTGCATAAATAATTTTAATGGTCTGTGCTTTGTAAAAGATTAAATTAGTACTTAATAAATCAGTGTAGCAGAACCTCACGCCCGAATTCCCCGAAAGGGTAGGCATAGTGGTAGGTACAAGGGGACAAGCCTATTCCCAGTAACTGAGCACAAATGCACTCTGGGCTGTGGGACTCCATGCTCAACAGTCGCGTTTAGATTACTAGATCTACAAAGTAGGCAATGCCAGTACCTAAATGCTAGGCACACCCTGAAATAGTGATAAGATGATGAATACATTCGAAAACAGACACACTGGCTGGTATTAATTAAGAACTTCTACAATATAGTTCCCGTTAATGAATGCCATTGGACCAGAACCAATCAGTGAACTTCACGACATTCAATACATTATTAATAGCCACGTTCGTGTATAGCAAAAGTCTAGAACACATGGGAGTGACTATAGCACCTATGTTCTACCTAGGTTTATGTTGCTGAATAGCACCGTATGCGGTAGCCCTCACCCACCCGCGGGCCGAGTGCGTTTGACAACTCGCTGTATTGAATAATATTTCCGTATAATAACTAAAGTTCATACTTTAAACGTTATTTGAAAGCTGCAATGGGGTGAACTGGATATGTCATTACCACGCTGGAATTATGTATTGTTTATGTTCAGCATTTTGTCCTTTTCTATCAGGATCTTCGCCATTGCTGAGAATAATGTGAAAGTGATGTGATATTTTCAACCGTATCCTGTTCAGCAATAGGTACCTACTTATGATACCGGGAATTCGTCTGAAGATTTTAAAAAAAAGTTGCACTCCGGGAGTGCCGGCAGAAGTGAAAACTTGAACATAATAGCGGTCTACTCTCCCTCCGTCTTACGAATTTTCGATCAGGTCATGTGTCCTGACGCGAGTTTTTTTTTTTTTACCAATTCAAAAAAAGTGCTCAACGCCGCTAAAGAAGCTTTCACTTCAAAAACAAGAGACTATCTAAGTGTTCGTGTTCGTCGACTTAAAATATTTGTTTAGGTTTCAAAGACAAGGTAAATTGAAAAAGATTGACACAAGTCCTAGCAACAGTTGGGTCGGGATCAATCACTTCGGAGACGACGTTAAATACTCTTGTCTAATCGCGACTTTACGGAACCAAGCCGCCGATAAATCTACTTAATTAAATCCAATTAATACTTCGACGAATTAGCATCACTGCCCATTGTAGCGTATCTATTAGTTCGGCACAGCGCAAAAATAACATTTAAGCGTACACGGTCATGGATTAGTATCGGTCAGTGAGCGCAAACGTATATAAAATGTTTGTGCTATCGCTTTAGTGAACAGCAAACTTTAATTGGAAATACACGCACAAATTAGAAATAAAAATTCCAATGATTTCACGTCAAAATTGATTAAATAAAAGTTTATTTTTCGCGTTTGCGCTGTCTGTCAACTTTAATTTACTGAATAATTAAACATTTTCTTTTTGTGAGAGTAAAAGATAAAGTCTTTTATCTTTTTCAATGTTTCCTATTTATTTTTTTCCGCAAGATGAAGCGTTCCATTGTAGTATTGTATAGAATGGTAGTCTATACAAATTTTAGGCGGTATTCGTGTGACAACAAAGCATATCATTGTGTTGGAACCAGTAGACGATACATCTCTACTATTGAGGCTACCAGGAAACACACACCTACTTTACGACTTGTCCCATTGCTGTTCGGTATTGTATTAACTTAAAAAGATTATTTTATGTAAATAAATAATATAAAGAGGTATAAAACGGGTGTTCCTACACATAACCAACTGAATTAATCAAATTAATTATACAGTTACGCAGCGTCAAAACTCAGAGCATTCTTCGGGATATTCAATAATGAATTTAAGCTTCATATATTGGCAAAATGTTCACATTCATTTCGCGGTTTGGAAATTGGAATTTTCGCGTTTATACGCAATAGAGCCCAAAGCGGCAGATCGCGAAAAGCATGTATAAACATTTTTTACACGAGGCCAGGGTTAATACTGTTCGACGGCACATCGCCCCTCGATGCGATGCGATTGTTCAATTTGCGAGAAATTGCGACGCGACTAAGCTTGCGGAAAATTGGCGATATCGTTAATATTCACCCGAAACCGGCGGTTCACGTGGCGACTACAAATAACGAGCCGACAGCCCCCATAGATTTATGCTCTGTCGTTTTAAGTGATATATAGGTCTCAACCCGCCCGGCCCGTCGATCTACCGAAGAATATCTCAAGTAACTGTTTACTGCCACCATCCGTCTCTATACATCCTCATTTGGCTACCGATCTCCTGAATAAGTTACGAAAAAAGAACGCGGAATGTTCCATTTAAATAAGAACTTAGCACACGTGTGTTAATAAACCGGTAATATAATCGAAAGGCTGTTCCGAGGCCGCGCGTCGACGCCGTCTAAAAGAAATATAGCAGGCATTCAGGTGGGGTCCATAAAATATACGATATCTTGACAGCGCCCGAAGAGTCCCAGGTAAGTCTAAGTAACTTTTTCCGGGGCGTTAAGCCGTTCGCCTGAGGAAATTGGTGACAAAAATATTCCGGTCATGTAGGAGCCCCTTGTTAGCGCGCCCCAAAAATACAAGAAAATTCTCCCTCCTGACACCGCTTGTTTCTTAAGATGACTCGTTGGCCTCTAAGTTTTTATGACGAAGACAAAAATTGTTGAACTCTTAAATTTTATGTCAATTGATGCAGCTGCGTGCGTGTACGGAAACTTTATATCCCCATGAAAGTAAGTAATGTTTGCTTAAGGCGCGGTCGCGACGACATCGCCGGTGTTTATAACACTTTCAAAATTGTATGCTTGTTAACCTCAACTTCGTGTATCGAGGAGATTGAGCTGTGTTCACCTAAAATGTAAACATCGCACGCTACACTCAATTGAGAATTAAAAATATGCTGTAACCGATCCGTTTTTTGAAAATAAACCTTTAAAACTTTGTAAAGTTCGTTGCATAACCCAATTCAGTGTAATCCGAGCATATATGCGACGGGTGCTCGTAGCAAAAAGCTTTAATGTAATTGCCTCTCTTTTAGAAAAAAGTTTGTCAACGATTTTTTAAAAACATGGAAACGTCGGTTATAACTCGTGTACGGATCAGCCCTAGGCTTTCACTGGATCCGGCTTCATAGCTGTTATAATAAAGTGCTTTTTATGTTTCTTTATCTTTATCTGGGTTCCCGTAACGAATGTTTATTGCTGGTATCGCACACGCGTCAGCGGATTCCCAAAAAAAAATAAAGTGCGATATACGAGTGTACTGGCCCTGTGTAAACATGTTACACGAACGTCTGTACTCTTCGCTTTTAGCTGCGAGTATGATATAAACCGCGCAAAGTGAGGTTAGGCACGCACCGAGTACGTTACGCGTAACTTAGCGACATGCTTTTGAGAAATAAGTTCTCAGCTCTCAATTTGTGTCTGTAATTCCGTATGTCTTGCTTTATCGCTAGCCTGCGATTTCTAAGTCAATTACTTCTAGTTTCCCGTTATGTTGATAGCTAAAACGAGAGTATCGCCGGTGGCTGGGACATTGCATTAATCTCTGCTGTAGAGTAAGGGCAGCCTATTACTTTTTATAGCGCAACACTGCGCACTGATCCGATTTCTAATCAACCCTTCGTCTTAACTAGCTTAGAGGAGTTGCATGTCCGTTTCCTAACATTACAAGAAAAAGAACACAATATACGAAATTTATTGTAATTTCTAAGAATGTTAGTTTATACTGAATACTAGACAAACTACGACACAAAACAAAGAAGTGTAAAACGGAAGCAATAAATATTGCCTGTTAAGTACCCACTAAGCTTACAAAAGGAAATGTATCACGGAAAATCAAGAGTATCAAGCTAGTTAATTGCGCAAGAAACTTGCTCACAAGTAGCTGAAGTTCGTGTTACTGAAGAGTATCATTGGGAGAACGTTTTTCCTCATTAGGAACTCAGTGGTAATAACAGCGCCTAACGAACGATGCAGTGCTACAACAAAAATTCCAAGAACCAAGTAAGTACCTAATCGAGCAGTTTTCAACTAACTTTATTTCTCTTTTTTTTTGTAAATACAGACAAACTTCGAGATGTATCTCGTTTATTTTTTATTTGTTGCTACTTTCATTCGTTAATAAAGTTACATATTTACATATTTTTGTAGCTCATATTTTTGCTACTCAAAGTAAATGGTGGGAGCGTGTTGGGTTTGAGTATTCACATACAGTTTTGCATGTGTGTGCACATTATAATACATGACAGGCACAGGCTCGTAGCTGCTATATTTTAAGTAAAACAATAAATTTTCTTCAGTCAGACGTCTACTATACTTTATTACCAAGGCCTTATTTACAAGATAATAATAGTAGAACAGCTACTCAGTGTTATTTATTTACGAATATAAAACACAAGGTTAGTGTGATCAGTTTAAAAAATACAATAACATTTGAAACAACTTGAAACGGATAAATTCAATCACAGTAAAATCGAATCACGCTTGGTCCATTTTAATTGGTATTGATATTATATTATTTATATGTGCGTTACAAAAATATTTAATTTATCCGCTACCAGTTAGTAAAATCGAATTTATTGCAGCGACTAAAATAACAGGTTTTTTGATTTGCTTTTTTAGCAATAAATGTCCTCCCAGTTCAATAATGCACGAATCAAATAACATTCAAAGCAAATAAAACGTTCAATACGAAATTCAATACTAATATATTTGGTTTTTATCAGGTTCGGTTTTTATCATTTATATCGTGGCGATTTTTTTTTGCGTATTGGAATTTCGTCGCTCTTTTTACTGCCAAGAGTTGAATATCCAACAGTGTGTTTTCTTGACGCGGTGGTTTACGCGCTGGACCTCTGTTGGATTCTCAATGCTCGGCTCAATACCGAGAGTTAAAAATCCAGTGTACGAAAAAAAATCGCCGTGATAAAAATACGTTCATGCGAACCTGGGTCAACACACCTAATAGGAGCAAAGAATAGGTATGCCATCGACGATGGTGTTTAAGTAAGTACCGGGCAACTGCCCTAACTTCGCCTGGCGTCCTATGTTTTCTTATAACGAAAAAACTGTAATATCTCTTTCATTTTACTTGTGGCAATCAAAACTTTGCGTTTTCATTATAGGCAAATATAGGACGCCAGGCGAAGTTAGTGCATTTGACTAGCTCAATACTCGGAAACACCCCGTAGGTTAAAACTTCCAGGTGAATACGTCAGGGAGTTCATTCAAACAGGTTGAACACACCTTCGCAGAAAAACAATAAAACCTAGTAGAAATAAACCCAGCAAAAGACGCACTTACGAAACACATAAAGAAGTACGCCCATCTCTGAAATCAACACCAATAAACATTCATCAACAGCCCACCAATTTGTGTGCGATCAAACCAATAAACGGCCTATAAGATGTTCACAATTGAGCAGTACAATGGCGCACAAAAACGCCAGTCTTTACCGGCCAGTTAAATACAACGTTTATATCCATTAAGGGTACTTCCGACACGTAACTGGTAATCATATTCCGGGCAGGCACAGCATAAATCATAGGAGGATAACCGGGGGGCAAAAAACAAGGCTGGACACGCACGCCCTAACCACTGTTTATTGTAGGTTCTACATTCACTTTATTGTTCAACATATCTGATGTGGATTAAGGCACTGTTTTGTATTTTTAGGGCCTGTTTTATTGCGTCAACGCGATCCGACAAATAAGTAGGGTCGATGGCGTGTTTTAACAAAAATGTAAGTCAAACCACCGTCCATCAAAATGGTTGTCTGACATTTTATAGTGTGCACAGCCCTTAGTGTAAATTGAACCGCTAACAAAACTAGGTTTAAAAAAAGGCTTCATTTGAATATTTCAAGCTATTTTAATTAAATGCCTTATTCATTTTCACCCAGATTTTAATAAGGTTCTGTTGTTTTTTATTTTTTTTCTTCTGAATAATTCTGTTTTTAAGTCTAGACTGTACACGGCCACTGAAAATGTACGGAGCTTTAAGAATCGTAAATTTTGAGTAGCTTTTCGCTTTATATTTTGAATGAAGTTACAAGATTTGCATAATCATTTGCGAGAGAAAATAAAATATGGGATGTAACTCAGTAAGTCAGTATGGTATTTATTACTCGATGGCAGTCAAAGATGTCATTTGAGGCTAATTTGTTTGTTTACTGTACAAAAACGGCTCAAGAGTTTTTTAATTTACTTTTTCATTTATTTGTTGTTTCTAATATATTTGACCTATAGAGATCCTTGTTGACCAGTGGTTCCCTAGGAACTCATAAAAACAAGTCATAAAGTGAAATGAAGTGTGTGTGTGTATGTGAGTGAGAGGTGTGTCTGTGTTCGTACCAGTCATATGTGCAATTATTACACTTAGGTAGCTGTCTGTGCCGACAAACACTTGGTACTCTACCCAAGGGAGAAATCGAGTGACTTTTATTGTAGTTTAATTAAATCAGCGGACTATATGATTAAATGAATTACTGCATACAGTTGTTTGCAAAACCAACAATTCATAATAACTTGAATGGATTATGTGCACCCGCAAAATACAAAAAAAAATCACAGCCCCATGACAGAAATTTTCGTTTAACCCGAGTTGCAGTTCAAAACTCGTAAAATTTTCGGTGGTCGCATTTCAGTGTTAAATAAAATTATGTCAAGCTTTATGATCCCAAAGTGTAAGCTTACTTTTATATTAACCATTCCGTATATTTTTCGTTTACTTGAAACTTTAGAGACTTTAAAATATAAATAGCAAGTTAACTGAGAAAATGTGAGAGAATTTTATGCTTTAATGATTTTATAAATTGAAAAGGAGGTTGTACGAGTAACTATTCAGAAGAAATGAGTGGCGCTATTTTTGGAATATGTTAAAGTAAACAACTTTATTTAAAAAACTTCGTCTCAGAACTTTTTATTTACTCAGACATATTTTTGTCTAGATTGGCGCACTTCATCTTTTGTCCAAAGTCAACACTATATCGCAAATAACTAAAGAATTCAGATGCCCCTACTTCTTCGTTAACATAAAAACCGCGAAGCTGCAACGAAAAATCAGCATAATATACACTTCAAACTTACACGTACTCTACCTAGCTAAAGAAACGCGAAGCTATTTTAGCATAACAAGCAATTGCTCTTTAAGTTCAACAAATAGAAAGGCTGAGTACATATTATTTAGTCGTTAGTGCTGTTACGAGAGCTAAAACACTGCCTAATATACACTGGAACTAAAAGCAAGATTACTTATCCGTCGGTACTCTGGTAATAGTAACATTATGTTAGGGTTGATTCGTAGTCACGAAAGTACCTATGAACATTACAAATAACGTCAAACTGTTTTCCCCAAAGGGTTAGGCAGAGGTGTATTTATAGTACACCCTCATTTCGCCAGTTTTATTTAAGTCTCATGTAAAAGGGGCGAGCCTATTGCCATCAACCAGGACTCAAATCCAGACTCCGGGCTGCTACTAATAAATTCTTGATGGTAAAACCCAATTACACTTTGCCTGTCCTGGGAATTGAACCCAGGACCTCATACTCAGGGTAGCGCTTGATTAGACCAATGAGGCAGTCAGTAAGTACTTATTTATTTATGGTATTTTAACTGTCCTGGAAAACTGGGAATTTTATTTCATATTTTTTTTAGATTAACTAAGTTAAAGTTATAACTTACCTACTTAAATCGTAATTAGTACCGCTAGATGATTGCGTATACTTAGGTGCAGAAAACGTAGTTTAAATTCAGTGATGAATTGCGACTTAAAAATAAAACAGAGCAACATTGAATAAGTTCGCTGGATACGTTATAAATTGTCGTTTCGACACGTGTTGAAACGTTTTATTACTCCGCTAAAAAAGAATTGCAACGCTAATTATGTTATAGCTCGCCAAATAAAAGAGCCAACGTTAATTATATACTTGTAAGTAATTTTGTAAGAATAAATTACATACGAGATCTGAATTGATTTCTAAATGAAATCTAGTTACGCTATTTGCAATCATATAAAATCAATTAATGTTGTAATAAATTACTAGAAAGATTTTGTTTTTAACATTACTCATTTGCCCTATGATTTCCTCTGAGTACGTTTACACTTTTGCAGTTACCTAAAGTTGACTTTATCACTAAAGGGTCCTACCACCGCAATTTAGACACGAGAAAGTTGAATCTACTTTCATTAAACCAAACAATCGGCACTTCGATAACAATAAACAAAGGAAACTTAATCTTAATAGTAGGAAGGTACCTAAGCCTGTCACGGAAATGCAAGAAAACCCTGATGCATGATCTAGCTCCTCTATATCTCAGTGACAGTAGGTACAGGAGGGCACAAACCCTTCACCTGTCTGCTTTCACCACCTGCCCAGTTAAACCGCTTAAAGCTTCGCACACTCACGCGACTACGCTATTCTGCTGCGTCTAGACCGCTCATGTTCAAGCCTATTAAACAAGAGGCGTTTTCTGCAGATATTGTTAATGCAATAGGTGGCTGTCGATGATGGGGTGAATGACTGAACGTGTCCTAAAACAAACGTAATAAACTAACGATGAAAATTTTGAAAATTCGATTGGATTTTTATGTTTGAAAAAAGTACTTTTAAGGAATTAATTAAAGGTAAGTGAATTAATGGCTCCATTGGTTTTCTAAATTTTTAGTTATGCTAATTGCCTTTGCACAAGAAAAGAAGTTGCTTTTTAGGGTTTCATCCCGAATCCAATTGATAAAAAAAAACCCTCCGCTGCTTATGGTATTTATCGATCAAGGGATGCATTTATAATGCACGAGTAAAACACCCACATGTCCATTTCAAATACTTTTTTTGATTTTTAATGATGAAGTTGAAGGTGACCTTTTCATTAAAAAAAAAAATAATAATTCTGAAAACGTAACTGTACAAGATATTTACTTTATATAAATATATTTTAATAGAGCATCTTTGGGCGCATATTTTTAAGTTTTTATTTTTGGAAATTGACCTACGGATACCGAGTAATCATTTTTTTAAGATTTTTGTTTCTATTTTTTTTTTTCCCCTAAAAACTCAAAAGTGCAACTTGCCACTAGCACAGAAATATTGCTCGTAACAAAGCCTATCAATGATAAGAAATTCACGCACTAAAAACGCCGATTCATATGGTATTTTAATTAAATATGGATGATTTTTTGCAACTACAAAAATAACTTTGTAATTCAAAATATCATTATGAAATACAAATATATTTTTGCGATTTTAACATTTAAGATGAAATATTGCAATATTCTTCGTTTAGTATTTTTATTTATTTGCTTTATATTGTACGGTGTTATGGAACCCTTCATGTCCGACTCGCACTTGGCCGGTTTTATTTATAAATGCTGCTTTGGTAGACAATCTGAAAATCGCTTGTAGCCGTCGTCGCTTTCACTCCGCGACTGTGTGACCGAAACCTTAGACTAGAAATGAACGTAGTGCGGCGGTATTTTAAAAATATTTTACTATTTCAGTTCTGCAACGAGCTTAACTCGCTGTCTTGCCGTATCGTGCGCGTAATGTATAAAATGAAAAGGTCTGGCCTGAACATTAAATATTGAACTGCATTTTGCTATGAAAAGTTTTTAAAGTTAAGATTTTATTTGATACACAGGTTGAAAATAACAGTACCTTACCAAAGTCATGTTTGAAATGCATTTACTTAATAACTTTATTTTCCTTGATAAAATCTTCTTGTTTGTGTGTCGATTTGACTAAAATGTCCGACCTGGACCTGAAATGGACAGTTCTATATAAATACCTAACATGTTTATTTTATTTCTTTTGAAAAGTTAGGTAGCTAACATAAAACTTATACTTTCTTTTGATGATTCACAATAACAACTTTACTTACTCGTTTAGGTATCGGTAATATGAATAAGTTAAAGTTTCCTATAAAACTTTGAAGACAACGCGGCGAAGTTCGAGGGGAATGAGAGTGCCTGTGACGTGGCGAGGCGTGCGTGTTATGCTAACTTGGCAGGATAATAACAACCTATCGTGAAGTTCTTCAGCATCTAGGGGTCTAAATGCTAAATAACTTCACGATAGGTTCTGCAATTTTGTAGTCCCTGATTGTATTAGCCAGATAGGTAGACACACACTACACACATACTTCATCATAAGCTTAAACATTTTAATTTCTGTTTTTACTTCTTTGCTACCATTTATTGTTAAAATGTTCCAAATGACTACAAATATTATAGATTTGTTACTACGGAGAATCACCGACTCCTAAGTTTTAGGAACTTCCACCTTATTTAGGAGTCGAGTACTTTAATATTAACCTTTGTAATAAGAGCTTTTATTCTAATAGTTGGCAACGTCGCAAATAGCTGTCAAATATTTCGCTGTTTTGATTAATTTGGCAATATTACTGTTTGGAAATATGAAATGTGGAACGAACTGGAATATTATTAATTTATTTCAATTGAAACACTGAATTTGATATTGGTGGTATTCGTTCTAGGTGTAAAGGCATTTGGAAAGTCTCTAAATACTTTTTTTTACACCTAAGACTAAAAAAGAAAAAAAAAAAATCTATTAATTATTGCGTTTTATGTTTTCAGCTTTTGGTGAAATTAAGAAAATTAATTATTATTTATTTTTACTATGGCACCTTATGTGATTTCATTCTGGTTTTTGAGCTGATAGACGATGTGTCTACTTAATGCAAAATAAAAAATCTTAAATATTCATTCATTCAACCACAGACAACGCACAACCAAAGCCGCTGGGTCGAGAAGCATGACATTTTGCACAAGAGCTCTTTCTATAACAAAAGTGAGCACCAAGGAAGCGTTTTTGAAAATTCATTCCTCCCCTAAAGGGATGTAAATAGGGGATGAAAGTTTGTATGGAAATTCGTCATTTTTGTCGATGAGAACTCCTATCCCATGGCTTGTTAAACAATAAAAAGTTATTAGTAAAAGGTTTGCCAACGGTAAATTTTGATATGCCAGTCGTAAAATATGCACTGTCAGTAATGGCTACAGAACCCTAAAAAAATAAAAGGTGCATTTGGACACCTGCTGAATGCAAGATGGTATCGGAAAGGCTATACGAGGAAATTAATACAAGGTATGCACATTTGCACAATGCGAGTCCTTCCAAAACCAAATGGACATTGTTTTAGATCATCAATGGAGTAATAGATTACTTTTTTTTTATTGAACCCATTATTGTGAAAGGTTTTATTGATAGAAATAAATAGGAAATCAAAATACTACGTTACTTCCAAAACTAAAAATTACTAACCATGGATGATGATACTGATGTAAATTTGTAATAATAATATGTAATGTTTACAATCAACACTGAACAGTATTCAATATTTCTTAATACACAATCTATAGCAGTAGATAACAGTAGTAGGAGTAAATGAACATTCTGCCTTACAATTTTACTGCTCCTAGAAAAATTGGCATAATCCCATTCAACTAAATCTTTGTCAGAATCGCTGGAAACAAAACATTGTTATCCTATCCCACTAATATTGTTTGTATAGATGTTTGTTGCACAATCACGCAAAAATGTCTTGAACGGATTTGGATTAGATTTGGCACACATATAGTTTATTATTTTAAAAGTTATTAAAAATATCATATGTTGCTTCGTCAACATTTTAGGTACAAATATTTAACTTACAATTTGTCCACGGTTTTTTTTTGTTTTTTTGAAACACCGAGCTGAGCCGATTTTCTGTGTCTTAAACATAGATTTGTAGGATTCACCTCCGTTTCGCAATCTCTTAAATCGGTTTTGTCTCCATTTTGAAGATTTTTTTACGCGCTTGCGACTTTTTTTGATTGGCTGGATTAACTTATAGGATACTTTTAATCCCGGTAATCCCGTGGGATAATTTCTGACCGCCACGCAGGCGAAGTCATGGACGTAATCTAATTAACAATATAAATTAGACCAATATTATAATGGGTCACCATGTTTACGCAAGTATGGCTGCACTGCCAGAAAAATGCATACTACAGCTTTTTGGCAGGTATCCCACAAGTCGTCCGACTGGTTGCACAACCAGCAAAAAAGTTAAAAAACTGAATAGCTACACAGAAACACCAGGGTCGTGCTCCAGTATAATATAGCTCTTAGAGGCGTTTGAAGATCGTTTCAGTTAAAACGATATTTCCCTAGCTGAAAATTACTAAACGTCCCTATTCCTAATGAAACTACGTAACCATTATCATAAGTTGCTTTTATAACCGGCATCAGAAACTACTTGTCCCAAGAGGATTATAATGCTCTATCTATTTGGAATCACCCCATTTCTAAAGGATATGGGGGCCTCCCTTGTAATCATATTTGACAATAGCCTACGCTAAGCAGTCTATTAGCCATGTTATACGTCGAAGCTTTCTGCAAACAGTTCCGGCTGATTTTATTTAATGAGGATTTTCTAGGCTTTATGTGAAGTTAGTTTACCAAGACCTTTTCCACCATTGTCTCTTTCAAAATCATTATTAATTCTTATCTTAAAAGGTTATCAATCGTGAAGTTCTGTGAACAAATCAACCGTTGTAGACTGTAGGTACTGTACTGTGATATTACCTCACAGCTTTCTTTTTTGTGTGAATATTGTGTGCCTCGATAAAGTCCCCACTGCTGCACAGTCGCTTATAAGGGACAATTCAATTCAAAAAAATTCAAAAGTCATTTATTCAAACAAGGTCAAAGGTCAAATCAGTACTTTTCGAACGTCAAATTTACATAAGACAGTCCCCCAAAACGCCCGCCCTTCACCACTTCCTAGTGCTTTAGCTGGGAAGAAGAAGTGGCGCAACAAACTCCCCAGCAGACAGTAAAGCTTCGTACAGACTAGCGCGATGCGACAACGCGACGCGACAACGCGACGCGACAACGCGACGCGACAACGCGACGCGATACGGGTTATTGTTATACCGACCGTCAAGCCCCGGCCGTCGCTTATAAGCGACGACGGTAGACCTTGACGCGCGCGCCAAAAGTGACGTGGCGCGCGCGTCAGTGTCACACCACGGGGCTTGACGGCTAAAACTTTACAAAGGTGGCGGGGCTTTAGCGGCTGGGTCAATAATTTTATTTTTTCTTTCCTCTCACAGTTCGTCAACGGGTATGATTCTCATATTATTCGGTTCGGAACACAGAACCGAAGGTGAGGTCGAGGTGGTTGTGCTTCGGGAGGCCTATGTCGAGCAGTGGACGTCTGTCGGCTGAAATGATGATTATTAGGCTGGCGTACTAGCTTTTGCCGAAGGTAATGTTAGATATGTATTTATAAACACTTTCTCTACAGACTTATGTCTAGTACAGAATTATCTCTACTATGTATAATCCACTGAAAGCTTCACGAAGTAATAGATGAGCATTACATGTAGGTAGCATAAGTATAGGCTATAGCCGTTTACGCAATGGTCCGATATACCTAAGTAGCTTCCAGACCAAGAACCTTTTTGAGTTCTTTAAATATTTACAGAATGGTAATACATTTATACGAGTAAATAAGTTTCAGCACTGAAATACTTCACGTATTTTAATGGCCATTGCTTCTGTCGACGCATTTTGGTTAATTAATACTGCGGCACGGTGTGAGCGGTCTGAGCGGTGCGAGCAGTGTTAGCGAACATCGGAAATTATAGTCGCCAGCGATGTCGGTAAACCTGAGTTTATTCCACTGGAAATTAACTAGATATATTTAGTTATTTAATTAACTGGTCAAATCTTAGTATTGTACGATGGATTTAATTTCGAACTATTTTGGTTGATTTGTATTTCACATATTGCTAAGGCTGTGCTTGATTGAATCGCTTGGGACTAACGTCAACGTGAACTCTGTTTTACCTATTACTGTCGTTATCTACTAACGTCAGGTATAATAGGTAAAACAGAGTTGACCCAAACTCAACACAAAACACTTCATTGTTAAGTGCAAAAAATCATATTTATTATTTTTTTATTATTATACACAAACATTCAAAACTCTAGAAACTTCTAAAACCTCTTTAAAACCAACACGTTTTCTATAAAGATCGTAATAATGAGCCCATAACTTGACGAACGCCTTCACTTGCAGTAAGTTGCGGTGACCGCGCCCAGCTGTGCCACTCAATTGCTTTACAGTTTATGATAAACAGTTTATAAGACTGTATTTCCCTTTCAACCGGTACAGCACAAGTATCGGGCGCTTCTGCTGGGTTAATTTGGGACAAGTGAAAGTAGGGATCGGTATTGGCATTACCTACGTACGAAAATAATATACTAAATTATATTACACTCAGATAATATATGGAATAATACATGACTGAATACAATGCAAAACCTACATTGAAGTACTTAATTTAAAAAAAAACTTTTTACAAAAAAATAAAACCGTTTCCAAAAAAAAAAAACACTACAAAGTGAAAAATAACTGATTTCGGAAGTCGGTGTCTTTGGTTTTGTATTTTCGTTTGATTGCCACCGACTTCCGAAATCAGTTATTTTTCACTTTGTAGTGTTTTTTTTTGGAAGTCGATTTTATTTTTTTGTAAAATGTTTTTATTTTTCACTTTTTAGTTGTGGTACCTACACAAACCCACATAAATTTGAATACTACTGCTATGTAAATAACAGTGACAGGAACTATTAGAACATCGTCCACATAATTATACTAGGTGGGAAAAATACGTATTATCAGATCTTGACCAAATTTATATGGGACCAATTCTGAAGTATGCCCTACCAAACACAAAAAGAATCATCAAAATTAATTCATAATTGGCGGAGTAATCGCGTAACAAACATACAAAATAGAAAAAAAAACATACAATCGAATTGAGAACCTCCTCCTTTTTGAAGTCGGTTGAAAATTCAAATATTTTTTTTATATACGTAGGTACTTTTAAAACTGCACCCTGTCTATTATAAAACTTACCAAAGATCTTCACAATTTTGTAAAACAATAACGCAAAACTATTAAGTTTTCTCCTCATTAAAAAATTAAGACGTTCTATCATCACTGCTAAAACTGAAACACTGTATGAAATAAACACCTACATGTACTAATAACTTACTACACTACACACCACTCATGTACCTACACTCCATTCGCATAAATAGTTGATCACAAACGCACTTATTCCCGATCTCACTGCGCATGATTGTTTAAAGCGGCTTCTAATCGGATTGGACGACAGGACAGCGCCAGCTGATCGGGCGCAAACGTTAATGGAATTAAACACAATGCAATTACAGACAATACTGTATGAGATAACACTATTATAACGATACAATTATACCTACGTGTTGGAGATTATCCGATAATATTGTGAAGATAATGCGGATGTGGAACTGATTGAAATTGATTGTCGAAGTGTTGTAATCTGCGATTAATCTTGTGTTGAAGAAGTATGTGATGAGAGGTCAGAGTTGATCTAATAACATAACGCATTATTATTTATTTAATTAATACTTCAAGCACACTAATGTATTGAGGCGGACTTAATGCCACAGGCATTTCAGAAACATTACGCATAAAGTTAGATACGATACAGGAAATAGGTACGGCTACACTTTTTATAGCAAAATTAAAAACGATTACTTAAAAAAATATTGCATGGGTAATCCAATAAATGATGATCAAAAATAACAACGCCAAAATATTAACAAACCGAATTCCAATTTCATAATATTTCCACATCGGGAAAAACAAAGCTTAATGACACATACGACAAACGAGACAGTAAACAAAGACAGTGCAGCAACAATAATATTAAATGCAGACGTTTAATATTGAATTGGCGCAGTGTGTGCCCTGAGAACTAGCACGGGCGTCATGTGCCCATTCAGCCAGTGAGTGGAACGAGGCACCGCACTTGCTATTGGGTTTAACCGTTCGCTAAATTCATTGTTATTTGGTGCAGCACCTCTGCTATCAATATTAGAGAAATGCAGGTGTTGCGAACCAGAACACAACACATGCTTACTTAGATAGAAACGTACACACTTTGCATTTATATTTATGTGTCTACCTGTCACTTTAGCACCTGTGAACTTAATACTATAATATTATACAAGGTGGCAGGGACATTGAATCGCAACCTGTTCCCACGGATTAAGTACATGGTTCAGGATTCTGGATCCAATGAAATTTTTCGTCGGTATTTAAAAAAACAATCTTCTATTTCCTACAAAATTACAATAATATCAGTCCAGAATCATTCCCCAACTATGTTGGGGTCGTCTAACCGCAGCTGATTACCAGTATTTTACATGGAGCGACTTCCTACTGACCTCCACAACCCAGTAACTGTGTAATACGATACCCCTTGGTAAGACTGGTTGTCAGACTTTTGGACGACCCGTAACGACTTTCAAAGATCCACGAATGACAGCCGGGACGGCAACGGCTTTACGTGCTTTCCGAGGCACGGAGGAGTCTTGGTATGTAAAGATCACCCATCCACAGACAACTACAGCAACCGTAGCTTAACCTAATAGATCGACCCGTACAGCTGTTATTACTTAGCCATAAGCTCCGTCATGGGGACCAGAACCTACTGAATCCCTAGTAACAGGTTGCGCGTCGATGTCCATGCCGCCCTCTATACTGTACTGATAAAAAAATGCCCTCTTACACAATCTCTCAGTAGCTTTCGATGACGAATGAACCCCTGTAGCATTTTACTTACAAATCCTATAAGACACAAAAAAGAAACAGCTTCAATTCCCCCGATCATGTCTGCATACAATCAAACGAACAAACACACAGCTGAACAAATGATTCGCTACCCATTATGAGATGATTGCATCGAACGTTAAGTTCCACGTACCACGTAACCTTTTTTGTGAAACGAAAACATTGGTACTAGATTGGAAACGTGACCTATTTCATTGGAGCCAGCCATGTTTTATTATACCTCATTTCTCTGTACACACGACCATTGTTATGTCCGAAGCTTATGTAGAATACTCAATCAATTGTAAAAAATGTTGAGAACTAAGCCTTAGCGTACTTTATAAAGGTTTGGGCCATCTGTCTGAATAAATGTTGCCAAATAAATAAAGGAGATGTTGCTATGTATCTAGATAATATAAAGTTAGACGAATAAATGGGTCTTGTATTAAGCGAATTATTAAGCAGATTAGCGAAACTAAAATACTTCGTTACCAACATTTTTGGAAATACAGAGTAATTCAATTTAATGTAGATATCGCATCGAATGTATTGCACCGAGTTAGCAAAGAGTAACCTTTTAAAATGTAAATATTAATCCCTGATTTAGCTTAATTCCAATTCTGCATCTGTGCAATTCTGCATTTGTTATCAAAGCCCTAGTATGTAACGGTCGACTGGCAGTGCAACCAACCGATCCAGACATCAGTATTTAACCATATCCCCATTTGTGTGCACGTCATAATTAGCTCAAACACGGTTGAAATGCGGGCGCCAAATCTGCAAACTAATCATGTAACTCCAATAGTAATTGAAATCGGTTTCATTTCAGATCGGGACGGACTGTGTACGTTGAATTAAACACAATCCCGTCACGAATGTAACTGTCTGTTTATTTTACACAGCACAGTCTGTGATACCGTGAATTGCAATTAAATCTAAGTTTGATTATGACAATTAACGAACCTAATTTTGGTTGGGATTAGCTGTTAGCATGAATGAATTGCATAACATTGCATGGTTTTCAGTAAGCGTTTTCTATATATAAATTTAAAACACTAGCAACAAAAAACCAACACACGTCCAAATCCTAGAACTTGCGTTCCGTTCCGTTCTAAGTTTCTCGCTAGTAAACTTACTTAAAACTATTTAAAAGATTCAATTAAAACAATTAGGAATGCAACGCGTGTCTATGCTTTAAACCGTCGAGTCTGTAATTCGTTTTTGTAACTGTATTTTCTACGGAATCGGTTTAGGAGTCGGCCGGCTAACGGGCCTGGCCGGTGCCGGACCTACACCGCAGACGTACCGCCGACCCTGTTACCTTCTACCATTGTTTTTCGTTGCTTTATCCGGAGGGTGGAAACCCTGAATTGGATTTTGGAAAAAGTGCATTGATGCGGAGTTGGGGACTGCCGTCAGAGTTATGGATTTATTTATAGGGATATACATGATGTGAATTATGTAGTCACTTATAATCGTAACAGGTCATCTCATAGCATCGACACAAAAATAAATTTCTAACCATTCACATGCCGATCGACGCTAGAGTTGCAGTTGTTTTTCAACTTTTTGACAGTGCACCCTGCCACCCTAAATATTGTGAAAATTCAACGGACAGCGAGCGGGCATTCAGGCATCATAATCAGATCAGCATTGCGTCCATTCTAGGGTGAACATATATATATATATATATATATACCTGTCGGTATTCAGATTTATTTTCATCCATTTATTGGTATCAAAACATTGCCAAACCTAATGAAAATGTTATAAAAAATATAAGTAGCAGATGTCTTTGCTAACTGTAGCTGAGTTATTTATAAAAGGTTTTCTTCTTTTATTATCCTTCCATATGACGATAAGTTCTAAATTCCCGTTCAGCAATTTACAATAAGTGACGCGACAACTAGGATGCACGCTAAAAGAACGCACTAAAGATTTTAAGTGCATTCGCGCGGAAAATGTCAAGACGCTTGACAGTTTGCCTTGCACAACACCCTGTACCTACTTACGTCCCATCACTATACTAGAACTTAGGGAAAAGCTCGTAATATATTAAAACCACGTTTTACTTAATGTGATTAAAAAACCTTCCAGAGGTGTGCAAAAATTATTTTAGCACCTTTTAAAATACAACTACGGTTATATACTATGAACCATCTAATTTGTTGCCGTTACGCAATTATCCAAAGTTATGTAGAGCATACCCAATGCCTGTTTAAGTATGACTAACCATTTACATTTGAGCCCAATAACTAAAATAGTTCCATTCACGTCCAAATTACGGTCTCCGTTTTAAATGGTATCCCATTAAATCAAAGGATCTAGTTCAAACATTGTTTTGACTTTTTTTAGGGTTCCGTACATCAAAACGAAAAACGGAACCCTTATAGGATCACGTCGTTGTCCATCTGCCTGTCTGTTAGTCTGTCAAGACCCTTTTTCTCAGGAACGCGTAGGTAGAGGTGTCAAGTTAAAATTAATATCAAATACGTAGGTCTACAGTCCCTTGGAGCTTTAAAAAAATCAAGCTTCTAAGTCAACGCAATACAAAAATATAGCCATTCATGCTAAATATTTTGATTCTCGCAAAAAAATTAAAACCTATAAGGTACTTCCCGTTGACCTAGAATCATGTAATTTAGCAAGAAGCAACGTCTCACGTACAAACTACACACATTTGCAGTTGGAGAATTGATTGTGACGTATTATAGGTATGTGGCGGCATTTACATAAGCACATGAAAACTACGCATCAAAGACCTGACGTCACACGCGACTTCCGTCTGGTCGGAGGATCCTCCCTTTTCTAAAGAGGATGAGAGTATTTTACACCCTAAAGGTATCGATCCCAACTACGGAACTCTTCTTTTTACGTGCCAACATGCACTTGGCCAGTTTATTAATTTGTATATTGTGTTTCACGAACTCTGTCCAAATAAATATTACTCTTTCTTTCTTTTCCGATTTTACGATCCCGTTTAAAAATAGAATATAGAGTCGAAAATCCTTCCAAATATGAACAAATAGAAAATAGCATAGATAACTGTGTTAGGGGCAGTTTATCGGCATCACGAATTCTGAACATCAAGCCAGTTTGTACGGACTGCATTGTAATAGCCCAGAACCGGTGAGCCTGCACGCACAGGCATTTTGTCCTTATTATATTTAGCTCTAAACATTACTATATATAGTAAATAAATAACATTACCTACTCGTACACCTCTAATGCTAATGTAATGTTACCTGACTTTTATGACTGTGTAGACCACGCGTATCTTTATTGCTTTGTTGTTTAGATAGCTTCTGAATTTAAAAACTTGCCTCAAAATAATTTATAAAGAATAAAACGTTTAGGAGACTTGAAAATTGTGTAAAATAAACATTTTATATTTTGTGATAATTCACATGCTTCGAAAATAATGTAGGTAGAGAAAGAATTACATTGATGTTTACAAGGTTCAACTTGCAGAAATGTTTTCTTCAGGGAGTGACAGCCCAACAAACATGTTATTCAAAAACCTTCATTCGTCAGTTTTGATTGGTTATTTCCCTATTACTTTGTAATTTGTAAGTATAAAGGAAGGGAGGAGCGGATATGCGGTTATCACTCACCTTTATAGGCACTAATATTGACTCACGATCGCTTCCCTGAGACCGTCCCCAATCCTAATGATAATTGACGACCAGGCCATTAAAAAGATGGGTTGCCAAACTTGCGTCTTATCGCGCAGGCATCGGGCGCCCGAGCTGTTTTGTTCCGCACTCTTGAATGGATTTTTTTTTATTCGTTCATTTTTTTCGATTGGTTTTACAAACTTTCTTTCATCTCGAGGTTGTTTCTTACATAAATTTTCCCGTGGAAAGTTTTTTTCCTATCAACGATTCTTGCTCTATAGAAATGTTATCGAAATTTCCGCAAATATACCCCTTTTTAATGAAATATAAGTCTCCATTTGGAGCTTTGCGACACAGGAATAACACAGACAGTTGAGACCACTGCAAACAACGTTGAAAAATTTAACTACGCTGTTAGTTGACCGTTTGCAGCAAAGTTACTGATACTAAAAGCTGTAGTTGGTTTTATTTCTGTGTTGTAAATAGTAAAAGGGGTTTGTGAATTTGCAAAACTTTTTAGACTACTTCGAAGCGGAAGAAAATAAATAGAGAACCTGTTTGCGAGGGAAATGGGTCGATACCCTGCTTTTTGACTACCATTTCGTGATTCTTATTTTTGTGGATTTATACTCTCTACCTTCAAACCTTTATTGGTATTTGATAAATTACAATCGTTTTATAAACTTGAGCTCGAAACTTTCTTACCTGAAACAAACAGAAAATAATTTTGAGTAGGTAATTATAATACGTAAATCAAAAACAGATCACAAATATGTACATACAAAGAAAAATATATTATGCATCTATCTAAAGACTCAAGCAAAAAGTTACAAATAGTAAGAAATCTATATTGCGAGTCACAATAGATTTGTAACTACTAGCAAAAGCTTCACACAACGGACGGCAATTACCCACAACGCCGTTTTATTTCGCCGATCGCAATTTTTCACCAAACATATTTTTCACGACAACACATTGCTGGGCCGACAAAACTTAGCCTGATTAATCCAATGTTAGATTTATTGCATAAATAAATCAATTCGAGTGCGACAAACAGGCCCCTTTTGCCTTTGCCTGTTGATTTTTTTGTCTTCCCCATTCATTTCGCTGCCCCAGCGAACGTCGGAACTCCTGATACACAAATTAAATATTGATTTTTTATACACAAGAGGGTTCGAATTTTTTTAAATTTAGTAAGGAAAATTGAGTCCATTAGATAGATGCTCCGGAAAAGGGAAAATTGATACACGGTTTCTTAGATTAAAAACAATTTATTTTTATAGTGAGTAAAGATTTTTTTTTTACTTTGCAGAAAAGCAACAAAATCTCGGTAACGGGAATAGTAGGCTGTTTTTTGATGCAATAATTCAGGATTGCAGCTTATGCTGCAACGCAAACATTTGCGTTGTGTTGCCGCTCATTTTTCCGCCCTACGGCCAACCTCAAACAAAACATCGAAACAATATTCGCTTAAATCAGGATTATATTAAAACAACCCATGCACAAATAAAGCCCCTGTAAACAAACAAATTCATTCCCACACCATATTAGTGAGCATTCATTTAAAACAGATATCCATTTTATGGCTTCCATTACAGTGTCCATAACGGGATGGTATTCTGCGTTAAAGCCAAATTGCGTTGCCCGAAGCACTGCCTAACATTTTATTACTTGATAAAAACTCAGGGAAAGAATTTTGTCCCTTCTTCTAGAATTTTATCGGCACACGAAACTGAGATGCAGTGAGAATGTTCAGAGTAATGTACTCTCTTTACTGGAGACATTTCTTATGGTAGGTAAGAAGGCGTTAAAGAGTCTGTATGTGAAATATGTTGGTTGTTGCGTACCTACGTTTGAAGGCTGTTAAATATCGTAGTTTCGAGGCCTATTGCTTGGAAATAACATTTCAAACTCCATTTTTACCTTTTCTAGGCCTCACGATTATTGCTGTTTTATGCTCGTGATTTCATATGTACCTACTTACAACTTTTTTTGCTTTTAGTGCCATCCTTATACCTACGGTATACAAGTCAAAATCGGTAGAACGACCTGTAAAAAAGGTTTGTTTAAATGTATAATCTTATTTCAAGTGGAGTATATATCTATTTTGTTTTCTCATTACTCTTGACTTTTTGTATGCACGTGTTTCTGTGAAAATTAAACCTATTATTCTTTCTTTTTTCGTACATGAGACAAGACAAGCTTTAAAACTGTTTTGCCACAATATTAATGTTAGGTAAAGGAAATAAACTAATTCCTGTGTTGTCGACCCTAAAATCTCCATAATATATTGCAAATAACACGTCACTTGCAGCGGAGGGGCTGTCTTCAAATAACGTCGTGTCAGCAGGGCCTGCGTCTACTCACGTTATGCGGCTTCCTACTATGTTATGGTAACATCATAAAGTTATAACATTGCATGTTTAAATAAATATAAATATAGGGTAACTTTGGTAAAAAAACATGTTTAGTTTAGAAAGGTTTCAGGAATGAATCAATTGAACCTTGGAGTGATGAAAATACCAGACAATTCAAATCTAAAAAATAACGTGTCTAGTTGAGGCAACACCATAATATTTTGATTGAAGCAAATAAGTACCCATAAGTTCACTCAAGTGAATTTTAGCTCCGTTTGTAATTCGAACTTTGCTTTTTGTCAGGAAAGTTGTTGATCGGATTGTTTTCCTCGATAATTATATTTTTTATGTTACTTAAGGACCTAGTCCTGTGGTCCATAGTAACCTACCTACGGTATTCTATGAAAAATAAATTGCCATCAATCGCAAAGAAAATTATAGTAAACTTAAACTAAAATATTTGTAACGGCAAATAGTTTTATATATAAGTAATTTTGTCGAATTAGGTCTCTGAAAAGGCTATTCAGCCTAATAGCCTTAATTCACGAAGCCAGTCAAAGATTTATTATAACAACATTTTCCGCATCGTCCGAATACTAAGCTGCTTTTATTTAAAAAGAAAACTAATTTGCTCGTTATTAGGCATCATTCGTCTCCCACAATCCCGGGCGGGTCGTTACGTGGTATATTTCGGGCTGAGATTAACTTTTGCCCTATCGTTTCGTCCTAAAGCAATAATAAATACTGTATGTTGAAATTAATTGTTATAATTTAGTAATTTCTGTTTAATGAATCGATTTAAGATTTATTTCTCACCACAATATTACAAAAAACATGGTATCAGAGTCACAAAACATTTTAATATTGTGGGAGACTGGTGCCTAAACTAAGCTCAGATCTGTACCTATTACAGGACACCAGGACTCCGCCCTTTTACAAAATCAACATTATAAAAAGATTGATGGCTCGAGTGGAAATTGTAAACTTTACATATAAGCTAAAGTTTTGTTAATGAGGTTATTTGTGTGTAGAAGTGTGTGTGTGTGTAAGTGTGTGTGTGTGGAGTGGTGTTCGTCCGTGCGAGGGACGTGTGGGTGTGTGTATGTGTGTTAGGCGCTTTTTTGAGTGTGCGTTACTGAATGATAGTGTTGTATATTATTATGTGACTTAAATATTGAGAATAAGAATTGAGAATTGTAAGAGTGACTGGTGGTCTGGTGGAGCTCGTGGCTAAGTAATAACTGCTGCTCGGGTCAATCCATCTGGTTAAGCTACGGCTTGCCGGGGTTGGTCTCCTCTGTGCCTTGGAAAGCACGTTAAACCACGGACAAACATCCCGGCTGTCATTCGTGGATCTTTGACAGTCGTAACGGGTCAACCAGTCTTACCAAGAGGTATTGTATTACCCAGTTACTGGGTTGTGGAGGTCAGATAGGCTGTCGCTCCATGGAAAATACTAGTATTCAGCTGCATCCAGTTAGACTGAAAGCTGATCCCAATATAGTTGGGAAAAGTCTAGGCAGATTGATTTGACTGATTGTCTGGTGCAAAGAACTTCCTGTAGCTTTTACAAAATAAATGATGGCGTCGACAAAATCTTCAACATCGGTATCTCCCGTGCGCCTTTGCTACGTTGTATGGCAATGCTAAGCCTCCGGTCAACGTAATATTTTAGTTTTTGAGCAGTTTTAGATAAGTTTACATATTATATTTTCATTTTATTAATTAATTAGGTATTAGTTGTTATTTATTCTGAATAAACACCTTCCACAGTATATCATCTGTTTAAATACTTCTACGTTGCGTCTCCTCTCTAGCGAACTTAGGTACTTACAGCATTATTATAGGGTCTAGTCATTACCGCATTTTATTCTATGAGTAATTTTAGAAAATATTTTTTTATTTTTTTGTGCGTTATTTTTTTTTCCTATGATTCTTGAATAAGATTAATAACCTTTACTATCTTATTCTATTCTATTACCCTTTACTGATGAATGATTTATAATAACTAATAATTTATATAAGTAACCAATACGATTTGTTCTACGAAGCATTAAAAGGTATTTAATTATCTCGAACCTTTTTCCCATGCTTAAATCGTAACCCCGCTAACACCTGGCTGACTGGATAGTACTGAGGGCGAGGGCCTGGACAACGTGACATTCTATTTTGACATTTATTTGATTGACATAAGCTACCAAAAAGCTCATGTCATCATCATTATCAGCCTACAGCAGTCCACTGCTGGACATAGGCTTCTTCAATTGCACACCATTCAGCTCGATCCTCGACAACTCTCGCCCAGCTGCTACCAGCCACCCTGCGAATATCGTCGCTCAACCTAGCTTGAGGGCGTCCTATCTTACGTTTGCCGATTCGCGGTCTCCACTCACGAACACGTCTACCCCAACAGTCATCGGTTCTACGGCTAATATGGCCGGCCTATTGCCACTTCAGCTTGCTTATTATGTAAGCTATGTCGACAACTTTGGTTTGCTGCCGGACCACCTCGTTCCAGATTCGATCCCTCAGAGAGACTCCAATCATAGCCCGTTCCATAGCTCACTGAGTGACCTTGAATTTATACTAAATTTATGAGAAACTGTCAATCCTGAATATTTTTGTAGAAATACGAAATGCTTTGAAAGCGATTGCCACTTGTCTAGGCCCTCTGGTATCTACCCATCAAGCCTATGAAGTTTTGCCAGCTAATTTATTTTATATTTGATTTATGAAGTTATCTAAACTTCTGCTAGACAAACAACTATAAATAATTTAATTAGATAAAGGTTGAGTAATAATGGAGATCACGTCACAACGGTAACGTCAGTTACAAATTAAATTACGATGACCGGCCATGATTACTGATTAGCTTGTTAGCCAAGCACTGTGATTGATGCCACGGTTAACTTGTAACATTCTGCTATTAAGTAATGTATATTAATGTTTACTTAGTTAGACTCTTAGACTATGTGGTAGCCCCAGTAGGCCATCTTTATTTATTAGGTACTGTGGAATGTGCCTAAGTGGAAACTATTAAATTGGTCCTGCACTTCTGTTGATAATAAATGTTTGTAATGCAGACATTTTAAGTGGATAGTTGTGATATTTTGACCTATTAGAAATTATCAAATACATGCTAAAATGGGTACATATTTGAACGTCAAAAATTTAAATACCTATGGTTAAAATGTCAATGTTCAAAACATCGAAAACTTAAATATCGAACTACCTTATAACCGAAAATTAAAATAACGTAGGTAAGTTTATATTGTCGAATGGTTAGATACTCGTAACCTACATCCAATAACTATATCTAAAATCTAATATCGAAGTACAGAGTATCGAATGTTAGAAAGCTGCGGAGGTTACTACAATGTTACTTCTACTGTAAATTATTAGGAGAACTTAGGATGTAAGAGCGAAGGAAGCGAGCTTGGAACTTGGGGCACCCCGACTCGGACAGGTTAGGTTCTGAGGTTGACTACGCCGTCGCTATTAAGTATTGCTTGGAAACTAATTTAGACCCGCCACGCGATTTTTCCCAACCTTGATATGCAACCCGGTACGGCTTTTAGTGTTGTGAGGTTAGGTTAGAACGGTGCATTACCTTTTCATGGGAGTGGTGCCCATTCCCACCCCCACTTCCATCCTCCTGCCAAACGATACTAAATTTTTACCCAAAATATTAAACAAACGAATCCTTCTCTTTATTGAATCTAATCAAAAATATATAAAAATAATACATAATATAGAAAATACCAGTATAAATTTTTGGAGATTTGTAGCTATGGCCATTAACAAATTCACAAAAGAGTACCTACTCTGTAATATTTTCCAGTACTTAAGTTATTAAGTTTTTTCATCCTATTCGCACATTTTGTTTTCCTTTTTTTAAGTATTTCTCCGTTATGGATTCTTTTGTATTTCAATTAAATTTGCTTTTGTTTCAAAAAAATCTAAATTTGTTCGATCATTGAACTAGTAGGTATTTTTAACGTAACTTAAGTATTTTAAATGTTGATTTTGAACATTTTTAATCATTCGACATTTTAATCTTAGATATTTTAAACTTGTAAACAAGTTTCGATATTTCGATACCATCGATATTTAAATTTTCGACGTTTTGAACATTGATATTTTTAGTAGGTATTTTAATTTTCGACGTTCAAATATGTACCTAATAAAATAGCAGGGGCTTAGATCTAAAAAGAAACACACATGATGCTGTATACCAGCTTGAATGTGTCCTGGATCAGGAAAACGGCAAACGGAAAAGGAACTAGTATGTATTGATCTCCCCCCTCTTAGATACTCATTGAATGTTGGCGATTGCAGACGATCGAGTTTAGGTTTCCTTACAATGTATTGTTTTCCAGTATATGCTGCTGAAAAGGCCAACTTCTCTAAAGTATCCAAATAATTCTTTCGGGCATTAACCTCAACTGTAGTTCGGCGCAAGATCGATTTACCCTAAAGTCTTGGTTAATTAATTTTAGGTCCCAAATTCTTAATCAACTCCTCCAAGCGTGCTTGGGTCAAACAATTTATTGTTCAATTTGTGTCAAAGTTACAACTCAACAACTCCACTGAATTCCTTCCAATGATTACCGTAGAAATCAACATACACGTTAAGAACAAAAGAAAGTATTTCAATACTTTATGCCAGAGTAAATTATATTGTTTATGTGTTCCCATCGCACTGACGGCTTACTAATGACATTGTGCTTGACTCCTACCACTTATTGAAAGCGAATTTCCAACATTTCTTAGAGACGCTTCATCAGCATGACCCACTTTCTATAGAAAATGTGTCAATGCTGTCGTTATGATCAATTTTCATCGTAAACAGGAGTTATTATTGGTTTCGTATTAAATAAAGTGAGCTAGCTATGGTGTACATTGAGCTAAAGAAGCTTGTTGACTGAGCCCAATAGAGCGCACACCGCAAAGAACACGGTAAGTAAGAATAAATATTAGTTCATTTACTTTAGAGTAGCTGAGAATATTTCGCAAACAACTTTTTGTTAATAGGTGAGGCATTGCAATCAGAAAATTGTAAGTGAAATAAATTCAGGAAGTATTTTTGTACGGTGCCTTTGACGGTACCTATAATATGCATCGTTAAACAAGTGAAATTATATTAAATTTAAAAAAAACCTCTGACACAAACATTTCCTCATTTCTCATTCCAACTCCATCACCAGACGGTTCAACATGTCTAAGAAACATCGCTATAAAACCTGATTTCAAATAAAAAAACGCATTGAAATCGGTTTACCCGTTTAAGAGCTACGGTGCCACAAACACACACATAGCGGTCAAACTTATAACAACCCTCTTTTTAGAATTAGAATTAGAATTTTATTTATTTGTAAGAATGTAGTTTTACATAGTATGGTGTTAAAATATTTTTGTTAGTTTTATACATTCTACCACAAAGTATATGGTGTACAAATATTCAATTGTCAGTCTTAACTAAGTACTCGTACAATATTATTTGCGTCGGGGGTTAAAAAGAAAGATTCAAAAACAATATTATATGGAAGGTAAAGGGAACACTCAATCTTCAAGGCTCATAATTGGGTAACGGATCGGAAACCAACTCCCAATATTTCCGATACCTGAGTATCTCTCATAATATGGACGTCTCAATTTACATAGACCAGTTCTATCCTACATGTACGTAAGGTGAAAATGCTCTGTAGAAATCCACCATAATGTTTTGAATTTTAAGATTAAAATGAGAGTATAAATTTAAATGCCTTAAACACACACATTACATTACACTACACACACTCACACATCCTACACACACTACCACAGCTTTTTTGATTTTTTCCATGCTCTCATCCTTACACTTTATTATTCTTTTCTTTTGTTCATTTGAGAGTAAATCTAAATTTTTTATTTTTTATTTTGGCATAAAAATTTGTGTAATGAAAATGGGTGAAGGCGTTGTCTCCTGACGTACAGGCTTGTACCTACTATGGGATTCAAAGGCTTCATATGATTCTGTAACCACATAATATGTCAATAAAGATTATTGTATTGTATTGTATGAGAGGGGTTTGTAGCTCAGTAACAGCAGCCGCATGGGTCGACCGATCAGGTTAAGTTACGATTGCCGCGGTTGGTTCGTGGATGTGACCATGATTACATACCAAGACCCCTCCATGCCTCGGAAAGCACGCTAAGCCGTTAGTCCCGGCTGTCATTCGTAGATCTTTGACAGTCTTTAAGGGTCGTCAGAAACCAGAAACCAGTCTTACCAAGGGGTACTCGTATCGTGTTACCCAAACTGGGTTATGGAGGTAAGATAGGTAGTCGCTCCATGTAAAATACTGGTATTCAGCTGCATCCGGTTAGACTGGAAGTTGACACCAAAATAGTTGGGAATAGACTAGGAAGATGATGATTGTATTGTATGAGTGAACCACTAAATAAATATGACTGCCAATAAAAGCCCTCTGCAGAATATTGTTCTCTGAACTGCAATGCACGACCGTAAACATTGCCACTACACTTGGCAAACGGATTGATGTCTATCCATATCTATACATAATATATAAAAGTCGCTTTTCGTGTTTATCTGTGTGACCGCGTTGTTCTTCTAAAATTCGCAACGGATTTTGATGCGGTTTTCACCATCACTTAGAGAATAGAATCCGGGAGGTATTTATGTTTATATTACATTAATATTAAACATAAAAATAATAAAGAAATCTCGATGCCTTGTCAAATCTTAACAATAGGGATGACGCCTGGGTCAAAAAAAGAAATTCTATTTAGTCCGTCAGTTAGATAATAAAAATATATTAAGCTCGTATTTTTTGCTTTATCATATTAATAAAAAATTACTTAGATAAAACGCATTAAAGGTAGGGAGTGGGGGTTGCAACGTCACAAGTACTATGTATAAAATCTACATACTCGTGACGTCATGGCACATTTTAACTCAATGTATCGCCGTAATCTTTTGATAACGTAAAAAAAGAAAAAATACGTGTGTTATTTTTTCATAATCTACATTACGGACAAAATCAATTTTTTAGTCATCATCCCTATTGTGCGAAGCAGGGGTCGGTAGTACACACGCACACACATCCAGTATAAGCTGACCTCGCATTGTACGGAAATCCTATATAATGCGAGATCAGCATAAACTGGAAATGTATAGCTTGATGTGTAGCCATGTTATACATAGGTAAATAAGCGCCTGTTCTAAGCTAATCATTGCCTGCTTCACCCTACATGCCTTGTAAGTCTTACTTTCAATATTAATTAACGCGTGTGTTGAATCTAATTGAAGGTTAAAATCAATTAACTTCGTGCGTTGTATAATTGATTAATATAGGTATGGGATTTCTGTGAACGGTTTACTTTTGCTGGTTGAGGAGGAGCAACCTTTTTCATTGTTAAATATTTCAGTGCTTTGAAAGAACAAATAATAGGATTTTACTTTCTTGTTTGGCTGAGTTGCATTTTATCTCATATCTAAGCAAATAATGTATTTTAATGTACCTACTAGATTTCTGTTTGAAGTACCTTTTAGAAATAACCGATTATATTTAAAAAAAAAACAATAAAATATCCTAACTTAACTACACCTAGACCTACACCTATCAACAACTAAAATAAGGCGACGAAAAATATAATATACACAAGAATGTACCTACCTATTTTACTGTGTGTACCTACATAAATAATAAAATAAATTAATAAGAATATACAGATATATATATATAAAGTACTTAGGTAAGTACCCTTAACTCTTAAAATGTCGATTGCACCCCATGTGTTCAAATAACAATAAAATTCTATTGTGTCGCTAATTGCGCGCACGACGGGTTAATATCGTTCTAAGACATTTCCTGTCGGCTATGTATACCATCTATCTACAAAACATGACAGTTGAGGCAGTTTGGCAACTACCAACAAACACAACAACAGTTTAGTCGCCCGTCAATATGCGCTACAAGATAGGATTACCGAAACAAAAGACGACTTAACTTTAGCTCCAATAGTTCATTCAACCAATTCCAAATATCAAAATCGAAAACAATTTTATTGTGAAACTGCTTTAGGACGGTCGACAATAATTCTTCACCCACTCTTGATCAATTATATAAAATTACGTTTGTCTTTATAAACACAGACGTACAACTAAAATATTTTTCAAAAAAACCTCGCCTCGGGCATATGGTATGACTACGCCCTTCGCCGACCTCGATGACGAAAAAAAAAGAGTACAAGCGAACACGTCTACCATTCTTGTATTCCGTTTCCTATGTACAATTTGTATACAGACAAGCTTTGACAATTCAATTGACAGGTAGGTGTGTATTAGAAAAAAGATTTGAGGAACCTTAGGAATGAGATTGAAACCAGATATCATTCATTCATTATAATACATGTCAGTTTGAACTCTTGGAATGTGAAGGCCGTAGACTAGGAACATAAATGCCATGCCTTTTTGTTGAGTTAGCTTACCAACTAGCTTGGGAATCTATTGTAAGAAAATATTTGTAGGAATAGGGATGATGACTAAAAAAATGTTTTTTGTCCGTAATGTAGATTATGAAAAAATAACGTACACGTATTTTTTCTTTTTTTACGTTATCAAAAGATTACGGCGATACATTGAGTTATAATGTGCCATGACGTCACTTGTATGTAGATTTTATACATACTTGTGACGTATCAACCCCCACTCCCCAACTTTAATGCGTTGTATCTGAGTCATTTTTTATTAATATGATAAAGCATAAAATACGTGTCTAATATTTTTTTATTATCTGCCTGACGGACTAAATAGAATTTCTTTTTTTTGACCCAGGCATCATCCCTATTATTGAAGTTCAAATTTGTGTTGCTTGTATATTATAAATTAAAATATTAGGTTAGTTTAAATTAGTGGCTTAGTATTCTCTTTATGCATTTCATTAAAATGCCAAAGAATAACTTAATATCCATAATGGTTCTTCGATACGCACTGCAGATTTAAAAGTAGTTTTTTTTATGTCGGTAGTCCCACAAAGTAGTCAATAAAACTTATTATAAAGAATGAATTAATGAATGATGGTAATGATGAAAAAATCCTTATTCGTTAGCGAGAAAGAGATTCATCCATTCATTAAGTAGCCGAAAGACGTCCACTGCTGGACATAGGCCTCCCCCTGGCGCCGCCACTTCGACCGGTTTTGTGCTTCCCGCATCCAGCGGATTCCTGCGGCCTTCATAAGGTCATCAGTCCACCATGTGTGAGGCCTTCCAACGGTACGTATTCCAGTACCAAAAAAGAAATAATTCTAAGGAATGATGTAGATTTTTATTGATAGATACTTATGCATTGTATACCCGGATTAAGTACGAAAAACCCACCTAACGGGGCTCACGTTACTGACTAGTTTTTTGTCTGAATATACGGTATACGTTTATAAACAGCCTCTAAATCGAATATAACACGCTAATTGTCACATAATTAACTGTATCACTTTCTTAATCAACATAAAACTTTTTGTCAATCTGCTATCTAATTACGCAACACATTTTCGTAAACGATTACGACAAATTTGTTTCATTTTGACAGTTCAACAACATTCATTGCGTTATTTACGTTGTGGAGCAGATTTTTATTTCGAATTTATGAACCAATGGATTAGCAATTTGTTTCAAAACGATTCAAATTCCGATTGATCGTGTATTACGTAATTAGGGTACTGTTCCGTGAACAAATTCAACAGATTTCTAATAGTTGACAACCGAAGACAGTTTCTAGACAAGACTATACGAGACAATTGGCTGCACCGTGAATCATCAAGGAGAGGCAGACGTCGGTATTCAATACAATAGGTTAATACGCTTACAAATACCGGCACAATTGGTTACATCGTCTGTCACACCAGAAGACGCTATTCTAGGCGTTGCAGTAACAGGATTAAGGAGCAAATTCGTGCAACGAAATTCTGGATATAATTTAATGCACACAGTTCGATTGCTCCAGACACCTTGAAGCTTTGATTGGAGCATGTTGCGATAGCCTGCTCTAAACACGGAGGCATCACAGACGTACCTAACAAAAGCGTGCTAATGAGGAAACCGTGTACACAACACAACGCCACGACCGATTGAGAGAACGCGCTGATTGAGTGAAAGTAACCACAGAGTACTGTAGAACAGGTAAAGGCATGTTGTAATAACAATACAATAACAAGTAATACAACAGACTCGTAAAGGCTGTGAACTTGGAGAAAACTAGAACGCGTGTTATAATTGCACGTTGCTCGGCAAGGTGAATTTAATTTTACTGAGAAGTTTGACTGATCTCCCCGTAGGTTCGACAATATCTGAGTTTTCTGACAAACATACTGTTACTATGTTTCAGGATTGTATCTTCTATTTAGTGATGGTAAGTTTGTCGAAATTCTCTTCCGAGTTTTCATTGTGTTTGTCTACGAACTATTGGAGATAAGGTGTACAAATTGCGTTTCTCTTGGCATTTGCTTTGTTGAAACTAAGCGTACCTATACAGACAGTCTTCTTGTTCAGTTGACGGAGACAAATAGCTTTATACGGGAATACATATTTTTCTTGAAGAAAAAGTGAATAGATCGGTAAGTACAATACGAATGAAAAATAGTGCCGATTGATCACCTTGGGTTGGTAAATTATTTTCTGACGCAAATTGAAGTATCGGCCGTACCAAACATTGTTATTACTTTTTTGTAACTAACAATCATAACAAAACAATAAAAGCGGCCAAGTGCGAGTCGGACTCATGAAAGATTCCGTACCACCATATAATATTTAACACTCCTTTTATTTTTAGGGTTCCGTAGCTAAAGGGTAAAAACGGAACTATTACTAAGAGTTCGCTGTCCGTCCGTCCGTCTGTCACCAGGCTGTATCTCTTGAAACGTGATAGTTAGACAGTTGAAATTTTCACAGATTATGCATTTCTATTGCCGCTAAAAGTAGTAAAAATTAAATTAAATTATAAAATAAAGGGGATACCCCCTTAATTTTTTAGTGGTCGTAGTAGTAAAGTCTGAAAATTTCCAGAGTCGACCTATTACGATTCAAAAGATACAATGCGATGGACGCCTTAGTAGATAATAGGGCCCCGTTGGCCGTTGGGCACGGAACCCTAAAAAACGATTTCTTTATGGATTTGTACTTATGAAATTAAGCAATGCAATTGAACTTTCAAAGTTACTTCAACTCAATTGATTCAGTTCCACTCTTGCATAATACTCAAGATAAACTATTTGGTACAAACAACTATTGTTTGCTTTTAAACTCATAGTCGTAACAGATAAATGGAAATCAATTCGATTGGTGCTTACAGTTGCACCAAACTTTGGCAGTTTTGATGCGAATGTAACTATGTCGTTGCAACATTTGCAAAGTAAATCCATTTAATATTTGTAGTTTGTTTCTCATCTTACTAGCTGCTGTTGCTTGCGCTTTCGGCTTCATTCGCATACCAAATTCATTTAAACCTTTCGTTGAATCCACTCGGATCGAGATTTGAAAAATATTAACCTTTGTCTAACCCTTCGCAGATCACCTTGAGATGTTATTAACCTGTGCACCGTCTATGAAACGAGTTTATATCTTAAGTAGCCTTGTTTATGTCAGGTCATCAGTTTGCCACAGATTTTTGTGTAGAATTATGTACGTCTCAGTCGCGTACTAACCCAACAAGATCAACATTGTGTTCAACTGTATCAATCGCGTCATGTTCGTGAACGGGCGCCGTCAGTTGAGACTGGTCATCTCTTGTCTGCCAGGGCTTATTTTTAATTTTATATTTTTGATCATTTTTGTTTTTTTACTTTGTTCTCACATATAGAATCAAAAAGAGTAATGTACCCAGGATTTTGTTATTTCTATATTTAAAAGAGTGTCCTTGGAGTTTCTTGCCCGTTCTTCTCCATAGATATTTACGTTTTGGAATGGGCAACTAGCTTCAACTTTCTGACTAACTGACTGACTTTGATAATTCAAAAGTCCCTGTAAATTGTTTAATTTAAATAAATGCTTTGAGTTTGAGTTTTGAGACTTTGAATCGAAGAATTTTATTTATGTCTACAGTTGGCAGAATGATCGACATCGGCTTTGCTTGCCAAATAAAAAAATAGAACAGAAATATGTATAACTATGAACAACAGGCAATAATTATGAACAATCTAATTCAAAACTCTTAGACTTACCTAGATCCTATGATTGTTTTAATTAATAACATAACATGACGCCTGTAATCCCCAAAGGGTTAGGCAGAGGTGTACCTATAGTACACCCACATTTTGCCAGTTATTTTTAAGTCCCATGTTGGTATTAGGGGGCGGGCCTATTGCCATCAACCGCCCACAAACCCAGACTCCGGGCTGCTTCTGAGAAATTCCAGATGGAAAAACCAATAAGGGCCATATCACTTTGACGATTTATCAACGTGTTACCGGAGAGGCGATTGTTTAACACGCTCGCTGCGTGTGCGTAACGTGTTCGCCGCGTTTTCCGAATGAAAGCAAACGAGAACAACGAGACGTGACGACACAATTGACGTGAGTGTACAAGATAGAGCGAGACAAGCGAGTGTACAATATAGTGAAAACGCAGAGAACCCATCGCGTGATCGCGGCTAGCGCGCAACGCACCCGCGGAGAGCTCGTTCACAATATTCGGCTCGCTGAAAACACGCTGGCAAAACGCCAGTGATAAGGGACCAATGAACAGACCATGCAGAACCATACTCAGCAGTAGCACTTGCGACCACTAGACCAACGTGGCAGTTGAGTTCAGTGGTTTATAATTTCAATCTGCCTAGCCTTTTTCCAACTATGTTGGGGTTGGCTTCCAGTCTAACCGGATGCAGCTGAATACCGTATTTTACATGGAGCGACTGCCTATCTGACCTCCACAATCCAATAACTGGGTAATACGATACCCCATGGTAAGATTGGTGGTCAGACTTTCGGGCTTCTGACGACGCGTAACGACTGTCAAAGATGCACGAATGACAGCTGGGACCAACGGCTTAACGTGCTTTCCGAGGCACCGAGGAGTCTCGGTATGTTAAGATGGTCACTTATCTACAGACCAACCCTGGCGAGCGTAGCTTAATCTGATGGGTCGAATCGTGCGGCTGTTACTTAGCCAAGTTTATAGTAATTACTAAGAAAATTATGTTTATCCTGGTAAAAACCAGCGTGCAAAATAGCACTAAGAAGAAAAGTAACTAACCTAATAAATATTTATGACATGTCGTAGATATTAACGGCTATAAGAAGTGGCAAGTGTGTAATTAGGCCGATATCTCAGTCCATTTAGAAGATTCCATTACCATTATTATTTCTAACGACATTGTGTCACTATTTACCCGACTGCGGCAAAGCTACAAAGGAAGGTATATGTGTTTGACCTGTATGTATGTGTCCGTCTCTATGTTCCCTCGTAACTACTAAACAGTTGTACCGATTTTGATGAATGGTATGGCATTAAATTCGTCTTTATTGCTCAAGTGTGACTGGGTATATTAAAATTATAAAAAAATCTAATGGCGGATTTTGGGCGCCAAAATGAATGTTTATAAAAATAAATTTCCCAACCTATCGAGTGCAGTATCAAAAGGAAGGGTTTTAAAAGGTGATTATTGAAATATATAAAAATTATATGTTTAATGTAATTTGGAATGAATAATTCCAAAAACCAAAAAACCCAATTTAAAAAAAAACTTAAAACACCGACTGCAAAAACACATTACTGAAAAGAGGTTATTGGTTTGTGCCTGACTGCCTGCGATACCAAAATTATATTATTTATAATGCTTGTTTTTCTATTTTCAGTTATGTGTTTTTGCAGTCGAGTTTTTTATTTTTTATTTAGGAATGTACCCACTCTAAACTTTTAATGATTGATACTTTCAAAATAGTAGTACCGTCCAGGTCAGGTGGAAACTGGTACCAAACGTACAGGTTTTGTGCGTACTTAGCGGTTCTTGCCATTTTGGTACCTCGGTACCGGTTCCAGACGGGTAACAAATTCAGGAACTCGGCGTGTACCATTCATCTCATATACGAGAAAACTCATACGGTTGCCAACCTTGAAGTAATTTTTCCAATGCCTTTTAGCTATCCTTTTTACTTTATTTGTTTTCTCACTCTAACTCACGGAAATATATTTTATTTGGTACCGGTACCGTACAGATACTGATATGAAATACCAATTCAAAATTCAAATTCATATTCAAATTCTAAAGTCATTTATTCAAACTAGGCTGAGAATCAGCACTTTTCGAACGTCAAAATTACATAAGACAGTCCCCCAAAACGCTCACCCTTCGCCACTTCCTAGTACTTTTGCTGGGAAGAAGACATGGCGCAACAAACTCCCCAGCAGCACAGCTGTCTGTTCAGTTAGGAAAAAAAAATGATTCTATACAATAATTTATATGATAATTTACATTACGCAAAACACAATTTAAATTATAAATTAATAGCCATATGACAGCTAGCACACGCCAATATACCAACCAAAAACATCGAGAACTATACTCAAGCAGAAATAAAAATAACTAAACGTAAACAATATTTAAAAAAAGAAAATAAAGCCTCCTCATTATTCTTTTCATTTAAGTAGTCGTTGATAGAATAGTATGCCTTTGAACAAAGGTTGGATTTTACTTTAGTTTTAAACACATTAAAAGGCAAATCTAGCAAAGATTAAATAGTAGTACCTACGTCTGGTACCAGTAGTAAAGCCTCTTTTTGTATAGGTACGGCACGGTTTCTCTACGGTAAGGCGTATAACCGCGCCGTAGTAGAAGAAACATGTGTTTATTATAAATATCTATCCATAGTCAAATTCTTATATTTTTCTTTCAATTTTCAATCAAGTTCTTTTAACTGAACAGACAGCCGTGCTGATGGGGAGTTTGTTGCGCCACTTCTTCTTCCCAGCTAAAGCACTAGGGCGGGCGTTTTAGGAGACTGTCATTATGTAATTTCGACGTTCAAAAAGTGCTGATTCTTATTCTTCCTAGTTTTTTTAAATGGTTTTTGATTTGATTTTAAACTTAGTAGTGCATATTATTGAAGTGTTTTGTGCAAAGTGATGATGTACGTATTCATATTTAGTACGTAGTTGTCAAGGGAGAGGAGGACTGTGCAACTGATATACAGTGATTTCTAGTACGGAGGTCAGTGTGATTGAACCCCAGACAATTCCTGCAGTGAAATTGCATCGCGTTATTGCATAGTTACCTTTGTACCGGGAAGTATTTAATAAATAAGTTTACTAACAAAACTTTTTTCTTGAACCTTTACAACGTCTGTCGATGTACCTAACTGTTATTCTGTTACCATATTTCTGTGTTTTTTTGTATGTATGGTAAGCAAAAAGATTTAAGATATCGTACCAAACACCTGCAGTTGCTCAAGGTTCAGGGGTATTCCGTAAATCATCAAGAGGTCTTGTCTTCTGCTAATAAACAAACTGCGACTATCAATCAAAACTAACAAATTTATGATTGATTTACTATTCATTTTAGCAATAACCCTTCCATTATATATATTTTGGCCTGCGTACCATTCAAGGGCATCTATTTAATCGAACCTCTTATCATAACTATTGCGCGCTTCTAAAATTATTGTTGGATGATTGCGCCTTCGCCTGTTGCTACCACGGCGGCACCGCTAAGCTTCGCTAGCTCGGCTCGCGCGCGTTTAGTCACATTTCTAACCTTACGCAATCCATTTTTTCGGGGTGACTTACCTTAGTTACTGCGACCAATTCAGGCCGGGCGTGGCTGGTCGCCTTTTCAAACTTACCTAATCCTTATGGTCGGAATACCCTAGCTTTGTTACTGAGACTAACTGGGATAGAGGTCACAAAGTTATAAGGCAGCTCAATTATTAAAACAAAAGTGTGCATCATTAGAATTGCAAAAAGTCTTTAGAGTATCGGTCTAAATATTGCCCCAATTGAAGTAAGACGCATAGCTATCGACGTAACAAATACCTAAGGGTCAATATATTACACACTATCCTATTTACCTAAAACGATAACAATTTAAATAACTTTAGATGTTTTCACGCACATGTTCAAGCGTGTGGGAAAACTCAATTGTTCATATTCGTTACACACGCACATTCACACGACTTTAGTCTTAATTTTTAAATCTGTTGCACCTTATTACATAATGAATTGCTTCATTAGTGTATTTTATCGTTTGAATATTAATTTACAGTTTATAGCTCAATGAACACTATAATTAATACGGTATGGGGATGTTCCACGGTGATATCGAATGATTCGATATTGATTGTTAGGTCCGTATTACAGAAGGAAACTCAAGTATTGATCTCTGTTTAAAACTAGTTTTAAGTCTGATTTTAATTTTAGAACTTTATTAAAGCATAGATTCATTGATCATAGTTCAGCTGAGTTTGGTTTTATCGTTACTCAGTTCCCGAATCAAACCTAAGCAGTGTTTTGATCTATATTCACTCAAGTGTGGTCGAGACCGCGCTTGAGCATAGATTGTTCCAATTGTCCGTTGTCGAGTTTCTATATTGTTTTTTTTTTAATGATTACTATCAAAATGGATGCAATTGAAAAGGTAGATCATTACAATAATTTGTTTGACGATAATTCAAATAGAAGGTTGAACTTTAGCGTTCCTCTCAGTTACACACAGGCCCAATTTTTTTTTCAAAATTCCAAATAAAGGTACAGTTTTTCACGAGATGTGGTGAAAGTTTAAAAAACACTATAGGTTGTGTTTTTCTTAAATCGTGATAGGTAGAATTAAATATTTCCCATAGCCCCAGAATTGCAAATTCTTGTGTGTTTACGTTTTTATGCGACGGCTTCAACAAACTGATATTTTCACATATTTGACCTACGTACTGACATTTTAAATAACATACCTATTTATGGCTATACATAAGTCTTATAAGCTAGACTTATTTTTCTTACAAAATGACTAAACATTACTTCAATAAATTAATGGGGGATTTTACTATTTGAGATCGAAATAATAACGCTGATTTCCTAAATAATTGGACTCTTATGGTAAATAAAATAAATTGTAAACGAAAACATAGGCTGATGCATAGACAATACATATCTCTGCTTGAGGCTCGATTTGAGTCTCGATTCAGCTGAGTATAGATTGATTACCGTTCTGGAATAAGACTGATGCTCAAGTACTGATTCTATACTTAAACAGTGATCAACTGATTGAAGATCAAACTGGACTTGAGGAACGTTCTGTAATACGGACCTTAGACTATCGTCATCAAAATCAACCGTAGGAATTAAGAAACTTTTTATACAAGCAACTAACAATTTCTTCACTTTCTTCAGTGACTTTTTATCGAAGCTTTTTTGCATGTTTTATTTATCATATTAATGGATTTATCTTGTTGCGCCATGTAGAAGAGATATAATAGTTAGATATATGTAGGTACATATACCTACTTCAGCAGCGCTGGTAATAAAAACTTGTACACACGGCTAAATATCAACCTATGTATTTCCAATTTATGCTGATCTCCCATTGTATTGGATTTCCGTACAATGAGAGGCCAGCTTTTACTGGAAATGTATAGCTTGATATGTAGCCTTGTGTACCTATGTCCCTTTAAAAGACCAAACCAAAAATAGTAGATACGTTCTATAAACTCTGTAAAAAAAACTAGTATATCAATAAAAAGTTGTCTTTTCGAGTCAACAATTTAAAACTAATTATTCTCACAATTTCATGCATAAACATAAACTGACACCTTCTTCCCATGGGGGTAGACAGAAACTACAGAACGCCACCTGATACGATCCTTACATACTCCTTTTGCCTCGTTTACGGTCATACACGCATGCTCGTCGGTTGCAAGTACTACGCACCTGAGAAGAACCAGAACCTTCTGTTTCTGAAGAACATCAGAAATAAGGTCAATAGTATCTGCTCTGGTGAAAATAGAAAATGCTCATTTAATAGTATAGGATAGTTTAAACTAATTCCATGCAGCCATGAAAGTAGATACACTGTCACTTTTTGTCAATTGTCAATTATTCTAAGGTAGCCATCTTGTTCTTAACGTTGAGCGACCGAGCTCTGCTCAGGCAAAAATAAGGACAAAACGAATTTCAAATTTCGAATTTCTAGATCGATTTTCGCCCCCGTAAACCCCTATATTGCAACTTTCATCGAAATCGTTAGTACCGTTTTCGAGAACGAATTACAAATATACATAACATAACATCACGCCTTGTTTCCCCGAAGGGTTGGGCAGAGGTGTACTTTTAGTACACCCACATTTTGCCAGTTATGTTCGAGTCCCATATAACAGGGGGCGAGCCTGTTGCCATCAACCGGGCACAAATCCAGACTCCGGACTGCTACTGAGAAATTCCAGAAAGAAAAACCCAATAACACTGCCCGACCTGGGAATCGAACCCAGGACCTCATGTTCGGCAGTAGCGCTTGCATCCACTAGACCAATGATGCAGTCAAACAAATATATATATATACAAATATTGCTCATTTTATATTATAGGATGTCCTCTTAGAGCGTTCTCTCACCATTTCCTAAACTTGTAATTAATTAAACAATATCTCACCACATCTAAGTGTTTCCAAGTACAACGTAACAGCACGTACTTAGGTAATCTTAATGAGCCGATGAGATGTCTCTCTACAAATTATATGCACACATGATGTTAGTACCGGCCTATGCTTCTGTGCCTGTAATACTGATCTGAACTGAAATGCATTATAATGTATTTTGATTCTGTTCAAGTATGTTTGTTTTGTGCTATTTTGGCTAAACGATGTGTTAAATTATTTGTAGTCATTCGATAAAAACAACCCTTTTTTTATAGGACAGAATTATATTTGCCCGCTACCTCGTATGAGATTGTTCCCCCGACCCACCGCGTCGCATCGCATCGCCCGCCTGTGCTATAACTTCGTTTTTGCTTAGCATCATTTTGACTTTTTTTCTTTTTGCTCGGCTCCTCAGGGTTGTAGCGTGATGTTCCTCAAGAAGTGAGTTATCAAATGGAAAAATATTATTATAATTATGAGTAGGTATAAGTATATAGATATTAAGATTAGTTGAAATAACAAAAGCTTAGCTTTGTAAAATATATTTTACTAGCTACACCATATTTATGCATAATTCTCAGCAGAATGAGTGAGAATGGTCAATGGACAACTTACTGCTAGAAAGGCCAAATGCAGAAGAAAATCAATCAATCATTACAATGTTTTTTGATGAGTTGTATTGCAATATGTGGTTAGCTAGCGACCTCGACAATTATTTATTTTACCTCGATGGTCCTAGTTTATCAATTATAACTTCTAGTTACAGGTATATGTAAGCGGGCACGCCCTTTATGCCTGGAGGCTTTATTTTCTTTTTTTTAGATATTGTTTACGTTTAGTTATTTTTATTTCTGCTTGAGTATAGTTCTCGATGCTTTTGGTTGGTATATTCGCGTGTGCTAGCTGTCTTAGGGCTATTAATTATAGCTATTTAATTATAATTTAAATTATTTTTTGCGTATTGCAATTGTCTTGCATACTATTGTATAGAATCATTTTTTTTTTTTCTAACTGAACAGACAGCTGTGCTGCTGGGGAGTTTGTTGCGCCACTTCTTCTTCCCAGCAAAGTGGGCGTTTTGGGGGACTGTCTTATGTAATTTTGATGTTCGAAAAGTGCTGCCTAGTTTGAATAAATGACTTTTGAATTTGAATTTGAAAGAACCAGCTAAATGTCCATGACAGATTGCTGAGATGAGCAGGATACATAATAGAAAAAAAAACTGGCTAGACCGTGGTTTCACCCGCACAACTCACTATCCCGTGGGAATATCGGGATAAAAAGTCATGATCAAAATCCATTAGGCCGTTTTAGCGTGAAAGCGTAACAAACAAATAAACAAACTCACTTTTGTATTTAATATCAGTATAACCGAGCTCTGATCGGGTGAAAATAGAGAATGCTCATTTAATAGTATGTAATAGTTAATACTAATTCCATGTATAGTACATACTAATTCCATGCTGCCATGTAATTACTCTAAGGTAGCCATCTTGTTCTAAACTTTGGGCGACCGAGCCCTGCTCGGGTGAAAATACGGAGAAAACGAATTTTCCCAGATATGAGACCTAGCTAGATCGATTTTTTGTCCCCGTAAACCCGTATATTGTTACATCCCCTTATTATTACTGTTTGTATTTCCTATGCGTGTCCCAAATAACAAAAAAACCTTTCTTTCTTTTCTTTATATTGCAACTTTCATCGAAATCGTTAGAGCCATTTTAACGAGAACGTGATTACAAAATAATATATATATAAAAATATTGCTAAAAAATAAATATTTTTAAATAACATAACATAAAATCACACCTTGTTTCCCCGAAGGGTTGGGCAGAGGTGTATCTGTAGTACCTATATACACCCACATTTTGCCAGGTATGTTTTCTAAGTCCCATGTAATATAACAATAGCCTATTGCTAATGTTATTTATTTGTTATTTTTAAATATTGATCGTTTAATAGTATAGGTCTAGTATAGTAAGGATTATTTTTTATTATTTATGTACACACAGCAAAAAGATACAGATACGTTAGTATTGAGTACAATTTATTATGCGACGAGTGACGACTAATAAGAAAAGAACTTTCTTGTTTCAGGTATTTATATGTATCTACTTACCGAAAAACATATTGGTTATGTTATCTTACTCCATTCTTCATTATCGAATTTTTATTTTGAAAGTAAATTTCACAACTTCAATATTTATTTTAATTTTATTTATTAGCTTTATTTTATCCATTACATTTATTTGTTGTGATGTGTACTTACCCGTGGTACTTACTATTTGTTAGTAATGTTAGTTTTGTACTTAAATAAGGTTAGTATTGTTAGGTGTAAGGTGAAAGCCTGCTCCAAAAAAAATACAAACAGATAAGACATAATAAATAACTTTGAGTACAAAGGTACTGCTTAGGTACTTCTTAAGAAATTTCTTCCAGCAGACCTGCGAAAGGAGAAATGAAAAAGAAACGTGGACAATAATGTGTGATAACAAAAAGAGAAAAATAATATTAATATGCGTAGTCTTAAACTAAAATATAAAAACAAAATTTCTACAAATAAAAACGTTAATACGTAAACACAATATAAATGACGAATGTATCAGCAATTCACCATTCTTATCGACATCAGTCTCACATGTTTTCTTGTATTTCTTTCTCCGCGGTGATATTCCGATGGTAAATATTGTGGTACATTTATTACAACATGGATGATTTACTTGCCTCCCCATTCCGTAGTACATTGACGTGACTAATGATGTACATTTTGTACATTTTTAGGCTTTTTCCCTTTGTTTTATGTGTAAGTAGATTTTTATGTAGGTAACATAAAATATTATAATGTATTTGTTATATTATTGTCGACCGGGATAAATACTCGTATACATACATTAAACCGAAGGTACAATTTAAGTTTAAAATTCAAAAGTCATTTATTCAAACTAAATTTCGAACGTCAAAATTATATTATGACAGGTACTCTATGCTAATAATAAAATCGACAAGTAGTTGAAAAGTAAGTAAGGGCTAAATGGACTATGCAAAAACGATGAAAGCTTTAAGTATGTGATTCAGCACAATCCTAAAGGTATGAATACGAACTTATACGCACCATTTAAAGCGTTTAGTAAATTACATTACTGTCCAATATAACAAAAATGTTTTGTATGTAACAAAAAGACGCCTATTGTCTATAGATAAAATTCGCCACTCCGCCTCCTAACTGCCGATGATAACTTACTCGAGGCCCATTTTCACCCGAATTTATGGTTGATTTAACTCGTTTTTTCCGTGAATGAACTTCCCATGCTTAACGATGAGATACAACAACGAAGATAGGATAATGCCAAAGCTATTCCGAATTCTTACGCATTTTTCCGTGTTCCAAACTTCGGTATGAAATCGGCTTTAATTAAAAATATCGAACCCTTCTGAGTAATTTATGTAGAATTACATTCCGATCGTATCAATGAGGCCTACCTGAAATTCAATAAATGCCTGCCAACATTCTAATAAATTACCAAACTTAATATATGCCACAGCCTTCAGAATTCCTTAATAGTGAAACCCAATAAGAGGACAGTAGACCAATTAGGACGCACATCCGTAAACAAAAGGGAAATCGGATCCGCGAATCATAAATCCGAGTTTCATAGTTGATAAGTGTGCCACGTGCCAATAATTGATTTCGCGCCTCTGATAACTATAATGTATTGAGTATCGAGATAGGAGGGCGAACAACCACGTAGTCCGGACAACTCGCGACGTGATGGGACTGTTGCGAACTCGATCCGTTAAAATTACCAACGCGATCAATAGCACAAACAACGCAAAGGTCAAAGTTTCCCTTGACTGGCTCGATTGTTATTCAGAACAATCACTGTTTAGTGGGCTACCGATAACCTGGTTACATTCCTATCGCTAAGAATTTTGAGATACTTAATCAACTCCCTTCTCTCTAACAGCAAACAACGGAGTCTTCTAATTTATACCAATTTCCCCGAATAGCCAATTCTCTATAATAGCAGAATTTGCCTAACAACATAATACTGAACTTCCAATCATATGAGGGCTTTCAATTAATTAACTATGCTCTCTAATTCGGCGAAGTTGCGAGGCGATGCACTAAATCGCGCTCATCCGCACAAGCTGCATAGAATCTCGCCTTAATTGCAAAGAGCGGCGTCAGCTAAGATTTACCAATTAAGAGAATCGGAAGCGGAACCACTTGCCCAGTCAGCGAAGCTCAGCGCAGCCGAGCACGGAGGCCTAGACTAGACCCACACATATTTCTATTTAACAACTAACGATCGTAACCAAATAAAACACTGGAGGGATTTCTCATTTACATATTTTTTTGTGCAGGACACACGCTCGCTTTTGTTTGGGACGTAAAACATTTTGTCCCATATATGTCACTTTTAAATTATCAGCCACATTATTTTATAGTTTCTCTGAACTGGAAAAGAAAGAAACGTATTAAACGTATCAGCTATTTATCTTCCCACGCAATTTGTAAGAGTCAACTGTGGGAAATGGATTACTTAATATTTGGTTGCTTAGCAATCGGTCACTGTACGTGATGCGATAAAGTTTAAATACACTGCTTGTTTTTTTGTATCTATGAACCTTATAACCCTGTCACAAAGACACGTATTTATTGGTACTCTTGACTTTGTGTACCTTGCCAGGTAACGTAGCAACCCTGTTACAGCTTTAAGCCATAAAATAAAAAGATAAAACTTAAAGAATATCTAAAGTACTTTAGATAATGATAAAATTAACATTAACGCAAGAAATTCCAAAGAGACTTCAAGACAAATCGATATAGTTATCTCAATGAAAATACATAGTTATGCTTGACATAAAATTACCTTGTCTTAAATATGAATAAACTTTTTACATAAATTGCTGGTTACAATAGCTATTTTAGTACACTAAATACTAATTTATTTCATTGTTACCGAGAAAATTATTTCAAAATGAGTAATTTCATTTAAAAAGTAGGCGAAAAGTAACTTGGATGACCTTTTGAAGGTTCACCAATAATATTCCATGGATTTAAGGATCAGAATTGGATTGTTTGAACAACAATGAGATTAAAGAAAATGCTTCTTTAAAACTTATACAGATTATGAGATAGTAAGCCTTCAAGGCAGTATGCAATAAAAAGACAATAGAAGGGAACAAAGCAAAGGTAAATTAAACAAGAAAATAAATAAGCAATACATTTGAACGTGATTCTTTAAGACGCTAGAGAAAATGTCTCCAACTTTCATGGGAATAACATGCCTTGCCTGGAATACCCCAGCGAACTGAGGATCTAGTTCAGTATGTTTTTTATAAACGGAAATCTCTGGAGAGAATATCCAATTAAAATGTTCAAGGTTTACAAGTAAAGGGAGACACCACACGATGTGATAAAGCTTAGAAAAATAATGGTACGTTACGCCTCCGAAAGAAATCCCCTTCTGGGCTATATATTGTCGCAGGATTATAAAATTTAAGTGAAGAAAACATAAAAGACTTTTAATTATCTTACTTAGAGATTACTTGGGGGATTTCTATTCAAAATTTTCTATGATGAGCCAAAGAAAGTAATTATAATAATTTAATAATATAATAATTTGTTTATTGAAATAATTGATTTACATAAATATTTACAAAATTGGGCCTTCAACTAGAGGTAGGTATAAAATTAATGGATTCTACCTGAACTAGGAATAGACCAGCTTTCTAATTACGCAAAATATTTTCGTAAACGATAAAGACAAATCTGTTTCATTTTGACAGTTCAACAACATTCATTGCGTTATTTACGTTGCTCTGCAGTTTTTTTTTCGAACTTACGGAGCAATGGATTAGCAATCTGTTTCAAAACTATTCAGATTCGGATTGATTTTGCATTACGTAATTAGGGTACTGTATCTCAGGTATCACATTCAAGTGCTTATAAGTATTAAGTATCTAAGATACCATAAACAAATAGTACATTATTTATCTACTTTTATTATTTAGATGGTTTTATTCAAATTAAGATACATAGTATGCTACTTTTTTACGTATATGATTTTTGCAATGCGACATTTTTTAATAAAATTGTAAAATGCAAAGATTTTAAATCGACAGTTTATCTTTTGAGTTAAACTCATCTTTAACTTTAAATTTAATTAAAAGGCGCGCATATTTTAGTTGAAAATACTGTACCTTAAGTCCTTAAACTTACCTGTAAGCTTGATGTACCTACTTAATTAAGAGCTTCTCTACGAATTCTATTTATAATCTTGGAAGTATTTGTTCAGAATTCTTGAAGCGTTCAAGTTTAAAATGGCACTGGATATTGAATCAAAATCCAATTATTATTGTCGACGGAGCAAAAGACCTATTCAGAGACAATATCCAGCGCCCGCTCGTTAACTTACTACTAAACTAAGATAGCTTTACATTTTAAAAATGTATTATGATGACGGATCTAAAAGATTCATAAGCAGATAAAGCATCTCACTTTTAAAAATTCTTAAGCATAATTTTAAAAGAGCGATATCATACTTAAGCATGTAAAAAGATGTATTGTTTGCCTTTCTGTGTTATTTCTGTGAGAATTTCGAAAAAGCAGTGTTAGAATTCAAAGAAGACCTGTTAGGTATACAGATCTTTTTTGAATTCTAATTCAGGAAACAAGAAATTTTCTTTAAACTAGGGAATTACGTAAATGCGAATCTCATAAAAACTTACATCCTTTATGCCAATAGCGTCTTATCGTAATGCTCTTAGTTGACTATTACAGTACAATCTAATACTGCTGACTTCCACGTCTATTTGGAATTCCGTGTGTCCTAGAGCGATAAAGTCAACGGACTTAATAACTGGTATTATTAGCCAGCCAGCGTAGTTATTGCTGGACCAGCTATCCGCTTGCGACAATACGCCTTTAATTGAATATCCGTTGTTTATCTTTGTTATAGTATACTGAAAGCCAAGACAGACTATCTCTATAATTTACTTAACTATAATAACAGTTCTCTCTACTTTATTCAACTTCAACAATTTGTGTTAGACACTCGAGTAGATATGGTTTGATTTATAGCGAGAACAGTGTATCAAAGACCACAATACATGGCCGATACCTCGAGGTTTGTACACATGCCTGCAATATACAGAGGAATGATTAATTTTCCTGCCCCGTGCACACACACAGGTTTGCTTTTCAATCGCCTGAAAATCCCACAGAAGATGTCAAAGATGTGTGTGTGACCGTCTGTGAATGTTTACAATAAGTGTAATATTGTGATGTCAAGGCTAGTCCTCTGTGGTGTCAGATACAGGTGTCGCGATTTGCAATACGCAATAACCCTGTCGGGAGCACGAATTGCCCCAAACTATTTGTGGTCCAAAGTTTGGAATGAGCGTCCGCTCCGCTCTAACGTTTTGCTACATTGCATGAATATTTTGGACATGGTATTCAGTTTAGATGTGAATATAGAGCTTTTAGAGCAACTCGCAACACAATTTAGTTACAATTCTTGTGAATATAATTTTTCGTTCAATATTGTAGCTAAATTAAAGCTGTGCCATTTTCTTTCAATAACCTACGTTTTTAATTTATACGTGAGTCTCTTTGATACTTTAAGACCCCTTGAATTATTGCAGATTCCATATTTGGAAAGTATGAAAGAAATTTGATTCTCATTGCGTCCGGTAATTGAGTGAAACCTAATGGTCCCACGAGGCGTAGTCAAATAGCCCAGCTTAAACGAAGCAATCATGCGAATGATCAACTCTATTTACGTAATGTAACGACTTCTTAGTAAATTTAGTAGCTAGAAGATATGGTATACTAGTTCTTATAGTTATAAGATATTTGATTTCAGTTCTTTTCAATATCCTGTCGTTTTCCTAGCTTATGAGTGGCTAAGGAAATTTATTTTTGCAATAAACCTGTCTGCTTCTAAGTCACCTTTTTCAATATCCGGGAAAGTAATCATGCAGGCCCAGGGACCACATAGCAAAGAATTTATAGACCCAATATTCTCCTTTTACGGCAGATGTACGGAATCCACACAATAATAATAATTAATTAATTTACATTTATTACGGAGTGCGTCCGATAAGTTTTTATTACATTTGGACCCAAAAATTAAAGCTAACACATTTACCTACTAATTTGATGTGCGAGTTACAGACATTCGTGCCAACTGTTTTAGGGAACTGTCGTTAGACGCAGGGTTGTCGAGTTTACTCATACAAAACGGTATTTTAAGGTCTTGTTGGAAAATAAAAAGCGGTCAGTATTTTGTACATACGTAACGTAAAAACGGTTTTTACAAAAGTGTTGCAACAACGGTTTTCTGATACAAGCTCAAGAGAAAAGCGTATTTAAAACGTTTCCCCGAACTGAGATAAGGTTCAATATGTTGTCCGGTATTTTGAGCAGAGTTATGTGGCGAGCGTGTGCAAAATACCGGCAAACGAAGCAGCGATAAAGGGTTAGATCCAAACTTATGGGCGTGCACCGGTTGAATGAATAGTGCTCTTAATTGCCAACCGGCTTTGTCAATGGCTTTCCACTTTTTAGGACGCCATTTCCGAAGTTAAGGGGCGGAAATTGCAAATCGTATGAAATATTTCGTTCGAAAATTGAATTAACTTCGGAATAAAATGTATTGTATTTCTGTTTGTAACTGTGTTACAAAAATTTTATTGTGAAGCTTTACTCTTTTTGCTTTTATTCAAATTGGTATTGATTTCTAAGTCTTGATAATGGTTCTATTATTACAATATCAAATATAAGTGACGCAATTGTTCAGCCTAAACGATTGTAAAAACGTTTCGATCACATATCACTATGTTTGACAATCTCTATTCCGTGCAAAATAAGTTCACGCAAAAGTTCAAAATCAAAACAAAATCAATGTTTGATGGAGCGTGCCGTGCTTTTAAGTTAAGAAAATAAGTGCGTGACAAAAAGAGGGTGTGTGGTTATGACACATGATAGAAGTGAAAACTTTCGAGCCGAGTACACGCGATTCAGGCCTGAGTCTTTGCAATTCAGGGCCGAGTATACGTGATTCAGTACCAAGTATACGGGATTCAGGGCCGAGTATACGTGATTCAGGGCCGAGTATACGCAATTCAGCAAAGGGCGCCTAAAGAAGTTTTCACTTCAAAAATTAAACAAAAAGGAAATGTTTTGTGAATGTAAAATCAAATAATTTGATCCTGGTAACCCTTACTTGAAACGTTCTAGAGACGGGCCCCGTACGAAACGCAAACGCGCTAACTGAAAACCAATATCGATATTCTGCAGTTTAATGACACTTAAATTAAACGTTCTGTCTGATATTTGCCAGTTTCACTTATCTTAGTTTGCTTAAACCTTTTTTTACTAATGTGATTTACTGGACTGCTATTAAAACCAAATTTTATCTTTGTTGAATAAGTTAATTAAGAACTCTTACTCCTACCTAACTGCCAATGTGCAAAGTTAAAAAACATTAAAAACAACTTCAGGCTCTAGCATATTTTTTACTTAATTTATGTCCGATTATACGTGATTAAATAGGCAAAGTTGGCTAAAGTAATTAGTCGTATACAAACCAGCCCATCCCTAGCTCTGATTCAGTAGCTGCCTTTATAGTTGGTAGTTTGATTCGTTTTATTTGTTAGCGGGTATTTTCCGATCCCCATTCACATGAATCAAACCGACCGGACTCATTTATTTGATAGTAACCGACAAGGTACACCCCTACCAAACTATAAATTCGTACGTAGACAAACTATGTAGGGGATAATAAAATAAAATGGGATAATCTTAATTAATCATCTCTATATTGCTTTTGCTTGTAGTAGATTGTTAATAACAGCGATGAATTGCTTTTAGGATATGGAAATAAATACCATAACATCACGCCTGTATTTCCCGAAGGGTTGGGCTGAGTTGTACCTATAGTACACCCACATTTTGCCAGTTATGTTTGAGTCCCATGTAATAGGGGGCGAGCCTATTGCCATCGACCGCACAGATCTAGATTCCGGGCTGCTACTGAGAAATTCAAGAAGAAAAAACCCAATAACACTTTGCCCGACCCGAGAATCGAACCCAAGACCTCATGCTCAGCAGTAGCCTTTGCGAGCACTAGACTAACGAGGCAGTCAGATATAAAAATACTATCAACTAATTCCTTTCTTAAAACAGTACCTGGTCTGTTCGGGTGAAAATAGAGAATGCTCATTTACGAGTATTAGGATAATTCATATTAATTACATGTATAGTAACTAATTCCATGCTGCCATGATAGTAGGTACTTACTAATTCCATCTTGTTCTAAACTTTGGGCGACCGAGCTCACTCGAGTATTTTCATCCGAGCAGAGCTCTGCTCGGGTGAAAATACGGAGAAAATGAATTTTCCCAGATATGAGACCTAGCTAGATCGATTTTTCGCCCCCAATATACAAATATTGCTCGTTTAATAGTATAGGATAGGATAATTCATGTGAATAAGTAGTTTAATTTCACAGCCGCACGGGTCGATCCATCAGGTTAAGCTATGCTTGCCAGGCTTGGTCTGTGGGTGGGTGACCATGTTTACCTACCGAGACTCCTCCGTGCCTCGGAAAGCACGTTAAGCGGCTGTCATTTGTGGATCTTCGGCAGTCGTTACGGGTCGTCAGAAGCCCAAAAGTCTGACAACCAGTCTTACCATGGGGTATCGTATTACCCAGTTACTGGGTTGTGGAGGTCAGATAGGCAGTCGCTCCATGTAAAATACTGGTATGCAGCTGCATCTGGTTACACTGGAAGCCGACCCCAATAAAGTTGAAAAAAGGCTAGGTTTAATTTCAAGAACCTTGTCTGGAATAAGTATATTCAAATGTCTAGAACATAAATTCACCTTTATCTAGGCACAAAACCGAGATAAGGAATCCAGACGTCCTTAACATAATTTAGAACGAAGACCTCAATACAAGAACCTAATTCCATTTGAATTTTAATTCCACTAGAAAATAAATTAGATACGAATTTGTCTGGCTCATTTGTGAGAGATCCCAGTCCGGAATTAAACACCTATTTTCAAAATTTTCCCATTTTGCAATCTTATTCTATAAAAGATATCTTATTTCATTAAGTTAATGAAGAGTGTTGTAGTAATCCAATCCTGTTTACTAATTAATACGGCGGAAAGTTTTGCGTGTTGAAATTGGGGGTGAAACCTCAATAAATACTTATGTGATGGCTTCATTATTTTATCGTTGGTGGTTAGCGAGTAAACGCACTTGAAAAACCTTTTGGGAAAACCACACAAAGTTTGTCCCGAAGCGAGTCAATAGTTATTTGTGCAACAAGAGAGCAAAGTTGTTTTTTGCTGCGAGTGTTGATTTTGAATCCCGAGTAAGCGAAGGATTCTATAATTGAATCACGAGCTTAGCGAGTGATTCTAGGTTAGAATCCTGAGCGCTGCGAGGGATTCAAAGACACGAGATGCAAATAACTTTGCTCTCGTGTAACACATACAACTTTTCACCTCAGCAGCGAGAACATACAACATGTAAAAAAAACATGTCCGATCCGTGAGGGCGTTGTTAGGTATCGTACTCTGAGCATATTTATGTGGAAATTTTCAGGAAAAAAGAAAAACGAATCCCCAGTTTTTTTTTTCAATGGTATACACCAAATTTTTTAGAAAAAAAAAAGAGTGGTCGGGGGACCCCTGTCGGGCACGTAGTTCCTTAATTCTCACGTATGATTTAAAACATAAACAAAATTGTTACAGCCACCATCTTGGATTTACATTTTGACCTCACTATCGACTTAAGCACCCTCAAAAACTGTGAAAACGATTCCCACATCGAAAAGTTTCAATATGACGAAAAAGTGAAAATTTTCACAGCCGCCATCTTGGATTTTTATTTTGACTTCACTATCGACTTTAGCAGCCTTGAAAACCATAGAAACAATACCCATGAAGAAAAAAATTAAAATTATCGCAGCCGCCATCTTGGATTTACATTTTGACCTCTCAATCTGCTTTAGCACCCTCGAAAACTATGAAAACGACACCCATGACGAAAAATATGAAAATTTTCGCAGCCGCCATCTTGGATTTACATTTTGACTTCACTATTGGCTTAAGCAACCTTGAAAACCATAGAAACGATATCCATGAAGAAAAATTTAATTTTTTTTGCAGCCGCCATCTTGGATTTACATTTTCACCTCACGATCGGCTTTAGCACCCTTGAAAACTATGAAAACGACACCCAGTGAAAAATGTGAAAATGTTCGCATCCGCCATCTTGGATTTGCATTTTGATCAAATTCACACTTACTATCTCACTCCGTCTTTCTTTCTCTTTGAATTAGAAGAAGACAGTCGCAAGCGCCTTTTCCCGTGACGATTTCTGCTAGTGCACTCTTACCGCAAGCCGCCTAAAGAACTACGTTCCAAAATAAAATAAAACAATTTAAATAAAACCTTAACAGATAATTTGCAATTTTAAGGTTTTATGTGAATCCGAACGTTTTATTGTTTGTTTCATTTTAGAGCATAATAGTTATGAAATTTTTAAATCGAACTTTGAATCGACTTGTTTCTATCTCTCGCTTTTTTCGTATCGAAGTGAAAGTGACAAAACTAATTGAAGTTCAAATCTTTAGAATTTTGTAAGTAGACCAAACATTGTTCACGGCATTTAAAAAAAAAATATTAAAAAGTTACTTTGTCTCACGCTCGCAGCAAAATCGAATTTTGCTCACTTTTTTTTGACAGCAAAACCTGCTTGTTTGAGGTGCTGAGGTGAAAATAATAATTTATCTATTGTAGATTTTTTTATTGGGAAGATTAATGACTATTGGGTAGTTTTTGTTTACCTTCTTGTAGTTACTGAGTTCCGTTGCATTTACCTAATAGCAAAAAGACTGTGCCACTACAAAAAACATTTTATTATTTTATATCTTTGTTATAAAGTAGAACAATTAGGAGAAAATCTACCAAACCGTTGAGTATCTATCTTTTATTTTTCAAAAGTAAAAGTGATGAATACAAAAACTTTTGCGTAAAAAAGTCGTTACCGTGTTGAATGCAGTTTGGGTCGTAATTAGAGATAGATTTTTTCCAAAATTAATTAAAAGTCACCGTTGGCCACAGCTTCGGGCGAACGATGTACGTGCTCAAAATACTTTCAGACCCCTTTTGTTCTGCTGTTTCTGTCTGAACACCTAGCTATGTTTGTGTATCTCGGAAACCCTAATGTAATGAAGGAATGACAGATTTTCATGTTACTGGGAAAATTTACTTTTAGTGAGTTATCCAGTTGTAAAATTGAGTTGATATTTATTTTGCGGAGAATTTTACCATTTGCGGGAATTAGGTAAGCCTGTGGAAATGTTTTGCCAAAAGTATTGTACGTCGTAAATCCCAATGTGCCCGCTGTCACTATGTAAAGTAAAGACAGTATCTTTGCTACCCTCATTTCACAATTTTGTTCACGTCTGCAGCTTACATAGCTGAACTTTGCTGTTGTGGCACTTTCCCTAATCATAGTGTAAATTTTAGCAAACGATGTATTTTGAGTAGACAGATAAAAAATGTCAACGGTATATTTCTGTTAAATAAAAAAATAACTGTGCTTAATTTTTCTACAAGCGTTCAGAGACATTTTCGAGTGTATAGTAAGAATAATTGTAGGTATTATCACAGATTAAAACTAGAACGGTGGCAGAGCGTGACTTGCCATGGTCGGGTGGGCCCAGCCGTTGCGCGGTGCAGCGGGCGTTCAACTACCTAATAAGTTCAGGTGCTATCAGACATAAGCAACCGCACTACTTTTATCTCTTTTTGTTAAAAGAGATAAAAACATTTTTCTTTTTTTTGTGGCCTTTTATAAAAGGCAACAGCGAAAGTTGTTTGTAGTTTTATTGTAATAACATTTTAATAAAAGATTAAGTTGCTTTTCTTTTTATTACCATTTTTGGGAAATAAAATATTTATAGCGAAAGCGTTCCAATTTTAAAAAGTGGCTACGTCATCGAAGTAATATGCCTTTCTTCAGAAGCTGAAGGTCGAATAAAGGCAAGATTTAGGTCGTAGCCCCACAGAGAGGCTGTATAGATACCGACTGCGAAGAACAAAATTATGCCAATGGGGCGGCTGCCATAAGTTAAAGGGGTTTATTGTGTTGCTGACGCATTGCCGTAACTCTAGTGTAGGTTGGAGGACTAGGCAGATATGACGCCAGGAAAATAAATAGTAAATACGTTACAGTGATGACATTTTTATGCTTTCAGTATATTTTATACCTCTTGAATCTTTTGTCTTTTGTGGGTCTTATCTTTTTTGCTCATTAATTTTCCACAACTGCCAAGTCGGTATTTTTTTATTAGTTTTGAATTTGAATAAACCTAAATTAGTACCTATGTATTTATAAGCTTTATTTATACAAGCTGAATTTTTAGTCCGTCCAAATTTTGATATAGGTAAGTATTAATCTTTGGCGAAAATCATTGAATACGTGTTTTTTCTTTTAGTATCGCTCAATACAAAAATATTGAGATATCACATCACAAAGTTATTATATACCACGCAGAGCAGATAATTCTTTCGAGAAAATGATTTAATATGAAAATTTTACGCATCGTTTTTTTTGTTAAATTGTGAATCAGACCTAATGCCTAGAAAAAATTTGGACGGTGATTAAAAATTCAGCCTGTATATTTTGATAGTTATCATGATGGGCTTATTTTTCTCTCTACCAGTATTTTACTAACTCATTCGGTGCCCTTTTTAAAACCGACATGTTCAAAAATGAAAAAAAAAACAACTGTAAAATTAAAACAAGTATCAAATAATACGTTAAATAGCACCACCGGTCGCCGTATGTCATTTCAGTACGACAGAATGTAACACAAATAAAAGCTGTTTACACAATAGCCCAGGGTTTTATGATTTAAATTTTGTTCCGTCTGATGTACGTCGGTGGTACACTGGTACCGCAGGCGTTTGCTATTAACGGAAATTATCAGGATTTACAATCAATGCTCGATTCACATTTCACCGTGACAATAAAATTATAGACGTAATTGGTTTATTGCTAAAACCAACAAAAAGGGATGTATCTAAACACTTACCACATTAAGTTAAAATTTCCACAGCAAATCACTTCTTGTATGAAGACCAAGATTGTGAAATACCTGTAACAATAATGAATTCATAAATAAAACTAAGTATTTGTAAGACTAAATAAACATGTTTCTAGTTAAAACGAGGCGATATTTACAGTACATACGAACCTATAAAGTACATACAGGGATGCAAACGTGTGCTCAGTCAAGCTCTACAAAATCCTAGGAGCCCATTTACTTGAGTTGACTTCGAACAAATGTCACGAGACGATGTGCAACTAATACCTGACCGCTTCATGTATCTCTTGCTTACTACCTACTGTATATAAATACAAGCAATTCACAGAAGAGACACACATAGGTTAGAATAAATTTTTCGATTCATAATTTAATTTCTATATACTGTTATTTATTGTTTGCATATCGAAAATCGGTAATCGGGCGCGAAGGGCCCAACGTCCAAATCAGAATCGAATCGAATTTCAACGTTAATCAGTTTAAAAGTCAAATGAGCATCCATACGTTTCATCAACCGAGCGTGCATTATATTATGTTTCAATTTTAATGATTCAGCATACACAGCTTTTAATTATAGTTCAGAAATGAAGAGAAAATGCAATAAAAAAGCGATAATGAACGTTATTTTAATTGCTGTCTCGTGACGTCATTACGGAGATATTGAAAACCGATAACGGTAATGATAGGGTTGAGAGGGTTGAGTGTATCTCAAAGCATTAACAATATGACCAATAAGAGATAATATTAAATAAATCAATCTATAATGATTTTAATAGACGATACATCACAAAGAAATGAAAATAAATTAAAAAACAATGCAAGCACAGATTGAGCCCTAATTTCCATACCGCATAAAAAATTTCCGCCTCGTTACCGAATAATTTTCCGCGTACCAATAAATCGTTTCCAAAGACTCGACCACAGAAGTGAATGTTTTCCAGCAATGCTGCACTGCTAGTGTGCATCCATTAATATCAATAAAACATGTACACAGTCCGTCGCACGTTTTAATTCCGCTAAAAGCGCCGATCTCATTGTGGTCGGACCGATGATTCGGAATTACTGTGTCCCCTGTGTCCACTGTTAGACGGGACAGTCCCAGGTGACTCCTAACGAGGATAGTACTTTGTAGCTTAAAACTGTAGTCATCCTACTGATCTGCCACAGCCTTTGTGAACTCTTTCGTTATTTCATTTTATTACTGAACAGGGATTTGAAAGATACTTTTTGTTCTAAGATGTTGTTATTTGAACTTTGTGAAGAGAAAAGTTAAATTTTGTTGTGTTAAGCTAAGTTCAAATACGACGCAAGTAAAGACTTTTATGTTTTCCTTGTTCCCGGATTTTCTTTTTACAAAAACAATTTTCACATCATGAATACCTAGAATAGTAATGGATAAGAACTATAAGTAGATGTTGGAGCTTATTCTCAAGGTAAATCTTTTGATACACTGCCCATTTTTATCAATTTTTGGATCATATCACCCGAAATGTTAAAAATATTCACAGTCACAGCACTGTTCAAGCGGATTGGTGCCCGCAATACCTGTTCTTACCTCTCTACCTGTGCTATGGAGCTTACCTATTTTTTATTTCTTTTTTATATTTGCTATGCTCGCATTTGACCACTACTATGCTTACCTAGAAGTAATCTACTTACTTGACTTGAAGCTTCTATAATTTGAAATGAGTTATAACTGTCGACACAAAAAAAGGAAGATTTTGTAGTAAATAGTTTAGTTAAACGAATTCGAATCCCTAAATTATAATATTTCATAAACGCTCATAAAACTGTTAGACATTACGAAGGCAGAATAGATACTGTAGTCTAGGCACTATTCCCTTTGTCGACGAGTGACAATCGACGCGTCGAATGTCTCCCTCTTGATATATCGACGTCACTGCGCCCGTCTATATCTGACGTATACAACCATATCTCTCTTTTTACCACTTTTGCCGCTTCGGGACATGCAAAAGAAATGGTTATGATTTTGACGGGACATTGCATAGAATGTACGATGTACAGGACGTGTAGGAACACCTTTTTGTTACTTTGTCGAGTCATGCTCGATTGTTAGCTTTGAATTTTATTGCAATTTCCATCTTATTGTTGTCAATAAGACCAGTGGGGTACGGCAATTCTGATTTTAATTTATTATTTCGGATTTGTATGACGATGAGTAAAGGCTCCCACAGACATGCGCAACGCGACGGTGCGACGCGATTCTGGTAAAACAATTTCCATGGAGTTTTCATAGAAATTGTTCTACGACAGTCACGTCGCGCCTGTCTACGGGAGCCTTAAAGTCTTGTGTACTAATCAAATCAAATAAAATTATGTTTCTAGGTGTCTAAGACACAAGTTGTTATATAGACTTAAAGACAAAACAAGAGATAAGAAGTAACCACTTTCAAACTCTGCGATGCCGCCCCTGCGGTACCCTACAAATGTTTTCGTTTTAATTACCAACAAGTTGTAAAGAAAACAGTTATGATGATAAAATCAACACAGACTTCCGTTACACGAACAGCTGTAAACACATTCAACACTGAATTTAGTCTGATATTTAATAGGAACTAGCTTTTGATGGCGGATTCGCCCGCTTGGATATCGGAAAATATCATACGGCAACATACTACCGGGATTAAAAATACCCTATGTGTTAATCCAGGTTATAAACTATCTGTGTGCCAAATTTCATCTAAATCCGCGCCAATCCGGAACTTACATTCAGGCAAACAGAGAAACGGATAAAAGTTCTAAAACTATATCTCCGGCATCAGACTCGTTCAACACCTGGAAGCAATTACTTTTTTTTCAAAAATATTCAATGTACAGTTTTGACAACGTTACTATTTTATTATATGTATAGGTTTTCGTACCTTTTACACTTACCTTTAGACAAAGATTGAAGGCCAAACCAAAGCTAAGATTTGATTAGATTTTTATTAACTTTTGAAAGGCTGCTAGCCATTTTACTTAATTAAGGATTTTTGATGAATTAAATGTTTTTGTTGCTACGCAGATGTAACGTTAAGAGAAAACCTATTGAATATATAAGTTGTAAAAACAATTATCACTCATAACAAATTATGAATTGATAGAGCAAGGTCAGGACCTTGTCATAACACTATTATAATACGAGTATATTAATCAAACAATTAACTTGATATCAAAATGACATAGATCTCTTAAGTGTTCCGCCTCGATACCAGGCTCTTCATCTTCCGCATTCTTCTTGGACCACCTTCTGGAATCTTCTGATCACCTGATCATATCCTATGATTTTCTTTCACACATACAGGGTGGAAGGGACATCGACGCGAAAACTGATACCATGGATTGAGTACATGAGTTTGAAACCACGTCCGTTGAAATTTTTCGTCGGTTATTAAAAAAAAAACATCTGTTTCATAGAAAATTTCAATACCTACGCGGTCAAAATGTATGGAACAGCAGATTTTTTTTTCAATAACCGACGGAAAACTTCAACGGTTGGGGTAGAAATTTTCCGTAGGTTATTGAAAAAAAAATCTAAACGGACGGGGGTCAAGTTCATGTACTCAATCCATGGTATCAGTTTTCGCGTCGATGTCCCTTCCACCCTGTATAATCATCATTATCATTATAATATCAAAAATATAGCTTTAATATTATGCCTTAAAATGTTATGCCAATGGGATTCCCCCAAACGCTATTACTAAGCCTCCGCTGTCCGTCCGTTCGTCCGTATGTCTGTCTGTCAGAGGGCTTTATCTCATGACCCGTAATAGATAGACAGTTGAAGTTATCACAGATTGAGTATTTCTATAGCCGCTATAACAACAATACAGATAACAATTAAAGGGACAATATAGATAAAGAAACGTGTTTTTTGGGGGATTTTTTTGCTCGACGAAAGCCTTCGAGAAAAGGTCAAAATCGCACTAGGACGGGTTTCTCTTCAACTTTGTAGATCCTGCCAAGATTTCCCCAATTAGTAAACATAAATATATCTACATATTTCCTAAGAACTATACTGAACAAGACAAAAATAAACATCTTACCAAATTATATTTATTAATATTAATTAAGTACCAGAGATACATGAATTTTAAGTGTTATTATAGTACCTACCGTATCTTGTTACAAAAGGTCTGTGCAAACTTTCGGATAACATTATGAGGAGCCTAATAACGGGAGAGTAAACAGAGTTCGTATATTACACTACACGGGACAATATTTAACTCACTCCCTACCTTTTACAGTGAATTTAATATTTTATGAGTGTGTAGATAGGCTGCGTTCGTGCGTTCTGTTTGCGTTCAACTTGCGGTCTCAATGCACTGTTTTTACATGGTTGTAACTTGCACAAGTGCATGTAGGTATGATGTGCAGTTTAGAATAACTTTATACAAACTACCGTGTAGAAAAGTGTGCATGTCTATACTCGTGTGAGTCCACACTTTTGTTTTCATATGTTGCTTGCAATGTGTAACTGTGCGTTTGCACTAGCGAAACATTCACAACAAAACATGTTGAAATCTTCAGTTGCTGTCAAAGTTCCATACATTATTTGACAGTAACTAGCGATTTCAACATGTTTTGTTGTAATGTTTCGCCAGTGCAAACGCACAGTAATTGTTAACGTAGTCATACATATCGCTTTGCAGTTCTATACACCTTTTGGTGAGTTCTTTACACCTTTACAGTGTAAATATAGACGGTACAGAATCTACGTAGTAAACTTTCGACAGCACACTCACACAGACGCGCTCATTGATGAGATCCCAAAGTGATTGTCGTGGTGCTGATTGTCAAAAATTGAGGTTAAGTAACTATTTCAACAAATAGGCCTAGCATCCATACAGTCCTTATTTATGCTGTGACATTACGATGCTTCAAGGACTAAAAAACGCAGTTGGTTAAGTGCGTAACGAGAACGCAGAACGCAAGCATGCAGACTGTGAGATACATTTTTATTATCCGTCCATTTGTACAGGTACGTCGTAAAAGTTTTTAAATTATTGTAAATGTCTTCCAATTTATATAGGAGACCTAAATGCGAGACAATACGACGGTGTGCCAGTAGGTATTGCCAGTGTCTGGAAACATTTTAATGCGAAAAATATGTTTGTTGACGATGTAAATATAATGATTTAAACATTGCAGGACCGTTGGTTATTTTTTGTCACATTCTTAAAGCAACCTTAGTAGTAGAAACACGATTGATATGAAAACATAATAGTAGGTATCAAAAGTTTTATGAAAAAAAAATACCTCTAAAAACTTTGGGTACCTATAGTAAAATTGTCTACCAAAAATTCATTTAGAAAAACCCTTTGGGGCTAGTCCCAGGCTGCTGTCAGAGTGGATCGGGGTACATATGTAAGTATGCGTGCTGGTTTGCCGCTTTATAAATGCGCCAGACACCCTGCCTACCGTGATTGACAACCGCAGTTTCTAAATAAAGAAACATTATTGGGTTTTTTTAATAGTTGTTTAGACTGTTAGATATCTAAACTTACATTGCCCAATAACGAAAAGTTGCTCTCACTGAGAGTCCTCTTATCTTTCATCAAACCAATCAAGAATACAGGTTTACAAAGTAGAATTAAGATTTATTCGTGGAAAGGCGAAGAAATAATCCAATAGCAAGTTTTAATTCAATTATTTCGCTTAATACGACAATGTTAGGAACGCAAGAAATGTGCCGCCCGTTCTCTAAACGAGAAACAATTCTACCAACTGAATCGCCTGAACTTCAATCGAGCCACATTTACGTTTGTGCTGCAAACACTTACACAACTATTTTTAATGTTGGCATCATGGTTGGCACTATCTATTTATTCCTACCTCTCCTTTATTCAGTTAATTGAAAACCTATCTGTGCTACAAAGGCGTGAATGTACATAGAACCGATTCGTTTTAAACCTCACGAACAGTAAACCCGATCGCGAAAAATATCCGATTTTATTTTTGATGTTTAGTGCGACGCTTAACGACGCAGTGCGCAAAGTTTTATGAGTCGGCTGGGTCGCATTTTTTTCCTCCAAAATTTATTTAAAATCGAAATATTGAACGAGCCACTGGTTTGCAACTGAGCGCTTTATAAAATATTATTTCACATATGCGATAGGATTAAAATGCAAGATTAACCGTAACAGCAATTAATCCGTATTTACGATTGAATGGTTTATTTATCTGTATCAAATAATACAACCCAATGTCGCCTAATATTGATCACTATATTTATAATAACACATCTTTATTGACAGCTATTTTGTCGAACAAACAAAATAACATCGACATAAAAGATTTAAAAGATATAGTGACTAAACCATATTTATTCAATGCAAAGCTAAAACAGTGGTCAGACAGTAGGTATAACTAGTGGGTACTTAGTCAGATAAAGTTTTACGTCCTATAGATATATATGCAAAGTTATAGAGGATGGATCAGCAGCGCCCAATATTGCGTTAGGTCAGACAAATTGGGATCAGCCAGTGAATATATTACGGTCCCCCGTACTATGTGTCGGTCTGTTAATCGTTCCCCGTTATTTATGAACGTTTTAACTGTTTACACAAGCTTACTATAATATGGTTACGCAAATTTTTGGATGGGTTGCAGATTGTACTGATTGCTCCTATGGATTGTATTGGGATCTTATTCAACTTCGTTATCATCGATGAAGAAGCAAGAACTTTTTGACTCTCTCTTATGTCTTAGACGAGGCTCACTATATTCATTATTTTTTTAAAATTTTTATATTCGCATAAATTTTAATTTGAAATATAGTTCGAATTATAGTTATATCAAAAACTTAGTGTTTGTGTTCTTAATCAATTCAAGTGAAAAATCGGATTCTTACTCATAAATATCATTGCAAATAGGTACTCTCTGTACCTATACTTATGAACTATATTGGGATACACTGAATCTATCAATTCATATAGCAGCCAACATCACCTCAACACACCAACCACCTCAACAGCGCAGCTTACTATAATTCTCTCATCTAAAAAACACTAACAAGATTAGACCACACGCCTCGCCAATAATCATAATGCAACATGACATTAAATTATTATTATTAGTTGTTAGCCGTGTATGACAATTTTGCAAATTGTAATTTAATTGTAAAATTGCTAGAATAAAATTCATGCTTTTTATTATATCTTTCGAAATATCTCATGAGGTCTTATGTGTAGTCATCAAAATACTATTATTGATGGCGAAATTATCGTTGCTTGTAAATATGTATATTGTTTACAATTTACAATAATCATTATATAAAACAAAACTAAGGTTTCATTAAGATAATTAAACTTCAGGTTTATTGTTGCTGAACAATAATTATTATTGTTGTATTATTATAACAGTTTATTCGTCTTTAGAAATTAACTTTAAAACCAGAACTAACTTGAGTCAAGTTTAAAATAACTAAATAATGTCTATCTACGGTGAACATCGAACAGCTCCATCAGTGAACAACTTAATATAATCTTAGTCAGGCTTTTATACCTTGTAGAATATTTAATTTCCGAGAACGAGGAAGACTTTGAGAATATTCCCTAATATACCGTATGTTAGGGAATATTCTCAAAGTCTAAACGGCGAATAGGCCGCATTTACCACAAACTTGAGCACTTCCACGCTAGTACATTCACTGTTATAGGAGCTCATCATATAATTCTGTCAATAAGTCAATTCATTTTGTCTGAGAGTTAAGGTGCTGATAGGCTTGAGCATTCACTTGTAATGAGCATTCTAGCGAATGTTACATTACAGAAAAATAAACGGGAGCGTTTTAGCGAGCATTCTAGCGAGCATACTGGCAAAAGGACAGTAAATTCATTCTTTAAAGCCATTCTTTCATTGTTCCGCCGCCGTCCCTCTATGCCTCCCGCACCCCTTTATTTTTTCTTTTTTTTTGGGTGGGAAATCATCAAATGACTCCTCCCGCTCTGGGTGGAGCGGGAGGGCGTGTCAGACTCTTACTGACTAAAACTCACCCGTGTTCCTTCTCTTGCCTGTGCAATGCCAGGGGGCCACGGTATCCCTTTCGGACTTTCCCGCAACCCCGGCAGGCAATGGTCTCATCAGACCCCTTCATTCACTGACATCTCTTTGAGGCGCGCGTGGAACACAACGCGCAGTCGACCCGGGCTTGGTCCTTACCGGACGGCGAGCTACCCATTGCTCACCGTCCGCAAGCCCGCGCCTACGGTGGCCGGGAATCGGCAATAGATTCCCGACGCCTCCCGCACCCCTGAATTCATGATTAATATAGCTAGCGTTCGCTCGAATGATCGCGAAAATGTGCGTAGCGATTCGCTGTTCAGTTCGACAAATTTAAAAATGGCGGATGTCAAAGTTCTGTTACAAGGGAATGCTCAAGTCTATCAGCACCTTAAGACGTAGGTATATTCGCAGTAATAAAGTTATAATCTTACAAAAGCCTGCGCAGTGTTTTAACAAGTTCCCTCCCTAACCGTGGAGGCTGCTAATTTAAACTTATGATAGGTTTGCAGTATTCCCTTCAAGTTTTACCGTAGCATCCATAACAAAAATTAATTATGAACATCGACTGAGTCACGGCAAGTCACTCGTGTGTGTTCATTATGCGAAACATGAAAGTTTTGTTCCTTTTTTCGTCACTTCCTTTGCATAAAGTGGGTTGTACACATAAATTGTAGGGTAGGGACAAATTGCGTTCCGCCAGTAATGTATTCCGCTCAGTATTGCCTCGCATACGTATGTTTCAGCTGAATTCCACATAATGAAACTTTTCAAGTGCTGCTCACTCTTATTTTGCTTTAATCAGTTCGAATTAAGATGCTATTTGTCACAGCTGTAGGCAGTTGAAGCCGGCGTTGACTTATTAAATCCGCACCTTTCTTGAAAACTGTTAAGCGTTTGATGTCTTAAGTATTTGCGTTTGTTTTGAACAATATTTCGAGATGAAATTGTATTTTCCACGAAACCGATTGACTTGAACACCACGTTACAGAAATCCCCAAGATATTTTCGGATGGAATAGATAAAAGGTTATTCCATGTTGGTACGTCATTATTTCTAAATTAAGAACTAAATTAATTGTTAATTATTATATGCCAAGTGTGCCCAGATGCGAGTTTGTCTTTTAAGAATAATCCAGCCCCTTAATGTCATTGTCAGGAACAATTGGAGGTATAGAAGTCCTCCTTAACACAACCTAAAATCTCATGCACATTCCATGCAAGATAACCTCAAAAGATAATTATCCAGCCATCCAAATATCGGCTTTCCTACTATAGTTTTAAGGGGTCCTTAAACAGTACATAAATCAAAGCGATATGTCGACGTAATGCCCTGTTTCATCGGGGCTGTGCGCTCGTGAAATATGACCAGCGTTATTATCTGCTTACGTGTACAGCGCCAGCTTATCTTAAGAAACTTCTAGAACATCTTGGATGTTTATGTTTAAGTTATCAAGTCTTTGTGGAGAAAACCTGGAGGTATTTTAGTAGGGACGAAAGACTTTGTTTTAACGCTGCTGTAACGTTATATCTTACACAAGCGGACAGTTTAGCGCGTGTTCTGTCAAGACATATTTCATGGGTTTTGTCTGATATCTCATACGAAACTCGACTAAATCCGTGATACATGTCTTGCCTCAAAGTGTGTGCTGCCTGCTACCTGTGAGATTGTCCACTGGTTTGGTTACATTTTTCTGCGAGGTATCTACCTGAAAGTTTCACTCAATGTTGGTCATACCCGTAAATAATTCTATCCATCCTAAGTTAGAGTGGCAGAAATCGCATACGATAACACCACCCACTTTGTGCAAATGTAGTTTTTTTGATCTTTATGATGTGCTATTTTATCTAATTTTGATAGAGTCTAAAGTAAAGTCGTCTACACATGTATAAGAAATATGCATCGACTTGTAAACAAGATCGTTAATTCCGTCCCAATATTGCAATTTCCAGAGCAGAGGTGTGTCAAAACCGCCTGTAACCGCGCACCGCAGTGTATCGAACTGAAAGACGTCAAATACAACCTCTTCTATATTACTAATACCGTTTTGACTAGCTATCGTTCCACTGTTTAGTGAAGCAGAATTTTGATGGCTATGCAAGCAATAATATCCTGGAAACGGTAGTTTCGGTAGGTATGAAGTTATTTGTGCCCAAAGAAAAGAAGTTTCTCCAGCTCGTTTTTAGGAGCCGAGCACAGATAACTTTTTTTTAAGTTAAGAAAGTAATTATATCTAAAAACACAATACTTGATTTTAGGTTCCATCAATTGGAACTTTAGTATGACTTTACTTGTTAGGGTCGACATGAATTCTTCTCATGTTTGTTTTTGTTACTCAAACTTCAAAAAAATAACAAAATCCTATTAACACCTAATTAAAAGTGAAAAAGAAACTTCAAAACAAGCAAACAGTTCAGTCTAGAAATTTAAAGTGCCTGTTAATGAAAGAGAAAAAAAACTATTAACCATTCAATGTGGAGTTTTATTGTTCGGCAAGGACCGACGGGTGGACTTTTAATTAAAGGCCCCTTCACATTCTCCATTATACAGGACATTTTTACAGCCCCAGCTACATATTGTGCTGCCACGAACACTTCTACTGTATGCCATATGCATACATTGAGTGCACAGCCATATAGCCAAAAAGTCCAAACTATTCTGGACTCTAAACTTTTTGAATAATGATCAGTATCGCTTGTGGTCTTGTTGATTGATAAATTAATCACGTTTGCTAAATAAAACATTTTGCGTATAATAATTGGAAAATCGGACGTAATTGAATATGTAGGTAACAGTTACGCTTTTTCAAGATTATTATTAGTCTATGTTTGTAATTAAATAATGACGTGTTTCAGTACTGTGGCTTACCAAAACACAGGCACTTGATTGATTGATTGCGTGATTGATCGACTGGACATATTTATTAATTTCCTGCGACTCTTGAACTCAATAGCTGAATGATTGACATATTACCTAATTACTCGTTTGATATGGAGATTATTGGAGATGTATTTTATTTACTAACCGACTTCTAAAAGGAGGATATATTTTTTTTTTTTTTTAATGTATGTTCGGGCATTACTCCGTCAAATATAGACGGCTTTGCCAATTTTTTTTTTTTTGTTTGAAAGGATATACTTCCGAGGTGGTCCCATTGTTATGAGGTCAGGATCTGATGATGGGATCCTGGAGAAATCGAGGGAACTGTTCAAATATTATAAGCACAACGACGCACATTAACGCACAACCTAGAACGCATTGGGTATATTTATAGTAACTCGTGCAGTTGCTCTCGGAAAGTACCATTTGGTGAAGATTGTAAATATTGAATATTTAATTTTTTTTTTTTTTTATATTAGATTGAATTTTTGGTGTACTGATGATAAAGACCACAGATGGCCACCGGAACTACTCAATAATAAGTATTTCACGGGTTGCGATTCGATTACTTTTTACTTTAATTTAGTTGCCAAGCAATTTATGCTCATCACAATGCATATGGAGAAGTGGAGCTGATGGTGAAGTACCAGAAGAACTCCTCAACGATTAACGTCCCTATATCGGGAAAAGCAATATTTTGAAAAAGGATGAGCAGTTGACATTAGGCTATTTTAACCTAGATAAATTACAAACTGACCCAATAAAAAGCGAGAAATAAAAACTTTTTCACAAAAAAAAAGTTTGAGTGAAAACTTAAAACTTTGCGAGGTCCTATCAAATAATCTAGTAACAATTGCAAAAAAAAAGTTTTTTACACTGAAAATTGTCTAATTCAAAACCTGTTAGTTTTTAGGTAAGCTTTTCAGCTCTGATGTATTTTCATCTTGTCTATAAACAAGAAGATTTTTTTACATAGTTTCAATACAGAAGTATCCCGCAAATAATGATACTTTAGAATGGGTAACAAGTTAACAACTTATAACCAATGATATTAGAAGTAAAAAGACGTAGATAAGTTACCTACCTAACATTCTATCTTCAAAAACGGCACTATGTCACACTATTATATGACACGTGGAAGTAGGATAGCATGTCGTAATTATCGGGAGCGAAAAAGAGACAAAACGAAGAAAATGTGGCTAATTAGCCAACTTTTGACGTGCCACTTGCGGAACGTTTATAACCTATCTACCTCTTTTTACATATAATATCATTGCTTATACCCTAATTTAAAATGTTCTATAATTTACACATATTAGGTATGATCTGTTCCAAAACTAAACAAACCCAGTTCAAATACATATTTACACAATCACTCACTAAAGGGAAATAGTAATACATTCATCTATATTTAGAGACTTTATATTTCACCACTGTTTGCAACAATTATTGTAAGAATAACATTAATAAATTGTAATGGAAAAATCATCGAAGAAAATTGAGGTTATAAAATTAACCTCAATAATTGTCAAATTAAAAACATCTCTAAGGTTTTTATTTCAATAATATTTGGATTTAAATTATGTAAACTATGTATGTACAACTAACTATTATAATTATAGTATGTCCAGGTATGTAAAAAAAAAGAAAAAAAATAATAAAGAGAAGAGCTCATTGGGCATAAAAAAAATTGTCCACATCGCTGTCAGCGGGAAAAGTGCCCAAAAGGCTGGCAGCATGGCCACGTTTGATGGCAATGCTAATTCTTTGGCTTAAGAATTGGTCAGCCCTCTGGTCACGTGAAGAGTCGACCGACCGGTTGGCCCAAAATATTCTTTAAGGTGATTCAAAATTAGAATTTCGGGTTTAAGTATTCGGATAATCAAATCAAAGCACTCAATTTGTTAGTAGCACCACAAATTATAATCCACTGGGAGGTTTTCAGATCCATGTGTTATCAGATACTTTGGAACAAGATATAGATACACTTTTATACACAATTCAATCAAAAGCCAACACGATGTCTCCAAAAACAAAACAAAAAACCGACTAGTTACATAAGAGCTTGCCTTTTACGTTGGCTTAGGAGGTTAACGTCAATTAGTAACGGCTGCTGCTATTGACAGCCCCTGTCTCCCCCTCGACAGAATTAAGCTTTGATTGAATGAGTTTTGATTGAAAAAACTTTTACACGAGAGGAGATTTAGGTACTGCAGGAACACAGGAGGTTTTATGGGAATTAAAGTGGTGTATGCAACAATTTGAGCAGATAAAAAAAGAAACAATTGTAGATCTCACCTAAGTACCAATAATGACTGAAACCTTATCGGTAATTATATTTTCGAGCCGTTTGAGGTTGAAACCCTCGGGCCGTGGGGCCCGAGTGCTCATGTTTTGTTCAGCGAAATTTCCAAATGGCTGGTTGACACTTCCCGTGACCCAAGGGTTGGCTTTTACCTTGGCCAGAGGCTAAGCATTGCCATACAACGTGGCAATGCTGCCAGTCTCTTGGATGCGGAGGAATTTAACGACGACATGTTTTAGTTTGTTAATAGTTTTAGTTAGGTTAGGATTTTACATTTTAATTTTAATAGTTTGCTAATACCAATGAGTTAAGTACCTAACTAGTTGATGAAATATCACGTCTTTTCAAAATTGTTATTTTTCTGCTTTACTGGCTTTTTCTTTGTTGCTAAGTATAGGTAAGTTTCTAAACAATATTTTTTGTTTTCAAACTTTCAGCGAATTATATGAAAACTCACAAAAAATAAGCTTTCATGATTCTTAGTATTTCTTTATATTATGTTACACAAGTAAGGTTTAAGTTTTCGTACTTAAATATTAGTTTTGTTGGCTATAAGGTTTCGTGCCCAAACTAAAACAACCTAAAAGCTTACGTTCTAATTACACATAGGTTCACCTTAGTTGAAAGGCAAGAGCAAGCGAGATCATTATGATTCATTTGGTTCAGGACGTTTGAGAGCGCTCGTTGACGAACTGTTAAACGTGCCTAACGAAAGACTACAGTCGTTTGTGGCTTTACTAGATAATTTTACTGTGCCAAGCAAATATATTTTCGGTCGAGTCACACAACCATCAGCACTGCTGCAGAGTCGCAATAGGGATGATGCCTGGGTCAAAAAAAAGATATTCTATTTAGTCCGTCAGTCAGATAATAAAAAAATATTAGACACGTATTTTTTAGTTTATCATATTAATAAAAAATGACTTAGATACAACGCATTAAAGTTGGGGAGTGGGGGTCGCTATGTCACAAGTATGTATAAAATCTACATACAAGTGACGTCATGGTACATTATAACTCAATGTATCGCCGTAATCTTTTGATACCGTAAAAAAAGAAAAAATACGTGTACGTTATTTTTTCATAATCATTTTTTCAGTCATCATCCCTATTGTTGTCTTATTTCTGAAATCAACAAATATAGGATAAGTTTTTATTCAGTGCGCAAATTTTTACAGGATGTTCTACCCATGAATATAAACAACTTTCACTATGGGACCATCTCCGAAATCACGAAAAAAAAAACAGCAGACTCATTAATTTTGGTCGAGTAGGTATTGAAATTTTGTAAGAAACAGCTGTTTTTTTTTTTCGTGATTTCAGAAATGGTCCCATAGTGAAAGTTGTTCATATTCACGGGTAGAACACCCTGTAAAAATTTGCGCACTAAATAAAAACTAATCCTGTATATTTTCGGTCAGGTCAAATACAAATGCCAGACCATCAGCTCTACTGCAGAGTCTTGTATTTTGTCTTGGTTTGTGAAGTTGGTGTGAGAACGCACATGTAGTATATAAAGGTATCTACGTGTGTTCTCCGGCTAGTGGATGTCCACGCAGATGAAAACACGGAAGTCAATCACATTGTTGCTACTCACTGCGCCACGGATATCGATCAAGCAGGAATTGCAAAACAAAACTGCTGTTCTCGCAACTGTTTATTTTGCCAACAGTGTTTTGTTTTTCAAATGCACACACTACACACACACACTTTTTATTCCATTTTGACACTCTAGAACTCAAGTTCTAGAGTGTCAAAATTGAATAAAAAGTGTCTAGACTGGGATTAAGAGATTACTATGTAATGCGATAAGAGACCCAGGCTAGACATCCAGCATAGGCCCGGTCATTCCATTTGTTAAATAAACCTCATCTACAATAAAGGTAACTTATATACATACATACCTACATAAAATAGACAGTTCGGTGAAAAACGGTTGGATAGAGCTAAATCCTATCTGTTACGGTCACAAAGATTTCACCGACTAAGGATTAGTATAAATTGAGTAAGGTTTGGAAGACCTGATGTAAGTACGCTGGGAACTCGGAAACCTTTTTATTCATTACTATTATACTATCTTTCCGCCCCGCTGGTCCGCTCCTGAAAAAAACTTTTGGGTTTAGACAATTCAACCTCAATATTATGATAAAAGGGTTCCACTAGCCAACGTTTTTCTGACAACTGCGAATAATTTCAGAATTTCATGAGCGATGTCTCCTATCGATACCAGATTTGGGTCTCGAGGATCTTTTACAAAAACACAGAAACGTTTCCGTTCTCTCGGAAAAAATCTATCCAATTTAATGACGCCCAAAAAGGAAATTCAATTGTAAAGTAAATCTGTTAAGAGGGATACTTACCGTTAAAATACATTGAGTCCGAAGAGATTGAAGGAGTTCGTTAAAAAATCATTTGAGGACCCCACCGAATTACATTAAAAAAATAGTTTAAAAAGTAATTTCAGTAGGTATTGTTATCACCCCGGGAAGCCAGGACTGCTCTCGGTCGTTCTCTCGACAAATTGAGCATTACGCCAAATGCCTCCGGTAATTTCGAGCTTCACTCCAAATTTACTACGTAGGCTGCTAAGATATTTAATCTTGAAATTATTTCGAAATTCACTTGAAACAATGACATGATATCAGCTTTAAATCAAAGAACGAACGAACCTCTCGTTATATAAAATGGGTAATTTGCGTGTTCAGAGAAAGTTCAGTTAGTAACTGGTAATACTATTATTTTGGTACAATAAGCAGTCCTACTAAATAAGTAAGCTTTATTGAAAAGTGTTAGCGTCCTTCATATACCCTTCGTCACCTTAATAAATGCTTTACTCTCGCACACGAGGTTCCCACACCATCGTACAATATTTTTAACATAACGTATTATAAAATATATATAGGACTTAAGTAAAAAAAACATGTTTCGTGTATGGTCGCCCTAATTCACTTAATTTCTAACTTTAGTTTATTTTTATTTTTACTGTTATAGCGGCCATACTCTGTGATTTTCAAGAGTCTAACTATATCGGCTCAAACGATATAGCCCGACGGTATGGGACAGACGGATGGACGGACAGCAGAGCCTTAGTAATAGGGTTAATTGGCACCCTTTCGTTACCGAAACGTAAAAAACACCAAATGTCTGCGTGTCAGGTCAGAGTTCAGAGTATTTATTTGTAAACATAGGTTACAGATACACAGGTGTGTGAGATGTTACATTTTTGTAAGTTCTCTATGCATTGCCATTAGACGTACAAATGTTAGGGTTAATCAGAGGTATGTGTTTATTTATTTTACTTACGCTTCTTAATTATTATCGGTTGCATTCCGATTCCAAACAAACCGAGTTACTAATCATAGGAAAATTTAATTATTACGAGTTGGGAATACTACAAATATCTAATTGGTAGCGGACGGGTTGCGGTGGAACAATTTAATGAGTTTACGAGTTCTGTTATCGCTCGCAAATACATAGTCTCATAGGATCTCATAGGTCAAATACCGTCACAAAGAATGCATGAAGTACCTCTGAAGTGATAAGGTTAACATGTATTTGAAGTACGGTCAACCGTATAATGTAGTTGCAGTACTACGAGAACCGTCTTTGCGAATAAATAAAGGCGTTCATCATTTCAGCCAAAAGACATCCAGGGCTGGACATAAGCTCCCAAGCACTGCCACTTTGATCGGTTATGTGCTTCTCGCATACAGCGGATTCTTGCGGTCTTCACCAGGTGATCGGACCACGGGAGGAAACGCCCGGGTGTCATCACTGCGTGGATCGCCCGGAGGACACGGTGGAGCATACGGTGGAGGTATGCCCGGCTTGGGCAGAGCACCGCCTTGTCCTCGTGGAGGCGATTGGTGGCGGGGATCTCTCGCGTCCGGCCCTGGTCCAGGCCATGGTACGGAGCGAGAGGGCATGGGAGGCCGTCACCTCCTTCTGCGAAGCAGTAATGCTCGCGAACGAGGAGGCGGAGCGCGTGAGGGAGAGGCAAATTTCGCGCCCTCACGCCCCTAGCCGCCGCAGGAGGAGACGCCCTGGGCGTCGGGAATCAATCGCTGATTCCCGGCCACAGTAGGCGCGGGCTTGCGGACGGTGAGCAATGGGTAGCTCGCCGTCCGGTAAGGACCAGGCCCGGGTCGACGGTGCGTTGTGTTCCACGCGCGCCTCAAAGAGTGTCAGCGAGTGAAGGGGTCCGATGAGACCATTGCCTGCCGGGGTTGCGGGAAAGTCCGAAAGGGATACCGTGGCCCCCTGGCATTGCACAGGCAACAGAAGGAACACGGGTGGGTTTTAGTCAGTAAGAGTCTGACACGCCCTCCCGCTCCACCCAGAGCGGGAGACGTCATATGATTATTTCCCACAAAAAAAAAAAAAAAAAGTTGGTCGGACCACCTTGTGGGGGACCTTGCAACACTACGTCTTCCGATACGCGTTCGCCACTCCAGAACCTTTCGGCTCCATCGGCCATCTGTTCTGCGAGCAATGTGCTCTGCCCACTGCCACTTAAGTTCGGCAATTCTTCTGGCTTTGTCGGATCTCTTGGTTCTTCTATGGATCTCCTCATTTCTGATTCGATTACGTAGGGAAACTCCAAGCATAGCCCTCTCCATTGCCGTTTAGGTGACTTTCAGCCTTCTTATGAGGCCCATTGTGTGCGAGCACGTTTCAGTGCCATAGGACATCACTCGTCTTGAGATACTGTGGTAAAGGAGACGAGAAGATAGTACGCAGCTTCCCAAACGCCGCCCAGCCGAATCGGATTCGACGAAAGGCGTTATCAAAATTGAATTGTTACTGTGAACGTACTGTTGACCTTCCTTTTCATGCTGTGTTTTCTTCACTATTGGTAGTAAGGCCTTACGTATACCATTATATTGCTTATATTTTTAAAAGAAAAATTTAATTTATTAAATTAAAAATGAAAAATTTAGATTGAAAAGTAATATATAATCCTGAAAATATTTTCTGTCACTTGGTTCATGAAGCGTTAGTAATGAAAGGAAGTAACAAAAGGTTGTTTTTTTGGAAATCAATAATTTTTTCTTAGAAATCTCTATTGAACAGCTTTTCCTAGCGGCTTATTCTTAAATAACTTTATTATACGAAACATGATTACCGAGAAAAAATGGTAAAGACGTTTTTTATTACTAAGATACATAATTATAAGTTCCCCAACCTGAACTTCCTTAAAATACGTTACAGTTAATATTAATACTTCCAAGTTAGTATCTGTGTATATATAAATATACTAGGTGGGTAGTACTGAAATCCCTTTGAGATTAGTACTCCATTTCACTCTTTGACACCTCTGTTTGATTCTGAACAAATTAATTCAGAATTCAGAGAAATCAAAGAGCTGAAATACAGAAGCATTAAAGCTTAAAATACATCTTTTCAAGTACCTATTACAAACGGTTTTGTTATGATAAAACCTAACTTAGTACATACTAAAGTTTAAGAACCAAAAACTTTCCACTTTAAGGGGTATCTACATCATAGTTAGTATCCATACTCCATACACTTTGGTGCATCGTTGGGTAATACAAAATTTCACTTAACTCTCGTTGAAGGAGCACTGAATTTATGAAAGGAAAAGTTTCATAATGCGCTCTTATGAACTTTGAAGTTTATAGCGAGTCACGTGTGTGCTTTAAATACACTTAATGGTGGTCTGTGTAGTGTTTTTAAAAGTGTTTGTAGTTTTTTTAAACATTTATTTTATTTTATTTTTTGTGATTATTTGAACTCACACACTGACTTATTATTATTAGTATTACTTATTATAATGTTAGAAATATAGTATAATTTTACAATGTTTGTAAGTATGTGAGCACCATGCATCTATCACATAATTATGTCATTCCTTCATTTTTCATTCTTTTTACCTATCGTGGTATAGTAATCTTATTCTAGGTGCATTGTCTTCACATATAATTATATAATAAGTATATAATAAGATTTTTTTTAAAGAGTAACGGTGGAGTTTCTTGCCCATTCTTCTCCATACGAAAACTACCTTTTGGAATGGGCGACTAGAATCAGTTTTATTATTTTTTGTAAAGTTTGACGTTCAAAAGTTCCTTTTTGTGCCTAATTGAAATAAATTATTTGACTTTGACTTTCATATTTGAAGAGTTATAAAAGCTGTCAAAATACACTTTGCCTATAAGACTCTCCGTAAAAGGACTATTTTAAAAAGTGCTGTGCTTGACCACAAGATAGAAGCGAAAACTTACGTCTGGAGCTGAGTATACGCGATTCAGCGTTACCGACCTGGATATGACGATTTAGTTTTGTTCACTGTTCACAAAGTGCGACTAATGAAGGTTTCACTTCAAAAACTGTAGTAAATAAATGTATAAGTTATGTTGCCAAAAACCAGTTTTGAATTAAAATTCTTATCTTTGATTAAATTGATTGAGATTCTTCAATCGTGAAATACCACACGACTCAAACATGCAATCATGTAAATGCGCGTATTTATTCATACTTAATTGCAAACGACTAATAAACCTGTATTAATTCTTAACTACATTAGCAGCTAGCACATGCAAATCGGACGTTTACCGAAGGCTATTACCGTCAACATAACTGAAGCATCCTAGTTACGCCTCTAGTCCTCCCGGGAATTGTCCTGGGGAATACTAAATCATGTATACAGGATCTGGGATCCTTCGTAGCCTAACAAGAGGCTCACAATACCCGGGTGACAAGGTTTATGACTAACAGTCCTTTAGAATATTCGCAGGTAGTCAAGTACATTATAATGTACCTTTATCCTAAGTGGACCATGACGCAGGGTGATCGTAAAACTAGATGTCATAAAGTATTACTTTGTAGTTACATGATATTGCTGGCAACATTATCCGTCCATATTTTCAGTACATATAAAACCATTTTAATAATTTGAAAAGTTTTAAGGCGCAGGGTTCCGAAAACGGGTTTTTTTTAAAGCAGTGTATCTCTTATACCGTAAATAATTTTGACCAAAAAAAAAAAAAATTATATTTTCAAGTATTATTTTAATATAGTGATGGAACTCAAATCACAATTGAACATACATTACTGCTTCAAAAAAATCTTCAAACAGACCTCTCAATTGTCTTTAAAGCAGTTTATACCTTCACTAACAATTATAATTATATGTAGTTAAAAATATACCATAAAATGTCTAATGCCAAGCTGCATTCATTGATGGATTATGATGAGTAACATGAGCAATATGATGAAAAAAACAACGAAAAGCATTGAAAAAGTACAAAAGTGTGGTTATTTTCTTTACTCTTTACACGTAAAGAAAAAGACAGAGACAAAGGCAAATCGGAACCCTGCGCCTTAAGCAACGTTTTAGTGGTCGTAAATAAGAGTATTCACTTTTTTAGTGTATTTGGCTAAAAGAGAAACTATTGCTGATATATCATCGTTTAAAAGACAAATGCTTTTGATATTATCTTAATTAAGACCTTTAATTTGTCAGTATCTGTCTTCCGCAATTGTCGGATAAAGTTCCCCACAGACAGGCGCAACGCGACAACGGTAGAACAATTTCCGTGAAGTTTTCATAGAAATTGTTCCACCAGAGTCGCGTCGCGCCGTCGCGTCGTGCCAATTTGCGGGAGCCGTAAAATGTACATACAAGACTTAATCTTTTTTTTACCAATTATTTCACCCGAATCTTTTTCTAGCCTTACACTGAGTATTTTCTTTATCACACCTTTATCATACCTTTCTCGGAATTGACCATGCCTTTAATGAACCTTGTTTCCAAGTGTAATAAATAGTTCGACACTTTACCAGAACCACAAATATTTCTATTACAAATCTAAATGCTATTAATCTATATCAACCACGAAGATATTATTTCAGTTGGGGATCTATTCTACCTGATTTGGTACTTGCCATCCAATTGATATTCAGCAAGCCCAATTGAATAATCTCGATGAAGTTACAGTGAGGGTAACCTTATAATTTAATTCGTCGGTTCACTTACCTACTGCCTTTACATTGGTAAGACTGCATACATAACTGAATTTAGGTTAGATCCTCCCCTAGTAAGTTGTAAGTTTGGTTACTTAGAGTGGTTTTGGATATGCATATCATAGATACATAGGTACATGACTATTGATAAGTTATAAGTTAATAGATAGGGACACGTGTATGACATGATTTTCAGATTCCTATTTCTCACCTATTTATGACTTAACTGATAAAAACATTATTCAATGCGTCTTCTGGTAAAGACAATGAATTATTAATATGTAATAACATCTTTCCTCTCGATTTCCAGCAATCGGTGGGAGTGATTTCGTGTAAAGGGACGGAATGGTGTAACATGAACTCGGGGAAGCGCGCGCTATATTTTGATTTGACCAATGAGCGTACCAACCCATTTTCCGAGAGGTTGGTACTGTCAGCCAAGATGTCAGATGTTACACATCTTAAGCGACTACTGTAAGGCTCGGATTTTATTAAGATTGTTCACCAGAACAATAATGCCAGTATTTTAGAATAGAAAGAGCACATTATGTTGAGGCGTTTTAACTTTGCCGAAGTAAAGCGTGGAAAGCGCAACTTTTAAATGGTAACAACATAACATATTGTACCTAAGCTGTTTGTTCTTACTAACTTTGACGTCTAGATTTTCTTCATAGAATAAGACTGAAAACTACAGCTGTCATGATTCATTTCGAAAGATGAATTGCCTATCGACTGGTGAAGTAAAATATATCCAAGAACACACTGTATCAGAAATTGACAACCGTCAAATGACTTCAAAGGCACGTATCGGCAAAAAAATCGACATATCTGGTTCAACGTGAAATTCTCAAAATCCTTTGATCGTCAATAACACGTCTTATGAAACGCAGAAATACCTATGTTTACATATAGGTGTGCCAAAATAAATCAAATTTACATTCCCGTACGGAGATGCGAACAAACAGTGCTCGTATAAACGTAAAGGCTGTTCGTCGAAGGCTAACTTGTTCGGCTACAATCTCTTTGATAAACTTGTTCTAGGGAACTTGGCTAGCTTCTCTCACGGTTGTTCGCAAACTTGCACTCACCGTGCAGCTTAATTGAATTGTCCAGAAGTCAATTTGATTCTTAACTCTGTAGAGCTTCGGTATGTGAAGGGTGTCTGTTATGGCGCGTGAGTGTATGTGCTTGTGCAGCGCTTTTGAAGTTAGCGTTCGATAATGAAGTGGCTGCTCTCATGAGCGTTACCTCCAGCTATGCCTGATTTTGTGAGAAAACTACGAGAATTGCAGCGTCAATTGTTTTTATCGTTTTCCTGCTAGCTGAGGTATTTGGGTGTGCTTATGATCGTTTGAACAATATTTTATCGACAGCATGTCAAAATAATTCATTCGGAAAATCAAAGCAGGATAATGCTACATGTAAAAAAGGGACAAAACTTAATTCACCCGTATCATTAAGGCTATCACTTTAAACCAATAAACTTATTTCAAAGTTGTATTTGTAGCGTTTAATTTAATCGTGTGGAGAGGTATTAGGTGCTGTTCTAATGTGCAGCGGAATGAGCGTCGATTAGGGCGCCTTCTGGCTGTAATACGAACATGCCGTGATCCAGTCCAATTACACTTGTTCAGATCATATCGTCGAATTAATGTAATTAACAAGTTCCCACTCAAATTACTTGATCGTATCAGGTGTCGTTTGTTTTAAAGTAACGACCGTGGTGACTTTAATTATGACTAATCCACATTTTGCAATTGCTAAATCAGGATGTTATAAGTTCCGTAGGCGCGGGCTTGCGGACGGTGAGCAATGGGTAGCTCGCCGTCCGGTAAGGACCAAGCCCGGGTCGACGGCGCGTTGTGTTCCACGCGCGCCTCAAAGAGTGTCAGCGAGTGAAGGGGTCCGATGAGACCATTGCCTGCCGGGGTTGCGGGAAAGTCCGAAAGGGATACCGTGGCCCCCTGGCATTGCACAGGCAAGAGGAGGAACACGGGTGGGTTTTAGTCAGTAAGAGTCTGACACGCCCTCCCGCTCCACCCAGAGCGGGAGACGACATTTGATGATTTCCCACCCAAAAAAAAAAAAAAAAAAAGGATGTTATAAGTTATCTATAACGCTCATGTAACATCTTGAAGAAGATTATAATGTTTTGTTCAAATACTCGTTAAGTACCTACCTACAATAAAATTTTCCATAAAGTAAAGGGTATTAACAGTCACCAGCAAGTTGTGTACAAAATTCTAAGCGTCCGCGCCCCCCAAAGTTAAGAACTTGCTGGTGCGCTATCTTCAGCTTCTAATCTATCACGAGTTTACGATCAAAGTAGTTTGATCTATAATTGAACACATTTATTTTTATACATATACAACGTGTAACGTTAAATGCGCAAAACCTGAAAATAGTTTGATTAGAATAACGATCAGAATCAATTGAACCACTTTTTAATATAGGTCACATTTTTTTATTAATGTTCATTAAAAACGTTGCCGTGTCTATTTATTAATAAGTCATGCCATCACATGCGCAAGCTCGCCAAAATAGGTAAACAAACACAAATTGATGTCGACCAGTTTATAGTTTCTCATACGCAGGATAATAATAGCTTTTATTTCAATGCAAATACGAATCTTCCATACAGTACCACCTCTCCCTCGATAGAGCGTTTTCACAGACGCAAGAAACGATCAGAATTGCCAGTAAAACTAAAACAACACATAAAACCTTTACAAATTTTTTAATGATTTTTTTCTCTCTGTATTAGGTCAATTATTGACCTGTGTCTGAGATTTTGCGTATTTAACGTTACACGTTGTATATGGCGGAAATACGTTACTGAATTGCTTAATCGGGACGCCAGCGCCGCTTAGCGGCGTTCGACAGAGTCTACAACATAACGCTCGACCGGGGATAAGCAGAGTTCCTTGGTGGCTGTCAAGCAGTGAACACGTTTAGAAACTATCTCGCGTTCCGTATAGTTGTGTGGTGTATCTACAGTGAGTGAATTGCTAGTGTGATTAATTTGATAGTACATAAATTATAATGTGATCTGAACAGTACGCCCACTGCAGTAGTTAAAATATGGCTGATAATAACGAAAGAGACACATACACTTCTCCGTTATATACTAGTAGACATGTATTGATAGTGATAAGCATTGGTATGAACAAGCACTCGAAGGAATTAAAGTTATGTTGGTACCAGATCGTGACCAATTATAAAATGATATGGCGGGCTCTACTCAAACAAAGTGTGGCAGTAATTTGTCGCACGACAATTAATCTTGCCCCAGTTGTAATATATAGCGAGGGGAAATACATTTTTACATTGCAATGAACAATAAGGCATGCATGAGGTTTTAATCTACGCATAAAGAACCCATTTTTTTTGTCTATGAATTCACATGGATGTGAAACTGCAATGACGTTTGGACGTTTTATGCAGTTTACCATAATCCCGTGCCATATTTCATCATGAGAATAAAGCCACAGTTGCTCCCAAAAATGTGCTCCATCCCTAAAATTATAAAAATAAAATATTTTTGTTTGCATTCATAAAAGTAAACTAGCAGCTTTTACAAGCATTCCCTTCCTGAGGGTACGCGTTATTGCATTTCATTTCCTGTGAAAACAAACGCATCACAACAAATTAAAGAAGAAACTCCTAACTTACATTATTATTAGTCATTCTCAGAAAACCATTCAATTGTTCGGTCCTTTGTTGCCAATTCCTGGATTGAATACGTTCCTATAATGTCATTGCTCTGTAGAAGTTATTCAATAATACACAGAGCTTCCGCAAAATAGATAGGTGCAGAAGGCTGGCTCCAAACAACCAGGAAAAACGCACTCACACTTAGGGTGATTTAGTGATTCTTTTTTCACTTAGTGATTTTACCAATGAACTAAACACGGTCACACGCACATCTAAACCGCGTTCAAGATCTGTCAGTGTCATCATAGTAGTAGAATATTGACACTGACAGCTCTTGAACGTAGCTGTGCTGATCGCGTTCAGTTTCATTTGTGAAATCAACCCATATAGTGTGGGTTCTGAGTGACGGCGCACCGCGCAGGCGGAATGAACGGCGCATTAAGGCCCGTATACACGGCACCGCCGCACCGTCTCCGCTTGATTTTGCCATATTTCTTATAAAGCGGTGGCGGCGCGGTAGTGGCGCGGTGACAGCGCGGCGGTCGCAGCGGTCTGGCAACGTTGCATATACACAGCTTAGAGGCGCGGTAGCGGTGCGGTGGCAGCGCGGCGACGGCGTCGTGTCGCTGAGCACTCAAACAAATGTTCGACACGTTTGAACTCATCCGGAGTGCGAGTGGACGCGCACATTTCACGGCGCATTGTATAAATCCGCTCCGCAATCCGCCATACGCGATGCGCCGTCACTCAGGACGCAACACTTGACACGTTTCACGTGGAGCGAGCGCAAGCGCACTTGCGACTGGAATTCGTATAAGTCTGTTTGAAATCTCCGTTAGAATGCGCCTACGTGTGCGTGAGCCCTATATTCATTCGTTGTACAAGGTGTAATAAATTGTAATAACTGAAAACCTTTATAGGGATCATTGAACTCGTCATTGTCATGTAGTTCATGACAATTTTACAACGGGGCCAAAACTGAAACCTCGAAAAAAAACAGGTGTTCCCTGCATGTTGTCGAGTTCTGCTCAAACTCAAAGCATTTATTTCAATTAAACCATTTACAGGCACTTTTGAATTGTCAAGGGTTCGGTCAGTCAAAAATATGAAGCTAGTTGCCCATTCCAAAGCGCAGTAGGTACCTATGGAGAAGAACGGGCAAGAAACTCCAAGGACACTCTTATAAAAAAAAAATATATTGATACAACATATTGGTATTGGTCTGCGAACATGAATGGAGCACTTGGATTGTTTTAGTTCGCGATTTCAGGCTCAATTTCAATTATCCCTTGTATAGAGCTGACGTTCTCCTTCTGGAGGTCTATTTAGTGGAGCTTCAATATGGGATGTTTACGGTCTGCCTCGGATTGCTGTTGGCAATGTTTCAGCGTAAGACACGCACTAAAACATATTATTCCATTAATATTCAGGGAAGCTGCCAAAGGCGTGCGTCTTGGATTGAATACCCCGATCAGCAGCGATAAACATTCGGGTAATGATAATTATCGTAAATACGCTGATGTATTAATGTTGATCTATGTTGAATAGTAAGTAGTTTGATGTCAATCGTCTTGTTGCTAAAGTTATGTCTGCTTAAACAAGATTGGTATGTGTTATATACGCAAGCAGAACAAAAATTCATATGAAGCTTTCCTTGTAAACAAAATATTCAAGTTATACAAAACAAAATGAATATTAAAAAATAAATATTCCACAGTTATAAGGAAAACATCTAAACTTAACGACCTTAGATTAGATCAGTCAAAAGAACATTCTCGAGCGGAAAAAAGATACTAAATTAACGTTAAGTAACCTAATTTTGTAAAGGTCAAAGTGGTCCGAACAATTTAAAACCAAAATTATTCAGTGGAAGAGCCCCAGAACGTTGTCCCTGACATTTAATACACGAACGAATCCTCGTTTAATAGCCGCGTTAGATAAAATTGTTACAGACATAGATCACAGATTCATTTCCATCGCTAGAAAGTAGTCTATTTACCCGACCCCTGCAGGAATCGAAGCGATTTCCTTTCCTGTGTTTTCCTCAAATAGTTGGGTGTTCTTACGAGTCCCAGTCGGATCTCTTTATAGTAAGGTTTGTTTATCGGGCAATCGAGATCGACGAACAAAGAACACGGTTCTGTCCATTGTACACTAGAGGACGATCTAAAATGTCCCGGAAACCTATTTGGCTAAGCCCCACAGATTCATTGGCAATCACCCGTCTTTGTTTACATTTAAAAACGCCGGTTGTTAATTAAAAGTAAAGTGTACTAAGTAGTCATTAACTGGGATGAGAATATAGTGTATTTAAGAGATGTCTGTGTTTAGTCGATTGTGTAACGTGAAAGCACGATAGGGTTGGCTGTGGCCAAGTGAAAATATTTCTTTTTCAGAGTTGAAAATTTTAGAGACAAAGAAGTACTCGTACTTTATTTGTGAAATCGGTTCATCTAGATTTAATATCTTTTCAGTTTTGATCAACCACTGTTGTGTTCTTTATGAATATTTTCATTGTTAAAACATTAACAGAGAACATGAACAACGAGTTTTATTAAATAATTAGAAACAGCGACCTTATCACTTAAAGGTGACTTAACAGAAAGGTAAAACAAGGAAGTAATATATTATATTGAATCAAACAAATTACTCGTCTTAACCCCTTTAAACGTAGAACAAAGCCTTCCCTCTTAGAAGCGACATTCTGACACACGCACCTGCTAAACTTACCTATAAATCTTCTGGGGCTAATCCAAACTGAGTCCTGGAGGAAAAACGGAGACACAAAATGTACCACGTACTGCAGTATTTTTATAAACCGCCAACGTAGGCGTTTAATGGTGTATAGACCGAATGTGGGACTTATCCTGACAGCAAGAAATAGAAAGTAAGGCAGATAAGGCATCCGATTTTATTATAGGTACCCCGATTTTCGAACTTGTATTTTGCTCCGCGAGATTTCGTGGCCCAGATTGTATATAATGTAGATAGTAAGATTCCGTTTGATTCACTGCACCCGATCTTCGGGCTTTGCGATTGTCTTTTTGTGAAATTGTTGAATCATCTTATAGGTTTTGGCATACTGGCTGCCGTCTGATGTGCTTCCAATTCTAATATTCTGAGTCATGTATTGTCAGTGTTGAGATGGAAAAAAATATAAAGTAGAAAATGTAAACAGATTTTATTTTTCTTCTAACCTTATTTCATATTTGAATTTAATCTTTACGAAATCAAAATCTTATTATGCTGTATAAAAAGAAATTTCACATTAAGGGCAAACGAAGTCTTACAAAATGTATCAAATAGAGTCCCTTTGGATAAAGATAAACCGGCGGAAGGCAGGATTTTCCCGGGATTTGGAATCTAAATTGTTTTTTATAGGTCACATTCTACACGCGGCGTTATGGGGAGAAAAGTTTCGCTCTCGCTCCGTGCATTAAATGTAATCTTGCCCATAATAGTTGTAGAGACAAGATTTAATCACAGTGTAGACACATGGACCTCATTTTCGCTTTTAATTACGCAAATTGCATTCTTCCACATTGCATTACAGCAACAGCGCAAGCGTTCTTGTGTCATTACTCTGCGCCCGCGCCGCTTTTGTTATTAAGTGTCGGTCGTACGCACCACAACTTATAATTTTGCTATGATAATTGTAACTATAAGGCAGCTGCGTGCCCTTGTTTTTGCTTCTTTCGTAATTACCCAACAAAAAACGGTGGCAGCCGTGGCATGCAATTTTGTACCGGTTACATTCAAACGCCAAACCAATAGTAGCAGTCATTCGAAGCATCCATGAAATTGATTAACAATCAATCAACCACAGTTTCATCGCTCATTAGTGTACAATAAGCGTTAGATATTTATCGGAGAGCATGCATACCATGACCTTCCTCAACTCATCCACCTGCAATTAAAAATGGCTATGACAAATTACTGACAAGCTTATTTCGTAGCATTCACAGAGGACACTATTATAAAATATTACAGCGAGCACTAATGAGGACTTTAAAAAATAACTTTGCAATTGCACGGTTCTTTGCAATACAGATATTTATCATCAATAACACACTTGTATGCAAGTCAGCCTCGTTACCCTTGACATATACTTGGTGCGTTCCACTATGCTGGACCACGTTATTTTAAGCTTACAAACAATGTAAATTAGACCTTATGACCATCAAAGTATGTGTTATAACAAGTTGTTATATTAATTAGTTGTCTCGCTGCCGCCTCAGCAAACGTTGACAGGTACTTAAAAGCACTGCCACGCTCCATCAAATATGCATAAGGCCGTCTGCTTCGGTTATGAAAAACGCCTCGTACTCGCTGTACTCGCGTGCGAGTAACTCGTTAATGAACTCGACAACGAGCAATTTATCGCAATAACTGCTAGCTCCGGTGTAAAGTTTCGTAATTTACGTTGATTCGTTACACTTCATACAACTGTGTGCGATTTTTAATCGGTTAGTAGTTAAACTTGAGTTATATCTTCGTTAGTATAAGCTACTATGTGGTGCGTTCTCCTTTTCGTTATTTATATAGATTAAAATATAAAACTGAATTTAGAACAGATTTATTTATCTGTTCCAAACAAGGGAGGCGCTACCCACATACCTAATATAGAAATACGAGTATAGGCGAAGCAAGGAGAAAGTAAAGATGCTACCGTTCTTTGTACTGGATCTTACTTTTACTTCAAAAATAGCGATGATGTCTGGGTCAAAAAAAGTCCGTCAGTCAGATAATAAAAAAATATTAGACACAATTTTTTGCTTAATCATATTAATAAAAAATTACTTTGATAAAACGCATTAAAGTTGGTGAGTGGGGTCGCTACGTCATAAGTTAGTACAAATTGTACATACTCGTGACGTCATGGCACATTTGAACCCAATATATCGCCGTAATCTGATGATATCGTAAAAAATAATAAAATACGGGTGCAATTTTTTTTAACTAACCTGGGGGACAAAAAAAATGTTTACTCATCATCATCATCCCTATTCTGTTGACTTTTGATCAAGTTTATATGAAATTAAATTCCCCACAGAAAATACATGATAAAGTTTTGAATAAATAAGAATAAGAAGCCTCCATTGTAATCACAACAAGTCATTAGCATTCCGACGATGTCGATGACCAAAATTTGGAGTTCACAAATAAACAACAGAAGTACAAGTTATGAATATGTATGGCTCATTCATAATTCCAATATCGTGAACAACATGTCTTTCAAAAGTTGGCTCACGCTGGAATCCGTGAGTCGAAGATGTTACTCTTTAATGAGTTGCAATTTAAAACGTCTTGCCTTCGGCAGAAGTAAGATCAGCAATTTGCGAAATTGCAGTAGCGTGGGGTCTCTGGTAATTGTAGCCTCTCGCCATTGCTATTGAAAGCGATAAATAAATATGGCGAGGATTTCTCCCGGCTGATGGAAATGCCGCTGATCCGCGCCAATCTCGTCAACGTTTAGTGAGTAAATATCACTCTACCTCTGTTTTTGTAAGAGTTTCTGTATTTATTTGGTGTCGACGCGATATTCATAGTTTTTGAGTATGCATAGTGAGTAGTCCAGACGATAGTTTTAAATTTTTATTTTTTTATGAAATTTAAAAATTAATTTTTAATAAGCATTTAGACTATTTTTTAAATAATGCCATTTAAATTTGAAGCTTCTGTTCACATTTAGAATATAAATAACAAATTTTTCTTTAAATTTAGGTTTATTTATATATTATGATATAAGTATAATATCTTCAAGCTTTTAAAATGTTTCTAAAGTTCCTAATTAAAGGTAGGTAATCCTGTTACGTTCTACGAGCCTTACAAAAGCTTTTACGACCTTCACTCAAAACGTACTCGAGTAACTTGAGATCCGACCTTTTATTTTAACAAAACAATACGATATTGTTACAAAACATAGTTACCTAGAATTCAATAATATTATGTAACTACAGCTTCGTTGAATAAACAAGGTCATTTGAATTAAGAAACAAAAGATCAAAGCTTAAATGTTGAAATTTAATTTGATCACGATCAAAGTGAGCCTAAACTTTTTAGTCACAACAATTAAGATGCAACTGTAGCAGAAATAATAAAAACACCACTCCTTAATTCATTAAGTAAAACATGCGATTAATAACGCCACCGCAGGAGCAAAACTAATTTCAAATTATGGCAGCTCTTAACCTCACAACAAAATCAATTTTCCATATTTAGTGAAAGGTCAAACAGAAGTTTGTGACCACAGCACCTGTACATGACATTTGAAAACGAGGGACCATGGACCTTTAAAATTACTAGCCACGAGTCCCAAATTGAGTCCCACAACCCCCACATTGTGGGAATAACACAATTTGGAATGACAGTATTGTATCCAAGGGTCCACAGATGAGAGAGCATAAGGAAAATCTGGACTAAGTAAATAAGTACATACTTGATGTAGAAGTGAATTATGATAATTGTCTTCATAATGTGGGTGATGCCGCAGACTTCGTGCTTCGCTATTTTTGTCAGGCTATCTCAATATGATATTTTCATACCCTTGCACATCGTCACATATTTTCAATGGCTGATAAAGTAAAATAATGGAACGTAGATGCTGAAAATATTTAAATTGAAAACGTGTCAGTTTAAAACCAAAAAATTACTTATATGAAAACTTTCCCGGAAAGTTGAAAATGTCGAAAGTCTATAATCATGGTGAAAATATGACCCAAGAGAGTATTATGTACATCCCAACTGTTCGTACTCCTCATGATAATAACATAACTATCTATTGAAGCATCGATCGAATCTAGTAATAATGAGTATCTATGATCCGTGCCCAATACAGAGTGAAACTTTGCCTAAAGCAAGGATATAATAGCTTTAACATTAACTGTTTATTTAGTAATCAGACATCGTTTGTCACATCGTTTGACGAGTATGTAGGTTACAGGTCAACCGATTCAATACTAATTTTGGATCCATCAGATGCGTTTAACGCTTCAAGCGCTGTAGTTTTTATCTACTGTGAATCCCTAATTTTAAGTATTTTTAAATAAGTCTGTGAGCTTTTTCTGGGATTAGAAATTTAGGGGCATGAGGAACAGGGTATAAAGTTCACTCATCCACCATAGAAAAGGGAGGATCCTCCAACCAGACGGGTGTTGTGTCTGGCGGGCCGACTGCCCGACTGATGATTTCGGATAGTCTTATCTATGTCTTTCGCGCGGTAAACTCTAATTGCGCGATGCAGGATTTGTGTGACGTCATGTCTTTGATGCGTAGTTAGTATGTGGCGGTGTAACCGCTACAGAATCATTTAGTTTAGAACTAGAGGTTCAATCCCAACTAAATTAGGTTTGTGTTTGTCATTTTCATTTATTTCATGTCTCGTTTTACTCTTGGTTTTCTCAGTGGGTGTTCAATAACAATATTTTGCTTGTTTTATCAGTATTCCCACAAATATCACCAGAATTCCTGAAAAACCAAAATTAACCGTACCCTTATTAATTTTTAGACCGTCCAAAATATCATTCTGGTTGATAAAACGGAGCAAGTAAACATAAGGGTAATATTGCGTTTGCAACCAACAATGTGGCAATAATTGGATCCGGGAAATTGACGGTGGCTCCAACAAATTTCACCTCATCAACCTCACATTGTATGAGAGGATCCCATTCAGTGAACCTTATTAAAAACGATACGAATGAATCATGACCTGTAACAAGGTTATTAGCCCTATTTAGGGTATTTATTAAAAGAGGTTTTTGTTGTGTTGTTTGGGGAAATTACTGGCCTAAATATTAGTAGTAGATGAATGAAGCATACGTTTACTAAGATTAGTTAATTGTATGAACCGTGATTTTAATAATTTCATGAGAGAAGGAGGATGATTCGAGGAAGTATATTGATATATGGATACATGATTTTAAAAGCTATACAAATGGGGTCGTCGCTGACTTAGCCAATATTCTCCTTTTCCCTAAAAAAAAGAAATATATAAGTTGATTCCAACTATTGTTAAAGCAGTACATTGACGTTACGAGTGCGGTGCTCCTGAACAGATTATGCCCCCATCTGCTGGAGTGTCCCAAATGTTCACCTGCACCCTTGAAGATCTGCAATAAATGTGGCCACCTACTGGGCCCAAAAGAATAATAGGAAACATAGGTGTACTTTGCTCGTGCATATTTGGGAGTGGCGCGAGGAGGCGAAACGCCGGGGCTTGACTCCGATGCCGCGAGAAATCGCGGCACAGCGGACAGAGCTCCGACGGGATCTCATGGCGTCATGGAGAGTGTGATTGTCGTAACCCAGTGCTGGGCACGCCACTATTGCGGCGATAAGTCCCCTCATTGAGGAATGGCTAGAGAGGCACCACGGCGTCCTCACCTTCCGCCTGACGCAGGTCCTCACCGGACACGGCTATTTCGGGAGGTTCCTGTTCGGTATCAGGCGGGAGGAAACGCCCGGGTGTCATCACTGCGTGGATCGCCCGGAGGACACGGTGGAGCATACGGTGGAGGACTGCCCGGCTTGGGCGGAGTACCGCCGTGTCCTCGTGGAGGCGATTGGTGGCGGGGATCTCTCGCGTCCGGCCCTGGTCCAACCCATGGTACGGAGTGAGAGGGCATGGGAGGCCATCACCTCCTTCTGCGAAGCAGTAATGCTCGCGAAGGAGGAGTTGGAACGCGTAAGGGAGAGGCAAAATTCGCGCCCTCACGCCCCTAGCCGCCGCAGGAGGAGACGCCCTGGGCGTCGGGAATCGAATGCCGATTCCCGGTCACCGTAGGCGCAGGCTTGCGGACGGTGAGCAATGGGTAGCTCGCCGTCCGGTAAGGACCAGGCTCAGGTCGACGACGGCGCGTTGTGTTCCACGCGCGCCTCAAAGAGATGTCAGCGAGTGAAGGGAAGTCCGATGAGATAATTGCCTGCCGGGGCCCCCTGGCATTGCACAGGCAACAGAAGGTACACGGGTGGGTTTTAGTCAGTAAGAGTCTGACACGCCCTCCCGCTCCACCCAGAGCGGGAGCAGTCATTTGATGATTTCCCACTCAAAAAAAAAAAAAAAAGGAGTACCTTCGCTTCAACACAAAAACAACACAACAACACTATATTCCACTCATGATTTTTCTTCAAATCGGGCTTTATCTAAACAAAATCCAATTCAATCTTAATCAATGTTCCAAAAACAAATAAGACCCTATCTATTATATCCCCAAAGCCCCCGTGGCAGGCTCTAAAGTACATAAAAAAAGATTATTCTATAAAGGATTATTTAATTTAAAAGCTTGCTGATCCTACTTATAACTTTACTCGTTAGGCTCCGCGTTCCGCACAAACTGACTCCCAAGGTGATACCAACTCAAACGGCGAAACTGTAGTAAACCAGCGGGAAGGTATTATCTCGCTTGCACCGTTTGTGGGATGAGCAGAGGTATCCAACATGATACTATATACATAGTGTATTGCCACTGCTAGTTGGATAATGGATTAATCAGAATTATCAATCAATTAACAGACCTTGAAGGCTGACATGACCGAGAGCAAGCATCAGAGTATTGATTATGTCTCGCCATCCTGTCCTTGTCCAAAATTTCTTGATTTTTAAGCAATCCAGGCAGATAAGCAGTTAATATCTAAAGAACACCAAAAAGAAAATTAGCAATCCAAAAAGTAGAATCCAATTAGTAAATAGTCAAATACATTTTTTTTTTAGTAATCTAAAGAAACGCCAAAAAATCCAAAGAATGACAGGAAAAACAACGAACTTTCTTTCTTGTATATTTTCTTCAAAAAAGTATTAAATCTAAAATCTATCTATAAATATCAATTAAATGCGATATTCACTATCCAGTTGATAATTTTAAAAGGCACTTTAATTGTTTTTATTTGTAATATTTAATCGCGTGATGCGTGGCGTGATGTTATGTTATGTTGTATTTAATCGTCAGTCTTTAACATTATGTTTACAACAGCTGTACCTAGCTACCTCTGCAATACAATATTGACATAATATTCTGTCAGATATATCGGTGCCTACAGCGTGATATTATTATTCACACACAGGGGGCTGCTGCCCATCTTCCTGATCAAATTACTTGGCCAAGTCTGCCCACATGACAGTTTGCGCCGCCATTACAATATCACTGCCAGCCACAACAGCTGTGCAATTTAATATGAACCTAGGACTATGTGGCACACTGTGGTACAAAAAAGTTGTTTGTATTAATACAAGTTTTATTTTTCCACAACCAGTAGTCCGAATAAGGCGGAATGTTTGTTGAATGTGTTTTGTTATAGACTGCGTGTTTTGTTCTGTCGAAGCTTAAGAGCGCACCGAGCTTATTGCGAAACAATTGCGTTCGTTTGATCCCTTGTGTCATCGTCATTACTTAACCTTTAGTTATGCAATTAATATGTATGATATTTAAGAATTCACTCTATATATACACTTTAGAAATAAAATTACTTGTAATTTCCTCAATAGAAAAAAAATCTGAGTAATCTCTAAAAAACTAAATAAACCCATAGTATGGCGTAAATACGTCACGGAAGGTCATCAGTTTTTTAATAATAACAAAACTAAATGTTTTGTATAACGTATTTTTTCAAAATGTGTATTTGTTGTATACCGAAATTAGCGCGCAAACCGCCATTCTTAGCTAGAGCCGCACCGCTTTCCCGCTTTTCCGCACGCCAAAAAGCTCGGTACGCCCCTTCGATGTATATGACGAATATGACGTATTGAATTTTATGTTCAAATATAATTTTTTGAAGTATTAATCTATCCTAGAAACAGCGCTTCTCTCTTCTCTATTAAAACTGTATTCCGAACTACTTTAATTACTAAGATAAAGCGGTAATATAATTACGGTTCCATTAACTCAAGTAACAAGAAAATTAGAATATTCCACTTTAATTAATTAATTCTAAGCTTCTAATATCAAAGAATTGAATTTAATATTTGTAATGGCAATCTAAATTGGTCCACTTTAGTCTTTATTTCGCAAATTGACCGGATTGTTGCCATATCAAAGTGACAAGGAACGGAGAATCGACTTTAAGTATTACCCTACTTCAAACGGATGTATTTAAAAAGCTATTTAGCCGACATCAAAGTCGCAACATTAGAGAAAAGTTGGTATTAATGGTCAAAGAACAGCCTATTCCGCACAATTCAATTTGTGGCAAGTACCTATTGAATAATAAAAGTGGCCGTTGACTTTAATTACGTCTCGGCAGAAGTCGGGAACGCTACAATTTTACTGGTCAAGTACTTAATGACTTGATTAACGAACCATAAATGGCCATTTTTTGTGCGGGAGCACGTCAATGGGTAAAGAAATAAAAGGGAAATTTTTGAGGCACCAAAAAAGTTAAGCGTTTAATTTTATATAGGACTGCCTCGAATATTGTGCTCTGAAGTAAATTTACGATCGTCTGCGGGTTAAAGCCTTTGCTGTTATTCCGGGTATTAATTCATCTCATGTGTATTGCTCCTTATATAAAGTTTTCTGTGGCGTTAAATAAAACATGTTTAATTATAAACTTTGCACCGTTATGTGTTCTCGGGAAAAGGATAACGTTTTTTTTAACTTTAGCATCTTACTTGTGGTAGAACGGAAAGTACCTACCTAGTTAAATATGGAATATTTGTAAAATTTGTAGTGTTTCGTCCGTAATAAAGTACTACAGATAGAGAATTTGAATTTGGAATAGGAAATTATAGATTATTTAAGTACGTACCTACCTATATTCAGCGTTCTCGTCATAGTATTAATTTTGTACGCTTTGTACACGATATGGATTTTAAATAAGTCACTCTTTGTGAAAACTACTTAGTGTTTTCGCAAGAAGGTACTTTAACGTTTGTCTAAAATTGTAAATTTCGTTCATTTTCTACAGCCTTATGCAAATTGAATGTCCGCATTTAAGTTTCAAGCATTAAAGTTTCTCCATCCAGCTTTGATAACTTGTGAACAAGTACTCTCAATCCAATTATTTTACACAGAAATTAATCATAAATCAATACAACAACAAGTAGAACATCCAAACAAACCACTTCCGAGAGTGTACCTAAGTACCTACACTTAAAAGTTTAAATTGTCCAACTTGTAAGCCAATAAATTTACTCAGATATCTCTTTAAAACTTCTTATTACCAATAACAAATTGGTCCCAAAATAAGGCACGAACAAGTAACTTAAAGCATTTTGTGTTATTTGCTGGCCTCTAAATTCTACTTCTGGCGTCTATCAAGGGTTTTAGGAATATATTTGTGAAATTTATGCGGAACAGAACAGAGAAATTAAGCATTAATTTGCTATCCTTCCAGCAGAAATTTGCATATTTATCGAACCGTAAATTCATTATTTGTGATCTACATGGAACAACCTCTTGTACTCGACTCGGTTGTGCAGTGCGCTCGAGCTAACAAAGCGATGTTTATGTAGTTTAATTGTTATTTTCTAACTATTATGGCGGGCATAACTTGAGCCAATGTATGCGACGAGATACTCAAAGTCACTTGAAACCATTGTTACGAGTAACATTTTCCATGTCCTATTATTAATGCATTTAAACTTTGAACCGCAACAATTCAAATAAATTAAGGTTTTGGTAATAAATTAGGAACCTTAATAGCATTGCATTATCTTTATACTAATATTATAAAGAGGTAAAATTTGTTTGTTTGTAAGTTTGTAGGTAGTAGTCAAGATCTAAGTCTGGGTAGTCAGATTTGAAAAAATATTTTTGCATTGGATATTCCAATTCTTGAGCAAGGTTTGCGGACGAAGTTGCAGGCTGAATCGAGTATAAAAAATGCAGGTAAACCACTTTTAAAACGTTGTACATATTTTGCCAATAACTTATTCTAAGTATACTTAATCTGTTGACCTTACAACAAAACAAAAAAAAACTGAAAATGAAATGCCAACTTTTTAATTCGTATAATTGATGATTCTGCGACTTCCTTCCTTCTTTACTTTAATGAAAGGGTTAATCTTTCCTTTTAACGATTAATACCTGCCCCAAACTTATCTTTCTTAGATTACAATTGTGTTTCAGACAATTGAGAGCACCTTTTGTCTTCGCACCTGGATTGAGTGAAGCCCTTTTACCTACTTTGTACCTACCAATCAAGGGGACTTGGAAACAGGACTGGGACTCACCTGAAAAGAAAAAAAATATTGAGTTAGTTATTATGTTATAAGTATAGTAACATTGAATAAAGTTCGTTCTTGTGGAAGAAGAATAAAGTTTATTCTTGTGGAAGAAGAATAAAAATGTTCTACTTGTAGATCAATCGTTTATCGACTTTCAAAAGAACTGAAGAAAGTTTTCCATTCTGCACTTAGTTTGTTCAGTTTTTGGTGGTTAGCATTGTGAGTAAAATTATGAATATTTAAAAAGAATGCGAAGAAATGTTTATATTGCTTTCCACAACGAATATAATTAAAGAAAGTTCCAGTAAACATGATGATTGTCAACCAGCTCTACGCAAGTACTGTAAAAACCACGATCAGCTCCGATACTGCACCACTTTCGAAACGAGCCTATTCCGTTTTTTGCTCGCTACTAAAAACAGCGACAAAGAAACAAAGGCAGGCTTATTGTGTACAAACAGACCACTGCGTTACGGATTGTAGATACAAAATTTTACATATAGTGAAAATGAAAACGTATCTCTTGAAAATAAAAACTGAAAACATGAAATAAATAATTTTCAATTTGCAGAGGCGGTATCCCTGGACATTCATGCTTAAGGAATAAAGCTAAAAAAATGACATATTAAAGACCCTTGTTTCCAATTGAAGTAATTTCTAGTCTATCAACTTTGTGTTAGTGTAATTAGGTTGGCTATTCTCATATTGTAAAAGTTTTTTTTTTTATGTTGTAGTGCAAACTGAGCCTTACGCCTTATGTAGTTATTTTTATAGATACAAATTGTTTACATTTTTGGAACACAAAATACTAATTGTTTCTTGTCTGTTCTACATTACAAATACTCATAATTTCTGCATAGCCGCAAGAAACTCGCAATAGGGGCCCAGTTACCAAGTTCCCTGCAAGACGCTAAATGTTTTTGTTGTGCTTGCCGGCGCCATTAACATAGTTATTCGAGCATAAAATCGTTTATTGACTCTCACAATGTCGACTTGAGCTTCGACAAACAAACGCTGTCGACGCCAAGCTGCTGTATTTGAGGCGAGATTTCGGTGTAAACTTGGTGACTACATTTCGGAATATGGACGCGTATTATATGAATATTTCTACAGAATATATACGTACATAAACTCAGGCATTTTTTCCATGGGGATAGGCAGAAACTACAGAACTCCGACTGCTACAATTACACACTCCTTTACGTTCAAACACCTCTAGAGAACAACAGCAATAAGGAAAATCTATAGAATTAGAAAAATAATTAGCAAGTTGTAATAACTAACTAACTATAAGTCGTATTATAATTTTTTGCAACTGAAATGTGGTGTTTATCTATTGCATTGCTTTATTGTAAATAGAATACGAGTATGCAATTAATCGAGCGTGTCAGATTTATAAATAAAGAGTTAATGGCATTTTTTTGTCACTTGGTATTATTAATACTTAAAATAAGTCGGTAGTAAGTAGTATTATATAAGTTAAATTAAATATGTTATATGAGTAATAATAATGAATGCAATATAGATGATAAGTATGCAATATAATGTTTAACTTCCTTATATTTTAAACTAGATATAAGTTAAATGTATAATATTGCTGCGCCCTAACAGGGTCATGTACTCATAAGTTTTAGCTTAGCCTGTAACTGAGTGTACATTATGCAAAATAAATAAATAAAAGTATTATCGGGTTGCCAAGTCCTCGTCTCATATGACTAGCACTTGGAAAATTTCATTAGAGTTCTCTTTATCGCTGTATATTTATCTCAAATTCTTTCATCGCCAGGCAACCATCAAGTAAGTAATTTTAGCCATCTAAGCTTTCGTATATAAATGCGAGGCTAAATCAAATTCCGTGAACAGGATCTGGAACAAATTAAAATGAAAACGTTCTCAACAGCGCAGTCTCGTCTCACAAAACTAAGATAAACTTTTACAATAAAACGTTCAGCGTTTTTAATTTCCGTCTCAAGTTCGCGACGCTTTACAAGATTTAAATGAAATCTGGTATCAGGTTCTTCTAACATTTAATTAGTGGCGTCAAGAGCTCAGGAAATGAAACATGGTAAGTACTGCGAGCAACACCTTCGTGCGTGACTACCACTCACAATACGTCTCAACGTCTCTATATAACGCGCCTCAACAGAGTTTCTTTATTAAATTCGGCCAAGGCGAAAAAGAAAATCCTTTTCCCAGACGTTTGTAAGTCCAAAAACTGCGACGTGAAAAATAAAACAGCACTTTAGATTCACAAAAGGAAAACTTTAAACAAAACGGGCGCTTTCTCTATGCAAACGACGCGGCGTCCGCGGGCGAAAGTTTCCGAGTGTTGCCGAGTTGCCGTGGTCGCAGTTGACGAAGTCGCCGACAAGCCACAAAGACACACACACCATACTTGATAGCAAAATTCAGATTTTTCATAATGCACCTCACGTTTGGAGCACCCCTCGTGCGACGAGATACAGTTTGCAATATTCTCGCTCGGCTTACATCGAACGTGTTGTTAGTGTTTACTTACACAACTCTGTACGTACACAACACGTACCTATCACGAAGCTCTTCTATTAAGCCTAAAATCAATACATTATGAATGTAAATGCAGCTTAGCAAAATGTGTTTACCGCCTAGACTAGACTTTCTCAACCGCATCGTGTGAATATTCCCTGAGGCGCAGCACGGCGTACATCCCACTTATCATTTTCGATTCTGAAACGTGGAAGTGAGCTGTCTGCACGTCAAACTTGACCGGGCGGTTTTTTACAATTTGTTTTACCCCCTGTGGAGTTCTCCTCGTGACCTATTTATTTATGAAACAAAAAAATATAACAAAGAAATTATTGCTCTTTTTGACATGGTTTCCTCTTACAATAATATTTATGGTGCCAATACATATTTTGTGATATTTTTCTCCGGTCCAGCGTAATTAAAAAGTTGTTGGCATTTTGGATCTTAGATGTAAAAGGTCGAAGTTTATACGATAGTTGAAATTGTGTTATGCTAGCCAACCATTGAGAATTTCCAAAGGCACGTTTGACCTACGTTTAGCTGTAGGAGCTAAACGTAAATCACAACACATAGAATGGATGTGTACGAAAGCACTCGGTTTATCCAAAATAATATTTCGAACATACAAAAGCTGTATCTACCACATTATAATCTGATCGCACATCTATTGTAGCAAATGATAATTACATTGTTTCATTCGTGAAATTGGTTAACCAATGTATTGGAAAACAACAAGGTTGGAAAACACAAGTTTATTTAGTTAATTAATCATCCACGATGAATATCCTCACTACAAAGTAAATCGTTATTAACTGGTGTTTGATCTCGTTGATAGACTTGTTAATAACGTTGTGAAGCCTAGTTCGGTTAGATATACGAGTTGTACCAGAATTCAGAACCTGGTGACTGCTACCTAATAGTTATTTATGCAACTTTTGTTTGATAAGGGATATTAAAACACGAATGCAGGTAGATAATAATAGTATTACATGAGTGTTTTAATACCTTATTATGTACAGTTGCATACAAGACTTTATCTACACCCATAATATGAATCCTCTATAAAAGGTTCTGAAACCATAGGGTGTTGTAGTGTTGTAAGAACTCTATGTAAATAAAATTCAAAACGCACGTCCATGACAATGTTCTTTTTAGGGTTCCGTAGTCAACAAGGAACCCTTATAGTTTCGCCATGTCCGTCTGTCTGTCTGTCTGTCTGTCCGCGGTTTAGCTCAAAAACTATTGGTACTAGAAAGTTGTAATTTGGCATGAGTATACAAATTATTGACGCCGAAAAAGTGGTAAAATAAAAATTTGAAAAAAACAATTATTTAGGGTACCTCCCCTACATGTAAAGTGGGGATGATATATTTTTTTTCGTCCCATAGTGTGGGATATTGTTGGATAGGTCTTTCAAAAATATTAGGGTTTTGCGAAGACCGTTTTTTGATTAATTAAACCGTTCGTGACTTATCAAGCTTTAAAGTAACAATTTTCGTTATAGCCAAGTTTCCCCCCCCCTCTACCGACTAAACGGTTATAGTTAGAAATTCAAATGTCCCGGCATTAGTACTTATATATAACGAAGTTTAAAGGAAAACTATTACACTTAAGTGGGCTTTACAAGTTTACGAGTAATAATCGACCAACTTAAATTTGCGGTTGCAGAAACATATATTCCGTATGCGAGAACATGTTTTTCAATTACAAAGTTAAGTTTGTTCTTACGATAAATTCATTCTAACTACGGAACCCTTCATTGTGCGACACGGCCGGTCTTTTTTAAATTGTAGTTGCATTGATTAGTCCAATATTATAAAACTCGTTTGGATGATATTATGCTTACTACGACACTAGTTGTTTTAACGTTGGCAATAAGCTGTTTCAGAAACTTTTTACATAGAGGATTAGCTTGATAGCACGGGTGTAGATAAATTACTAAATTATGCCCCACCTCAAGCAGATTGATAAGTAATAACATCGTTTGAAATTCGAACACAACAAAAACAAAACCCATTCATCATTTTTGAATTGGAGCATAGAACTCATCAAACAAATGCCCACTAGAAGCAAAATGTATGGAAGTTTGGATTGAACTTGTTATTAGCGCTGACTCAAGTATTAAAGTTTTCCACAGCCCCTTATAACGGCCGACGCACTAATGGTATTATCGTTTTATGATTGTTTTTATAGGGGACTAGCTTTTAGGAACAGTTTTGGTAGTTCAGACTAATGTATTTTACTTGTAACCTTATCTTTAGAGGCTGGATCCGCTCGTTTAGATAACATCTGATATTAGTTTTTGTTAGAAAGATTATTTACCTTCTTAATTTTCGAGTATTCTTAAAAAGTTGACGATGCTATATTATTATCAAAGCTAGATTTTATCTTTAGACATCATTCAAAAATTTCATTATAATTAATCAAAATGAAACCCAAGCAAAGACCCTCGCCCCAAAAAGTCTGGTCAGCTATCACCATAGATCCCTTGCTATATTTACCTATCAAAGTAATAACTCATATTGATATCTAAAACTTTAAGTCAACACTATCCGCTGATATCTATTATTATATTTACAATATAAATTGGAAGGCGTATTTCAAGCGGATATTGACCACAAAGTTTCATCGCACTTATAGCCACCATGGAATAATGCCAGGTCAGAACTTTGTCGAATTTGGAGTGTGGCTTTATATAGACACATACCCCGTCTGTTGTCTACAATGACCTACAAAGATCTTTATTGACCCATAAAGTATATTAGGACTACACTAGTACATACATTCCAATGCAATAATAACTGATAAAAACGAATACAGTATACCTACACTCTCAGTATGGTCAGTTTCCACTCTCAGTATGGTCCAAAATTGGTTCACTGCTAACAATTTAGTATTAAATAGGAAAAAAACTAAATGCATAAGATTTGCTTTGCCGAATGTTAAAAGTAGTGTTTGTGAAATAGTATTGAATAGGGAGAAACTAGAATTCGTCGATAAAACTGTTTTCTTGGGGATCACGCTCGACTCAAGGCTGCAATGGGGTCCTCATTTAACATCTCTTGCAGGACGTCTAAGTTCAGCAGCATATGCTGTGAGAAAAATCCGTCAATTTACTGATGTAGATACCGCGAGGCTAGTCTATTTCAGTTACTTTCATAGTATCATATCTTACGGTATTTTACTATGGGGACGGGCTGCAGATATCGAATCGATTTTTATTCTGCAGAAAAGAGCCATCAGAGCAATATATGGCCTCCGCAGACGCGATTCCCTAAGGGAACTATTTAAAGATATTAACATTATGACGGTACCTTGTCAATATATCTACGAGAACATCATGTACGTAAGGAAAAATCTAAGTATTTTCAGTAAAATAGGTGATAGACACAATTATAGGACTAGAGATAGGGACCAATTAGTTCAACCGGGTTTCAGACTGGCTAAAGTAGACTCATCTTTCATGGGGTACTGTGGTAAATGTTACAATAAAATACCTCCCCACATACTCCAATTGAATGAAATGAAATTTAAATCTTGCATAAAACGCACACTATGTTGCCAAGCATATTATAAGTTGGGGGATTACATCGCTGACAAAAATGCTTGGCTCAACGCTGGTCCAGCTCCACAAGGGCCCATAAACTAATTGATTAGCATTGGAAAATATTGTTGGAGCTGCTGAAGATTGAAAAACTATATTTACATTGTATAAATTCAATCTCTTAGTATTATATAATTGCATTGCACATATGTGAGCACTGTTTACCTACTTTAAATCTATCATTTAGTGAGTACGTCTTTCATTGACTTGAATGTGTCCTGGCGGCTGAGAGTATGTCATGCTCACTCAAATGTCTCACTGGTGGTGGCGTGTGTGTTGGATCATTAAGTTCCCTTCAAAATGGTTGAGCTAAATGATGCTGATCCTTGCGTCATGTTCGTGAACGGGCGCCGTCAGTGGGGACTGGTCATCTCTTAGCTGCCATGGCTTATTTTAATTATTTTTGTTTTTATATTTTTATTATGGTCGCTTTTAACGTGCACGATTTACTACATTGTTCTCACATGTATAATTTCAACATGAATGATGTAACCAATTTTATGTAACAATATTCTAATTTAAAAGAGTGTCCATGGAGTTTCTTGCCCGTTCTTCTCCATAGGAACCTACTACGCTTTGGAATGGGCAACTAGCTTCATCTTTCTGACTGACCGCCCCTTGACAATTCAAAAGTACCTGTAATTGGTTTATTTGGAATAAATGATTTGAGTTTGAGTTTGACATTTCAAAAGTAGGTATCTGATGAGTGTTATGTTCGAAAGTGTGTATTTTCAGCGATGATTTTTTTTGTTGTAAAAAGTGGTGAGATATAAAGTTGAAACCTTCTAAATACAGATGATTGTGTCACTAATTCCATTTAGTGATTGATAGCGTAAAAATTACCCTGGACAGACGTTTGTTTATACTTCCATCAGATGCTTTTAGAACAGACTTTATCTATTTGTGTCTCACTTCATTTCAACTCGGAGGCGTCTTCTGAGAACCTTCTGATCGAATATTGTAGATAACTGTTCCTCTAAAATAGTTCTTCCATTGAAATATCCTACAGTAAAGGCGACAATGTAAATTTCTGCTATTGGCAGTCTACCTTCCCATCCAATCTCTAGGGACCCGCGGTCTAGTCAAAGCTCAGTGACATTGTAATAGAGTCAATTTAGTTTTTCTTTAAGTTTCAAAGAGTAATAATAACTGATTTTAAGTTTCATTGACTGCCTCGTTGGTCTAGTGGTCGCAAGCGCTACTGCTGAACATGAGGTCCTCGGTTCGATTCCCAGGTCGGGCAGTGTCATTGGGTTTTTCTTTCTGGAATTTCTCAGTAGCAGCCCGGAGTCTGGATTTGTGCCCGGTTGATGGCAATAGGCTCGCCCCCTATTACATGACGAAATGTGGGTGTACTTTAGGTACACCTCTGCCCAACCTTTCGGGGAAACAAGGCGTGATGATATGTTATGTTTAAGTTTCAAATAATAACTGACTTGAGAGTGTTATGTTCAACTTTGTCAAAAGTATGAGCAAAGTGCCCAAGATGTCGTGAGTCTTTAAATAACCTACTCAGTTCAGCCTCAAATTATCCTTACATAAGATGCTCTATTATGTTTCCTATGTAATCAGATGCTTGCGTAAATTAGCTCTGCACCTAGTTAAGATATTGTTTCTAAGTTGCACTTGATACTTGTTGTACTTAGTTCAAGTTTTACCGACTTCACCTTGTTACGGAACTAATTCATTGGTGAACCTAAATATTCGTAGTTCGAAGTACTAAGTTACTAGTAAAGCATATCTTGAATTAGGCAAATATACAGTAGTACTAAGTATGTTTTTTTCGTAAAGCAAAGAGATTCTTTAGTTCCCTAAAAAAATTAGACTGGATGGCCTAATTGTTATGTATCATTTTTTTTTTAGAAATACGATTATGTAAACGAATTAAAACTTTCTTTAAGTGTTTATTATTTATCGTATGTGGCTTATACAGAAGCAGATTAAAATGAGGCTAAAAATGCAAAAATTATGAAACAAATAATTTTAAAAAAGTGTAAAAATACAATTATTCTGTCAGTTGATAGTAATTAAGTTGGTACAAATAATTTATCGTGGGAAAAATACGTAATCTAATTGCCTGTTTTTTTTTTAAACTCCATTGTCCTATGTTATTCTTCTTTGTAAAACACTCATAAAAATAATAATTTTAATAATAAAACTTTATAACTTCTTCCTTATTGCGAGTAGATAGAATTACAATTAACAATTGTTTATTTAGGTAGCTATTATGTTCAAAACGACAAATTAAGTTAAACTTTACTAGTCACAAAGAACTTTAGATTATTTTTTTAACCAAGCATTTTCAGTCAAAGTCAAAGTCAAAGTCAAATAATTTATTTCAATTAGGCACAAAAAAGGCACTTATGAACGTCAACATTTACAAAAAAAATTGATTCTAGTCGCCCATTCCAAAAGGTCGTTGTCGTATGGAGAAGAATGGGCAAGAAACTCCACCGTTACTCTTTTAAAATATTTTCACAATAAAACTTTAATGTATACATTAATTATATAATTATATGTGAAGACGATGCACCTCGAATAAGATTACTATACCACGATAGGTAAAAAGAATGAAAAATGAAGGAATGACATAAATTAATTATGTGATAGATGCATGGTGCTCACATATTTACAAACATTGTGAAATTATACGATATTCTTAACATTTTAACAAGTACTACCAATAATAAGTCAGTGTGTGAGTTCAAGTAATAATAGTCCAAAGCTTAAGGAACCTTTAAAAAAAATCCCTCCACCAATAGAAATCCATTTTATAGTATTATTTCTCAACACTCAAATGGGAATTTCATTTAAAAATTCTGGATTAAATTCTAAATAGAGCGAAATCGGAAACGCGTCAGTGGAGAGAAGGCTCTCTTTCCGTTTTTCCGCGAAAGCGATTTAATAAGGCCCGTACTGTTAGTTATAAATAACATGATTTATATTGCAAAATGAAATGCCTGGCACATGTGTTCAGTCGACAGACCTTAATAAACTTCAGAGCTAAACGAATTGCATCGTGTAATTGCTTGCAACGAATTAATACGAACGCTTATTTAAACTACTTTTTTAACATTTAAATGAAATGGATGAAGTCCATTTATGCAGTTTTGTTAAATTGGAAATCAGCATGTGTGAAATCCGGTATGATAAAATGTCAGTACAATTTCTTTTCATTCCGAATAAAGCACATTCAAAAAGGATTTATTTTCAGTTTTTATTTGGGTATTATAAGTTTTACTAAAGAGTAATTTTATGGCCGATGGGTTGGTAAATTAGTTGTGCGTTATTCAATTTCAGTCTTACTTTACACTATATTTAAACTCTATTTAAGTTAGCCTGCTCTTTGCATTTATAACGAAACGGTTTGTTGCTCGACACATGTTACTCAATTTTGATTCATTAATTATTTGCTTCCTTTTTAGGGTTCTATAACCAAAGGGTGCCAATGGGACCCTATTACTAAAGCTCCAATGTCCGTTATAATTTAATACTAAAGTATTTTTTTAAATATGTGTTAAATATTGTACGGTACCCTTTGTGTTGCCGGTTTTTACCTTATTTGTAAACAAACAAATAAATTGTAATGGCATTGACCAGGATATATTCAAGGCTAAATAATATTATGATGGTCCAAAATGCTTTTAGTGACGCATGCTCAGACAATTTAATAATCGATAACAATTTGCCAAGACGAAGAAAACAATAAACCCGCAAAATAATGTGATTATAAAGTTCTCTTTATTTTTTTCCTACAATTTCCATTGATTGGACAACAACTTGACAGCCTCACGAGGTTGACATTATTGAAAACCTGAACGAAAACCTGCTATGAGAACGTATGATATGCAGCTCCGTCCAGGGATTACGCAAAACGAGCCAAGCATTTTTTTTACTGTTAAATACAATGTGTAACGTTAAAAAAAAACGTTAAATTTAAAAATAAATTTAAAATATTTTTAGTTTGAATATATTGAAGTGCTCCAACCTGTCTTGGGTATGGCGGGTTTTAAAAATAAATTTGAATAGTTAGTAGTTATACATAGTTTGAATTTAATATTGTTAAAGTGCTACCTACGTGTGTTAAGTTAGTGTATTTAGACACGCCAGACCCCACGGTCAAACCACTACTAAGGTTTTGTGGGGCGTAGATTATTAAAAAATTTATCACAACTTATAAATAAAATAAATAATAATAATAAATGCGCAAAATCTCAGACACCCCAACTGATTTTTAATTCAATTGACCTATTACAGACTGAAAAAAAAAATATTACAAAAAATGTAAAGGTTTAATGTGCTGTTTTAGTCTTACTGGCAATTTTGATCGTTTCTTGAGTCTGCGACGACGCTCTATCGAGGGAGGGGTGGTACTGTATGGAAGATTCGTATTTTGCATTTAAATAAAAGCTATTATTAACCCGCGTATGAGAAAATTTAAATTGGTCGACAACAATTTGTGTTTGTTTACCTATTTTGGCGGGTTTGCGCATGTGATGGCATGACCTATTAATAAATAGACACGGCAACGTTTTGAATGAAGATTTTTTTTTAAATGTGATCTATATTAAAAAGTGGTTCAATTGATTCTGCTCGTTATTCTAATCAAAATATTTTCAGGTTTTGCGCACTTACGTTACACGTTGTAGATGTCAGTTTTTCTTCAAAATCATATAGGTACTTGGCCTCAAATACATCATGTTATACATTCAGCCGTCATACTTAGGGACATATAAAATTAGCGAAATAAAGTCGTGATGATGCGTAGTCGAATGTGCGGTAGACCTAAAAGTGCTGGAATGTGTAATGTAACATGTGTTACATTACATCTGACAATGTGGGGCCATGAAAGCTGACGCTTATCATTTGTACGCGACCAGAGTATCCACGTTATATTAGTTGAAGAAGGCTTTACGCAAAAAGAAGCCTATTCACATTGGCTTCGTAGTTTTTTTGTTCGGTAATAATGATTCAAATGAGGATGTCATGAATAAGCGTTATCTTATCTTTATTTGTCACAACTAAAACACTACGTGGACGGCCAGATCTTTTTCTGTCACAAACAGAGGAGGTCTCATTGCACCTATTAATAGCCCGATACACAAACATTTGACTAATACCAAGCGTATGGAGAGTTTTAAAAATTGCATTTGGCTCCATACCAACTTTGTGTAATGCAATCACAGCGATTCGGTTCTCTTTATCACCCCACTCCATTTTAATATCGCAAAATATTGTACAATGTATTGGCACCAAAATTAGAAAACTCAATGAACAATCGTATAAAAATGACAGATTCCAAATTCAAATGTAATATCTTTCTTATTTTTAATTGTAACAGTATTTATGGCCAGACTAAGTATTTTCCCAAAAAAACTATCTACAGATTAAATTAAATATTTAAATTATCTACATCACGGATCCAACCCACAACCACAGTTAAGACAAAGGGCGGAAAACAACTTGATACGTAGTTCACAAACTATATGCATTTAATAATTCGCCAGAGATAGCTTCTCTAATCTCGTATTATTCGTATCTTATCCTCCACTAAGAAACTTGGGCGTAATAAAGATCCTGAACTGAATTGCTCTTAACGTCTCCCGTCGTCTGTGCGTTATCACTAGTCCGCGCGGGAGTTGTATTTACCCTTACTGAGTTGTTTTACCCTTGTTACCCCAGCTGTGTTATTCATGAACGCGGTTTGAATAAAGATGAACGATTCACGTCGAACTACTTTCGAACCTTTAAGCGCGGTATCAACTTTGAAATCAGTTGCGAATGTACGAGTTCGCTCCGGTAAAGAAGCGCTGAGATAGACGTTGTTTGTGTACTAATTTATAGTCATCCTGTCCCTATTTCTGTTTAGACACCTCGGTATTCGTTTTAATCACTAACTTTAGGTAGGTACGATCATTATGAATGGCAAACTAAAATAATTAGTGATGATTTGCAACAAATTTTATTTCTGAGTAAACCTGTGTATTTCTGATGAATTTTCGTTCCTACATTTTCCTATTCAGAAAATAATATTTATTATCTGATACAATAAATCCATTCATTGTATCCTCTGATAAAAACACCTCTATACCCCGAACTGTGCGTGAGCAATGAAATGACTCTTCAGGGCGTGCTAAGCGAGAAATTATTGCCCCAAAGTATTTTAAGGAAAAAAGAAAACAAAACCCTTCTGAGAGTTTTCTTTTTCTCCCTTTTATCGATAATTTTCTTTAAGTTTCGGTCTCAAATCTGTAATGAAGTGGAAAATTTATGGGCGCCGCTCCTAAGAACTTGTCCAGACGACGTAATTTCGCTGGCACGTACACAAACCGTGACAAAACTAGCACTTTGCTTAAATAAGCTATGGTACTGTACATACTAATAGTAGATTATATTCTGTTACGTTTAACTGATATAATTATATTCTGAGAGAAAATATCGTGAGAAAGTTCAATTCAATCCATGCTCTTTTAGAGGCATGGGGAACAGGGTGTAAAGTTCACTCATCTTCAATAGAAAAAGGAGGACCCTCCGACCTGACAGTTGTCGTGTCTGGCGGGCAAATGCCTATGCGATTGATGTCGGGAAGTTATATACGAGTATGTGGTGTTCGCGCAGTAAACTCTAATTGCGCGATGCAGGATTTGTGTGACGTCAGGTCTTTAAGGCGTAGTTCGTATGTGGCGATGTAGATGCCACCACACGTTCAATTTCATAAAGGTAGGTAAGTACAAACACATGATCACATTTTCATTTCCAATTCATTGAAACGTCTTGTCGTCAAAGGTGTTAGAAAAAACCTAAAAGTTTCCTGAGGATTGAGTGGTATCTCAGCAGTAGTAACAGGACAGATGCCGACGTAGGCATCCAGTAATATTCACGAGGCCTCGAATAAAGATGAAGCCATTAAAGTGGGAGAAAAGCCGACAGGCGACGCCACGCACTCCGTGTTGGCTTTGAGATGCGGAAAATGAAAAGGAAAAGCGCCTTGTTTTGCGTGTAAATACGATTCGTTAGTCGATTCTTTTATGTAAATATTATTGTACGCTTTTTAGTTCTACGCTGATATCTGTTTATGTACCTACTCCGGAGCAATTCATGGAGAAGAATTTGCATTCCATATAAGAAAACTCTATTAGCATAGGTAACTGAAGCGGAATATGTCAAGTGGAAACCAATATCAAACTTTGATGTGTTTGTAGGTAGTATATTTATACATACCTATCAAAAGATCAATTTCAATATCAATCGATCTACAAAATATATCGAAATACCTTAATATTCATAAAAATGCGTAACCATCTGTATTTAAGCGTAACCAAAGCAACAAACACTATTTAAAGTTACTGAAATCATAAAACGGTTTCCCAACTGAGATTCGCGGAAGTCGAAACTGTGCCCCTACTGGTCCAGTAATGTTGAAACAAGTGAAACGTACCGACTGTTTACGGTCTACCTCTTCGCAAGTTAGTATCTTAGCGGGCGACCGTAGCGTGCACGTGGCGCACACTAAAACTCCGCCAACACTCATTTATCACGAGAGATGAGAGGCATAAGTAGCTGTAAAAGTGTTGCCCGGGCGCCCAGTTAAAGTCCACCATACTGTTTTTTTCATAAACGAGGATTGATGCGCCAGGTGCTACTATATTTTATACTTTTATGTTGCTGACGACTTTGCGGTCGTCAAATGAAATCGAACCGTGTGGATGAGAATTTAGGGTTTACCTGAAAAGTGTCTGGACCAAAGGCTTTTTATTTGTAGTTTTCCTGTTAGCGTTTGTAAAAAGTAAATTCTGACCGGGTGACAGCTGTTATGTCGCTTAAACGATGAATGAATACCGTTCATCGATGACATCGGTGTTTAACTTTTTCTCGTGCCGTACTTGTACCTACATAAATCAGAGATATTAATTATAATAGTTATTAATATTCTGGAGAGCAATGAAAACCTACGCAAGTTTCCTTTTCTTAAAATCTTTTCGGTAACTATTATTTTACCCAGAAAATATGTTTTTTTTCTTTAGCTTACAAACCCATGGTCATGGTCAGATATTTTTGTAAATTACTTTTTATTTTTAGAACATACTGTTAGGGTTGCCCACCCTACTATATAATATGGTATCCTCCTATATAAGAGGCAAAGTTTTAGAAGATTTTAGAACTTTTAGAGTGTAAAAATATTAAGTGGCTATGAGAAAAAAATAAAAAAATAACCTATTAGTACAAGTTCATAGTACAGTCTGTTGTCAATATTATCTGACCCACCCTAAAAACAAACGAAATTGGACCCTCTGACATTAACAATAAGGTTTATTCAATTTAAATGAGCTTAACAGACAAGCGACGCGACGGCTTGATGAACAAATACAATAATAATACAGACACGCAAATTTGAGCTTTAAAACGTTAGCGTTAGGTTATATGTTATAACTACTTGTTATAATATAATTAGTGTAATAACTTATTTTAATAACTATCTTCAAGTAATTCTGGTCTCGTGGTCTGAATATAAGACTGGGAAAAACAAGTTGCGAGATCAAATCCTGCGACAAAATAATTGTTTTGCTTTTAATTTAGAATTTATTACAAAACCATTTCTTGTTTATTGTAAAGAACTATAGACGGATAACCTTCAAATATAAACTTTCTAAAATGGTAATATTTTCGCATAATTTGTAATAAGTGGGTAGTTGAAAAATAAATATTCGTATTCATTATAAAACCTAAGGGTATGCAGTGACTACGCGCAAACATATTTTACCTTGTCTTACTATATTGCAAAAACAACGTCTCTTTAGAATTTTTTATTTTCTGTTTTATGTAGTTTTTTTATTATCATGTGTGTTATTATTTATTAAAAAAGGAACTGATAATAGGTGGACTGTGTTTTTGAACCGACATGTTGTTCGTCGCCAATCCAGCATCAAACCGCTAAGCCACAAGCACTTGTTAGAAACGTGCGAAATTAAAGATTGGGTTGTAATTATGTAGTGTGACTTAAAAGCTTTTCAACTTTAATGTCAACGAGATAATGATTAAAATAGCATAACAAAATGATACATAATGCCGGTGGCTCCGACAATGTTGGGTGGGTTTACCTTAACGTTACGTGTTAAAGATCAAATTTGCGTGTCTGTATTATTATTTTATTTGTTCATCGACTAACTAGTCTGATATGCTCATATAAATTGAATAAACCTTAATGTTACAAGCACAGGGTCCACATTCGTTTGTTTTTAGGGTGGGTCAGATAATGTTGACAACAGACTGTACCAAAAAATATGCAAATAAATAATTACAATATTTTATTATTTTCAGTAAAAATATATATAGTAATTTTAATTATTTATTTGCATATTTTACATTTATTCTACATTTGATATAAAAAAGTTGGCAACCATGGATACTGTACCTATATTTTTTATCTCAGTTCTCTCATAACGTTTCTAGCTATATTTTATTGGGTCTTATTTTAACTCAGAAACTCATATCATAATAATTGACATGAAAATGAGACGTATTAAAAAAAGTAAATCAGTCAGTATTTGACATTTAGAAAAAAGCCCCTTTTCTCTATAATATTTGTTGCGATCCCCAATTATGATAATTATTTACATTTATTGCGTATGATCCTGTCATTAAAATGATGGCCCATTTCCGTCCTTCAGAAGTCTCAAACGAATACATAAAATAATATTTACATTTTTATTGATACTTTATTTGTTGTATGGAATTTTTAGGCCGTAACTCTAGGTTTCTTTGTTGTTATTGATTACATTCATTAATATGTAAGCCGGGTAACCGACTGAGCATACTTCATCAGAAATTAACAATGCTTTTATTTTGTAGTAGATATAAAATAATGATGCAAAATGTTGTTTCATGTAAATCCCAGCATTATTTCGGCCGCTATGAATATTCCTTTCCATATATACCTACGTTTTTACAATTCCGCGGGCCGCGCCGTACAATTTGACAGTACTTCATGAATAGCTAAACAAATGATAACAGTTTTAAGTCGTCATCCGCGTTTCATTGCCGCACCAGCTTTTATACAGCCGGTAACTAATTAGGGCTCCCTCGCAATCGCATTTTGTTTTTATTTTTAACAAAGCAGTCACGTCTGGAGACCGTTTCCTCTAAATTTATTCTTAGCTTTCGTATTCAAAGCACCTAAAAATATTTTAATGACTGTTTTAATATTACTCAGGTACCTCAGTATGCAATTGATCTTTTTAGCATACGCAGCGGGCCTACAACGCTCTTCGTGTCCAGTACAACAACGCCTTCCGGGTGTTGTTGGGGCTACCGCGATTCTGTAGCGCGTCAACCATGTTTGCTGAATCTACTACCGATAGTTTTTCAGCAATCATGAGGAAAAAAACGGCATCATTGTTACGCAGGATTCGTGGGAGTGCCAATCGCATCCTGAAGGTGATTGGGGATAGGCTGGACGGCGTTTTCCTGGAGTATTGGACCCGTATGCATAGCTACGGGTCTGATACTGCAGGAAAATACATGAATTAGTATAATTATAGGTTTTATTTTATTTTTAATTAAATGTAAATACTAACATAGTTACGTAAGTTGTATAACTAACAAAGATCTATGGAGCAAGTTTCTTAAATAAACGTTTTATTTATTTAATGAGAAATTTAAAAACGTTTGTAGACGTCTACGGACGTCTTGTAGACGTCTATTTCGTCCAAATCCGTTCAGCCGTTTTAGCGTGAAACCGTAACAAACTAATATACAAAAAATCAAATCTCTTTATTATAATAGTATTTTAGAAGTTTAGATTGTTTTGTTAGGCAAGTCTGGATAACTTCATATTACACAGTTTGTTGGTGTCCCACACGAGTAACTTCAATGTTGTTTGCGAGGAACACGTCAACTAAAATAAAACGGTCAACATATTATTTTTCCTATTAATATGTATGACTATTAACCCCCAACCACATTAGCCCCCAGTCGGCGTTTTCCTTGGTCAGGCTTAATATTTTCATCTTTATTCAAAGGGGCCTATGAATAAAACAAGGCACACTTGTGGGGATGCCGCCACAGATTCGCCGACGTCGCAAGATGGTCCTCCGCCGCAACTTTATTCATTTTATTGTTAAACTTAATTAAAATAGAGGTAAACGAGAAACGGGGCACGAATCTGACAAGCCGCCCGAAATTTTATTTCAAGTGTCGTTGGGCGCGTAATATCCGCGGAAACAAGAAAATAAGCGATGAACTTTGACATGTTTCCATATAAGCTTTTACGTATTTTGTCTGAAGACGACATAAAATGACAACATAAAACGAAGCTCAGATAAATAAGGAAATGTCTGGAACGCTTAGGGCGACCGTGTCTTTGACAGCGATCACTTGTCAAACTGGAAGATTGCATTTATTTAATAATGCCTCCTGGCATGCCCCTAACTAATAAGTCGCGAAAGATTAATACCGAGAGAACATTTGATTCAATAATAAACTACATAGAGAAGAAATAATAGGGGCACTTAGAGAAAATGCATTTCAAAATTGGGTGTAGTGATGACAAAGGGCGCGTTGGCTTATTATTAGATACAATTGTGCACGTGTGACGTGCCGGAGGCGTCAATACTCCACCCCAATAAACAAGAAGTGGCTGAGTTGCGAACACAATTTAACTTGAAATAAAATTTTGCTACCCCTGGCAATGAATGGGTAGTATATGGTTCGGAAGGAAAGGGCGCCTTTTCCTATCTTACGTTATATCGCTTCGGGTACACCTCGTAAGTTTCCGATTCTCTGACTTCTTTGTGTTTTATGTGCCTAATGATATGAGTAAAGCTACGAATGGGATTAAAGTTAAATGGAGTCTGGCTGTTGCAATCTTATTATGTCCGCGGTTACGCGTATAAAAATGTGATATGAAGTAGAATTTTTGAGGTTTCATACGTTTGTTCTTCTTACTGTACCATCTTTGTCAGGCAGGGATGAAAGATTTTAAATGCTTTACCTTTTTAGAACGTTTTCTCATCGTCAATAGCCGTTCACTAAATCATTATTTTTGGCACATTCTCATGGTACATGTATTATTGCATATACGAATTTCAAATTACATTACCAAAAGCACCAAAACATTAAATCCGACCGCACTTCCAACCCCACAAAATTAACCCCGACACATTTCACCGCAAGCTTATTCCGTATCCCATAAAAAAATAAAATCGTTTTGTTCGAGATCCTATCACGGTTGTAATAACGATTCACTATGCGCAAACAGAGGATCGTGTGTAAGCTTCATATCAATTTCACGCAAGTTGTTCGAAACGCCTTGAACAAACAAAGCATCTTCGGGACTGTGGGAATCGACAGCAGTGATACTTGGCGCCTCACCTACAGCGATCTGCGTTTGTTTACTTCGTCCACAACATCCCACGTTCCTTGTTTATTTCCTGAATCTCAAGTAATGATTAGGGCAAAACACTTCAGGATAGTGCTGTCCTTTTTATTGTTGTTAGTTGTTTCATGTCAGTTTGCGCACCGGTGAAGATTATCTTTATGGACGTCCAAGCAAACAGCAGTAGTTCTTGGATACTATGGTAGATTGACAACATCTGTATGTATTTTTACATGTTTGAACACGCATATTTTGCTGTAAGATCCGATTGTTTCTTACTATCACAAATACTTTTACTTTGAATTCAGTTTTCTCGAACTTCGACTAAAGAAATTACGACATGATTCCATTTCTTTTATTGCAGAACGTTTTCTCCTATATTTTTATGACACGATACGAAATAAACATAACAATCATATAGCTACATGCCACGTGACTGTAAGTCAAACAAACGATATGAAATGAACTGGATCCAATGAATTTTTATACGGAATCGAGTTCACTTCCATACATCGCGTATTGGTTTATTGTATTGTCTCTTCCTACGTTTTATAGTCTTCCACAAGTTTAACATACATTCCGTTGTTCAATTGTAGATATAAACGATAAAACACTGGCAGCTTTTGTTTATAAACTGTAGTATCATTGGTTCTTTTTTTAAACTGCTTTTGGCAACTGTCAAACTTTCCTGCCATAACTTTTGATGCAACACTATTCCACGATTGACTGACCGAACGCCAAGTTTTGTCTAATAAACTCGAATGTTGTAGCAGCATTATAATAAAATACCACAGTATCATCCCCCAGGAAAACACCCATAATTTCATTGAAAATACATTGTATTATGAGTAAATAACACAGAGAGGTTATTCATCGTCCGGATGGTTACCGGACAACATGTTTATTTTGAACGCTATGCCTAATGAAGTGAAAGGAAATGATGGATGGCATGAGAACAGCCCGGACAGCGGTTTTATACGCAATATTTCTATAGCAAATCTTTATGAACAACAATACTGTGGATTTACTGGGGTAAATGCTTTGGGTATTTTGTAAGATGAAATTGAAAGCGTTTAAGGTCTACTTCGATCTGAAAAAAGTTTGGTAGCTGTTGCTTGAAAAATGATGAAATACCAGTTAAGGGTTAGGCAGAGGTGTACCTATACTTCACCCACATTTCGCCTGCAATGTTTAAGTCCCATGTAATTGGGGGCGAGCCTATTGCTATCAATCGAAACTCAGAAAATGCTTGTTAAGTGTTAATTATTTACCGAAACGCCCGAAAAAAAACCACTTACTAATTGAATGCCATCAAAATAATAACAAACTACTGTTCCAATAAGGGCCGCAATACAAAAAACCTCCCTTTTAATAAAGTTAAAAATAGATTTATTATATTGGGAACACAAAATTATTATGTAAGTGGGCCAAATTTTCGTCGATTCATTGTCCATTCGGTTCGCTACAGATTTTGAAGTGTAGCGCTGTGCCAAATGCCATTTATTTACGTTGTGTTTTGTTTTTTTTATCTTGTTAATCCAGCTACATTTGTGGCAACACTGCGTTTTTTTATGCAGGAATCCATAATAGAGGCGAAGTGAAGTGTTTGACTTTTAAAAATGGAACGGCTGGAATGGTTCCCGGGTAAAATATGGAGCGCATGTTAATACGAGATGGTGATGTCATCATCCAATTTTCTTTGATATTTCACTTGATGAGACGTCATATTTTTGGTCATATTTTAGATTGTGAGTGGGAAATTATTTACTGAGGGGTGACAGATTGGCTGAATAACCAGTATACGGTTCAAGAGATGATTTATTATTTAGGAGTTATTTTCCGTGGTTATAATTTCAGAACTTTAAAAAACAATATGCGATTTTACTATACTAGATAATGCAATGAAATTAGCAAATATTTTGAGTGAGTATTACGGTAACTGTTTCCCAAACGATATTAACATCATGTTTCAGTGTTATTAAACAGGAACCTGTTGGGGCTTAAAGTCTCACATTCGTTGAATCGTTGTTGGTTTAATTAACGTTTCCTACAATGTCACCATTAAGTCGGCGTAGTCTGGTCGCGACTGTAACAATGCCAGCAATGAGCCTTTGTTTGCAAGTCCGTTGTTTAGAATCCTCCGTGTTACTGCGAATACGGAACACGAAATGTCCTATTATACTTCGAAGTACACTGCGGCGTAAGTATAATAACATTGACGGGTGTTATACAAACATCTACGGGGAAACAACAATGGAACGCAACCCGACACCGAATCTTCGTTTGTCGCTGGGTGCTAGTATGCCAGTAGAGTTGCTCGACTCAATTTCGCGATGATAATTGGAATCACACCGATATTCCCGTGTGCCGTTCGCCTTTTGTTATCTGTGAATTATGAGTTTATAGCCAATTATGAGTGAAACAACAAACCCCGGGTATATTAACACTTGCCAAATGACGTTTTGTTGTTTTAGTTCATTGTTATAGAGCTTTTGGGAGAAATTATGGAATGCTGCATAGGTAGTCTGATTAAAATGAATAAATTCAGCGCGCAGTAGGGCAGATAGAACCAGTCAGTGGCTGTTATTTTGATAACGAAAGGATTGATGCTTTAGAATTAAAGTTTTTTTTTAAATTCATTAAAATATTGTGAGTCACTGAACTACACGTAAATACCATAGAATCATGCTAAGACATGAAAGCAACATCGCCATCATAAAGAAGAACTGATTCGAAACCCTCAATGCACTCACCCACCATCCAGTAACTTCTCTTTAAACTCATAAACAAACAGAGAAACTATGAAAAAGAAGTATCGGTTAATTTACCATCGCGAGTGCAGAAATCAATTGCACAATAGCACTTAAATCTCGAGTGGATTCTTTGGAACGACAGTAGATTACTTAACTAGTGGACTGGTTTGTAAGGAAGCACAGAAATTGCTCATGGATGACTAAACCTTTGTCCTTGGAGGTAAGTGAGAGAGAAATGCGAAGTGATGCTAGGTGATATTTTGCAATTGGAACGGTTTTGAAAATGGAATCAAAGATGTTGCAAACATGTGTGGTAGAATGTGACGTAGTGCGTTTTTCGTGGATTGTATTCGATTTGTCTTTTGACTGTGCCGCTTCCTCAGAGGAATATGACATACGAGATAATTTGGTACCTACTGTATGTCTAATTTTTACTTACTATGATTTAAAAAGAGTACTCGTATATTATGGTTTAGTTCATGTAGCTTTTTTCATTTTGTTCAGTTTCTGTATTTCAGTTTGTCACAATATTGAGAGCATGACATTACTTACTATCATACTTACAATCCTAGCCACATTAATGGGATTGAAAAAGCGTAGACGATCTGTATTATACTCTCTCTCTCTCTGACGTGACTTCGAGACTTCGAGTTATGTTACGGTAATTCGAGATAAGATTTGACTTCGAAAGAGTCATCAATCCTTTCTTCATTTTATTGCCTCGCTTCGCAACGCCTTTGCTGCTCGCCTGGGACAGTAGGTAAATGAAAAAGCACTTAAAACTTAAAAGACATGTCCGAGGTGGCGTTTCGCTAAACTTTGTTCTGACACAACAATGGTAGCAGTAAAAGGCTTTAGAGATACCTCCCTGATTAGGAAATCAACACTAAGTACTAATGCGTAGTAGACACGGCTACACATCAAGCTATAATTTCCAGTATAAGCTGACCTCGCATTGTACGGCAATATTATACATTACGAGATCAGCATAAACTGGAAATGTATAGCTTGATGTCTGTAGCCGTGTGTTCTTAGAGTCGATTTACTAAGTACTACACTTAAGTGTACTAGGGTACCAGCTGATTGCATTTACGTGTTGGGTGTTTTAGTTGCCCTAATAAGAAGGTACCTTCATTGACTGCTCCATTGGTCTTGTAGTCGCAAGCGCGACTGCTGAGCGTGGGGTCCTGGGTTCGATTCCCGGGTCGGACAAAGTGTTATTGGGTTTTTCCATTAGGATTTTCTAAGTAACAGGTTCCGGAGTTTGGAAGTTGGCGGTGTGGTATCCTCGTGTCTCGGAAAGTACGTTACCCTATTGGTCCTGCGCCTGATCTCTCTCCGGACGAGTTGGATTGCCGTCCAGTCGGACTATGAGAGTGAAGGAAGAAAGAGTGCACCTGTATCTGCGCACACGCTTGTGCACTATAATATCTCCCGCACCGAAGGCTAGTCTCCGTTGAGATTGGCCGCCGTGGCCGAAATACGGTCTGGAGGACTATATACTTACCTACATATAAAAGCTTCTTCTACATAGCGAGCAAAATGTTACAAACCTTTTAGTATCGTCGTTTCGATAATGAAAATGTCTAGGTTCACATTCCAATGACTATTCTTAATATCTCATGCCTAACTAGTGGATCCCAGAACAATCTGAAGTATTAGCAGTTTCGTATTTCAGTGATGCTGTCGAAGGAATTATTTGAACGTCCGATATTTCAGCCAAAGACGAAAAATCTCACAAAGAAATGGAAGAAAAATTCTTGTTTAAATAACCAATTATTTAACCTAATTGGCGAAAGAATTCCTCGTGTCCATTAAAAAGTTACCTACCGTACAAATTTTTATCTCCTTGTGTAACTCAACAGAAACAGTCCTTACAAAGTCTTATCGAGAGAAATAAATCATATAGACTCTGCTTCGCTATCTGATAGCCAACTTGCTCCTTGAGATCCGTTCTTAGTTTTATTACTCGAACAGGGATCTTAGAATTAGCATTTATATGTCGGAATACATATATCTCTTTGTCAATTTCGATATCTGAATCTAGAGTGCGTAAAGTGATGGATGTATCTATCTAGTTGTTAAGTAAAAATATGTAAATACAGAGTGTGTTTTTTTATAAGGCCCGCCCTCTATATCATGGTACATAAACATAACTGGCGAAACGTAAGTGTACTATAGTTAGGTACACCACTGCCTAACCCTGTGGGAGATAACAGGCGTGATGTTATTATTATATTTGTACCTATTTTACACAGTAAGTAAAAATGTAAACATTACATAAATTAGAACGGTGATTCGTGCAGCAAAAAAAAAACAATTTCCCCATTTGAAAATAGATCACCTATTTAACCGGAAAAGACAAAACAACCGCAAAAAAAACAACACGAAAAACGTAGCACAGCATTCTAACAAAATAAATAAAATGGTCCACTGGTTCGCTTAAATTGGCCTAATTTTTCCACCCCCGACCTGAGATAGATAATGTTTAAAATAAAAGGAATGGGAGGGTGCTAAAGAGAAGTGAAAGGGCTTATCTAGTTGGCCGCGGTATCGGACTGAACATTCTACAACCGGCTTATATTCTACATAAATATGTCTTGCAAGACATTTGCATTTTAAATTGTCGAACGATTCCATTTTCTGATAAAACGCCTTGCTGATTTGCAGTCGTGATGTTTATTTTGCATTGGATTAAAGTTATATTTATATTGTGTACTTGTTCTCACTGTTCAACTTTGAAGAAGATAGTAATATTACTCGTACCTACTACTTACTATCTAAATAAAGGTACAGTCAAAAAAAAAAGAAATGTGAGAAAGAAAATAAATTTATTTGACTCAGGTTAAGGCACACAATATTCACACAAAAACAAAAAAAAAAACAGAAAAAAATAATAATAATTTAGCACGAGCACTAATATTGTATACACTTTTAAAAGTGATTTTCTCCTACTGAGTTGTAGTTGAGAGTAATTTTATGTTGTTACGTTCAAAGTATTTTGGAACCCACACTAATATGATATAGGTTATAGTCGTTATTCTACGAGAAAACCGCTTTTGAATTTTGCCAAGTGGATACATATTAGCGCTCGTGAGTGTACTTAAGTAGGTTCCTACAAGTTTTTGTTGCGTTCGTTTGTGGATGTAGTTAAAGAGTGAGCTTTAAAAGCTTTTCAATTAAGTATTTTTTTCTTTTATTTTGTATATATAATAAAGAAGTAAAAGAGATTGAGCCTTTCAGCTAGTTGAAGCATCCTACGCAAATCCCAGACGGAATAAAATCGTTTACCCTGAAGATATTTTTATCTCTCATCGTATTACGCGACCCTTTGCCGGTTTTAAACGTGACTCAATTTGTCTCGGCTTAATTGAAACCAAAATTGTTCATACGTTGGTATTTTCAAAGTTGTCTTAATTTCGTACGTAGTGACGGTCGGGCGAAGTCCCTGTCGACAAGAGGATTACTAAAATGTAAGCCTCGTAGCAACTGTTAGAGGTTACGACCCACATTGCGTAATAGTCTTGGCGATCAACCGACTGAAACTCATATCAAGGATTAAGTACCACGGATGTCGAGATCGATCTTGCCTCAAATTGGCCCCTAAATCATTAAGTCAAAGCCTATGTTAAACTGAGATTAGAGATTAATAATATCTTGGGGTTTCACGTTCCTGTCAGTTCCATTCTAATTTGAGATGAAACGGGAAAAGCAAACATTTATTCGAGGGAAATTACAATCTATTCAGAGGATTGAATAAAGAAAATCGCCCTGCAGTTACGTCATAAGTGGCAGCAATAATGCCTACTGAATAGTGTCCTTCCTTGTTCTTAAGATTCATATAAATTACGTGTAATTAGATAAGTTTATGCGAGCGCTAGCGCACAATGGTCTCTACTCCTATTTTATCGGAGCGAGGCATTGCGTTATCGCATATATTCGCAATAATTTTGGCCGTCCCCACCTCGAGATCGTTAAGGAGGAGACTCTCGAAGCAAGTCTTGCGTGGAAATAAAATTTTGTTGGATCGGACGTCAAGAATTTCCCTTTTATTACTACGTCTTTAACATGGCAAAAGGACTATTATTTTACTGTGGTGTACGTATTTATGTAAAGTCAAGAAACTTTACGCATGCTAAGTTAAGAAAATATTTCTGTGGCAGCGCTGCTATCACACCCCTTTGCATTGGGTGATCGAGCCGTAAGCCGTGCTTTGCGAATATCGCCTTAAAGGTGAGCATGTGGAAGATTACTTGATTGTACATAGCTACATAAAAAACGTGATGTTTGAAATAAAGTAATATCTTCAAAGTTACAACGAGATTTACACGCGCGTGATGCGAAATGCTCACTGTTTCTCGACGAATAGAGAATACCAACGCATTCCGATACGTGTCGCCTACTTCAAAGCTTCTACACTGTCTGCCAATATCTCGGTATCACAGACGCAATTTAGATAAGTAAAAAATAAAACTACAGTTTGTAATCTGTTTTTGTACGGGGGAAAAAGAAACAGAGAATGCTTCTGTGCCATGTATTTATTTCAGATATATGATTTGCTGGAAAAATAACGGAACAATCTTGGACGCCGTTCAAAATCTTACAAAGCAACTATTGGTGGAGACCATTATAAAGGATAATAAAGTATGACGTCAAGTGCCATTCGTTAATAACCATGTCGGGAGCTGCGCAGATTCTTTTGGCACAACAATAAATCTAATGATAGATGATCATTCGGCTTGCATGCCATTTTTTTTGTTTTTTTTTTTTTGTTAAACTTTACCCTCTCCATGTTTTTGACATCCTTACTTCGTTGTGAATGTGCCAAGATAAGGCCTCTTCTCGTTCATTATTTCAGGCCCGTTGACACTCCCAAAGTAAGCACTCTGTATATTTACTGCGTCACGCACCTGAGATAAGTTAATATCGCGGCATTACTCGCGACCGCCTCATCCTCGCCCCGTAATATATTCCCGAGTAATTGTTCTACAAGACCCTACTCACTCCTATTCTATGAAGTGTAAAGGGTTCTAGATTTATAGAGCAAGTTGAAACCACTCGAACCTGCTTTCAACACTATCTGGCGCGATAAAATCTTCTTAATTACTTTTAACAAAGTAGGACGCTTCGATAAAACAGTGATTAGAAATTCTTTGAATGCTCTCATAATTTTTGTTTTAAAATTCGGTTGTTAAAGGGCAACGAAGCGCGACGAGTTTTTAAGTAAGGGCCACGGGTAACTTGGAAACTTCTCGATCTCTCGATTTCAAGTATAATGTAATAATTTGTTCTTACTTCTTTGATCGACTTACTTCTAATTGTCTTCACTTACCTGCAAAAAGAAAAAATGTTTCATGAATAAAAATAAAAAAAAGATGTTGTGGTGAAAAAAGTTCCTAGTCTTTTATATTTTACAGAAAATCGTGCAATTGTTTTGCGTACATTACACACTGTAATACAGTATCCTTTGATTAAGTTTTTACAAAACTAGCACGTACCATGTCCAGCAAAACATTTAGAGAATTTAGTGTATCGACCTGCCATACAAACTACAAAACAATATCCACACTACAACGCCAAAATTAGTGCAAATTTAAATAAAAGTACGAACTGATAAAACTCTTGCCCTATATTAGTCCCCTGCGAGTCGAGGCAGTCTCATTCCGCAACTTTGGCCCATAAAAGTTAAAGGGCACATTACGCCAAGTAATAAGCGAACAACGGACCCCTAAATTGGCCTACCAGGTCCGACTTCTGATCTATTCACTATTCTCTATTTGTTGGCCACACTGCAAAGGTTAAACCCTTAATTACACTTACATGTGGTAGTAATTAATTCTATTGTTTAGCATTAAGGTGTGGAGAGGGGCTTGTGGCTAAGTAACAGCCGCACGGGTCAATCGATCAGGTTAAGCTACACTTGCCGCGGTTGGTCCGTAGATGGGAAATCAACTTTACATATCCAAGACCCCTCCGTGCCCTCGGAAAGCACGTTAAGCCGTTGGTCCCGGGTGTCATTCGTGGATCTTTGACAGTCGTTACGGGTCGTCAGAAGCCCGAAAGTCTGATAACGAGTCTTACCAAGGGGTATCGCATTACCCAGTAACTTGGTTGTGGAGGTCAGATAGGCAGTCGCTCCATGTAAAACTCAGCTGCATCCGGTTAGGCTGGAAGCCGACCTCAATATACTTGGGAACAGGCTAGGCAAATGATGAGCATTGAGGTGTGTAAATGCTCGATTTTTTATTATGAGTCGGGATTTTTCGTGTGAAATATAATTTCGAGTGCAATAAAAACGTGTCGTTACGTGCGAAGACGTGTGAAATATAAAGCGTCGGCTCGAGCAATACTCGAGCGTCGTAAACTTCTCAATTCATGGCAGTTGAACTTTTGCAATAAAATCTCGACTACTTTATGGGGTTTGTTCGTATTTGTAGTATCAACCACAGGATTATCGAAGTGTACAGTAGGTACATTGTATCTTTACAATCGAAGACTTTTATCAATCAGACTTTGAATTTGACTGCTTCTTTTAAGGGGTTGACGTTGATCATTCAGTGTTTGAATGGCCCTCTGAACGGTTGGTTTATCAATATAACTATGTATATAATGTGTTACACTTACAAGTATTGCTTAAAATAATATACAGAGTGGCGACTAGGTTATCACATTAAATAGTACAGCGTTTATTACAATTTGTTATCAATCTGTTAAAATAATCAAATAAACAATTAAACTAAAATAGAAGCTGAGAGCTCGGGGCTAAGTAATAACAGCCGCACGGCTTGATCCATCAGGTTAAGCTACGCTTGCCGGGGTTGGTCTGAGGATGGGAGACCATTTCTACATACCGATACCGTCCGACCGTGCTTCGGAAATCACGTAAAGCCGTTGATCCCGGCGGTCATTCGTGGATCTCTGACAGTCGTTACGGGTCGTCAGAAGCCCAAAAGTCTGACAACCAGTCTTACCAAAGGATTTCGTATTATCCAGTTACTGGGTTGTGGACGTCAGATAGGCAGTCGCTCCATGTAAAATAGTAGTATTCAGCTTCATCCACTTATACTGGAAGCCGACCCTACTGGGAAAAGGCTAGACAGATTGGACTAAAACTAGAAAACTGAATTTTAGAAACAAAATAAATAACGTAAAAATTGGCACGAACTTGATAAGGAGTTACTTGACACGCGTGGGGCGATAGTATGAACAATTCAACACAAACTTTATGGTATTGTTACCAAATAATCACAAATTAAGTTTAATGTTGTTAAATAGATACTAAAACGAAAACAAAAAGGCCCACAGCTAGAATGTTAGTTATTGCTATTAATTATTTTAATTATGTATGTTTGAAATACGTAATGTGGACTAAGTTGTGATAACCTCATCGCCACACTGTATAAAACACACTTCTCTGAAACAAAGACCATATCGAAGTACCTACATCTGTTAAGCCCATAAATTAGATACTATGCAGCCGTCTAGTTACGCCTTTCGTAAACGATTACGACAAATTTGTTTCATTTTGACAGTTCAACAACATTCATTGCGTTATTTACGTTGTTGAGCAGATTTTTTTCAAACTTATGAAGCAATGGATTAGCAATTTGTATCAAAACGATTCAAATTCCGATCGATCGTGTACTACGTAATTAGGGTACAGGTATTCGTTTTATAGGTATTAAATTGATCCGTCTATCAAACTGAAACTTCTAATGACACTGTCTTTAACTTCGGCACCTAAAACCACGGCCCATAATGCCGAAACCAAAAGCCTATTAAGAAAATTGCCGTTCGAACGCAAAATTACCGGTCCCTCAATATTATTAATTTACCTGAGAGAAACATTAATCTCTTTCAAATTTCTGCAGTATCTTCTGTTTTAAGACGAGGGTATTGACTCGATGTGATGACGGTCACCGAGTCTTTTCAACACGGTTTTCATAAAAAGCGATACCTATGTAAGTAGTTGACATATTAACCCAAAATTGGTACTTTCCATATTTGAAATAGCAAGGATTATACGGAAGAAGCCTGAGTAAAAAAAAAAAAAAAACTATCTCGTTCGTCAGTCAGATAACGAAAAAATATTAGACTCCTATTTTTGCTTTATCATACATAAAACGCTTTAAAGTTTGGGAGTGGGGGTCGCTAAATCACAAGTAAGTATAAAATAACTCGTGACGTCATAGCACATTTTAACTCAATGTATTGCCGTATTGTGTATCCAATATCGAAGTTTGACGAAACGGTTGGCGCAGTGGTTAAGCGATTTGGTTCGATTCCCGCACGGAACAAATATTTGTATGACCTACAAGTAGTTTACCGGGTCTGGCTGTTTGTGTATGTGAGTTTAAATGTTTGTAAAGGCACCTAGTGTGGAGCAAGGTATTTAATAAAAATCTGCTTGACGGACAAAAAAAAGTTTTTAGTCATCATCTATATTGCATACGTTAGCCTTTTAGCCTCTTCGAATCATTTAAGGACAACGTTTAATTAAAACGATTTTCCTTCCGTCCCTAGGGCCCGTTGCTAGGTACTTTTTTATAATTGTATGGCATTTTTTAGCCACCACCACAACAGATCTTTTTTTATTTTTTTTGCATCTTTCATGTTTCTGGTCCTTCATGGCGAAAATGTACCAGCTATAAACATCCACTAGGGGGTCCAAACGCCTCCTGCCGGAGGCTATACGCGGGGATCGTGCGGTCCATGGCCCTGTACGGGGCACCGGTGTGGGCGCGTTCGTTGAGGCGGCGGCCTGCCCGCCGGTTGAAAGCGTCCCAGAGGGTCATGGCCACCCGGCTGGTCTGGGGATACCGCACGGTCTCCGGTGAGGCGGCGAGCCTCCTTGCTGGATTGCCGCCATGGGATCTGGAGGCAAAAGTCCTCGCGCATATTTGGGAGTGGCGCGAGGAGGCGAAACGCCGGGGCTTGACTCCGATGCCGCGAGAAATCGCGGCACAGCGGACAGAGCTCCGACGGGATCTCATGGCGTCATGGAGAGTGCGATTGTCGCAACCCAGTGCTGGGCACGCCACTATTGCGGCGATAAGTCCCCTCTTTGAGGAGTGGCTGGAGAGGCGCCACGGCGTCCTCACCTTCCGCCTGACACAGGTCCTCACCGGACACGGCTGTTTCGGGAGGTACCTGTTTCGGATAAGGCGGGAGGAAACGCCCGGGTGTCATCACTGCGTGGATCGCCCGGAGGACACGGTGGAGCATACGGTGGAGGTATGCCCGGCTTGGGCAGAGCACCGCCGTGTCCTCGTGGAGGCGATCGGTGGCGGGGATCTCTCGCGTCCGGCCCTGGTCCAGGCCATGGTACGGAGCGAGAGGGCACGTCACCTCCTTCTGCGAAGCAGTAATGCTCGCAAAGGAGGAGGCGGAACGCGTGAGGGAGAGGCAAATTTCGCGCCCTCACGCCCCTAGCCGCCGCAGGAGGAGACGCCCTGGGCGTCGGGAATCAATCGCTGATTCCCGGCCACCGTAGGCGCGGGCTTGCGGACGGTGAGCAATGGGTAGCTCGCCGTCCGGTAAGGACCAGGCCCGGGTCGACGGCGCGTTGTGTTCCACGCGCGCCTCAAAGAGTGTCAGCGAGTGAAGGGGTCCGATGAGACCATTGCCTGCCGGGGCTGCGGGAAAGTCCGAAAGGGATACCGTGGCCCCCTGGCATTGCACAGGCAACAGAAGGAACACGGGTGGGTTTTAGTCAGTAAGAGTCTGACACGCCCTCCCGCTCCACCCAGAGCGGGAGACGTCATTTGATGATTTCCCACCCAAAAAAAAAAAAAAAAAAAAAAAGCTATAAACATCCACTTCTACACTACTCAAACTCCAGTCCAGCTATTCTCAATGTGATTGCCTGCACCTGGCTGATCGCAACTAAATCAATCAATCGAATACCTAATTTGCAAGGTATTCAGTAAGCAATACAAATGTCTCTAAGTACAGTAACAAACACATATTCCTTACAGCTACGCAAAATTTAAAAGCGATTTTCGCCGGACCATTGATAGATATTTTATGGCGTTACGAACATAGTAAAATCAAAAACGTAATAACATAAAATAGGTCATTTCTGAAAATTCCCGTATTTGTTTCACGAGTAAAACGCTTTTAAATTTTGAGTAACTGTTAGGTATTTATGCTCGTGACTGTAAGTACTAGCTAGGTAAGCTAGACCTAGTGTCCCACATTGTACTGCACTTTCGATGCAAGTGTCGCAACCAGCCGCATTGCTGCGGTCTGTGTGCCCACTGCCTAATACCGCAAGACACCGTTATTATGTTTAAACTAAGCTTTATATTTGTATAGGAATTTACCTTTGCGACTGTCGGAATTTGTTAGACGTGTCTTGGTTTATCATGTGACCCGTCATGTCTGTGAAGTTTCGCTAGACAATTTTATTTGACCCTGCATTGATATGCATTTGATTCAAGGTCATCGTTACTGAAAATGCTCCGGGATGTGATCTTTATTTTTATCATTCCAGACGGTATTCAAACCTGTTACGACGATGTCCTCTAAATGACCCCCAAACAACATCCGAGGTCACAAAATGTCATGGTCTAAAAAAACAAGCATTCCGGGAATGACACATTTTTATGTCACTATCCAGTTGCCACTATAATGCAACAAAACACGAATTAAGGACAGATTTTCAGTCACCATTCTGTTAAAAAATATATACAAAGCATTTAAATTGTCAAATTGTTAATTAAAACCTTATTGTTTTATTAGATTCGCACAGGTAATAAAGGTGGTTGGGGAGTTATTATTACACACTACTGGTAACACATATATTGTGATGACGTAGACTTGTGTCTCCCACGTGACCACTGTGTCTCGGAATGCTATACCTATATTATTATAAGTATATTATTATACCATAATCCGAGCTAACTTTATTGAACTCTAGCTTTTGCACTATAGAGGTAAAAAGTATCATATGTCCTAATCCAGGTCATGGTCTACCCATGTGCCAAATTACATCCAAATCCGTTCAGCCATTTTAGCGTGAAAGCGTAACAAACAGACTCACTTTCACATTTATAATATTAGTTTGGATTTTCTCTCGGCGTATTTCTAGATTCTGATTAGGGGTTGAAGAATTAGGATCAGCCTAATCTTTCGTTACTAAACCCTCCTAATTACACCCAAAGTTCGTCCAGACCCTACAACTAGAAGACTAATTAGTAATTTCCCCGTATCGGAGCTGGATTTAAGCCAGATCTTTAGACTCGTAGCTACGTTTCTGAATAGAACAATGAAATCGTCCCATTGGGTTCCACTTCTACCAATCTAAAATACCCTTTACTTGTCCCTTTTTGTCTAAGAAACAAATTAGGTATTTTGTGGTGTCGCGATTCCATTGAAAACTTTTTTACCATCATCGTAAATATCATCGATAAACGTTCCCTGCTAAAAAGCTATTTTCTCTTTAACAGAGTTTCACTCTTTTTATTATGTTAAGTATTGATACTTTTTCGGCTATTAAACATTTTATTTGCACTTTTATTTTTAACGCTGCTGTAAAGGCTCATTAGAAATGTTATTCGTTTCTGTAAAAACTGTTTTCATAAAAATATTTGGTTTAAACCAAAAAGATTTAAACTATATAATAAGATATACATTTTTCATAATTTATCCCACAATCTAATTAGTTAGGTAGAGTCGTTTTGTTTTTCTTTAGAGGTCAACCATTTCAATTTATTGCAGATCACTTTTATGACTACCTACACGCTTACTTATAAGATCATAATATTAAATGATACAAGTTCAGTAACCGCATAAATAAATAAAAGACATGATCAGAAAGTTGTGTGTTTACCGACGTGTCTCATTCACGCATGTCTCTAACATAAGCAGCAGTTGTAGAATTCGTCATGCCTAAACCAGTCTGACACATGTCCATACACACCTCAAGAAAGTGAACCGGTGCCATTTCTGCGGTTTTCACTCGAAGCCACTTTCTCTGCTGCTCCCCCAATCTAGCCTAATGTCTAACTATAATAATTAATCTAACAGCTTCTTTAACATCATCGACATTAATTGAAATCGATTAGATAAATATCTATAATTATTTAAACTAACAAGCAAACTATAAACTTTCGTCAGGTCATCAATCCGAGAGCTTAATTACGGAACGAATTAATTCAAATTGATGTAATAAAGCGGCAATCATTTGTTATGTTGAACACATTCAACACTATTATTAAAGTCTGAGTGCTTTGTATGAAAAAGTTAGGGGAAATATGGCACACTATTAATGCTTCCGAACTCAACGCGAATGTTAACGCAAGATGAGTCGAAAAGCCCTGAAAGCTTTCACCCAAAGTAGGCCGAGCTAATGTTTTGTCCATTATGAACTCTCGGCCCAGCCTCGGGAATGAGATGAAAAAATATAAATTAAAACACTACTAGCTCGACCAACCCTCCACTTTCCGCGTGCTACGAAAATAAGGACAACACAACGCTACACAACACAGAAGAGATTCCCGCTGCGTACACATATTTACTCGCATTGTTAACAACAGTTGAACAGGTGCGATTATGTAAATAGATTCCGTGAATAGAACTGAAGCATTTCAGAAAATAAGAGCGTAACGAACAGGGCTATTAACTGCGAGCGCTCGAAAATTCTGCACCTTATGTTCGCCCGTTACAGACCATTGCGCACCCCAGGTGATAAAGGCGTTAAATACGATTAAGAGGTCCCTAATGGTACCGGCCCAATAACACCCGATACTCTCTCTTATCACACTTCGACCCAATTTCCTCAATTACTAGGATCAAGAGAAGTAATGAAATGAGAGTAATCATTATCTTATTCGTTTATTCTTTTCCGCACGGCTCTGTCGCCGGCGGCGGGTGGCGGCTTCGTAAAGCATTAAAAGACTGCTACGGATTATCACACAATTTATTCAGGTGCTTAATTTGAGCGGCTATCCCACTTTGAGTACAATTTATTTTTATTTCACTTAAATGTAGGCTCAGGGAACGTGGAGATTTACCTTCACTTTTCATTAAGGCTCTCTTTGAAAATACTCGTTACATTGCCAAGGAAATTAAAACGTGTTCGACTGAATCCGGCCTACAATGGTTATGAATTATACTTATTACTTAATGAAACCTATTATGGTTTACTCATTAAGGATCGTGGAGCAGGCAGTTCGGAGGGAGCGCCGCGCTGCCGCCTAACTTATAACGAGTTACATGTATGTCAGGGAGTAGATAGAAGCGCGGCTCACACAGCACATCACTACGTTGAAACTTTCAACAATTATGGAACTGCAAATACGCATTAGATTGAACACACATTTCGGGTGCAGTCATTAAAGCCCGATCATAGTGGCATCGGAGCGAGCTAAACGCACACTGCGATTGCACTCGACCGGATGGTTGGCAGTCCAATCGAAACTTTTGATTAAAATCAAACCAAGAGCTGTGTGCACCGATTCGTACTGAACGCGGATATCTTTATTTGAGCTCCGTATGTTATGTTCAGATTGGGGAACTCAGATTGGAAATCAATGTTTATACAATCGATTACCGGCCGAACAGCAGACCGGCCTGATTGAGTCCTACATGTTTTTATCAAAACGAAATCACCGCTACTGCGTTATCTCGTCTGTTTTAATATTTTATTATAAACACTTTAGCCATTCACCGTAGAATGTTTTCAAAGTTTGATTACCGTTATGTTTATTTACACACCATGTAAGGGTAGTTTTGTCCATTAATTTATGTTCGAGGTTCTTAAAAAATAAAATCCTGCCCCATTTCATAATTTGTCCGAAAGAAAGAATCTGAAAACTTGTAAGAAACGAAGATTGATTGCCTTTTGAATCCAATCTGAATTATGCACTCATCTCAGCTTCCATTTTCTTTATTAATATTCATTGCTCATTGTAGAATAAAACGTAGGGTCTTATTTCACCCTCGGGCGAAAGGTGTTGGGTTAAGGGATGTCAAAATGCCAATAGCAAAAATCATTAACTGGAACCTTTTTGGAGGTGCGTTTAGAAATTAATCGGATTAATATGAGGATTGGGGAGCAACGGCAGGGTTACAAAATGCAAAAATACAGAAGGGTCGCTTCATATAACTAGTGAAATCATGCGCACCCACTCATTCACGCGAACCTACGACGACGATCCCAAAGTTATGAAATGAATGACAGTGGCAAGTGCTCTTGCACTCACAATAAGTACACGCATGTCTATGTGCGCGTGCATTTTCTTTCGTTATTTGGACCTGACCTTCTGTACCTATTCTGTGGCAGGCTGTTGGTGGCCGGTGGAACCCCAGCGTGGCCGTGTTCATGTTGCCGCGGCCGGACGCACGTCGCGCCGCTCTCTGATGCGGAAATTCCATTAAGAGCCACGAATTTACTGCTGCTCCCGAATTTAGATCGCATCGGTTTTAGATAGCTATTAGCCACTACGCGGTTAAAACTCCCACCCCTAACTCACAGGTAACTAGCTAATAACAGCCTAGAAAGCAGCTCAGCCGATAATGAAGTAATGGAGAGAAAACATCTTTGTAACACGTACAGGATGATTGCTACATGTAATGGGAAAGTGATAATAGGCTCAGTCTGTGTGCTGTTTGGTGTCACAGTAAAAAACGAGCTTAACGCGGTTATACCAAACTATCATAATAGACAAAAGTTTAAACGTGATAAAACGAAACAAATCTATTAGTCTGTTTATTTATTTATTTGGGATCTCCAACAAAGGATACACAATATAAATTACAATTATAAAAACAGTTATTTTACCACCATTTAGACCACAGCATGCACACATAACTAGGGGTAAACAGGAAAAAAATAAAAATAGAGAAAATAAAATTAATTAAATGAAATAAAAAAAAAACAGAAAAATTTACATAAATCAAAATGAAGCATTCAAATTACAATTGACTATTATAATAATTATTATTTCACATTTACTAGGTATTGGAGGAGAGAAACATAGTTACATACTTAGTTGTTTTACGTTGTGTAAAATATTTTTGTATTTTGAAATGGGGAGGGTTATGTCCAGGTTAAAAATCTATGTTGAAATCTATGTAAAAAATCGAGCTGCGAACGGCAATCCGGGAATGCTAGTGAAAGGCAAGTTAGCTACAAATTCAATTGATCCGATAACTATTTTATCGGGTCAATTTAAGTAACTATGATCACTTACTATACCTACATGAATGTCATAAAATAGTAACGAAGTCAAAACTGAAGATACATAAATCATATTTAAAAAAAACAAATGTTACAAGGTGTGTGGGAACGAGTATAATGCCGAACAAATACAATTTTTGTCTGTCAATTTGTGGGGATATAATATGTTGCGGATTAGCGCAAAAACAGCAGAACGGATTTGGATCAAATTTGTTTGGCACACAGATAGTTTATATCCCGGTAATACGTTCCTGTGGGATATTTTCTGACATCCACTCGGGCAAAGCCGCGGGCAAAAGCTAGTCCAATATAAAACGAGAAAATGTTGTTGAACTCTGCTAATTGTGGCGAGGAAAGAAAATGTTTAACCACTCAAAGGACGCTGATTAGCATTTTTCTTAAGACGGGACTTTTTGTTAAGCCAATTCAAAGACATTTTTATCATGAAAGAATTCGTAAACGTTGCTGTAACTCAATCAATGAAAGTCATCCACAAAGGAAAAAAGAACATAAGGTCGTTTATAATCGTGGGGCAGCTCCAACAGTGTCTTAAGCATGGTTGCTAGTCAGCTGGACTGTGTATACGTGGGTCACTGTTGTGCCGTGTCTCATGGGATGTCGCGACAGTGACCAACCGTGCATTGTTCGTGAATGTTTTCTTTGTTTTTGTGTAGTGTCTGTGATTACTAACATAGTCGTAAGTTTTACTAACAACCCTTGTTGAGTCTTGGTAACTTTAATAAAGAAAAATTCTATTCTATTCTATAATAATTACAGCTCATTTACACGGGATCCGTTATTGACAATTCGTCAAAAAAACGATACGTCATGACGGATGCACGCTCACATTGCCCCCCCCACCCGAACGTTGTCGCGAGCAGACGTGTTTTTGTGACCTCCCGCACTTTTTATTTGATAATACTAAGTTTAGATTACAGTAAACACTTGAAGCATCAACCAATTACGTGCACAACAATACAACTAACATAACAGTGAAAAAACTATAAACAGTGCATAAACAATAACTGAGTTATCAAGGAATACATGTTAAAACAACTAAAAAGTGAACGTTAAATTAATGTGTCATTGTGTCGTGGTGTCGCGGTGAATGACCTTCATAACCAAGTAATAGGTCATTACTACGTACCGGTGAACATTAACATTAACAACATATCACCTAATTCGACTTACTTGCCGAGGTTCAGTCCCGACGGAAATCATCGCTTCTTTTTGTATTTTTCTGTTTTTATTTTTGTTTTTCACTCATTGTTTACACTATCGCGCCTATTAAATCAATATGTCCCAAACACCACCAAAGGGTTCTTCAAATCAACCCTCACGCTCAGAGTCCGACATTCAAAAATTATGTGAAGAAGAAGGCATTATTTTACCTAAAAAAACCGCAACAAACATTACCCAGCGCGCAAAGCGCCGCCGAGCTTCGGGTGACCATTCAGACTCAATTAATGAGCTCAGGAACGAACTGAAGGATTTGATTGGAGAATTAACATGTTCTCAGAACGCGCGGCTGGACAAACTGGAGTCACATATAATGGAAATTAAATCTCTACACACGAAAATAGAGGAAACAAATTCTGAAATCGGCAAATCTGTTACAAGTATTTCGGACCAGTTGACGTCCTTGGACGCTAAAATCGCGGGCTTAGAAAAGGAACGTAACACCATGGCGAATAAAATGTGCTCCCTTGAAGAGAAAATAGATACTTTAGATCGAAACCATATCAAAACCTGCATTGAACTACGTAATGTACCCAAATTACCACAAGAAAATAAGAAAACTTTATATACATATGTACAGACCCTTTCAAAGCAATTACAAATGGACATTCAACTAACCGATATTCGCGATGTCTCAAGGCTGCCTTCAAAAAGGGAAAACAAGACATCGAATATAAGTGTTGAGTTCTCTAATACCCTTCAGAAAAGTAATTTCCTAGCATCTGCAAAACAATATAACAATAAGAATCCGGGCAATAAGATCAATTCGACTCACTTGGGCCTTGCCGTACCGACTACACCTGTATACATTGCCGAGCAGCTTACTTCGCTCTCCAGAAAACTGTTTTACGCTGCACGCAACTTTGCTAAGGCAAACAATTATACCTTTTGCTGGACATCTAATGGACGTGTCATGATCAAGAAGAACGCTGAAAGTCAGTATATCATAATTAAAAATGAACAGCAACTGCAGCAGCTAACGTCGCAGAATAATGAATGACTAGTACACCGTAGATGTTTATTTCTTGCATTGCTTATTTTTTTGTTTTTATTTCCTACCTTTAACATATTTGTAAATTTTAACACATTTGTCCAAACTCTCACACATAATTTTCATATTACACAGTCTTACTACATACCTACACCATTCAAATTCTTCCCCTTCACCACATACCCAAAACTATTATTTCAGCTTTATAAAAAATCCTTGACCCTTACATTTAACATTAAAAATGCTTGATAATGTCAATGTACTCATGGATAATATTGATCAAATCTCTGTATCGGAATCGTACTTTTGTAGTCCGGAGCAGGCTCCACTCTTTATTAAGCAGCCCCAGAACTATCTAAAAATCTTCACACAAAACATAAGATCAATAAACTGTAACTTTCTAAGTTTACAAACCTTGCTTCAACGAATTCCTGTAGAGTGTGACCTCATAGTATTAACGGAATGCTGGCTCTCGTGCACTAGTAATACCAACATTCCCATTTTAGATAATTATTCTATATATAGTACCACAACAAATTTAAATCAGAGTGATGGTGTCGTCGTATATGTCAGAACTGACCTCAGCTCCACTTGCAAAGAATTAGCTTTGAACAGATGTGCCACTGGGCTGGTGGTGGAGGTGGGATTAGATATCGCTATACTGTGCATCTATCGATCGCCATCAAATGGAAACGCTGACCTGTTTAATTCTACTCTTAACGACATATTACCCACCTTCTCTAAATTCAAATCAGTTGTTCTGACCGGCGATATCAATTTAGATATTAAACCGCATACCCCTGACACTCGCTCACAAGATTACCTCAATGTTTTGGCCTTTCATGGTTTCCTTCCCGCGCATACCTTACCCACCAGAGGCCCCAACTGTCTTGATCATACAATATTAAAAACAAAATCACCATCGGTCTCACTTGTTTTTGATACCTCAACAACTGATCACAACTCATCCCTTCTAGGCTTGTATGTCAAGAAAATCAAAGGTAAAACTAAAATCACTACCACCATTACTAAAATTGACTTTGACAAACTTGACAAATCAATGGAAAAAATGGACCTGACGCCCATCTACTCTATACGGGATGCGAACATTGCTGCGGATACTCTAGTGAATGTCATGAATACAGCTATCTCTGAAAGTACAAGGGTCACTAAACTACCAGCACGGAAAAAAATTCTAAAACCCTGGATTACCCCTGGGCTGCTACGGTGTATGAAACACAGGGACTCACTACACAAAAAAGCAAAAAAAACGCCGGCAAATACTACCCTAGTTATTAGTTACAAACGATACAGAAACTTTTGTAATAAAATTCTAAAAAAAGTAAAAAGACAATTTGATGCTGAAGAACTCATTAAGGCTGGAAATAATTCTAAAGTTCTTTGGGAAACGATTAAACGAATCACAAACACCCCCAAAACACCAAATTCATCCACACATCTACTATCACATGCCGACACACCCGCTCAGTCTTGCAACAATATAAATAATTATTTTGCTGAAATAGGTAAGAATCTCGCTGACAAAATTACACACACTCAAACCCTGTCCCAGCCAACCATCTCTCAAAGCACTAATTTGTCAACATCATTTGTTCTAGATGAGACAGACCCGATTGAGATTATATCAACTATTAATTCTCTCAGAACAAACGCAGCCACTGGATGGGATAGCATTACACCTACCATATTAAAAAGATACTCCTCCATCTTGGCGCCTGTATTAAACTACATCTTTAACCTCTGTTTCCAGACTGCTACTTTTCCAACATCATTCAAGAAGGCGATTATACATCCGATTTTTAAGAGTGGGGATAAAGAATCCATTACTAATTATCGCCCCATAGCGGTTCTAACTGCCTTGTCGAAGGTTCTTGAGCGTTTAATCAATACAAGATTGGTTAACTTCCTTGAAAAACTTAATCTAATCTCTCCTCAACAATTTGGTTTTAGAAAAAACAAAAGTACCGCAAATGCGGTTCATGACGTAACGGGTTTTATTGTGAATAAACTTAATAATCACAAAAAAGTTCTCACCATATTCCTCGATCTCGCCAAAGCCTTCGACACAATCCCCATTTCAACACTCATAAACAAACTTGAAAAATTAGGTGTCAGAGGCTTACAACTACAGCTCTTCCGGAGCTACCTTATCAATCGGACACAAATGGTGAAAGTCGGTGACCATACAAGTAGTGAGCTTCCGATTTGTTATGGTGTGCCACAGGGCAGTATCCTTGGACCTACTTTGTTTCTCGTCTTTATTAACGACCTTTGCAATTTACACATTACTAATGCTAAAATTGTGTCATTCGCTGATGACACTGCTATTACTTTATATGCAGACTCTTGGTCAGAACTTCAGACGTTAGCGCAAGATGGATTTAATTCGACATATAATTGGCTTCTTTCTCATACTCTCACATTAAATACATCCAAGACAAAGCTCATTACCTTTTCCTTATCATCAAAATCACAACCCGAAATTCCAATTATCATCAAAGCTCACTCATGTCACACACATTCTCAGATATCTCTACCTTGTCAGTGTCCGCTCATTACTCCTGTAGACAATATAAGATACTTAGGCATAACTATAGATAAGTTCCTTAACTTCAAAACCCATGTTAGTCTCCTTACAAGTAGGGTTAGGAAACTCATTTATATTTTTAAAAACCTACGATACGTCGCCACGTCAACTGTAATACGTACTGTCTATCATGCCTTGTGCTTATCAATTATTACATATTGTATTACATGTTGGGGTGGCGCCAACAAATCCACAATAAAACCGCTAGAAATAGCCCATAGAGCAATTTTGAAAGTAGCTACATTTAAACCCATCATCTTCCCCACAACAACTCTATACAAAAATTGGAATGTCCTTAATGTCAGACAGCACTTTATTTTGCAGACCGTCCTACTACAACACCGAAATACCCCTTTCACTATAATCACGAAACGACGAAAAGACAGGATATGCACTATTCCACGGCCGTCTTACACTTTCACTAAAAGATTCTTTCATTACCTTGGTCCCTATCTGTATAACCAACTCAACGCAAGCTTACCAATCTTTGGCCTACCATATTCCAAATGCAAAATTACTGTTCGTTCGTTCCTTCTATCCAAAACTTATGATGAGACTGAGGAACTTTTGAAAACACTCTCTTAGATTTTTACTACTGCTACACCTGCAACGAAACCAATTAATTCTTCAATGGCTTAACAATAGGTACCTCCCTTCGTTTCCAAAAACACACACCCACACTCCCCCCACAAACACATCCAACACTCACATTACAATACACGATTACACCCCTTTACACATTCCATATCACAATCAGACACACACACACACACAAAATTGTCCTTGTTTGTTTTTATTTAATTTTTTCTTATTTTTAATTCTAACCTTTCATTATTAGTAATTGTATAGAAGCATAGCTAACCTAATAAGATGGTAGACAATAATGTAACTTGTAACTCAATTTTATCAACACGTAGCATATTGTGAGAATCAACTTGGGAGGCAAACTGTCACTCCTTAATACAGGTTGCTCAGCAACTTAGCTAGGAGAACAGAAGCTCACCCAAAAATTTGTATTTTACCATTATCATGAATTAATTGTAACCATTATGTACTACAAATAACCTTTTATGCAATAAAGTATTACTTACTTACTTACTTACATTGCATAGGGAAACGAGATTTCACGATTCGTCAAAATAAGACGTCGTAAAACGAATAGATGTTTATTTATTTATTTATTTGTTTCGGGATAAAAAAACAGGAGTACAATTAAATATTATACAATTACTGATTAAACAAAGTACTTATCATACTACCAACAACATTATCCACCTATTACTAATATGTTGATGCTACATGAGAAAAAAAAAATACAAACAGAGTACATGAGTGCAAGATAAATTACTGAATGAATGCTAATTAATAACGATGTTTATGGGATAGAGAGAAGAAGAGAAGAAAAAAAAAATATATATATATACCTATATAAAAATAAATAATAAATTAATACACCACTTAACAATAATTATAAAGTTAAGATAGAATCAACTACAGTTTTTCTAAATTGATGTGATGTTAGATTAAAAATATCTATGCTTTCGAATCTAGTGTTGTAGGAATCCACAAGTTGACGCAGAGGAGCACGAAAGCCAGCATTTGAGTTACAGACGTGCCTAATATTAATAGATAGTAAGCGGTATGGTCGCGCTTGTCTACGCACAACTGTCCTCGGAACGATGTAACAAAGTTTATTTATTAAGTCTGAACAATCATATTTGTTATGCACAATACCATGTAGAAACATTGCTCCGAGAAGCAGTCTTCTGGATTCTAGGGTTGACAGATGTTCTCACTTGATTCATGATTCAGAGTTCAGTTTTGGACGAGAGTTTCAGTGGGTCCGTCACAAAAAAAAACACGATTCATGTTTTTTGATGAACGTGATTTAAGATGTGTCCGTAATTTTTCACAATTCGTGATGCGTGTGAACACGGGCATTTAAAAAGCATTTCCGCCATCAAAAAAAAAAAAACAATCGTGAAAAAAGACGATTTGTCAAAAAACACGAATCGTCCTCGTGTGAACGAGCCCTCAGGTAGTTTTCGTCAGGTTTTTTACCTCAATTGTGGCTATGTACACTTGCACAAGAGTTAATATACGTGACCGTCATTGAAAACATGCTTAGATCGAATTAAGGCAACTCCTTATATCCGACTACGGCAAAGTCAAAAGGAAGGATTATAATTTTAGCAGTCTATGTATGTATGTTTGTATTTACGTGTATTCCACCGTAGTGCCTAAACGACTGAACCGATTTTGAATGAGGTATTAATAGATTCGCAATAATAGTCTGGGTGACATAAGCATATAAATTCTCACTAAATTTAAAATGTAGGACTTAGCACGTACATTTTTGACCTCGAAAAAAAATAATTGGGATAATCATGACATGTTTGGTGTGTATATACAGGATGTAACAGAAACCCTATAGCTATCCTTAAGCACTAAAGATAACAGCTGGTATAGAATCACTATACATAGTTTCAACTCAAAATATTGTACTCTAAGAATTGATACCAAATTTTCGGTTTCATATGTTTTTTAAATTCAAATAATAACAAACGTGTCACCGCACTACGTAGGTCAATAACTTTCCACGTTACTTGCCAATATCAGGATACATCTCTTCCGTAATTCTGCGCGCCTAGTACCGTAGTAGTAGCCTACCGCAGGCGGTGTTCTTTGTCGGCGTGAACTGACAAAATAAAACATGTCGCCGCCGCGCTTCCAAGAAAATGGCGCGCGCGCGCAATAAACCATACCTACTTTACCGTGATGTAAAAATTAACGCGTAATTATTGATTTACAGTTTACTCGTTAATATCAAGCCAGAAATTGGGTGCACGTAAAAACAGGTAACAAAACTTACGTAAAAAATCGAAACAAAGTTTAGGTAGGTTAACTACATAGTTTCATCTCTTATTATTACTTATTACCGAGTAAACAGTAAAATCTTAAAGCTTTGCTTAATTTAGTAAATTGACTTACATTTTTAAAGATGTGGTGACCTTGGTATTGTATTGCACAAGGCCGCTCGCTTGTTCATGGACACCTGAACATTGCGTATTATGTCTGGTGTTATGGTCCTGAAAGCGGCCTCAATCCGCACTTTCATTAGGTCCATTGTATCACACTGCACTACGTACACTTGTACCCCCACAAAAAAAAGTCTAACGGGGTTAGGTCTGGGGTTCGCGGAGGCCAAGCCACGCTTCTACTACCACGCTCAACCCACTGGGAAAAGCGCGCATCTAAATAATGGCGCACATCACATCTCGAGCAGTGTGCCGGGGCACCGTCGCGTCGCGTCGTTTTGAAAAATTTAATTATTATCCATCACAAGATTAACATAACTCAACACTGGTAGCACTGTGAGGACATCGTCTAATTCATTCCTCAGGAAGTTTTAATAATTTACGACCGGTCACAGGGATAGAAACGAGTGCACCAGACGGAGACGCGGCGGAAAAGACGTCGACTGACGAGCAAAGCATTACCAAAATTTGCTAAATAAAGCTCCTATTCCCTGCTATTCTGGTACCTAAATATTATTTCGTTAAATTTAGATACCTATGGGGTAGCTGTCCTATTAGTGTTCACTACTATTCAAAAATATTGATCAAGAATTCAAGATTATTTTACATCCTAATAATAATTTCAACTAAACTCCGTCAAACTTTTAAGTAAATCTAACACACCAGAGCAGACTAAAATTACGTAATGCATTTTTTTTTTTACTCAGCTCCCACCCTGGTTTGGGCGGAAGGAAGTGTTAGACTCTTACTGACTAAAAACCATCCTGTTCCTTTAGTTGCCCTTGCATTCTGGGGCCGTTTTATCTCGTTAGAACATTCCCGCAACCCCGGAAATTCCCGCAACTCCGGAAAAATATTCATTTCAATCCATTAAAGATCATAATAATTATGGGGCCGCGATATCTCGTTAGAAGTCTGAATTAAAAGTTTTATTTACCAGGAGTAATTTAAACTACCTACACGGACTGCAATTGGTTCACGTACCCTAAGACCCTAACCCTAGGTTTACACACATTATGATGCTTAGTGTGTGCATAACGACGTAATCAGGGTTCTGTGAGCAAACGATTTTCAATTCGGCAATAACAATTCCTGTTTTTCTTGCGGTCCTAGTACTTTTATTACTTTCTTTCTACAGTTAGATAGGTACGTTTTGCGACATTTTTTATTGACTTCGTTTAAAAACTACCTACACGTGCTCAAACTAGTGAACGAAGTTTATTTTCGTTCACTGGCTTAAACCAATAAAACCAATGTAGGTAGCACTCAAACAGCACCGACCGTGAAACTTCCGATAATTCTTTCGGTTAGTCCTACAGTCAAAAAATATGCGTTGCGTGCTATTATTTTGTAATAAAAAAAAAATATTAACTTGTTGATAATAATTTTCGTCGTAATTATAATTTACTTATTTTAAAAATTATGAACGGAACCCTCTGTGATTTTATTTGTACTAGGAGAAGCATAAGTGGCGAAAAAATGAATAGAAATGATTTTTTGGGTTCAGTTGGACAAAAATTGTTACTAAATCTTCAAGCAAATCGATTCAATAAGGTGAATCGAATTTCCTGGATCGTATGTGTAAAAATTATTATGATAAGGGCTCATAGTCATAATAGTTCAAGTTCATATTTGCCTAAAGTATTGTGCTGACAATCATACGAGTAAACAGCGAATAGGTAGGTTTATCTATTTCAAACAAGATCAATTACATACTTTTTAACTTGTCCGCATTGTTTATGTTAGCACTAAGCGAAGATTGAAACATGACGGTTTGATAGAAGTTCTCATTTCGAATGACATAGCTGTGTTTTATAAATTAAAGCCATAGGTTGAAACAGCCCACAGATGAAAATAGCCATTATTTAGTAGTAAAAAAAGTGATTTTAGCCGCGACTGTAATTGTAATATCTCACAATTCCAATTGGTCGCAGTGGGGTTTTGTTAAAATAAAAGGTTAGGAATAAAGTTAGGAAATTTACAGGAATATTGTTTTTGAATTAGATATTTACTGTGTTGTAGGTACGATGGTAAGGTGGGTGGTGGGTGGAAGATTACTATGTCGATAATAATGATCTACAAAGTAATCTTCTACAAAAGGACAACTACGTAAAAAACCAACATGTGTAATGTATCCAAATATTATTTCGTTAAATTTTGATACCTAGACCAATCAAATTAATTGTATTGTAGCTAGTTCGCAAACTTATTCAGTTTAGGAAAAGTCAGTAACCTAATAATATTTTGTAAAAAAAAGAAACATGCGGAACCGTTTATTCAGAAATACCAGGAGTAAGAGGTTGATTTTTACTTACAAATAGTTCGCTGACACCGATCAGCTGACTTAGTGCTAGTGATGTGTTTATTTCAATTTGAAAAGTTCGGTTTCTGGTATCAATATATTAAAAAAAATCATAACTTCCGAACATGTAGAGATAGATTTTAAAAACCCTTCCAATATCGTTTGTTATCATCCAAAGAAGCCGTGTCCTTGGTATGTATATACCCTTTCCGTTACACGTTGTATATATACATATCATATTATCTAAGTAAATAAGTATGTTTAAATTGTTACAAACAAGCAAAAGTGAGACTACGCTACGTACAGCGCGGCTGTAAAATTAAAACCTATTAAAAAAACATGATTCAAATGATACCAACGCGCAGTAAATCAAATATTATTAATATCAAGCATTAAAACAGAAAAGTATAAAATATTTTTTTTTGTTTAAAATTATTGTTTCGTATTTTTTAGATTCATTTTTCCGTAGTCGGGTTACAGTTTTTTATTTTTTTATTCTAAGTTCTGAGCCGGTTTCAAACTTAAACTTAAACGTGGAAGGCTATTTTAGAAAAAATATTGCTTTCTTGTTTCGTATTTTTTAGATTCATTTTTCCGTAGTCGGGTTACAGTTTTTAATTTTTTTATTCTAACATCTGAGCCGGTTTCAAACTTAAACTTAAACGTGGAAGGCTATTTTAGAAAAAATATTGCTTTCTTGTTTCGTATTTTTTAGATTCATTTTTCCGTAGTCGGGTTACAGTTTTTAATTTTTTTATTCTAACATCTGAGCCGGTTTCAAACTTAAACTTAAACGTGGAAGGCTATTTTAGAAAAAATATTGCTTTCTTGTTTCGTATTTTTTAGATTCATTTTTCCGTAGTCGGGTTACAGTTTTTAATTTTTATATTCTAACATCTGAGCCGGTTTCAAACTTAAACTTAAACGTGGCAGGCTATTTTAGAAAAAAATATTGCTCATAACAATACCCTTGATTGCCTCGTTGGTCTAGTAGTCGCAAGCATTACGGCTGAGCATGATTTCCAGGTCGGGCAATCTTATTGGGTTTTTCCATCAGGAATTTCTCAGTAGCAGCCCGGAGTCTGGATTTGTGCCCGGTTGATGGCAATAAGCTTGTCGCCTATTAGGTATACTTGACTTGACCACAGTCAACTGTTTTGACATAAGCATCGCCCAAGTAACGTTGAACTCCGAGTCTCGCAGTAGCCAGTTTCCCAAGTTATTAGGCTTAAAAAAAAACCATGCTCAATTGGTTAAATTAAGACATTTAGGTATTGTGATTAATCACATTTTTCAAGGTTTTTTTTTTATTACAAAGTATTTAAAAGTGCCTGAAAATTAAATTTGGTAAGCTAGTAGTTAAGCTTTAGTACCTATCTACTTTTATCTAAATATCCGTAGCAGTACGTCTGTAATTGCAGACTAATTTAAAAGGCAAAAAACTTTTTATAAAAAGAGAACAACAGACCTCAAAAAAAAACACTACAGTGTAAAATAACTTTAATTTCAGAAGTAGGTGTCTTTGGTTTAGAATTTTCGTTTTTTGCCATCGACTTCCGAAATTAAAGTTATTTTTCACTTTGTAAGGGTGTATTTTTTTAAAGTATTTTTGTTCAGTTTTTGTTGAGGTAAGTACCTTCCCCACACAAATTCAAATACCACTAACTACTATGTAAATAACAGTGACAAGAAGTTATTATAACATCATCCACATAGACTTAGTGCGAAAAATACGTATTATTTAAGCGAACTCAAAAACTACCCAAACAAAGTTAATTAAATTTTTAAGGGACATGGGACCACCGCGCAAGCTTGCCCTAACAAATGAAAAAAATATTTTCTAAATCAGGTGGTAGGTCTTATCAACATTCAGCCTTTATAAGTTTGAATATACCTAGCTAAGTTGTCGTATTAAGTTAAATTTTGATGCTACAACTTGGTGAAAGGGTCGTGGGCAGACTCCAAAATCACATTATCGCCCAGTAGTTTGTTTAACTTGCTAATTTACTTACACTTTCACGTTTTCAAGATCATTTTATTGTTTATTCACTCATTGGCTGCAATAAAACGGAAGTTTTATGGTTTTCACGGTAGGTTTCTTATTTAAATTAAGATTTGGCTTAATTTATAATAGCCCGACGTCTAAGGAATTTAGGGGAAGGGAGAAGTTGTGAGTAGAAATTATATCTTTGAAACTAAATATAAGTGAGCCAAATTATATAAAAGCTCTAACCAAGCACTAAGCTTCAGGAATATACATGAGAAAGAGAGAAGTTGTGAGTAGAAATTATATCTTTGAAACTAAATATAAGTGAGCCAACTTATTTAAAAGCTCTAACCAAGCACTAAGCTTCAAGAATATACATGAGAAAGAGAGAAGTTGTGAGTAGAAATTATATCTTTGAAACTAAATATAAGTGAGCCAACTAATATAAAAGCTCTAACCAAGCACTAAGCTTCAAGAATATACATGAGAAAGAGAGAAGTTGTGAGTAAAAATTATATCTTTGAAACTAAATATAAGTGAGCCAACTTATATAAAAGCTCTAACCAAGAAAAAGCTTCAAGAATATACGAGTACATATATCACGTATATTATAGATACTGCGTTCTTTTGTGCTTTCTATATTACGATACAGAAAGAGGCCACCGAGTCCGGTGGGTTGCAGCTGAAAATCAGCGTCAGGTGGTACACTTTGTGTTGTCATCTGACGTTATGCTGAGCTGAGGCCCTTTTGGCATTATAAACATTGTTTTCTGTTTTTATAGTTTTAAGGTGTATTTTTTCTCACCGTAGGAAACGCCCTGGGCGTCGGGAATCGCAAGCCGATTTCCGGCCACCGCAGGCGCAGGCTTGCGGGTGGTGAGCAATGGGTAGCTCCCCGTCCGATAAGAACCAGGCCCGGGGTTGACGGTGCGGACAGCAGAACTAGGGGGGTCCGATAGGACCGATGCCTGCCGGGGTCGCAGGAAACTCCGAAAGGGATACCGTGGCCCCTGGCAACATACAGGCAACTGAAGGAACTCGGGTGGGTTTAGTCAGTAAGAGTCTGACACGCCCTCCCGGTCCGCCCAGAGCGGGAAAAGTTATTTGATAATTTCCCATCCAAAAAAAAGGTGTATTTTTCTGTTACAATGTCAACAAATGCATTTTTCTTTCTTTTATTTCTTTCCTTAGTACTTTAAATGCTTTGAAATAATATGAAGGTACTTCCTTTTCTATTTCAGTAATTTTATAATGATCACATCTAAATCATAAATTTCAAAGTAATATTGTCATAGTAAATGCTTATTTTTATTGCCTGGTCATGAGTTGCCTTGGGTAGCCTGGAAAGTCTATAAACAGACTCCGGACAAAAGGATAAAACCTGTTCAGGTGGAGAAGATTCATAGACGACTCCGCCTTGGAGTGTAAATGTGGTGCTGTTCCACACTATGGGACACTTAATGTCGCGGCGTGATCTGCGTGTCCTGTCAGCTGCACGTTACAGGAACTGATAGACGCTGGTGATGTCGCTAAACAAGTCGCCGAATTCTGGGTTGAGTCCATTTAGATTGTAATGGACACGAAGAAGAATGCTTATTTATTACCAATAAACAAATGTCGCTAACACCGTGACACGAAAAGCAAGAACATATCCAGTTCCAGTATCGCAATAGTGCAAAGAGCAGCCTACGAGCACAATTAAATAAAACCTGTTTGCTAGTTGCATACAACGATAATTAAGAAAATTGCATAGAACTGTAGTAAATGTGTATATTTACCGCACGTAAATATAGGCATTTACCACATTTCTAGGCAATTTTCATTCAAATACCTGTTTTATGACTGACTTCAATCTATTGGATTTCATGGAAATTAACTTTCATAAACTAAAAAGAAGTTAGTTTCTTAGTACTTACCTACTATGTTTTGCTAACAAACAGAACAAGAAAAGATAAAATATTTTGTAAAAAAAAGTCATATACCTACCTACCTCCTACAATCCGATGGATGTATCTGCCTACCTACTTAATAAATTCTCTATTCGAATGAACCTACTTTAGAAACAACACCCACTGAAAGTGACACCGAACAAATCGTAAGCGACAACAATGCAATAATACAACAATTATTACAACAACAGTAAAATGCAAAGGTGATGCGTGGGGTCACGTAGAATCATCTCTAAAGTCATCTATGAATGAATGAACCGTAACTTCACCAGCTATCTAATTACGCAACACATTTTCGTAAACGATTACGACAAATTTGTTTCATTTTGACAGTTGAACAACATTCATTGCGTAATTTACTTTGTTGAGCAGATTTTTTTTCGAACTTATGAAGCAATGGATTAGCAATTTGTTTCAAAACTCTTCAAATTCCGATTGATCGTGTATTAGGGTACAAGTCATTGTATTGTATGCAATCAATGTTTTACGCAACAATATAGACTGTCTCGTTGGTGTAGAGGTCGCAAACGTTACTGCTGAGCATAAGGTACTGGATTCGGGTAAAGTTTTATTGGGTTTTTCCATCAGGAATTTCTCAGTAGCAGCCCGGAGCTTGGATTCTTGCCCGGTTGATGGCAATAGGCTCGCCCCTTATTACATGGACCTTTAAACATACTCGTAACTGGCGAAATGTGAAGTTTACTATAGGTACACCTCTACTTAACCCTTCGGTGATAATAGGCGTTATATGATGTTATGTAAGCGCTGTTACGAATGGTTACGAATGGTTACGAATCGTCACGAGTCAGTTCTTTGTCCATCACTTTCGTTAAAATACTGAGAACATGTTACGTGCCGTGTCATGACCGTGGCCTTTCGTGAACACGTATTGCAATGTATGAGGTTGCCGGATTTTTTCGTGCGATAGTTTGTCTGAATCACCAAACTGGTATGAGAATATTTTTGTATGGTCACATTTTTGACAATTTTTGAACGATGCAAGTATGACTAAAGTCGGGCGAATCTGCAATGATTTTAGTGTTGAATGTAATTAAAAGTTTTATGAGAGAACGTCTAGACGATATGGTAGGTACTTGTAAAATTTAGATAATGTGGTGTACATTTCAGTACGGTATATTTCGGTTCGGTTGTAAAAGTATTTCAGAAATGGCGAGAAAACATAAACGTAGGTAAAATAAAATTGAGCCATCTGTATCGTTCTGTATGACATATGGCCACGACGTGCATTTACGAAGGAAGCATACACCAGGAAGGCTGTCTTCTGGCTCAACGTGTCCTAAGAGAACGTAAGTTACCGTTTACATTAATTTTAAAGAAAAAGTTTTACATGTATAATTCATTTCTTAGCAATAAATAGGTATTTAGACTTTCTAGATAAACTGTAAATGTTAACATGCTGTCAACTTTAATTCAGGTTTAATTTAACTCATTTTCTTTTCCAAGAAACATCCTAGAATACTTACTTTTATTTCTTAATGTCACTTCTTACGTTAAAAAACTAAGTGTGCCTGTAGCTAAGTGGACACTGTCAGTACAATAAATAATCTGACACGGATCGTTTTCCTAGAAAGCAAACAATTTGTCAGTTTAAATGTAACGTATTTTTGTACAACTTTGTTAGAGGTCAACGCCCTATACACCCATAGTCGTCGATAAAAAACCTAGTAAAATAAGTGTCAGAGAATGAGATTAAACGAATCGCAAATTAGAGGATAGGAGTGAAACTTATAATAGGTTTAAACAGTTTCGTATATGGAACGATCTTTTAGATCGACGAGGAGCAAAGTCTAATGAGGATAATACCCACATAATGCCTACCTAAATAATAGAAAAAAAACAACTTTTCAACAGAAAAATATCTTATTTTTTGTATAGGTTACAGAGCTTACGTTATCCGCATCCTCGACAACCTTCTTTAAAAACCGCGTTCAATCTCTATTGATATTTCCTCAGCTACAATGATAAATTACACTATTTTCTATTAAAATATTATTTTCCCAATATCGCCTACGCAAAGCCTCGGGCGTCGAACGACTAAAATTAAATTCCAATCATAGCCCAAACTTCAGTAAATCACGATATAATCAAAAATCTAGGAATTATTATGATTAGGTAGTTCAAATTGTTAAAATTCGTCGGTAATTCCTAGCAGAGAGCTTCAAGGACGATGAGACTTAACAATCCTAATTATGATCATTGCAACATGACCTCATCTTCTTCGTGAGCAGTTTATCAAATTGAATTTATCGTAACGTAATCACGAACGAACACACAGACCGAACAGACAAAATCTTGTGATTCCAAAGATATATTATATAATATATGATTCGATTTCCAAAGTGTTTCCTTATATCTGGCCCTGTCGCAAGTAAAATCCGCATTGGGGCGGTCCAGCAGGAAATCTAACGGAGAAACCGTACTCCCGACCCGCCTGCCTCCGGCAGAATGGGCAACTTTTCCTTCAATCCACACATTATTCAATGGTGACAATCTTCTAGACTTCCTCATAGCCTCTCATCGATTTACAGAGAGTTCCTGTCCTCTAGAGCATCTAAAATTGCCTTTTTTTGTGCAAATTATCCCTCTTTGTGGCTAACTAGCTACGTTGATCAAAGCGTGGTTCAAACTGTACTAGCCACCGATTCGTTTCATAACCAACTGTCAATCTGAGGACAGTCACGGTACAGTGTACATCTTTCTTTTTGTCATTAATCTTCAATTGATGTTATTTAGAAAGTGATTACAAAGAGCGAAAATCGACACATCAGTAACACGGTGAAAGTGAATGTTGTTATAAAATTATTTGCGACTGAAGGATGCGGCCTTAACAACATGCAAAATAAACCACATCCAGTTCCTCAGATTAAGATCCGGGAGATCAGATCAAATAATAAATATAACAAACGTTTACTGGGGGAAATAAGCACAAAGCATTTCACTCACATCTCTCATCACGTGGGTTTTCTGTATTCTATTGTCAGCAGAAATCCCTAATTCAGTGAACAAACAGAGACAGGTATCTCACTTCAAACGTATCAATAGATTCCTTTCTTCAAAGGGCTGTATTTTTAGCCTATCAGGACGTTAATGTAAACATTATTCAGAGTAAATGATCTGAACAATACGGTAATCGAACGTCTTATATAAATGCTAATTCATCAACTCCAAGACCATAAAATCGAAGCCTAATTAGCGGAATTAGCATAGAAACAGCAATCTCATTTATCTTCAGCTTTCGACAGATGCATATTTTATTACGTGATTAAAAATCAGAAGCAGACACCAACTAATTTATATAACCTATATTAATATCGATCTCGTTAAGTTGAATAATACGATCGTAAATCTACGTTAATAGTCCCCCTCAGTTCCTATCGCATATTTTTATGTTGTATAAAATCGGAATGGGGGAAAATAATCAACTTAATAATCGCATAAACCTTCAAAATTAATATTTTATCTTTAATTTAGAGGGTCGAAGACGAACATTCCTAATTAACCTCTCATTTACTTTGACGGAAAAATATAATGCCTTTGAAAACATAATTAAATACAATTTGGGACGTGTTTTAAATCTTTGCATATTAATTACTCGTAATATTTCTCGAGGAACCTAATTTATAACAAAATATAACGTTCATTAAATAACGATATTGTACTGAAGTAACATGAGTTCTTTGAAGTTGCTGTTTGGCTTCTTTTGTTAATCAAAATCATATATAGTTTGACTCACGCACGATTCCATAGAATTTTATATACATAATAGAAAACCAGAATTCAAAAAAAAATATTTTTCTAGTTGTAAAAGAAGCAGTAGTAAAGAGATTCGTTTTCATCTTTAAATAATAAAGTACAAAAAACTATCCCATATCTGATAGTACTACGAAAGAAAGGACGGGGCAATCAAAACTAAACAGAAACTAAAAATTTCTTGAAAACAGTTTTGTCACTACTGTGTCAAAAGTGTTCAGTGAAATGAGAGAACTAACTTTCAAATGGTTTTCCGCACTGAAGTCTCGCGAAAATAAGAAAGAAAAAATGTTTTTCTCTTTTGAATACCTAATTTATCAATTTGCAACGACTGATTTTAACATTCAAATAAAAGTAATACCCAGTAATTTTATGTTTGATTTGATGGATCTATTCGATAATCTTGTAATAAATTATGCAAAGCCGTCAATATACCTTTCTGAACATGTCTTACTAAAACAAATAGTATTCATTAATTCCTACCTGTCAAATTATACGCGGCATGACCCCAAAGTCCAATTCCTTAAGTATTAGCAACTGCACTACGCAATAACTCATAATTCTTTATTATAGATTGCAAAGTGCATATTTCCGATTTATTTCGTCACGGACTAGTCGCGCCAATGAAGAAAGTGTCCCCTGTTTACTTGAGTCAGACGGCTGGCGTAGATATGCTGAATGGCCTCTACAACAGCGATCTAATTATTTGATTGTTCTTATACAAGAATCAAATAAATTGGCGAACTTGTTTCGCAGGGAAATAGAATGCTACAAATGAATAAATAGGTACTGAATATTTCTTGCTAATTCTTGTCTTGCAATTCTACTAGCCGATAAATTAAAAAAAGTTTATCAAACTTTTGTGTGCACACTTCTGTCAATGCCTGTAATTACTAAAAAGAGATTTGAGATCTTTCAGTAATCTGCCGGGGTTGCGGGAAAGTCCGAAAGGAATACCGTGGCCCCCTGGCAATGCACAGGCAACAGAAGGAACACGGGTGGGTTTTATTCAGTAAGAGTCTGACACGCCCTCCCGCTCCACCCAGAGCGGGGAGAAGTCATTTGATGAATTCCCACCCAAAAAAAAAAGGTCTTTCAGTAATAACAAGCAAGACGTTTTTATTTGTTAAGAATCGTTACGTGTGTGAATTAACTGACTCGGTTATGAATTTACAGTTTCTTCATAAAAAGCAATAACATGTGCATACCTCATAACTCAAGTCTCTGATTCACTGGCCCACAAAATAAAGAGTGCCCGTGCGCAGAGAAAACGTCAGATTTTCACGGTCAGTTGGTAATGGTATCCGTCATCGACGTGTATAATAGATACTATTGAAACCAGCTGTTATACACTCACCGAGATTTCTCGCCATTGACTGAACGCTAAATAATTTCGAGAAAAAAGTCGGAAAAAGCAACAAGTTCTTATTTATTGCGATGTCAGAGAAATCTATTTACTATGGTCAGACAGGAAATTAAATTGAGATCATGTTTATAACCTGGGGAGCCTCAAAAATGGGAAGTTTTGTCGTATAAATGGCATTATTAAACTCCGTGAACTTAACCGAGTAAATTAGTGGGGTTACCTTATGTCTGAAGTGGGCGTTGCTTAATAGACATTATTTTGAAATTGAATATTAATAAACGTTATTATTATCTGTTTATATAATATTCTCTTAAGATATTGCTCGTGTAAAGAGGGCAAATGTCAAATCTTCAAGAACGAATAACAAAATCAAAACATTTATAACTTTACCAATCATTCCATCTCCAGTTGATACACTCGGTACAGCCTCCTCTCAAAAACTAGTTTTAATGAGTTTCTGGAAAGTAACTTATATTACATCCTTAACTTCCGAGATGTCAAATAAAGTCGTACCTACTTTTCTCATCAAAATACTTACGTCTAATAAAAATCTACTTTGAGTTTAGCAACTGAAGTCGATTCTCGAACAAAATCAATTGAGCAATAAATTCCACGCTAATAGTCTCGAATTTTATGAAAAAAATAAATTGGACATAAAATTGTTCTTGGCACGAGTTCACAGCTCGAATCATCGGAGATTAATTTCACAAACTGGTTGGTTGAGGTCATAAGGCTAATAGCATACCGTGCCAAAAATCACTTGGCGTTTGTTTGCGAAGGTTCATCAAGGCGCACATCGATCGGCCGGCCCGGTAACGGTACCTACACGGCAGATTCCGGCACGTCCAGTAACGGTCACCCTCCTGGCTCCTCAGAATACTTGTCATTGCATCTCGTACGCCGCCACCGCTCATCGCGCATCCGATTCGCGTGAATAGAATCTAATAAGTTTCAAGATGGCATATAAATAAAAGAGTGTTGATAACCATTCATTATTAATGTTCTTTGTGCCAACAAACCTCGTGTTGCGGTTATTATTCTATTTTTGGATGCATTGAACAACTTCAAGTATATTGTTGACGTGTATTGTTTCGTCCGTGATGCTTGGGTAAGTAGGTAAGTATGCAAACGCTGTTGTAGGCTAACATACTGCTCGGACATTGCTATAGACATTCTTACTATTACAACTAGAATCTCGTTCACTACTGAGTGTGGGCTTCTTATAGCCCCCTCAGTGGACGATTGGCATACACAATGATGATTGCTTACTTAGAGAAAAGATGCTAATGGCAGTTCTCTTAATAATTTTATCTCGTCGACGTTTTTAATCCACCCCGGAGAAATGAGAGGGTCGTCTAATCCACTAACCCACCAAAGTTTCATCTGCAGGGATTTCGTGAACCTCACTGCCCATCCACATGAACACGTCGTACTAAACCGACTTTTCCAGTGCTTTTTTATGTCAGAAATTACATAAAGTACTCTACAATGTACCTCAAACTTTTCAATAACCGCTTAAGTACACGTTCAAGTCGTAATTAATCATTTCGCTCTAAAGAGAGCCACAGTTTCCGAGTAACAAAGTACAGCGGTGGATCGTAAAACATTTAGAAATAGTTTTAATTACTCGCGCTTATGTTTGCAACATGCTTTATAAGCGCAATCTAAAGACTCGTCCACACTAGGAGACAAGTTTCACGACTAGTGCCGGGTACTGTTCCATTTTTTTCAGTTCCATGACTTATCACTGACTGCCTCGTTGGTCTAGTGGTGCTACTGCCGAGCATGAGGTTCTGGGTTCAATTCCCAGGTCGGACAAAGTCTCATTGCGGTTTTTCATCAGGAATTTCTCAGTAGCAACCTGTAGTCTGGATTTGTGCCCGGTTGATGGCATTGGACTTAAAAATAACTGGCGAAATGTGTGTGTAGGATGGGTACACGTCTGCCTAGCCCTTCGTGGATTTTAGGCGTGATGTTATGTTACCATGTGCATTAATACGACCTGGGCGAGATAGTAAAGCTCTGCAACCGGGAGTTGCTGTTACGATTACATCTTGTTTCGCATTATTACATCATCATGTTTGTGTGTCTTCTAGTTTTAATAGGTCCGCTTTCAGAGAAAAGTGGCCACTGTGAGCAGTATGGCTATAAAATAACTAGTTATTGTTGTTTGGAGTTAACTGTTTCCTGAAGTGATGTCATCTGTTATGAAATTTAATTGAGCTGACTAAACACCTAGTTACATACGTTTTATCTACAATAGAAACTTTTAGAGATTCTTTATCTTGTTGCTGGAGTTAATTTTGCCTGTAAATATTGAAATTATGCTCGTCTACGAAGCCACTTACTTTCCAAGGCTAAGAAAATAACGAAACCTTCCAAATATAGCCTCAAATTAAAATTGCAACACAAACAAAATGAAATTACGGCCGAAATATCACCAGCCATTACGTTCAGCAATTTTAAATTTCCAATGGCGTAAAACTGAAACCAAGAGTGATCAATCGAGACTCAATCGTGACTCGAACCCGTGGTCCTTCGTAACTATTGCGTAGCAGCAAACAAACGAAATAGCATCGGCTCGACAACTTTTTATCGTTCGTTCAAAACCGTAAAGCGACGTAAACCGATGTAAATCGGTATTAGATCACGGACTTGGGGTCAATATCAACATTGTAGATTCGATCTTTTTTTTTTAAGCGAAAGTTTGACTGGACTGCTAAGTTTCCGGTAAATTTCTAATGGCGGCTGTCATTGGACTGGTTGCGACGGAAGTGTTGATGATTTCCGTTTGTAACTGACAAGTTTTTCTGTTTCCATGTTTTATGGTTCCGTCAGATTGCATATCAACATTCACACGTGTGAATGTTGATAAGTCGGGAATATGCGTTATGTCAATGCACTTTTCATTAAATAATGCCTCTTAATATTTAAACCATAAGCCCGTACCTGAAAATATTGTAATTCTTTGTTCCGTGTGGCTAAAAATTTAAGGTAAGAATACCTACATGAAAACTGGCCAAGGGCGTGTCGGACTACGCACATTGAATGGTTCTGTAGTTGGGATAAATTGAAACCAAGAACAAACTTAACATTGTTGTTGAAAAATATGTTCTCCCATACTTACATTCCAACTGCAAATGTAGGTTTGTATGCACAATACTGAGAGATTTACCATGTTATTTTATGATCATAGACTTCTTATACGTGTTCCTGTTATCTATAAGTAAAGAACCTTTCTATGCATTTATTTCAAAATTAAAATTTTAAGCTCACCTGTTTCGGAGCTAAGACAATTCGGGAGTTCGGGAATGGTCAATATTCATCAATTTTAAATATCTTTTAAAAAATTAGAAAAGAAAAATAATTGAGATCCTCGCAATTAGCCCTTTCATTTGACATGTCACATGGTACCGTTTGCAAAACTTTTTTTTTTCTTATTTGCCCTCAAAAGTGACCCCATTCAAAATTCATTTATTTACGTTACACGTCCATATTTGGGTCACAGAAATACATACTCGTATGTGTACAAAATCTTAACTTTAAAAATAACTTTCGATGCTTATTTTGTAAACATGTTTTGATTAAATTTTTGCATGGAAACGTCGATGTCGCACACTCCGTAAACTGTGAAAAACTTAAATAACGTAGAAAATATACTACTGACCGGACAGGATCCCGCATTTGCATTTGAATAAGCCATTTCACACTCTTTCAGGATATAAATTTTCCTAAGCTTCAGTTTGTGCCATACTTAAGCCTTGTTAAGTGCGCTTTAAACTAGCATTACAAATACGCTAGGTTAAAAACTTCACGACTTAATATAACAAAAACTTTTTGCTTTTTGAAACTTTCATTCAGAGTTTCGGATTATTTAAATGTTGAATGAAATTCAGACAGTAATTTCTATTGCTAATCATTTGCTGACGATCCGTAACATTTAGATTTTATGCTTTCCTCGGTTTTCGTTGCATCACAGTTCCTTTGCTTCAGCTTACCTACCTGTGATTAGTAATACTTTTAGGAAAAACATCGATACTGTCTATTATGAAAAGTATTAAAATAACATCACGCTTGTAATCCCCGAGGGGATAGGCAGTGGTGCACCTATAGTACACCCACAATCCGCCTGTTATGTTTAAGTCTCATATAATAGAGGCCAAGCCATACACCGGGCACAAATCCAGGCTCCGGGCTGCTACTGAGAAATTCCTGGTTCAAATCAAGAATTTCTGAAAAACCAATGACATATTTTTTTTAATAATCTCCGTTAATAATATTGCAATCTTGACATTTGTTGACAACACCATCGATCCTCATACCCGAAATATGCCTATGTAATAGGCATCATGATGTAATAACACAAACTGCTTAGGAAATTGGTCGACTTAGCTGTTCTATTACAGATTGATTAACCAGTTGTGAATCTCTTTGTTGCCGCCACATACGAACTACGCATCAAAGACCTGACATCACACAAAATCCTGACGTCACACAAATCCTGCAACGCGCAAGCAAAGATTACCGCGCGATCAACTTATAGGTATATAACTTTCCGACATCAATCGTTGGGCAGTTGCCCTCCAGACACGACACACGTCTGGTCGGAAGATCGTGCCTTGTCTATAAGGATGAGGATGAGTGAACTTTACATCATACTTCTAAATATTCATCCTGTGTGCACAGCAGATTACCTATAAATCAGTATATCATTAAAGCAGTTTTGTTCTTGACAACGTTTCAGATCACCTTTCAAACGTAACACGTGTCTTGCTCCTCTAATTTTACTCCAGTTGGAAATAATAACGAACAGGGAAAATGCCGAAATGGAAATGCTCCAATCTGTTCAAAGTACGCTAGACCGCCACGTTCTACCTCATTATTTAACAAAGCTATTCATGTTACACTGAAGCGCCAATGAATTACTAAAACACTTCCATTAATCTACTTAATTATAACTTGAGACGTGAAGCTCTCTCAACAATACACTCACAAAAATAGGAACAAAAAGGTCAAGTATTGAGCTCATAGATCACAAAACTTAATTACAAAGAATCTTAATTAAGTTAGCCATGCGATACTTATCCATGTGTTCTTTGAATGAATAGGTTTTTTGAATGCTATTGAAGGGATATGGGACGATTTAACAACGAAAGGTCAGATGTAATGTATGCGAGTCAGAGTCCATCGGAACAATCGAAGTCATCGGAAGTCAGTTCGAGATACGACGAAGTTCCTCCAATCACACCGTCACGTAACGTTCAGTTATATCGATAGCTACTTCTATTCGAAGATAACTGGTTGAGGATAAGTTGCCAGGAAACTTTTTATCGTCGGCCGCCGCGGTCACTCGACAAGTGTCGCCTTCTGAGATTACTGTTTTTAGAAGGTAACGGTATAAACCAGAGTGAATTAAAGAAGTGACAGTGACAGACTACGTTGATCGATCATCGCGATAAGTTGGAGGTGATGTACCAGTTACCAAAATCATGTCTATAAAATCTAAGCGTTAATTTTTTTTAGACACTTTTCCTCGTAGAAAAGAACTGAAACAACTGATACTTTCTAAGTGGTATGCTAAAAAAAGTTCAGCTCAATTTATAAGTTTAGACTATAGTGTTTCGTTTTGAGTATAAAATGGAATGGCGTTTAATGTAGGCTCCTATGTTCATTCTGGTAAACAAATTGTTGCGAGAAAATTATTTTACAAAAATTATCCTTTTACAATAATTATGTTAATTTTGTACGACAGAAAACTGATGTTACTCGTAACTTGAGTACTTAGTACGCAGCGATGCTTCGTCCTACTACTGAAAAAGTACTTCTACTACTAAGTAGGCAGTGAAACTTTTTAAAATAATTTTTTGTTCTGAAAATATTATTTTCGTGTACCTATATTTTTATAAAATTTCGTTAGAAAGAAAAGAAAGAAAAGAAAATAAATTTGTTTGACTCAGATTAAGGCACACAATATTCACACAAAAACAAAAAAACAGATAAAAACTTAGAATAGATAAACTTTATAATTTTCTGAAAAAAATACTACTGATATTTTGTTTATCTAAGCTTTAAATCCAAATTTTAAATTTAGAAGTACACAAAGCACGTATGTGACAATGGTGTGAGCGGAGGTCGATGTAAGTCGTTCCACCCCTGTCATTAATCTCATCTCTTTCGCTAGCCAAGTCACGCCGCATTTGGGGGAACGCCGGGCAAAACGACTTTCCAAAAAAGCTTGTCTGCCAAATTACACTGACCTGAAGTGTGTTTTGATATCTACCGAGTATTACGTTGGATTTTCATTCATTTTCTCCCTTGACAATCGTTTCATTGTCGCAGTGTGACCCAATGGCGGTACCTGCTTACGTAAAATTTCATCGGAATTTCGGCATTGCTCGTGATTTATTACGATGTCGGGAATATAAATCACGCATTGAAATATTTTTTAATGAATCGTAAAGTATTTTTATAGCTGCTTATTATCATTTCACGTATTTACAAATGGTGGAATGCCTGTAATTTATGACCGTGACAACAACATTTCAATTGGTTCACGAATCACAAACCTACTTTTTGCACATTATAACTTGTGAACGAAATGTTTCAATAAAAGCCTGCGGTCGTGTAAGCAATTAAACGAATAACCGCTTCACATGGAGCGCACGTTCTGAATTAAATAATCTATCAATTCGATGAGGAGACGCGGGCGAAATAGATCGCATCTAATAGACAGTCTATTATTTGGTACAACAACGTGCAAAAACGGATGCAACAAAAAGCTAGCCTCTATGATTCACACGTCCGAGGCGCAGACGAGCGTTCATTGATGTCATGCAGACAAGAAAAATGAAGCATTTAAATTTCCTAAGTTAGATCGAAAAACATTTTTATTTCATTTCCAACAACATAGCGGTAAACACATTTCTAATCTAGACTTCAGTTTTTAAATTTTAAAAGAAATTAAATATAATTCTTGACACATTTTTTTATTGATACTTGAACTTGACTTGACTTAAACATAACTTGCGAAATGCTACCTACTACAGGTACACCTCTGCCCAACCCTTCAGGGAACAAGGTGTGATGTTATGTTACGTGATACATGAAATTTGGTCAACAAAAACACTATCATAACATCATGCATCATACAAAAAGTTACTAATTCTAATTGATTGCGATGCGAGTCGTCATTAAAACAATTTACGATGACAATGTACGATTTGTTCCACATTTCACAACTTATCACTCGTCTGCAGCTATCTGGCTGCTGTCAGTTTGTGATTAAAGTTACTCGGTGTGATATCAAACCGGAACATCTCCGACTACTTTCAATGTTAAGGTTGCTACCAAAAGTATTGTTCATAAATATTTTAATGTTAATTTCTTTGTCTGTCTGTTCTCAGGGATTTAATTATCGGTTGATCGGTCAGTTGCGCCATAATAGAGAAACTAGAAATGTTGTGTATACTTCATTGTGTTGTCTATAACTTCGAAGATTAAAGTATGCGTCAAATGTGCTATACATTCGAGACACACCGGGAAAAGTGTAAAAACCTAAGAACAATCTTTCGCATAACTGTAAATTATAACTCTGCTGAAAGGATTTGTTAGGAACATAGTCCCTTGGCTTCTATTATTTATTCCCTGGTTTTACAAGTCATTCACTTTTCCTTTATGTAAGAGGAAACAAAACAAAAAGCTAACTCCGCTCAAAGTTTTCCTCCCGCTTAACTCGTTTAAAAATAACTTGAATTTTCTACACCACAATAATCTTATTTTATTTATTTTAACACTCCGCGTCTGAATTTAAAACTGCCACATTTTGCAGATAAAGTATGTAATCTAGAAAAACCTATCTGAGAAACCATCTAATCATGAATGTAGATAAAAATGTAAAAGGAAATGGTTTCCATAAGTGGGCACTCAACCTAACCCCGCTCGGACTGACATTATCATACATTAATTATGTATACCGCGGAACAGTAACGTAACTTTATCTTTTTTTATTTAATTTTCGTATAACACGGGTACCTACGTAGCGCTATGTGACACTTGAACAACTCTGTTTATGTTTTCCAAAAGCACAAAAAACATGAATCAACCATATCACACCGACCGTCAGATTTTAACAAAGTCGAAACAGATTATGTTCACAATTTTGCACTCATTTGCGTGAGCAGCTCAAACTGACAATAAAATGACATAACAATTGAACATCAATCTTAGATTTTGTTCATCTTCAATGTCATAATCCGATTAAAGGTTAAGCATCAAATTGACACCGCATTTATTTAAAACGTGAAATTTAAATTACGAGATTGCCTCAAATAACTTTACTTACATAAGCAAGAAAAAGGTCTTGAAGCAAAATTAAGTGGCGATCGAACATAAGAAAACCTTTTAAAAATCTTTGTATGCTCACCTCGCAAATATCTCTGAAAGCCTTTTAATTCACAATATAAATACTTTTTATCATCCATGTACTTGTACGTACAGACTACAGTAATAAGTGTCAAGCAAACTGGCTCATTACGTAATAAGTAGTATCATATTTTATACTAACGACTGCCAACAGTTTTTATTACCGACTATTGTAAAAAATATTGCCACTGGTGTACTGTAAATGTCTTGGAAATCTAGAATGTCTGGAAAATATTCTGCAGTTAGAAGCTAAATAGCTGGTAAGGGGTACTTATAATATCTTATATTCATCATAAACATTCTTTGTACACACATTTGATATTTATTGTAAGGCGGTTACTAATATTTTAGTCAATATTATTCGTGGAAAAGTCTTTTGTAGAGAATTATTTTGCAGTAGTTCATGTACTGCGTTATTGTGTACATTATGAAACTTTTTGATTAAAATTCACAAGTCTCTTCCATTCCTTCAGCTGTTTTGTAAAACGAGCAAACTTCATACAGATAGCAGACATTTTTGCGCTAAAAGTTTTCTTAATAACTCCTAAATTAGGTAATATTAGGTAAGATTCATTACGGCAGTAGTGTCAAACTGCTTTGAATGGTTAAAACTTTGGAAGTTTATTGAAATATACCTAAGTTAGGTTATAACTATTTCGTAAAGGAAACCGCTGGAACTTTGAACGTCGGTGGGCGTGCTAATTGAAGAATATTAGTGCCTAGATTCTTGGTATAAACTCTTTATTAACCTGTAAAAGTTTCTTATATCTGACGTACCATGTAATATACTTAACTGAAGTGCGAAAAAAGAAATAGGGGTCCTATTTCTATTTACGGGTAGATAGGAACTTCTGTTGATAAAAATCAGAAACAAAGCCACCTAGATAATTATAATCAGTATTTATTTTTGCAATTTCTTCATAAAGAAGGAACTCGATAAAGCCAAAATAATGTTTCAATCTGGTTTTAAAATGTCGCAAGATAACTTTCAGAAATGATTTCGTTCGAATCTAATTTATATCAGTCCCGCAGTTTCGTAATTAGCTGTACAACAGCCAATTTTTGTAATTTAAAATATAAATAAATCACCGAGCGGTACCTATTTATTTAAATTAAGTGCAGTTGCACCACTATGCATTAATAGCAACAGCGCAATATCATGTCGCTTTAAAAGAATATTGACACAAACCTGTGCCGTTTATTTAAGCGGAAAGTAATGGTTGATTTTTTTACCTACCTACTTACATTCAGTAATTAACAATAATTATTGTAACGACTATTCTTTGTTTTTCGCCAGTGGGTAATTAATTGTCATTATTTTCGGTTATAATATTTGTACATACACAGTATTTGTGCAGCTGATATTTCATTGATATTTGCAGCGTATGACAGTTAATTACCATTTATTTTCAGTGCTTTTCCGTTAATTATTTATGGCAGGTTACTGATCCAAAATAAATCGTTGTTTTCATGAAAAAAGAAACTTATTGGACCATTGCGTATCTTTTGCTTAAATATCTGTTTTTGTCATTCTTCAGTTTTAAAATTGTGGAAGTCTCTAACATACTTAATTAAATCCTAGTCATAACCTTGTCCAACTTACAATACGATGACACAGACAACCCTTGCCTAATTAGATTTTCCCGAACACCAAAGACAATAGAGAAAGCGAAACTTACGGAATATCTTTTACTTATTCCGTTACTTAAGTGGCATGGTTTGGCATGTAAGTAGAAATATGATACGGCGATGATACAGCACGTCGTGCGAGTGATACGATGCATACTAATCGCCGTGTCAATAGACGTTATTAGATTTTATCTTTTTTTCTCTTTAACCGTAACATCTATGTCACGCTCGGACTTTTTTTCGCTCTGAATTTAATCTATGGTTTGTGGTACGCTTTTGAATGAGTGTTCGATTTTTAAAAATGACGTGCGTACCTACATACATTGTCTGGTGAATCTGTGTTGTCGATCTATTGAAACTTGTATTAGATGAGATGTAATTACCTGTATGATAATTTAGTAAGTATGCCTACTAATCATCTCGTAATTACACACACAAAAGTCATTTTAGATTAAAGATTAATTACATATCTACTGTTTTGGCATATAGCCTTGAATCTTTTTATTGCTAACTAAAAATAGTTATCAATAAAAAACGAAACAAAAGATAATAGGTTGTGGTGATAATCTATGAACGTAAACGAGGCAAAAGGAGTTTGTAAGGATCGTAGCAGGTGGCATTATGAAGTTTCTGCCTACCCGCATGGACAAATGGCCCGATGGCGTAAGTTTATACAGGGTGTCCGGTAAATAATGGATAAACTTGAAATAGCAACTAAAAACCTGACGGCCGTTCTAAAAAAATACAAAAAAAATATATCTCAAGTAAGTCCTAAGACAAGATTTTTTTGACAAAATATTGTTCTATTTCTAGTCATATTATTTACTGCTTCTCTCTCGGCATAGTCAATTTAAATATTACAACAGCAAAATAACCGATGGAATTCATTCATTTGTGGTTGTGGTGAAGAAGAATGTAAAATGAGGTAAAAAAAAGTTATTTAAAAATCTTAGGAACTACTAGGGATTTTTAGTTTTTTGTATTTTTTTTAGAACGGTCTTAAGATCTTTTATATGCTATTTCAAGATTATCCCTTATTTACCGGACACCCTGCACCTATGTATGTAAAAATAATTAAGTACCGATACTACGATGTCACTACAGCTTCTAAGACCACCCTACGCAGTCAATTAAACGTAAAATATAATTAAGCCAATGAGAGTAACTCTATTGATACAAGCAAATGCGCGCAATTGAGTCGATAGTCGTTCCGGTCCCTAAGCTCGGTAGGTACATATTCTCTCCCCCAAGATAAATTATTTCAGTATAATTACCGCTTCAAATACAATTATAACTGAGCAAATTTTGTTAATAGCTATTTAATTCCAATACCGATGTACCTAATTATCAAAATCACGTACACGAGAATGATAAGTACGTTTCATTTTGCAAAATCTTAACTCACAATTTTAATGTTATGTAATTAAACGGTACACACGTCCGGCTATTTATTGTTATCTTTATTTATATCAAACACGTATAATGCGCTAATTGGCTTAACCCGGACCCTCGTGTAAATCAAAGACAGAGCGACCGTCTCTTTTGATTTTGCCGACTCACTTTATATGCAATATGTTCACTATTATGCGATTTTATGACATCACTAGCCATGTCCTGCGGTTTCACCCGCATAAGTCTCGATTCCGTGGGAATATCGGGATGAAAAGTATTCTATGTCCTAATTCAGGTGATGGTCTACCCATGTACAAAATTTCATCCAAATCTGTTTAGCCGTTTTATCGTGAAAGCGTAACAAACAAACAAACTCACTTTCGCATTTATGCTCGTAATATTAGTTTTTCTACTACTTATTGGCGTGATAACGAAACGTATTCAATTAAAACCAAGGCCTTTCAATTTGCATATCAACAATATCTCATTCGGTGGGATACCACCTTAAGAATACATGCTGGCTTCGCTGTGTTAGATAACGAAAACCCTAATATAATAAACGGTTAATTGCATTTAAAGGGATGAACATACGAGAAATGATCATAACATGTAATGACGTAATAAGCGGGTAATAGCAACGCATCTCAGATAAGGATGATATCAGACCTTAAACATCCACTACACATGTAGGTACAGTCATCAACGACATCGAATGTTATCGATGCAAATATGTACAAGACCTTATCAGATACTTTGGCCGCCCGGAAATCATATTACCGTAAAAAAAAAATCTTTGCAGAAAAATTGACATCGAAAATATTTTTCACGAAAATGTTCTTTAAAAATTTTCATATTATTACTGTAAATTATTTCGTCGTTTGTAAATAACATCCCCTGAACGATGCAGCGATGTTGGTCTAATGATATTACCATTTTTTACGTACCTACACTTCCTTCCTTATGAATACTTGAGCCAAGTCGACGCTAAGAAAAAAGTTGATGAGCCAGCAATTTACATTCATCACTAAGGTACTTAATTTTGATTTCGTGTTTATATTTATTGTTTGTGCCGAGAGCAAAGTAAAGAGATAGTTATTAAACTCCAAGGTTTACTGGTTAAGTAGGTTTAATAAATTATGCACGTAGGTACAGTTTTTACCGCTAGATACTTCATTAAAGTTCTTGTACCTAATTCGCCGACTAGAATTTCTTGAGTAACCTAATATTTATTCAAACAATTTATAAAGTTTTTCTAAGTCAGTCTGTCCATTCCGCGTTCCTACATGAAAAGTTCTTATTACTTACCGTTTTCGAAACAGTCAGCAGCGCTTCAATAATCTAGACACAGTTTAATTGATAAAACTGCGCTGATATCGAAACGAGTCCTGGTAAAGTTCGATCTTCACTTGAAAACCGACTTGTCCCACTTAAGCACTCAATCCACCACAAAGTTTAGACGTCCTTGCACTATCTGTTTTCACGTCTCAAGCATACAGTTTCACTTTCTATAAAGCGTCCGTGATCAGTCACGAGCCGGGAAAGGCCGCCGCCGATGCAATATCGGAACGCGATCTCCGCAAAACTTCTGCCGAAGCGAGTACAGACGCAGCGAGCACGCAGACCGTCCGCACTGAACCACGCCGTCCGAACGCCGAACAGCGACTGTGATAACGACACTTCCTCCGAATGAACCTGCGAACCTCTCCATAGACTGTAAGCTCGCCTCTCTCTCGCCGCCCGGCGGTACTTAACGCACCCCGCGACACCCGATCTGAACTCTCGGATACTCACAACAAGAAACAAATTCCAACTAGACACGCCACCACGAACGCGTCTCGTTCGAAACGCGTAACGAGTTTACGGTACGTAAATCGTAGTGGATTTGTTTTGCGGCCCAGCCATAGTAATCCGGTTCTTCGTCACGGAGCTCACAGAGCGCTTTTTTCCGAATCAGTTCCCGTTAAATAGAGCCTTCTTTTTGTACAACCTGCAGCCTGGTAGTCTATGTAGGGAACGCGGAATAACCGCTATGGACAAGATGCCAACTTTCTAAACTAAACCTATGAGACCGTTCTATTTGGATAGTAAATTACGTTATTTTTATTGGAAGTCGGGACGATAATAATAAAGAATGGAGTAGATATTTCATTTATCATCTTAAATAATTATAATATACATCTAACACTAAAATATATAAATTATGTACAGAGGCAAAAAAAATATAAAGGAAGAACTCATTGGGCATCAATAAATTCTTCCGCAGCGCTGTTTGTGGGAAAAATGCCCAAAAGGCTGGCAGCATTGCCACTTCGGATGGCAATGCTGATCTTGATTGCTGATCTTTGACCTAAAAATTGGCCAGCCCTCTACGTGAAGATTCGACCAACGACCTGACGATGTCCCGAAATACTCGATGAGCACTTGGACCCCACGGCGTTAGTAGATTGGTTATCCCGGCCGGCGATTGTCGTGGCTGGCAGCGCGGGCGCCGGTACGTGTCGTAATTTCGCAGGTGGTTTTTGCACGGTGCGGTCGTCGTCTAAGTTACGTTTTCCGATTTATAAGTTGCGGTTTTACTTTCGGTGTCAATTACGCGAGCTGCGGTTGAAGCCTCACAATAACATGGCGGCAAATTGGATACCAGCCCTCTGAACCAGATTAGACTACCTTGTGAAGGCTGGCGGTAGTTACGCATGGCGGCGACTAATCTTTTTGGAGTTCAAAATAGGTCGTGGACATAAATTGAGTTGTTTACTTCATAAAAGTCGGCGTAACTCGAAACGAAGTGCATTATATAAGACAGCTAAAGTGCGCATATATGTGAAGGCTTCCAAATATTGAAACCGTAAACCCTTTCGAGTGATCCCGCCACGGCGGTGAACTGGGTCAGCAAGGCGCGCCCCTAACGTTAGGATGAATACACGTGACAAACTGCAACACCACATTGACATTCTGAAAAGTACAATAGACACACTGAAAATCATTTATCATGTCTTCCTTTCTCATTTATTTCTTGAAAATATCTTTGGTTGTGGAACATCTTGGTTAAGCTATATCTCCATCAGTGGAAAACTCTAGGCTAAATAGATAATTGACAACCTTGTCGACATTTCTGCCCATTAAATCAAAGGCCAAATGATTCTGAATCGTATTTTAAAATATTTTTTCTTAATATTATAAACAATGCACCCAATAGTTTCGTTTGTTCGTCGCCTAAGCAAGCTAGGGTTGCGCTGCCCGCCGAGACGTCTCGGTTCCTCTCTACGCGATACCACTCAGATGACTGACGGTAATACCACAAGTGCTCATACTACCCGGGAAACCAATAAAATTTCGACAAGTACCGCTATATTGTATGAACGAACCACTGAACTGATAACACGAAATGAAACGTGAATTGAATGTAATATCAATAACAATATAATAAATAATGGAAAAGTTGAATTTGGTGTATTGTGTCTTATGTGTATTGGTTTTTATTTATTCGGTGTTAGAGGTGTTTCTGCACGCTTAGATATGGGCGTTGATTGAATAAAACATATAGGTGTTAAGAACGTTTTGCTGAAAAACTAATATAGATAACTACTCAGAAAAAAGGGAAAAGGCTTTATCATACATGAACGTTAGGGGTGAGGCGTCTGGCTAGAGTTGCCTCACCCCTAACGCTAGGCTATACTAATGTTGTTTTCCCTGTTCGTTCTCTTAATCAAAAAATTACTTTTCGTAGAACAAAACAATGCCAAATTGAACAACTACAAACAAAACTGCCTTCCCATGTTTTATTTTCCTACAAGCAAACAGAACAGCATATTAAACTAAACAACATTTCATTTCACCCTTCCGAAAATAAGACAAGAAATCAATAGTTATCCTGATATATTTGTCTGATTATACGAGCGCCCGGTCGGGAGGCACGCCGGTTTTATGGCCCTGTTATTTTTTATGTGATCAGCACTTTGTACAGTGCGAACGCGATTTACACGACACTTTAATAAGGCTCTGGGGGCCAATTCTCGATTTTAGAGATGGTGTCGAACTCGACAAAAATTTCTAATGACGTCATTTTTTCGACAAATTTTAAAAGTTGCTATTCTGGGGATGTCGAATTCGACATTTGTCGAAGGCTAACGTTAGAGTTCATGTCGAGTGCTTCTGAGCAGTAGAGATGTCATGTCGATTGTAGAGATACGTCATTTCTGAGTGAATTCGTTGAGTTTTGGATTGTACACTGTGTTTACTTTTCTTTAATTTTTAAATAAAATACGGCTTGGCATTTCATACCTACTGGAAATTCGATTTATACTCTTTGATTTTTGCATTGTGTTTTCTTGAAACGACGACCTTCGCGCAAATAACAGACTCTGAAATTTGTGTACCCACGATTGGACTTGAAACCACTGAAAGATAGACGAGTTTATTAGCATTTTTATCTCGGAGTTGTTGAAAAGTGGCGAGCAACTGGCCAATACACGGCGACAACAGCGCACTTATCCCACCGTCGATATTTACGACTTGAGCGAAACAGAAGTCATTAAAAACTTCAGATTAGATAAAGATTTAATAAGGGTTCTAATAGATCTATTGGCTCCTGTAATTCAGGATACCACCGAAATAACACACACATCACAGAAAATAGATCTGAAAACGAAGGTAAATAATCGTCTGCTTCATAATTTTATTAGTCATGTATAACTGTTCACTAAACTAACCTTACCCACCAAAAATTGTGAAATGTAAAACAGCACCCAATAATGATGTAACACAGAGTACATGTAAACATAACAAAAGTTTTGAAGGAACCGCAAAAAGGCGCAAATTCTGACATTGACAGACAGTCAACTTTCAATTTGTCAAACTGATTATTTTTACACTAAAAGTTTCGTTTTATACTTAAATAATTCGGTTTAGTCAGCGTTTAAAACAAAATCATTCATTAACTCACAGCTACCTAAAACGGAACGTGCGATTCTTCATAATGGTAACATTATTTCACTCGACTCGACATTTTCGTGACATTTATTTCTATTTTGACTGAGAATACGGAATTCTGCTCAATTCGACATTTTTTGGTAGAGATAGAGATATTTTTAATAGACATAGAGATAGACTTCCGATCTCAAACTCGAGATAAATGGCGAAAATCGAGAATTGGCCCCCAGATTCAGCGTCAATTTACGGCTGCAGTGTTATTAGAGGGAATAATCTTGAGACTGAAATATTATTCGTAATACGCACTCTGGTAGAGTTGTGGGTTATTTTGACCCCGGTTGTGGAAAGATACCGGTTAGTTGAACCTTTTATATTTAATGGTAGTTCCTCTTCCAGAAGCACGTTAAAAGCCGTTGGTGAATCTTTGACAGTCGTTAGGGGCCGTCAGAAAAGTCTGACAATCAGTTTAGTTATTTTCAACCGACTTTAAAAAGGAGGAGGTTCTCAATTCGGTTGTTTTTTTTTTTTTGTATGTCTGTTACGCGATTACTCCGCCAATTGAGAATTGATTTTGATGATTCTTTTTGTTTTTGGTAGGGCATAGTTCAGAAGTGGTCCCATATAAGTTTGGTTAAGAACTGATGAGAGATGAAATGATAATTTACATAGCAGGTAGTGGTCTTCAAATTTTTGTGGGGGGTTTCTGTAGGTAGGTACCACAACTAAAAAGTGAAAAATAAAATATTTTTTTATAAAAATAAAACCGACTTCCAAAAAAAACACTACAAAGTGAAAAATAACTTTGATTTCGGAAGTCGGTGGCAAAAATAGAAAAATACAAAACCAAAGACACCGACTTCCGAAATCAAAGTTATTTTTCACTTTGTAGTGTTTTTTTTGGAAGTCGGTTTTATTTTTGTAAAAAAAGTTTTTTGCATGAGTACTATTGTATAGAATCAAGTTTTTCTAACTATTCAGACAGCTGTGCAGCTGGAGAGTTTGCTGCGCCACTTCTTCTTCCCAGCTAAAGCACTAGGAAGTGGTGAGTCAGTCAGTCTTACCTAGGGTAATCGGATTACCCAGTTACTGAGATGTGGAAGTCAGATAGGCAATCGCTACATGTAAAATACTGGTATTCAGCTGCATCTGGTTAGACCGGAAGCTGACCTCAAGATAGTTGGGAAAAGGCTAAGCTAATTGATTGGTAGTTCCTCTTCCGAGAAAATAACGTCACGGCTTTAAAGAAAAAAATCAGGACATCGATGAAGATTTAACCAGACAATTAACTCAAAGGGAATTTACTTGCGAAAACGAGACCTTTTAATGATTGCAACTTGATGGAAAAGAGCATGTTAATTAATTATGTAAGTATGCTAACCAGATAGAGACTGTCGGACTACCAAGTCATAGGTCTCGAGTTTGACCTCAAGGCATACAACTCTGACTTTTCGGATTCATGTGCGTATTGTATAATTATCACTTGCTTCAAAAACGGTGAAAGAAAACATTATGAGGAAACCGGCATGCCTTAGAGATATTTCTCGACGGCATGTGAAGCCAAGTCAGAGGCCCATGGGCGGCTTTAACACTCTGACACCAGCAGTGCTATTCTGTAACCATCTCACCGTGAAAACTTAGGTGAAGTGAGCGTGGAGTGAGATGTCAATAGTGTCAATTCCAAGCAAAAACAAACTCACTTCACCTAAGTTTTCACGGTGAGATTTTTACAGAATCGACCGGCAGGTTAGTGATTAACTACTCGAAAAGAAGAAGACTGACCAGATTTTAGTAAAAAGGGATTATCTTCTTCGTCCTTCAAAATAACACATATTTTTGAACATTGAAATTATTTTGTACGTACGCACCAACCAGTTTTTCAACAGTTTTCACCGCGTAGTGCTCCATTTCAGTACCTCTATAAACTACTTTAAAATGTAAAGTGACAAAGTTGTTCTATGTTCCAAGTAAAATCAAAAAGTGTAAAATACCGCCCGAGGCGTGGCAGGAAACTCGTACTGCAGGACGAACGGGGAGAAAAAAACATGGAGTATTTGAATCATATTTCCCTAGCTCTAGTCTATTAGATAGGTATTTTTAAAATGAACAAACTTAATTCTTAGAAGTTCGTTCGAGCATGCAGTAATGTTGAAACGGATACCAAACATGGTGAAGTCATTTCCCATTACTTCTAGTAAATAAACAAAAGTGATGAGGTCTGAGAGACTTGTAAACGCAAGAAACAAATGACATGATACCAAATATACTAAACTGAATATGTACCTCAGCTAATGTGCATCATTTTGAAATTGGAATAGGTAGTTTTCTTCTAACACCAGTGGCGATGTGTACATTTTTGTAAGACTTGAGAGAAGCTGAAGCGGAGCCGGTTTTAATTTAGGTACTTATTAATTAATAAAGTAAAAAAAATAAAAGTAGCAGAACCAAAAAGAAGCTGTCACTACACAAACAAAACTTACAATGTTTCACAGAAATAAACTCAACTATATTATTAGGTACTATCATTCTAAAATTATTATAGGAATTTATGGAATCGAATACAATAATAAAGTAGAACAGGTGAAAGCTAAATAAAATTTGCATTATTCCTCCATCTCGTTCTCGCTGACGCGTTTTTCTATATCTATCTCTATCGGAACCCGTTGTACAGAGGCTTGTTCTCGTCCAAATCAAGCGGTGCCAAGTGACATAAAGTAACGTCAAGACGGGATCGCTATTGGTGCCGATTCTCTTGTCACAAATGCGTCTAGACTAAAAATCACCAAAATTTAGTTTACTCCTGTCAAACGATGATTTCCCATTCTGAAATAGACTAAAGTGGCACAACTTAACTATATTTTAGTTTGACAGCACTAAGATTGTACTGAGATTTTAATTTAGTGAAAATGACATTTTTGCTATTCTGAATTTGACGTTTTTCACCAAATTTTTTAATTGTCTAACTAATTCTGACCTTTTTTAATCGCCACTGAAAATGGTGTGGAATATTATTAGTTGTCATGAACTAAAATTCACACGAACATCTCGACTTCAGGTGCAAAAACAGTACTGTACTGGATTTTTTTCCTTTTCTTTTGCTTATATCTCGAAAATGGTGTGTCCTATCGCGTACACGTCGAGGCTGCCCCCATTGCGCGCCTCCGGCTCCAGCTCTAAAAAAATTCACGGGGTAGGGCAAACAAGTATGTACCAAGTGGAGTCGCAATTTTCAAATTCGATTTAGTTGTGTCAAAATATTTTTTAAATTTAGAGTTTTTTTTACTACATAATAGCATTAAGATTCTCATAGCCAAAAGTAAGGAATTTTAGTGATAGTTTAGTTTGGTGTACAAGAGAATCGGCACCACTGTATGATTTTTTAGTTCCCGATTGTGACGTTGTGGCGCTGGGTTATTTTTTTATTTTTTATTGGCGATTTTGTTATGGTGATAACAAATACCCGTTAAAACCATTACCACCCGGTAGCAGTGTTAATATATTTTTGGAAATAGTGGTCACTATTGACTGTGCCATTTTTCAATGGCGGTAGAGTTGCTGATGCGTACCTCCGAAGAGAAACCTGTAGGAATTATGTTATATGGTGCTGTCACCTATACCTATAAACTTTTGACAGTCAGGTGTTTGCAAATAACTAAACAAAACAAAAGCCAGACGCAGAATAAAGTTATAATCAAACAACAAAAACTCGTGAGAGCACACATATTATGAACTTATAATAACAAACTTTTTAATCAGACGTAATAAATGATTCTGCGACATTTTATGTACTAATAATATTGTTCTAGAGATAAGTAACATCTAGATTTATCTAGCAGTATCACTTGAGAATAAATATTTGAGGTTTCGGCGTTTTGGTTCACAGCCAGGTTCTGTTTCTGCACTTAGGGGCTAATCATTGTGTAATTAACAATGACCGTTACTTTGACATCGACGTTGAAAGTGTCTCGTGTCTTCTTTCTCAGAAGATCTAAGTTTTTAATAATGCAAGCATGTTACGGGATTCCCTGACTTTTTCCGGACCTACATAAATGAGAGCCATAGAAACTAGGGCCGTCCCAAAGCGCGTTGGGTTGACTATATCGTCAAAGTCGCGGATATACCTGGATGAGGGACGCGCGGAACCGGGAACAATGGCAGAAGAATAGGGATGGGGAGCGATTCTGGGCTGATATGATGGCGATGAAAGGGTGTTTATAGCCCAACTCGCGAACCTTAAACGCACTTTCATGTTTCGCTGAAGTTATAATAAAGAAATTACGCAAAAGGAATATTATGAAATGGTTAAACCGTTCAACAACACGTTTACTAACATTATTTGAGTTAAAAAACACTTCCTTTATTAAAACAGTAAGTACGTAAAATAGTCAATAGCTTTACTTGGAATTCGCTGGTTCTGAGCGGACGTTCGGAAATTTCCGTTTTCACAGGAAATCGAGACCGCAAGCGGGAAACCTACCCACGCTCTCGCGGATACAGATACCGTGCGGATAATATTGACTCCAAATATATCCGAATATGTCAACCGGATAACTATTGCAAATTGTTTGTTTGTTTTGACGAGGATATGTGTGAGAATTTTAAGTTTTCAGGTGCCACTTCAGTTCATTAGGTGCAGCCTTACCATTCAATTCTACCACCAATCTTGCTAGTTAATCTTTAAACATCAATTAGTGAGTGAGCCACACTTTCCTGTATACCTCATCTTGATTTAAAGTCACGTTTGACATGGAAAATGGTTGCATACAATTTTCCATATCAAACGTGACAAAACTAGGTTTCAATAACACCACAACCACAAACGCTACCCACCAGATATATCAAATAAGCCGGTAATCGTAAGTTGAAGCAAAACATTTCTACATATTTGTTTCCAAACAAAATGTTTTCCGTTTCGCAACAAAATTATCGGGATAATCCGGGGTGCAAATTGATGTCCAATTATCGGGAGCGAATTATATCTACGTTGCGTCCAAACTTCAGCACCGTCTACAGGGGTGCATCGAGGAAATACGAGCAAAAGGGAACTGCTATTTGATAAATATATAATACAAAAATGGTTTATTGCTTCAACAATTTTACATTTATTATTTTGTGTTTGGAGCTCCCCTGTAAGCAAGTAATGCCTGTGTTGGGGAACTCCGCTCTTCCATAGCTAAGCAATACAAGATATAAACTAGGAACTTACAAAAAACAGTAGGTAAGTATATATATTTACAGAAGTATGCTGTCTGCAAGCAGTTACAATTTAATTATGAACAAAATCTTGCTTGCAGGTGTGTGTTCAGAGTTATGTTGTGTATGATCGTGTGTTTGAGTATGAGTATGACGATACTTAAAGTGATAATGTTGTAATGTTTAGTAATCTAGAGTGTTATTAGTGGTTTTATTTTTATTACTTATCAAATTTGTGTGGGTGTGTGTGTGTGTTCTGCATTTGGTGTGTATAGATATAGGTGTGGATAAGTTGTGATTATTACTACCTAATTACTACAAAATTTTACTTAATGTGTTCCAAGAGTGCCTCCGTGTCATCATAATTTAGTTATTTTATCCAATTTATTAAAGTTTTTTTACATTCGTAGTATTTTTTTGGGTATATGTTAATTTTATTATAAAGAAAAGCTGATCGCTTATTGTATTGTCTCCCGACAAATACAGTTTTTGTATGGGGAATTTGTGCGATTAAGTCTTTTCTTCCCTGGGTTGCTTTGCTTGTGTCATATTTTAGGTTTTTCTGCATTTTTAGAATAATTTGGATAATGTATAATTTACGAACTGAGAGCAAATCACTAATCTGATACAGGGTTTCAGTAGGGTATCTTAACTTTTTTAAATACATGTTCTTTATTAGGGCTGGTTGGGCGCGTTCTACGTTAATAAAATTGGTTTTCGCAGCCTCACCCCAAATGGAAATGCAATATATCAAGACAGACTGGACTAAAGCTACGTAAATGTCATTTAATATGTTTCTAGATGGGTTTCGTTTGCTGTTCGTATTTATTTGTTTTGGTACGATATGTCTGACAGTCTTGAAAATCCAGCTTAATCTCCTAAGTCTATTCGTGACTTGATCAAGGTGGGCATACCAGTATAATCGTTGGTCGAGTATCACGCCTAAATACCTTGTCTGTGTGACCTGTTTAATAACCGAACAGTTACAATGTCTATTATTAGTATCACCGCATACCTACGTGAACTGTTATGTTAAAATCATCACTAGGTAGTGTGTTTTTACTAATACTAAAACATATATAGTTTGTTTTAGATGTATTAAGTGTGAGCAAGTTATTGTTAAGCCAGTTTGCTACCTGGGACATGCCAACCTCAGCTTTTCGTTTCACATCGTGCCAGGAGTTACCAGAGAAAGCTATCGCAGTATCATCGACGTATGAGAAAACCTTTGCGTTATTGATGTTCATGTTGCAGAGGTCATTAACGTACACCAGGAAGAGTGTCGGGCCTAGTACGCTACCTTGTGGAACGCCGAATGATACCTCCGCTTGATCACTGGTAACCTCTCCTACCCTAACTTTCTGTTTTCTCTGCGAGAGATAGTCTTTTACTAAGTTGAGCGCAGTTTCCCGTACTCCAACCTTCTCCAGTTTTTTCACTAGGACAGGAATAGAGACGGTGTCAAATGCTTTCTTGAGGTCTAAGAATACAGTCAACCATTTATTCCCAGAGTCAAGATGCTTAGTTACTAAAGAACTCGAGTCTTACTTAGAAAATCGCAAAAAAAAGCAGTGGTCAAACTTGGTAACCACCAAAGTGATGCATTACCTATTACATGTGGCGTTCCACAGGGATCTATCCTGGGTCCCTTACTCTTTTTAATATATATAAATAATATAAACGAAATTAAACTACATGGTCACCTTACATTATACGCCGACGACACTTGTTTATTATACTTCGGATCTTCCATCCATCACATTATCTCACAAGCACAAGAAGATTTAAATACCCTATTCGCATGGTTTCAGTTCAATCTTCTAACAATAAATATTTCTAAAACATGTTATATAATATTTAAGGCTAAAAATAAATCAATTCCCTCATAAATGACCCTCTAACAATAAATGATATCCCGCTACAGCAAAAACCATGCGAAAAATACCTCGGTCTAAGAATGGACAGCTCACTAACGTGGAATGCTCATATTGATCACATAAAAAGTAAACTCTCGACACTCTCCGGGTCACTACGTAACATTGTTCGTTGTGTTCCATCAAAATTGCGGTTTACTATTTACAACTCCCTAGTAAAGCCACATCTACTTAATTTAATCGAAATTTGGGGCAGTGCTGCTAAAACAAAATTATCAGAACTTCAAATTACCCAAAATAAAATCATAAAAATAATATTCAACTACCCATATCTAACATCTACCAGCAAAATTTATCAAGACACAAAAATAATGAACATAAAACAACTTTATATCTACGTCACATGCATTTTCATCAGAAATATTCTTAACAAAAGCGTTCACTCAAACATAACACTCACTCAATATAAACAAGTTAGTCAACGCAGTACACGGCGAGCAAGCTTGCTAGTTTTACCAAAAACAAGATTTAACTATGGCAAAAAAATGCTAACTTTTGAAGGAGCACAGCTTTATAACAAATTACCGTCCTGTATAAGAAATGTACACTCTTACAATGCATTCAAAAGTCAACTTAGCCAGCACATAATTGCGGATCGATCACTTCTAGAGAAATGAATGCATTGGATGGGTAACTATTAAATTGTAATACTGATGACGAACACATTGTAATCTATATTTTTAGTATTGTTCTCAAGTAAGTGACTTATGTCTTTATTGGGAATAAAGTTTCTTTAAACTGAACTCAAAGCACTGCACTGCACTGTAACTGAACTCAAAAAACTGCGTCCTCAGTGGATAATTTTTGTCTAAAACCGAATTGCGAATGGGATAATAATAAATATGTTGAATTTGGTTAAATATTGTACTAATCTATGATTTAATAATTTTTCAAGAATTTTTGATATGCACGGTAAAACAGATATAGGAAGTTTGGTTAATATATTGGGCATTTGGTTTAATGTTGCTCTACGTTAACATCTGAAGTGTATTGGGCTCAGATTGTTAAGGGCTAAAATTACGTGAGGTATACACAACAAAATACTAACGGATCACGACTTTCCATACAAGAAGTTATAGGTACCTACTTATTTAATACAATTCCTATGAGTGTGTGTAGCTATATTTTATCACTAGCTGTGCCCCGTGGTTTCACCCGCATAAGTCTCGATCCCCTGCAATATAAAGATAAAAAGTATCCTATGTCCTAACCCTAGTCATGTGCCAAATTTCATCCAAATACGTTCAGCCGTTTAAGGTTGAAAGCGTAACAAACAAACAAACTCAATTTCGCATTTATAATATTACTAGCTGCCCGCCACGGCTTCACACGGGTAGCACTAAGTACTTATCTACGGCGTACCTACCTTACCTACCCTACCTTCCTACCCTACCTACCTTGCCAACCTACCTACCCTACCTACCCTACCTACCCTACCTACCCTACCTACCCTACCTACCCTACCTACCCTACCTACCCTACCTACCCTACCTACCCTACCTACCCTACCTACCCTACCTACCCTACCTACCCTACCTTCCCTACCTTCCCTACCTACCCTACCTACCCTACCTACCCTACCTATCCTACCAACCCTACCTACACTACCTACCCTACCTACCCTACCTACCCTACCTACCCTACCTACCCTACCTACCCTACCTACCCTACCTACCCTACCTACCCTACCTACCCTACCTACCCTACCTACCCTACCTACCCTACCTACCCTACCTACCCTACCTACCCTACCTACCCTACCTACCCTACCTACCCTACCTACCCTACCTACCCTACCTACCCTACCTACCCTACCTACCCTACCTACCCTACCTACCCTACCTACCCTACCTACCCTACCTACCCTACCTACCCTACCTACCCTACCTACCCTACCTACCCTACCTACCCTACCTACCCTACCTGCGTGGGCCGAGCTTTATGACCCGGCGCCGAGTCTTGTTGGAAGGACCATATTTGGTTATTGAATATGATGTTGTTAAGGGGCTTAACTACCTTCTCAAGAATGGTATCTCGATACACTTGTGTTTTAATACCTTTTTCACAAAAAATATGGCTCTGTCACTCCTTCATAGCTAACACCCCACCAAACCATCACTAAAGTCGGATAATGCCCACGTTGCACTCTGTCGACTAATTGGGAAGCTTCCTAAGAGCTTTGAGCATAAATACGGTCATTTTGTTTGTTAAAATTTTGCCCAATTGTAAAGATTTTCTCATCCGTAAACAAAAATTTTCTGTGTCCTCCCTTTGCGTACCGCTTCAGTAGTTGTTTCGATTTTACCACCCTATTCTTTTTTAAATTATCAGTTAAAAAATGACCAGTGCGTCTCTTATAGGCTGCAAGTTCTAAGTCATCTTTTAAAATACGCGACATGGTTCTGGGTGCTATCTTCATCTCCCGAGATAAAATCTTTTGCTTTCGGACAGGATTTCTTCGAATTCTTTCCCTTACTGCTTTGACCACCTATTTCGTACGAACACTATGCGGACGGCCAGATCTTTTTCTGTCACAAACAGAGGAGGTCTCATTGTACCTATTAATAGCCCGGTACACAAACATTTGACTAATACCAAGCGTATGGAGAGTTTTATAAATTGCATTTGGCTCCATACCAACTTTGTGTAATGCAATCACAGCGATTCGGTTCTCTTTATCACCCCATTCCTTTTTAATAAATGGCGTGATAGTTTCTTAAATGCATAAGACTAATTTGCGAAAGTATAATATATTGTAGATGACTGATAATATACCTATATATTATAAAAAAATGTGTAACTTGTTTTGGACACTATATAACTTTAATTAAATACTAAAAAATAAGAAAATTTCGCTTTTAACTTATGACAACATAAATACACTTCGCAGTAAATCTTAAAACATAAAAGATTTTTTGTCAATTTAATATCTTGTATTTCCTCCACGAGTCTATATCACTTCATTAAGACAATGTGGCAGACATGCTGTAAACCAAAATTTTTAATACAATTTTGGTCTATGTTTGCCCATTCTTCCACTAGCGCATTCCTTAACTCGTGTAAGGTAACGGGAGCAGGAGAGCGTTGTCTCACGCATCTCCCGAGCTCGTCCCATGCATGTTCTATGGGATTTAAGTCTAGGCTGCAAGCTGGCCACTCCATGCAGGTAATACCGACGGCTTGAATATACATATTGACCAAACGAGCAGTATGTGGTCGCGCAATATCGTGCATAAAACTGGAATTTGCACCCATATTCACTAACGGCCTTACTAATAAACTTTTACGCACGACGTATACCGGGGTTATAACATCAACGTTACCAATAAACGATATTTGACGTTTCAGTTGTATACATCTGGTGTAATAGATGTCATTATTCAAAGAGAATTTGTACAACCGTTATTCAGCCCTCGGACCTTGTATAGCGAATGTATAACCTATAATAACTAGTTGCTTTTGTCGTATTGAGTTTGAAAACCATGGATTATTTACAATATTTCCATATTTTAGATGAAATTGACAATCATAAAAGAAAATGTTATAAACATCGTTATGATCCTTGCTGTTTGCAAGAAAATGAGTTTTATTTAATTAAAGGTTCAGCAAACTATATGCAAGAAACATTGTTGAATTAGTCAAATGTCATTAGTTTCAGCCATTTAATATTATAGAAAAAAAAATATCTTCATAATTTTTATCATTTCAGTCGTGCTGAATTCGCTTGGTTAAATTTTGACGTTCAAGTTTGACTATGGGTGCATTCCGAGTTACGCTGTAATCGATTTCAGCGTGCTAACAACCGTACCGTATTATCGCGGGCATGATAACGTTGTGTCTTAAATCGTCATAGATGACGTCATGAAATACGCCATCTTGCGATAACGCCGACCAAGCCTTTTACTAATATCACCGTGAGCGCTGTCAAAAATGACAGTTGTGCTGTTTTGTTTTGACTCGCATCTTATCTTTGAAATAACGTGGCATTTTCGAAATTGTGTTTCTGGCTACCCTTCGCCACCTAACCAAAGAAGTAGAAGAAATGTGTGGTATATACACAATGAAATATGATATGCAAGTTTTGACGTTGAGTGAGTACCGTGAGCGCGTTCACGAGCGTTCCGAATTGTTGACAGCCCTCAGCTGTCATAATCGTGATATCTTAATCGGAAAGCCAATTATCGGTGTCAGCGGCGCTGTGAACGATTATGTTCTAATTCGGAAAGCGCCCTATAACAGCTTTTACTGTTGCGTTCTTAACCTAATGCATGCATCACTAGTGACAATAATCTATTTTTTTAATTCGTACTAGAACGCAAAATCAATAGTTTTCGAAATAAAATGGACGTAATTCTTTAAATTTAGATTTTTTAAACTTATAAGTTTATATATAAGAATGTTTTTCCAAATGAAAAAATGTCAATGATATTACGCAGTACCAGTTTCAGAACGCACCTTCTAATGTTGCCAGTGGTTTTTGTCTTATGCAGTGGGTAACTATGCATTGTTTAAACACTGATTATTAGTAAGAGTAGTGTGTAACGCCTATTCACAGCTTATACATTGTATAACAATACAATAGTTAAACAGATGTTTAACTTATTTTTATTAGTAAGGCTGTAAGAAAGGACCAGCATGCTCATTTAAAACCTCTTCTACGTATCTGACAGCAGTCAGAGAATCGTTTTCTATGATTACTACCTCCGTGCGATCCTCTGAAGATATCCCAGCCCAAACCATTATTGATCCTCTACCGAATGGCACCTTTTCTTCAAAACACGCTTGATGATACCTTTCTCCTGGTCGTCTAAATACTCTTCGTCTCCCGTCGCCGCGTCGTGCGTAAATAAACAAAATCTGGACTCATCGGAAAACATAACCTTGGACCAATCTTCATCTGTCCATCGAATGTGTTCTCGAGCAAACCATAACCTGACAACTCGATGTTCTCTGAGCAGTTTGGGGCCGTTTGCTGGTTTATAAGGCTTTATAACAGCTTCACGAAGACGTCGCAGAATCTTAACAGAGCTCACATTGTTGTGGTGAATTTCTTGAAGACTGTTTCGGACCTGAACAGCCGTGAGATGTCGATTTCTTAACATAGTGCTCACGATGAATCGGTCTTCTCGTGTACTTGTGCACCTTAACCTGCCATTTCCTGGTCTCCTGATATTCATGCCAGTCTCTTGAAATCGCTGGAGTACTCTTTGGACCGTTGATAAAACTACTCCTACTGTTCTAGCAGTGCTACGCTGACTTCTTCCTTCTTGTACCATGGTAATAATCCGTGTACATTCTTCAGGTGTTAACGACATGATATTGCACTGAATACTCTGATCAATTCAAGGAATCATTTATAATGACAGCTCGCTTTGAAACAAAAGCAGAAAAAATATTACTTTCCTCATTTTAAATTTTAAAATTTTTTAAAGGGCGGTGTTTTTTTTTATCTGTTACTTATACAAATGAAACCTCTTTAGAGATTTAGAACAAGCATTAATAACCTGCTTACTACATATTATTTATTTTAGCGATCTAGGTATGTAATTTATGGAGATGTCATGGTTTTTATTAGCGACCCGGAATTTCCAAAAAAGTTATAATTCATTTTCAAGTAAAACTTTTAAATGCGGCCCTTAGGACCAAAATCACGGCCGTCTAATTTGTATCGACTTGCGATTTTTTCAGAAGCATCTGAAGCTATCAAAGGTTAAAAGGGTTTGAGGAAGGTGAAAACTTTGTAAATTGAGTTTCTCCCTCCTTTTACATAGCTATTGTGTCTCCGTGTTTTACTCAATTACAAATTGGCAGATGACTTTTATGAACAATATTATAGATAATTGATGAGATTTTAGTGTTTCCCCAATGCAACTGTATTTTTTCATTTATTAATTAAAACATTTAAGACTAAACATAAGTTTGTTTCGTGACACCAACCTGTGGTGTCCCAACTACTAAGTATACAAAATGCGTAGAAACCGTTGAAACCAGGTAGTGTAAAAATAACCCGCGTAAAATATTTCTAAGAGTTTTGTTTCAGTCGTAGGCGCTTGCGGTGCGTAGGCGCCGCGAGGAACTGCGTAGCGCCGCGTAGAAACTGCGTAGCGCCGCGTATAGTGCCACGTAACTCCGCGTAGCACTGCTAAGCTTTGCATAGCACTGCGTAGCTCCGCGTAGAATCACGTAGCACTGCGTAGCGCTGCGTAGCTCCGCGTAGAAGACGAGCAGACAACGAAGAGCTACGCTAGCATCACCAATTGTAGTAAGTACCAAAAAGTAGTGAAGTAGGTAGTAAACCCAATAAACCATTTTTACTTGGTTCTTAGATCTACCCACTTACTCCCAATATGAAGAAGAACTGGGTAGAATAAATGGGTAGATCTCTGAATCGTGTGTAAGGAACTTTCTTCAAATGATTGAGTTCAAAAGTTTAATAATCGCTCAACAAGCACTTTTCTGTTCGAACTGTAACGTAGTACCTACACAAATCTAGTAGAAGTCGGCTAAAGGTTTTTATTAATCTACTGACAGCCGCTTGGGAATGCAATCATATAAAATCATATGCAATCATATATCTTATATAAAAAAAATAAAAAAATAATGATATATATACAATATACATATACAATGTGGATCTGGACTTACGACATTAAATTAAAACGAGCACAGTACTAGTCCATAGAAACATTTTAAAATACGAAGATTAGTAGTTAATGGAAAATTGAAAAATTGCATTTTTTTAACAAAATAAATAGCAGAATCAACTGCATAAAAAGTAAACACGCTTTATCTACGAAAAGTCACTAACCTGTTGCGCGGCCCGATGCGGGTCGCGGCGGGGGGTGGCGCCTGCGCTGTGGTGCGGGGCGTAGGTGGACGTGGGTAGGTAGTTTAGTCGGAAAACAACAAATTAGCGGCATAAACTCACTAAGTTGCGCGTTGTTAATTAAAAGATCACTGATTGAACAATTAATCACATAATATCACATCACAATCAGAATTTACATCAATAGTCAAATTTATAAATTTTCAAGGTTTCCACCGTTGTTCATTATGCACAAGCGACATCGATACCTAATTAACTAACTAATATTAAACTAACACTGAACAATAAGTCACACTAAATCGTCTTTAATCACAAATAACAAACTAAAATGTTCACAAAATCACAACAATGCGCGCGCGGCTCGTCTCGTGATAAAAAAAGCAGCCGTGTGCGCTCCTCAAAGGGCGCCGCTATGCACTGACTGTGACCGAGTCCCGAGACTGCCGAAAAAATTCCGCTCACACACACACTCGCAATTGTCTATGCACCACTAATGCATAATTTGCGTAAGTAATATTTCTTTTTCTTTCTAATTGTAGTATTATTTTGTGGGACTGGGCGGGGCGCGTCAGAGTGGAATCGTATGACACCTTTCTCTGTCTCTCAAGCATATTGAGACGTAGAGGATAGAATCGTACGTTTTGCACAGGTTCTTGACCTTACAATGTTTACCTATTATTACGGACTCAGATCTACATCATGTTGAAAAATAAGAAAATAAAAAATAATTTCCTGTGGCTAAAGTATTCATTGGATTTGATTGATTTTTTATATACGGGTAAAGAACATGACACTTTTTAAGTGGTTTTGAGGAATGTAAATCGTCCTGCTCCACATTGTATAAACTTATATATTTTTATAGAAAAATAAACCTTACATTTCAAGGCTTTTATATTTTCATTTCACTCACGTTCGTTGGTTTGCTTCTTGGAATCGAAATTAATAACATTCGTAATAGCATTTTTTTTTAACGAAGTGTTATTAACTTATAAACTTATTATCTTTTGCAGTCAAGCTACTGGTTTGTAGAAGTACGAGCACCTACTTCCTATGTCTTATCTTATCCTAATTGCTATTATGTTATTAAAAATGTAATGTTTTTTTTTTTTATATAAATTAAATCCATTTATTTCGGGTTCTCCCATATTACAATCACAACTCCCAATCCTATACAAATAAACACAATGTCAATAAAAACAAGCAAATCAATGTCAAATAAAAAAAACGGAAATTAATAATTTAAAATACAAATAAAAATAAAAGTTTAAATTAATAATATTATTTCTTTGATAAAAATAATAACATAAATTAATACCTACGTAAAACAGTAAATATCACGTCGCTCGTTATTCTGGGGATGTTTTTTTTTCTTAATTAGAGTGATAATATAAGATATTTGCACGCAGAAAAATACGGGGTAAGCTGTTGCGATTGTCCAGTCTATTCAAAAACACTGGATGGATCCCGTGGAAAACTATAAGTAATTTTACGATAAATCATTTTTTTTAATGTTGACTATAGTAGGTATATATTCGTAAACATAAATACTTAGCCTAATAGAATCAGAACTTTATTTGCTATGAATGTAGGTACAGGTATAAGATGTTGTACATAAATTAATGAGATCGGCTACAGTCTACCTTACGGCGTGCAAATTATTACATTAATTAAAATATCAATACATACAAAACAATGTCAACAAAACAAAACAGAAATTATAGTGAAGTCAATTAATAATATTATAGTCAGGTAGATAAGTCTTACAGTGTCAAATCGACATTAATTATAACAATCATAATCTGGACGAATTCATATCATTTAGAAAGTATTTCACAGTGTAATAACATTTTCCTAAAAGAAGTTCAGAACCACATTAAAAAAAAACATATTATTGAGAACTCAAGCAACACCAACACCGCAGTAGCAGCTTGGAGTCTGGATTTGATCCCGGTTGATGGCATGAGGCTCGCCCCCTATTACCAGGAACTTAAACATAACAGGCAAAATATGGGATTACTATAGGGGATTCTGCTTCGGGCTTCTGCTCAACCAGTCGTAATATGACTCACAGCTCCATATTCCACTCTAAAAGAGCACCCAAAAACAGTAGGTAACTACTTACAATTAGTGTAGGCACTGCAATAAAACATTCTGAAGCTAAAACGCACCCAGTTTAACATTAACTCTGCAGGTACGTTTAGTATCACGTGGCCGCACTGACTCATTGTTAGACCTTGATTGCCACGCCACAGGCTACAGCGAAAGGATCCGGTTGTTTAAGCTACACTGGTAACATAAAATAGAATTGTTAAATATTTTTCGACCCAATTTACAAAAAATTAAAGGCTGAAAAAATCTAGTGAAAATTTCTTAGTGGAATTTTCTCTATTTTATAGCAACAGCAATACTGTTTGAAAAGTACGTTGCGAAATTCTTTGGTAACTCTTAAAATGTCGACTGCAACCCCATGTGTGCAAATAACAATAAAATTCTATTGTGTCACTAATTGCGCGCGCGACGGGTTAATGTCAAACTCAAACTCAAACTCAAAGCATTTATTTCAATTAAACCATTTACAGGCACTGAACTGTCAAGGGGTCGGTCAGTCAAAAATATGAAGCTAGTTGCCCATTCCAAAGCGTAGTAGGTACCTATGGAGAAGAACGGTCAAGAAACTCCACGGACACTCTTTTAAATAAAATAAAAAATTGATACAAAATATGGGTTACATCATTCATTGTGAAATTATGCATGTGAGAACAATGTAATAAGACGTGCACGTTCGTAAAAGCGTCCGTAATAAAAAGAAGAAAAAAAGAATCATTCAAAAACTTAAAATAAATTAAAATATGCCATAGCAGCTAAGAGATAATGATGATGTACTTCATGTACAATTTTTAACTGAGTTTTAATAACTACAGGATGATTCAGAGCGTTGACATAAATGCAGGAGTGTCTCATGGTTTTAGTAATTCAAACAACGAAATCTCACTCTCTGCTAAAGACTGAAAACCATGTTTCGTGACCTATGTATATGCCTTCAGACTTCGTGTGTTTCATAATAATATGCCTCAAATCATTATTATCTTTAGGGCGTTATGATCTCCTCTCAAAGTGATATCCAAAAATGCAAGGATCAATCTTTTGCCCAACTCGGTTCAAAAGACGAGTCCTTTAAGTCCACAAGTATGATCATCAATCAATCCATATCTACCCACTGCTGGGCTTCAAACTTCACCTTAAGCACACATCATTACTACATAATAAGATAAGCACCCCGGTGTGCATGTCTTTGTATCCTAAACTCGCAAATCACTGCAACGTTTTTGAGGGGATTTTCGTAAATTCATCATATTCGTAAAGTCGTTTAAGAAAAGTTATATTATATCTTATTGGTGTAACGGATGCATTAAAGCATGTTTATAAGTATATACGTCATAAGCCGATTAAGTGTTTTTTAAATCATGAAACCAGACTATTATATTGATACTCGTGCCTTTGGACTGGCAAATATCATGATGATTGTTGATAAATTGAGCCCCATCATATTTTTTTAATTATTTTAAACGAATATGGGTACCTATTTACCTAATTGATACTTTTCTTGAATTAATGATCTCTTAAAACTGAGCTCAAATAAAATAGTCTACGTTAAGCTAATGTAATCAGATATTTAACCCCGACAACAACATACTACTGCAAAATATGCTCTCATCGAAACTTCAAACCACGTTTTTCTATAAAGAAAACACAGTTGCTTGAAACAGTTTAGTAGCTAACAGTATGCTAAGTCCACGATATATATGCATTATGGTTGTATCGCAAATGGGTAAGATATCACATAATACATTGTACATAATGTCTATTTCAAAATTATCTGATGAAAGTGTAAACAAACCGTGTTCAGGTTCAATTTTTACGGAATCACTCACTAAAGGGAATTTGTAACTCACACATCTGTATTCAGAAGATTTCACCTTTAAATCTCACCGCTTTTTCCAACAATTATTGTTTGAATAACATTATTAAATTGTAATTGAAAAATCGACGAAAATTTAGATATAAAATTAACCTCAATTGTCAAATGAAAAACATCTTTATGGTGATTTAAAATTAGTATTTCGTCAGATTTAAGTATTCAAATAATCAAATCAAAGCACTCAATTTGTAAGTGGCACTACAAATTGGCACTCACAGGTACCTACGTTTTAGATAGATAGATAGAATACTCTATAATGTACACCATAAAATTACAGACTTAAATTTTAGAAATTTTACATAGGGTGACACAATGGGCGGTCTTATCGCTTAAAGCGATCTTTTACAGACAACCTTTGGATGGATTAAAGGTAACAGGAGAGACAATACTGCAGGTAGTCAGCGCTGCACCATATACAATAAATACATAGGTACATAAAGCATAAACTTATTCATATAAATATATACATTTATATATAGATATTCTTATATCAAATAATAAACATGAAACAAGAGCAAGGTATAGTTATATTACTCGTATGTAATGATGATGTTTAAGGAGAGAGGAATTGTTTTTTTAATAGAATTTTAAAAGTGGACAAAGATTGAGCACGCTTTATCAACACGGGCAAGGCATTCCATAACCGTCCTGCTTGAACTGTAAAAGATATGTCATAAAAGCTGGTGGAATGCATCGGCATCTCTAGTCTCAAGTTTTCCGATGACCTCAGATATCTAATAAGTGTGTCATAAAGAAACTTGAAACGTTCTTTAAGATAATAGGGGGTTATAAGATTGAACAGAATACTGTAGAGCTGAAATAAGATATGAGAATTCCGGCGAAGACGTATGGGAAACCACTTGAGCTTTGTACGAAACTCAGAAATGTGATCAAATTTGCGCAGGCCAAATATAAATCGTATACAAAAGTTTTGAAGTCGCTCAAGTTTATCTAATTGTGCCTCAGTGAGTGTGGGAAGTAAAAGGGATTGTGCAAGCGCAGTCTTAGCGGCAATTGGAAGAAAGTTCCGCAGTCGTCTCAGGGACTGACCAGATGCAAAAAAATTCGGCTTACGTCCTGTAGCTGGGGACCCCAAGAAAGATGTTTGTCGATCCAAACTCCAAGGTTCTTAACCTTTTCGCATTGGAATGGCAGTTCCGTTAAATTGAACTTGGGGAAGTTGCGTCCAGTTTATCTTGGGGATCATCCTTGAGCTGCCAACAACAATGACCTGAGTCTTCGATGGATTGACCTGTAACCAATGTGCCTCACTCCACTAGCAAATTGAATCCAAATCCTTGTTTATGCTATTAATTGCATCAGCCAAATCCGGAAGGGCAGCTTTTTTATATATTTGTAAATCATCTGCATAAAGGTGGTAGAACGAAAGAAGTTTTTTTTTGGAAAGAGTTGGTGTAGTTTTCTGGTCCATTTGTTTATATTTTCATCAAATACTTTTGAAACAGAGCATACGTATGTACCGATAGATTGCCATCCCCACAAAATGCACGCCGGAGGCAACGGACCGAGAATTGCAGTGGCAATAGTTGTTTACTTTTGTGAGCTTCTACACGGTTAGAGTCGCTTTAACTATTTAAAGAGAATTAAAAGAAGAAATACTGGAAGCTTTATAGTATTGTTTTGATAATTAAGTTATTAAGTTGAATCAAGTAAATATTAAATGGCATATTGGCCGGGATAAGTTATAGCTTGCATTGGACTTTTAATTATTTATTCGCAAATGAAACCTGACACCAAGTTAGTCACTAACCACACGAAAATAAGAAGATTAGGTACTGATAAAAACAGAAAACTAAATTTAAACAAATTATCAGGAACAAAAAGGTTTTTTACAACAAAAAAAAGCAATTGACTTCCAAAAAAGAACACTACAAAGTGAAAAATTACTTTAATTTCTGAAGTCGGTGTAGCGGTTACACGTTACCGCCACATACGAACTAAAAATCAAAGACATGACGTCACACAAATCCTGAATCGCGCAATTAGAGTTTACCGCGCGAACGACATATATAAGACTATCCGACATTAACAGTTGGGCAGTCGGCCCGCCAGACACAACACCCGTCTGGTCGGAGGATCCTCCCTTTTCTATGGTGGATGAGTGAACTTTACACCCTGTTCCTCGTGCCCCTAAATCGGTGTCTTCTGATATGTATTTGATTTAGTTTTTTGCCACAGACTTCCAAAATTAGAATTACAGTACGTGTTAATTTATGTATGCGTAAGCAAACAATCATAAAATTATTATTTTTTAAACTATAATAAACTGATGGAGATCATATCACCACGGTTTAGGTAGGTCCATTACGAATATGCATATTTACCAAAAACTTTTGTACAATGGTGCCGATTCTCTTGTACACCGGACTAAACTAACTAAACTATCACTAAAATTCCTTACTTTTGACTATGAGAATCTTAACGCTATTCTGTAGTAAAAAGTCTCTAAATTAAAATAATATTTTGACACAACTAAATCGAATTTGAAAATTGCGACTCCAAGTGGTACATACTTGTTTGCCCTACCCCGTATTTTTTTTTAGCTGGAGGCGCGCAGTGGGGGCATCCTCGACGTGTTTTATATGGAAATTTCACTTTTTGTATGGAAAAAAAAATAAAAAATTACCTACGTGTTGAGTATTAGGGGTATAAGGGTTTTATAAAGGGGGTCGAAATTTTCATTATTTTTGCGATAGGACACACCATTTTCGAGATATAAAGCAAAAGAAAAGAAAAAAATCCAGTACAATACTGTTTTTGCATCCGAACTCGAGATGTTCGTGTGAATTTTAGTTCATGACAACTAATAATATTCCACACCATTTTCAGTGGCGATTAAAAATGGTCAGAATTAGTTAGAAAATTAAAATTTTAGGTGAAAAACGTCAAATTCAGAATAGCAAAATTGTCATTTTCACTAAATTAAAATCTCAGTACAATCTTAGTGATGTCAAACTAAAATATAGTTAAGTTGTGCCAGTTTAGTCTATTTCAGAATGGGAAATCATCGTTTGACAGGAGTAAACTAAATTTTGGTGATTTTTAGTCTAGTTTAGACGCATTTGTGACAAGAGAATCGGCACCTTATATACCTAGAATAATGATGAAAGATGAATTACACGTGAATTCAGTTATTTATTACCAAGAAATATTCAGTACAAGTCTCCGCCAAAAACATAAAGAAATAAGTAGGTACACAAGGAAGAAAGTAATTGGAAACAATGTATGTAGGTAACTAAGTACAAAAATTGTTTTGAACTCGTAAATACGTAAGGTAGGGAAAGTTTGCAAACAATAAAAGAAATGCTCATTTTATTACTTTGTATATTTACGAAAGAAGAACTGAAACGTTTTGCATGCACAGTGACACAGCTACCTACTTACTACGAGTAGAATCATAATCCAATCTGAAACTCACCTTTCCGCTGCCTTTCCGCTTGAAACTCACCTTTCCGCTTGAAACTATTTAGACGCGGGACATACCTGGTGAGTCATGGTGGCGAGGTGCGCGGGCGAGGCGCGGGCGTGGTGACAGTGTGGCGCAGGCGTTGAGCCGCCCATTTGAAAATGTATAGGAACGACGTGACGTGGCGCGGAACATACACACATCGCCCGCACCGCACCGTCGCCCCGCCCGCGCCACGCCTCTTGTGTATGTTCCGCGCCACGTCTTTCCTATATATTTTGTATGGAATTTGAAACGGGCGCCGCAACGCCCGCGCTACACCGTCACCTCGCTCGCGCCACGCCTTTTGTGTATGTTCCGCGCCACGTCGTTCCTATACATTTTGTATGGAATAGGAAACGGGCGGTGCAACGCCCGCGCCACACCGTCACCTCGCTCGCGCCACGCCTCTTGTGTATGCTGCGCGCCACATCGTTCCTATACTTTTGTATGGAATATGAAACGGGCGGCGCAACGCCCGCGCCACACCGTCACCTCGCTCGCGCCACGTCTCTTGTGTATGTTCCGCGCCACGTCGTTCCTATACATTTTGTATGGAATATGAAACGGGCGGCGCAACGCCCGCGCCACATCGTCACCTCGCCCGCGCCACGCCTCTTGTGTATGTTCCGCGCCACGTCGTTCCTATACATTTTCTATGGAATATGAAACGGGCGGCGCAACGCCCGCGCCACATCGTCACCTCGCCCGCGCCACGCCTCTTGTGTATGTTCCGCGCCACATCGTTCCTATACATTTTGTATGGAATATGAAACGGGCGGCGCAACGCCCGAGCCACACCGACTCCTCGCCCGCGCCATGCCTCTTGTATATGTTCCGCGCCACGCCGTTCCTATACATTTTGTATGGAATATGAAACGGGCTGCGCAACGCCCGTGCCACAAAGTCGCCACGCCCACACCACTCGCCCTTTGTGTATGTCCCGCGACTTAAGGGTCGGTTATAGAAAATCGTTAAAAAATTCTATATCTTATCAAAATAAGTTTATATAGAAAACTTAAAGTAGCAGTGCAAGTGCTTCTTGCACCTTTTTAGTGATAGGTTTTTTTTTACAATCTTCTGTAAGATTTTTCCTCAATCCAATTTTCTCACTGACTGGTGAATCGGCTCGACTCTTTGACGAGCTTGACATTTTTTTGCTTTAAGTTTTCTATATAAACTTATCCAAAACCCATAACACGATTTCCTATAGTCAACCCTTAAGTACAACGCAAATTCAAAATTGCATAGGTACAGTCAATGGCACATCATTGGTAAAACTTCTCTACGAAACCACCCTTACTGCTACGTCATAAAGCCACTATCAATGTAAAATTGTTACCACTGATATGCGGCTGACTGTACCTACCCAGAAATGCAGCAACGTGTTTCACAAATAATGCTGTTCACTTTGTACCACAAATATATTTTACTTCCCTTGAAACGGCCAAACGGCAAATAAAACCCTTTTTAAAGAACACAATATTTACGACTTGCAAAATGAGAACATACTTTTGTTTGTTCCACCCTTTTTAATCTCAACTCAAAAAACTTGCTCAACAAGGCATTATCCGTTAATTTTAATTCATATAATCCTTTCGGAGCTAATCTAATTATGTAACTAGGATTCTCTCACAGGGGTGTTGCCATGGCAACCGTCACTTTCACAAAGATTTTTCTCAGTCACGTGAAATTTTTGTAAAAGGGTTTCCTCCATTAGTTCCTAAACAAATATACGGGGAAGGAAACTCGTAAATTCTTTTGTTGATAATAAGGCGAGCGGTGCATCAGGCAATCTTCCCGCGAACAAAGAGCTTGGGGAGATGTTCCCCTTCTATTATGCAATTGTTATTTTTGTAGAGTCAGCACGGATGTTAGACGACACCGCAGATCGATGTCAAACACCAAACAAAATGCTGCGTTGACGTTATGAGGGAAAATACAAGACGCGACAAGAAAGTGCGTTTACTTGACATCCTTAGTTCGTTATGCCGGCCATTGTCGGGAATAGTGTCCAATTACAGTACAATTCCAACTTGCAATATACTTCCACAACAATGTTTTCTTCCTTTCAAATTGCTATATCTAAAGGACATTAGAGGCAGGCAAACATTGGAAGGTTCACAATTAAGATAAAATTATGAGCAACTATTTAATCAGGAGCATTTTCGCGATACAAAGCTTCGAATTCCCAGACAGTCTTTAGCCATTTCCCGGAATGTGAACGCAACAAATCGTTGCAAATGAGCAAATAAGGCTTTTATGAAGCGGAGCGGACATCGTGTGTGCAGGAACTGAGCATACATCTGCACAAACACATTGTTAACATCATAAATTAAAGCAGAGCGTTTTAAACAGCTCTACTGAATATGGGTCATTTGCCACCGCGAATGGACTTCAGTATACCCAACCACATAATGTTCTGTTACCTAAATATAAATGGATGCTCGAATTGTGCTCATTAAACAAGATTTAAATGCATTCGCGGGTAACATACTAATAGTGACGTGAACATTCAGCTGCTCTTGAAATAAGAAGAACTGTTTGTTGTACAGGCACTGAATTTTAAGTGGATGTAATTTACAGCTAGAATTATAAGCTCACTGCACACTCAGTTGACTGCCTCGTCGTTAGTGGTCGCAAGCGCTACTGCTGAGCATGAGGTCCTGGGTTCGATTCCCGGGTCGGGCAAACTGTTATTGGGTTTTTCTATCTGGAATTTCTCAGTAGCAGTCCGGAGTCTGGATTTGTGCCCGGTTGATGGTAATAGGCTCGCCCCCAATTACATGGGACTTAAACATAACTGGTGAAATGTGGGTGTACCGCTACAGGTACACTCCTGCCCAACCCTTCGGGAAAACAAGGCGTGATATTTTGTATAATTATAAGCTCGTCGTTTTTCATCTCTTTTTAACCAGGATTTTTAAAAGTTATCAAGTTAATACAGAAAGTACAATCCACCCCACTCCGCGATTACTGTACTGTAAGCTGTACTTTAGTACGGAGCGGAGCGGAGTGGGGCGCGTCGTCGTGGATTGCACTATCTATATCTATCTTTGAAATTATAATAAAATCACAAAAAAAAACAACAATAATAAAATAACAGAAATGCCCAACCCAACCCAACCTGACCTCTTTACAAAAACATTTCCCTGGGCTCCTCTAGAAAATGCCAGGAACTGGGAATAAACGGCATATTTTCTTACACAAATAATTATAATTTTAACAACTCGAACTAGGTCGGATCCATTAAAGTACGAAACAAAAATTTTAACTTCCGCAATCACCTGTGAAGTTAACAAAAGAGGCGAAACAAATGACAATTGTTACAAATTCTTTGCTAAACGACTCTAATATTTTTCAGATTTTCCGGTGACAATTGGCGCTTATTGTTTAAAATATTTTCGTCTTTTGTTTTTCTTTTTCGGATTATGAAAGGTACACGTCGTGCCATTAAAGTTGAGACCTGTCCGCGCCTCCCGCCATTCTTTACCCCACCCCGATGACGCCCTGGCGCGGCGGAGACTTCATACCGGTAAAAAGACCCATAAATCGTCTACTGCGCAAGTCGAACCACGTTGTGCGTCAAGTCTTAACTTTAATGGCACGACTTGTATATTTTTCTATGTATTATACATAATAGGGATGTAAAACTTACAAGCTTTTTTTTTTCTTTGCCTAGTCCTGAAATTAAAATGGGATTACAGTGAACAAGATGAAGTTTACCAACTGAATAGGTTAAAATCACAAGGCAGTATGTCTGATCTATAGTATTTGAATAGGTAGGTACCTACCTTAGTTTTGACTAGTTAAGTGCACTTACACATCTGCCGTGTATTTATAAAAAATAGAAATATAAACATAGATAAAAATCGTAAATTATAAGAGCGTTTATACAGAAAGTTTATACGATCATACATATAAACGGCGAATTTGACAGCTATTTGGGGCGTTGCCCACGTCACAAATAGCTGTCAAATATTTCACTGTTTTGATTAATTTAGCGATATTACTATACAGAAATAAGAAATATGGCTAACTAGTGAACTAGAATATTAATAATGAATTCAATTATAACACTGAATGTCAATACAGTAATATTGCCAAATTAATCAAAACAGGTATATTTATTTGACAGCTAATTGCGACGTTGCCAACTTTTAGGATGAACGCTCATAAATCCTCTATTCTCATTCTATCAACTTCTTCTGACGTAAATCTGAAAACCAGAAATTGACATAGACAATAAACACGGAAAGTCTACTACATAATATTAGTGCAAACAGAAGCCTTATGTCAGAATCCTATTAATGAAATAACATTACGTATGAGTACCTCGACGTGTTACGGTTTCAAACACAAGCTTAAACAAAGCCAATATTCCATGAATACTGAATCAGCAGTTCGACATAATAACTTTTACTACTTTTATCAGTTTTATCTAAGCAGGTGGACGAAAAGAAATGGGATGTACATAGGTGAATTCAGGGTAATTATTTTTTAAGCAAATTGAGTACTAACTTAAATTGCCCGTATATTCACATCACTATACTGTCATTCTTTTATAGTTGTATGGAATGGTTATATAACACGGAAAATTGACGTGGAGTGTTAATTTGCTTAACAATTAATTTCCCTGCCTGTTTAAAAGTCGAAATGAAAATGAGATAGTTTGCTAACTAACCATTAGTTGCTTCAAATTGCTCTTTTTTTGAATACGGTTGATGAATTTGAAAACAAAGCAAGTAAATGAAGTTAAGAAAAATACATGAACATTGATAAATCTCCAATTATGTATAATTAAACGTGTTGTTCGCTCTCTAGAGTATCTAAGGCCTTAAAACGCAGAGAAACAAATCATCAAGTTTAGTTTTAAAGGCACCGTTATTCAAAACAGGCCATCTACTATTCATGTAGGTGCTCAAAATCTCATCAGTGTTCTAAAAGAAAAATATTATAAACTAAAACAGATACAAACTCGATCAAAAAACCGCGGACTTTGAAAAGCGTTCGATTCTCGATATTGTAATTTACTATGCAGCCACTCCTTTACATATAACGTCGTATATTTTCAAAAGCAACGTCGCCCTCATCAATTTTATTGCATTGTGTTATAAGTTAGGTTCATTGGAATAACATGAGATGGACTTGGACAGCCATACTTCGAATTTTCTTGAATTCTCTTAACAATAGAAACGAAGAGGCGAACTTTGAATTCGTTCGCTAAGCAAAATATATTCCCCGAATGAAATGCATTCCATATTCTTAGCGGTTCCCATTATATTACGAGTAAATCTTGGCTGGTACTGCTAGAACATATCTCTAAGATATTTCTCGCTCTTGTGAATATTATTAGATATGTGGATCTGGGCTTTTTTTTATATTGACCGCATGTATAAAGTAGTACAAGATATTGCTATTTAAAAATGTTATTACCAAAATCCATAGAAAATTTTAAATTTTTCAACAGGGGTCATAAGTTATGACTTGTAGACACCCGCTATACGAACGGCCAATCTAAAACCCGGTTATATTCCACATTGAAAAAAAAAAGTGGCGATTTTTTTTCTTTTTTCCAGAAAATTTATACATAAACAGACTCTAAGTACGATACCTAACAAGTAATTTTTGTTTGTTTGTTATACACAACATTCGCAAAACTAAATTGTCAACAAAATAAAAGTCTATTCTCTCAACGCGATCAAAGTCAAACGCCTAATACAATTCCAATCCTGAAACAAATAAGTGTAACGCACAATTACAACATTTGTCATCATAAATCTTCCAGTGTACTGCAAGGGAGGACAGTGTTCCTATTCTAATAATAATTACAGGAAAACAGGAGGGAACACTCCACTTACTATCTGAGTGTTAGACGCGATTCCCTCTGGGCGGAATTCACGCCGACACCAAATTGCTTCAGTTCTGAGTTGGCTTTGTTCCTTTATTAACTCGCGGTGTTATCAAACGACATAACTAAATTGTTTTCTTTTACACCTTTTTTTGTTGGAGAGTAGTTTTCTGAAGGTTCTATGTTTCTGGTTTTACTTACATAGTTTTGATGATTATTCTGAGTTTCATAGTCGCCTGTTTTCCACATACATGGGTTAAACATAAAAACCAGCCAAGTGCATGTCGGATCACGCACATTGAAGGGTTCCGTAGTTGGGATGAATTTATCGCAATAAAAAACTTAACATTGATTGTAGTTGAAAACATGTTCTCCCATAAAAAAAAAATGGGAGGACATGTTTTTCAAACTGCAAATTTAAGGTGGTCGATTATTACTCGTTAAACTGTAAAGCCTGTAAAGCTGTGATAGTTTTCGTTTTAACTCAAAACTCAAACTCAAATCATTAATTCCAAATAAACCAATTACAGGTACTTTTGAATTGTCAAGGGGTCGGTCAGTCAGAAAGATGAAGCTAGTTGCTCATTCCAAAGCGTAGTAGGTTCCTATGGAGAAGAACGGGCAAGAAACTACACGGACACTCTTTTAAATCAGAATATTGTTACAAATCATTGGTTACATCATTCATGTTGAAATTATACATGTGAGAACAATGTAGTAAAACGTGCACGTTAAAAGCGACCATAATAAAAATATAAAATCAAAAATAATTAAAATAAGCCATGGCAGCTAAGCGATGACCAGTCTCCACTGACGGCGCCCGTTCACGAACATGACGCATGGATCAGCATCATTTAGCTCAACCATTTTGAAGGCTCAACCATTTTAACTTCGTTATAACTCCTACTGCTGTGAATTTTTTCACAAATCCAAGTACAATAACCAACTAGCTGGCACGGACACTTGATTTAACAAAAACTAGCACCTTAAAGCTTAATATTTCGCAAACGAATCCCTGAATTGAAAAATGGTTTTGACATGGACCCACAATATCTAATCTAAAGTAGAATCCTGAATGCAGCAAGGGATTCAAAGTACGTCACTCGAGCTTAAAATAGTGTTGCTCCGGAGGTGAACACTCTACTTTTCATCACCCTCTATGAGAAAAAAAAACGTGTGCGGTCTGACCTCATCTCTCAGGTAAAACCAAAACCAAAATGTTTGCAGCCGCCATCTTGGATTTACGTTTTGAACTCTTTATCGAGTTTAGCAGCTTTAAAAACTATACCTGAATGATGAAAAATTTGAAAATTTTCGCAGGTGCCATTTTGGATTTACATTTTGACCTCACTATCGGCTTTGGCGCCCTCGAAAACTATGAAAAAGACACCCAAGACGAAAAGTTTGAAAATTTTCGAAGCCGCCATCTTGGATTTACATTTTGACCTCACTATTGGCTTTAGAACTCTCGAAGACTATGAAAACGACACCAATGACGAAGTTTGAAAATTTTCGTCATGTGTCGTTGCCGCCATCTTGGATTTTCATTTTGACCAAATAATTCACACTTTCTATCTCTTTCTTGCCAGCCTGTTACTTGTTCATACAATTTTCGTGATTGATCTCTTTGGTGATTGGAACTTTTACTAACAATATCCACATTCAATAAATTCAAATCTATTTTGCTCCCTAGGGTTCAAAGAGCTATTTTGGTCCCTGTTTACGAAGAACAAACTAGCTCTTTTTGAATAGATGTGATGAAAAAAAAAATCTTTATTTTATTTAACCACTGTCGGCGTGATTAATATGTATACCCATGCCACCATCCATCCGACCATCTCTGAGTTAAGCCACGGACAGACCGACAGACAGAAATTGTATGGATTCCTTTTAAACTATAGAACCCTAAAATTGCGCATAAAAAATCGCAACCTCTTTGCTATTATCTTTTTTTACCTCTCATGACCTGTAGATTTTTTTTATTGTTTTATTAAAAAAGACCCAAATTTTACATTAAAATACAAATTTTAAAAAAAGTATAAGGCGTAGACTGAAATTTAATTTAATTTAGATGTGTATTGTTTTAGATTACTTTTAAATGCAAAATTAGTCACAAATTTTGGTTGAAACTTTCTATTTTTAATTAGTGACTAATGTCACTAATTTTGTATTTAAAAGTAATTTAATCGATAGCAGATTAACCCTTCAGTCGACCATTTCAATATGGCACACGATGCACCAGACACCCTGTATACTTATTAGTATATTTATTTTGTCACCTACATTTGATTAATAAATATTTCATTAATTAAATCCTCAAAATCATAATACTATTGATCTTTTAATACTATTGGATATTGATCTTTTTCTGACAATATTTATAACCTGTCTGTGGGCACAAAACTTCATTATGCAGCAGATGCACCAGTCGTCACAATACACATTGTGATAAAATTCCATCAACCTCCATCTTCTGTAGTAGCAGCACCCAGCACCAGAATGTCTAGCTAGACTATAGTAGTTCATCATCAGCAATTCAGTAGAAAGACGACCACAGTTACACACACATCGTCGCCACATCGGCCAGTCCTGTGCTTCTAGCATCCAGCGGTTTCCTGTGGCCTATTCAAGGTCATAGGTCCACTTTGTGGTAGCCCTTCCAACGCTACGCCTTCTGGTACACCGTCGCCACTTCAGAATCTATAGTAGCTCATGCCGCAAAAATATTGCCATTAATATAGGTAGAAAACTTGGTAGCGAAGCCTATAACCGCTTAGTACCGGTAGATCTCAACTATGTATATACATAGTTCTCGTAGAGCCTGTTTATAAGCTCCATCTACAAAATAAACCATCCATTTAGAGATCATTTCAACAACAAGTCAATGAAACGAGCAACTAATGAAAACATGGCAATCAACGACATTGTCTTAGAACTTCAAAGTCAATCGGAGTGAGATGTTGTACGAACAAACACAAACACGCGTAGATTAGAAGTTTGTTTGCTACGTAAAGGCGACAAACGGTACTATTTCACCCAGGTAACTTAGGTAATATACTTAAACTGGTTTTTTCAGTCGTTTTAGTATGTGAACATCTTCTGCTTACCAACCAATCTTTTCTTAAAGTATACTTGCCAAAAACTTTAATTTTGGAAGTTTTGAAACTCTCTCTTGTAACGAAACAAGACACATTTTTAAAGTACCAAATAATTTAATAAATTACCTTATAGAGGAAAGCTGTAGACAAAACTGAACAAACAAAACACTCAAGACCTCTCAACTATCATCACAACGATTACGTCACTCAATAAAATCATCTTTATGCACACGAAGAAGAGGTTTTAGAGTTAAATACGAGCACATTAACGAGTATAAAACGTTTTAGAACAACGTGCAGATGTGCGAGGATGTACCTGAGATATAGCTAAGTGGTTCCGTACCTAATTTGCATTCTGCGACGATGGCCAGCACTACTGCTTAATGATCTGCGTAGACACTTTCTGTTTCGGATTGAATAATGGAAATATTATAAGATTATGTCTAAAACCGTAAAGCTAAGAAAAATGCTTTTTCGTACCACTTGCTCAAAAAAGTGACATTCTATGCCACAAAAAGCGAACATAACAATAGTCATGATTAATCTATTAAAAACAGGGAAAGAAAATTGTACTGAATTTTATTCATCCTCTTGGAGGAGAATGTGATTTAAATTTGGAATACTTACCGAAATGTTTACTGAACTACATCTGTGTTTACACCATTGAGTTTGTATATTTATTTATTTATTTTATTTATTTTATCACAAACACTGCTATCATTACAGGATTTTCCTAATGCGGTAGCGTGGTCCTTAATTAACCTAAATCAAAAAAAAATCAAAAAAATAATATATATAATTATAATTATAAAAAAATAAATAATTAATTTAATGTAATTAATTTATTTATAATTAATTATTATTATATATATATATATATATATAATTATATAAAGCATTATACATATTTTTGAAAAAGGAATACGCATTTATTATGCAGTTATAAATTAAATAAAAATACGAAAACCGACGAGGCCGTATGAGCTTGATGCCTTTGCTTTTCCGACAAAAAAATATTTATCTAGGAATTTGCCGCGTTTTTGTTTTCTTCAAATACATAAACGTTAAGTTTATTTTACTTTTAATTGTCATTATTTTTAATAAATGCTTATCTCATATTATTATTGTGTTAATTTTTTCGCAAATGGTACGAAAAGTAGAGTATTTTCCTCGGTGATAAAGCTGTCTTAGTCTTGGGTGAACTTAAATCCCTAGCTACAGCAGACACTGCTTTATCCCCTTGGTTAATAATCTACTATTTAATAATAAAACTCACACCTTTTTCCCTTCTTAATATTATTGCTATTGTATTCACTTAGCTTAGGTATTGGCTGAAATACTAACAAACAATCTTACTTACCTTAAGGGTACACTAGTCAACGGCTCGAAGTCGGTGGGCGTGACTAATATGTATGCTAATTAGTCTAATTATTTATTTATTTCGTTTTATTTATTTAGTATTTATTTAGTGAAATAGAGGGGTTGCCGGGGTTGGTCTGTGGATGGGTGACCATCTTTACATACCGAGACTCCTCCGTGCCTCGGAAAGCACGTTAAGCCGTTGGTCCCGGTTGTCATTTGTGGATCTTTGACAATCGTTACGGGTCGTCAGAAGCCCGAAAGTCTGACAACCAGTCTTACCAAGGGGTATCGTATTACCCAGTTACTGGGTTGTGGAGGTCAGACAGGCAGTCGCTCCATGTAAAATACTGGTATTCAGCTGCATCCGGTTAGACTGGAAGCCGACCCCAATATAGTTGGGAAAAGGCTAGGCAGATTGATTGATTTAGTGAAATAGAGGACAATTTATAACGAAAACGAGCGCGTAAAATTTCATGAACAAACCTTTGGGCGTATAAATATTATGAAAAAACGACTTGATGTATTTACTCAAAATCAAATTATTTGAACTATTGAATAAATAATTTATGTACATGTACGGTTTCTTTTTTGCCATTTTCTTACTACATAAGTTATTTATTTATGCCCAAAGACAAGTTAAAATTAGTGTTGAAATATGGAAGTTTCGACGCTTATAATTTCCAAATCCATTTTTTTTTTCATTTCTGCTTCAGTGCTAGATAATGACAAAAAAATGATATAAGTTTTAGTTTTAAACTTACACCGCCAATCAGACGAGTAATCACCATAATAGGTTTTTGTGAAAGAATGACCGACTAGCATACCATAAAGGCCTATTTTTATTGTAAACTATATTTTATTCTGAGTTGAGCTCCACGATTACTGACAAATGCTTGCATTGACAGGACAGGTCCACTCAAATCTGTGAGGTTCTTTTTTCAAAAGACCATTTCAGACTAATCTACATGGTCCTCATATGGCCTGACCAAGATTATGTCTGGACTTTAAAAGAGACTGTGACTTCTGAGTTTGTTTCGGCCTTTCTTCTCAGAGTAATCAGATAGGAAACGCCGAACTCATCTAGCTAATTTTATTTCTTTTATATTTAAAAGATGACGTGTAAAAGTGATTACAATATCCTATTTACAGAAAATAAACAATTTAATTTCATTTCATTACTTAACTAGCGACCCGCTCCTGATTCGCACGGTTCTTACGACTTGACAACATCTTGAAATTTCTTAGTTAAATGTTACTTTAATATTAACCTATTAAACCCATAAAGCTTCCGGAATAAATTCTCAAAACGATGGTGAAAACCTCATCAAAATCTGATTCGTGGTTTAGAAGAACAACGTGGTCATACAGACAAACACGAAAAGCGACTTTATTTACCTACTGGTATAAAATGTATAGAAGGTGCAAATAAACTATTTTTATTTATTTTATATTCACTGCTAAGTAAAAGAACTCCTTAAATACATGAGGCCTAAGTAGGGAGTAATTGATATAATGTTAAAATAACTAATTTTTATAAGCATAACATACATTGAATATAAAATCGTTTGATATCCCACTCAAAAGACATGAAACCTATATACATAGTCTAATATGATAAAAACGCCTGGTGAAAAACACAAAGCAAAATTGCATATATACACATTATAACTCTAATTATTGTGATAAGTTGTAGCCTGTTATAGGTAGCTTAACAAATATCATTGTTAGTTATCACTTTGTGTGCATAATTTTGTTCAGTTAAATAATATTTTTTTCTTTTAAAATGGGTCCCCTTCGCGCGTTAATGGTCACTGTTCTAACTTAACCTAACCCAAATGATTCACCAACAATCGTGCCAACAATAGAGGGCATCGGGCGCTCGGCGGCCGCTCCCGCATTAGCCTTTTAACCTAACCTATCCGAGTTGAATTGCTCTGAATCGGGGTGTTAACTATAATGATGGTATCAATGGGTCTACCCATTATAGCAGAACTTTTTATGTCATAATATTATTTTGCATAACAGCGGATAGCATAAACTTAATTTCGCAGAAAATCGTTTGGCATACACTCATTTATAATTTTGTAAGTCAGAATCATCTTTAGGCATAAATTTCATACCCATAATAATTAAAAAGCAGAACCAACATATCGCAGAAAGTTCACACAAACATGCAAACAAGCATACACCGTGCATGCAACTAACATGCAGCATGCAATATGCAGCAGGCATGGTTTCTGTCACGGCCCCGGCGCTGCGGGGCTCCGGCGGTCCCACGCGAGCTTATCTTCGCAGATGGTCTTAAGAGGGCCCTTCCCGGCCCGTCTATCGACAATGCTAGCATGTTCAAAAAGCTTGTTGTTTTACCGAGCGCAAGTGAGAACAACTAACAAGCAAGTGAGAACGCGATAATATTGTACGAAAAATAGTGTGTAAAAATTTGTTTCAGGAAATACGTGTTTTTGATTAAGCCTTATTACCAGTTTTTGAAATAAATGTTTGTCATTTAGAATCTCCATTACATGTGAAAGGTTTCTATGCAGATGTTTTCTTTACTTTTACTATTTGACCAGCCAAAGTTCATGTAAAATTTATGCAAAAAGACAGATTTTTGGAGGCTTATACTGAATTTGTTTCTCAATTTTTCTATTTCTGGCTTTCATAGAAACCTAGGTAGGTATAGTGCAAAATATACATAATAGTTTAAAAAAAATAGCGTTTGTATGAAAAGTATGACGGGTTGGCCGCTCTTAACGCTCACCGCCGTAACTGAGGCTGGCCGGGCGATTCGCCCGCCAGCAAGCCGAACCTACTCGTCAACTCGCGGGCTGCCTCGCCCCTCCGTGCCTACGCGGGCTTAAATTACACTCTAGGGGTAGGGCAGACAAGACTACGTGGAGTCGGTATTGCAGCGATTCGTTTCTGTCACTGACTTTTCTAGCACAACATAGTGACTTTTAAATTTTTAAGACAATATCTTAATTTAAGATTAAAAATGCTATTTTATAGAAATGGCAAAATGCCTAATAAAATTATTCCAAACAAAATTCTGCCATCTTAAAAGTATGTCACTGTAAACTTGGGACATAATATAAAAATTCGGCCAAACAATAATTTTTTTTGAATACCCATTTATTTAGTTAAATGTTCTTATTTCAGAGATATTGTTAAGTTATTTATTTAATTAATTAATCAAATCAATGTTTGAAAGGTAAAGAGTTAATATCCATTAAATTATAAATACAATGCATGGTATAAATAAATTCACAAAAGATCAAAAAACGGCAAGTGCCTATTAAGGGACGCAACATGCGTCAGCACTGTTGCGGCCAGCCACCTTGGTCGCACGGTCCTCTCGCCGTCGGCTGCAGCTGAAGACGCTGCTGTAAGGAAGAGGGTGAAGTACGCTCCGTTGGCGGATCGTTACCTTTTTGTGCCCGTTGCCGTTGAGTCCATGGGGTGTTGGGGCACTGAGGCCAAGAAGCTCATTATGATATAGGGCACAGGCTCCGTGATAAAATGGGTGACTCCCGCTCCGGATCGTTCTTGGTGCAAAGGTTAGCCATTGCCATCCAACGTGGTAATGCTGCAAGCGCTATGGGCACCTTTGCGCCGGGAACAGTTAGGGGCGGGTTATTTGACTAATTTTTTGACGTGTTGTTGCTTATGATTATTTTTTCTAAGGAAATTGTTATTTAATTTTTGATCTTATCAAATATTTTGTATGGCCTTTAAAATATTCGATTAAAGAAGATTATGCTGTGTTAGGTATGCTAAATAAATTTCAGAGCATCAAGATTCTGCCACATAGAGGGAACCAGATATCAATATATATTTTAAACGATAGACCTAATGATTTTCGTTTATAAACGTTATATCCAATAACGTTATACGAAATAAGTATTAGAGTATATAAATGTTATATGTAAATAAATTATATCCAAAAGTTGGTATATCTCACGTCATCTTGTGAACGTTATTGAAATGAAAATATACCAAATAACTTATAATATCTAATAATTCACAAGCAATATCTAGCTAGGTTTATAATAATTTTTTTAACCGACTTCAACTAAAGGATCAATTCGATACGTATGTATTTAATATTATTGGAACTGCAATATATTCAGATCTGATAATCTATTAGGGCTTCCAAACAAATATACACAATTTTATAGGCGTATGTACTCATATGTTTGTATGTTTGTTTGTTTGTCAACGCATTTCTCCGAAATGATTATTCGAATGGTGACCATTTTTGTTTATTGGGTTACATTTACTTGAACTTAGGGAACAGTGCAAGTTTCATCAAAATCAGTTCAGAAGTTCAAGATAACAAATACTTATAAGTGTGACGGCCAGGCTTATTGATACGAGCTACGGGTGTGGTGTAAAAGGGAAAACATGCCAAAACCTTTGTACCAACCGCAACTAAAAAGTGAAAAATAAAAACTTTTTACAAAAAATTAAACCAGCCGAAAAAATCCACCAAAACGTGTAAAATTACTTTATTTTCGGAAGACTATGGCAAAAAACGAAAATACAGAACCAAAGACACCGTCTTCTGAAATTAAACTTATTTTTCGCTTTTTCTGTGTTTTATTTTACATTTATATAATTTTACTTATCATCACGGCTTGCTTCCCCGAAGGTTTAGGCAGAGGTGTATCTATAGACCCACATTTCAATTTTAAAACAACTACTTGCATGAAAATCACACTAAAATCGAAAATGATGTCCATTCGCACATCAAACCGACCGCGACGCGGCGATGTATTTTTTGAATATGGCTTACTTTTAGCAGTGTTTTAGCATAGCCATACAAATTATTCGTGGCATAAAGACGTACAAAGACATTTTATGTTATTTATTCAAACTATAGCTGAAGCATTTCGTCATTCGTGACGTCACTAAACGCCGCTGATCGTAAAAGTAACGTTTGCAAGAGCCTATAAATGTTCTGTAACCGACAGAACGCAGGAATTCCGGGATGACGACTAACAGACCGCTGTAACATTACAGCTTTAACACCCTTCTATAAAAAGTACGTAAAACTAAGACTACGAAAATATAGTCAGCAAGTACGGCTAGCAACAAAAGGCGATTAATACTTCAGTAATCTTTTTTTTCATCCTTTTTACTGACCAAAATATTTGTAAAAATCTGAACTGGCGTAGGTGTGTCCGTGGCATCACAGTGGGCCCTATCAGAGTACCAGCGCGATGGTATAATTTTTTTCAATATCGCCGTATTATTCTTAGATAGGAGCCTTTTTGGCCTACCACAGGTCGTTATTATTTTGTTAGTTTTTTATGCTCCTTTTTGTTAAATTATTTTTACTGTTTGTATTGCCTGTGCGTGTCCCAAATAAAATATTTTACTTTCTTTCTTTTTGCATATTATTTAAGGAGTTACTTTAAATGCTAAAAGGCAATGTATCGAATAATTTTCTATCAATTTAGATGATATGTAACAGTGTTAATTGCATTTGTCGACTGTACTAATAAATATAATCGTAAAGATTAAGTGACTTTGCGTTAAATTCAGAGGTGGTTTTTACCTGTTTTAGACCAGTGATGCTATAATATGCCAGATACTTTCCGATTATATTAACGTTAAGGTACCATGTAGACGCCAAATGTGCGATAAAACTCAAATCACTAATGCTTGTTTACGTGCGTAAACTTTCAAAATGACGACGTTCAAAAGTATTTGAAATAAACGATTTGACTTCGACTTTGACTTTCGTGTACGGACCGCAATTTACATGCGAGTGCTGTTACATTCTGGCTCATTGATGACTTTTGTTTATAACACGTTACTTTGAGTAGTCTAGAGTTTTTTTTTTTTTTATTTATTATCAAATAACTTCTCCCGCTCTGGGCGGAGCGGGAGGGCGTGTCGGACACTTACTGACTAAACCCCACCTGTGTTCCTTCAGTTGCAGGCATCGGCCCTAGCGGATCCGTCAGTTGTGCTGACATCACTTTGAGGCGCGCGTGGAACACAACGGACCTGGATTCCGGACGCCCAGGGCCTCTCCTGCGGCGGCTAGGGGCGTGAGAGCGCGAAATTTGCCTCTATCTCTACTCATGCCCTCTCGCTCCGTACCATGGCCTGGACCAAGGCTGGATGCGAGAGATCACCGCCGCCGATCGCCTCCACAAGAACATGGCGGTGCCCCGCCCAAGCCGGGCAGACCTCCACCGTATGCTCCACCGTGTCCTCGGGTCTCACACGCCATTATGTCCACTGCTGAAAATAGGCCTCCCCCAATGATTTCCAAATTGGCCGTTTGGAAGCGACCTGCATCCAACGGCTTCCTGCTACCTTTATTAGGTCGTCTGTCCACCTTGTGGGTGGACGTCCTACGCTGCGCTTGCCGGTATGTGGCCTCCATTCCAGAACCTTTCTGCCCCATCGGCCGTCAGTTCTGCGCGCTATGTGCCCCGCCCACTGCCACTTCAGCTTGCTAATCCGTTGGGCTATGTCAGCGACTTTAGTTCGTGTTTGTCTCACACGCCAACGTGCTACAATTTCCATTTTCATCGTTGACATTTATTTTGTTTCTATATTGTAATATTAGTCAAGAGTTTAGGATTGAATTCTGCATAGGTGTATTAATGTATATACAAAAAACTAATAACATCTATTTCAAATATCAAACCTAAATCCACAAGGCATAAACATGCATCGAATTTATTCGAAACCACACAGGAATTCAGTACAAACCATACAAACGAATGTCGAATAATTATTTAAGTAAGTATTACAACATGTTCCGACCATTCCCTATTAACAGCGCTTTCAGTGGCCTTGTTGATTTTAATTAAAACCATCGTCTATTCATTCATCTATACTCGATAAATTATAATTATTAGATATCCATATTAAAATATTTTCTGTCACATAAACCAATAGGTATGGAGGAACTTATTATACGTCAGCAACTACATAGGTGCACGGTTCCAACTGGTCGTTTCTATGGAGAAGAGCCAGCAAGAAATTCTACGGTTACTCTTTTAAAAATAGTTGCTATTTACAATGTTTCAAATTACAGTGTTAATAAGTAGGGGAGGACAGTATAGGACTGTACCAGTACCAGGTACTTAACAAAATAGGAAATGGCCTACAAATCGAAAAATCTATGAGTCTAAGGCCTACAACGTTCTCGCATTCACTGGAAGAGAATATATGCATTTAAAAGATAAATAAAATTATAATATTTAACACTTTCGACTCCACCCACTTTTCATAGAACTCATACGCCATGCCGCCATACATATTGGAAGTGAACCCTCCGGGAGGGTTGCCGGCATTACGTTTGCGCTTGCGTTCGTGTTATTAAAACACTGTAAAACGAAGTAAAATAGTGTTTGTGGGGGTCTTGTCGCTGTACGTAGTTTCCAACCTTTTAAATTTTCTGTGTATATTTGTAACCGTGCAAGAATTATTTTTAAAATAAAAATGCTTGGATTTTGAAACATAACATAACATCACGCCTTGCTTTCCCGAAGCGTAGGGCAGAGGTGTACCTATAGTATACCCACGTTTCGTCAGTTATGTTTAAGTCCCATGTTATAGGGGGCGAGCCTATTGCCATCAACCGGGCACAAATCCAGACTCCGGCCTGCTACTGAGAATTTCCAGAAAGAAAAACCCACTGACACTTTGCCCGACTTGGGAATCGAACCCAGGACCTCATGTTCAGCAGTAGCGCTTACAGAACATTATATAATAATAAATCTTGTTAAAAGATTTAATTCCTGTTATTTGATTTCTGTGTTGTGTACATCAGATTTTATTTCCATGGTTTAGAATGCTGTATTCGCTAAGAAAAACCTACATATAAAATGAGCCCTCCGTGACGGCTGACGACATCCCATATGCGACTATCACTAGATGAACCCTCCAGGAAAGCTCCCGGCACTGAACGTGTTAAAAAAAAGAAGATTTGAATGAAGTTTTTTTAAATACAACATCGTGAGGAAACTAGCATGCCTGAGAGATATTTCTTGACGGCATCTGAAGCCAAGTCAGAGGCCCATGGGCGGCATAAAAAATGACACCAGGTTAGTCAATAACCACACGAAAAAAAAACGTAAATATTAACACGAATTCGATTAAAACATCTTCTTTAATCAATTAAGGCAACTTCTTTTCAATTGTTAAATAAACATTTGAAACTGAATAAAGCTTACTCGTATTATCGAATTAAAGACCTACTTATCACGTCATTAGTGGCTAGAGAGAAGATATTTCCGTTTATTTTGAAGTGATGGGCATGTAATTTTTTCTGGTAGACTGTAAGAGACACCACGTGTATAGGTATAGGTATATCAGCGCGTGTACGTTATCAACAAACAATTCTAATAAAAAACAAATAATTAAATAATAAAATATTCTCGTAAAATATTTGTAGTTTTATTACTAGCATTCTATATTCTCAGGAACATCACTAATTTAATAGACTTTTGAATTTTTAAAATTATAAATGAAAAGCTAGAATTTAAAGTTATAGATGTTGCAAGGGTTGCCAGGTGTCCGGCTTTATCCATAAATGTCCAGCTTTTTACAATCGTGTCCGGCCAAATATATACAAGCCCGGCCTGTCCGGCTTTCGGTTAACCGCGCCCCACCAAAAGATGACGAACGAAAGAAACGAAGAACGAAGGAGTCTCGATATGTAAAGATGGTCACCCATCCACGGACCAACCCCGGCAAGTGTAGCTTAATCTGATGGATCGACCCGTGCGGCAGTTATTACTTAGCCACGAGCTTCCTCTCTCAGTCTCAAATGAATAACAGTACCTAATAAATACACAAATAAAAGTATCATTTTTTCTTTCCTTTTAAGAACCAGTGCTTTCAGGGCAAAATGTCCGGCTATATATAAATCTGTGTCCGACTTTACTAATTTTTTTTTTTTTTTTAAAGAAAAATATATAACTCACAAAAGTAGCACTACTAAAATTCATCTGATTTTAGAAGTCAGAAAAGAAGCCATGTTTTACTATAGATTGGGCCAAACAAAAATGTCCAGTCTAGTAATGAAAGAACTGAAGGATAAAAAACTTTTTGATCAATAATAAATTATTATCGGACCCTTACTTTTACAAGCTTCGTAATAAATGCTGTTGTTAAGGCTCTTGAGTGACATTAATGCTCCATGAACAGCCATCAATATCGTTAATCCTTTTAACGCTTAGACAATAAAATTTCAATTTGTCGATGACAAAAAACGAGATACTGGAATATTGTAATTGGAAACGAATGTTGATGAAAAATTGTACTGGGAATAGAGTTGTCAGTTAAGATGGCCGTTTGAAATCAGATCTTCTACTTCAATCACAGTGCAGATTAACTTGTTAACTACTTAAAACAATATGTTTGTCTTTTTTTTTTTTGCATTTTGGTAATGTTATTGCAGTACCTATGCCTTCCTGCCTTTAGCATAGGAGACGTTTTTTTTACACATTGTACAAAATATTAAAAACTAAGAATATTAGTAAATCAATAAATAAGAAAAACAATACAGATCCCGACATAAGCAAACTCAAGGCTGAATATGAAGTAGGTACTTTGATATGCTTCTGGGACAATTAAGGAAGAAGCCTTGGTCCCTGAATCTGCGCTGTGAAACTGAAACATGACTAATACCGTCGCGAGGAATGTATATTTAGTCAATTAAATTAAGAATGTTAAAACTATTCAGTGCCGTCATTTTCTGTTGACACGTGTTTGAAATAATTTCTACAGACTATCATACTAAAATCCTGCAAAACTACGTATAAATAGGTCGCTTCAGGTGTTCAAATCTACTCCAAATTCAACTCCGTTTAGTAAGAAGAACATAATTAAAGAACTCTGCAGTAATGGTCGCATTGCGTGCGGTTGTTGTTGCGCAGTGGCAGTAGTCATTACCGAAAAACTAAACCCGCTGTCTGATGAATTCATTAATTTGATCAATTCTAAGCAAAACTCTTGGAGAGCCGGCAGAAACTTCCCAGTACATACACCTTATTCATACATCAAGAATCTAATGGGTGCCTTGGAAGACGAAAACTTTACGAAATTACCAAAGGTGGAACATGATGCCGAGCTGATTGCAAATCTTCCAGAGAGCTTCGACTCAAGGGATAAATGGCCGAACTGTCCATCCCTGAATGAAATAAGAGACCAAGGCTCATGTGGTAGTTGCTGGGCGTTCGGCGCTGTAGAAGCGATGACCGACCGGTATTGTATATTTTCTAATGGAACACAACATTTCCATTTCTGCTCAGGATGTTTTGAGCTGTTGTCAGAATTGTGGTGCCGGTTGCCAAGGAGGTTCACACGTAGCGGCTTGGGAGTACTGGAAAAACATGGGTATAGTGTCAGGAGGGAACTATAACTCGAATGAAGGCTGTCAGCCGTACCCAATAGCTGCCTGCGAACATCATGTGCCTGGCAAATTGCCACCCTGTGGCAAAACCGTTAAAACCCCGAAATGCGTAAAGTCCTGTGAGCCGAGTTACAACACTGATTATGATAAAGACAAGCGTCGCGGCAAGAACGTGATAACATTATCTTCAGATGAAGAACAGATTAAAGCTGAACTGTTTAAGAACGGACCCGTAAGCGCTGCCTTTTCGGTTTATGAAGATTTTATTCATTACAGAGAAGGTGTATACAAACATGTGAAAGGTAATCATATTTCTGGTCACGTTATCAAGATTTTGGGTTGGGGAGTGGATAATGGTGAAAAGTACTGGCTTATTGCGAACTCTTGGAACCCAGATTGGGGCGAAAAGGGATATTTCAAAATACTACGTGGACATGACCATTGCGGGATAGAAAGTGGAATTGTAGCCGGTGAACCTATTATAGAGTGAATTTACTGCATTCTGTGTATTTATCTACTTCATGAGACAAAGTACCAACTTAACATTTTGATTTATTCATACTTATTTAAATTTACCTCAAAGTTATCTTTATAAAAAAAAGTGAACACCAGACTCTAATATTGCTAATAAGCAATTATAAATTATGTTTCCGTAAACACAAATACGACATACAACAATAACGTCATCTGTCTTTGTAATAAAATGCTTACAAACAAATTATATTATATAGGCTGTATAACAACAACAATTAGGAAAATTTATTAAGTACTCTACAATAAACAAATTATTAACCAAAAATTCTGGCTTTTTAATAACACATACCAAAATATTTTTGTTACGAGGAGCTCGTAGCTAAGTAGTAACTGCCGCACGGGTTGATCCGTCAGGTTAAGCTACGCTTGCCGGGGTTGGTCTGTGGATGGGTGGCCATCTTTACACACCGAGACTCCTCCGTGCCTCGGAAAGCACGTAAACCGTTGGTCCCGGTTGTCATTCGTGGATCTTTGACAGTCGTTACGGGTCGTCAGAAGCCCGAAAGTCTGACAACCAGTCTTACCAAGAGGTATCGTATTACCCAGTTACTGGGTTGTGGAGGTCAGATAGGTAGTCGCTCCATGTATAATACTGGTATTCAGCTGCATTTTATGAAGTTTTTATAAGAATTTATTTTATCGCACGAAGTGGCAAATATTTCAAGAATTGTTATTGTAGTATAATCCTGATATCAATTAATTATAAATGCAAAAGTGTGTTTGTTGGGTTGTTGCTTACACGCAGTAATGGAGAAACCAGAAAAAATCTGAAAAAGGACGCACTTTTCTGAAACCTGGCGAGTGTAACTATTATACCTATACACCTCTGCCTAAGCTTTATGGTAATATCTAAAGGCATAATTTTATGTAATAGAAATAATCAGATGAGACGTAGAGCTCGGGACGAACGACTTACCGAATGACGTCCGGTCCGGCAATGCTGACCTCGCCATACGCAACGTCATTTTCACTTTACTCACGCCACAGTGAAGACGTTAGTGTAATACGTTCAAGCAGTTCATTTAAAGGTACGTCACTCAAGAAGTGCAGTGTTGGTTTCATTATTGAATTAAGCTATTTTGTATGAAAAATAAAGTCAAAGTAAAGCAACATCGACCGCAACACCGGATTCAATAGTAGCAGAATTTTGTGATAACAATAATAGAACGAATTTATCGCGATAACAATGAAATAAACATTTTCTTTTGACGTTTTGTTTAAACACAATTTAGTGTCAAACCAACCACGTTTGATCTGAAATTTAAGCCATCGGCTTCAATTTTACAAAGTTAAACTGATCAGAGGAAGAGAACATCAAGCAAATAACAATGACCTCATTGTATGCGACTTTTGTTATACTCATGTTCGCAATGACACATGCCACCAGTGCTTTACAGAACCCACTCTCCGATGAATTTATCAATCAAATTAATAAGAAACAAAGCTCTTGGACGGCCGGCAGAAACTTCCCGTTGCACACTTCTATGAAATATATCAACAAACTAATAGGAACCTTGAAAGATGACTTAGCGAAACTGCAGAAATTGGAACATAATGCCGATCTTATTGCGGTTCTTCCCAAGAACTTTGATCCGAGGGAAAAGTGGCCGAACTGCCCTTCATTAAATGAAATCAGAGATCAAGGCTCTTGCGCCAGTTGCTGGGCTTTTGGTGCTGTGGAAGCGATGACCGATCGATACTGTATATACTCAAACGGGACTAAACAGTTCCATTTTTCCGCCGAAGATCTTATAAGCTGTTGTGAGACTTGTGGACTAGGATGCATCAGAGGTATGCACGCAGCCGCTTGGGAATACTGGAAGCGCCTTGGTCTTGTATCAGGAGGCAACTACAACTCAAACCAGGGATGTAGACCATATAAGATACCGCCGGGTGGAAATGATGTAACCGGTGACTTTTCGCCTATAAGACAAATCGTTGATGCATCACAGTGCATCACATCCTGCGATTCAAACTACAACACTGACTATCATAAAGATAAACGTCACGGTAAAAACGTATATTCAATAGATGGCAATGAGGAGCAGATAAAAGCTGAACTATTCAAGAACGGACCCGTTGAGGGTGTAATGGCGGTGTGTACAGATTTTCTGAATTACAAATATGGGGTTTACAATTATACCGATGGTCACATTCTCGGTCACCATGCAGTTAAGATTCTAGGCTGGGGAGAGGAGAATGGTAACAAGCACTGGCTTGTTGCAAACTCTTGGAACCAAGAGTGGGGTGATAAAGGATTCTTCAAGATTCTGCGTGGACTGGATCACTGTGGTATTGAAGGTTCCATTGTCGCCGGTGAACCGCTTATAGTTTGAATATCGTTACCTATTACTGCTTACATATTTCCGAAGGCAAAGAATTTTGTAGATATTCCTATAAAAGAAAGCTAAAATGATAATAAAATGAATAGTTCATTATTGACATAGCTCTACTTTTATTACTATTTTTTATTTTATAACGTTAACAAGGCAATGGTTGGCATAGTCATAAAAGCTATCGACTTATGTAATTATGTTGCTATGTGTTAAATAATTAATTTAACCAGCAGGTAACTACATAAGAGTACGTATATAACAAAGGTTGATCGGCAGAGAATGTCCACCCATCTAAAACTATCGTAGGTAAATTAAGTTTTTTTTTACATTATTTCGTTATGGATTTTGCATACAATATTTTAGAGATCTCTTCAACAAGATTTACTTAGTTCGCAAACAAAGTCTTGTTTTCCTTCGACATATTCGAATTCTCAGTCCCACCAACGTATTAAATTAAATCCACTATCAAGTTTTTTCGGTTTCTAGCACCTCTGCCTCGAATTTTGCGGGCAGCGGGGCGGCAGCGGCGGCGGTGCGGGCGGTCACCGCTTGACTGGAGTGCACCGCTCGTTGTCCACCCCCGCGCCGCTGTTTTCGAGAGCCGGTCCATTTGATTTTACGCATAACATCCTGCCGCTCTCGCGCCGCACAGTGGATCGAAAATCGGCTGTAGAAGAAATAGGATCTCGATTTCTTAAATGTTATTTTTTTTTGCTGGAAATGACTTCTGCTGATCATTACTGTTCTATAAAATGTCATATGAAGTAATTGTGTGCACAAATGGAAGAGTTATAATTTTTATAAGAAAAAAATGTATGGAGCTGACATGAAAAATGAGGATATCTCTGGAATCACAAGGTTGGCCGTTATATCCTTGCACACTGTTATAGTACTATTTATTTGTGAATTTATGACATACTTAATATCGCGGCATCACTTGCGATTTCTTTTTTTTAAATCTTCAAAATTAAAAAAATAAAATAAAGTATATGATACATTTTAATGCTTAAATATCCAAGTGTAATTTACAATATTTTTTATGCTTAGACCAAAACATACTAAGAAATCACAAAGTCGTATTACCTACTTTGTGATTTTCATTTGAAATGACATGGTAATTATGAATTACGTAATACGTAATCTTGTCTAATGCCTCAAGCCCACATTAGCTAATGATTAATAAAACTTAATACCTGTATACCTAGTTAAAAGGATACGTACCAAAATAATTTGGGGTACTCGCTAATTTAGCAATTAGTGCAGGATTAACTTAATGAAAGTAATTAGATAAATGTGATACCATCATTAGTCAATAACAATAAATAATCAAACATTGGACTCACAACTTCAGTTCATTTAGAGCATTTCTAATACTAACATCTATCCTACCGTGTCTTTTTACTCAGTGATCGTGAATAATGGAAAGCATTATTACAAATTTGGATTTGTTTGTTATTCTGAGCAATCAGGATGCTTCGTCTTTCGATCATGAAATATTGTTCAACACACTTGTTATTTGACTGGGCTCTAGCCTTTCAGATGAAGACAGTGTTACCGTGAAAGAATTTTGTCGAAGATTTACACGGGCAGTTCAAAAGAGATGGTTACGAGCCCACAGGAAAAGTGAAGTTTTTAGACGTGATTACAGTAATTGGCTTGAGGCAAATATTGACTGGCCAAACTGCGTGCAAACCAATTTGCTCATTCAAGAATCAACAAGTGAAAATATTTCTACTGAACCTGTACCTGAACCTGTACCATCAACTTCAACAATGAAATCAACTTCAACGATGACAAAAAGATCTCGAAAGCCGTTTGAAGATCTAAGTAACAAGCAGAAGAAGAGACGATCTGATGAACATATAGGCGATGACCCTAATGAAGTAGCTTATTCAGCTGCAGCACTTTTGAAAGGAGATGGTCGTGAGGATATTGCATCTGTTATTGAACATATGCTCTAAAATCCAGAAGCAGCAGCAAAAATCAAGGAAATGTTGAACAAACCAGCTCCTTCAACAATATTTTCACCAGAAGAAGCACTGGGTTTGCTACTTTCATTAAAACTATTGAAATGGCAATATATCACATTAAGGGAAACGACTATTCGAGAAGGTTCAAAGGAGATATATCCGTCTTACTATAGTGCAAAAAGCTAAGCTACAGTGCTACCCTCCGAAGACATTTGTGACTGTAACGGTTTCATCTGCTAAGATTGCACTACAAGCGTTACTAGATTTAACAGAATTCTATTAACGAACAGAATTTTTGAAACTATTCTTAGTCCTGATGCGATACAAGATAAACAATTGATATTAATATCAAAGTGGGGATTTGACGGTGCATCTAACCAAAGTAGATATAAGCAAAACATAGAGAGTGGTCAAGATGATTCCAGCATATTTATGACCTCTTTGGTTCCATTAAAGTTGACAGCTGACGGTGATACCGTATGGGTGAATCCAAAACCCTGCTCACCTAGGTATTGCCGTCCAGTCCAGTTTAGTTTTGTGAAAGAAACCAAAGACGTTGTCATAAATGAAAAAACTGCAATGGATAACGAAATTGAAGCTCTCGTTCCCTCAAAATGTCAAGGACATGAAATTAGTCACAAATTAATGATGACGATGATTTACGGCAAAATTTGTACATATCTGTCTGAAGCTAAGTCAAATGCGGCCTGCTACCTGTGTTTGGCTAAGCCTACAAAAATGAATAAGTTAGATGTCATTGCGTCAAAAACTATTTCTTCTGGTGTGTATGAGTTCGGATTATCAACACTTCATGCCCGCATTAATGTGATGGAATGTCTTCTACACATAGCGTATCGTCTCGACTTCAAAAAGTGGTCTGCAAGAGGAGAAGGTCATGAAGAGTTATTGCATTCACGAAAAAAACTCAATCAAGATCGATTCAAAGATGATCTCAACCTTTTGATTGACATCGTTAAGCAAGGATCAGGCACAACTAACGACGGGAACACAGCAAGGCGGTTTTTTGAATTTCCTGATAAAACTGCAGCGATCACTGGATTAGATGAAGACCTAATACGCTGATTTGCTGTGATTCTGCAAGCTATCACATCTGGAGAGATTGTAGACGTGCCTAAATTTAAAGAATACGCTAGAACAACCGCTGAAAAATACGTGGAACTGTACGATTGGTACTACATGTCATCAACCGTCCACAAATTGTTGATTCACGGAGGGGACATAATTGCAGAAAATGCTATTGTACCAATTGGAAGTCTTTCGGAAGAAGCTTCAGAGGCCCGAAACAAAGACTTTAGGAGGTTCAGAGAACACCATTCGAGGAAAAAGAGTAGACAAGCATCAAACGAGGATATCCTCAATATGCTTATCGTCTCTTCTGATCCTCTAATTTCTTCCACAAGACCAAAATTAAATGCCCACAAGAGGCAGACATACTTTAAGGAAACAGTAGAACTACTGAAACTTCAGGATCAGGAAGCTCCGACAGAGTTCTTAGAAGTTATATCTATTGTAGAGCCTGATTCTGAAGTGGATTCTGATGGTGACGAAGCATAAAATAAGTTAACTTTTATTGTTTATGTTAGGTTAGGTTAAGTTATTTTTTTTTTTAATAATTTGCTTTTATTTTTAATCATACAATAGTTTACCATTTATTGTTATTGACTAATGATCACGTTTATCTAATTACCCTCATTATGGTACGTATCCTTTTAACAGGTATATAGGTATTAAGTTTTATTAATCATTAGCTAATGTGGACTTGAGGCATTAGACAAGATTACGTATTACGTAATTCATAATTACCATGTCATTTCAAATGAAAATCACAAAGTAGGTAATACGACTTTGTGATTTCTTAGTATGTTTTGGTCTAAGCATAAAAAATATTGTAAATTACACTTGATATAGCCATATTTAAGCATTAAAATGTATCATATACTTTATTTAATTTTAATTTTGAAGATTTAAAAAAAAAAATCGCAAGTGATGCTGCAATATTAAGTATGTCAAAAATTCACAAATAAATAGTACTATAACAATGTGCAAGGATATAACGGCCAACCTTTCGATTCCAGAGATATCCTCATTTTTCATGTCAGCTCCATACATTTTTTTCTTATAAAAATTATAACTCTTCCATTTGTGCACACAATTACTTCATATGACATTTTATAGAACAGTAATGATCAGCAGAAGTCATTTCCAGCAAAAAAAATAACATTTAAGAAATCGAGATCCTATGTCTTCTACAGCCGATTTTCGATCCACTGTGCGCCGCCGCCGCCGCCGCCCCGCTGCCCGCAAAATTCGAGGCAGAGGCTTTACTGCCACACTCAGAGAAGTCATTTAATCATTAACTTTTTTGACCAGTAAGTATATCTTAGCGCAACAGAATTGAAAGGTTTTGAATCTGTCTTATTTTTCTCAATTTATAAAATAAGTACTTTTTAATTTATTAAAGTAAATATTTGATTAGTTTTAAGTAACGACTTGGAGTTTCCGGAGTAGACACACCATTTGTGTAGCAGACTTAACAGTGTTCGAAACTTCAACGCCTGTGATTTATTTCATAGTAATTATTGGCAGTTCGACAACACTGTAAAACTCATATAAAACGGCTGGTTTTATATTAGTTTAAGTATCAGTATTACGACCGCCGCCAGTCTAAAGTTGTTTGAAAATATTTTACTGACAAAAGTAGTTTAGAAGAAGAACTCTTCGTGATCACCCAAACAGGGCCTGGAAAATACCCCCACAGTTTCTTTCTTTCAACATCAGCTCATACATGATGATGATGACGATAAATATTAACATAAGCTGTAAATCATCGTCTTTCTTAAGATATAAACCAAAAGATAGTTAACACAGAAAGTCAATGCTCATGCTAAAAGGGCAGATCAGCATAATGACAGATGGCAGCACTAGGTTAGTATTTTTTGGTTTATTGACGTTCTATTGCCAGCATTTTCTTTCTTTCCAACAAGCAGTATTGCTTTGTTCCAGTTTGAAGGATGAAATACTGGCAGTATTTCATCCACCGTTTTCATCTATTTCTCAGGATGACGGGAAGAATACATAATCATGTGGTTGGTAGTGACCTAAGTGCGGATTTCACGAATGCAATTGAACGCATTCAAGAGTCGAGAGAGCTGTCAGTGTACAATATTCCATAACAATTTTTACAAATGCTGATCGCGTTCAGTTTTTTTGGTGAACTCAGCCCTAAGAGCTACCTATTACAATTTTTGAAATATGAAGGTACTGGCTAACAACAATGACCAACTAATGAAGAAACTGTCATCGTTGTTAATTTATTATACAATGAAATTAATGAATATTTACTCTAATGTAAAACCCTTTTGGGCTATCAAAAATTCAAGATGCAAGAAAATTCATTTGAAACTGCGAACGAGCTCTCAAATTGTATTATAACATAGAGAGTGCGATATGAGCTCTGTTAAACCAGTTTCCCATGTGTCCTGGGCCAGGTCAACTGTACCTACGCGAAGTTTTTCGTTTAAAGATTGAAATTTAATATGACGAAGACTCGTAATATAGGAACGGAGTAAAATTCATTGCATCAAGAAACGACCATATACCTACTTGTTTAATGTTTTTGTGAGAATGTTAAAATAATATAAGAACTATGTTAGGTATTACACGACATTACCATCGCAACCAAAAATATGTCGGAATAAATAAAATAACAACGGTCTTCTTTAATGAAGATATAAACTTTAAATAATAGAATCTTGCCCTGAATTTCTAGCAGCTTATCTGCGAGCTATAAAACGGAAGATTACTTTTTTATAATAACATAAAATGACCATAATATAAAAGAAACAATTCGGGGTTGTCACCGCGAAACACTAAAAATTTAGCATTATCTCCAGTAGGTCATAAAGAGAATGGGCGACTGCTATCAAAGGACGAAGAAGAACGGTCTTCCAAACACCTTATCTGCACGTAATCGTAGACATTATCGATTATGTAGACTTAGCCATTTAAAATTTACGTCTCGGTCAAATTACAGTATAAAGGTCAATTCTAGAGATACACTCGTTTGTTTTTATAGACAGAGTCTCGTGAGCCTACCGATCTACATTATCGGAACCCTCGAATAGAATATTTAAGAGCCTGCTCGGAGTTTAAAGCCTCCATTCATCGAAAATGGATAATGAAAAAGGACAGGAATATACAGGTGTTGTTAAAGCAACTTAGTGGTGGGTATTTGGGTTAATCTATTTTATTTAACGATACCACCTACCCGTATTTTCTTAATTCTAGTAAAACCGACATACATAAGTAGGTATTTACTAAGTTAGACAAAGCGCTTAAAAGAAATTAACAGAATTTCTGTAAGGGTAATAATTATTTTTACAACTGCTATTTAAACATTAGGGGGAGGTGATTGAATTATATTTATAATAATAAATGGAAAATAAATGCTTTTAGATTGAAAATCATTCATTTTAATTTTCGGCGGTTTGGTAATTAGTTTGATAAAAATAACATGAACATAAAAAGAAAATTGGTTGGTTATTCTACAAAAAAATACTCAAGTAGTGTAATAATAATAAAGTATTGAGTAAATGAATATCCAGTAATTTTTTTGGAATGGGCAGTTATGTAATTTGGCAGTTCATAGGTAAAGTTGGAACTTGTGACCAACGCGCGAGCCGAATTGGTCGGGCGGTACGGTGCGGTGGCCGGGAATCACAAGCCGATTCCCGGCCACCGTAGGCACGGGCTTGCGGACGGTGTGCAATGGGTGCTCGCCGTCCGGTAAGGACCAGGGGGCCAATTCTCGATCTTCGCCATTTATCTCGAGTTCGAGATCGTAAGTCTATCTCTATGTCTATTAAAAATATCTCTATCTCTACCAAAAAATGTCGAATTGAGCAGAATTCCGTATTCTCAGTCAAAATAGAAATAAATGTCACGAAAATGTCAAGTCGAGTGAAGATAATGTTACCATTATGAAGAACCACACGTTCCGTTTTAGGTAGCTATGGGTTAATGAATGATTTTGTTTTAAAACGCTGACTAAACCTAATTATTTAAGTATAAAACGAAACGTTTAGTGTAAAAATAATAAGTTTGACAAATTGACAGTTGACTGTCTGTCAGTATCAGAATTTGCGCCTTTTTGCGGTTCCTTCAAAACTTTTGTTATGTTTACATGTACTCTGTGTTACATCATTATTGGGTGCTGTTTTACATTTCACAATTTTTACATAAGTAATTTAGGTATTTTAGGGTGTGCAATTAGTATTTTTGGTGGGTAAGGTTAGTTTAGTGAACAGTTATACATGACTAATAAAATTATGAAGCAGACGATTATTTACCTTCGTTTTCAGGTCTATTTTCGTGGTATCCTGAATTACAGGAGCCAATAGATCTATTAGAACCCTTATTAAATCTTTATCTAATCTGAAGTTTTCAATGACTTCTGTTTCGCTCAAGTCGTAAATATCGACGGTGGGATAAGTGCGCTGTTGTCGCCGTGTATTGGCCAGTTGCTCGCCACTTTCCAACAACTCCGAGATAAAAATGCTAATAAACTCGTCCTTCTTTCAGTGGTTACAAGTCCAATCGTGGGTACACAAATTACAGAGTCTGTTATTTGCGCGAATGTCGTCGTTTCAAGAAAACACAATGCACAAATCAAAGAGTATAAATCGAATTTCCAGTAGGTATGAGATGCCAAGCCGTATTTTATTTAAAAATTAAAGAAAAGAAAACACAGTGTACAATCCAAAACTCAACGAATTCACTCAGAAATGACGTATCTCTACAATCGACATGACATCTCTACTGCTCAGAAGCACTCGACATGAACTCTAACGGTAGCCTTCGACAAATGTCGAATTCGACATCCCCAGAATAGCAACTTTTAAAATTTGTCGAAAAAATGACGTCATTAGAAATTTTTGTCGAGTTCGACACCATCTCTAAAATTGAGAATTGGCCCCCAGGCCCGAGTCGACGGCGCGTTGTGTGTGTGTGTCCGATGGGACCGATGCCTGCCGGGGTTGCGGGAAAGTCCGAAAACTGGTCCGAAATCAATACCGTGGCCCCTGGCATTGCACAGGCAACTGAAGGAACACGGGTGGGTTTTAGTCAGTAAGAGTCTGACACGTCCTCCCGCTCCACCCAGAGCGGGAGAAGTCATTTGACGATTTCCCAACCACAAAAAAAGGGCACCCCAACCATTCCAAGTTAGATTTCTTACGGACCAATTCCAATTTATTAACTGCCCACACGAAACTGCCCGATATGCCATTTTACGCATTTTTAGGGTTTCGTACCTCAAAAGAAAAAAATTGAACCCGTAAATGATCACTTCGTAGTCAGTCTGTCTGTGTGTCAAGACCCATTTTCTCAGAATCGCGTGGAGGTATCAAGTTGTATCAAACACGTAGATCTAAATGTCTATGTAGATCTATGGTTCCTTGGAGCTCTAAAAAAATCAAGCTTCTAAGTCGACGCAATAAACAATATGGCCATTTATTGACATATTTTGACACTCGCAAATAAATCAAAACCTACAGGGTACTTGCCGTTGATCTAGAATCATGAAATTTGGCAGAAATCAAGATCTCACAGCAAAAGTCGTAGTCCAAAAATCGTTGATTTGTAGTTTTATAACATAAAAAAACTGATATACAAACTTACATATGCTGTTGGAAAATTGACTGCCTGTATCGATGTATGGGAGAACATGCGTTTCAACTACAAAGTTAAGTTTGTTTTTTGGAGAAATTCATCCCAAATACGGAACCCTTCTTTGTGCGTGGTTCGACACGCACTTGGCCGGTTTATATATTTAGTTTACGGCTTAGTCTTTACTGAAGAACTTGTAAACATGCATTTTGTCATTTTTAATTTACCAGAACTACACTAAACAACTAGCGCTTTAAATCAGTGCCTCTCTTTAATAGTGGATATCGCAATATTGAATGCGACAACCGCTCTCCATCCGTGTATGTAATGTGAATAAGGATTTGAAGGAATTATAAGTAATTAATCATGAATATGGGACTGTAAGTGAAAGATGTCGTCTCATATAATTGGAAGCGCACACTAGTACTTGTCGCTGTTCTTGTTAACTTGCATGTGTTATTGTGTAAGCCTCTGTTGAGGATCCAATAAATATATAACTTCCTGCTGCCTGAATAATGTTAACCAATTCTCCTACGAATTGTGGCTTTGAACCTAAATCATTAATCAAGCGGCCATTCCCACTGATTTATTTATACTATTGAGAGGCCTAGGTACACCGTAGTACTGGCCTGACGTCCACTGCTGACTGACATCATTCTATTGCTCTATTCCTTATTTATTTGTGGTCGACGCAACTCAGGTCTTATTCTTCCATACTTCTCTTACGGCGGAACCCAATAACCTATTTTTACCCGACTACGGTGAAGCAAAAAGGAGGGTTATGATTTTGACCGGTTGTATGTATGTATGTTCATCTGTTACCTCAGAACTTCTAAACTACTCATCTTAATTTGACAAATGAGGTATCGTTATTATAAGTGTCTTGATCGTCCGGTGGCGCCCTCTAGAGGACATAAACTGATTAATTTAAAAAATGATTTAATGATGCTATGTTAGGTATCAAATGAAAGGGCTTAATTAGCACATTTCAAAAATATGTATATTAAGTATAACCCCAAAAAATAAAAATAAAACTTATAAAACTAAAACCCAACTACATACACATAATCAGTTCGATATAAGCCCTAACACGTGTGACTCCCGATTTCTATATTTGTCTGTCTGTGAATGTCCTGTTTATATCTTTTTTAGTTGAATTTTTTGTCGTAGGTAGTTCGTTTTTATTTTTATCAGTAAAAGACTATCTGTCATTGAATGTCAACTCACAATTTCGTAAAGGTCCTTATTCTCTGACAGATTATTGGAACGTTAAAACCGTATAGATAGATTTTTATATTTGCAGTATTCCATAACTGATGATAGATAGGTTATTGGGTCTTCTTCTTGCCTTAGTCGCCATCTTGGTAGTGACCGCCTTTACCTATAGCATACCATAATCATCTCCCACACAGTCCATCCATCGTTTTTATGGTCTTCCCATAGGTACTCTTATAATAGCCATCCACATTCCACGTCCACGTACTGACAGTAGAAACACACTAAGTAGGTTCTGTAGTTCTCAAAATAATACTTAATTATTACTGATATAGGTAACAGTCACCTCAATTCGACAAACAATACTTACCTAGTCTTCGACCTCGCCGGTGAATCATATTCCAACATTATGTTCTCAAACAACTAAATAAAAGTAGGTAGTGTTCAATGTGCCACATATTTTCCGCCATTGTATTGTTTGTTACCTGTTGTAGGTAGTTGAACATATCAACTGAAGATATCATTTTAATTTATAATTACCTTAGATACAGGATTATTTGGAATAATAAGAAAAGTCTAACTATGGAACAAGCATACAAACGTAGGTATTTCGCAGATTTGCACAATATTGTTAAAAAGGTACGGTTCTGAATCATTTTATCGTAGGTACCTACTAAAATAACAATATAAACCATCAACACAAGTAAGACCCATGTCAAGGCTGTTGTCGGTGCCATCCTGATAGACCTGATATAGGAGCAAACACTCGCTCGCTCCGATCCCCAATTAATTACTTCCGACCGATCTAAAACAAATGTTTACTAATGGTCGTAAAGCGTTCTACCATAACATTTGTTTGTCTTATGATATCGGTAGGTGTACATGTATCGTTAACCTTCGACACGGCCGGTCAAGCGCTGTCTCGCCACTGATGACCGTGTCGTACGTTCCGATGCAATTACACGGCGTGCGAGCGCGGGTATCAACTACACCCGCCGCGGCCGCCCGCTCAGTCGTCGCGCCACATTCGCTCCGAATACACATCCATTAACCGCTCAGCTGTGAAAAAGAAAATAAAGAAGTGAATAATGGCCGCTTCGCGTGCAACGTTTGTTGCGCTCGTGTGCGCACTCGCGATCACCGCCGACGCTATACAGAATCCGCTCACTGACGAGTTCATCAATCTCATCAATTCAAAGCAAAACACTTGGAAAGCAGGCAGAAACTTCCCGCTGAACACACCGTACACACACATCAAGAAATTAGCGGGTGTTCTGCAAGATGATCACTTGTCGAAACTTCCGAAGGTGGAACATGACGACGAACTGATTGCGAGTCTTCCGGAAAACTTCCATCCCAGAGACAAATGGCCGAACTGCCCCACATTGAACGAAGTGAGGGACCAAGGTTCATGCGGTAGCTGCTGGGCGTTTGGCGCTGTGGAGGCGATGACCGACCGGTACTGTACGTACTCAAATGGAACACAACATTTTCATTTCTCCGCTGAGGATCTATTGAGCTGTTGTCCAGTCTGTGGTCTCGGATGCAACGGAGGCATGCCAACGTTAGCTTGGGAATACTGGAAGCACATTGGTCTCGTGTCAGGTGGTAGCTACAACTCTACTCAGGGCTGCAGACCGTACGAGATCCCTCCTTGCGAACATCACGTGCCCGGCAACAGGCTGCCTTGCAACGGTGACTCTAAAACCCCGAAATGCCAGAAGACGTGCGAGTCAAGCTACAATGTTGACTACCACAAGGATAAGCGCTACGGTAAACACGTGTTCTCTGTGTCAAGTAAGGAGGACCACATCAGGGCTGAATTGTTCAAGAATGGGCCAGTAGAAGCTGCGTTTACAGTGTACTCAGACTTGCTCAATTACAAGACCGGTGTTTATAAACACACGATCGGCGACGCTCTCGGTGGGCACGCGGTTAAGATCTTAGGCTGGGGAGTGGACAATGGCAACAAGTATTGGCTCATTGCGAACTCCTGGAACGGCGATTGGGGTGACAACGGATTCTTCAAAATTCTGCGTGGAGAAGACCACTGCGGTATTGAAAGTTCTATTGTAGCTGGTGAGCCACTTTTTGTTGCAATGTAGATTCGTTTTAGTTTATAATTTCGTTAACTAACGTCTGTAAATAGCCGTCGTATAGATTACAGTACCAAATAGATATTATGAATACGGACAATGGTATTTTTTAACCTATTAAAGTTTTGTACCAAATAAATTTTTGTTGTAACATATTTGTATAATTTTCCTGTGTTAGTCATTAGTTTATTTTCTAAATGAGAACCATCTCATTTGCCCTTACTTACTACTTACTATCTACTTGTATTCTCTTTGTGCTCACAGCAGATAAATACCTACGTAATTTATGGAAACATTGACACTCATTAAATTATCATTGTTTTCATATCCGAAGTTCGGTCCAAAGTGCGTTGGTTAAGTACCTTTTCTTCTAAAGGTTATTTGGACAAGTAATAGAACAATAGAGGACACTAATTACATTTACAAATTAACACCGAACTAGGTACCTACCTACCTAATATGCATAAACTTGCAGACTGATTAATCCCGTAGGTACTAGGTACTTAGACCAATTTCTAGAGCTCTTAATTTTGTTTTGTTTTGGATATTAAGTGTATTCAAGCAGAATATATTAGGTATCAAGTGTTTAAGTATAGTTTATAGCAATAAGATTCATTAACAGCACAATGATTGCTTGACTATTACGTCTTGCTAAAGTTAACATCTGTATCAAATCACAGTAAGATTAAGTAAATAAGTAAGTACTTATCTATGAAAATTATTAACTACGTTTGAATGAATGAACGAATGTTTACCTATTTATTTGTTAAACACAGGGGTAAACATACGTTTTGGTCTTCAGTAAAAATTCAGTTGGCTCTTTATAACTATACAATAATATTAAAATTTAATTCAGAATCATAATAAATTATTATACTAAGTATTTACAAATTCAGGTGTTAGATTAATTAATATTAAATTCAATAGACAAATCACACGATATACAATAAAAACACACATTCATTACTTATTCAAATTATAATAATATTATTGTCATTAAGAAATTAATAAACAGTGTAATAACATTTATTGATTAGAAACGTTACATTTTATTCTACAGCTTTATTACCTAACCATCTATGTACGTTATTTCTATAATAATATTGAGATACGCTTAGGTATAATAGGTACAAATACGTTTTCCTGTGAGTAATACTTGGCAAATTAATGTTATGGACAACACAAAATAATAGGTACCTACCTTACCTACCTAAAACATGTTCCGATTTAAAAAACATGTTTGGCATTGAAATAATGTTTTTATTTATTAATATAACCTATTTTTAAGGGGTTTATTTATAAACATTGCGATTATTAAAGCTAAGTAATAATTAGCGACTGTTTAACCATACATTTTTGACGTTTGAACTCCACTTAACTTTAAGCAACGATTTTAAATAATCAAAAAAACATTATTTCATGTAACCATGCGAACTTTTGGATTAAACTTGATACCTTGGTAGATACACTTAGTACATAGTTACTACCTACTTGAATCCTAATTCCTAACTAATATTATACATGCCAAAGTTACTTTGTTCGTTTGGTACGCTTTCACGGTAAAACGGCTGAACAGATTTGGATGAAATTTGGCGCATGGGTAGACCATGACTTTTTATCCCGATACTCTCACGCAATCGAGACTTATGCGGGTGAAGCCACGGGGCGCAGCTAGTCATTAATAAACTTTGAAAATACTAATTACGAAGAAATTATTCAGTAGTCGTAAGTATACCTACCTACATTTCGCAATTCGCTCTCACTAATTGATAACTCGATTAATCGGTGATTTGAAACTTCTATGTAATTACAGGGACTAAGTGATATCAATTGAGTTGTTTGTCACAACACATTGTTGTTGCTCCTGGGACAGAATTACCTAATCATGTCTTTGTTTCTCAGAAACACTCTTGTTAAAGGAATGTTTTCTTAGGAACGTGTATGTTGAGAAGTAATAATTATTGTAGGTAATCATGTAGATTTTTTATACATTTATAATATACTATAAGATCACGCCAGTATTGCACGAAGGGGTTGGCAGACGTGTAGGCACAGAAGGGAAATTATAAAAATGGACACACTGGTTCACTTAAACCTATTACATAAAATAATCAAAGAATGGCAGTTGTGATTTGATTTTTATTTATTGGCCGTCATTTCCCCGGCTTTACATAACAGTCACTATCATATCAAACATCAAACCAGGGGGCGAACCACCACCTCTTTTAGCAGTATTATTTCGATGTTACTTCAATGCGAGAAAGAAGTGGAGCTATACAGGACGTCTAGCTCCATCTCTTTCCCACGCTCAATTAAGATTAAAATAATACTGATAAAAGAGGTGGTGGTAGGGCCCCAGGGTGCTATTTAATAAAACCGACAGGTCACAGGCGTCAATCAATCAATAAATTGGTGTGTTAATCTGGCAATTTTACCTACATACATTTGTGAAAAGGTGACAATTATGAAATTTTTTGACAAATATGTCGCATTTTCAGTTAGGTACACTAAATAGTGCCAAGACAATAAAGACAGGTACAAGGTATGGTAGCCGGTACCTAATTACCTACATCGTTTTTCGATTGATGTAACCTAACCTAGGCCGAATTTCTGATTTCTATTTGAAAGCGAATCTCATGTTCCTTTCTACTTTAATTTGAAATCGTTCATCAAATCCAGCTCAAGTTTGTTACATAGGTAGATATAACCGAGTTTAGAGTTATCCTCAAAGACTGTTAACATTCTGATATCTTTCAGCTATCTAGAACGGGTCGAAAATACTTCTGCCACTGGATAGTTCTCATTGAATATTACTATATCATTTCTACGATAATAGATTGACAACAGCGTCACATTGGCTTCGGAATAGTTAACTTATCTTTGAATAGATTATAGCAGCTTTCTAATTACGCAACATATTTTCGTAAACGATAAAGACAAATCTATTTCATTTTGACAGTTCAACAACATTCATTGCGTCATTTACGTTGCTCTGCAGTTTTTTTTTTTTCGAACTTACGGAGCAATGGATTAGCAATCTGTTTCAAAACGATTCAGATTCGGATTGATTTTGCATTACGTAATTAGGGTACAGGTCACCATCGTAGAGTGAAAATATGAGCAGGACAACGACAACACAAGTCCACAGCCTCTTTCTCTCGGTGGATGTCAGATAGGCGAGTTTAATTAGGTACCTACTCTTTTTGTTTTACAAACATTTTGTTGACACATCTTGGTACTTTTAAACAAGGGTGATAGGACTGTCGGGGCATGTACATGGCCACATGCGAACTACGCATTAGATCTGACGTCACACAAAATCCTGCATCGTGCAAACAGAGTTTACCGCTCGATCAGCATATAACTTCCCAACATCAATCGTCGGGCATTTGCCCGCCAGACATGACACCTGTCCGGCTGGAGGATCCTCCTTTTTCTATAGAGGATGAGTGAACCTTTATACTGGTGACCCCGACGTGAAGATGCGTGTACTATTAGGAGTCAGATACAATGACAGTGTAAGTAGGTACCTACAATATGAGCTGACGGCCACAAATAGGCAGATCAAGAAGCCAAAGCTACCTTTTTTTCTAATCACCAAGTGCAGTGTTTGTGTCATCATCATCATCCACACAGACTTAACCCACTGCTGGGCATAGGCCATATAGTGTTTGTGTAATATACGGTAAATCATTTAACAAGCTTTTATTTAAAAGTTACTGTCTCGTTGGTCTAGTGGTTGTAAGCGCTACTGCTGAGCATGAGGTCCTGGGTTTGATTCCCGGGTCGGGCAGTGTTATTGGGTTTTTCTGGGTTTTTCAATCTGGAATTTCTCAGTGGTAGCCCGGATTCTGGATTTGTGCCCGGTTGATGGCAATAGGCTCGCCCCCTATTACATGGGACTTAAACATAACTGGCGAAATGTGGGTGTACCTACTACAGGTACACCTCTGCCCAACCCTTCGGGGAAACAAGGTGTGATGTTATGTTATTTAAAAATGAGGAAAAAAAGAGGGTTGCCAGCTTTTTGTACAAGAAATAAAGTATATTATGGTCAAAATGGGAGTGGGAAGTGGGTTCCGAAAAATTAAACAGTATCCCGAACTATTAAACAGTATTTTGAGTATTTTTTTTAATTATTTAAATAGATACATAATTCATTAGTGATTCATGGTCGTGCAACTCATCAATGTCGAAGGCTTCGTACCAAAGCCTCACCAAATAGACTGTTAAATTAACTATAATACTTACTAGTATTTAAAAGGTGTTCTGATAACAATTATCGATTTATTTTGTCCCAAACTTCGAGACATTAACAGTTTCATTCTGTAATTAAGGTTTTGAACCACTCTGCGGCCATGCCCAGGTGTATGCACGATGTTGTACATAGTAGATGAAACTTTTTAGTTAGGTATAGCTCTGTCAGTGAAAACAGTAGGTTTATTTAAATAGGTACTTTTTTTTACCAAAACAGTATTTTAGAGTGTAAAAAAGTTGGCAACCCTAGGTGTAACCTATAGGTAAACTTTAGACAGTACAGACAGTAAAACAGCTTATTTCCAATCGGATTTCTTTTTCTTTTTACAACAACTAAAAAAGAATGTTTAAAAAAAACCAGTCCCCATTTTAATATTGAAATAACACGACGTTCCCATACAATACCTCGCACCTCGTACCTCAGTTTTGACCGCAGTATGGTAGATAGGTAGGCTAAGTACTAAGACTTCCACTACTTTCGCTATCGCAGACTTTAAAGTTGCTGTCGACATAAAAAAATAAGTCGTTTACTTTAATATTATTCAAACAGTCATACTTTGAATGCATGTTAACATTATGAGTATGAACTTACTCGTAAGTAGTTGACTTTTAAGTATAAAAGCTTCGTGTAAACAGGCGCGACGCGACTCAAAGAAAACTTCAGGGTAGAACAATGACCGGTGTCGCGTTGCGCTTTCACTCCGCGCCAGTCTGCACGGGACTTAACTCAAACAACTCATAGTAAGGCGCTGAGCAGACGATGGACAGTAATTTGTCAGTGGAAAATTTGGAATAAAAAATTTGGTAGGTATGAAAATGTAACGCGCAAGCGGACATAATGTGGATTTCCATACGATTCCAAATTGCTGCATTTAGCAAACCTGGTAGCTTTAGCCAACAAGGTAGCTAATGTAAAGCATTGCTAGTGGATCAGACCCTTTAGAGGCAAGGACGATATTTTTTCTGGTGCGCCCTGGGTAGCCAGTCCTGTTACCAATATGACTGGCTTGTAGTGACCAACCACCATTACATAAAGTCTTGTTGCTGTTGAATAGTCAAGCGAATGTGTATTTTGCAGTCATGTGATTGGTAGGTAGTACAGCGGTGCTATTCTGTAAAAATCTCACCGTGAAAACTTCGGTGAAGTGAGCGTGGAGTGAGCTGTCAATTGTGTCAATTCCAAGCAAAAACAATCTCACTTCACCTAAGTTTTCACGGTGAGATTTTTACAGAATCGACCGGCTGTTCTGTCAGTCAACATTTTGAACTCTATTAGTACCTATTTAATTAAACTAAGACTGCAAAATTCAGTGCTACCAATCGCGTCACGGGTCAAGTTATAAGAGTAATGAACGCACTATACCTAACATAATGAATAATGATTGTCTGTTTTCATAACAATTTTTCATGTTCTGGTAAATGTTATCAATAACACTCCGTGATAAAAATTTAACAACAATTTGATAACAAAACAGTCAGCCCCCAATAGCCGCCCACAAACATGATACGAGTAAGAAGATCAAATTACTTTTATTTGTTTTATAAATGATATTATTTGAAAAATAATATCAGTCCCTTTAAAGTAACTTACCTACTCACCAAGCTACCTTAGATTAGCTTTGAACATTCTGTACGTCCATTCGTTCAAAGCTAATGAACATAACATAACATCACGCCTTGTTTCCCCGAAGGGTTGGGCAGAGGTGTACCTATAGTACCTACACCCACATTTCGCCAATTATGTATTTTAAGTCCCATGTAATAGGATGCGAGCCTATTGCCATCAACCGGGCACATTTCCAGACTCCAGGCTACTACTGAGAAATTCCTGTTGGAAAAACCCAATAATACTTTGCCCGACTTGGGAATCGAACCCAGGACCTCATGCTCAGCAGTAGCGCTTGCGACCACTAGACCAACGAGGCAGTCAAAGCTAATGTATATACATATCGGGAATTGATTGGCCGAGGAACCAAATGTAAGTACCTACCCTAACTATGACAACGCAAATTGAACCATAGGTACCTACCAATAACATTAAAATAATATACTTATATAAAATACCTATTTATCCAGAAAGCCTTATCAATATAGAGCTTCAGCTCTTGACGAGTAACATAAAATTTATTGGTAAGTCAGTCTATACGTAGGCACACTAAAATTTCTGGGGCCATTCGTATCGAGCCTCCATTACTCGCTATCGTCAATGAAAGCGACGTATTAATACCAAGTCGACTATACCTAGGTATAGGTACTCCAAGGGTAGGCATTCTATCTCATAAAATTACATGACTTTCATTCTCATACAAGGGAGAACAGAATTAATCTGGCGCCATAATACCGCTGTAAGGGTCGACGAACTCCTTATCTTCAAGTTATGAAGGTGAAAAGTTGTTTATATCTAAGTACCTAAATAAAGGCCAAACTATTATAACTATAGTAACCTTTAATTGCTTATTGGTAAGGTTCTAAGTAACGTGTAGCTATGTAAAGGTATTAGCAATTAGCGGTTAATTCTAGCCACAAGGTAAAACAATGCTTGGATTTCTTCTCGATAACCATTGTACACTGGTTGGTAAATTGATACAATCGCGGTAGGTAGGTACATAATGATCTCGATTCAATCGAAATAATGTAACTGTGATGTAGACGAGTCACTGGAACACACACGAACACGATACTATAGGAGAATATCAACATTTTCAAGGTAGGCGCGGTTTTTATCGCGCGATAATAACACAAACGTTATTGCGATAATGCGTCCCGATTCCTTGCACACAGCTACATTTTTATTGTCCTACACTACAGGCCCCCCGCCTGCACTAGTCATCGGTCTAGCGTTATTAACGCAGGTGTGTGTAAGATTGCATGCGTCCTAATACAAAATGTTCTAAGAACGCATATCGGAATATCGCAGAACGGAGGAACGCAAGCGTCTCTTACTTCTATTGCGTTATTATTGCCGCAGTGTGTAACTTCGTGGCCGTCCTAATACAAAATGTACTGAGAACAGATATCGCAATAACGCTTGCGTCATTATCGCGCGATAAAAATGCGCATGTGAGGCTTTAATTTAAGAGGGAACAGGGCCCGCGTTTCTCCGTACAAACGTATTCCCCGTTTTTCTTCCTGAATAATGCCTCTAGAGCTATCATTTATAAAATCAGGGTCTCTATAGGCATGTCCCTGTCATTTCCTTTTTTTCAGCAATTAATAAGTATGGAAACTATGACCCTCCAAAAATTACAAAAATGCCCCATTTTTACCGCCGTGATTAGAGGACTACCAGACTAATTCGGAAAAGTTTTTAGCATAAAAGAAAATAATAGGAACCTAGACATACTCTTTCTTAAAATTTTAAAGTAAAAAATTATTAAATCGGCTTAGTTTTCGAGGAGAAAATAGGAGAATGCCAAACGTCGTTTTCGTCAAAAATTTTGTGATATAATCGGTTTGAGCTGCAGTTGTCCCTATCGCACCTTACGGGGTTTAACTCGGGTTTTCGGGCGCAGCGCGACGACAATAGTTTCTTCAAATACCTATTTTTCAAATTCCTCGCAGACCCTGTTCCCCGAAACTATATTTTGAAAATTATCAACTAGGGTAGTTGATAATGAAAAAATTTGAAAATACCCTCAATTTTTTACCTACGTTTTCATTAGAAAGAATCGTTATATTATGTAGGTACCTTACTGCAAAACACCTGCTTTGTAAATTTAATACATTTATTTTCTAATATTTTTCATCGCTACCACCCGCCTACGTTGGGTTTTGTTACACTAAGTAGATGACAAAGAGCTCACACTCACAGAAAATGAGATTATCTGGATGATGTGCCATTGAAGCAATGAATAAAGTGTTGAAAGTAGGTTAGGTACAATACAACTCCTTCCTTGTACTCGTAAGAGTTTATTTATAGCTCATGCTGGCCGGCGATAAAAGATTGTGAAGAAATAGAATCTAAAACTCACTGAAACTTGGACTTTGCTATGATTTGAAAATCGAACTGTCGGAAGCGGGAAAATACCTAATGTGTAATAAATAAGGTACCTAGGTAAACGATAAACTGAACGATGAGCTGAATTTTCTAGTCCAGTTTATTCTTCATTATTCGAAAAAGTTTGTTATTTTCTCCTTTTTAATTTCAGTCTGATTTAATTTCAACTTCCCAAACTGTATCTAATTTTTAGTCGATTTTTTTACGTATGAGGTTTTTGACATAATCTGTCTGGATTAAAACCCTCTTTAAATATATAAAGAAAAAAAACAACTTCCCAAACCAGCATCACTACGTAACCACCAATTTGCCATTAACTTTATCAAGTAGGTATCTACGGTACGTTCAACAACTAAGCTTTAAAAAAAACATAAAAAGGAGCCCAAAAATAATTTAGGTGTATATCCGTCCAAAATGGTGTAGAATTGCTCAAAATGAAGCAGTCTCGTCGTCGCCTGCGAGCCGTGGTTCATTAAAGGGCGGGAGTAGGCTATTTAAAACAAGTCCTCGTGTATTCGTTACACGATTAAAGCGACTTAACCCCGACGGCACTTAAAATGCCTAGACCACGTTCACCGAGTTAAAATTTTAATGAAATGCGAAAAACGAATACTTACCTACTTTTAATGTTTGTGTCGGCTTTGCTGGGCTCAGTTTAAATTAGTACAGAAGTTCAGTGTTGTGGATATAACTTATGGGTTATGAATGGAAATGTGGCAATTATGGAGCGTGTGTAAAAATTTGAGGAGGACGGTTTTTATGTTAACTACTACTAGGATTTTGTTATACAACATGAGAAGGTAAAATGAAACTATAGGTAACTTCTGTTTTCTGGAACGAAAGTCAACGATATGTTCAAATAATCATGTCAAGCGATCTGATTGATTGTTGGTAATTAAGTCAACCAATCAGAGTAGGTAGATCAGCAGTTGACATCCGTTTGACAATTCTTTAACTAAAGTCTGCATTATTTTTCGTTCCAAACCGGCTGTTAGTGGGGTACGCTCTGCGGCTAGCCGCAATAGAATTTAGGACGCATTATCGCAATATCGCAAAAACGCCGCTGTGGGAGAGAGGCTGTATGACACTTTCAACTCCACCCAGTTTTCATAGAACTCATACGCCATGCCGCCATACATATTGGAAGTGAACCCTCCGGGAGGGTTACCGGCATTACGTTTGCGCTAAAGTTGAACCATCGCGGACGGTCAACAGTATTAGGTTTAAAACCGTGTTAAATTACCGTGTAACACTGTAAAACGAAGTAAAATAGTGTTTTCAGGGGATCTTGTCGCTTTAAGTAGACTATGTATAGTCTGCAATATTTTGACTTTTTAGTGAATATTTTCTATCCGTGAAAAAAAAATGCTTGGATTTTAAAACCAACGCATAAACTAATAAATCTTGTTAAAATATACATCGGATTTTATTTTCACTCAGTAGGTAACTCTTCTTCATAATTATATCAGTCTCTTGACCTTTTTCTGCCTACTTTAATTAATGTGATAAGTAACATAAATTGAAGTCGAGTTACAAATTGTTCGTTGTAGGAAATAGATTATTAGGCGGCCAGTTACCTACTATACTGGCACATTTCCCTCTTAGTAGTGGACTACTTGCTCTTAATTTGCGTATACAATAACAATATTTACTGTTATAGACAGGGACCCACAGACACAATCGTAACACCTGTTTTCCTAGAAGGATGGTTTAGTTACACAAATTAACTCAAATCTACCCAGCACAACATCGATGATTAATTAAATTCACCGACAGGTCGCATTTACTAGGGTTTTTGTTAACGAGCCTATTGTAGCGTTTAGACCGGCTGACGCACAGTCAGTCGATCTTTGCCTACCCACGTAGGTAGGTCCATCTAGCCCTGCGTTTACATTAAGGTATAAAACACATGTATTCTACGTGTTGTGTCATGTGTTTTATAAATTGTCTGAATTGTTATAAAAATCAGCACGTCTAAAGTGCGTTCAAGAGCTTTCCGTGTCGATATTCTACAACAATGATGACACTGACACCTATAAAAGACGTGTTGAAGGCGTGTATTACACCAATTATTTATATTATATTATTATTATTTATTTATTTATGTTAAAAGCCAGTGATGTAGAGAAAAAAACAGAAAGAAGTTCTCTCTGCTGCTAGGAACCAGTCGTAAGAAATAGGTAGGTATAATTTTGAGAGGTAGTACCTAGGTATATTTTGTCGCACCTTTCGAGCTACAAGCAACCATACAACATTAAACAACCCAAAATTCCAGACCACGTGAAAAACCCCTATAAAACTCGTGGCCTCATAATTCCTACCTCACCCCAAAAACTTGGATCTCTTGAATTCCATTAAAATTTTACAACGCGCACTTTTTGTTTGCGTTCGGAATTATAATGGCTTCATTATAATCGAAAGGTCAAGTAGTGTATCAGGGAATTGATTCTACGCCGGTTCTGCGCAAATGGAAACATTTATTTGTGCTTATAACATCATTGTGATGAGGATGACTAATATTATTTGTCGATAGCTTGGACTTTCTGGGTCAACTGTGAGGCATGTTCGGTCATATTACATTGATAGCAAGTTATTCTTTGTTGTTTTTCCTGTAGAAGTGTTTCGCTTCTGGAAAGCGTTGAACGTCGTGATCCTTAATGAGTTGTGTGAAGCTGCCTAATTATAGTAGGTAGGACCTATAACCGGCGCGATTTTTGCAGAATTCAGTCTAAAAAGTATTATAAGCTTTATTAACGTTAGAATAGTCGAATATAAGTACCTAAATAACCTTATCCACGTGCCTCTGAATACTTTGCTGTCCTTTTTCACGGGCGTTAACTCACGACGATGGTCAAGTTTATATTATTTTCGACTCTATTGTTCTTGTCTTTCTCGGCTACTAGACGTTTAAGTTTTTTTTTTAGTTTCGTTGCAAGTTGACGCAAAAAGTAAAGTTAAAACCTTTTTCCGATGCTATTAAATTATTTAATACCGGTATCATAATTTTACTGCAATGCGATTCTACTTGTTCCAACTTCAAACGAATTAATTAAGTTGCGTTTGATAAGACCCTACGAATTATTCTGATCTGTCACCCCGCTTTGTCCCCTTAAGGTGACAGATAGGAAAAAAAAGTTTGATCTGTCCCCCTGTTAGCAATGAGGGGACAGTTCGAACTTTATTCACTCCTTAACGGTTTCATCTGTCCCCCTATCACTGACAGGGGGACAGATGAAACTTTTTATTCCTGTTTGTCCCCCACGTATTTAATATATTAATTCTTAAAACTAATGCCACACATACTGCAACATTACATTAAATTAAAGACTAGTGGTTTAGGTTTATAATCATCTGTATTTAAATAAGTTACAAATATTTCTTTTGTTTTTCTATTAATCAGCCACAGTCCCATAAATCACAGTACGTATAGTAGATATAATTACAAGCAGTCTTCTGATTTGACTTAATTCAACTTAATTACAATAAAAAATATACTAATAATAAGAATATTTTGTTTTTTTATTGATTGATAGAATCAGTCACAATCCGATAAATCACAGTAGGTATTGTACATATTACAATCAGTCTTCTGATTTGACTTCATATTAGGCTATATGAAGTCGAATCAGAAGACTTTACAAATGAAAACTTTTAAATAATAATAAACTTAAAGTTGTAAATAATCTCAAAATATAAATTAACGAAAGTTACAAATGAAAACTTTTAATTGACTAATAATAAACTTAAAGTTGTAAATAATCTCAAAACATAAATAGACGAAAATCACTAGTATAACGAATTTTAAAACTTTTCCAAAGGTCGTAAGAATAATATATGTATAAATAAAATATCTATCGCAACTTCTCCAAGAAATATACTTATTATACCTGGAATACCTACGACGTGATATATGGGACTGTGGCTGATTAATAGAAAAACAAAAGAAATATTTGTAACTTATTTAAATACAGATGATTATAAACCTAAACCACTAGTCTTTAATTTAATGTAATGTTGCAGTATGTGTGGCATTAGTTTTAAGAATTAATATATTAATTTCTGTGGGGGACAAACAGGAATAAAAAGTTTCATCTGTCCCCCTGTCAGTGATAGGGGGACAGATGAAACCGTTAAGGAGTGAATAAAGTTCGAACTGTCCCCTCATTACTAACAGGGGGACAGATCAAACTTTTTTTTCCTATCTGTCACCTTAAGGGGACAAAGCGGGGTGACAGATCGGAATAATTCGACCCTACTATAGCCCAAATTACTGATCACTTTAGAGATGTATTCTAAATTTTCCTTAGTGTGAAGTTTGAATCGACTACTTGTCTACTATAACAACTCACATCGGAATCAGGTTGGTCGAAACAAGGAAAACCTGCTCAGGAAGAGTTCATTAACAACAAATGGGGAAATAAAATAGCATTACTTTAAATAACATTTTATTGTAACTACAAATTAATATTATTAAAATATTTGTGCCAAAAGTAAAAACCTGAATTTTAATTTACTAATGCAGTTGTACACATCTCTTCGGACCTGTACAGTCGTGAATTTAACAAATGCAGACTCAGCTACGTTTTTAAATAATTATTAAGATACATTTAAACAAGTATCTGTTGCTTAAATCTGAGTCAAAATTTCCTTACATCCCTTTTACGTAAACAACAAATCTATTCAATTCTATAACTTACAATATTTAGAAAATAAATAATAATCCATCAATTACCTTTCAAGGTTTACACTTTTGTCACAAATTAATTATTAAATACATGATTAATTATAGACCTAATTTGATTAAATCTAATATATCACAAACCATGACTGATCACGTTAGTGCGTCTCAGTCCTAACATAGCACTATTTTCAGTTAGTTCCATTGTAAAAAGAAAGTTTTAATACTAAAACCTGTTGCACTACCATAGGTAACCAAAAAAAAATAGGAATACCTAAATAAAACATGCAGATTCCTAATAAATCGTAATAACGTGATTATAAGGTCGTATCTACAATGTCACATCAAATTCTGTGGTTCTAGGCTCACCCCAACGCCAGACTTTTTCACACTTGATTGAATCCCCACAGTTTATCACATTAGTTCGAACCGCACTACCACATTAGACGTGATAATGTATTGAAGTCCCTTTACTTGGGTTTATGTAGCAAGTAAAATATATATGACTATTCCCACCTAAGCGAATATTTTACAGAGATTATGAAAAATAGTGCAACAAGCCAAAGTCGAAAATGATCAAATTAAAATATTTGCAAACAAAAATAACATTAAAAAAATAGAATTATCATTTCATACGCGTCAGTCCTGTTAGAGAAAAAAAAACTTTATAAATACAACATAATCAATGATTTTTGGTAAAAAATATTTTTCATGACACACAAAACAGACAAGACAGACACAGAGATCACATATACTTAATTAGACAATTATTGAGAGGCCATCGTTCAAACCAAACTACTTTTTCTTTCCAATCATATTTTTGACTACACCGGACACAAGATAAAGCTGATCAACATAAAGCCTTCGCACCTTCCACTCTATCGAACTACATCTTGAGAAAGATACTAGAAAACTGCTTACGATCAAAATAACTTAAAAAAACGAAAAGTCAAATAAAATATAAATGTCATAACTTATTTGACGGTTTCGAAAGAGACATAAGCGCTAGATTGGCATGGCAGGCCTAAGTAATGGCGTGGATCAATGAAACAACTGTTTAAAGAGTGGCCAAGTCTGCTGTTGCTATAAAAAATTAAGCAGTAAGTAGATTCCAAAATGTCATCACTACGAGAGGTCAACGGCCTCATGCCCGTGGAAACAGAAGCGAATTATCTATTTCTTTACAACACAATTCCATGTCAGTACTATTACCATCAACTGTCCCTAATCGCTACAACAATCTATTATAATATATCTGAAAAAAATATTCATTACTAATTTACATTTTAATGAAAAAACGTAGGAAAATTGGAATGAATGATAATTAAAAATTTTACGTGATAAATATATTAATACTTTTACATTTGACACAGACATAAAAAATGGCTGAGTTTGCCCACCGACGGATGAATAGAAACATTAAAACAATAATTAATAATTTTGTTGAAATATTGCTTTCTGAACGTTTCAGCTGACAAAATATAACGACTGGCAAATTCGTCTTCCATTTTCTTTTGGATACTTTTAAACTCATTTTCTTACATTACGTAAGTACAGACAGTACAGATCGTGCAATCCACGACGCCGCGCCCCACTCCGCGATTACTGTACTGTAAGCTGTACTTTAGTACGGAGCGGAGCGGAGTGGGGCGCGTCATCGTGGATTGATCTATACCTGGCTACGTCTTGGCTATAGCTGATTTCTAGGCCGGAACAACGGTTTTACAGTACTAGATTTTTTGACCTGGATTAAAAGCCTACAACAAAGATTTGTACCTACAACCCTTCCACAATTATTTTACCTCTGACAACAACCCACTACCGACCTTATTTCAATGAGGATAGAGGTCACTTTGGTTTAAAGACTGTTCATTCTAAAAGTTGGCAACGTCGCAAATAGCTCTCAAATATTTACCTGTTTTGGTTAATTTAGCAATATTACTTTATTGAAATATGAAATATCGCTAACCAGTGACCTAAAATATTAATAATGAATTGCAATTATAACACTGAATTTGATGTTGTAACCGTTTTAGGTGTAAAAAGGGCATTTGGAAAGTTTCCAAATACTTTTTTAGTTATTGCATTTCATATATAATGAAAATGCAATAACTAAAAAATAACTAATTATGAAATATCGCTAACTAGTAAGTAGTTAGCGATATTTCATAATTCCTTACAGTCATCATCATCATCATCATCATCATCATCATCAGCCTATAACATTCCCACTGCAGGGACAAGGCCTCCTCTCAATGAGAGGGAGTGGGCTATAATCCACCACGCGTGCCCAGTGCGGATTGGTAGATGTCACATGTCTTCGAATTTTTGGTTCCTTACAGTAATAATGCCAAATTAATCAAAATAGCGAAATATTTGACAGCTATTTGTGACTTTCTCTACTTTCAGAATGCACGATCTTAACAGTGACACAAAATCAGAGGTAACATAATGAAAGGACCGCGCTTAGTTTCCCAGTACCCGTCGGCGACCAAATTAGCTACAGATAGATTAAATTATTTAACGATGGTACTCATGACCATATTGCTCTCTTACTTTCGCTCAGTTTTGATATAGCGTCATCTCACTCTGTCATTTACATTGCATTGAATGCCATCGCTGAATAATTGGATTGTACAAACAGCAAAAGAGATGAGTATGCAGCCTTCTTAGTGTAACTTAGTTGTGCGTGTGCCAAGAGGCCAAGATTTTGACACTTTTGGTAAATATACTTAGGAAGAGTTAAGTTAGTGAAAGAAGTATCTTTATATGTCAATAATGCAACGGGCAGGGTTTGAACTCTCAAGTTTTCTCTCGCCAATCCTATGCTTTATCCATTGAACGATTGCCTTTTTGTTTATTTACAATGTAAGTGACAATTGCCTGCGTGGTGTAAAGATGTTTGTAACTTGCCTGCACATTTAGCTCTTTTGCCATTTGTACATACAGTGTATTTTTCCTTACACGTCTTATTTGGTAACCAAGCACGGTGCGACGATCATGAACTTTCGCATCAACCGCACACTTTACGTATGTTTGTAAGATACACATTTAGTTTTTGAGCTTGACTAAAAACTGCTAGAATTAACCATTCAAATGCAGTCAGGGAAATTAATTCCGCACCATACGTCAATTAGGCGTGTTATAGCCATTTCGTACAATTATCAAAGTTGTGATTTGAATATACGGACGTTTTAAGATGGTAATCAATATGCTTTAAAAAAAAAATACATCAAAATCTCTGGGCCATATTTGTTTACAAAACAAGACAAGTTAAGAAAAACACACACACACATTAGTTACATACTATTTACGTCATAGAGTCGTATCTAGTGTTATTCGTGAGCGGATCGGTGTCGTCCCGCTGGCGGAAATTGAAGGCGTTACGGAAACTCTCTCGAAGTCTCTCGGTGAACGTTTTGTAGTCCAGGTGCGCTTGCCCGAAGTCGAAGTCTGCCACTTCTACCGAATGCCTGTAACGGAATTTTGATAATAACTATTGGTGCTTGCTGGTAAACATACAAGAATAATAGGAAGCTGACCCTAAACAATAAATTTTACTTTATTTAAAAAAAACAAAAATTTTATCGGCCTAGGGTAAATTTGGAACAGTCATGTGGTGCTCAGAACTGCCATCCAGTAAGCCAGATAACATTAGAAATAGGAACAAGGCTCTGTGTATTGTTAGACTGTATATTCTCCCGGCAGGCGGCGTGCAGTTGCAGCGGATTCAAACAAAATGATTTATGTAACTTGTGACCAAACTCTTTCCTTCACTCGCTACATCTTCTAGCCTAAGATCCGATCTAGAGACGACAATACTTATCATCCATTTAAGTGGATGATAAGTATTTTATATTAAATTTTGTATGTTAAAGAAAATATCGCTAGTGGGGAAAAATAATCTCTTAAAAAGCACTATAATCCATTGATATATCACTTATGGCTATTGGGCGCCCAGAACATTCCTAAACTTAGGTGGTCAAGTATGTATTTAGGTACCTATTCAGGTAATGAACTCCGAATTGACTAACAATTGGAAAAAGTCGAGTTAATAGCAAAGGTTATCTTTGAAAAGCTCTTTCCATTGGTGTATATAATGCAATGTTAAAAAAAGGAATTTTGGTTTTTTTTAAATCACGGCGACCCAGGTTAATTTTTTTAAATCCTGTCCAACGTGCCAAGGTTTTTTTTACCATCCCACTCGCGATAACTTTTTTAACATACAAAATTTGATATACCTATAATAATAGGGGTTAAAGTATGAAATTGCCGTTTTATTGTAATAAGTACTTCGAATTGACAGTTTCTTGCCCGTTCTTCTCCATAGGTACTACTACGCTTTGGAATGGGCAACTAGTTTCATATTTTTGACTGACCGACCCCCTGACAATTCAAAAGTGCCTGTAAATGGTTTAATTGAAATAAATGGTTTGAGTTTGAGGGGTTAAAGTATGAAATTGCCATTTTATTGTAATAGGTACTTCGAATTGACATAGAACCTTCATGGTTTGAGATTTTTGAGTGAAACTTTTTTCACATGGTACCTATGAAGTTCTTTTTAAAAAAAATGTGCAACATTCGATTATCGACTTTCAGTTGTTGATTTTTATTCAGCTTAGACAATAAAGATGGATACTTCGAAAATTCGAGTTATTTTTGAATACGAGTCCCGACGCGGAAATAACGCGGCAGAAAAAGCTCGCAATATCAATGTTGCGTTTGGAGAGGGAATTGCTAATTAACGCACCGTGCGATTTTGGTTTAAACGCTTTCGTGGTGGAAACTTTGATTTGAAGAACAATCCACGTGGAATACCGCCCCCACACAGGTGAATAACAATGAATTCAAAGAGATGGTGGAAGCCGATCCGAGCCAAACTACCCAGGAATTAGCGGCATGGTTTAACGTTACCTTACCAACAATATTGACTCATTTGCGTCAAATCAATAAAATAAAAAATTATGAGAAATAGGTGCCTCATGATTTGACTGATCTGCAGAAAGAAACGCGTGTTGAAACTTGTGTTGCCTTGTTGAATCGATACAGAAATGAAGAAATATTGGATCGAATTGTGACATGTGATGAAAAGTGGATTCTTTACGATAACCGTAAGCGAAAAATGCAATGGCTGACCCCAGATCAAACGCCGCAACAGTGTCCTAAAGCATACCAATAAAAAGGTCATGGTAACTGTTTGGTGGTCTCAGCATGGTGTTATTCACTATAGCTTTCTCCGATCTGGTCAAGCAATAACGGCAGATGTCTACTGTGCCGAACTCCGAACAATGATAGCAAAACTAGCAGTGAAACAGCTCCGACTCATGAATCGATCTTCACCATTATTGCTCCATGATAACGAGACCTCATACAGCACGAGAAACCGTTTTAACTCTACAGGAACTGCAATTAGAAACCAATCGTCACCCTCCGTATTCGCCAGACCTTGCTCCAACGGACTACTATTTTTGTCGTGATTTGCAAAATTTTCTACGTGATAAAAATTTTCTTCTCAGGAGGCAGTACAAAATGCTTTCACACAGTTTGTCGAATCTAGATCACGAGAGTTCTATCGCAAAGGCATAAATGACCTTCCTATTAGATGGCAGCAATGTATAGATAATAATGGTAATTATTTTGATTAAATAGAAATGTTATATTTAAAAAAAAAACGAATACCAATTTTTCAGTACAAATCAGCAATTTCATATTTAACCCCTAATACTTTTCATCCATTACACAGATGGGTGAAGGTCGTTCCTAAGTCGGATCCTCTACTATTCGTTGTTGTAACCAGTTACAAGATACGTTTTTACTTCTGAGACAGTGGCTTTTATTTACGTACGAGTATAAAGGACTGGTCAGAATAAGGCACATACGGACGCGGGACTTCTTCTCTGTTTTAATGATTAATAAGTCACGCCAGTTTTCGTCTCACATCCCACGAGGGATTCACTTCATTTTGACCAGGCCGACATAGATAACGATCGAATTCGGTCGCAAAGTCGTAATGGCGTCCCTAGACGCGCACGACATGCTTCATGTACGGGATTTTTTGTGCTTGTCAAGCCCTAAGCTTAAAGTCATGAACTCACCTCGAACGATGTTGGTAGTACGCGATGCCAAACACGACTAAGATGACTGCCACGAGGCAGAAGAATACTGGTATTACTATGACGGACAACTGCGCGTGCACGGACACTGGAAACATAAAGCAATTGGTAAGCACAACATTACATAAAATCAAGGCCCCCGCAGACACACCACGGGATGGTGCAACGCGATTCTGGTAGAACAGTTCCCATGAAGTTTTCACAGAAAATGGTCTACTAGTGTCGCTTCACGGCCGTCTTTGGAAGCCTTCGCGTTTTTATTCCCCGAAGGGTAGAACACAGCTACTACACCCACATTTCGCCAGTTATTTTTAAGCTTCATTGGACTCTTACTCAAAAATCCTTATTGCCAAAACCCAATAACACTTTCCCAATCTGGAGATCGAACCCAGAATGCAAAGCGCAGCAGTCGCACTTACGACAATAGACCAAATCGGCAGAACCGGTTAGAATGTTTAAATTCGTACGTTAAGAGGGATCCACAGCAGTAGCCCGAGAAATTAAAATTTTATTACGTTTTTTTTGCAATTACCATAAAAAATATTTATTTACAGAATTATAATCATCGTTACATCTCTCTAGAACAAATCTCTTATGGAAAAGTTCTTATGGAACAAAAAATCTAACTGCGGATCTACCTTAATTTAATCATTCAAACCGGTTCTGCACATCTTGAAACAGAGGTCACTGAGTGACTTTGAGTATGGTTTGGGTATACATTGTAGCATCTCGTAGTCGTTGCAAATCACGAGCGCGCGTATTTGAACTATATGTCTATTGTTTTGACGGAATTCATCATCAGCGATGAGCACACGCGCTCGAGAAATAAAAGAAAAAACTTTTTACAAAAAAAAATAACCGACTTAAAAAAAAAAACAATAACTTAAAAACTACCCAAGCAAAGTTAATAAAATTTATATGGGACCACCTCTGAATTATGACATACCAAACAAAAACAGAATCATCAAAATCATTTCGACATTGACATAGTAATATACAGTCGAATTACTCCTCCTTTTTTGAAGTCTTTTAAAAATAGAATAAATAGAACGTTAAATACAGCGTAAAGTTGTGCGCACAATTTCCATAGTGTTATTATTATAGTATTGTTTGTTTCTAGGACACCACCATTATCGTTTCCTAGGACACCTTCAGTCATCTTCTATGTTCTAACCTTAATCAAACCAAAGGGAATCCTTCCTTAATTCCCAAAGCGCACAATTTTGCGGTAGTGATGTCCAATCGATCAATATCAATCTATCTTTCGCTTTCCCAACTAAGTTCAGTCGGCTTCCTATCTAACCAGATAGAGCTGAACACCAGTATTTTAGATGGACCGACTGCCTATATGACCGCCACAACCCAGCTACTGGGTAACACCATACCCCTTGGTAAGACTGGTTGTCAATCTTTCGGACTTCTGATTACCCGTAACGACTGTCAAAGATCTACGAATAACAGCCGGCCGCACACGAAATGTAAGTAGCTCGGTCAATGTGTCCATCAATGAACAATCATTTGATCATATCTAACCACTTTGAAAACAAAATTCCGTGTAGACGATGACTACATCTGTTCACCGCCCCTTTTTTTTGTAGCTAAGCGTTACTATAGCAGCCGAGCGCTGCAAGCAGGAATAGTCCTTACGATTATCAGATATGCGTGTCCGCGATAGTACATGCTATTCTGTGCTAGTGATCCAATATAGTAATCGTTTTCGTTCGACATTAAAATCAATTGTTCTTACCTTTATAAATATTAATAGTAGCCATAGCAACATTCTTTCCAATTTCATTCTCTATGACTACAACCACCGTATGCTGGTCGCTATCTGAGAAGTAATGGACGAGTGGGAACGAGGTGGCAACAGTCGATATTTTAGTCGCACATGTCTCATTGCCAGTTATGTTGTACTGCCCTAGTTTGTACTGTATGCAGTAGGAAAAGGGCGCTGATCCTGTGTACTTGACATTAAGGTTTAGTAAGTCCCCATGTTGCAGCCAGTTCGGACCAGTGACGTTTATTACTGATATCGGTTCTGGAAATGAAAATAATATTTCGTTATTATGTTATAGATAATAGATTTGCAGTGCGCCCGGGCGCCCGTGTCCCTTATAGATTATACACACCATTCCAAAATCACTTGTCCATGGTATAGACAGCATGGACAAGTGATGTTGGAACGTCGGCCGTGATTAGATTATAGATTATTTATTGTTACATAGTTTCGGGTTTTATTTTATATTTTTTAATATATTTTTTTTGTAATCCGCTAGTCGGATTTATCTAAGTCCGTAGGTGTGTCCGTCCATCACAGTGGGCCCTATCAGAATACCAGCGCGGTGTTTTTTTTTTTAAATATCGCCGTATTATGCTGAGATAGGGGCCTTTTTGGCCTCGCACAGGTCATTTTTTTTTATGCTTCAGTTTTATTTTATTTTTATATAATTTTGTTTTCTTTTTTTAAATTTTATTACTGTAATTATCCTGTGGGTATCTCAAATAAAATATTTTCTTTCTTTCTTTATATACTAGCGACCCGCTCCTGCTTCGCACGGTTTTACGACTTGACAAAACATCGAGATTTCTTGGGTAAACGTAATTTTAATATGAACGTCAAATCATCTCTAAACGATGGTGAAAACCTCATCAAAATCTGTTGCATGGTTTAGAAGAACAACGCGGACATACAGACAAACGCGAAAAGCGACTGTTTTATATATGTATAGATAGATATATAACACTAGCTGCTTCCCGCGGCTATGCCCGCGTGGATCCTAATTCTTTTTCTAAAGCAAAATTAACCCCCAGTTACTCCCTATAACATCAGCTATCTACCAGTGTAAGTCTTGCCAAAATAGGTCCAGCCATTTCAGAGATTAGCCGGAACAAATAGACAAAAATATTTAAAAAATGGTTGTTTTGTTATAAGTACTTACCGTATATACTACTAAGTACCGTATTACATATGCGTTTTGTATAAAGCTGTTATTCTGACATTACAAACAGTCACTTAAATTTTATTTGTATGTATGTATCTATAGATAAATCGATATGCTTTAGTGTACATCATAATTTAACAAAGCTCATTTAAATAAAACCATTAATATTTAGGGTACAACAGCGGTTTTTTAATAGCGATATCTATCATACAACGTTTGGACAGACAGACAATAAGTTGAACTAGGTATTGATTATGGACAGATACTATGTGGTATAAATTGTTTGTAAATGTGGCTTCCCTGGTACCTCATAAAAGGCAAATTAACTTATTTTTTACATTCTTCCTTGACTACTACAAATTAATTTCAACTCTTTATTAGTGGCTTTTGTGGACATGATAATTATTCAGATTTGTTACAGCAGTAATAGCAATCACATCACTTCGTTTAAAATACGTTTTTATTTTTATTAATTTATTTATCTTTATATAGATAATTTTCTATTTTGTGAATGTGAGAACGCTGTAGGCTTAGTGGACTGTAGAATTGTTGACCATAATTATTTTGTTAAGTACCTGATACTTGTTGAAAGACCTACACTGTCCTCCCATACCTAATAACACTGTTATTTGAAAATATTGTAAAAGCCAATTATTTTTAAAAGAGTAACCGTGGAGTTTCTTGCTGGCTCTTCTCCATAGGAAACAACCAATTGGAACCGTGCACCTAGCTTCTGACGTTTCATAAGTGCCCATGTAGGTTTAGCCTTTTTTAAATTTCGGAACGAGCCAGCTCTTGACCTCGATGACCTCGCCTGATGGTAAGCGATGGATTATTTCTACGATGGAACGAGCGTGCCCAGATGTCTATTCACTCTAGCTTTGAAGGCTGACGGGTTATAAGTGTTAGGGAACACAAACGTTGTCAGAACATATTGTACTAAGAAAGCAAAAAAAAGAAACTGGTACTATTTTATCATCTTGAATGTGGTTGAATTAACCTTATAAATCCTATAATTAAATTAAAAGGTTACGTCAAATAAAACAAAGATAGGATATCATTATACGCTCCTGTTAGACAAAACAGCGTATTGTTATGTAAGAAACTGCAATACCGATTAGTTTTCTGATAAGCAAACTCAACTCAAACTCAAAGCATTTATTTCAATTAAACCATTTACTGGCACTTTTGAATTGTCAAGGGGTCAGTCAGACAGAAATATGAAGCTAGTTGCCCATTCCAAAGCGTAGGTTCCTATGGAGAAGCACGGGCAAGAAACTCAACAGACACTCTTTTCAATCATAATATTGTTACAAAATATTGGTTACATCCTTCATGTTGAAATTATACATGTGAGAACAATGTAGAAAGATGTGCACGTAAAAAGCGTCCGTAATAAAAAGATAAAAACAATTCAAAAATTAAAATAAGCCGAGGCAGATAAGAGATGACCAGTTCCTACTGAAGAACTGAAAATAGGTGAACTATTGTGCATTTACTGTAGCAGTAAATATTAGCAGGAAAAATGTTTGCGGCATTTTTCTTTTTGGTCATTAACTCCTAAATATTATACATAACCTTTATATGATAATAATATTAAAATAGGTACCTGTTACTAAATCTACTCGTGACGTCATGGCGGAGTTTTCGAAACGGACAGAGCAGAGGCATGGGGGTCATGATATCAGACATAGCATGTCAGAAGACTGTTCTGGAATTGCCTTTTTAACCCGCGACACAAAAAGAGTAATGTTATAAGTTTGAATTCGCCCGTCTGCGGTGACGTACCTCCTAAACGGATAAGCCAAATTCAAGTTCTTTAATTCGAAAACTAGTTTAATCGGAATTGTTTTTAGCTATTTTTGATGTTAAACACCATATGATTTTACGTTTTATGTATTTTAAAATAATAATATTTCTTTGCGATAACATTCTTTGAATATCATTTGAAATTAATTAACATAAATATTAGGTTGATGTTCCATACTTCCATGAATCAAGGAAAATAAGATTTTAGTTATTCTATCCTTGTCATCATAAAATGACCAGACCGGTACTGAATTTACAAGTAAATACGTTGGAAAGGTCGTTCAAAAATATTTCGACTTCAAAACTATTTGCGGATTCAGGGATCCGTTTGCGAAATATTAAGCTTTAAAGTGCAAATTTTTGTTAGTCAAGTGCGAAAATTGTTTTCATTAAATTATTGTTGCTAATGGTTCCTAAGAAAGGTTCCCCGTATCTCCTTTTTGAATTTGACTTTCCCAATACAGTCACAGTAAATAAAAAAAACGGCCAAGTGCGAGTCGGACTCGCCCATGAAGGGTTCCGTAGCAGCAAGTAACATAATATATTATTTACTTAGGCACCTATTACAGATTTATTATTAGAAAATAATGGTTCACGGTTTATGCATAAGGTTTATGATTATGAAATTGATTTTATTTTTTTATTTTATATTTGAGTTCATTGAATGAAAGGTAAATTGCGGTTTACGATTTAAGACGTATTAAAAAAAACTATTTACTAGGTCTCGTTCAAACCAATTTTCTCGTTCTCAAACAAATGACTGAATTTTAAATTAAATAAATTAACACGTCTTTCGAATAAAATTCATTTGAATTTCGGATTGCGCACCAATCCACAGATAATTAAATCTGAAAATGCTGGTTATAGAATCTCCAATTACATAGGTAAAGACCTATTATTTTCACCATAAATTAACAGGACATCGAAAATTAATCATTTACTGTTCCTTTGAAAGTTTTCCAAGGTTAACTTGTTAATAACTAAGATGTCTTCATCATATTATTATCAGCCGATATGATGATGATGGTGATGAAAGCATCCTACTTCTTAGCAAATTAATTTTAGGAAGCGTTGTGGCGTGAAAGAGGATGGGAGTTTTAAGTATTAAGAAAAGTGTATTGAGACAGTTTGGATACACAGAAAGAATTGGCTCTCATAAGAAATCTTAGTCGTCATATTATTGACTAGCACTTTGCCCGTGGCTTCGCTTCCGTGGTATTTCCCGCGGGACCCGTTATTTTCCCCGGGATAAAAAGTATGTCCCTATGTCACTCCCTGAAAACCAAGTTTTCTAATGGTAAAAGAATTTTTCAAATCGATCCAGTAGTTTCGGAGCCTATTCTATACAAACAAACAATCAAATCTTTCCTCTTTATAATATTAAGTATAGATATTTGGCTGTATTGACTAATGTTTGTCGACCACTGGTATAGATAGGCTAACATTACTCACCGCCCAAACATTCATACACACTTTATTTGTTGTGGCTATCGGTATCGTACTACAAGTATGTTTTAAAGATTCTGAAAGAATAAAGATAAAAACTGTGGAGTTAATGTTTGCTTACCTCTAACAAATACAGTGTGTTGATATCTTCCGTAGGTATACCCATCGTCTATAGGTATTGTGTTTTTGCATGTTGCTGTTTCAACATCTACTCCTTTCTTAGTGGTTCTATTAGAGATTGCTCGCTTCGACACCTTGTGTGGTAACGTTTCAGTAACATTCGTAACATTCTTCGGTGTTGTTGATGTTGGTACTGTTGTTGATGGGACAGTTGTTGTTATTGGGATAACTGTTGTTGTGTTGTGTGGTTTAGGCGTAGTTGTTGTAGTCGTTGTGGTCGTAGTTGTTGTTGTAGTTGTCGTAGTCGTGATTGGTGGTAAAGGCTCATTGTTAGCAACAATTAAAGCTTCTATCTCATGAGAGGCCATATTATCTTCATAAGTATAGTTAAAAGAGAAGTCAGAAGTAGTGTCTATGAGTACACAATCTATGAACCAATATGTCTTGATTGAGGAGGAGTTCTTTTTCAAGAACTCCAGCTCACTCTCTTCCAGCTTAACAAAGTGGGTGACAACTTTGTTGACTGCCACGAAATTGTTGGGCCTCTTTTCTTCGTTTTGCCTTAGTATCATGTCACCGTGTAGTGTATCTGTAAATGGAGAATAAAACTACCGTTATTATAACTCTTGATGATCCAGTAAATGACAAGAGAAGGACTCGTCAATCTCCTGAGGAAAATATAGTCACAAAGTTGCATGTCAAATCGATAGCCGGGATTGCTATTTCTTTCGCATATAGGACTTTTATCTCACGAAGTGCCGCGCTCTTGACTTATGGTAACCAAGTGTACGAACACGCTGTGACTGTGTGAGCACAAGTAAAGTGCGCGTCATTCCGTGAGATACCCTACGCTGAAATGGTAGGTAATGAATCCACACTTAAAATTTCTTCCATTGTAACGTTTGGACGTATTATACACTGACGTCATTAAGATTGAATGAAACATAATACATTTTACATGGTTATAATTAACGTAGCATTTACACAGATGTGTAATAACAGACAGGTATAACTATACTAGCCGCGACTTATGTTAATGAATATGAAAACGTTAACAAGGTGGCATTCTTTTCAGCTTTTAACTCAAATGGAAGGAGATATGAAGGAGTCATCAGGAATAATTTGAATCTAATCTAGTTTTCTGGTCTTAGAGCAGTGGTGGCCCACAGTGGTATCGGTCGCAACTTACGAGTTGTAGGTCGTAGGTTCGAAACCTGACAGGCGCTATACTTTATGTAAATTATTCTATCCTAGAACCAAAAATTCGAGAACATGTGACATCCACCAACCCGCACTGGGTCCGCGTGGTGGATTACGGCCCACTCCCTGCTGTGGGAACATTATAGGCTGATTATGCTTTCTGGTCTTATCACATGTAATCATAATGTAGTTTAGGATTACACAAACCTACATTTTTCTGTACAAGATTAGTATGAGTTATTTTGCTAACATGTTGACTTAAGATCAATTCCGCGAAATGGGCTCAAAACATTGCTGTAAGTCACAAAGGGGATTGTGATGCACAATCAACAATTAGTGGTAGACCTGTTTCTTCTAAGAAATCAAACTTCAAGACCTTGTCCCGTAATAGCGAAAAACAGTACAAAATGTAGTGAAGTTGGTTGAGACATCTAAACAGGCCTTTGCTGACCGACAACTGGATACAATTCATTATCAGTGCTGGATTAAGCCAACGCGGGGCCTGTAGCAAATTATACCTAGGGGCCCCCTATGGTAGAACTTGTTTTTTTTTTGAGTTAGGAGTTTTGGAGGTACACTAGTCAAATCGATGTTTCTAGACAAATACGTTCTGTTCCTGTTCCTAAATAGTCAAGTATAGATAATGCAATCCACAACGACGCGCCCCACCAGCTTACAGTACAGTAATCGCGGAGTGGGGCGCGTCGTCGTGGATTGCACTATCTGTATGTACTTCAACCAAATTACTTTTTTCAAACAATGCTAACTGTAGTAGGTACTTTTTAAAAACCTTCATGACTCAATTTTAGAATTGTTGATACTGGCTGTGATTTAATTGTAATTGTTCTTCAGAGAGCCTAGATTGCAAGAGCAAGCGGAGTATTTTTTTGCATCTCGGTATTCGGATAGTCTATGCTATGCTTTCTTTTGACCATTTATACTGAAATAGGAGTTACTTTGTCTACTAATTAGAAAAGTTTATGAAGGAAGAGAAACTAAGATGCAAGAGTGAGCGAAGCGATATCGTTTTTTTAACCTCTATTAGTTAGGTGAGCTATTCACCATTTATATTGAAATAGAATATTAAAAAAAAAATGTTGAAGAGAAACTTGCAAGAAAAGATGGAAGAGCGAGCGAAGCGAGCTCGAAATTTTTTAGCACCTCACCTCGGAGAGGTTCTTTTGACAGTACATACAGAAATAAGAGTTGCTTTTTTGACTTATGTAGAAAAGCTGTAGAAGTAAGAAAAACTAGGATTGAAGGGCAGCAAACCGAGCTCGACAATTTTTGCATACTGCGGCTCAGAGGTTTCTTTTGTTTTGACCGTTCTTACATAATATTTCATTGGGCCTTCTGTCCAAGAACGCTGAGTGTCGAATAAAGGTGCACATACGTCAGACTTTTTGTAGAGCCGATTATTGGGCTGATTCAAATTCTATACATTTTATACGAGGGACTTTTTGTAAAACTTGTGTCTAACTTGTTGACCGTATGACATTCTGTGTTTTATTTTCGCCACGAAATAATCAGTTACTTATCGATTTTCTGGCGTGGATTGTCTAGTCGGAAAAGGTTCTACTTTTCACGTTTTTGTGACATCGAATAATTTCAATATCATCGTCATAAAAAATTTCACAGTTTGTTACGTATTACGTGGTTAATCCGGCACTGTTCATTATTGAATGACAACTAACAGTATAAGGAAGAGGATCGTTTTAGGTACTAAACATTATGCCAATAACAATGGAAAAACCGAACCACACAAACCAGCGGAAGAAAAAAAAGGACTCAACAGTGGACAGTCCGTGAATTAAAAAGTGAAAAAAACTAAAACTTGGTACCTAATTCTATCGATACTTTCAATTACAGCGTAACAACTATCTATCTAGGTTAGACTCAATAAATAAGAAAGTGAATGTGAAACACGTAACATACGAAATTGAGGCAATTCTTTCTCAACTTTGCATTCATATACGAATAAAGGCATGTGCAGACTGGCGCGTTTTTTCGCGACGCTTCACCGATAATTGTTCTGCCGTGAAGTTTTCTTAGAAATTGTTTTATTAACCTACTTCCAAAAGGAGGAGGTTATCAATTCGGATTTATATATATATATTTTTTTATGTATGTTCAGGCATAAGTCCGTCATATACTTAGTCTGGCCATAAATACTGTTACAATTAAAAATAAGAAAGATATTACATTTGAATCTGTCATTTTTATACGATTGTTCATTGAGTTTTCTAATTTTGGCGCCAGTACATTGTACAATATTTTGCGATATTAAAATGGAGTGGGGTGAAGGAGAAATACACAAAGTTGGTATGGAGACAAATGCAATTTTTAAAACTCTACTTAAGCTTGGTTTTAGTCAAATGTTTGTGTACCGGGCTATTAATAGGTACAATGAGACCTCCTCTGTTTGTGACAGAAAAAGATCTGGCCGTCCACGTGTTCGTACGAAAAATGTGGTCACAGCAGTAAGGGAAAGAATTCGAAGAAATCCTGTCCGAAAGCAAAAGATTTTAACTCGGGAGATGAAGATAGCACCCAGAACCATGTCGCGTATTTTAAAAGATGACTTAGGACTTGCAGCCTATAAGAGACACACTGGTCATTTTTGAACTGATAATTTAAAAAAGAATAGGGTGGTAAAATCAAAACAACTACTGAAGCGCTACGCAAAGGGAGGTCACAGAAAAATTTAGTTTACGCATGAGAAAATCTTTACAATTGAGCAACATTTTAACAAACAAAATGACCGTATTTATGCTCAAAGCTCTAAGGAAGCTTCCTAATTAGTCGACAGAGTGCCAACGTGGGCATTATCCGACTTCAGTGATGGTTTGGTGGGGTGTTAGCTATGAATGAGTGACAGAGCCATATTTTTGTGAAAAAGGTATCAAAACATCGGCACAAGTGTATCAAGATACCATTCTTGAGAAGGTATAACTACCTTCTCAAGAATGGTATCTTGACAACACCATATTCAATAACCAAGTATGGTCCTTCCAACAAGACTCGGCGCCGGGTCATAAAGCTCGGTTCAAGCAGTCTTGCTTGGAAGCGAACGTTCCGGACTTCATCAGAGCTGAAGACTGGCCGTCGTCTAGTCCCGATCTTAATCCGCTGGATTATGATTTATGGTCAGTTTTAGAGAGTACGGCTTGCTCGAAACGCCATGATAATTTGGAGTCCCTAAAACAATCTATACGATTGGCAGTGAATAATTTTCCCATGGAAAGAATGCGTGCTTCTATTGATAACTGGCCTCAATGTTTAAAGGACTGTATTGCAGCCAATGGAGACCACTTCGAATAAGCTTTTTATATTTTAAATTGTTTTATATTTATGTATTAATCTAACACACTGTAAAAGTAATAAATACTATTTGCAATAAAAAAAAAAATCGTGACAATATTTATGGCAAGACTAGGTATGGTGTTTTACAAACTGCAAAATGAAATTTGTCGATTATTACTGGTTAACATGTAAAGCCTACTTAGCTGTGATAGTTTTCCTGTGCGCCAATGTAGAGGAGGTACCAAAAAAAAAATGATTTCTTGAAGTTATTTTACCACTTTTTCGGAGTGATTAATATGTATACCTACGCCAAATTACAGCTTTCTAGTACTAACAGTATCTAAGCTAAGCCGCGGACAGACGAACATGGGTTCCTTGTTTACTACGGAACCCTAAAAGAAGTACCGACTTCCAAAAAAAAACACTACAAAGTGATAAATAACTTAAATTTTGGAAGTCGGTGGCGAATAACGAAAATACAAAACCGAAGTCACCGACTTCCTTAACTTAAGTTATTTTTCACCTTGTAGTATTTTTTTGGAAGTCAATTGTATTTTTTTTTTTTTGTTGTGAAAAAGTGTTTAGAGTCGCGACGCGCTTGTTTGAGTCTTAACGTTACACGATCATTGGATACGGTCAAACACACGTCCGTGGTAACACTTGTACACTGAAACTGGGTTATTGCTACGGAATAAAGGCGCTTTCCACGTCAAATTCTAATCATGAATATGCTGTTGACCGTACAGTCGGTGACTGCCAGTGCAGGGTTATAGCGATATATCGATTTCCAGAAATAACGAGATCCCAGAGGGTTATCCCAGTTACACACTAATTGGATTGGTCGGGCGGTGTGTGAGGACTACACGATCCTAACCAGTTGATACTTGTATATATTGCAGAATAGAATAAATGCTGTGTGCGTAAATAAATATAAAGGCTGTGAACCTTGGAGTGGCAGAATGATGTGACATGACGATATATTAGTACATTCACTTCTCCTATAACGGTATTCTTTACTACGAGGCATCTGTTTTGATTTTCTTTTTTCTGTAAAAAAATATGTACAAACACTTTTACACGTCAATAATGTTTTTAAAACTAGATGAGGCTTCGTTATGAAGTTTGAACTGATTGGTATATTTCGCACCAAAAACATAAATATTATGCCAGGTCGATTGAAAACGAAATTCAAGACCTTCAGCACAATGATAATGCCGATAAACGAATAAATAACACCTTCACATCTCCCCTGTCTTCCAAAACTCGCCTTAAAAGTTGAATAACCTTATATCGGAGTTGTCAAAATAACAAGCATAAATTTACATTTTGTTTATAACCGTATAAAGTGGTCATATTGCAATTACTCGTCCACACATCCCACGTTAACAAAGTCGAAAGACAAAAGGACTATGGCCTTTTTCAAACTCATCTCCAATTAAATATGAAAATACATTTACACATTCGGCTGTATTTCATCGTGATCAAATCCACAGGCCTGATATCGTATGCGTGGCGCATGCAATTGAATCAGGGCCGTGGGCGGGGGGGTTTTGGGGGGTCAAACCCCTCGAAATGTGAGAAAACTGAATCTCAATCCAGAGATCAACCCCCCCTATGGTACCTTCGTACTCTTATACTGATAAATGTAATCTATTTCACATAGGCGTACTTTATAAATTACAAAAGCAGTAAGAGTACGCTTAAGTACTGTATTTTTATTGACGTATTCAATGAACTCCTGCAACTTTAGCATTCTCTGAGAGTGTTAACTAACCTATCCCAGGCGGGGTGCTACAATTTTCAATCTCGCTTCGATCGCTCTTGCATCCTACATTCTCAAACTTTTCTGCATAACTCAATAAACTTACTTGAACTGTTCCTGTACGAACGGTCAAAGAGATATAAAACCTAATTTATTGGAAGCGGGATGCTAAAAATTTCGAGCTCGCTTCGTTCGGTCTTGCATCCTATATTCTCAATAGCGGCTCAAGTTTTGCTAAGGTCAAAGATGTCCTTGTTTTTGGTCATGATTACAAAGAGGCGGCAAGAGAGAAACAGTGCTTTATTGAAATTGACAATAACTAAGCTCTTCATCAATTTTAATTCTGACTTATATTAGACCGTATCGTCATATCGTATCGTATAATCTTTTGTTTTTGAATGATTTTCCGCAAAAAGAACAAAAATGCTATTTTAAAAATAACTTTATATAACACTTTTTTTTTATAAATCTGTACCCTTTATTTACCGTCTGTGAAATCAGAAATAGTTTTTTTTAAAGCAGCTCTACCATCTACCTTTCTCCATTCCTGGCTTCAGCCCTGAATTAAATCTATTTGCAAATTAAACTATGTGTGAAGTATTTAAACACCTTATTGCAAGTGCAGCTAGAACCATCAAACTAATCATGAATCAATATTGACAAGAGTGAGAAGTAGCTGATAAGGACATAAATACAACATACCTGTTAGATTAAATGCCGTGAAGGCTGTAGCGACAGTCCACCACAGATTTTCAAAGTAATTTCTCTTTACTTCGAGATGGACATTATACTGTCCGGCCTCGTAAGTGTCTCGAAAGTACTCCACAGTATAATTTACGGATTGATTTGTACTGATGATCTGAAACAGAATTTTCGTTAATGAATTTGATGTCTATGCCAGTTTTTTAGTAAGTCTATTGCAACATAAGCCGCATTTTATGCAGCTTGAAGGGTAATACCGAACAACGCTGCACGCAGCAGTTCTGCCGCGTCACTACTGGTCCCCATACATTTTCTATGATATTACTTTACGAGCACGGCAGCAATGCTGCGCGTCATTGCGGCGACAGCACTGCTGCGCGGTAGTGTCGCCCTGCTGCAGCAGACCAGTAATGCGGCGTTCATCACTGCGATAACATATGAATGTTGACAACTGTTGAGAAGTAAACCACCAATAGGAGTGCCGCGAAGCGGTGCTCGGAATCATGCGGCAGGCAGCACTGGCGTCATCCCTTAAAACTTGGGTTTATATTAATGGCAGCTGGTTGTTTATTGTACCCATTGCTTTTGTCATTTGTCATTGTCAAAAGGTCCACTGTTGAACATAAGCCTTCAAATAACCGATACAATGAACGTTCAAAGAAAAAGTTAACATAATGAAGTCCCAGACATATTAGTAATCGCAGTTTGTTATTATAAAGGACGCTACAGATGGCGTTGGGTAAAGCGTTCTTCGCTTTAACATGGACGGGGAGAATTGGACTTGGAACATAGACCGTAGGGTCTATTCAAATCCTTGTTTAAAATTGATGTTGTTTTCACTAAAACAGATATCAACTTTATGACAGTTGTCAAACTAAACCCTATGTGTAGGTATTAAAGTTATTTTTACAAATACGCATATACGTATGTTTACATTTCTGGAAACTAAATTGCGAATGCAGAATCAAGTTCTTAGCCGGGAATTATCTGTAGCTAATGCATGAGTGACCCGATGACGTTTGACATCATACCTACTACTACATGCCAGAAGAATTTTTAATTCGCGCTTATCGCAACATGTCGTTGGTCATGCATCACATCTGTTACGATAGCATTGCGCGGATAGCCCCGATCCTCTCCATGTGCATGCATATGCAAATTAACAGGTTTATAAGAGGACTATTTTAAAAATTCATCATTTTATAGACGGCATTTACATAGTTTATGAACGACAGCATTTGCATAATTTTGTTGGCGGCAGATACAGATAGGTATACTTATAATAAAAAAAAACAACTAAATTGGTCCAGTAGATTTGGCTGTGACTGACGGACAGACAGACAGCCAGCCAGACAGACACACGAGTGATCCTATAAGGGTTCCGTTTTTTCATTTGGACGTACGGAACCCTAAAAAGTGCTTCGCATCCTAACTAGGTATATAATATTATAAATGCGAAAGTGAGTTTGTTTGTTAGGCTTTCACGCTAAAACAGCTGAACAGATTTGGTGAAATGGGTGGTGGATGGGTAGATCATGACCTAGATTAGGACATAGGATACTTTGTATCCCAATATTCACACGAGATCGAGGCTTGTGCGGGTGAAACCGCGAGGCGCAGCTAGTAATCAATATTTATTTGCGACCAACGTGTCACATAAGTTGGTACACAATGCGAAATTGTATTACATATATTTATTTGCTACTAAGTATGTAAGTACAGTCCATAATAGTATCGAGGAGATAACCCGATTTGGAGGCCCAAGTCAATTCAGACATTGATGCCTTTCGTTATGGTAAAAAACTCATTAAGGACAGGAATTCACGATAGTTAAATAGATAATTAGAAATTAGTGCTAATTATTAGTCACCGATTAATTATTAAGTACTTAAACTAACGTAAAAAAGATGCATTATGGTTCCCTAGATAGGTGCTGAGTCAGAAACCATTATAAGAGCAGCCAGATGAAGTGCTTAGTAAGTTAATAATGCCCATGGCCTTTTCGAATTGCCTTAGGCTATTTGGACCGGCGGCGCCAAAATACAAGCTGCTGAAAGGCGCCATACACACACACTGACAGCATGGAAATCCTTATCACGCAGGCAGATTAGGCTTCGAGGTCTATTCGCTTCCCGGCCTTCGAATTGCGAACGATAGAGTAGAAACTATTGGATTGGTAGTGGTACCGAACTGACGATTCAATGTCGCATCCGCAAGGGAGCAATTAGCTAAGCAACGCGGCACGTCATTATGTGTGATGTTAGCAGTTGTAGCTCCCTAAATAGATCTTCGAATTTGTCTTCATTATCAATGTTAGAAAACTAAAACAAACAAAAGGAAGTTCACAAAAAAATCTTTTTTACAAAAAATAAAATCGACTTCCAAAACAAAACACACTTCCGAAACCAAAGTGAAAAATAGCTTTGGTTTCGGAAGTCAGTGTCTTTGATTTTGTATTTTTGTTTGGGAAGTCGGTTTTATATTTTGTAAAACAAAAAAACACTTTTTAGATGTGGTACCTACACAAACCCCCCACAAAAATTTGAATACCACTACCTGCTATGTAAATTACAGTGACAGGAACTATTAGAACATCGTCCACATATACTAGGTGGGAAAAATACGTATTATTGAAGCTAACTCAAAAACCCCTCATCAGATCTTGACCAAATTTATGTGGGACCACTTCTGAAGTATGCCCTACCAAACACAAAAAGATGATTCTTTTTGTGTTTGGTAGGGCATACGCCCTACCAAACACAAAAAGAATCATCAAAATCAATTCATAATTGGTGGAGTAATCGCGTAACCAACATACAAAAAAATACAGCCGAATTGAGAACGGAGGAGGTTCTTCTTTTTTCAAGTCGGTTGAAAATAAAGACATTAGGCTTATGTGACTTATCCGCGTGTATAAGATACTTTTATCTCGGGGATCGTTAATATTCCTGGAATAAAAGTATCCTAATATGTTTATCCAGGTCATAGTCTACGTGTGTGCCAAAAATTAGGCCGTTTAAGCGTAATTGTGTAACAATCACACCAACTTTCATAATAGTTGAATAGAAAGTAGGATAGCAAAATACGCGAGGTTTCGACACGTGTCGGAAATTTAACTGAAAGGATACTTCTACCAGGACAGAGTATATATTATCAAACCCAGACAATGTCTAGGCCTACTCAATTTAGCCTCAGTGACTCAAATACACAAGACTGTATCAGTGAATTTCCTGCAACTGAGTTGATAGCAAACAAGGCTGTGTGTAGCAACAGTTCAATGACTGTATAACTACATGTAACAAGAACATTATATTGTAAAACTAGTATTTAATACACTCTTGTTTACTATAGAAATCATTCGGTTTTTTTTTTAATTTTATTTATTTCTTGGTCCAAAATTCCTTTATGGGGTTAGTTTTTAATGTATGAGTACCTAACATGGTAGGGCAGTTATCTGTTGGGGCAACTTGCAACATTCAATACTCAATGGTTTATTGCATTCCACAATGTTTACTTAGCTGGTAACTTGAAATTTTATGGGATTATTGAGGACCCAGCAAAGCCTCAGCAAAATAGAAGGAGAAAGGATGCATCAGCCTTCTGAACTAAATGTAATATTATTAAATTAGGGTTTTTTTTTAATTTAAAAGTTGACTATCTTTATAATTATTATATAATACAGCATTAATATTTTATCACATTTCTTTCATCAGGAGTTGTGACAGATAAACCATTTTTTTATGTGCCTAAAGAGCATTTAGCCTGATGAGTTAGACTATAGTTGCATTGTTTTCAACAGTTGTCAAGTCATAAACGACAGTAACAAATCAATCGCTACTATTACCCACTTCACTCCTAACACTCCTTAAGAGGGAACAGAGCCTGCGATTCTCCATACAAACATATTCCTCCTTTTTCTTCCTGAATAATGCCTCTAGAGCAATCATTTTTTTTTTTCGTAAAATCAAGGGCGCTGTAGACTATTTGTATCCTGTTATTTCCTTTTTTCAGAAACTTATTGGTAAAGAAAATATGACCCTCCAAAAGTTACAAAAATGCTCCATTTTTTCCACCGTGATTAGAGGACTACCAGACAAATTCGAAAAGTTTTTAACATAAAAGAAAATGATAGGAACCTAGACATACTCTTTCTTAAAATTTTAATGTCAAAAAATAATTGAATCGGCTCAGTTTTCGAGGAGAAAAAAGAGGAATATGAATCGTCGATCTCGTCAATCGCACTCTGCGGGGGCAGACTTGAGGTAATACGATGGCAATAGTTTCTTCAAATACCTATTTTTCAAATTCCTCGCAGTACCTGTTTCCTCTTAAGCCTAACAAGTAATTTATTATGGCCTAATGACTCAGTTCAAAACACTGTTTTAGGACAACTATAGCAGCTGAAAATCACTTATTATATTGAGAAAAAGTCTATAGGATACTCAGGATACTGAGCATATTGAGAAGAACCAATAGACAAATTGTTGATGGCAAAACAGATTACAGAACAAGAGACAGGTTGCAGGAGCATCACGGAGAATTCTCATAATCCATTACAGTTGTATGAGGAAAAATAAGTATGACTAACAGTATTCCCGAAATAAATCTCTAACAGGAAAATATCAGAGAATACTACCTACATATCTTTTAAATATTACCTTTGAATAATAAATCAGAAGAATGACTTTCCCTTAAAAGTTTATTTAAATTTTTTTTTTTATGTAATTGACATTTAGTACTGCAAGCAAGCAAAGAATTTAGTTATTATATAGAGACATATTTGTAAAATGTATTGTGCTAACCCCAGATAAATTACAAAAGTAGGTTCCAAAAGACGAAGTTGGTTTAGGTGGCAGAAGACAAGTCGGCATACATTTCCATTGACGTCCAACGAGTTGGAGGTTGATATTTTTTTTACAGAAAGGGTACTTTATTATAAGCACTCACGCAAAGTTTCAACACGCGGAGACGTGTACTTTTTGAGAAAAAAAATATTGAAAATCAATTTTGTCATTAAATTACAGCGCTATTTTCATTACGAGCTATTAAAATTATAATGTTTAGTGTTTACAGTCTTTGCCGGCTTGTGGAACGAAACGTAAGACAGACGCAAAAAAATAGGTTAGGTTCAACTTATGTCACAGAACCGAATTGATTGACCCCGACTCCACCTGGTACGAGTCTGTCCTACCCCTAGAGTGTTTTTATAGAACCGGAGGCACGTAGGGAGAGCAGCCTCCGCCTGCTGTAACAAACCGTAGGCATCGGACGAGCCAGAGCGGCTGAGGCTGGCGACCATCAAGCCGAAGCTGCGGAGGCGAGGATGGATGCCTGCGGTTTTTTACGCAAGGGCGTAGAGGCTGCTCTTCCCGCAGTGCCGGAGAAGTTGCAGTTTCAAAATAGATACAGAAATCCCTCTGAATCAGTGTCCCTCCTTTTTTTTTTTTTTGATGAAGTGGGTCCCCCTTTCTGTAGGGGGGAACGTCCCTTCCCCCAAGGGGTCCCCTCTGGTTTTTTACACTTATTATTAATTTTAATCCCTAAAATGAGGGAAATTTCCTCAGAATTAAAAATAAAAAAAAACTCAAAAAGGGGGGGGGCTCCGCAACTTTTCCTTTTAAGGGGGGGTAGTACCCCTCCCTCCCCCTCCCCCCCACCCTCCTCCCACCCTAAATTCGTTGGACGTCAATGGAAATTCGTACCGACAAGTCTTTATGACAACAAATTAAAACAAGAGATTTTAATCAAATGCTGTCATGAATGACTTTTCATAATAGCTGATAACTTCCACTAAATGATAGACAAGATTGATTCATTAATCAAACAAGGCTGATAAAGATTATAACTCATGACATAATTTATCTAATCCATCATACCTTTTAAATGTTATTCCTGATTCAGCTCATTCAATAACTACATTGTTTTTAATACTACAAGAAAACAACTAAAAAAGTATCATATTGTGTTTTAAAGGAAAAAGGTATGATGAATAGGTACTTTGGTGAGTTAAAAATACCAAATGGATTCAATAAACACCACAATAATGCTACATTGTTGTAAATATAATTCAACTATTATTTTCCTCTTCATAAATATTATTATTATAATAATTATTGTGAAAAGGTGTAAGATAGAGCATGCTTTGTTATTCAAACAAAACCTGTTATTTAAAAGACAGATATTGGAGGTTGCAGAACTAGTAAAATCAACCTAAAGATGCTTACCTCTTGCTTATGTTGTGGAACTCCAGTATCAGTAAACACAAATTTAAAGTTTTCTCCGTTGTAACCTGATACAATAGTTGCTGTGAATGTCACATTCGCACCTCTTACGGCAGGCCCATTATCTGATAGGGTCACCTGTATTGCTGACACCCCTACAAAACAGAAATACAAGCAGATTTTATGGTCGGTGGGTCGTCTTAGGGGCGGAAAGATAGTGGATATAAAACTATATTTCAGTCTTATCCACTATTAAAATAAAATAAAAAATCAAAGTACCCGTTTCCAAGACAAATGCCACGATAAATAAAATGAAAGGAGCCATATCGAACGAAACAAATCACCGATTTAATAATCACACAGAAAACATAGCAACTGAGGAAAATTCTGTAGAATCTTCCGTATTACAATAAGTGAATACAAGTTAAAATTTCGTATCAAATTTAAAGTTATTATTGAATATGTACGTCGTCACAAAAACATGAACGTTTGCGTTTCATTAGCAATTTGACACTGACAGTAAAGTAACTGGATAACTTCATTTGTCACTGTCAGGCATACTCATCGTGGTGTTACTTTATTGAAATATACCTAGCATTAGAGTGGTACTAATGCTAGCTAGGAGGACTTTGTAAAACATATTGGACATTTCCATTTCCAATGAGTTAGTCTAGTCTATGATTCTAAAGTTCGTTCTAAAATAGGCGTAGGCGTTCCTTTTCTGAGTTTCGGTTTTTATCTCTATACATATAATAAAACAGTAGAATACTGTGTCTGTCTGTTTGTTTGTATGTTTACGCACATCTCCGGAATTACTGAACGGCTTTTCATGTGATTTTCACAAGAAAACAGAGATTAATTTGGAAGAGATGGTTTGGATTTGTTTCATTAAATCGGAGGTTGCAAAAAAAAGTTATCGTCATACAAGACGATATTCTGTTCACGACACGCTGTGCATAATTTCTAAGAGTAACGTAACAAAAAGTACTAGGCTTGCTTCACGTTTAGTTTTTTTGTGTACACACGGCTACACATACATTTCCAGTTTATGCTGATCTCGCATTGTAAAGGATTTCCGTTTATTGCGAGGTCATAGCATGCGAGGTGAACATACAATAAATGCTGTCTACATAAAAATATATTGCCACATGTATGAAAGATTAATACTAGAGATTGGATCGACCGAATTGGCTGTGGTTTTGTTGTATTCGTATTATGCCCATTGCCCGTCACTAGTATTTATTTTACTCTATGACTAAAGATTGCAGATTGTGGCAGACTTGTTTTTCATAGTTTACACAAATTTTTCACACTTTCCCAAGTAAGAAAGTTAGTGATCTTCACGTATTTTTTCTAAAGTAATAAATCGAATGCAGATTATGTGTTGAGTGTGAATAGTGCCTAAATAGAATAAAAATGGCTACCGTGTTCGATAGCCCCTTCATTCGACAACGTTTACATCGCCTGAGGCGTCGTGATTACGATTTTGACGAAGATCAGAGATTCGGTCGTTGTGATTGCACGAGCTATTCTTATTTTGTGCTTTCAATGGTGTTATTTTCTGTGGGCACTGTGATTACAGTGTTAGCATTGGGAGACGCCGATGGCTATATTCTTAGCAATTTGGGACACATGTGGCTAGTTGGTCCAATTTTTATATGTTCCGGGATGATGGTTGCTGTGAAAAGTATGCTTTATTTGAGGAGAAAAAGCGTGATACAAATGTTACTACATCAAAGGGCGATTATCAGGGTAAGTTCATAACTTTAGCAAGAACTATTGTTTGAATTGAAACAATATTATTCTAATGCATTTTTTACGACTTGTAATAATGTTTATGTTGTCAAACAACAAGTTATGAAAAATAGTAGCCATAAAAAAATATTTAGTACATTTTTTTTTTGTTGTGATATTGTTTTACATGATTGGTTTTATTGTTGTTTTTTATCATAAAGACGACCCACCGACCCTACAATAATTTTGAAGGGATGACTGCAAAATATGTTAATTTTCTTTATTTCATAATATGTTTTGTCTTCTGAGTGAATTTATGTGAATGCTTATAATTTTAAGTGTTTATTCATGATTTATTTAAATCCTGATCCCTGTCAGTTTTTGCCCTAGTAATAGTAAACAAGAAACTAAACAAAATCTTTAACCTTTTTTGTGTAAGTGGGGCATGCCTATCAACTGTTATGTACATAACATAACATTACTTACTAGGTCACAACCATAAATTTGATTAACATAATTAGAGCTGTGTACATTTTTTGCATTACAGTTATATTTACATAAGTATTTTATTTTTATGAGGTGAAATATAGAAACATAAATAGCTTATAAGTAAGAATGTTCTTTTAGACATATTATAAATAAAATTCGCTTGTTGTGTCTGTCTGTGTGATCGTGTTGTTCTTCTGAATTCCGTAACGGATTTTGATGCGGTTTTGACCATCATTTATTGAATTATTCCAGAAGGCATAAGGCATAATTTTTAATGTATACAACATTAAAATTAAACTTACACATAGTAAAGAAATCTTAATATTTGGGCCAGCTAATGATCGAAAAATGAGCATAAAACAATCACGAAAAATTTGTTTCGTTTTGACAGTTCAACAACATTCATTGTGTTATTTACATTGTTGAGCACATTGGTCAGTTGGTCGTCTTAGGGGCGGTTTTTTATGGATTTGCAATTTGTTTCAAAGGAATTCAAATTCCGATTGATCGTGTATTACGTAATTAGGGTACAGGTCGCTAGTAAAACATAAAACTAATTAACTGTATGCCATTGTAAATTCAGTTAATTAATAGCAAATACATCTCACCTTGAACTACTGACTGAACTGTTTGATACGAGATAAAACTAAGAGGCTAATACCTAGGGTTGCCAACCCTACTAATAATATAGTATCCAGGTTTAATAGAGGCCTAGATTTTATTAAGAAAATATAGTAGGCGATACTACTATATTTTTATTTCAATACAAATAGGCAAGATGATCGCAATAGGATCAGTAGGTAGGGTAAAACGGGCTGGTTTCCGCAACTCCACGTCAAAGCGCGTATTTTGCGTATGGGATCAGTAGGTATTAATCTCATAAATGCTGAATGAATGGTGTTTTGTACCTTAATTTTAGAGTGTAAAAATAGTTGAGACGAAGAATAGATGGTCTGTAGATAGTTGAAATTTTCACAGTGTGTATTTCTATTGTTACTATAACAACTTAATACAAATTATATTTCATTTCATACAAGGAACTTGATTTTATTCGTGTTTTTTGCTTGACCTTAAAAATTGCTGTATCTCTTAAACCGTAATAGGTAGGCACATGAAACAATGGTACGGAACCTGTGTGCAAATCAGACTCCCACTTGGCCGGTTTGTTTTATATTTTGGTCATCTACTATATTTTACAGGCAATGGTTTCGAAAAAAAATATATATATTTGATATAAAAAAAGTTGGCAGCCCTACTACCTAAGAAGGACTGTTTAATTAAATAACAAGATAATTATGTTTGTTTTGCAAGCCCACTAAAGGAGAAAGTGTCAAATACCTCAAATGTAATGATGATGTTTATTTTTTAGGATATGGCTGCAGTCCAAGCTGAACAAGCCTATAGTGGTCAAGTACCTCGGACGGCTTCTAGTGCAACATTACCGCCTTCTTATGATGCCTTAATAGGAAGTGCAGCTGCAAGTAAACCACAACCTTCCAGCTCTGAACCACCTCCACCTACTTATGATGAAGCAATGTACCTCATAGATGATGAAAAACTACAGATTGATAACAGAAATGAGAACAGTGCCAAACAAGAAACTAGCGATCAAATGTCGAGTACTAACTTAGATCTTAGTAAACCGTGAAACATGAAAATACTACTTATGAGTACTTGTTTATTACTTAGATATGTAAGAAAAACTTAATTCTTCCTTTTGTACTTATATTTTTAGATATATAGTCACATACTATTAATATAGTATTCTCGGACGTGCCTAAAATATTGATTTGTTAGCAATATTGTTATATTATATATCTCAATGTAAAGGGTATCTGTAGATTAATAATTTGCTTAAGATAAACTTATGAACTTGTGATGTGTTGACTGCCGCATGCTATAAGCTGATCTCTTTGTTGTAACAGGAGATGATTTTAGATCTGTTTGTATGCACATGCATTATTACTTGTTTGGAACAATAATGACATAAAATGGTTACACTTGACAAAAAAATAAAGGTATTATGTAAAAAGAAGGCTAAATTCAGTTTCTCAAATATGTAGTTATTGTCACAAATGAGAAAATTAATGTCCTTATACATAGTATTATTTCATCATAGCATTCAGGCAGTCACATATTTTGTGGTTATTCTAGTGTGACAAGGCACTTTTTGTGCCAGTTCTTTCTACTCTAAGGTGTGTCTAATCCAAAAATGCAATTTATTTTCCTTAAAATGCTAATTTTATGGAGATCAAATAATATAAGGAGCTTACACCCAGTGTAATGAGCTAGGGAGAAAGTTATTCTTGTATTTATCAGCTCCACTATTTTTGCATTATGCATCCTGCAATGTTACTAATTATTGATTGAAGACTGATGCATTTATATTAGTAATGTTGCCAGGTAATTCATTAAATTTTGATCTGATCTTATGCATAAAAATATTTATACACATTTGAAAAAATTACTGCCAAAGATTGTGGGCATTACATAATACTTGAGATCTTGATTTATTGCTTATTTCAAGTAATTTCGAAATGTCCTAAATGTTACAGACTAGCAACCATGTAAGAACTAACCTCATATTATGGCTAATGTAAAAAAAGACAACCTTCTATTCATGTGATGCTCAAACATAGTTGCTAGTTTGTAAAATAAATGAAGCATTTTGCAGTATTTACTGAACACAAATATTTACCTTCCATTGTCGACTGTGTTTTAGTGTTCATACAATAATTTAATAAGGTCATTTATTTCGGTCAGGGCTATTTAAAGTGCTAAGAAAAAAAGTACTTAAAAGACTTAACTGAATTGATCCTTTGAAGGCCTACATGGCCTTACTTGTTCTTTGGTGAATGAGTCATGTGCCTTTTTTCAGCAAGTGCTCTTTGCTATTTTTTAGGAGGTAGATTTGACATAGGTAATAGAATAGGAGAAAAATAATTAGTGTCAATAAACTATATATTTGAAAATAAAAGATAAACTTATAAACCCTTTGAATGCTGTGGCCAAGACAATGGAATTTTTATTGTGTCAATGATTGCAGCATACCAAAAGTTAATAAATAAGATATCACTACTAGAATCCAGCCATTCAAGAAGTCCAATGATGTTTTTATAGCATTACTGATTGGCGATGCCATTGAAAATGAAAACAATTGCAATATATTTGATAACTGTATAGAACACAGGCTGATTTTGTAGTGACCTTTACAGACTCCGCAAATGGTAAGTGCTGGTGAAATTCAGACATAAAAACAAATTACACTCATAACAATATAAAAGAGAGCGGCTATAAGCGTGACTATAAAATTGGCCTTACATCTACATTGATAAATACCCTACATGACTATAAAAATCACTTTTGTGTTTAATTGTATAACACACATTGAAATACAGTGAAGATACACAGTTGTAGTTTATAATAAGTTGTTATTGAAAGTTGCTTCTTGTGTCCTTAAGACTAGTGTTAGTATAGCTTCAGGGATTTATCTTTTTGTTTTTTTCAATAGATACTGATATGTGGGGGAAGTTGGCGATTATTTAACTTCATGTTATGCTGTGAGATTAGATTATACATCCATGGATTGAACTGATAGATCAATAATTGTGCCACCAACAGAATAAAGAAAGTTTAGCAATGTTTTCAGGAAATTCAAAAAAGGAAAATTATAAACTGTGGCTAAGAATTATGTAAGTACTGACAAAATGATATTGATGTTCACTTTGTGATTTTAAAACAAACTGCAAATATTTGTGTACTGATCTCCCTAGAGCTATTAATTATACATTTTTTCAAGTTACTTTTCATTTTTTTTCCAAGTTCCATTTTATTTTAATGCTTTAACAAAATATTGAGTGTAAATTGTATATAACAATAAATACCTGTTTACATTTGGTAAGGCTCTACCGAAATCTCGGTCTCAGCATTCTTGGTCCAACCAAGAACTTAGTCTCGGTTCTAGGCTAAAAATCGCCGAAATTATCAGCCATAACCGAGACACGTACAGAAATAAATTACTGCATCATCAGCTAGCTCATCAAACATGGCCGCAACAGATGAATGAATTCAACTCATGATTCCATAGTTTGAAAATGAGCCAATGACCAGTGACGAAAACATTATCATTTATATTTCATGGTTTCAGCTTTCGGTCTTGGCTGAGATTTTATTTTATTCTCTGTCTCGGCCGACTAAGACACTTAAAAATTAGAAATAAAATAGGTAAAGCATAATTTTCTGTAATATATTGATTGATATAAAAAAGTAACATGCAACACTAGGATCCTTACCTTAAGTACAATAATAAAATAAAAGTTATGTTAGTCTACCAAAGTATTTAGCTCTAAAGCAAACATCTCTCAATTGAGGCCACTGTACAATAATAATGTCTGCAAAGAACTGAAGTATTTTTCCAGTCAATGAGAGGGTGCGAACTCTGCATATACTCTCTATGAAAACTATGCGACAATCTAACATAAACATACATCTCAACACAAAAGCAACAACACAGACTGGAATGCAAGTACCAGGACCATTACAAAATATTACATCAGGTTTAAAATTATAGATTACTGGTAAAGTGCACCAAGTAGCGTACAAAGTGCTAATTACTGAAGAAAGATATGACTGTTGCACATTTCTACTTCTGGGTATCCTACTGAGAGTGTAGTCAGTATGATCTTTTTCTGTTTCATGAATCTTGACCGCACTGCTAGCATCATTGTCAGCTAAAATATACATCCTCGGCCGATATTTCTTCATATTAATACTCTTCACAAATCTCAATAATTCCGTTGTATGACCTCCAGAGCCGATGCAGAAAACGGTACGCAAAGATTGTGCTCTTGTCAGTTCACATTTACTGGTGATAATATCATATAACAAGTAAAATACTCGAAGAAGGAATGCTAAGATAATGCATAGCAGGAAAGCGCCGAAAAATTCAAACGTCCTCATGTTTTTTTTCGTACCTCAATAGCAACACTACAATGAGACTCCGGATTTTAATACTACTGTATAGTTATAAATAAAAACAAAATTTTAACAAAACAACGTTATTGTTTGTTTTTTTGTTAGGTTAAGTTTGACATTGTCATTAAATTGCCTGTCAGTGTCAACCCAGACGCACAGAGCATATAAATACCCAGACGGCAGACTGACCAACCAGCTGTCCAGTTGATTTTGATAGTGTTGTACAGTTGTATCTGAAATGAATTTCGATGTTAACCGGTAACTGATGCCGAGTGTTTTGAACTAGCAACTCATGTTCGCAGTTAGGCTGTTAGTGATTGATTGTATGTCACTGACAACAATTAGCACTTCAGCGTCTTTCCTTTCTGTAGAGGGGCAGAACGCAAGGGTGTGAAACTAATCGCGTATAGATTGGAACTCACAAATTTATTGTCTTCCAATTTATACTAAAGTATTACGCAAATACTCGCGTATACTTTGTAGTGATCTAATTAACTACCCTATTCCATAATAAACAGTGCCAGTACGCTTACTTACTTCGTGCATAGATTGCGACAAATTGTTAACTGATGTCCAACTTGTAATTACTTGTATGCGACGTAATGCCTTGCGCTAGTACTAAATAGCCTGCCTGGCTGGGAGCAACTTGGAGGTAGCGCTCGCCGCCGGTCGCTGCCGCGGCACCGCTCGCTACGCTCGCTCAGCTTGCGCACGGTTGGTCACAGTTCTAACCACTAACCTAACTTAACCCATTTCACCCAGTTCATATTTTTATTTTAAATAAACGTATGTAAAACTCTAGTCAGGTGTAAGTGATGTAGTATAGTTTGGAACCGACGCGCGCGTCCACGTTACAGTATACATGAGCAGTACGCGAAATTCGTGTATAAAAATAATTGTAATTAGATTTAAAAAAATGATTAAGTACAATGTATACGCGAACAGTTTCGTATTGCTGCGTTCTGGATTTGTTTAGATTGGAAATCGCAGCACTGCAATGAAAACTGGTGGGGCTGGTAATTGTTTCTCCTAATATTGTAAGCTATTTTCTTTAGCCCGAGTCTGAAGACCAGTCTTACCAAATCTATCGTGTTACCCAGTAACTGGGTTGTGGAAGTCAGATAGGCAGTCGCTCCATGTGAAATACTGGTATTTAGCTGCATCTGGTTAGACTGGAAGCCGACCCCTCAACATAGTTGGGAAAAGGCTGGGCAGATGATGAATCGTAGGCTATTTATTATCTTTACCAATATCGAAGGCGATTGGATCAAGAACTTCATATCAAATAATAAATAAGTAACTACAACCGGGTCAGTGGGTCGTCTTAGGGGCGGATTTATCACTATCACAAATGCAGCAACACACTGGAAATGCAGATAGTTTTTCCTCAAGCGCTATTATTTGAAATATTTGAATTGATTAATTATGGTTTTCGACTAAAGTTCAAAACAGGGGCTTTCCGAATTAGAACCACAGAGAACTTTTTCAACATTCGTTCACAGAGAGCTGACATTGATAATTTGCGTTCCGATTAAGATAACACGATTATGACAGCTGAGGGCTGTCAATAATTCGGAACGCTCGTGAACGTGCTCACAGTGCTCGCTTTAACGTCAAAACTTGCATAGCATATTTCTTTGTGTACCACTTTTCTTCTTCTTTGGAAAGGTGGCGAATGGTAGCCACAGAAGCACAATTTCGAAAATGCCACGTTAGTTTAAAGATATGATGCGACTCAAAACAAAACAGCACAACTGTCATTTTTGACAGCGCTCATTCATCCTAGCTTAATGACAGCGCTGTGAGCGATTATGTTCTAATTCGGAAAGCGACCGGTGTTATGTGCGTTTCACGTAAAAAGAACGCTGGCCGTTTACCAGCGCACTGAGCGATTGATCGATTCCAGTCTATTACATAGTAATAAGTAGTTAATAAAGTAACTATTATGATTCTACAATAAAACAATTACATATATTATAAAACCAATAAGCCTAGTATTTTAGGATGCGACTTTATCCGTGCGCAGACAGATTCCCTGCACTGTCGCTCAGCGTTCTTTTTACGTGACACGCACTGTACTGTGCGTTTGCGCTGGCGAAACATTCACAACAAAACATGTTGAAATCTTTAGTTTCTGTCAAAGTCACTTATAATATTTGACAGGAACTAGTGATTTCAACATGTTTTGTTGTGATGTTTAACAGTTAGTAAAAAACATGGTTGGCGTTATCCGAAGATGGCGCATGTCATGACGTCATGTATGACGATTCAGGACACATCGTTGCGGAATTCGGTAGCATAGCTCGGAACGCAGCCACAAATGTTGACCGATGATCTCGATTGGTAAGATTGGGGCCGCATTCCGTATTAGAACATAATCGCTCACAGCGCTGACATCGATCATTGGCGTTCCGAGTAAGATATCACGATAATAACAGCTGAGGGCTGTCAACAATTCGGAACGCTCGGAAACGCACTTACAGTACTCGCTCAACGTCAAAACTTGCTTATCATATTTCTTTGTTTAAACCACAAATTTCTTCTTCTTCTTTGTTTAGGTAGCGAACGGTAGCCAGAAGCACAATTTCGAAAATGCCACGTTAGTTTAAAGATATGATGCGAGTCAAAATAAAACAGCACAACTGTCATTTTTGACAGCGCCCACGGTGATATTAGTAAAAGACATGGTCGGCGTTATTGCAAGATGGCGCACGTCATGACGTCATCTATGACGATTCAAGACGCAACGTTATCGCGTTCACGTTAATACGGTACGACTGTTAGCACGCTCAAATCGATTACATCGTAACTCGGAATGCGGGGTGGGTTAGATCACTCGACGTCACCAATGACATAAAAAAAGACTGGACGTCACCATTGACATATAAAACATGTCAATGGACGTCACTCGCAAAACAAAATGTCAAAGTGACAATTTGGCAGTGATGCCAGATTGGGGGGAATCCCCCCAAATTTGGCAGTTTTTTATAGTTATGGGGGGACAATATTTTTGGTGGGATCTTTGGAGGGAGAAAACTGGGTATGGAGGGACTAGGGGGATTTTTATCAATTTATCTAGTCTGGGCAACCTGTCAAATTTCTTTAATAGGTTTTCAACTGCCAAATCCATCTTGAGTTTAAGATATACATTGTTAGAAGGATGTGTTCATTTTTAAAAACAGTTAAAAGATGCGAAACAGATATATTCCAGAAAAAATGTACGGAACCGCAAACGACGCTACACGGGTGAAAAGGCTGATTCAGTAATAAAAGCTATTGCTGAAATAGTATAAAATTGTATTTTTCATTAATCCTAAGGAAAGAAAATTAATTTTAATTTAAAAAAAATATATGTAAAAAAATATTTTATCAATTGTGGGGTTTTTTTTCAAAACCTGAATTTTGGGGGGGTTTGGGGAGAACGCGAGACGGACATCTGGCAACACTGGAATTTGGCAAACAAATGAAAACAATTTTGATTCAGTGACGACTGACGAGTGAAAAAGCGTATTTCTATTGTATCATTTTGTATTGTTTTCACAACATAATGTTATTAATTATAGCTATATTTTTGCACCAGTATTAGCACAGATTTTGTATTATATCCATTCAAAATGAGATTCTTAAGTATTTTGGGGTCCAGTGTGTTTCAATTTCTATCGCTTATTTTTGTTTTGGGTTATCTTCTCGGGGTTTTGAATTTATACTTTAGCGACAAAAATAACTATTGTCTAATGACTTATATGTTTGAGTATCCGCAGTTCGTGGTTAGTATCAGCTTATTTACGATCAAAAATCGCTCGAAATCTTTTACAGTGTTTTTAATCATGAATATTTTTAGCGACTATCCGTTCCGGAGAATAAGATTTATCCCCAATATGGATTGTATGCATATAGCGAAGGAAGATTTACCGAGAGAGCTAGAAAAATGTGGTATGTATTCATAAAGTAATTCACAGTGATTATTAAGGTAGTTTTCATTTATAATTATTTATTAAAGATCTTATGAAGAATTTGAGTTTACATGTCTGCTTATCCCACTAGGCAAAGGTTACAAATGTGCTGAATGTGATTATTATAAACAATACAAACTGTTACTTCTTACATAATTAAATCAACAGGTTTGATGGTGTCCCAGTGTTGTTTCTGCCTGGTAATTCAGGCAGTCACATGCAAGCCAGATCACTTGCATCTGTTGCTCTAAGGAAGGCTCTTTCAAAGGGATATCAATATCACTTTGATTTCTTTACAAGTTAGTACACAACTTTTTTTTTTTGTACTTGACATGATGATAAAGTATTTTTCATCCCACCATCTCGGAAAGAGTATTTTTAATCTTCAGTATCTGAGTGGAAAAGCCGTTTTTATTCTCTAGAGGATAAAGTAAATTGAATTTAGAACATCGTGTGCACTAAGTTTGTGAATTAAAAAAAACATTAAACCTATTTACTGCTACCTCTATGGTGCCGAATATATCATACAACTTTTTTTTAATTTGTTAAAAACTCAGACTCGGAACCTTCTTGGTGTTCTTTTTTCAATTTGCTTTGTACGCGGTTCTTTACGCGGCATTTTTTCACGTCATTGTTAAACCTTAGGTATATTAAAAACAAGAAACTTGAAAACAAGTGAAAAAACTAAAATGAGTGATTCTAGCGACGAGGAAGTTTGCTTGACGCCAACAGAATTGACTGAAACTGTTAATAATGCGCAAACGTTTTTTTTTTTGCATTTAGTCATTTCCTCGCTGAGGTGGAATGAAAAGTTACGTGTTGCACTCGAGTGCAAAGATTTTTCACCTCGTGCTCTTTTGATTCCCTCGCTAACGCTCAGGATTCTAATTTTGAATCACTCGCTGCGCTCGTGATTCAATTTTAGAATCCTTCGCTTGCTCGGTCATCAAAATTGAACACGCGGTTAAAAAGCAACTTTGCACTCTTGTATAACAAATAACTATTATTTACTTAGCAGTGTTTTATTATAATTATGTAAAGAATACAAAAATAACACTAAAAAGTTTTGAAAAATTGCTAAGTGACTTGGAATCTAATGCTGCAAGTTAAATCATGGCATAGAACTAAATGCCTTCTAATTCATGAATTCATTCAATAATCACATATTGTGAGAGTAATGTGTGACACAATAAATGCATCACTTGAGACAGTTAGATTGTTATAACACAAATTGTTATAGGGTTGTTATTTTTGGTATTTTATGACTTTAAAAATCTCTCTCTTGTCTTAGTTATAAAATAAATTTATAGTATATTTTCTTTTAGTTAGTTACAATGAAGAATTGTCTGGACTATATGGTGGGGTGCTTCAGAGCCAGACCAAGTTTGCAGCAGCCTCCATTACAAGGATTTTGAGTTTATACAAGAGTAACAAGTACACAAAAACTGTACCAACGTCAGTTTTACTCATTGGACATTCTATGGTAAGTATCACTATAATATACAATCATTTAAAATATAAGTAAATACTATTCTTAATATTTAAATATTTTTCACTTTTTATATATTTATTTATGTATACATTATTGTACAACAGAAAAAAAAAAAACACTATAAAACATACAAAGGCGGTTTTGTGTTATCAAAGCCAATAAATTAATAATGCAAAATAATGATATATTAAAAAAAATTGTTATCCAAGATTATTTATGCTATCACATTTAATTTTTCCCTTCATAGTTTATTAGTACCTACATCTTAAGACATTGTGTTTTATAGAAGATTATCGTAAAACAATATCTGTTATCAAACTAATCTAATTTCTAAGAATTGTAAATGAGATTATTATACTATGGCAACTTGTAATGTTTGTGTGCCAAAATCCACTGCCACTAAACCTAACTTAAACCTACCTATTTCCTATTGCCTAGGGAGGACTCATAGCAAAACGACTGTTAGCCTACCCAAGTATTATAAATATGACTTCAATAGCTATATCACTGGCTGCACCATTGGAGGCTCCAGTAGTCAATGTAGATGCAGCAATGGATGACTACTACATGTTAATGAACCTCGAATGGGACACATATGTTAATAACAACATGAAAATGAATCAGAAGAAAATTTTGATCAGTTTCGGGAGTGGACCTCGCGATGTCTTGATACCATCTGGTTTAACTGCTTCAAATGATAGCTACATCAATGCTTTGGTAAGTATAATTAGCAGGAGTGTACATACGATATGAGTAATTTATTTCTGGAGCCTATAAATAGGATTTGATAAGTATCGTATCGCTTTGAATATTGTATGCGTTCGGCTATGCGGGTACAATCCTGACTGGTTCGAAGTATGATACTAACGGCCAGAAACTGTACAGTAATTGCGAGAAACAGTTTTTTTAAAAAGTAATATCTTATTCTATTCTTTGGTCCCGGTTCTACTCACTTCCAGTTTCCACCTAAGATTGTACGATATCGGCATATCCCCTCAGTTGCCTTATGAATATATACTGCAATACTACGAAATTAGTTTAATACTGTCTAAGACAACAACATATCTGGCGAAATGTGGGTACTTTACCTCTGCCTTACCTTTCGCGGAAAACAGGCGTGATGTTTTGTTATTTTTTCAGACCACTGCAGTACCAGGTGTTTGGGCATCACCAGACCATGTCTGCATAGCTTGGTGCAAGCAACTAGTGATGGTTATAAATCGATACCTGTTCTCTATCATCGATCCTGCCACAGAACAGGTTGTTGGAGACCATCAAGTATTGATGTCACAAGCTAAGCGACATTTTCAGGTAATCAATTTGGCTGTTGAACAAACGATTGTGTATTTATTTGTACCGTAAATATCAGATCAGATTATCCGTATCAATACTATAATCTAATGTCCCTTTGACGTCAATTCTTCTGCGAAGTTAGACAAATAAGTTGCTGGGGCTTTTTTGAGTAAATCATCGATGCTTGGGTATCGATATTTTTATAATCCTTGTAGGAACGAGTATCGATACTTTTGATTAGATATCATATCCTATGTATACTGCATCTTTTCCTCTGCCCTTATCAAATATCGGTACCTATCTGTAACATTTAACTTATATTATCACATAATTTCGGACCTAGTCATATCTGGGTTGGGCTTATAATTGTATGGTGTATCATTCAGTTAGTATTTGCAGAGTAATGTCGATAAGATAAGACTAAACAGATATATTTTATGACTTCCGCGTTACTCTGTGGTCCGCTAGCGTGAGCCTGAGGTCCTGGGTGCGATTCCCAGGCCAGACAGTGTTATTGGACTTTTTCATCAGGAATTTCACAGTTGACATGCCCATTAAATGGCATTTTTGCCAACAGGCGAAAGGACTATGACCAAATCACAATGGGATGTGGCGCATTTGGTTTTATACCGCGGCCATAGTTGAAACCTTAGTCGGTATTGGAAAAACCTATCACAAAAATGAATTGATAAGTAAATTACTTTTGTACGAATGCAGTCCGAGATATATTTGCACTTGAATTTTTATGTAACTCGGTAACTCTTCTTTAGAACTCGGTTCAGACTGAAATGGAATCGGGTGAAACGGGTAAATCGGTTAAGCAAGATAAACAACTTGAGATTATGGTCGATAATAAATTAGTTACTAAAGCAGCTGACGTAGCTGAGGCGTTTAATGAGTTTTTTGCCAACATACCTATAACTACGACTCGCTCCTTAAATTCGTCCCCATCTAAAGCTGAAAACCTTTTGTTTAGTAGTGTGTCTAAAAGTAGTCGCTTATTTAGCTTCGAACATGTAACGCCTCGTGATGTAGTTAATGTTTTCAACACACTCAAGTCTAAAAACACTGGTGATTACTGGGGAATCTCCATTAAACTTTTGAGTAATATAATAGACATCGTAGCCCCCTATCTAGCTGTTACTTTTAATAAATGTGTTGATTTAGGAACTTTTCCTGATCTCATGAAGAGTAGTAAAGTCATACCATTATTTAAATCAGGTAATAAAAATGATGTTGGCAATTTCAGGCCTATTTCTATTTTACCAGCATTCAGCAAAATATTTGAAAAGTTAATACTCAAGCAGTTGCTAAGACATTTTAATTTAAATAGCCTCCTTCATAGTGAACAATATGGCTTTACAAAGGGTCGTTCGACTACAGATGCGGGTGTTGCTCTCCTGAAACACATATTTAACGCATGGGAGAACTCTCAAAATGCTATTGGAGTTTTCTGTGATCTCTCCAAAGCCTTTGATTGCGTGCACCATGACACGCTTTTGCGTAAACTGCGTCATTAGATGCGGGTGTTGCTCTCCTGAAACACATATTTAACGCATGGGAGAACTCTCAAAATGCTATTGGAGTTTTCTGTGATCTCTCCAAAGCCTTTGATTGCGTGCACCATGACACGCTTTTGCGTAAACTGCGTCATTATGGTGTGCTAAACGAAGCTCTCAACGTTTTAAATTCATATTTAAATAATAGGTCGCAATGTGTAGATGTTGATGGTGTAAAATCTTCCGGGCTACCAGTTCAGTTAGGTGTACCTCAAGGCTCAATACTGGGTCCATTCTTGTTCTTAGTATATATCAATGACTTACCATTCTATTTAAAGGGTATCTGTGAAGTTTTACTGTTTGCAGATGATACCTCTCTTATTTTTAAAGTAGACAGGAATAGACAAGACTTTGACGATGTAAACAGTGCACTATCAATGGTTACGGATTGGTTTACGACAAATAACCTAGTTCTCAATGCCAAGAAAACGAAATGTGTAAAGTTTGCCCTTCCAAATGTTAGAAACCTAGGACCCAACATCGTCTTAGATAAAGAGGTGCTTGAAACTGTAAACTCGGCAGTTTTTCTGGGCATAACAGTAGATGCCAAACTTCAGTGGGGCCAACATATATCGAGCCTAGCGGGAAGGCTCAGTTCGGCCGCCTACGCCGTCAGAAAAGTAAGACAATACACTGACGTTGATACGGCTCGGTTAGTCTATTTTAGTTATTTTCATAGCGTTATGTCCTATGGTATTCTGCTGTGGGGCAAAGCTGCAGATATTCAAAATATATTTGTCCTCCAAAAACGAGCTATTCGAGCAATTTACCAGCTAGGTGCCAGAGTTTCTCTGAGAGATTTTTTCAAAGATATCAGTATTCTCACAGTGGCATCACAATTCATCTTCGCCAACATCTTATATATTAGGCAAAATATACACTTATACACTAAAAACAGTGATATTCACAATGTTAACACAAGAAGTAAGGATAAACTACGTGCTCCCTTTCACCGGCTTCATAAGGTTCATAACTCATTTGTTGGGCTTGGTATAACCTTTTATAACAAGCTACCCTCTTCTTTGCTAGACTTGCCTTTTAATGCGTTTAAAACTAAATTAAAGTCCAACCTTTGTTCAAAGGCATACTATTCTATCAACGACTACTTAAATGATAAGAATAGATGGTCGCTGTGATTAACTCAAGACAATGTTTAAATGTTCTTTCTCCAGAATTAGTATACCTACTGACAGGTTATATGAGTTTATATAATTGTTTATAATTTTACTTTATAAGTCAATTTATTTTAATTTAGTGCCGACATAATCTACTCATTACAGTGTTGTTTTTTTTATGAGTTTTATTGCAATATGTGGTTAGCTAGCGACCTCGACAATTATTTATTTTACCTCGATGGTCCTAGTTTATCAATTGTAACTTCTAGTTACAGCTATATGTAAGCGGGCACGCCCTTTATGCCTGGAGGCTTTTTCTTTTTTTTTTAGATATTGTTTACTTTTAGTTATTTTTATTTCTGCTTGAGTATAGTTCTCGATGCTTTTGGTTGGTATATTGGCGTGTGCTAGCTGTCATATGGCTATTAATTATAGCTATTTAATTTAAATTATTTTTAGCATATTGTAAATTGTCTTGCATACTGTTGTATAGAATCATTTTTTATTTTATTTTCTAACTGAACAGACAGCTGTGCTGCTGGGGAGTTTGTTGCGCCACTTCTTCTTCCCAGCAAAAGCACTAGGAAGTGGTGAAGGGTGGGCGTTTTGGGGGACTGTCTTATGTAATTTTGACGTTCGAAAAGTGCTGATTCTCAGCCTAGTTTGAATAAATGACTTTTGAATTTTGAATTTTGAGACTGATGTTAGGTTATGTTACCGCATATTACAGATAGTGCCATACACGAAGACGCGTCCCACTCTTCTTCCTAATCGCATAAAGCACCTACAAGTGTGCAACATACCAAGTGTTTTAGTTTTGTCGTGTTTACTAATTACCCACTCATAGGTAAATGACAATACTAAAACATTAGCGGAACTCTTGTACAGACGCCAGCATGTCAACCTACACGAAACTCTAAAATTTTCCCAATCAACTTTGAACCTTATCCTTAAGTGATAAAATTGAAAATCTATTAAAGAAATTTGACAGATTGTAGTACGTTGACGTGCTGGCGTCTGTACTGTTAGCGTTTATGTTAAAGAGTCGGGCGCTTCTTTGTGGATGTCACTATCTGTAACTTTTGTTCGTCATAATTATTTTGCATCTAATTAATAATGTGTGATCAGAGGCCGAGAAAAAAAAATTGCACCCTTTTTGGTCAATGGCTTTTATGTGTCCAATACACTTGTGCCAACCTCTTTAGACGTTAAGTATGAGTTTCCTTTGATGATAAAATTTCGGGACTGTTTTCAGTCAAATCGTTCGATGATATTGAGTCCGGATCTACCTCGCACGAATATGACCATGATTGCTGATGCCTTCTGGTATGAGGATAACAGGAGGATCTATCAAATATCAAGGCCGCAGATTGATAAGTATGTACTTTTCTTTTATCTACTAACTTGTATAATGTCTGAACTTTGATAGAGCCATGACCTTATACAATACACTACACTACATAACTATAAAATAAAGAACCCCCCCCCCCCCCCCCCCGCCACGTCTAACGGAACAAATCTACTGAAAGGATTTTCAGACGGTTTTCCCCAATGGACGGAGTCATTCATAACTTCATGAGGAGGGTTTATCTTAATTACGTAATTGGCTGAAATATAACGATGATTGTTGAAGATGTCGGAAAAAAAACATGTCGATTTCTTTACTGGCGTGCGGCGCGTAAACCAATAGAGTTGAATGAAAACGATGTACATATTACGGAATTGATACCTACATTGTTTACCTGGGTAACACACTGGGTATTTTTAATCTCGGTACCTAGTAAGTTCCCGTGGGATATTTTCCGACAACCACGCGGGCAAAAGTTATTAGAAAATATAGCGGTTTTACATAAAAATAAAACCGATATTATGTGCCGAGAGGGAAAACATACAGCATTGCTTATGAAGAAGCAGTGTATACTTAGCCTTAATTGCGCGGTCAATAGTACGGATAGTTTAGTTTAACTTTAGAATACTAGTTGGCGTAACTATCGCCGACGTTGTATTTACTCTGTGCCAGCTAGGACGCGGGAACCGCTGTCACTTTCCGAATTCATAGTCTTCACCAGGAAGAACTTCCTACAATGCTGTATGTTTTCCCTCTCGGCACATAATATCGGTTTTATTTTTATGTAAAACCGCTATATTGATGTGCCTCCGGAAAACATACAGCATTGCTTATGAAGACGTGTTTGTTATCTGCTGGTGAAATATTAATTATAGGTAAAAACACAACGCTATGATGATTATCAAATGTATGCTTTATTTAAATTGTTACAATAATTTTCTTTTATATTCTAATAAAAATATGTGATCATTACAGATAAAGGTAACGATGGATGTTCTAATAATTAATTAAATTCTGCAGGAATGTATTACCGATGCTTGATTAAATAATGATTGCTTACGAAATATTCAAGACATTCTTTGTAATTTAAGTAGAAGTAAATGTATCGAAAAATGAATCACGACCATTTTTAGGGAGTTCTATTTCGCGACAATAATGATTAAAGAAGGTATTGGATGATTTCCAATTACCTCGGGATAAAATATCGTCGATTGGTTGGTTATCTAACCAATTAAAGGAAGCTACTGCTGACCTACAGCTTCCCGGAGATGCATGAATGCCGCTATCTCTGAGAACTGTGCGTACCCAGTTCCCAATTACAGTGCGTGAGGCAGCTTTTGTATGACTAAATACAGTGATAAAAAGATTATTCAAATTGTTAACTTCAGATCTCTTTGTTACCGTTTTTTCTATTAAAAGCCTAACTAAAGTGACAGGGCATATGTTTTTGTCATCGTGTTGTGAAAGTTTCCATGCGGACTGTCGACAATAGTGTGTATCGGTTTTAGATCCGAATGCAGGTATTAAATATATATTATCACCGTCATCCAAGAAGCTGTCATTTGAGATTTTCAGCAAAGTTAGGTCGTGAACCCTACGGCCTGATGCCAGCAATAAAACTGTGGCGGTTCTACGTGCTAAATCAAACAATGTGTCTTTGGGTGCATTTGATGACAGCCAATTTAGTACGATACGTGGGTCCCACGTGAACGATGGCCGTACTTCTTTTGGTTTGGCTACTCCTATTGCCTTAAGGGTGTGTTTTATAATAAAATTAGAAAAGGTTTGCTGTTCTACATGAGGGCCACAAAAAGTTAAGACTGCTGATTTGTGGACAAGTATAGTACTATAGGACAAATTCTCTTTTAAATAGAGAAACATTAAAAATTTTGCGACGTCAGCAGGTTGAGGACATTTTGGGTTTACTTGAGAGTTGGAGCACCATCTTAACCACCGTCTAAGTGGTGACAGATAAGTTGACAAAGTTGAGCGCCGCCAGCTCTTCTTTAGTAGTTCTTTTTCCTGTGTGGACCAGTCTTTTATTTGGGCGCCCCACCCCCAATTTTCCAAACTTTCAGGGTCAATGTCTGTACCTGTGGGGGAGGCTGTGTTGTTGTAACATCTATCATGGTCTCCGACAGGTTCAAAAGTTCGTGTGGGTGGTCTAGAGCCCTGGATTTCAGGTCTTGAAGCCAGAAAGCTCGAGGCCACTCTGGAGCCACAACCAAGTAAATTCCCGTTGCATTGTTCAGATGTGCTAGAACCCTGGGCAGCAAGCTGGGAGGAGGAAACACCCACGCTAGCCCATGGTTCCATGGTCTGCTGAAAGCATCTATATAGTTTGCCGATCGATCTCTGCAGTCTAGAGATGCGTAGTTTTTTACTACCGCGGTTTCTTGTGTCGCAACAAGTCTATTTCTGGAAGCCCCCACTTCCGAAAGACTTCCGCTGTTGCTCGAGGTAGAAGGTGCCATTCCACGGGTGGTTTTCCTCGTGAAAGCCTGTCCGCTATTATGTTGTATCTCCCCGGTAGATAATGGGCTGATAGGGTTATGTTGAACTTGTCCGTAAGATGTAATAGTTTGAAGGTTAGGGCTAGTAACCCTAACGATCTGGTTCCTCCCTCCTTCCGGATATATGCAATCAGGGTTCGATTGTCTGATTGGATCAGTACGTGTGACTTTTGCAACGTCTTCGCTTTCATTTTGATTGCCGCTATTACTGCATATAGCTCCTTTTTGTTGCAGTGCCATCTTTTTTGGTGCGCTGCCCATACACCTGACATTACATTCCCATCTATGTGGGCGCCCCAACCCCAATTCGAAGCATCCGTTGCAAGAAAATGGGTAGCAGGCTTTTTGTGTATAGGAGATGTGTGACTTGTGGTTCCGCGCCACCACGTTATCTCTTGATACACAACTTGAGGCAACAGCTGTTTTTGACGGGGTCGTGTTTTGTTGAAGTGTCGCAGGAAGATTTGGATTTTTCGACAGTGTAGTCTTCCTCGGGGAACAACAAAGTTGGCGAAGTTTAACTGACCCAGCAGACTTTGCAGCTCCCGGAGGTTGATGTGACTTTTCAACAACGACCGGTATATTGTATGGTTTATGCTTTGTCTCCTTTTTATTGGTAGGGACATTGTATTTACAGCTGTTTGCCAACGTATACCAAGGTATTCCAAATCTTGAGTTGGTACCAAGACAGATTTTTGGCGGTTGATTTGCCAGCCCAGATGTTCCAAGTGCCTCACGGCTTCCGCAGCCTGAAGACATAACTTGGATTGGTCTTGGTTGACCAAAAGGAAGTCGTCTAGGTAGACTAGCACTCGACATCCCTTCGCACGCAAGGTCTCCGCGACCCAGCATGTTACAGAGGAAAATAGGTGCGGCGCTGAAGCCAGCCCGAACGGTAAACATGTCATTTCGTATAACTGGTCTTTGTAACTGATTCTTAAGAAAGGCCGGTGAGATTTTGCTGCCCGTAGGTGAAAATAAGCCTGGGATATATCTATTTTTATCATCCAGTCTCCAGGTTGAAGAAAATCTGGGACTGAGGCGTGAGAAATCAGACGAAAATGTTTTGGTTTGACGAACTTGTTCAATTCTCGAAGATCCGAAAATTGGGCGCATCGATCCGTCGCTTTTCTTCCTCAGAAAAAGCTTGGAGATAAAACTGGGCGTTTTCTTGGAAACTAGGTGCAAAACCCCTTGATTCAATAGATCTTTGATTATTTGGGACATTCCCGGGGACGGCTTGGTTGCATATTGCGTCATGATCCTTCTTGTTGGCATTAACAGAGGAGGTTTTTTGTAAAGGGGTACCCGAAACCCCGAAATTGCTGAAATTATGAATTTATTTGCACCAAGTGCTTGCCAACGGTTTTTGAACAAAGTTAAACAACCTCCCCTGAAATGTGTTGGATAGTCACTTTTTTCCGTCTTTGTTTCGAAATGAATAATTTTTAGTTTGTTTGTAACCGTCGCCTTTCCCTTTGTAAGTTTGTTTCGTTTGTTGTTTTTTGTAGGTATTTCGAAAATTATTATTTTTAATATTTTGTGTCTGTGGTCTGTATTTGGAGGTAGACGGTGTTACTTCCTTATATTTTGTTTTGAGTTGGTCCTTCATGTTGTGAGCTTGTGGTGGCGGTGACAACCAGAAATGAGGGCCTCCAAGGGACTGAATAAGAGACGTAAGGTTTGTCTTGTCAAATAAAAACTCTTCACTAGGAGGTATATTACTAAGCGCAGTTTGAATAGTTTTATCCGGAATTTCCAAAATTATTCTTTTACGTCTAGTCTCAATACATTCGGCCCTTTTACCGCAAATTATTTGTAAGGTTTGTTCAGTTAGTTTATAAGACGACGACTCATTACCGAATGTTTCAGAAACTTTATTAAAGAGGTTATCGGATTTTAACTCGGAGGGGTTATTGTGAGCCCAATCAATGATACCCTGTAAACCGGATTGCAATAGTTCCCTTTGATGTAACAAAGCGTTGGTAGTTGCTGCCATAATTTCCTCCGTTGAGGCCAAGAAATCTTTTCCTTTGTTCAGGCAACACAGTTCATCATTAATTTTTAAATTGCAGAAGCCCGGAAACGCGAGCATTTCTAACAACGCGTTTTTATAACGGATATGTTGCCATGTGGGGGTATTAAAATGCTGCAAACTTATTAACTGCCGTAACCGTTTTTCATCAGCTGACTTAAGAATGTGTTTCCCATCAAAACTAGTTTTACAAGCGCCCAAATCCAACGACCTAGGCGTTTCTGTTGATGGATTAGTCAAAAAATCATTGTTGATAATATCTGCTTGTTCGGTCACGTCACTTGTGTTTATAGTAGTCTGCGGTACATATTGTTGGTGCATTATAAAGTTTGTAAGAAAACTGACCTGGTTGTATAACGCGTCGATCCGAGGATCGACCGTTACCTGTGAATCCCGCTTTTGTTTCTTGTGTGGAGGTTCCCCTCGTTCGGCTTCGCTGTCCGATGAACTGCTAGCGCACGAAGAGTCCTCCTTTTCTTGTTCTTGATCCCTCTCGGAAGTCGGCGAGTTCGAAACGATTGACCGATTGGCTCCGGCGGTAGCCTCATCGGGTTCGTCACTCGGCCCGGGATTCATAACGAAAAAACCGTTTTTTTAATGGTTAAGATTGAAAATACAACCAGTAATGAATGCACTATTATATTGTCTAACACTATGGTAAAAAAAAATTAAATAAATGTTAGGCGATTATCCAAATATTTATGGATTTCGACCGCACGCGGCGAAAGTACACAACGCTATGAATTCGGAAAGTGACAGCGGTTCCCGCGTCCTAGCTGGCACAGAGTAAATACAACGTCGGCGATAGTTACGCCAACTAGTATTCTAAAGTTAAACTAAACTATCCGTACTATTGACCGCGCAATTAAGGCTAAGTATACACTGCTTCTTCATAAGCAATGCTGTATGTTTTCCGGAGGCACATCAATAAAACTATAAGTATTACATACCTTTTTTTTATTTGAATAACATAGTCCATATGACTAGCCACCTGGTCTGCACTTTTAGAGGACATAAAAAAAACGCCATTGGTTCCGCGAAAGATGAAGAAGAATATTATTAGCTCCTCTGGTATGACGTATGACATGTAAAGATATGCAACATAATGGTGGCGACGACCAAAAGTTATTGAGAGTTCACTGCTTATTCCCGTATTAGAAAACATATTTCTATGTTCCATGAATATTTTATCATACTTGCACTTGCAGTAACGATACCCACACCGCGGGAAATTACAATTATGTTGTAATCACACTGCAATCGTGCACTCTTGTCGTACGGTCTGCAATAACATTACATAAGTAAAGTTTCTAGTAAATTCGGCTTTGATTTAATCTGGGGACATGATTATTTTGTACTCTGAATTATAGAAGGGGTACCTATCGTGTTACCCAGTCACTGGGTTGTAGAGAGGTCAGATCGACAGTCGCTCCATGTAAAATCTAGTCTTCAGCTCCATCCGAATAGACTGGAAGCCGACCCCAAAAATTTTAGAGAAAAGGCTAGGCATGTGTGGATTTTATATGACGTCTTTTGCCCGTGGCTTAGCCCGCGTGGATGTAGCAAGATATCCCACGGGAACGTACTACCGGGATTACATAGCTAATAGCCGAGGAAAAGGTCATTGACTCCTGCCCGCCCGCGTAGTTGTCAACCGCCGTCAACCATAATTAATCCCAGTAGTACGTTCCCGTGGGATATTTTCCGACATCCACGCGAGCGAAAGCTAGTAGTAAATAAAACAACAAAATTGTACCCTTAGCAACGCCGTTTTCTTCCAATGAACATTCATATCAGTTCTGCGTGTCAATGTCGAGTGGCATCAGCTATAGATATAATTTGCATAATTTTATGTGTTCTGTACTGATAATGAGACATTCATTTAGTCACGCACGGTGCTCGTATTCTGCTTGACTTATTATAGCTAGTTAACTACGATGTATTCATTTTTATGTAAGTATTAAGAATACAAAAAAATAAATAATTGAAAACATTTTCCTATATCTACATAAAGCACTTTCATGCTTTTTTTACAAAGTGAGACTAAATTATATTTTTTAAGAATGTTTCTTGATGTAGCAAAAACACCTAAAAACGTACAGCGTTTTTGCGTTAAATCCAGTTATTTACGTATCGTGTTTTGATCGAATTTATTAATAGCCAATGAATTTTTATTGTTATCCGTATGATAACCAGATTCTCTTGTAGATCATAATTTACTAGTAGGTAGGTACGAGGGTCATTCAATAAATACTTAGCCTACAAAAAGTAAACGAAAATTTTGGAAAAGTGGCAATTTATTTTTCAACATAGTCTCCTTTTAGTTCGATACACTTAGCCCAGCGAAGCTCCAGCTTTTTTAACCCGTCCGAAAAATAGTTTTTGTCAAACTCTGCAAAATAGGCCTCCGTGGCGGCGATGACCTCCTCATTCGATCCATATCTATTCCCGGCGAGTGATTTTTTCAGATTAGGAAACAGAAAGAAGTCACAAGGGGCCAAATCTGGAGAATACGGTGGATGGGGCAGCAATTCGTAGCGTAATTCGACCAATTTGGCCATGGCAACGGCAGACGTGTGAACCGGTGCGTTGTCGTGGTGAAACAGCACTTTTTTCTTCGCCAGATGGGGTCGTTTTTTCTTTAATTCGGCGTCGAATCGGCCCAATAAATCGGCATAGTAAAGCCCTGTAATTGTTTTACCCTTCTCAAGGTAATCGATGTAGATCACACCTTGTGAATCCCAGAAAACGGTGGCCATAACTTTTCCGGCCGATTTTACAGTTTTCGCCTTCTTTGGAGCACGTTCCCCGGTCTGGATCCATTGTTTTGATTGCTCCTTGGTCTCTGGTGTGTACCAGTGGATCCAGGTTTCATCGACGCGCGACGGTCACAAAACGACGCAAAAACTTCGCTGGATTCCGCTTAAACAGCGCCAAACACGTCTCCGATGTGTCTCCGATCTCACGGTTGCGCTTGTTTTCTGGTGTGAGTAAACGCGGCACCCATCGCGCCGACAGCTGTCTCATGCCGAGTTCCTCGTGAAGAATATGATGCACTGTTCCTTCTGAAATGCCTACAGTCTCAGCTAGCTCCCGAACCTTCAATCGGCGATCTGCCAATACGAGATCATGGATTTTTTTAATGTTTTCCTCCGTAGCAGCTGTTTTCGGTGCACCTGGACGTGGTTCATAAAAAACTGGCGTACGGCCACGTGCAAACTCGTTGAACCAATTCTTGACGGTGGCCATCGATGGAGAAGAGTCACCGTACACAGCATCCAAGCGCTCTTTGATTTCGATGCGCGTTTTCCCTTCCAAAAATAGGAATCGAATCACCGAACGATATTGCTCTTTTTCCATTTTTGTAAAACCGATCGACACGTTCGCTTCCATAAGTTGTCAAATTAAAACAAATGAAGGGATTGGAATGAAAATTTGAAAAAAGAATGTGCTACACTGTGGTAAAACTCTTTTGAAACTACAGCGCCCTCTGGCGATGAGGCTAGGTACTTATTGAATGCACCTCGTACCTACTAGGTATACCGTATTTCAAATATTAATTCCTTTGTGTATGTCACCGTATAATAATTGTGACCTTTTTTGTTTATAATTTATTGGTATTATTTTCGTTAGATCATAAACTGTCAAACTTGTGAACTGCAACAAATCATTTACAATTGAACGCATTATTTTTCGATAGATCTATCCATTGGAAACTGACAAATTGTGAACTGCATCGCTATTCTGTAACCATCTCACCGTGAAAACTTATGTGAAGTGAGCTCGGAGTGAGCTGTCAGTCCCTAGCAGCAGGTGGAATGACAGCTCACTTCTCCTAATTTTTCACCGTGAGATTCAGAATAGACCGGCTGGTATGAAACTTGCTTGCGACGTAATGCACCTCACGCAAATATTAAATAGCATGCCTAGCTGTGAGCAACTTGGAAGTAGCGTTCGCGCGGCTCGCGCGCGGTTTGTCATAGTTTTAACCTAACCCATTTTACCCAGACGGAAATAATACCGATGGACTATAAATTAACGGTTCTCACAATCTTAAGGTGACATATACACGGCCGAGGTCCTTCTTGTCACAACTCCTGTCTCTAAAACAAATCTTATTCAATAAAATAAATGATAGTAAACTTAACTCAGCCTGCTTCCCACAGTCGCACATGCCACAATGTAGTAAACATAATGGAAGTGAGAAAATGTTGTACTTCACTACTATCAATAAATTATTTGATTAGTGATATGTTCTACTCGGTAGGCTACCCTAGGTACTTGTAAATAAAAGTGACCAGTGAAGTGACTGAAAACGAAAATCAGCTGTCACATTTGGTTCGACAAAATGAATGATGATTGGGTGAATTTTGTGAGCAGATTTTAGTCACGATTCCAGGGTTGGTCTCTCTCTCTCAAGTACTCTCAACGTTCTTCATAATTATGACCCTTTAAGGAGCTAAGCAAAAACTAAAACTAAGGTTTTATAGGTGTATATTTTGATTCAAACCACTGAGGTAGCGAAGATATTGTTCAAAGTAGGCTTGGTTTATGGGCTAACATTATTAAATTTAACTCCTCTGTACTGTCTCTGGCAATGGCAGCGCGTCTAGGCGCTGCTGCACATACCTACAGCTCGTGCGATTTAAGTAGTCACCTCGACCCATTTCCCGCGCGAGGTGCAGTCAATTTGGACGGGTAGTATTATATAAGTGCAGTTTTCACTTTTCATGAAAACGATCGATCGGTCTTTACTCATAAACGTTTTGTATGACGTGTTGCTATAGATCTATATTCTGGCTAACATCCAGAGATGCAGTAAACGTGTATTTTAAGATTCTATAATGATGTCATTTGAATATTTTCGTGTATAATTTACATAGTAGACGCATTCCGTTTTATGAAAAAAATGCATGTAAAACAGTGGACAATCAACGCAGCTTTGAGTTTTATAGTCTAACGGTCATTCGACCTTGCAGTTATGGGCCATTACAAAGAAATAGGGTACTTTAACTAAACCGTAACAATGTGGTACCGTAGACCGGGGTTACTTTGATCAATATTAAACTTTGAAGGTTCATATTTTTTAAATTTGTGGGTGTAAAAAAATACTAAATAAATCTAGTGATCGGTTTTTTTATTACTCTCGATTCCTGTAATAATAAGTGAAAAAAATTGGCTTGATTTTGAGAAAAAAAAAAAAAAAACTGCCTGATCAAAGTTATACGTAGGATGGGGTTACTTTGATACCCCTTATTTTATTGCGTAATTACAAAGTAATTATTGCGTAATTGCAAAGTAATTACGTAATTAAATAAACCCAATTACAATGCCAATACAATTTAAATATAATTACCCAATTATAATGCCAATACAACTTAAAAAATAAAAATCTATCAACGAGAAAAATAAATATTGTCGCATGGGGTAACTTTGATCTAACAATTGATTTGATTGTTTGAATGACAATATATTTACCTTTTTCAATTAAAATGATTGGTGGATTCCCAGCGTGTCCTCAGGAAAGGATTAAACAGTTGTTCAGTGTTCATAACTCAGAAAAAAAACTACCTAATTGCGTTTCGTTTTAAGTAATTCACGATTTTATATGAAATGGAAGTTTCTATCAAAGTTACCCCGCGATTCAAAGTAACCCCGGTTTACCGGTATTCAAAGTAGATGAAACTATACAAACGAGTGTTTGGATGAAAGCGTCAATATTGTTGCATATTGTAATAGCTTTCATATGGATATTTGCAGAAAAACATTACGACCATCTTGTATAATGCAATTGGCTGCATTCATGGGTTACCATGATATCCGTACGGTCGGCACAAAAGTCGCTCGACAAAACCACAAGATAAAACCTAATTTACAATTAATTATTGTCGGGTTCTTTTTCTTCGCAAACGTCAAAACATAGTATCGGTTTTCGATTTTAAGAGTTGCAAGAAGAAAAAAATTGTGTCAAATTTAAATGAGGTGACAAAATCTCTTGATGCCCGATTTGTCATGCTATGCAGTAAGGGGTTAAAATTATTTTGAGGACCATTTTAAAAGGATGAGATTCGTAATATATGCGTGAATTTCTCTTCTTTACGTATGTACTAGACCTTGGTCCATTATATTCAAATTATACTTTGCAAGTAATATTATTAAATAAACACTGTCTTTCCAGGACGACATATTTAATGATCCGGCTGGTCGCGTTCCCACAAAACAGATTCGTGGCCGTCGAAGCGGTCAATGTCAATGATAAGGAGTGGATATTTGGATGCAACGCCAAATATACCTACTTTTCTTATAGATACTGGTAAGTACTGTTTCTATCTCTTTCTTTTCCTTCGAAGGGCTAGCTTCAGCTTTCAGATTAATTGACTCTATGTTAAAGGATTATCTTCAATAATACCTCAAAATTAATTTAATTATTGATTTAATTAATTACACACGAATAATCAAACGTCATTCAATCAAGCATAGCCGCCTTTCTGACACCTCATCCTCTCTCACACATGGTACGCAAGCTTTGTAGCGCTGAGGAGCCGGGCTGGGATGTTACATTTATGATTATTGAAAAGCTTTCTAGCGCTGAGGAGCCGGGCTGGGATGTTACATCTATGATTATTGAAAAGCTTTCAAGCGCTGAGGAGCCGGGCTGGGACGTTACATCTATGATTATTGAAAAGCTTTCTAGCGCTGAGGAGCCGGGCTGGGATGTTACATCTATGATTATTGAAAAGCTTTCAAGCGCTGAGGAGCCGGGCTGGGACGTTACATCTATGATTATTGAAAAGCTTTCAAGCGCTGAGGAGCCGGGCTGGGACATGACATCTATGATTATTGAAAAGCTTTCTAGCGCTGAGGAGCCGGGCTGGGATGTTACATCTATGATTATTGAAAAGCTTTCAAGCTCTGAGGAGCTGGGCTGGGACATTACATCTATGATTATTGAAAAGCTTTCAAGCGCTGAGGAGCCGGGGTGGGACATTACATCTATGATTATTGAAAAGCTTTCAAACGCTGAGGAGCCGGACTGGGACATTACATCTATGATTATTGAAAAGCTTCCTAGCGCTGAGGAGCCGAGCTGGGACGTTACATCTATGATTATTGAAAAGCTTTCAAGCACTGAGGAGCTGGGCTGGGACATTACATCTATGATTATTGAAAAGCTTTCAAGCACTGAGGAGCCGGGGTGGGACATTACATCTATGATTATTGAAAAGCTTTCAAACGCTGAGGAGCCGGACTGGGACATTACATCTATGATTATTGAAAAGCTTCCTAGCGCTGAGGAGCCGAGCTGGGACGTTACATCTATGATTATTGAAAAGCTTTCAAGCACTGAGGAGCTGGGCTGGGACATTACATCTATGATTATTGAAAAGCTTTCAAGCGCTGAGGAGCCGGGGTGCATGGGACATTACATCTATGATTATTGAAATCAATGCTTTTGACTCATGCTTTTTGTACAGTACCAAAACGTACGTAATAATATTATCCATTAAGTTCTTGGATAGCTGGATACTGCAAAAACTGCTAGGTACGGTAACTGTAAACGGTCAATAGGAAATATATACATCCATGCCTAATTAAACAGATTGGTGATCGCAGTTTGTTTTTTCCTACAGGATAATGCTTTTGTATGTATATTCTGTCTGAAATTAAGTATTTAGGTTCTTGAAACCTAATTTTCTAGACTCGGTAATCGTAGTTTTTAGTAGATAACGTAACATACCATCACGCCTGTAATTTAACGTACACCCACATTTCGCCAGTTATGTTTAAGACCCATGTAATAGGAAGGGAGCCTATTGCCATCAACCGGGCACAAATTTAGACTCCGGGCTCCTACTGAGAAATTCCATATGGAAAACCTAATAACACTTTGCCCGACCTGGGAATCGAACCCGGGACCTCATCACTAGACCAACGAGGTAGTCGAGGTTTTCAATATAATTTAGTACAGACATCCGTCACTAAATTCTAGGATAATAACTTTGCTCTTAATAAAAATGTAACGATGACTAATAAGTAATTAATCAAGTGGGTAGACTATCGGGACTAACCAATGACCTTTGCATGTCTACCTATCTAGAAATGACAAAGTACGATCACAAGCCCTCAATGTCATTTCTGGAACACAAAGATGTATTGCTTAGGTATTTTGAGGGCAATGACTTGTTTACCGCAGTTATCGGCCGATAGGCGAAATGACGATATATATTATTGGATGGAGATTTGACATATATCTTGAAATTAGAGGAAATTAACGATTTATCAATCAGCATTTACCTATTCATGTTCTGAGAGAGAGGCAATCAATACACAAACCACGTTTTATTTGGGTAATACAAGAAACTATGCAAATTATAGTAATTATGAAACGTGTACAATAAAGTTTTTTTTTAAAGTTATTATGTCCGAGATTTGTAATAACGACAAAGATTGTGGGTTAATATACAGGATGGAAAGGACTTCGACGGTCCATGGGTTCAGTACATGATTCTGAACCCTCCTGCGTCGAAATTTTTCGTCGGTTATTAAAAAAAAACAGCTGTTCCATACATTTTGCCGTTTTTGTTTCGTCGGTTATTAAAAAATAAAACAGCTGTTTCATAGAAAAGTGCAATACCTACGCGGAAGCGCTAGTAGAAAATAGCACTAATCAAATAATTTATTGATAGAAGTACAACATTTTCTCACTTCCATTATGATTACTACATAAACTAATATTATGAAACAGCTTTTTTTTAATAACCGACGAAAAAAAAACAGCTGTTTCATAGTGCAATACCTACGCGGTCAAAATGTATGGAACAGCTGTTCCATACATTTTGTTTTTTTTAATAACCGACGAAAAATTTCAACTGAGGGGGGTTCAGAATCATGTACTGAATCCATGGTATCAGTTTTAGCGTCGATGTCCCTTGTCCACCTTGTATACATAAATAAATAATTTAATTTTTATTTTAGTAAACACGCAATATCGTTGGGAGAACTTAGCCGCTGGACGGGCGCTGCCAATGATTTCGGACGACGTAAACTTGCAACGATTAACCTACACCAAATTAAAGAGGAATACCCTGATTGGTCACATGTTATCGTCAAAGTATCGCCTACTAGGAAACCGGTGAGTAAAAAAACAGTATTTTCTTCTAGAATACATCAGCCGAGCCATCAGGATCAATCACAAAGAAATTCGAAGAGGTTTGATTGTCATTTGTTATTATGATTGGATTTCCAAGGATGCTATAGGCCCCGTACACACGGCGATGGTCCCTACTCGCTACGATATTATTTTATATAGTTTTGGTATCACGTGGCAATTTCATAATGCATTTGTTTTAACTGTATGAACGGTGGGATGTTGGCGTGTTAGCTTTTAACAGTGAAGTATCGTAAAAGACAGCGCCTTGTCAACGAGGCGTAATATCCTATCCAAACTAATATTATTAATGCGAAAGTGAGTTGGTTTTTTTGTTACGCTTTCACGCTAAAACGGCTAAACGGATGTGGATGAAATTTGGCAAATGGTTAGACCATGACCTGGAAAAGGACATAATAAAATTATGCTACTTTTGATCCTGGTCCATGGTCCTGGATCCTGGCAGAAGAAGTCGCGGGCAACAGCTAGTAATATTATTTATGCGAAAATGAGTTCGTTTGTTTATTTGTTTGTTACGCTTTCACACTAAAACGGCTGAACGGATTTGGATGAAATATGGCATATGGGTAGACCAAGACTTGAAGATGGACATGGGCTATACTTTCCATCCTGGATCGCAGACGAAGTCGCGGACAATAGCTAGTTTGAAATAAGAACATTCATGCTAAGCTTTTGTTATTATGAGTATTAACATAAGTGATCGTATTGATTATTACATATTTTATAGTGATAGGCGTTCAAAACTGTCGAATTTATTTAAGGAGGGAAGATGGTTCTCAGCATGTACTTGTGTTGTCAGAGGAAGACCTAAAAAATGTCGTCTAAGAATGATCATTGCTGTCATAATACTTTATGTTAATTTCCTATCAAGTTTTGGTTTAGCTCTGCTAGATACCACTCTGCATTTCGATTATCACACATACCTACACACCAACTTCATGATGTTTCAATTCTATGGCTTAATTAACTATCAACAACACTTCACAAAACTATACGCACAAAGAAATATTTCCATAATAATAATAACATACTTAGCATACGTTGCCTTCGCTCGAAGTTTAGTACTATCACTTTACATACCTGGATACATATATTTTACTGGTATACATAAGTTTCACAAAGTACTCAGTCATCTCAGTCACTCGGACTTGGATGTCGCTATTTCATTCTATGAATCATCACGGCAAACACAAATTAGCAATGGCCAAGCGTAACACTAATTACCTACAGTTTTTCTATCAAAATCTGCGGGGTTTACGCACTAAAACCAATACTTTTTTCGAGAATATATTATCATCTAATAGTGACGTCTTAATGTTTACCGAGACCTGGCTACATGACGGCATCTCAGACTCCGAGTTATGTAATCATATTTATGATTTGTTTAGACGTGATCGTGGCTCGCTAGGTGGTGGGGTAATGATTGCCTGTGCTTCGCGGCTGCAAGCGTGTGTACGCACCGAGTGGGGCCGTCCTGACCTTGAATGCGTCTGGGTAACTATTCCCGCTCGAGTGCTTGGCATAAAGCGTAACTTGCACATTGCGACTGTTTACCTGCCGCCTGATCGGGCGATACCGGAACGTATTCAATTGTTTACGCGAATATTATCTGAGGTAATTGATCAGAACCCTAATGATTATTTTCTCATAGCAGGCGATTTTAACCTACCCTGTATTAAATGGACAAGTGGACACCCTGTAGTGCTAAAGAAAGGCGCTGTTGAGGTACAAAACTCCGCGTCTCACTTAGTTAATGCAATGTTGTACTGCGGTTTGAATCAAACTAACTTTTTCACTAATTCTCACAACCATACTCTGGATTTGGTTTTTGCCAACTTCCCCAATACTATTGTGAAATCGAACTGTTCACTGGTACCGGAAGACGCGTTTCACCCTGCTATTGATATTAACGCCACAGATATCTTAATTCCTCCCCTGAAATTGGGGGTTTTTAAAAAACATGTTTATAGGAGAGGGAATTATGAAGCCATTAACAACGAACTTCTAGAGTATGATTGGGGATTGGTTTGTAGTGATAATATACAGCTTGATCATGTAATAGAAATGTTCTACTCAGTAATTAATATAATTATTGACAAATATGTGCCAAAAATCACTATCGGAGGTACCTATAGCTACCCTGTCTGGTACAGTCGAGCACTAATTAGTGTTATTAAGGAAAAGTCTAAAGCGCACACGCAATGGAAAAAATACGAAAATCCTCATGATTATGCGACTTTCGCTTTATTAAGGGATCGACAAAAAAAGTTGCAAAAGGAGTGCCATAAAAATTACTTATACAGATCACAAGAGAACATAAAAACCTCACCTAAAAATTTTTGGGCATACGTTAAGTCTAGAAAGAAGAATAAAAGTAATTATCCTAAATACATGACGTATGATAATAATCAATTGACTAGTGAGACCGAAATATGTAAAGCTTTTAATGACTTTTTCTATAAGAATTTTAGCAGTAGTCTCGGAGCTTACACTTCTTTCTCGGCTGACTGCGAAACATACGGTGACACACTACACAGCCTGACCACTGACAGTGCGTGTATCCTGAAACTCTTGCAGAACTTGGATACGTCAAAAGGTCCAGGAAATGACAATATACCCCCTCTCTTCTTCGTTAAATGTGCTGAATCGCTGTCCTCACCCATTGCTTATATCTTTAACAGGTGTTTTCATGAGGGATACTGCCCAACTGTGTGGAAAATTGCGCATATTGTTCCCATTCATAAAAAAGGTTGCAAAAATCTAATAGAAAATTATCGTCCTATATCAATTTTGAATGTCTTGGGGAAAATAATGGAAAAAGTAGTCCACAACGTTGTTTATCCTACCATATCTAAATTAATTCCGCAACAACAGCACGGGTTTATTAAAGGTCGCTCTACTAATACCAATTTAGCAGTATTTCTCGAAAATATTGTCCGTGATATGGACGGTGGGGGACAGGTTGACGTGATCTACACGGACTTTGAAAAAGCTTTTGACCGTGTGGATCACGTCATCCTCTTGCGTAAGCTGCAAGAGCTTGGAATTCGTGGCAACCTGCTTAGATGGTTTGAGTCGTACCTTAGGAATAGATCTCAAATTGTTAAATTGGGCGGAGTAAGGTCAAACTGTGTAACCATACCATCTGGGGTGCCACAGGGCTCAATTTTGGCACCTCTGTTGTACTCTGCCTACCTATACGACATAGGAGCACACGTTCTTGACGCAGGGTTTCTGATGTATGCTGACGACACCAAGATTTTTATGACTATTGGAAATATGCACGATTGTGAGAAGCTACAAAACGACTTAAATAGATTATCCAATTATTATAATATCAATAGAATTAATGTGAACATAACTAAATGTCAGACTGTAACCTTTACTAGAAAGCGAAATTTCATTAACTACACTTATAAACTCAGTGGTGGCCATGTTGTGCGTTGTAATGTTATCAGAGATCTTGGTGTCGTCCTAGACTCAAAACTTCTGCTTTCGGAGCATGTGTCCTGTATCGTCGGCAAGGCGTACAGAAACCTCGGTTTTATTATGCGTACGTGTAAATTATTTACTGATATAAACTGCATCAAAATACTTTATTTTGCTTACATACGCAGTATCTTAGAATACTGCAGTAATATCTGGAATCCTCACTACTTAGTTTATATACAGCAAATAGAATCCATACAATCCAAATTCATTAAATATATTAACTATCGCACTGGTTTCAAGTCTAATGATTATCTGCAATCATGCAAACATCATAATATATTACCATTGGAGAACAGACGTATGATTCTCGACATGCTTTTTCTTTATAATGTCTGCAGTGGGAACATTGAGAGTACCGCTTTAAATGATCTGGTTCTAAGATTGAGTGCTCCGTCTCGACGGACTAGGCACACACAGCTTTTCGATGTACCGCACAGTGGTACAAACTACGCTCAAAATACTATCGTTGGTAGGATATTAAGAAATTTTAACAAGAAATTCTCTCATCTTGATATATTTAACACCAAAAAAGGTGTATTCAGGAAACTTTTAGTGACTTCTGTATGCGACGAATTGACTAATAATTCTAAATAGAACTGTATCAAATAATCCGAAAATCCGAAACAAGTCCTCACACACACCCACACACTCCTACACACCCACTCATACACTCCTACACACCCACTCTCACTTCACACTTAGATATGCTTAGAAGGTGCTAGCATGACATCCTGTTTGTTTCTGATGCATGTGTAGTTATTAAATTGTAAATCCGTAATTGGCTGTAAGTTTAGTTTATATTATCCTAAGTGAAATTGTTAAAGAGCTGTGGATTTTGTGATTAAATAAATAAATAAATAAATAAATAAATAAAAATATTGGAATTATCAGTCATTTTATCTGGAATGTTAATGACAGCCGGAATTTTCTTCCACATTAGCTGGTTGTTGAGCACTAATTTATTGGTATGATTTGTTAAATCTGTTGATGTGGTGAATGACTGGCAGACAATGTACAGCCCTAGCAAATTATTGAAGATTATAACTTGAAGTTAAAGAGATGTAGATCTTTCCTAAAGGCGGTAGAAGTGTAGAGCCTAAGAAATGATTTTTGGAATCAGCAGTGCATTTTGGCAATAATGATAAAAAATTGCAAACATTTTAGTTTTGATAGGGTCATAATCCACCACGCAGGCCGAGAGGCGGTATGGTGATGTCACATGTCTTCGCATGTCAGATTTAGATAAACTCAATTCAATTCAAAATATTTTATTTCACATAAACCTACAAGGGCACTTATGAAACGTCAGAAGCTAGGTGCACGGTTCCAATCGGTCGTTTCCTATGGAGAAGAGCCGGCAAGAAACTCCACGGTTACCCTTTTAAAAATAAATGGTATTTACAATCTTTTCAAGTTACAGTGTTTATAGGTATGAGAGGACACTGTAGGCCTATCAACAAGTACCAGAAACTTAGCAAGATAGAAAACGATCGACAGATCTAAAAGTCGGTTATGCCTACAACGTTCTCACATTCACAAAATATAAAAGAGAATCTAAATAAAAAAAAAAAAAAACCTATTTAAATTAAATGGCATGACTGCCACTAAAGCTGTAACAAACAAACATGATTTCGTAGTATTGTCTGTAGTCTGTATACAAATTATGTTTATCATTTTCTTCACATTCGTCTCGAACGTCACACATAAGGAAATGGGTGAGGTATAATCTATTAGTAGCCGAGACCTTCCGTCATTTCGGTGAGTAAGGGAAAGGGCATTTATTTTAATCCTCTAAATGTATATGTGTGTTGGCCACATTCCAGGATTAAAAGTGTTGAATGTTTTATGTAAAAAATACTGAAGTAAAATGCGTCATTTATCAGTAAGACTATTGCAGAAGATTGATGTAGTTGGCTATTAGAAGAAAAAAAGTGATTGATTAATATTTACGGCCTCGTCATGCGGGTATTAGAATACGTTAGTTGAAATTACTTACGTGGATTAAAATGCCTAATTTTGTACAGAAAGCACACATGAGCGTTCATTATAAATGTTGGCAACGTCTAAAATAGCTATCAAATCATGACCTAAACTATTAATAATGAATTGCAATTCTAAAACTGAATTTGATGTTGTAACCGTTTTAGGTGTAAAAAGGGCATTTGGAGAGTTTCCAAATACTTTTTCTAAAACTAAAACGTTTTACGTTAACGTTTTGGTTTTCTACCTCGTTGGTCTAGTGATCGCAAGCGCTACTGCTGAACATGAGGTCCTGGGTTCGATTCCCAGGTCGGCGAGTGTCATTGGGTTTTTCTTTCTGGAATTTCTCAGTAGCAGCCTGGAGTCTGGATTTGTGCCCGGTTGATGGCAATAGGCTCGGATCGCCCCCTATTACATGGGACTTAAACATAAGTGGCGAAATGTGGGTGTACTATAGGTACACCTCTGCCCAACCCTTCGGGGAAACTAGGCGTGATGTTCTGTTATGTTATGTTTTGGTTTTACGTAAATAATTATTACATTTCATAATCAATATTTTGGTTCACTGGTTTGCGATTTTTCATATTTCCATACCGACGTAATATTGCCAAATCAATAAAAATAGCACGCTCATAATGTACAGACGCCAGCACATCAACCTACTACTTACAATATGTCAAATTTCTTTAATAGATTTTCAACTTTATTAGTGAAGTATAAGGTTCAAAGTTGATTGTGAAAATTTGACAGTTTCGGGTAGGTTGACCTGCTGGCGTCTGTACTAAACGCCCAATCATGTAAACAAAGCACGATTAGATTGCACTAATTAGCAGAAGCGTTTAATCAGGCATTACAATTCGATTTTTTTAACTGCACTTGGAGCTGTCAAAATCGTAGGTAAGTATTGAATTCACCCGCCAGGTTGCCTCCTCAGTGCCCGACGCCCCATAATACGGTCTAGACAACTCGTGTCTTCTCCACAGTTCTGTCTTATTATATTCGTTAGTTTGTTATTGTTATCATTTAAATCACGTATACTGTAAAAATTTAACGTTGTTAGGCGCACAGTTATAAATATCGCGGGCGCTTCTGTTCTCTTTTTCAAAGAGTCAAATCAAACCAGAATATTTTATTTTAAACCTACATGGGCACTTATGAAATGTTCCTATGGAGAAGAGCCGGCAGGAACCTCCACGGTTACTCTTTTAAAAATAAATTACTTTTACAGTGTTTTCAAATTACAGTGTTAATAGGTATGGGAGGACAGTGTAGGCCTGTCAACAACTACCAGGCACTTAACAAAATAGAAAATGGTCTAAAATCTACAGTCTGTTAAGCCAACAACGTTCTCACATTCAAAAAATATAGAAGAAGAAAAAATATAAAATTCAGTCAAATGTATCATATAAATAAATCATATAAATCAATATGGCCATAAATAAATATATAGTCCTCCAGACCGTATTTCGGCCACGGTGGCCAATTTCAATGTAGACCAGCCTTCGGCGTGGGAGATATTATAGTGCACAAGTGTGTGCGCAGGCAGGTGCACTCTCTTCCCTCACTCTCATAGTCCGATGGGACTAGGGCTGCCAGACGAGAGCGAATGAATTATCGTATCAATATTCAAAAATTATCGTAGGTACCAGATGAAGAATTATCATACAAAAACTGCCAGAGCCGTATGGAAAACGTAGGTAGTTCGCAAAACTAGAAATAGGATAAGATTTTTAGTAAGTTGTGAAAATGAAAGAATTTAATAAAGTATCATAATTTTTTCAGTTGCTTTAGAACCATAAAAGCATTCTTTTGATTGAGTTTTTACGCATTGCGCTAAAAGTAAACCCCCTTTAACAGTTTTTGTTGCAGTTTGTTTCTATTTCTGCATGGTTTTCGTTATTACATTATTTTTGCTGAATAGTCGGTTCATCCCACTTTGGAGGAGGGTTGCAAATTATCATACATTTGCGTACGATAATACAGTCATATTGTATCGTACATCGAACCGGTGTCGAAATTATCGTACATGTACGATACCTAATTATCGTACGTCTGTAATCCCTGGATGGGACGGCAATCCGACACGACCGCAGGACCAACGGCTTAACGTGCTTTCCGAGGCACGAGGGTATCACACCGCCAACTTCTAAACTCCGGTCTGTTACTAAGAAATGCCTAATGGAAAAACACAATAACACTTTGCCCGACCCGGGAATCGAACCCAGGACCCCACGCTCAGCAGTCGCGCTTGCGACCATGAGACCAACGCAACGGGGCAATTAAATAAATATGAAAGGAATCGAGATTATATAATTATTATAAAACTTGCACCTTTATATTTTCAGATAGTACTAAACGTTGACATAAACGATCATGCATCACGTCAGATCGAAGTGGATCTACCTTCAGATTTCTCCTTCGGAAAGTTCGTAATACTGGAAGAGACTGAACAGGACAGTCTGTACTACGAACTGGTATTGAAAGACTTCAATATACTACATCAGGCTTATCTACTACATGTAGAACCTACTGCGAGTTGTAAAGCTGCGCAGTATCATGTATCGGCGGAGTTTCATGTACCGTGGGCGCCGAACCATGAGAACTATCATTATTTTACGTGAGTATTTCTTTGAAATATCGTGCTATTTACCGCGTGAAATAATACTAGCAATTCTTGATGCTTCGAGGCTTAAAACAAATGAATATTGCACGTATTAACAAGAAGATAAGATGCATATTTCCGTAAACGTTTCTCGGTGATTTGGACACGCAGCACTGTGAGAGTTGTACTTAAACGCTGCGGTTTTTAGCGCAGATAATTCTTGAGAGTTTGTAGTAGAAATTATTCTACATTAATTAATTATTAGTTAGCATGTTTGGCAAGAGAGTTTGACCTTAACTCAGAAGCCTAAGCCCCTATGATACGATACAATCATTTTGTTGTGTCCGATAAGCTAAATTAAATTATTTATGGATGTTGTCATATATTTTATGACTTTAGTCCATTCGAGTTTAAAAAAAACTTTCATCTTATTATGTAGGTGACTTGACCAAACATTTGTGTTTCTATTACTGAACGGATTTTGTTTTAATACGGTGAAACATATTTCAGGCACGTCAAACAAACACCAATGAAAATGAGGTTGTATAGAAGTAACCCTAATGTCATAGAAGGGCTGGAGGCTACAGAGCATGTGAAAGTAACTCTATTGTTAGACCCACAGTGTACATACACCATAAGGTAAGTTTTAAAATGTAGGTATAGCATGTGTATTCAAAAAAGACGCGCCCCACTACCTCATTACCGTGTACGTAAATGCGGTAGTGGGGCGCGTTACTTCAGAGTGGACAAGCTATAAACATAAATTAATATTAATCTAACATATAATATATTATGGTATAAATATTGAGTACTTTACAACTTTTTTTTTTACTAGATCTTTTCTGAAATCTTTTCAAGGTTTATTATTAAAATTAACGTGTTCTACCCAAATTATGGATGGTCCAGGAAAAAATACTGACTCCATAAAATCATAGAATAAGGAAACAGTACAGGCTCGATTTAGACTGTAGCCAGATTTCCTTATTGATCTCATGACTGCCACATTAATTGTTGGGACGAAAAACGGTCAGAAAAAACTGCGTTTTCAGATATCTCTAAAACCGTATTTTATTGAAAATCATTCATATAATGTACAATACTAAAACACATTTCAGCATATCCACATCGTGGTACCTCCGTCTTGCGCAGATAGCCCGCAACTACAGCCCGGTCCTAATGCCTTACGCTGCAGCCATTGTATTATTAGCTGCAAGAAGCAACATACTACAGATGCAAGAACACGGCTCTTGTGTATCGCTTCACAGTGCATTCATGAGTGAGGGGGTCAAGCCGTACTACGCGCTCCTGTTTGGAAGGCTCGGCGCTACGGTTTTTCTGTAAGCATATCATTATTTTGTTAGCTGTAGGAAGCATGTGACATATACAAGTTCTATACTACACAGTACACATGCAAGAACACGGCCCTTGCGTGTTACATGCAAGAGCCGCGTTCACGGGTCAAGCCGTACTGCGCACTCCTGGAAGGCTGGGTGCTACGGTTTTATCTAAAGTTAATATCATACCATCACACCTGCATTCTTCGAAGGGTTGGGCAGAGATGAATAGTACAGCCACATTTCGGCAGTTTTGTTTCAGTCCCGAAAGAAAAAGGAAAGTATTTTAATGTTTATCTAAATTATAAATTGTAAAACTGCCTTTGAAAATAAGACCACGAAAGAAGTAGCGCAGGTCAATATGCTAGGCCAAAATATCTCCTTTAATTCAGATCCGTGATTAATCAATACCAGATCTTTTTTATGGCAAGTCCTCACACTTTTCCCATTTTTGATAGTACTAAATTAAAATGCCTACTATATCTTTCATTACAGTTCCATTCCCGTACTATCATTTATATTCGAGAATGCGAGCTGGCAGAACCAAGAGCTGCGGTACTTCATAAAGTCCTTGCTGGTGGTGCCCGCGTATATGACTGCGCTAGGCATCGCGAACATCATGGCTGCAACCGTGCTTGCAGTCATGGTGTTCTCCTCGCAGATAGCGCATAGACTCCTGTTTAGGTATGTATTAATGGCGATAATCTAATTATCTAATAATAGTATGTAAGAACCATATTTCTGCATTGCATGAGAACACAATTTTATTAATTGCGGGAGGCGGAGAACGGTGTTGTGGTGTAACTTAGGGCAGGTACACCCCGATTCAAACTCAATGGCGGATCGGAACATGAAGCGAGTCGCTGCGCAGTAACGAATTCATGGGTCAGCGGGGGTGAGGGGTGGGGTACTGCGCAGCGAGTAGCCCACTTCAGAGCCGCCATTAAGTTTGAATCAACTTTATATACATGTGGTCTAAGTTGATTGATTGAGGTTGCCGCGATTGACTTCCAATTTTTTGGGACAGGTAGTGTAATATTGTTTTGTAAGCTATGTGTGAAATGAATGAATTTATATAATAATGACTTGAAATTGAAAGAAATAATTTTAATGCTTTCCAAAGAGGTCGCAAAGTAATGATCATAGCTCGTTCCCTCTCATAAAACAAGAAGCCTTTAGATGCAACCAGATTGTCATCGATCGATGACATCGACTGTTCAGATCGATGCAATTGTCAACAGTTGACGTCGATAGTTTTGAAGTGATAAATATCGACTACTATGCCGACGCTGTAAGATGGCTTGTAGCGGTTACACCGCCACATAGGAACTACGCATCAAAGACATGACGTCACACAAATCCTGCATCGCGCAATTAGAGTTTACCGCGCGAACGACATAATATATAAGACTATCCGACATCAACAGTCGGGCAGTCGGCCCGCCAGACACAACACCCGTCTGGTCGGAGGATCCTCCCTTGTCTATGGTGGATGAGTGAACTTTACACCCTGTTCCTCATGCCCCTAAAGACTTATGACGTTAGGATATTCATGAATTTCCATCAATATTCACTGCTAAATGTGAGGAAACAGAAGCCATACTTCATTGTTGTGTAGATCGGAATAATTAAGTGCCGCTAGAACTATAATTAATCAAATTAATAAACTGTATTTTTGAAGTGACAACTTCTTTAGGCGCGTTGAGCGATTTTTGGTAGGGGATAAACTTGTGGATATCAATTTATCTTTATTGCAATCCATAATGTGGTACACACACAGGTGGTAAGAATAAACACCTACATAATTCTATATTTTTTATTAAATTAGATTTGATACAACTGTAGTGGCAATCATGCATGTCATTTGGTTTAAATAGGTCTTTATTTTTATTATTTTATTTATCTTTTATATATATTATTTTCTTTTAGATTTTGTGAAAGTGAGAACGTTGTAGGTTTAACAGACTGTACATCTGTCGACCATTTTCTATCTTGCTAAGTACCTGGTACTTGTTGACAGGCCTACACTGTCCTCTCATACCTATTAATTAACACGAATTTGAAAACATTGTAAAAACCATTTACTTTTAAAAGAGTAACCGTGGAGTTTCTTGCCGGCTCTTCTCCATAGGAAACGACCAATTGGAACCGTGCACCTAGCTTCTAACGTTTCATAAGCGCCCAATTGAATTGAATTGAAATAAATAGAAACAATTATGGACCCTGTCGGGCACAGCAAAATTTAAAAAAAGAATAGAATAGTTTTTTTTTTTTCGCGTCACCGCGCGTCGTAGTGCTCTATTATAGAATATAGATGGCGCTAATACCCGTTTTATGTTTTCACTTCTGTGGGCAGTCCGCATGACTGCCCATTTTTTATAATTTGTAAGCTGTCACAGGCACCTTCGTATAGTGCCACTGGTTTAGACTATGCCGATCGCCCGCAATCCAATTGCACCCTTATTATACAGTGGGACTACAACAGGCTTATTATTATTTATTGTTTACCAAAAAGTTTTACCTTCAGGATAATGTGGCGTGGTGGAAATGTTCTCGCGGAAAAGGTGGCGTCGGGTCTTCAGAAGGTGCCGATGGTGGTGAGTGCGGGGCTCCTGTGTGCCACGCCGCTGTCGTGTGGAGCCGCCTCGCTCGTTGCCGGCGCGGCCTTCTATGCGTTTATGGTATGTTTATGTCGTTACCAGCTGCAGTTTAAACGAAAAAATAATAAGCTTTGAAGACTCAGTTTGCAAGATAACCTCAAAACTAGCCAACTTAAATACCAATTAATTTCCTACTATCGACAATAAAAAAGCAAATATAAGCGTGACCTTAGGTACCCAGCTTGGTACCAGTCCTATAACCTTGCCAAAGATTCCCTTTTTGCTAGTGACCTAGGTATGTCCAGAAGAGCACTTTGATAATATGGAAACATTTAAGCTTGTACTTACTTATGAGTTTAATCCTCCTTTTCAGCTCTCCAAAATGTATGAAGAATACCTCGAAGATTACGTATACAAACTAATGGCGAAAATAGGCTCGAGAATATGCGTAATGTTTAAGAGAAAGAACAAAAATATCAACAATGAGACTGAAACAAGGGTTGTAAAAGCTTCAGAATCTACTAGTCAAAATGGGAAGAGAACTCAGGACAAAGCAACTAGTGTGAAGTCAGAAGAGGCTTGTCAAGTGAATGGACAGAAGAAAGAAAAGCATTCGGATATCGATGAAGATCTGAGCAGTTTGAATTTCCACATGATGATGTTTTCCATGTGGCTCACTGTCACTCTAGTCAATGTACCCGCACTTTTGACGTGGGCAAGGAATTTTTCGTGAGTTATATTAAGTTTTGTATTATATTTTGATTTCGTTCCTTGGATTCAATCCTGAAAAGTATATATAACACTCTCACGCTCCCTGGTCCTAACAGGCGACCAATATCACCCCTTCGTGCTCTTAAAAACGTATTCTAAGATACAGGTACACATTTTGTTTTAAGGCGAAATGGGTCCCAAAGAAGAGGTTTTGACGCATTTCGGCTGCACGCAAAATCAATTTTTGTCCTCAAAAACTACTAATTTGCCTTATTTTTTTTCATGATTATTAAAACTGAAGATATTTTTTAGTGAATTATGAGGGCCAAAACACGATTGACATAATTTGGCTCGATACAAAAAAATCGCAAAGTTTCCTCAAAATGTAGATTTTTTATGAGAAAAAATGGTTTTATTCGATTATAATTAAAGCAATTTCAATCAAATTTCGTCTATACGTTCACCATAAAAGACTTTAGGGGATTATGGATTTATTTTAATGTAACAGCAAATAAAATCTTAAAAAAAACCCAAATATAGTAAATCGGGCTAAATCGGCTCGCGCTCAGAGTCCTGCGGGACGTCATCGAGGGTGGACCTGTGTCAAAATTTTTAAAAATACGCTCTCTCTGCAGTTGTTAAAAAAAAATCAAATAAATGAAGAACACATTAGATATGGAATTGCGACAACTCAGAAAAAATATTTCGTAATTTTAATATAGTTTTAATTCATAATATTGTTTTCGAAAGTGTGATTATTTCTATGCGATATGATGACGTTTAATTGTCATCTTACAATAGTGTTAGACACATTACAAATTATTATCGATAAAATTATAGTCAAGTGCGAGTCTTATAATTTTTTTTATAGTCGTTTAAGAAGAAGTTTTTTTAAAGATTTTTTTATCAGATTCATCCATGTTACAATATTTACTCTCCACCGAACTGTCTTTGCTAATAACATATTCTATATTAATAAATATACAATTGGTCCGGTTGTCGGTTGTATAAAAAATATTTAAAACAATTTTCACTTTGTCAAGAACAATTAAAATTAGAAAAAAAATGCTGTTTCGAACAAAAGTGCTATACTAACATGACCAAATGTATAGAACACGATAAAAATCGTAATTATATTTTTCGAATAGCTGAGCCAGCAACACAATTTTTTCTTGAATCCGTGATTGTATCGTATTGGCTCAGTATGAACAATTTTCAGTTTTGAATACAAAAAGTCACTGGTTACGATATCGTATACGACACTTCTGTATATGATAAAAAGTCGTTCTAAAATGTCGATGTCCTAAAATAATAGATTCGATAAATTATAGCTGTAGCAGTAGGTACGTCACTTGGCAATAAAGTACGGCAATTGTTACTTCATGTATAGCTGTCAATATTTACGAATCTTCATGAGTGGTGGGAAACATCCAAAACAAAAAAATATGGTCACAGTATAAGCGAAACAGTACGACCATTTTTAGCCCATTCAACTTAATTAAAATCCTGAAGAAATAAAGATGAAAGTTTGTTTATATTGGAACGACGTGTTTTATATGGAATTTTTCGTTTTTTGTATGGAAAATATGAAAAAATATTACCTACATGTTGAGTGTTAGGGGTTTATGGGTTTCATAAAGGGGGTCGAATTTTTCATTATTTTTGCGATAGGACACACCATTTTCGAGATATAAGCAAGAGAAAAGAAAAAAAGACATTATTGTTTTTGCGCCGTCGAGGTGTTGGTGTGAATTTTAGTTCATTTTTTAATCGCGATTATTTACTTAGACAATCTAAACTTTAGGTGAAGAACGTAAAATTCTGAACAGCAAAATTGCCATTTTCACTAAATTAATAGCTCAGTGCCGTCAAACTAAAATATAGTTAAGTTGTGTCACTTAGTCTATTTCAGAATGGAAAATTGTCGGTTGACAAGAATAATCTAAATTTTGGTGATTTTTAGTCTAGTTTAGAGGCATTTGTGACAAGAGAATCGGCACCATTGAATGAATGAAACGGAATCTCAAGCCGATGTTGCTATCATAAAAATAATTTGTATTTAATAACTTGCAATATCGGTTTCTCGTCGCGACATATAGAAGTGTCAAAGTGCCTTTTTCGAGAAATCTCGTCGTTTACGGTCATGTTAGGGATTAGAATGACGTCAGAATCGTAGACAAATTTCGACAAAACGAGAAAAAGAGCTTTCTCGCGCTTGTCATGTTAGCCCTGCTGAGGCCTAAACGCGCAGCCTTCAGTAGAAACTTCCCATTGCTTGCAAGTTTTTCATTTTAAGTGAATTATTAAACGCCTGCGTTCCTTCATATAATACCTAATGTCACAACACTGATACACTTATGGATTCTTACAGATTATTCATGACTACCTAACTATCACTAAAAAAATCCCGTGTGCAGTTTGTACATGGGATTTCTCATTAACAGTCACCTAACCATAGATATTGATTTTTATTAAAACCATAGATGACAGAAGAGGCCTAAACTTCATGTTTTTCTGTGTACGTTCTACGAACTATCCCATAACACTATATCAAAAGGTAAAAATGTTGTTTCTTTAATTAATCAAATGAATTGACTGTCACAACACAGCACATTAGCCGATAACGACACCGACCCGACATCGACACTATATCGGAGGTCAGATCATCGGATACGTTTAGTGCCTACCAAACGCTTTTACATTGTCTTGCTATTGTCACCTACCGACCGACACCGATATAGGTACGATATCTATCGGCGAAGACACAGTGCGGTGAGAGTAGCGGCATTTTGTCACTTGAACACACTTTTTCGCACTGCCGACTTCAAGACGTCGATACTTAGCAATATCATTGGGCCGATAATAATTGTATCGATGTCGGTATAATAGCTGCCGACATATCGGTATCGGGCTGGTGTCGTTATCTATTAATGTGAAAACGCCCATTAGGTACACAGGACATTTTAAGTAATCATTTTAGTTCACTACACCGTACCTTAGTCCCATAAAATGTAAACTTATTGAAAAAAATCGAACCTAAGAAAAACTAGTTCAGTTGGTCAACTGCAAATATTTTATGCTGTGGCATGTATTTTTCGCGAAATGATCGGCAGTGAATCGTAAATAAATACGTCATTCCCCCTTAGGGGGAGGCGGAGGTAGCGTTTCAAAGGCCCACAGGCCCGGAAAATGGCGCCTTAATACGTTAACCAAAGATTACGGCGATACATTGAGTTAAAATTTTCCATGACGTCACGAGTAGTTTTTAGGGTTCCGTACCCAAAGGGTAAAAACGGGACCCTAATATATATTAAGACTTCGCTGTCCGTCCGTCCGTCTGTCACCAGACTGTATCTCATGAACCGTGATAGTTAGACAGTTGAAATTTTCAAAGATGATGTATTTCTGTCGCCGCTATAACAACAATTACTAAAAACAGAATAAAATAAACATTTAAGGGGGGGGCTCCCATACAACAGACATGATTTTTTTGCCGTTGTTATAGATCACGGTACGGAACCCTTCGTGCGCGAGTCCAACTCGCACTGGCCGTTTTTTTTACTAATATGATAAAGCAAAAAATACTTGTCTATTTTATTTTTATTAACTGTCTGACGGACATAGAATTTACTTTTTTTGATCCAGACATCATCCCTATTAAAGCCATATTTCAGAAAAAAATGTAAATGCGTTAAAATATTGTTATTATTTAGGGCTTGGACTAAAGAGGTATTTTTGTTAAGCACAGTAATCATTATGACATTCTCTATTAGAAAGGCTATGACAGATTAAGAACTTCAATAATAAGCTGTTGATGACGTGACCATTTTGGTCTATTTCGCGTTGTGGTATGGGACTTTCCTACGGATGTCGAGGTCGGGTTGTATCAAGCCAATATTCTCAAATCTTCCATATGATTTCAGGTACAGCATAGTATTGAAACCAGATACGTCGTATCACACTGGATTAATGATGTCTGCTTGTTCCATCTGCGTTTGGCAGATGAACGGGCCCAGGAAAAAATTGTGAGTATCAATTTTATGCTACTGGAACTTTAATTAGGATATAAGAACAGAAATATTTATATGCGACTAGGTGGGTTATTACAGATAGTGCAGTAATCATGACATTCTAGGATTATTCTAACATACATATAGTGCAATCCACGACGACGCGCCCCACTCCGCGATTACTGTACTGTAAGCTGTACTTTAGTACGGAGCGGAGCGGAGTGGGGCGCGTCATCGTGGATTGCACTATCTATACTGGTATTCAGCTGCGTCCGTTTAGACTGGAAGCTGACCCCAACATAGTTGGAAAAGGTCTAGGCAGATTGGGCAGATTGATAGTAGTCGGATATTATATCAAATCTGTTCTCAAATCGCCGTTTTATAAATTGGCTTTGGTTATTATTTATTATAATATTTCCCTTTATTTACAGGAGACACTACGAATCCATCGCAGCCCTACTGTTCACTATGGCAGTATTCATACTAGCGCTGGGTCCTCTATCATTAACCATTGTCAGCTACGGCGTTACGCTCATGTTCGCTGTAATAACCCTGCAGCAGGTCTGCGATAAAGAAGAAGTTAGCGTTAGTTCAAGTGTCGAAGAAGAAAATACTCATAAACTAGACGTAAACGATGACATTGAAAAGGAGAAAGACAGTGCAAGTGAAGAAAAAGAACCCAGTGACAAAAGAAACGAAGAAAAATGTGACGAAAATAGTGATAAAACAAGTGAATCTTCCGAAATGGAAGACGCTGTTGAAGATTGTGATGTGTGCAGCGAAAGTAGAATATTCAACGTGATGAAACGACTTAGAGACAAATTGAGTTTTACTGAAAATATGTAGTGCAGAATATCACTGCATTGCATTTGCAGTGCTATTCGTTATGGCAATATTTTACAAGGTTTTTTTGAACACCGCCGCCTATGCATACTGTGACTAGACATTTATCGCTATTTTTTTTTGGGTCTTGATCCTGATCGAACCATGCTACTAGAAAGTCGATTAAAATTGTTCCAAGAGAAGGTAAATGAGTTAAAAGTTGGTCTCAATACGCAGAAGTTCAAAAAACGTATCAGAAATGATAAAATTGCAAAAAGTTTCACCATTTTTAACTACTTGGAGCAAATTTTTTTATGCAAGTTGCATAATATTTTTATATTAATATTAATTATTTATTTTGATTATCTATTTCAAGTGAATGACGCTTCGCATTCCCTTTCTGAACGTAAACTTCTTAAATTATTGTTTATAAATATTTTACAAAAAAAAAAAAACATATTTTTTTTTGCGTATATTGTGAAGAGGCTGTGTTGTTATACCTCACCGTTTTCCTTAAGACATATTTATATATTTTAAACTTTATGTCCATTGTCAATATTTCAATATGCCATTGACAGTCGCACATTTTTTTTTAGTGTAATGTACACACGGCTCCACACAAGCTATACATTTCCAGTTTAAGCTGATTTCAAGTTTATAGGATATCCGTACAATAGCAGGTCAGCTTATACTGGAATGTATAGCTTGATGTGGAGCCGTGTGTACAGTACTTAACATTTTTAATGGTCTGAAATGCACAACGCGTCGGCAATGTATTTTCCGTGCGTCATCAAGTACTGTCACTTACATTTTGGAAATGTAACTGTATTTGACTAGACAGAGTTCTTATCAGAGTTCAACGCTTTACTTTGCGTCGAGTTGTTATTGTTGCAACATATTACGTCACTTACACACAATTTCTTCCTATAATATTAAAAATACGTTTTATCTATGTATACTGCACTGGTCTGCACATAGAGGCCTAGTTCAAAGGCATAGTCAAATTTTATTAAAATATTATAATAATTACTTCCTATTAGAATAATTATTTCTTTCCTGAGATTATCTTCTGTGAGCAAATGTTTTTGTGTAATGGTAGCTATAGTCTTAAGTTACGAGTGGAGTAAGAATTTCTTTTAAATGTTAGTGATACTACAAAGTTTTAATATAGATGGAGGAGTTAATCCCACTTTTTATCCTAGCCACATAGAACTACGCATCTTATAGATTTTGAAAAGTAGGGATTCATCTTACAGAAAAATCCTGATAGCATAGGTCACTATAATAGTCATGTACAATGTGCGCTCTTATAATTTCTAACGTCACGTTATTATCGAGGACGTTCTCGTCCACGTCCAGAAAATGTATGAAAAATATGTGAGCATTTACGTGCGCTGTGTGTTTAAATACAAGCAAACTACGCGATGACTGAACAGTGACCAGTGAGTAGACCGTGAGTCATGTTAAAAACTCACATTTCGCTACACGACTTGTGACCTGACGACCTGTGTGCCTAGAAAGTAGTGGGATGGCACTGAACAAGTTAATTAATTCGATTATCACAAAAAAAGACAATATTTCATAAATTTCCAATTTCTACCTTTGCCAACATTATCGACATATTTGCCACATATTTTTTTTTTTTTACCACGTTAGATAGCTGATTAAATGAAGATGTTTTTCCCGCAATTTGTACGCTTAATGCCATAGTAAAATATTGAGATAACTGGTGTCAAAGTTTAAGTACGTAGATGATTTTTGAAAATAGATAATCAACTTCATCCTTTATTTTTTAACTGTTTGATGTTTTAGGAAATTTGGTTACATCGAAAGGTTTATTAAAGTATTAGGTACAGACGCCAGCAGGTTAACCTACCGGAAACTGTCAAATTTTCCCAATCAACTTTGAACCTTATGCTTTAGTTATAAAGTTGAAAATCTATTAAAGAAATTTGACAGATTGTTGTAGGTTGTTGTGCTGGCGTCTGTACCCAATGGAATCAAAATGAAGGCTTTTCAATTTGAGGGTTTAAGAGAAAAGTGACATTTAGTGACGAATTCTGGGAAATTTTCAAAAATAAGTACATACAAATTGTGTTTTCTCGAATCCCATAAATTTTTGTCTAGGGAAAATTCAACAGTGTTTTTACGCGCTGGGACGAGAGTGCGTCGCAGTGCGTTGGATTATCAACGCTCGGCTCAACACCGAGAGTTGAAAATCCCGTCGCGAGATCGCCCGTGCCTACGTGTGCTTACAGTGAAAACACAAAAATATCAAATAAAAACTATGAAAAACCATGTTGAGGGTTTGTGCTGCTAGCGCCACTACTGGTAAAACTGGCATATACCTACTTCCCCTTTGACTCTAGTATAAAAATTATTTATTGCCTTTTGATAGCAATTTGAATTAGTTTTTTTTTTGTACGATAATTTTTCCCAAAAAACGATAATGTAACGTGGGCCACTCGATCATTTGAACTTTTGGCACGTTAGAAATCATAAAAGCGCACAATGTGTAATTTCCTTGCCTTCATAATGTCACTGAGGAGACAATACACTAAAACATTATTTATTATTGACCTTTATGAATAAGGGGGTTAAATTGATCAATTTGATCATGCATTGGTTGACCCAGCTAGGTACAAAAGTTAGTTAATCCTGTGCCTGTCTGATATGACTTAGTTAACAAGTAGACTATAATTACTCATTGGCTCTCAACCATGTGCCTTACACAAGGCTAGTTAAAAACCAGTAGCTGGCTTGTTTAGGTATTGATATTTACCTTATAATAGACTTGTAATCTAAATAATCCCAGTAATAAAAACCAAGAAGTCTTAAATCATGTATCTATGAATTTGCATGACAGGTATAGTTATGAAGTCCTTTAAAGCATCTTACTGGACCGGAATTTATTGTAACAGTTGGCAACTGATAGTCTTCCATTGTATTACTGTATGTTTTCAATGAACTAATTGCTAACTATAGGCTTGCCTACGCACAATATTTTCTCTTTACTAAAGTGTCAATAGTTATCTACGCCACTTATTACCGTTTGGTATGAATGCATCAATTGGGCCAAAAACCCACTGCGTGTGAAGCAATAAAGTGATTGAGTGAGGGCCCTAGCACACTAGCGATTTGCGAGCGAGTTATCAGCGAAGCGATTGTTCAACTTGTTCGCCGTGGTTGCGTGCCGAGAGCGATTGACGTGAGTGTACAAGAGAGAGCGAGGCAAGCGAGTGGACAGTATTGTGAAAACGTGGCGTCTACGTCGCGTAGTCGCGATAAGCTCGTTTCGCACCCGCTGAGAGCATGTTCACAAATCGCCTCGCTGGAAATACGCAGGCGAACCATCACTGCGATAGTGAAAGAAAGAAAATAAATTTATTTGACTCTTCATATTTTTATTTTATTTCTCTTGTTTTTTTCAATGCTCTAAGACTAGTCCATATTTTTTATTATGTCTGTGAATTTTTTGTAAATTATAAAGATATACTAGTCTGAATCTTTGTAGTATATTCCATATTAATAAGTAAAATCATTTTAAAAAGCAGACTCGGATAAAATATTTACTATTTTCAACAGACTTCAAAAAGGAGGAGGTTCTCAATTCAGTTTTTGTTACGCGATTACTCCGCCAATTAAGTACTTAAGAAGTGGTCCCATATAAATTTGGTCAAGATCTGATGAGGGGTTTTTGAGTTAGCTTCAATAATACGTATTTTTCCCATCTAGTATATGTGAACGATATTCTAATAGTTCCTGTCACTGTAATTTACATAGCAGGTAATGGGTATTCAAATTTTTGTGGGGGTTTTGTGTAGGTACCACAACTAAAAAGTGAAAAATAAAAACTTTTTCACAAAAAATGAAACGGTTGAAAAAGTTTTTTTTGAGATTGCATATATAATAATAATTAATTATGTACCCTGTGTACAGAACACATATCTGAAGGTGTTTTCAATAAAATTCTGAATCACCTGAAATTATATGGTGCTAAACCACTCTTTCAGTCTCAAAAATCATTTTATCATGTTGACTTTAGAAAATTTATCTCTCAAACATAGTGTTAAATTTAAAACTTATTTTGTAAAGGTTCATACAATTCTTAAATTATTTTCTGATGTGTCTGTATATTATTTTTGTGGAAATGATATTGACTGAATTATTTTAAGCTAAAATTTTCACCTCTACCTGCTGCACATGTGCAGATGTGAAATTATGTTGTGTTATCTGTTAAGTAATAAAACCACTATGAACCTTATAAACTATTTTATTTGAGAATAATGAAATACACAACTGTTTGGAATACACTTCTGATCATGGTGGCGGCTGAATTTATCAGGAAATGCTCCTATTTCTTCCCCTTTTTTCCTGCTGGTTTCTCTTCATTGTTTCTTGGGTTTTGCCAGTTTAATGGGTTGCGGCGGTACATAGGCCATGGAGGAACTGTCAAGATCGCAGCTAGGATGAATCCGGCCCCCAGAATGTACACAGATTGTGAGAACTGTTGAACGATGTAACCCCATACGAAACCAACTATACTGAACAGCGTAATTATGGCTCTGTATAATTTCTCAGCTTTGGCCTGGCCAACATAGTCAATATGGGTGGGTATAGAAGTGAAGAAATCCATATTTATTAATTAAACTTGGAAAAGAGTAAAATCCGATTTGCAAAATAACCACAACAAATTAAAAACGTTTTGACAACGTCATACCAGAACTAGGCCGATGAACCGGCGAGAATACAATATAAAGCCTGGACCGTACTACTAACACTAGGGTGAAGGGTGTAACAATTTTGGAAGTACTGTCTTTCTCTTCTGTTTATTACGAAAATATTGTCGAAATGGTTTCATTTCAAAATCATAGTTCAGTTTTAATTTCAAGTCATCTAAGAAATCTTGACGTTTTGTCAAGTCGTAAAAACGCGCGAACCTGCTTCGCGAGTTTTTAGCAGGCTGCTTGTAATTTAATAAATTAGAATTAGGGGTGGGCGATACAAATCGTATATAGATACAATACCTATATATCGGTACAATATCCAATACCTATATATCGGACGGCACTGAATCTATATATCAGGTATCCGCGTACCTAATGCGTTGATGTTGGTATAATATCAGTATCGCACTATGATATTCGGTTCAAACTGATATTGTGATTCGGGTATTCGGGTACGCGACGATTGTTCGATGCGCGCGGGAGTGATGTAGCTATAGGTGAACGAGTGAAAGAGAGAGAGAGATACGCTAATGTGTAATACAAATTGTAAACACTATTTACAGGAGCATAGAGTTTAATACCGAATACATTATTTTCTAAACACTTGTAAACAGGAAACCATAATTAAACGTCAAAGGATTTTATTTCGCCTGCCTTACATCATATCTTCATTTATTGCCAGTTTTCATAAGATTCGCATTAGTAATGCAGTCAGTCCTAAGCCTGAGAAAAGTATGAAGGAAAGTTTATTTCACTGATTAATATACAATGATAAAAATATGTCTGAAAAACCAAAACGACTGTACTAGTTTCATTATTGACTGCCATATTATCAACACTACACAAAAAATACATTCACTGATTTCGAGTATACAGTTACAAATAAAATATAATGATATACATATATCGAACAAAACCGAAACCTAAAAATCACAGTATCTTACGTAGCAGTTTCGTTTCAGTTCCACACAGATTCAGCCAATATATAGATATTGAAATATATAGATGCGATATCCGATATTCAAAACCGATACATAGGTACGATTTGATACAGAGTAAAACCGATATTACCCATGCCTAATTAGAATACACCATTAGTACTTCCTAGTTAGAATATCTCCTCATAAATAATTTTAGACAGTATCGTCTTAGCCGAAATATAAAATGAAAAATAAAACACGAACTTACCAACAAAAAAAAAAGCTACTAATTTAGTAAAACTACACTTTCGTGAAAAATCATCTTGATAATGTTATAATAAGCTTCGGTATGAAGACCGTATCGGGTATCGGGAACAGGGTCCAAGTTACCGGTGGTCAGGGCTCCTGAAAGAGGAACGTCCTAACGAAACGTGCCGTGTCCTGAATCGTTTTCTGGACCAAGCCCAAGGGCTTTAATCTCAAGATCAAAGAATCCAGCTGCCTAACAAGAGCCTCGAGCCTGTGTTGGTCGAGGCTCTTGGCTATTATGTCATTACCCATCACGACCATCGGCATAATGAACTCGCAGGCCGCTCGTATTAGTGTGTGACTATGAGTGATAGGCTGAGAAATGATGTGATAAGGTAACTGTGGTTTAAAAGAAAAAATAGTGGCACAAATTGAAAAGAGTATGCATAGATGGTTTGTCATGTTGAAAGGATGAATGAAAAGTCGACTAAGAAAAGGCACGCAGATGTGAATGGAAACGCCGGGAGGGGACGCCCTAGGAGGTATATAGTGAAGTGACCTTATTAATGATGTTCTTCATGAAGGTCAGGTGCGTAGTTCTCGCAACTGGCGTGCCTGTATGACCAGCCAGTCTATTCTGTAAAAATCTCCCTGTGAAAACTTTGGTGAAGTGATCTGTCATTCCATCAAGTAGAATGCCAGCTCACTTCACTTTCGAGAAATTGAGACTATTGACACTCACTTCAAGCTCACTTTACCTTAGTCTTCTCGGCGAGTTTTTACAGAATAGACGGACAGAAGACTATAGGAACATATACGAGACAAAAGGATTATGTAAGGATCGAAGCAGGTGGCATTCTGTAGTTTCCTTATGAGTACTATTGTTCTGTGGTAGTTTCTGTTTACTCTCATGGGAAGAAGGCGTGAGTTTATGTATTTATGTTTAATTATCTTCTAAATTGTAATTGCTCAAAATGTTCTGATGTTTTATTACGATACAAATTTATTATTGTAATTATTTTTTTATTTGAAATGGATTGGACTGCATTTTTTACAAATTAAAAAACTATAATTATGAGGGTAGTCCGTTCCCATAAAAAATACTTTTGCTAATCACTACTATAAAAAAAGGTAGGTAATCATAACATGTATAGCAATACCATCTACCACTTTTCCGTCAGTCGATTGTCAACATTCAGAACGATCAGACTCATTAGGTTAATTTTTAGTTAACAACAAAGATAATTAGTTTTATTTTCAAAAAGTACAACAAACAAAATTAAGAAACAAAATGACAACTTTCAAGCAAGTTCCTCTCACATGCGGTGGCCATACTAGACCAGTCGTGCATTTGGATTTTAGTGACGTTACAAAAGACGGGTTTTATTTAATTTCGGCCTGCAAAGGTGAGTTTTGACGACTAATTTGTAATCAGTGTGCCCTATCGCCTTGGCATATATTTTGGTGGAAGTCTTGCAAGTGTGTTGGTGCGTGTGAGTAGTGCTCTGGCGTGACAGATGTTGATGACGAGATGTGTTCGAAAGGCCTTCACTTTTCTTGTTTGTGTGGAGTTGTCCGCTCGGCCGGCGTGCATTCTATGCATGTTGTGACCTTCTCTTTCCGGACATGCAGGAAGTACCTTGAGTATCCGCTCGTATGTTTCCTCGGCTGCTCGCCTTGAGGTTTACGCTCGTGCTTTTTATTCACGTACCTACCGGCAGCATGACATACAAGTTCCACGCCTTTGTGCTCATGAATTTTTGCACTCAGTAAATTTTGTTCCTATGTTGAATGTTGACATTTCACCCATTGTGGGTCACCTTGTGCTCACTCAAGGTTTGTCAAAGTACTTGACATTAATGTTTACTATATGGAAGGGCTGGAAAACAAGCTACTTTCAATATGTGGCTGTACAAGGAAAATAGTCAATAACACTTAATGATATAATTGTGCCTTCCTGTCATTGTTCTTCTATGTGTACACAATCTATCATTAGAGTATCTAATATACTTTTTATGTAAGTTACTATTACAGTTGTTTTATTATTTATTATGACAGTGGTCATAGTATTTTGTTGAACAGCTGTAGCGCTAATGATTGCCTCGTTTTAATAAGATAGTTTATATTCTAGGTAGGGCCTTTCTGCTCTATAATTAACATGTATTTGACAGTATGAAAAGCTAACACAATGGTTTGTACAAGATGTGTTTTAAAAGGAAAGCCTTGTTTTACTTTACAAGGAAAATTGAAACATGTTATCATTTGCATACAATGCTAAAGAAATACTCATTCAAACTCAAACCATTTATTTTAAATAAACCAATTACAGCACTTTTGAATTGTTAGGGTGTTGATCAGTCAGAAAGATGAAGCTAGTTGCCCATTCCAAAACATAGGAGGTTCCTTTGTAGAAGAACGGACAAGAAACTCCATGAACACTCTTTAAATTCGACATTTGTAAATCGAACTATAAAAAATAAAAACATTAATGAATAAAATGAATATTGAAATCTTTTCTTTATTATTTTGCATTCATTTAAACATTTTGTTTTGGTTCTTGTATCCACTTGCTTTACTTTTTTGATTCAAGACATAATAGAAAGTATAGTCTAAAAAAATAAAAAGGCATTTAAACATTATTAACCCCTGAATTTTGTGTGCCTAATTACGTACTGTTGTTGATAAAAATTGTGTTGAGTCATGTTAAGACAACACTGCAATTACAATATATTATGCATTAATTTTAGAAAAAACCGCACTGTGCTGTCATGCTTTATTCTACGGCTACAGTTGAATGGTCATTCAGTACACTCAGAAGCGTAAAAACATGGCTGAGAATGGCTGAGATCAACAATGGTCAAAGACAGGAAAATGGGAAATGGGCTTTGCTCTGACAGTCTTCGGTCAGTGTTATGTTGTATCTTGATCAAAATAATAATATGATTCTCGATCATAATAAACATTTATTAACAGAATTGTGATCATTAGAATAGAATTATTAATACATCTCTCTAAGTTAGATTTGTTATTGTTAGTTTGTGTTTGATGATCATCATATTTCAGAACAAATCTAAAGAATATAATTCTGTAAATACATATTTGTTATGGTGACGAATCATATTTTAATCAAGATACAATCTGACAGTAACTTGCAAATTGCAAAAATAGTAAGAAAATTTGAATTTCGCGTGCTGCCTTTGTGGGTCTACATTAAGAAATTTCTGATTTGCCCCCCCCCCTTCCCCAGGCCAAAAGCTGGGTACGCTCACGCAAAGCCCTGTATGAATTCAAACTTTCTTAGTAACACAATGTAATATTAATGAATTCCTATTTAGATGGCAAGCCTATGCTAAGACAAGGTGAAACAGGTGATTGGATTGGCACGTTTGAAGGCCACAAAGGTGCAGTGTGGGGGGTAGCTTTGACGCAAAATGCTAATCTTGCAGCTAGTGGAGCAGCTGATTTTTCAGGTAACGAAAATATTCGATAGCACTTCAAAGTAGGTTATAATCTTTATGTAATTGGGTTTTTCTTATCTGTTTCACAAAAATATTAGTAATGGTGAAAGAAAGAATTTGTTTGTTTAAATTTGCATTAAGTAGATGTGAAAAGTAGAATCATTATGATCCTCTATTCATTTCAGTTTTGCAATCTAACGGGTTGATTACAGCATTCCATGTAATTAATTCTGACCACAATATTATCTAGTTTTTACAGAAAAGACACCAAACAATCAAATCCTTTGTTTCAACACTGTTAACTCTAACAATGGGGCTATCTATGTCTATACAAATAAATAAAATTGAGGAGTCAGTTTGTATTAAGTACCTACAGCTTTTTACTAAATGCATATCATGAAAGTATGTACGATAAAAAAACAATTTTTAATTTTGGTTTTCTGTCTGTTCCGGCTAATCTCCGAAACGGCAGAACCGATTTTGACCGGACTTTCACTTGCAGATAGCAGATGTTATAAGGAGTAACTAAGACTAGTTTTATTTAAGAAAAATAATTAGGGTCCACGCGGGCGAAACCGCGGCCAGCAGCTAGTTATAAACATAGAAACTTATTTTTGACTAGCTTCCGCCAGCGGCTTCGCCCGCGTGATATCTTTATAAATTATAGCATATGTTACTCAGTGATAATTAGAGATCGGATATTCGGATGAATATTTACCTAAAGTTGAGGTGTTGGCTATTATGGAAAGCACTTTTGTATCGAAAAAGTCCCGGGATTCCGGGATCGACAGATTTAGAGTTCTGATTATAGAATTGAATGTATATTTACTTACGTTCAGGTGTTGGCTATTATGAAATGCATTTTTTTATCGATCGCAAAAATCTCGCGATTCCAGAATTGTTACATTTTGTACTTTTTGACTATAGAAATGCTAGCTACTGTTGAAAAGTAGGTTGCCAAATTGGCGTAGCACAGAGCGACAAACAACTTGGTGCCTTGAGTTTCATTAAAAAATGTTTACAGTAGGTATATGTTTTTTATGTTAACACCGCAAAACTGACCTTCACAAGAGGGCTGATAAGTCGTTTCCATTCCATGTATCCGATTAGTTATGCATTCCCGGATTTTATTAAATTCCGGGATTTAAGTTAAGAAAAAATAAATTAAGAAGCCACTTCCATCATTTCTTAGCCAAAAATTAACTTTAGGTAAATATGCATCCGAATATCCGATCTCTAATGATAATATAGCATTCTACTGGTAATTTTTTTTTTTTAATCGGTCCAGTCGTTTTTAGGTTTATTCATAAGAAACAATCATACAAAAAAACAAATCTCTTCTCTTTTTAATATTAGTTTATATTCATTATTTCCCAGTTGTGTATCATAAAAATGTGTATAGTAAAATAAGCTCCTCATAATCCATCAGCCACTCAATAACAGCCATACTTTAATCTAACAATCTTTTAAAATAATGTTACAGCAAAAATATGGGACGCTCGATACGGTGAAGTTGTACACACATTCGACCACGAACACATAGTGAAGAGCGTAAACTTCAATGCTGACGACACTCAACTACTCACTGCTAGCAATGAGAAACTTATACGAGTATATGACCTCAACAAACCTGAAGCGGGAGGTTAGTTTATTGTACTTTTATGTTTGTTAAGGAAAGGACAATTACTTCTGTCGTAGATCCTAATCTTTAAATAAATTATCAATGCATGTTGACCTATTGACTGAAATCATAATTAATCTAATAAGATCTTTATAGTTGAGATATAAATTTGTGTTTTTATTAACCGACTTCAAAAAAAGGAGGAGGTTCTCAATTCGACGGTATGTTTTTTTTTTTTTTTTTTTTTTTGTATGTTTGTTACGCGATTACTCCGCCAATTATGAATTGATTTTGATGATTCTTTTTTTGTTTGGTATTTTCATCATACTTCAGAAATGGTCCCATATAAATTTGGTCAAGATCTGAAGAAGGGTTTTTGAGTTAGCTTCAATAATACATATTTTTTCCCACCTAGCATATGTGGATGATATTCTAATAGTTCCTGTCACTGTAATTTACTTGGTATTCAAATTTTTGTGGGGGTTTTGTGTAGGTATTTCGGAAGTCGGTGGCAAAAAAAACTAAAATTAAAAAACCAAGACACCGACTTCCGAATTCAGTTATTTGTCACTTTGTAGTGTTTTTCTTGGAAGTCGGTTTTATTTTTTGTGAAAAAGTTTTTATCATTTCGAATTCAAAGAAAATATTTCTGAAATGTCATCAAAAATACTTAAACTGCGTGTTGTAGTTATAGAGACGACATAAACATTTACAATCATAAACAATAAGTTGAGGAAGTATTAATTAGCATACATGATAACTCTTATCTCAAATAATCAACATATTTATGCCATCAATTGAGGAAAAACCAAATATTTACATTTAATAAAAGGGTCTAACCTATTGAATAATTTATTAATAGTTTACATTTATCGAGCTTATCCATAATAACAGTATAACACGCTCATTAGATTTTATGATACACATGTTAAAAGCTTCAATATTCAATTTTTATATGTTTTCACATTCTGAACCAAAAGGTTAATAGCACAAGTCATGGCTGGCCTAAACTAAGTAGAAAATATTTTTATACATCCCTTGTCTGTTCTTACCCTGTGTACTTACCGATAGCGACTGTCGCGCGAATAAGCGATTACGGGATAGTTTACATGAAATATGACGTACTATCGAATAACTTCATATCTAAGCAGTTTGTTAACAAAATCCTATGAACACGATGACCACATCTGCTACCGCCCGGTTCTATAGCGACCGAGCGCTGCAAGCAGAAATAGTCTTTACGGTGTATAGATATGAACTTCTTCGATGGTACAAACGCGACTTGATTGATCGCGCAAGAACGATCCGCGCCACGACCGCGTTCTCGTAGGACAGTTGCTTTCGGTTAGGACACGGCCTTAATTACCATTTTATTGTCCGATGCCCAACATAACTACCCATTGATAGATTAAAATATAACACAATTATGTGATAATTTCAGCTCTGGAGAAAATAAGCGCGCACTCGAGTAGCATCAGACACGCAGTCTTCCTTCATAACTCACGCATAGTCAGCGTGAGTGATGACCTAACGATGAGAGTCTGGGATCGTACCAGTGGACAAGTAATGTATTCTAAAATTCATTCATTAATTCATTCACTGACACAACAACACAACGCACAGCCTAAACTGCTGGGTTTGGAAGTATGAAATTTTGCACATGAGATCGTTAGGTATACAATGTGTATTTGAATGCACATTATGAAAGTAGTTTGTTCAGAATAGTGTACTGAGTCGATTTCTGTCATTTTTAATATGTGTAATTTTATATCCCAAATATAATGTAAACTAAGTATTTACGTAAATTACAGTCACTCTTCCGCGGCACAGTCAAAAGAAATCAAAATGGACCAAGTGCCTACTGCGCTAGATGAGCCCTATATGTTTGCGACTGTGTGCGTGCGTACATTTGTAATGAGACCACAATTGTCTCCCACAATCAGTATAACCAAATTAATAAATAAACAATGTTTTATACAAAATAATAAACATTCACTCCACGTATTATGATTATAACATAATATTCTAATTGTTGGTGGTGTGCGTTAATTCCGAGACACGTTGTGCAGCGAAAGTGAGTACTTACCAAAATTTTGAAAAGTCATCTCCTAAATAAAGGGGATAAAGGGAATTAAAGTATTGATGGAATTTCGTCATTTTTGCCGATAGGAAATACTATCGGGCGAACGGCTTGTATCCTATGAACAACTATTTACTATAGAATATGATAAAGTCCTAAATTAAACCCATCACCATTCACCCGTAGTGCTCGCGTGGTGAATCAAGGCGCGCTCTCTCACAGGTAGGAGTCATGTGTCTTAGTAGTAGGCAAATTAGAGGCTGATTACACGGTCGATACATTTAGAAGATGCCTCCGGCGGTACCTCATGGATGCGCAACGGAAGCTAGACATCTATTATTTATTGACGACCGTCCATTGTTTCTTGTGCAATCATACCATTTTATTTCTTTCCTTATACAGCACTATATAATTATCTTGAATTATTTTTAAACAAATATCTAATCGAGTTTAATATTATTTGCTAAAATATCTGTCTTTTTTTTATTTAAATATAAAACACATACACACTATAAAACTGATTTACATCCGTAAGACGTCCAGTTGAAAACCAGCGTCAGATAACGTAGTTGTCTGGCATTTATGCTGAAGTGGGCCTATTTGGCGCAGCCGTGAGGCACACAGTACTATTTTAAGTTATTTTTATTTTTTCTGTTTTTTTTTTTGTTGTATTTGTGTGAATATTGTGTACCTTAACCTGAGTCAAATAAATTTATTCTTTCTTCTTTTTTATTTTTAACTGTGCTTGTGCTGCAAGTGCTGATAATCGAAAATATAAAAACCGTTTTGTGAATGAAAACTTGCTGGTTAGTTTAAAAATGAATAAGAAGAGACTGCTATAATGTAATGATCAGCTCAAAGTAATCACTAAATATTATAAAATAAATGCGGCGTCTGTCTGTCTGTCTGTCTGTCTAAACGCGATAAACGCAAAAAATACTGAACGGATTTTCATATGGTTTTTACCAATGGACGGAGTGATTCACGAGTAAGGTTTAGGTGTGTACATCATTAAGGTTTTGTGTAATTTGCCTGAAATATGACGATGGTTGTTGAAATGTCGGAAAAATCATGACGACTTGGGAGCTTTACTGGAGTGCGCCTCGTAAACCAATAGAGTTATACGAAAAAAATGTGTTACGGAATTAATACATTGTTTACCTGGATTAACACATGGGTACTTTTAATCCAGGTAGTATGTTCCCGTGGGGTATTTTCCGTTATCCACTTGGTTGAAACCGCGGGCTAGTGAATTATAACCGTTTTAAGTACTCTCAAACATCTATTGACTGGAGTGCTCATTCAAGGATTTAGCGAATGAAATTCAATCGACATAAGCCAGCTAAATTCATTGGATTATCGTGGCTTATTCATCCGATCGTATACAAAGTTTTCTTTTTGATATCCCATAACTCTAGGGTATTAATGAGACCATGTAAAAGAATCAACTAGCATATATTTTTATTTTATTTTTTTAAGATATCTCACCACTAGACTCTCAATGCGTGTATCTAAGTTTCATTGATAAGTACGAGTAAATCATTTCAAATTCAAAAATCATTTATTCAAACTAGGCTGAGAATCAGCACTTTTCGAACGTCAAAATTACATAAGACAGTCCCCCAAAACGCCCACCCTTCACCACTTCCTAGTGCTTTTGCTGGGAAGAAGAAGTGGCGCAACAAACTCCCCAGCAGCACAGCTGTCTGTTCAGTTAGAAAAACAAATGATTCTATAAAATAGTATACAAGATAATTTACATTACGCAAAACACGATTTAAATTATATATTAATAGCCATATGACAGCTAGCACACGCCAATATACCAACCAAAAACATCGAGAACTATACTCAAGCAGAAATAAAAATAACTAAACGTAAACAATATTCAAATCAATCATTCATATTAAAATACCCTAGAGTTATGGGATATAAAAAAAAAAACACCTTGTATACTTGAGTTTAATTAATTCTGATTGTAATTACTGAATAGTAAGTATTTAATCGAAAGTTTCATTTACTTTTCAGGAGGTCCAAAAAGTGGAGTTCCCAACCATACCAAACAGTTTAGAGCTGTCAAGAGATGGAGCTATATTGACAGTAGCTCACGGTAAGATATCAATACTTAATATTATAAATGCGAAATGTGTCTAAATTATTTTTGTGTAAACAGGGACAGAACATTCCTTAAATGTCAAGAATATCGACAAAAGAATGCTCTTGTTCTATGTTCGTTTGGTCTAAACCCACCTTAATATAATTCTATGACGTCAAAGTATATTGTGACATGTTATGTGGAGCGATTACGTTTGGCCTTAGTACGAATTTACATTTTAATTCAAGAGCAGAACAAGATCAAGTTACGCATTAAAACATACCACACCTGTCGTACATACGTGAATACAGCCTTAGGCATTCATCGTACAATCTTTTTATAATTGACTAGTTTCCGCCAGCGGCTTCGCCCGCGTGATACGACGTTCATAAGTGCCTTTTTTGTGCCTAAATGAAATAAATTATTTGTCTTTGACTTTGATATCTTTAGTGGACACTAACAAGCGACCAAAACAGCACTTACTACCGAAACCAAATCTTTGGTATCTGTTTCAGTTTCGGCCGAAACCGAAACTTTTAGACATGATAAAAATCTATTGTTTACTGAAATTTGGCTTATTTTTTTACACTTATTTAGACAGCTAACACGTCGTGTTAAATGATATAAAAAAACAATAATTGAAGAATGTATAAAAAAAACCTTTTTTTATATTACTGTTAAAAACAAACACAAATTATAAAAAATTACAAAACATGTTAACTACTTCTTGGTACAAAAAATTGTCAATAATCAACACTTTCATTATAAAGGAAGTACCTCATTAATTGTGTCAGCCTAACGACGCACGATAATAAATATTCACGAACGCAGTTTCGGTGCGGCCGAAGCTTCTGCCGAAACCGAAACTGATTCCGAATTAGATTCTTTTTCCGAAACTTGCCGAAACCAAAACCGAACCTTCGGTCGGTCACTAGATCTTTATAAATTATAGCCTATGTTACTCAGTGATAATAGCAACCTACTGGTGAAAGAATTTTTAAAAATGTTCCAGTAGTTTTTGAGTTTATTCATTACATACAAAAATAGAAATCCTTTCTCTTTATAATATTAGTGTGGATTGCAATAAACTTATGTAAGACGTTATCAAATAGTCCAAAGTTTTAATCGAAAATTGGATGACCTCTAACCTTTCCATGGCTTTTTAAAGACTCCGACTACTACAATCCTTACATAATCTTTTAGCTTCGTTTTCATATTTACATCTGCACCCTGATTGCGTAAGGCTTAATTCACACTGAAATGCCAGCAGCCGGCAGCGACGCGGCGAGCAGTTTTAATGACTAGGCTTTATAAACTTTATGTGCAATATAAAATAATATAGATACACTTTATAGAATAAAAAGCGATGCGCGAGGCCTCGCGGCGTCTCGTGTAGATTCACAGCAGCCGCTATATACACTGCTCGCCGCATCACTGCCATTTCTTCAGTGTGAATTGAGCTTAACACACGAACAATCACAATCTGTTTCATTTTGACAGTTTAACAACATTCATTGCGTTATTTACGTTGAGCAGACAAATTTTTCCAAAATATGAAGTAATGGATTAGCAATATCCTTCGAAATGATTCAGATTGTGATTGATCGTGTGTTACGCAATTAGGGTGCAGGTCATACACGCACGCTGTTATTGATGTTAAGTAATCATTATTTTTCTTAATTTCAGGTACAAATGTATCATTCTATTCTTCTGACACAATGCGCAAAATGCGCGAATTTCCAGTGCCAACGAAATGTTACTCAGCGTCGCTCGCGCCTAGCCGGGCCACTTTTGTGTGCGGCGGAGAAGACTTGAAAGTCTATAAATTTGATTATAATACGGGAACAGAACTCGGTTAGTTACTTTTTGTATGTGTTCCTTACTTTAAAAACATGTAGATACTTTGCCCTATCTGACCAGAAGGCCAATTCTCGTAGAAAAAAAACATTCATCAAACTTGTCAAAAATGATGGTAAATTGATTGTATTTTTGACAGATTGCGAATGAGAATACAATGCGAACGTTCTTAAAAATTACGGGAATTGCCCCTCTGGAGTCTGATTGAATTGTTCCCTTTTTTAACCGACTTCTAAAAAAGGAGGAGGTTCTCAATTCGGATGTTTGTATTTTTTTTTATGTTTGTTCGCGTATAATAAGAAATTATACTTAACTAGCTGCGCCCCGCGGTTACACCAGCTTAGTTTTCGATCCCATGGGAATATCGGGATGAAAAGTATCCTATGTGTTAATCCAGATTATAAACTATCTGTGTGCCAAATTTTATCCAAACCCGTTCAGTAGTTTTAGCGTGAAGAAGAGACAAACATACACTCTCACAAACTTTCGCCTTTATAATATTAGTGTGATGTATAGAAGTGAAGCTGGGCGTGTCATAAGTCGTGAAGCTGTTGGCTCGATGTTGAACGCGGCATAATCACTGCATGATCTCTGCCAACCAGTTAGTTCAGTACATACCAGTCTATACTGGGGACAATACTGACTGGATGCGGTGAAACTATAGGATGGCGCAATTTAGAACGCGTTCGAAACAACAGCTCCGCTTCTTTACAAAGTCATCATTTCATTTTCCCATAACAACAACAACAACCCACCATTTCATACACCTCTTAACATTCCAGAATCAAACAAAGGCCACTTCGGTCCGGTCCACTGCGTGCGATGGTCTCCGGACGGCGAGCTGTACGCCACGGGCTCGGAGGACGGCACGGTCCGGCTATGGCAAGCCGTGCCGGGCCGTGTGTACGGCCTGTGGCGACGCAGTAACGACCTCACGCCAGTCGTCAACGGGTTCAAGGAGGTCGCGGCTAACTGATATCTCTTGCCTTTCCATACGGTTAGTACGACTGCGATCTAATACCATATCTTTTTTTTACCTATGTTGGTCGCAAGTGCTATTGCTGAGCATGAGGTCTTGAATTCGATTCCCAGGTCGGGAAAAGTATTATTGGCTTTTTCCATCAGGAATTTCTCAGTAGCAGCCCAGAGTCTGGTTTTGTGCCCGGTTGATGGTAATAGGCTCGCCCCAATTACTTGGGACTTAAAACTGGCGAAAAGTGTCTGTACTATAGATACACCGCTGCCTAACCCTTCGGAGATTAATTGCGAGATGATGTTGTTAGTTTGACATAATTTTTTGTAATGCCAGATTCTGGAGCCAATTTGGCCTGTTAACACTACTAGGGTGAGGGTTTCTATGTACTAAGCTATAAAACTAATTCCCGTTAGTGGTTAAAGTACTAGAGATAATCGTTTTGGTGAGAACTACCAAGACGAGACAAAGGTGTTCGAATTCGCCATGGGATCTGGAGGCAAAAGTCCTCGCACACATTTAGGAGTGGCGCGAGGAGGCGAAACGCCGGGGCGTAACTCCGCTGCCGCGAGAAATCGCGACACAGCGGACAGAGCTCCGGCGGGATCTCATGGCGTCATGGAGAGTGCGATTGTCGCAACCCAGTGCTCGGCACGGGCTGGATAAGTCCCCTCTTTGATTAGTGGCTAGAGAGGCGCCACGGCGTCCTCACCTTCCGCCTGTCGCAGGTCCTCACCGGACACGGTTGTTTCGGGAGGTTCCTGTTCCGGATAAGGCGGTAGGAAACGCCCGGGTGTCATAATTGTGTGGATCACCCGGAGGTCACGGAGAAGCAATACGGTGGAGGTCTGCCTGGCTTGGGCTGCGTGTTCTCGTAGAGGCGATCGGTGGCGGTGATCCGTGGAGGCCTCAAAGAATGGTCAGCAGAACTGGCGGGCTACGCTAGGACCCGCCGGAGTTGCAGGAAAGTCCGAAAGGGATACCGTGGTCCCTGGCAACGTACAAGCAACTGAAGGAACACGGATGGGTTCTAGTAAGATATAGAGAGATTAGTCTAGATTTGCGGTTTTTCTGAGTACGTCGAAAGGTTTCACGGAAATATGTTCCATAAGGAGTTATTAATAAAATATATTTTGGGCACAAATATTTTTATAATTACTTATTCCTAAAAACACATCAAACCTTTAGGAACCAGTGTCGCAACGTCCCATGAAGTCCATGGGACGTTGCGACACTTGTTCCTAAAGGTTCATTAGAAAACTAGCTTCAGACAGTATCAGTCTGGCATGAATGCTGAAATGGACGTTTTTAGCGCAGCCGTGAGGCACACACTGTTGTTGTGTGAAGAAAAAAAAAGTGAAATGTTTAACATTTCCCTTTTTTTGTTTGTATGTTTGTGCTAAACAAACGTTATTCTTTTTCTTTCTTAAGTTAAAAGTTCCCATATTTATTAATTTATATGTTTGTTTCAGGATCAAGGAGCAGTGACAGTGCAATCAAAATTGATCACTTGGTGGCATCACTGTGTTGTGGTGTAGTTGTCACCAGGCCATGTGTATAATGAACTTAAGGGGGACTAGCCTGAAAAATCAAGACTTTTTAAGTATTCAAGGTAAATTTTAAGAGTTTGTGTTGTTTATTTTTTTGCAACACTAATTTTTTATACTCAGACCTAATGTATTTATTGTAAAAAGAAACTAAATAGACTTGATATGCAACAAAATAAAGTGATTTGTAAATATTTTACGACTTTTGATTTTTATTTGATGAACCCTGCCGCGAAAACCCGGATTTTTCCACCTGCACTAGTTGAAAATAATGAATCTCCTTTGATCAAAGGAAATTGGAATTGGAAAACAGATTTGCTTTATTTTTCTCGAATAGTTTTATATTCAGAATGTAATAGAAACTTTCGATAGTTTATGCCAATGAAAAAGACAATAAAGGCCATCCTACAGCCCAAAATCCAAGTATTATCCGCATAGCCAAAATAATAAATCCTACGGATAGGTAGGTAGGGGTAGTCAGTTTGTGTTCACCCAGGTGATGTTATTCCAAATGAACCAAGGAGTCTCATTAAGTTATGACCTTCTCCAAGTCATGGTCTACTCATGTGCTAAATTTCATACAAATCCGTTCAGCCGTTTTAGCGTGAAAGCGTAGCAAACAAACTCACTTTCGCATTTATAATATTACTAGCTTTTGCCCACGGCTTCGCCCGCGTGCATTTCGGAAAATATCCCACGGGTACGAACTACCGGGATTACATACCTAATAGGCGAGGAAAAGTTCTATGACTACTACCGCGGCGCCCGCGTTGTCGTCAAACATATTTATTTTGTTACACGTAATTTTAAATCTGTGATATGTTTTAAACTAAAGTATTAATTTTAATGATATGATGTCATAGTCAAGGCATATTTTAATCTAAATTAAATGCACAATTTAAATAACATATTTTATTTGAAAAGTTTAAACAAACAAACATAATACCGGTCAAAATAGCTTCGTAAATAACATAAAAAAAAACAAATTAAAGATTTAAATGGTTATTGTGGGTCATCCTTAGAATATAGATATATTTTTTTATTTATCATTTATATAAAAGAACACAGGATTACATATTAAATAGCAACCAAAAACTACTAAGGTTTAAACTTGTGCTATCATGAGTCTATCTCAACATCTAACTATACAATGAAGCTTACAGCTATACATTTATACATCGTGGTCATTTTTGTTGAACTTTTTAAGCCGTATAATTCTGTAGAACATAATTTTAATTAATCTCTCATGGTTTACGCGGCGCACGCCTGTAAATCAGGAGTTCTACAGGCGAAAAAAAAAAAAACGAAAAACTGTCCCAGTCGGCATGATTTTTTCTGACATCTTCAACAATAATCGTCATATTTCAGCCAATTTACACTGAACCTTAATTCATTAAATTATACACCAAAACCTTCCTTATGAATCACTCCGTCCATTGGTAAAAACCGTTTGAAAATCCGTTTGGTATTTTTTGAGTTTATCACGTTCAGACAGACAGATACTGACGCGGCGGGGGACTTCATTTTATAATATGCAAGGATAAGGATAAGTTAAGATTACCTTCTATTAAAACCCAGTTCTAAAAGGTGGCTTTAAAATAGAGTCCGACGGAAACACATCGATAAACATCTCTAGGGGGTGTTGTACAAGGTGGGATGAAAAATTCATTATTTTTGACCTAGGACGTCTACCAGAGATATTTGTGAAAAACTCAAAAACAAGTTATCCATTTAAGGGCTTTTCGAATCGCAAGTTGCGTCCTAAAATGGATAGCTTGTAAGTCTATCAAAAACGACAGCGAGCACCAGTTTCGTTTGGACACCTTTTGTCCGAAACCGAAACTTCGGCCGAAACCGGTTTTTTTTCCGAAACTGGCCAAAACCGATGCTGCTGTCTGACATTAATTTAAAACAAATGAAACGACATTTTCAATAAAAAATATTTTTGTATTTCATTTTCGTTGTTTAGGTGAGATTTCATATCATAAAACTAAAGGTATTACAACTAAAGAACGTTACGCTAATTATCCAATATATTACAAAATAATTTACAAGAACCTATAATCCTAGGCACAACTAGGCAGTGAAATTTAATTATTATAGTGAGCTAGACACATTATAATTAATCGAGACTAACTTTCGGCCTCTGCTTTTCTTCCAGAACAGAGAATCCGATTAAAATTAGTATCATTAGTTATGGTAACATCGGTTTTATGGACGGTATTTTGGTTACTCTAGTTATTATTTATTTAATGGACACGACACGTTACCACACTTAAACATAACTGGTAAAATGTCGGTGTATTATTAGGTAGGTACACCTCTGCCCATCCTTTCGGGGACAACCGCCGTGATATTATGTCTCGTTATTTATTTATTTAGGTGTCATAAAACATCACTGCGTCTATTTAAAGCTCAAGATGGCCGTAATATTAAATGTTTGCGAAACATAAAAAATCAGCTGTATGAAAAAAGACCATAAATATGAAGAAAATGATAATATCGTCTAAATTAGAAATAACTTATGATCTAATAGGCCAGAGAGGATTCTGGCCACGAGTAGAAATAATATTAGTATGCATACTAATATTCCCTATGACGATTTAACCTCTCATAAGAGTAGTTTACAGTACTAGTCATAAAAAATAAACACGAAATCCACACATTATTTCCACAAAATAATATTTTACAATCATCAATTAATATCACTATTTTGAAAAACTACTATTAAATATTGAAAACATAATTTTAAGTAATAGGACTATGTTTAATCGTTTATTTATTAAGTAATATTTAGAGCAAAACTACTGAATTTTAGAAAATAGAACTTAATCAAATATACCATTTTCTAATCTACAGCGTTTGTACATTTTTGTTTCATCCCGGGACCTTAAGCTTTAGGTCGGCTACAGACGTCCTCTTCGGATTTAACTAGTAGATATCTTAAAATACCTAAACTAAATTCTTATCAAAGTGTAAATGAGAGACAATCAGTCAAAGATACGAATACTTGAATATTTAAAGAATATTATTGTTGACTATTATTCTTTCAATGTTACTGGTAAGCTTGTGGTAACTCTGTGAAAATTGATCTATTGACCTATGGTAGAAACTTATTATGTAGAATGGTACGATCGGTCGTCCGACTGCTTAGTTTTGCGGTCCATCGATCCATTTGCTGCCTTGTAGTATTTTTTTATTAATAAACAAATAAGTTATTTAATTTAAAACTTTCATTTTGGATTAAATGTGCACGTTGTGCATTGAGAATGTTTTTGTATTGGTCAATCTCATTTCCTTAAATTATTAGCTTCACCAAAACCCATGCTCTGCTAAACGTTACGGTTATCTTGTCAATTGAATACAAACATAAGTAATGTGATTACTGTTCATTTCTTTTTCCATTATTTTTCTTCATCCGAGTTATGACATTTTTTTTTGTTTTCCTTACAGTTTTTCAAGCAGCTTTTTATCTTTTCTATTAACAAAATTCATTCACATTTACTTAATTTACATTTTTCATTCGGTTTTTTTTAAACTAAATTTATTTGACCGAAACCGTTGTGCCGTGCCTAAGGTGAGGTGCAGCGGTCTCGGTCAAACTATACCTCGAGCAAAACCTTAATTTTTCTCATTGTCAAAACAATCCAACACATTCAGCAGAGTTGGGCCCCCGACCCCTCTCACTTAGCAACGAAAGGCGACAGGTCGGGGAAGTTAAAGTTGATGTGCGGTCTCCTTGGCGCGCGCGCGTGCGTGCCGGCCTGGCCGAGCTGGCCGGGCGCGCTGGCGCCGCACTGCGCGGTGCACACGTCGTCGCGCTGCACGGCGTCGCGCGGCCACTCGCGGTGCAGCTGCGCGCAGTCTGTGATGCGGAGGGACGCGCATTGTGCCTGCAGATGACAATAATAATCATAAATATTTATTCCGAACTAAAATTCGTAACAATAATATTACACACAATATGTAGCTCGAAGAGTCCAGAAGAAATAACCTGGAAGAGGCTATCTTGACCAAAACTCTATTCCTTGCTATCGGCTGGTAAAGTCACTATAGTGTAGTATTGTCCCACCGCTGGGCTAAAGTCTCTTCTCATCAAAACGATTGCTGGCGATTACAGAATTATAATAGGGGTTAAAGTATGAAATTGCCGTTTAATTGTAATAGGTACTTCGAATTGACATAGAACCTTCATGATTTGAGATTTTTGGGTGAACATTCGACTATCGACTTTCAGTTGTTTTTTTTAGTCAGCTTACACAAAAAAGATGGATACATCGAAAATTCGAGTTATTTTTTAATACGAGTTCCGACGCGGAACTAACGCGGCAGAAACAGCTCGCAATATCAATGTTATTGATTGTTTGTTGGAGAGAAGACTGCTAATGAACGCACCGTGCGATTTTGGTTTAAACGCTTTCGTGATGGAAACTTTGATTTGAAGAAGGAACGACGTGGAAAACCGCCCACACAGGTGAATAACAATGAATTGAAAGATATGGTGGAAGCCGATCCGAGCCAAATTACCCAGGAATTAGCGGTATGGTTTAACGTTACCTTACCAACAAAATTGACTCATTTGCGTCAAATCAATAAAAAAACAAAAAAAAAGAGAAATGGGAGCCTCATGATTTGACTGATCTGCAGAAAGAAACACGTGTTGAAATTTGTGTTGCCTCGTTGAATCGATACAGAAATGAAGGAATATCGGATCGAATTGTGACGTGATGAAAAGTGGATTCTTTACGATAACCGTAAGCGAAAAATTCAATGGCTGACCCCAGGTCAAACGCCGCAAGTGGCCTAAAGCAAAGCTTACCAATAAAAAGGTAATGGTAACTGTTCCGTGTGTGAAAGGTAGTGGTAACTGTGGTCTCAGCATGGTGTTATTCACATTAACTCCGAACAATGATAGCAAAACTAGCAGTGAAACAGCCATTTTTTTTTTTTTGACTTCTCCCGCTCTGGGTGGAGCGGGAGGACGTGTCAGACTCTTACTGACTAAAACCCACCCGTGTTCCTTCTGCTGCTTGTGCAATGCCAGGGGGCCACGGTATCCCTTTCGGACTTTCCCGCAACCCCGGCAGGCAATGGTCTCATCGGACCCCTTCACCTTCGCTGACATCTCTTTGAGGCGCGCGTGGAACACAACGCGCCGTCGACCCGGGCCTGGTCCTTACCGGACGTCGAGCTACCCATTGCTCTCCCTCACGCGCTCCGCCTCCTCCTTTGCGAGCATTACTGCTTCGCAGAAGGAGGTGACGGCCTCCCATGCCCTCTCGCTCCGTACCATGGCCTGGACCAGGGCCGGACGCGAGAGATCCCCGCCACCGATCGCCTCCACGAGGACACGGCGGTGCTCTGCCCAAACCGGGCATACCTCCACCGTATGCTCCACCGTGTCCTCCGGGCGATCCACGCAGTGATGACACCCGGGCGTTTCCTCCCGCCTGATACCGAACAGGTACCTCCCGAAACAGCTGTGTCCGGTGAAAACCTGCGTCAGGTGGGCGGTTAGGACGCCGTGGCGCCTCTCTAGCCACTCCTCAAAGAGGGGACTTATTGCCGCAATAGTGGCGTGCCCAGCACTGGGTTGCGACAATCGCACTCTCCATGACGCCATGAGATTCCGTCGGAGCTCTGTTCGCTGTGCTGCGATTTCTCGCGGCATCGGAGTCAAGCCCCGGCGTTTCGCCTCCTCGCGCCACTCCCAAATATGCGCGAGGAAGTGAAACAGCCCTGACTCATGAATCGATCTTCACAATTATTGTTCCATGATAACGCGAGCGAGAGAGAACGCGAGAGCAGCGGTGGCCCAGTGGTGGCGGCCCCGACTTACGAACAGTAAGTCGTGGGTTCGAATCCAGACAGGCGCATTACTTTGTGTAATTTATTTCATCACCACTGCTCTCAAAACGGTGAAGGAAAACATCGTGAGGAAACCGGCATGTCCTAGAACCAAAAATTCGAAGACATGTGACATCTACCAATCCGCACTGGGCACGCGTGGTGGATTATAGCCCACTCCCTCTCATTGAGAGGAGGCCGTGTCCCTGCAGTGGGAACGTTATAGGCTGATGATGATGATGATGACGCGAGACCTCATACAGCACAAGAAACCGTTTTAACTCTACAGGAACTGCAATTAGATTCGTCACCCTTCGTATTCGCCAGACCTTGCTCCAACGGACTACCATTTTTTTCGTGATTTGGACAATTTTCTACGTGATAAAAAGTTTTCTTCTCAGGAGGCAGTAAAAAATGCTTTCACACAGGTTTTCGAATCTAGATCACGAGAGTTCTATCGCAAAGGCACAATTTCGCGCATGAGAGGCGAGGCCACTGGGCCACCAGTACCATATTATTATAGTAATGTCAACTCACCCCTTCAACAGTACAAATGCACGACGTGCAAGGTGACGGGAAGGCGGACTCTCCGACAGCTACAGATCTGCCGGCGATGAGACATCCCTGGGTTGAACTCTCGCGCCACGCTGACAAATCCAGTTGAGGTAACGATGCGCAAGATACGCGTGGGTTCCTGGAACGAACAGTATACAAATATGAAGTTATGAAGAGTATAACAATTTGAATCGAGAGCTAAACAGATCATGGCAACTCAAAAATACGAAAATAGCGGTTGCATTATTTAAAACTATGGTCTAGGTTTGATTAAAGTTTTTAAACCGTGTTCAGTTTAAATTCTTAGGCAATCACTCACTAAGGGAAATTAGTAAAACATTAACTGTATTTATAAGGTCTGGATTTTATGTATCATCACTTTTTCCAAGTATAAGCTGGCAGTGGACGGCTTGCTTTATTGTTTGAAAAACATTATTAAATAAATTTCAGTTGAAAAATCATCGACGAAAATTGAGATAACAAAATTAACCTCAATAGAGATGTTGACAATTTCTTTTGTACATTAGGTAGATTATAAAAAAAATATTGGACACGTATTTTTTCTTTTTTTACATAGGTAATCAAAATTTACGTCAATAAAATACGTTAAAATGTGGCATGACGTCATTCCCCATTAGATTTTATACTGACTTTTGACGTAGCGAGGCCCCACACCCCAACTTTAATGTGTTTTATCTAAACCATTTTTTATTAATATGATAAAGCAAAAAAATACGTGTCTAATTTATTTTTTTATTATCTAACTGACGGACTAAATAGTTTTTTTTTCCCAGTCAACATCCCTATTGTCAAATGAAAAGGTGATTTAAAATAAGAATTCGTGGTTTAAGTATTGTAATTATCAAATCAAAGCACTCAATTTGTAAGTGGCACTACAAATTGGAATCCACAGATACGTTTTCTGATCTATTTGTTTAAATTTTCATCAGGATTTTTTTAATCCACGCCGCGGAAACCCTTGCCCTGCATCTCACCTAATGGTAAGCGATGATCAGGCCGAAGGTGGAAGCGAACTTCACTCAGAATCCTCAACCGCATAGGAACTGGCTATCTTACGTCTAACTCCCGAAACACTACAATGCTGTTAACATTGTTGTTATGGCGACAGACTTAGACAAGATGGTGGTAGCTAGCCAGGCGGACTTAGAACAAGCCCTACCACCAACCAAACCGGGTAGATTATTTTGTTTGTTGGATTCCGCAAGACCTCTGCGTCACAGACCATCAGTAAAAATTATGTTACGTGTACTTACAAGAAGTTGCTAGGCAAGTCAAAAGCTGCCCTCTGTATGTCTCCGGGGTGGTCAAAGTTGTCGCACATCATTTTGGACAGCGTCGTCTTCCTGATCTCTGCAAGCTGTTGTTCCGTGAAACGAGCCGCTGGGTTGTCGTTCTCATACCTGGGAAGATCAAGGATTTTCAATATTAATGTCTGGAAAAAGTCACCCTTAGCAGCTGAGTGGCTGAAGGACCTCAGTATGTCATATTCATACATGCCATAGAAAAATCTAGTTTCCACCAAATAGGTTACCAAAACCCGTCAAATATTTTGGTTTATTTATTTATTTTAGGTAATTTCACACAGTTAGTATAACGTTATTATTATTCATAACATTACTCCAATAACGAAGTACACAGAAAATTAAGAATGGCAGAGACAAGAGGAGTATAGTGTGTGTGTTGGGTGTCTGTAAATATGTGTGATGATGTGTGTGTCTATGCTATGGTGTGTGTGTTTTTGCTAGGGAGTTTGTTGCGCCACTTCTTCTTCCCAGCTAAACCACTAAGAAGTGGTGACGGGTGGGCGTTTTGTGGGACTGTCTTTTGTAATTTTGACGTGTGTAATTCTCAGCTTAGTTTGATTAAAATACTTTTGAATTTTAAATTTTATACCTATACCGTATACGTATGACTAAACTGGCACAAAAAAGGAAAAATAAGTTAAAAAGGATCTTCAAGGTCACCCTGAAAAATATAATTCCCTTTAACAGTGCCTTTGAGCAGTCTTGAAATTTTCTGCAGTAGATAACTTAGTTGGCGCCCGAAACTTCAGGCTATTTATATGGGTTATGTGACACATGAAATTCGTACAAGTTACTAATAAAAAAAAGTCCTTACCAGTATCTGTCGCACTTTCTTAGCTGTCGGAACTGTATGGCGATGATGCATGCGAAGGTAGGTCCTACCAGACCGCCCTGCAGAGGTCGCTCGCTCATACCGCCCGGGAACAGGTCAATGTCGTCCACTGTCGCGTAGATGCGCTTGAACCTGAGAAAGAGAGGTTACTGTTAAGAGCTTGCATTCTGAAAGTTGGCAGCGTCGCAATTACATATCGAATATTTCGCTGTTTTGATCACTATATATTTTACGTTATCCCACTGATAGAAGAAATGTTTTTGAATGAAAGTGGCAATAGTATCGTCTACCGACAAAATTACAGTAATAATAGAAAATATTCCTGAAATAATCGGACACTGTGGTCTTCCCCCACCTAAGAAATTCCAATGGATTTATAATGTAAACAGGTACTGTAAGAAATACTCAAGGTTATGGAAAGTCTCACAAATTAGTTATCAGTTCTGATTATTCAAATTCAAATTCAAATTCAAATAATTTATTTCAGACATGCGTCCATAGTGTTAGTATACAAGATAACTTAAAGACTATTGTTAGTAAACATGAAAATGAATTAAGTTAGTATAAAAAATAACTTAAAGACTAAGTGTTAGTAATAATAAAAATATTATTATATTCAGTGGCTGAAAAAACATTAAAAACTAATTACATTGGACTTCAATGTGAACTTCTTCATCAGACTTACCTAGCAATAACCTCGTCAGGAATTTCCCTCGCTAAGTCTTCGAAGGTGGTCGCTCTCTTGAGGTTGCAAAGCGCCCTATAGTTGTTATAGCTCGGAATACCGTGGTCTCTGGCTCTTTGCACGTTGAGGGCAATGAGATCGATGCCTGAGAAGGGAATGCGACGGTCTTCAAACAGATGGTTGGTGACTTCGCCGGTGATGAACTGGTCGAGGGTTTCCATGGGGGTGGAGGCGAGACCACGCATGAGTTCGTCTACCATTGGTGGGTGCTGGGAATAAAATTATTTAACTTAGTTGTAGGTAGTTATAACTAAACTAATTGTTGTTGACTGTCAAAGATCCACGAATGACAGTTGGGAACAACGGTTGTCATTCGTGGATTTGCCGTGCGGCTGAAAGTCGTAACGGGTCGTCAGAAGCCCGAAAGTCTGACAACCAGTCTTACCAAGTGGTATCGTATTGCGACTGCCTATCTGATCTCCAAACCCAGATAAGGGTATAACTGGGTTTGGAGGCAGTCCTTCTATGTAAAAAACTGGTATTCAGCTGCATCCGGTTAGACTGGAAGCCGACCCCAACATAGTTAGGGAAAGGCAGACAGATGAAAGTAGGCATATTAACTGGTGGAACTTTACAGACGTGGTGGCGCAAATACAACACTAGTGCCGAAAATTAATAAAATATCGGATGAATGATGCGTCATCGAACATCTTTCCTCTCGCTTTTCTGCAATCTGTGGCAGTGATTCCGTGAAAAGGGACGGAAGTGTGTAACAGGAAGACAGGAAAGCGCGCGCTATTTGATTTGACCAATGAGCGCGCGTTGTGATAGAGTTTGCCATCAGATGGTACCAACCCATTTTCCGAGAGGTTGGTACTGTCAGCCAAGATAGATCAGATGTTACCCATAATATGCGACTACTGTAAGGCTCGCTCGTTTGGTTTTGTTTTTTCTATTTTATCAGGTGTCCCTCAAAAATTTTCAGGCCCTCGTTTTGGATTCCATATGGACGTCTAAAATATCGGTAGAAAAAACCAAAAGTGTTACTCACAGTCATGAACATGTCGGGCCTGAAGAATCCGTCTCTGAGCAGGATCGGGGGCTCGACGGGCTGGAAGCTGGGCGACAGGCGCGGCAGGTGCGGCCGCAGCAGCGAGTGGCCGAAGCGGAAGGCGGCGGCCGCGAACTCCGTCACTATGGCGGGGTTGCAGGTCGGAGAGTACTCTTTGTAGTAGCCTGCAAGAGAGGATAAATTAGTATACTGGCATTTAGATTTACTTTTGTGAACTGGGGCTAAGATTACTGTCTGTAAAAGAATTCTAGCCTAAACTGTTTCAAAATAGTTAAAAGCCAGCACCCAATTAATTGCGTAGGTAACACACGATCCATCACAATCTGCATCATTTCGAAGGATATTGCTAATCCATTGCTTCATTCGTTCGAAAAAATTGTTTGTCCAACAACGCAAATAACACAATGAATGTTGCAGAAACTGTCAAAATGAAACAGATTGTGATTGATAGTGTGTTACGCAATTAGGGTGCCAGTTTTCGGCTGGAAATGATAATTAGGACGAATTTTCGTTTTGGCCGAAAACAACAATTTAATTTCGGTTTGTCTCTACATACAACAATAAACAATTTGATGCATGTAGAGACAAACCGAAATTACGGAAAGGAAATTGATGTAAAATGTGCTTCCACCTTACGCTTTCACTGGACTAATATTTTAAGAACTACAGTCAGTTTTAATCTTATTATTTTCTTGAATCCATAATGTTACGGAGTTTTATTTTTACATGACACCTACCAAACTGCAAAGCAATTTATCGGCAATTTTTGTATCGAGTTTTGGTGTTGATGAACAGACGCCAGCGCGTCAACCTACTACAATCTGTCAAACTTCTTTAATAGATTTTCAACTTTATCACTAAAGCATAAGGTTCAAAGTTGATTGGGAAGATTTGACAGTTTCGGGTAGGTTGATGTCCTGGCGTCTGTACCTATGAAAGATTTATTAAATATCTGTTACAGTCGCACCACTATTGAGAAGTGATCCCGGGATTTAAAATACAGAAAATATATGACAGTTTACTATACCTGAGGGCAACAGTTTCAATCCATACAAGTTGACAGCGTTCCACGACAGCAGCCTCGGCAGGAACTCGTTGTAGATGACGTGCGTGAAGCTGGCGGCCACGATGCGGCGCGTGTGCTCGAACAGCTGCTCGGCGTCCCAGTGCGGGTTGACGCCGCGCAGCCCCTCCACCACGCGGTTGTGCTCGCGCAGGAACATCGTGTGGATGGCGGTCAGGCCCGGCTGCTCCGACGCTCGCCCGTCGCCTGGGACGAGACAAGGCGGTTTTAACACGTTCTGTGCCGGGGAGGGTTCACCTAGTCGCGTATGGGTACGGGAGCCCTCCCCGAGGGCTCATTTTAAATGTAGGTTTTCTTAGCGAATACAGCATTATAAACCGTGAAAATAAAATCTGATGTAGGTATATTTTAACAAGATTTATTAGTTTAAGCGTTGGTTTTAAAATTAATGTTTTTTTTGTTCTCGGTTACAAATAATCAGAAAAAATAAATAAACTACGTTTAGCGACAAGACCCCCTGGGTTGCTGCGTTGGTTTTAAATTTCTTACTTTGGGCGCACTTGACTGCAGTTTTAAGTGGTACAAGGGTACCAGGAATGTATTATTTATATTCGTCATGTCTCTGTTACTCAAATTTGTAATGGATGTTTTGATTCAAAGGGTACCTATATTTATTTCTACAAATTTTTAAGTTTTGTGAGAGCCGTAGTGCACTTTAGACGCTAATCAGTGAAAGAAGAATTTTAATATTTTAACAAAGTTATTTTTATATTTGTGCTACAATATTTTGATAAAATGTAATTATTGTTATTACAAAAATTTTATCAAACTCAAACTCAAACTCGAAGCATTTATTTCAATTAAACCATTTACAGGCACTTTTGAATTGTCAAGGGGTCGGTCAGTCAAAAATATGAAGCTAGTTGCCCATTCCAAAGCGTAGTAGGTACCTATGGAGAAGAACGGGCAAGAAACTCCACGGACACTCTTTTAAATAAAATATAAAATTGATACAAAATATTGGTTACATCATTCATTTTGAAATTATGCATGTGAGAACAATGTAATAAGACGTGCACGTTCGAATATTCGTAATATTTATCATATTATAGTAAAAATATTATTTATTTAGATTTTTTTTTGTTTTTAGTATGGGTCGGGAGTCCGATTTGACTCAAAAAAAAAAAAGAAATAAAAACCCTTTAAACCCTATTCCAGCATACCAGTCATTCCCAAAGGAAAATTGCAGACATTGCTGGTGTTTCATAGACACGACAGAAATACGGTAGGTACATAGGATGTTAATACATTACGGATAGGTCAACATGTTTCACCATCAACTGTTACATAAATATTAATATTTTCAGTGTACCAACTCACCAGCAATAAAACAGAATCCACTAGGCGCCTTGCACTCTGGATGGCTGTCACTCCTGGGCAGCAGTTCTCTTCCGTTGATAGGGTTGCTGGTAGCATTCAGTCTTCCGTTGAAACCGCGCAGTTTGCGGACGATGCAAGGGTTCTCGCCGTAGATGACGGAGGCGTCGATGAAGGCTGTGTTCTGGTTTACTTGTTCACGGGGTCCTGAATGGTGAGGGTAGAAATTAATTGACGACACGGTTGGCGCAGTGGTTAAGCGATTGACTGCTACGCTGCGTGTCGCGGGTGTGTATAATATTTGTATGACCTACAAGTAGTTGTTCCGGGTCTGGCTGTCTGTGTATGTGGGTTAAATGTTTGTAAACGCACCCAAAATACAGGAGAAATTCCTAGTGTGGGGTAACGTTTAAAAAAAATAAACTTCGTATGTTAGCGTATTGATGCAGTTTGTCTTTTATTACAATGAAATCTAAAGATTCTGTCCTGTTCACATGCGACAGAAAAAAAAATTGAATTCCATGAAATTGGTATCAGGTATCGCAGTCATTTGATTAGAAAGTCAGAAATAATTCCAGAACTGTTTAAAACCAACTTAAATACAAAACAATTTATGAGGACAGTTTTTTCGTTATTACTTGTGTACAGTAAAACCGGCCATCATTGCCCATAGCGGATATCTTTGCCCGAACCCGTACCGACCGTTGAAGACATCTATCTACCCGCTATAAAATTGTGAAGTTTTGCACGCGCGGGTTAACCTGCAGTGGAGCCATAAAATTTACAATTCAAGATTTTAGTTAGTTTTAGTGTTCGGGCAAAGATATCCGCTATGGGCAATAATGGCCGGTTTTACGGTAATGTTCCAATGTTTGTTTTTTTTTGTTATGTTTTTTCGATAGGTTTGCGTTAAAATCGGTGATTTAAATCATAAACTGCAAAATGTAAAGCACAACATTATTGTTTTGTCATTTTCTAAAGTCAACTTACCAAGTTGCTGTTGTCCAGGCAAACTCCTCATGAATGGGAAGCAAAGCCTCTCTCCAGACGTAACATTCACTTCTGGGTAGTAATGGTCGCCGCGAGGGACCGGGAACGGGTTGCACTCCGGGTGTACCGTGCGAGGCGAGTCGCATGAGCGACAGTCGGGGATCGACTCGTGGAAACCTGACGGGATTCAGAAAAATAAGTAATGATGAAATGATAAGAACAAAACAAAAAAAAAGGTTTGAGAGGTATTTGGTCCCGATACCAAATTCTCTCAAACCTTTTTTTTGTATGTGCCATTAAAATATTACAACAAAAACTGTCCAAGTGCGAGTCGGACTCGCGCACGAAGGGTTCCGTACCATTATCTATAAAAACGGCAAAAAAATCATGTCTATTGTATGGGAGCCCCCCTTAAATTTTTATTTTATTCTGTTTTTAGTTTATTTTATTTGTTGTTATAGCGGCAACAGAAATACATCATCTGCGAAAATTTCAACTGTCTAACTATCACGGTTCATGAGATACAGCCTGATGACAGACGGACGGACGGACAGCGAAGTCTTAGTAATAGGGTTCCGTTTTTGTAACCTTTGGGTACGGAACCCTACAAAGGTTTTAGAGATATTTGGCATCGGGGATGTGCCATAAAAATATTACATCAAAAATGATTTCTGAACAGTTAGACACACAGTAGTTGACAAATAATTAAAAAAAAATTCTTCAACCACCATACTAAATTACCTAAAGTGAAATGAGAAAAACAAACATAAGGAAACATTATCTTTACAGTTGTAATATTATTTACCTTTGTGAATGGGCGTCATAGTAAGCTCGTGGTCTAAGAACTGCGCGAACTGCATCGTCATGAGCGTGTACCGCGTGTGCAGGTTGGAGATGTCGGGGTGGATGACCGTGGACACCACGCGCGGGGACGGCAGCGGCGTGCCCGTCACCGAGTTGATGCGCGGCCGGCTGACACCTGCGCAGTATAGCTTCGTTGTATTGAAAGGAAAGCAGGTAATATGTTGCTTTTGGCTACCTAAATGGGACTATTTTTGGGTCCCAAATAAGACTAATTTTGGCACCCAAATGGGACTTTGACTGGCGCCCAACTGAGACTATTTTGGCGCCCAAATGGGACTACTCTTGGCACCCAAATGTGACCAAGTGGTGTTGATATTGAGTACGACCAAGTGTTGTGATTAGGTTTTGGAAAGTCTCGGGATATGAGACAACCCACGATCAAAGTCCCGGGACTTTGAGACTTATCAGAATACAATTGGAATCGATAATTCTGGCTCAGATGTAACAATGAAAAAAGCAATTTGTTTGTGATTTATGTAATAATACCACCGGACAAGTAGAATACTTTCGTTTATAACTCGGAAATCTTCAAAAAGTCTCCAATAAAATTCTTCAGCAAAAGCTGAAGAATTTTAATTAGTGCAGTTTTAATCAAATCAATGCAAAAAATTATGTATTTTGGGACCCTAAACTATGGTGGCCAGTGTCTCGACCGACCCGAAAATCTCGGGACCCGAGACAATTAAATTTACAAAAAATCCCGGGACTTAGAGACACGAGACGTCCCGGGACCGAAACCCTAATTTTGATCATGATAAGGCCATTCGTGACATTATATTTTTGAATATATCTTAGAGGTATTTTCAATCAAACTCACCATCTTCATAAACTGGAGGCAGCAATCTGGCGAAGGTCGTCAAACCCTTGCCCAAGTTCGGATTCCTCAAGTTATTACAATATCCAGTGTAAGTCCTGAAGGGGTTGTCAGCTTCACACGCTCCCTTGTCATCGCACTGAGGTTCGACGATGGGCCCTGACTGTTCGTTGCCAAGGAAACCGCTGATGTCCACCGATTGTAAGGAGTCTACAAAGTCTGAGGTACCGAAACCGAGGGCGTCGTCGAAGATCTGACGTTTGCGACGGTGTCTGGAAAACGAGAATTTTGTTAGTACTCGTAACAAGACAACATTTTTTATAGCCTGTTCCAAAAGTATTAGATGAAAAATAAACAATGGGTTTGTTCAGGTTAAATTCACCTATAATTAGAAAGAAGTTTTACATGCTAGATGCATGTAAAACTTCTATTTTCATTTATAAAGGAGTTCGTCAAAATCCGATATTTGATATATAGGTATTGAATATTTATATGGTGTTTTTAGAGGATTTATAATATGTAAGTGGTTTATATTTATGAGTTTAGTTGTGGATTAAAAGTTTGTGTTTGATTATTTGACGTTTTTATAGTATAAACCTTTTGTTATGAAAATAAGGTTTGAATTTCAATAAAAAGCTAACCGTAATATTTGGTGAATCTCCGAAAGTTACGATAAGATTGCCATTTCGGGAAAGGTAATCTAAATTTTTGTTATTTGTTTAAGAGTGTTGCTATGGTTAACTTTGAATCTAATAAACTTTTTTTTTTGACAATAAATATCTTTTGATATATCTAATATATCCACATAGGTAGGTACCTAAATATCAATTGATATTGTCAAATGAAAAACTTCTTTAATGTGAAACATAAACATTTCGTCAGTTTTTTAAAGTCCCATGTAATAAGAAGCGTGCCTATTGCCATCAACCGGGCAAAATTCCAGACTCCGAGCTACTACTGAGGAATTCCTGTTGGAAAAACCCAATAATACTTTGCCCGATCCGGGAATCGAACCCAGGACCTCATGCTCATCAGTAGCGCTTGCGACCACTAGACCAACGAGGCAGTTTTCATTTGTTAACATTTTCATCAAATACTTTTGGAACAGAGCATAGTACCGGGATTAAATTTGGAAAGGATGCATTGATAGACACAAGATTAGGTCTAGTTTCTGCCTTATTAATTGTATGCTCACCCGGTATTGATGGAGTTAATAAGCTCGTTAGTGGCGAATTCCAAGAAGAGAGAAGTGTTGGCGAGTTTCAGAGCATATTTGTTGGCCTTTGAGAACGATGCCGCAGTGCCCACTGGGGACTTAGGATCAGCTCCTCCTCCTGCAATACAAGTACCTTGACTAAGTCAAAGAAAATCTCCACAATTAACATATTTTGAGGCTGATACAGAAGATTAGATAGTTGTAATCATGTTTCTGTTAGCTTAATCAAGTCTCATGAGATGTATCTAGTTGTTTTTGCTTGTCCAAAGTAACAAACTAGTCATTTTTGATTGAACGTTTTCTATTGGCTTCTACACCGTTTTCATCCTCACAAATAAGCCAGTTTTATAACTTACGAGATTCCCACAACATGTACTCGAGTTTCTTCCTGTCAGCCATCTCTTGCTTGGCCTTCTCCAGCGCAGTAGCGAGCATGTCCTGCGACAATCTCTCCGCAGCCTTGGCGCCGCTTTCATCCCTCCAGGCAGACAGTTCCAGACGGTTATGTTGTGAGCAGTGTTGGGCTGCGTTCCTATAATAAACGGATGGATTCATTTTCAAATAGCCTTTATTAGCAATCTTAAAAACTATTTTTACAATTTATTTAAATTAAAGGTTTAAACATCAGAATTCTCCGGATTGCTTTGCTCTTAGCATAGGCCTCCCCCAGGCTTTTCCATAGCTCATGGTCATGAATTTTTCTCCTCCATGTCGCTCCCGCAAACATGTTTTCACTTATAGTTCATGCGGTGTAGCATGGTGCGGGTGACAGGTGAAAGAGTAAAATATATTATAATTTACTTGTTTTGACTGATTCTGTATTTTACGACTGATCCGTACCTACATACAGATTGTGCACATAATACGGACTCAGTAATAACTGTAGTAAATTAAATAATTTTACCCTTTCTGTCACCCGCACCATGCTACACCGCGTAAACTATAGTGAGGTGTAGTTTAATTGTAAATGGTTGTAAATGTGTGCGTGTGAGCGTGTATGCACAGAACGGAGGTGTAATTTTGGCATGCTTCACTGTACCTATTGTTCGCAGCGCTATGTCTTGGTTTTTTATTTGGTCTGAGACTGACTTAATAGTTTTGTCATAACAAATAAAACAAATCAGAAGTAGGTAGTTCTAGACAAGGAACAATTCAAGTTTAAGATGCAATTCAACGGTTGTAGCGTGACTAAGTCATACACCACAGTGCAGAACAAAAACAAAAAACGGAAAAATTTAATAATAAGTATTTTGTTTCCTCATTTACTTTTTTAATACTTATAATAAGTTAATACTTACAAATAGGGATCCTCCCTCACGAAGGCTTTGGGCTGGATGTTGGTCAGAGAATCTTGAGCGGCGCACAGAGTTCCCGCGAGAGACACTTTTCTGATGGCTCCGAGTTGGTCGGGCGAAAGTGATGACGGGGGTAAGTCGTTTTCATACCAGAATCTGTAATGGAAATAATTGTGTTATAGTAAGAAATGGAGTAATAGGAACTTAGTGATTGTTTTGTCTTACAATTTTTTTTTGCTTTAAGCTTAAAGTGTGACCAGCCTACCAATATTTATTTTTGTCTTTGCCCAATATTTGGGTTGTACAATAATACTTGTGGCTTGTTTGCTCGTTCTAGCCCATTCATAAAAATTACACGGGTCGGGAAAAGGTACCATTGTTTTACCTGTCGCTCTTCTTCAAGTTAGCGAACTGCAGTGCTAAAACGCACGCTATAGTTGATCCGACAACAGCACCGGACGCTGGCTTCTCCATAGCTCCTCCGATCATAAGCTCCACATCATTCGGACTCCTAGAATTGGAAAAGACATTCTTTAGAACATTGGGCATTTACAGGGCAATTAATACTCTTTTGGCAGCAAGAGTAGGACCAAATACAGTGACATCTAAACTGAAATGATTAATACCGTCTATCTTTATATCTATATAGTAGCATATTCAGTCTATAATGTTTGGCGAGATAGGGAGTGGGCTGTAACCCACCACGCGGGCCCAGTGCATTGGTAGATGTCACATGTCTCCGAATTTTTGGTTCTAGGATATGCCGGTTTCCTCACGATGTTTTCGTTCACCGTTTTGAGAGCAGTGGTGATGAAATTTTTTACACAAAGTTAAGCTCCTGTCTGGATTAAAACCAACGACCTACCGCCATAACGGGCGATTAACACTGGGCCACCACTACTCTCTCTATGTATACAGTACTCGTCTGTAAATATGGCACAACGTATTTTTAGACAACTGTTGGGTTTGGGAGCGTCTTCTTTGTCACCCATAGTTGTGTGACGGTATCTTTAAAAGGCTCGATATTAACACAGGCACTACTAATACCTGAAGCCATTACTATTATTGGGTGGACCTATGAAATTGGCGTTTTGTATGGAGAATTTTAAAGAAGTTGCATTTTTCATACTAACATTTTCTTAATTTATTTAACAACCATGAACACTAATGTTTTAGAACTTTTATGCATTAACGCACCTATGCCACTTAGATTAAGCGACCAAAATATGTTTTGGGTAAGTTTTAAAACAAATAGTGGTCATTTCTGCTAACAAAAAGTGGAGTAATTTTAAAGGTATTTTTTATGTTTAGAAAACTATAAGTAATAAGGTTTTTTTTTACTATTGGTAGTTGTCTATTAGTATGATGGTCATTATTCGATATAATATCAAGCAATTGATGAACATTTTAAATCATAGAAGTGACGAGGTTCTCTATTTGTGAGAAAAAAACGCCAATTACATAGGTCCAATATTTTTCTTGTGTACCCGTATAATAAAGATAGAAATACAGATCATGTGAAAAGCTCACCTGTACATATCGGCCATCATCTCCTGCTGGTTCCTGTTGAGTCCCGCCCGCGCGAGGTCTCCAAAGGACTTGATGGTGGACATCGGCTCGCACATGCGCAGCGCCCGCAGGTATGACGTCACGCCGTGGTCGCGCGCCCGGCGCAGGTCCCACTGAGCGGACGTTGGGAAGTGGGACACGTGCTGTGCGCTAGTGCGTACTAGGTGTTCTAAAGTGGATGTGGTGTTGATCTGGAAATTCAGTTTGCTCAATCACTGGAATGTCTACTGTTTTGCATTTAAAAATAATATTTTTCCAAAACGCCTCATCTTTGAAGGAATAATGTTCATTATAGCCGAAAACTGCTCAAAAGGACCTATTTTCAGCATTCCTGTGCCCTAATTACGTAATACACGATCAATCGGAATTTGAATCGTTTTGAAACAAAATTGCTAATCCATTGAGTCATAAGTTCGAAAAGAAAAACTGCTCAACAACGTAACTAACGCAATGAATGTTGTTGAACTGTCAAAATGAAAGAAATTTTGTCGTAATCGTTTACGAAAATATGTTGCGTAATTAGATAGCTGGTAGAAAACAATCACAGTCTAGTTAGCCCATCACAACAATTTCGAGTTTACTTATACTGGATAACTAACTGTCCTCCGTGGACAGGGCACTTCATATAAAGTCATCGCCAGTATATAAGTAGTATTTAATTATTACATTATTTCGATCGACCCGCATTTAATTAGGTAATAAATCAGAACACAAGAATATTTTTCCTATTGACAATACCCCAGCATATAAAATCCAAAACATAAAATTTAAGTACCTATTAAAATAATAACATTAAAATATCTTACCAGTTTCTCGTTCATCATAGCGTGGAAGATGGGTGAAACGGCGACAAGTTCAGAGTAAACCCCGGCGCGGATGGCGCTGGAGTACCCGCGCCAGAAGCCAAGAGATGTCAACTTCAGCTCTGCTTTAGCCATACCAACCTGAAATATACACATAATGATATTTTGCTTTGCGAAAAATGGGGCTGTGATTTGTCAGAAAGTAAGCCAAAACCTTCAGTAGGTACCTAATAATCTTATTCGTTCGTGACCCAAAAGCTCCACTGAAGAACAGACTTTTATACCTCAGTTTCATTTTAATGTAATATACCTACACATAAACCGTTCGTAATGAATTCTCTAAATGATGGTTAAAAAAAACAAAAACTTTGTGAGGAAACCGGCATGCTTGAGAGATATTTCTCGACGGCATGTGAAGCCAAGTCAGAGGCCCATGGGTGGCTTTAAATCTCTCTCACCAGGTTAGTCACTAACCACACGAAAACCCCATCCAAAACCATTGCGAACAGAAACGTGAAAAGAGACTCAAACTCAAACCATTTATTTCAATTAAACCATTTACAGGCACTTTTGAATTGTCAATAAGTGGGTCAGTCAGAAATAGGAAGCTAGTTGCCTATTCCAAAGCGTAGACTCCACGGACACTCTTTTAAATAAATAAAAAAATACAAAATATTGGTAACATCATTCATGTTGGAATTATGCATGTGAGAACAATGTAGAAAGACGTGCACGTTCGTAATAAAAAGAAAAAAAAACAAAGAACCATTCAAATTTTTTAAATAATTTAAAATAAGCCATGGCAGCTAAGAGATGACCAGTCCCAACTGACGGCGCCTGAAATTGGATATGGATAGATAAAGGAGATATAGATGATGTCAATAACCCTATTGGATCCTCTTTGCTTACCTCTCCCAACAAAACAGGCAAGAACTCGTTGTAGGTGATGTGCTGGATGATGGCCGCCACAGCTCGTCTGGTCTCCAAGTAAAGTGTGGTGTCATCCCAGAACGGATTCAAAGTATAAAGCTCGCCGGCAATACGGTTGTGTTCCGACAGTAAAGTTTTGTATAAAGGCGCGGTGGGTGAGCCGTCTCTGCATCTAAAAGAGAGAAAGATTTTATTTACTTTAACCCAAGAGTCTGAGATTGTGCGAAGTGGAGAAGATCCCATCTAAGGTTCAGACAAAGCAATGTGATAAACAGATCTCGAATTCATTCCAGTCAAACAATCTATCAATCTGCCTAGCCTTTTCCCAACTATATTGGGGTCAGCTTCCAGTCTAACCGGATGCAGCTGTATACCAGTATTTTACATGGAGCGACTGCCTATCTAACCTCCACAACCCAGTAACTGGGTAATAAGATACCACTTGGTAAGACTGGTTGTCAGATTTTCGGTCTTCTGACGACCCGTAACGACTGTCAAAGATCCACGAATGACAGCCTGGACCAACGGCTTAACGTGCTTTCCGAGGCACGGAGGAGTCTCGGTATGTAAAGATGGTCACCCATCCACAGACCAACCCTGGCAAGCGTAGCTTAACCTAACGGATCGACCAGTGCGGCAGTTATTACTCAGCCACGAGCTCCTCAACATTCATTCCCGTCATTCCAGTCAATTGAAGGGTTTTTCCCTGTGACTGTTCTGTTTTGCATATTGTATCCATTTAGGTTTTGGTTTTTGCGTTATCCATTAACTAAAGTTTAACTCAACGTTGTTATATCTGATCGGTTTTTTACCCATTAACTGTTACGCACTTCCTCTTCTTATTTACTATGTTAATTCAGTTTTACATAAGTGCTTTTTACGACTGCAAAAACCGCAATGACTTAGTGCTCATCTATTTCCTGACAAGCGGCCTTCCCACAATCATTTCCATCAGCTGCACTTCACCTCTCGCGTACCCATCGTGTCAATAGATGCCAATGCAAATATGTAAAAAGATTGAAATCTCTATGTGGGAATGCAAACCATTTCAAGGTTAGTTTGTCGGCAGTATTTGCATACAATCCATTTTGTGACGACACCTAGGAATTCTAGCTTTGTTTTGTCGGCAGATGCACGCATTTTATTGGTAATATTGAACGGCATTGTGGGTGCTTTTGAAATTGAAAGCTTTCGAAATTATTTTGCAACTACCTTCTCTAATCATTCCTTATTGTTCTTAAACGATCGATATTATGAGTTTGTTCGATATCTGAGTACGAATACGAGCTTACATAACAAGTTTTTATTATAAATAATCTTGCATAAAAAAACCTGGTAGTAGATATTTATATAGACATAGCTGCTTCGTGATTGTTTAGAAGCTTACATAATTCGTCAATATCAATATCAAATCCATCTTTCAAAATTTCGATTCATAACTTTCTTAATCTGCGGGTGTGTCAGCTGAATTTTTTCTTTAATATAATTGGAGTCACGACATCCTTTAAAGCATGATGTAGAGTAGGTTATTTAATATATATCCGAATGTTTTTTTTTTACAGTATTGTGGGAAAAAAGCTGTTTCCTGTCAGCTGCCAGCTTAGCCAAACCAATTTTTTGGAACTTGTTTTTCTTGTGTCATTTTACCACGAAGAATCAAATAGCAGTTGTACAGTGTTGAAGATCGGTACTGTGTTGTAGCGTACTTAGGAGACCACAGTTCCCATCGTGAATATCTGATTGACAGATACCTACATTTCATTGACAGAAAAGTGAAACTATGTACACTTATCATGCGTACTCTGTCTTAACACGGATTCGGTTGTACGCCCAATAGTAAAGACAATGACTGTACAATCGAGTCGATTGAATAGGTACGAAACTATGGGAATAGTTCACACATTAAGCACTGTTTCTATAATATCTATGATCGGTACTGTATGGGAATGGATTCAATGATGCAATCTAATTACCGACTGGTTTGTTTTCTTCCGTGTTTGTACTCACAATTTGTATTGAAGGATCTATTTGAATATGTTGGTATTTATTATCGCTTAAAATAAACGATAGGTGTGTTTATTTACTGCTAAGTAGTGCGTAAAAATTCAAACTGATGGACCATACACAGAATTACAAAACCTAGGAAGCAACTTTTAAGAAACTACATTTCAATTTCGTGATCCCTAAATTCTTTCAGATAAAACTTATAGTATACTAACTCAAATAAGGTACATACAACTAGTTGCACAATGTTAAGTGTAACTTACTTGCGACATGAATCCAGGTCAACTTTGCCAGCATCGTAGAGCCTCAGAGAACGTAGCTCCTTCTCTGAGCTGCCGTACAACGCAGAACCATCCAGGAATGACGTAGCTAAGTTCATTTGATCACGGTGTTCTGTAGTAGAATAATACAGCCAATTTAGCGAGATGTTTGTAACAATATCCCATGTTTAAGATTATAGCAGTGCGTAGTGAGTAGAAATGGAATTGATTAGGAGTTTCATAAGGTATAAATACTCAGCTGAAACGGTCGAAACCTGAAGGATTTGGTCTCGTAAAAGCTTCAGTATAGGCAATGCAATACCTCATATCAAAATCTAGATCCAAAAACATTTTAAAATGAGCTTTACCTACACACATTGTTGGTTGTGTTTCTTTTTAAGTATATTAATTTAAGTACCTACTTACTAGACTGTTTAACATTGCCGTATCACAAAGAGTTAATGAACTAGGAACAATTAAAGTAGACAGGAATAGACAAGATTTTGACGATGTAAACAGTGCACTATCAATGGTTACGGATTGGTTTACGACAAATAACCTAGTTCTCAATGCCAAAAAAACGAAATGTGTAAAGTTTGCCCTTCCAAATGTTAGAAATCTAGGACCCAACATCGTCTTAGATAAAGAGGTGCTTGAAACTGTAAACTCGGCAGTTTTTCTGGGCATAACAGTAGATGCCAAACTTCAGTGGGGCCAACATATATCGAGCCTAGCGGGAAGGCTCAGTTCGGCCGCCTACGCCGTCAGAAAAGTAAGACAATACACTGACGTTGATACAGCTCGGTTAGTCTATTTTAGTTATTTTCATAGCGTTATGTCCTATGGTATTCTGCTGTGGGGCAAAGCTGCAGATATTCAAAATATATTTGTCCTCCAAAAACGAGCTATTCGAGCAATTTACCAGCTAGGTGCCAGAGTTTCTCTAAGAGATTTTTTCAAAGATATCGGTATTCTCACGGTGGCATCACAATTCATCTTCGCCAACATCTTATATATTAGGCAAAATATACACTTATACACTAAAAACAGTGATATTCACAATGTTAACACAAGAAGTAAGGATAAACTACGTGCTCCCTTTCACCGGCTTCATAAGGTTCATAACTCATTTGTTGGGCTTGGTATAACCTTTTATAACAAGCTACCCTCTTCTTTGCTAGATTTTCCTTTTAATGCGTTTAAAACTAAATTAAAGTCCAACCTTTGTTCAAAGGCATACTATTCTATCAACGACTACTTAAATGATAAGAATAGATGGTCGCTGTGATTAACTCAAGACAATGTTTAAATGTTCTTTCTCCAGAATTAGTTTACCTACTGACAGGTTATATGAGTTTATATAATTGTTTATAATTTTACTTTATAAGTCAATTTATTTTAATTTTATTTTAATTTAGTGCTGACATAATCTACTCATTACAATGTTTTTTTTATGAGTTGTATTGCAATATGTGGTTAACTATCGACCTCGACAATTATTTATTTTACCTCGATGGTCCTAGTTTATCAATTGTAACTTCTAGTTACAGCTATATGTAAGCGGGCACGCCCTTTATGCCTGGAGGCTTTTTCTTTTTTTTTAGATATTGTTTACTTTTAGTTATTTTTATTTCTGCTTGAGTATAGTTCTCGATGCTTTTGGTTGGTATATTGGCGTGTGCTAGCTGTCATATGGCTATTAATTATAGCTATTTAATTTAAATTATTTTTTGCATATTGTAAATTGTCTTGCATACTGTTGTATAGAATCATTTTTTATTTTTTTTTCTAACTGAACAGACAGCTGTGCTGCTGGGGAGTTTGTTGCGCCACTTCTTCTTCCCAGCAAAAGCACTAGGAAGTGGTGAAGGGTGGGCGTTTTGGGGGACTGTCTTATGTAATTTTGACGTTCGAAAAGTGCTGATTCTCAGCCTAGTTTGAATAAATGACTTTTGAATTTTTGAATTTTGAACAATCCAGACAGGCCGCTCGAGTAGCCTTGATCACCAGCCTTATTTTCTCAAGCAATTCGACTTGCCAGTCGACATTTTTACCGCATGTAAGATTATGTCAACGTTACAAAATTTACACAAGAAACGTTCTCCGGTTGACTGAAACCAGTTAGGTTGTTAGAGCACTTCCTAGTGAAGTGCAACATTTCAAACGAGCCGTGAGCCCGCCACTGCGGAACGGTAGCTACGAAATTCTGATGGCTATGAATATACATGAAATAACATAGGTACAGCTTTCCAAATAAAAGTATGCGCTTTGGTAACCTTCGTTTTTCCGAATTAGTAGCATGAACGTCGCGTAGAAGAGTAAAGCCTCGTTCAGACTAGCGCGACGCGACGCCGCGACGCGACACAAACAATATAATTTCTAAGAAAACTTCACGGTATAACAATAACCGATGTCGCGTCGCGCTGTCGCGTCGCGCTAGTCTGCACGAATCTTTACCCTTCACAGAGGTAAAGCTTCTCAGTTTTGTACGCCGTGCTTAGAACTATGTCACCGTATAATTATGTTTCAATAGATTATAAACTGACGAAAAATTGTGCACTGCAGCAAACCATTTACAATTTAACGCATTATTCTTCTATAGTTTATAATAAAACTTGCTTGCGTCGTAATACTAAATGGACTGCCTAGCTGCGGGCAACTTGGAAGTAGCGCTCGCTGATCGCTGCCGTGGCACCGCTCGCAACGCTCGCTCGGCTCGCGGGCGGTTGGTTGGTTGGCTAACCTAACCTAACCCATTTCATCCAGTTCATAATTGTTCGACAGTTAAACGGAACCTAACTGAGTCTAACGGAAATAATACCAATGGATTATAAACTAACGGTTCTGTTTTTTTTTTTTTAATTTTTTCCTTGTCGGGTTATCTAATCCGATGACCATCTGCAACCGGAGTACAGTTACGGTACGGTACGGTCAACTGTCACTCAAAAGTGTTCTAAAGTTCATGGTAATACAAAATAGGCAAGAACTTTCTTATTTTCGAAGTAACACGATGATTCTTCTTTTCTTGAGATATCTGTACCTACTATTACAATATTTAATGACACGTGAAGTTGACTTTCAACTCTATAATAACATAGATTCATCACACTGCACATTTCGTGAATAACATCTACGGCCTACACTTGCTACGTAATGCTGTCCTCGTGTTGATTAAATTATAAACAGGCTTTAAAATAGACGGACTATTAATAAATATCTGCTATTGACATAAATATTGTACGACTTATTCGAATCTATATATAATTTTAATACTACGCAACTATTTGATAAATTACGTTAGTTCCCAATCATTTAAACTTTTGCATTTATATGAATAAAAGATATTGTTATAAAAGTACGAACCAAAACCACAAGAATCGATGTTTCTTGTTGGTGCAGAACGAACATACTCGCATGCAGCTCCTTTGCAATCCTGCAATAAAGAAAAAATATGAATTAGGTATTGTTCAATTCGTAGTACTAGAACGTGAACTTTTCTGACCTAAGGACTATTTGCATCACAAATCACTGTCTTTGTCAATCGTTTGAAGATGACAGAGTCAGAACGATGTACATTTAGCTTTAAATAAATTGAGTAAAACGCCTGTTTCAAGTTTTGTCTATATTTTGCAACACAAACAGCAGGCATGAAATCTACAATCTTCATAGCGTGCATACATATAACAATGAAGTACCTACCTAGGCATTGCAAAATTTGAAATCATATTGTTTCTTGAGGCAGTCGCTCAGTTCAGCTGCATCCGTTTAGGCTGGATCCCGACCCCAAAATAATTGGGAAAAGGCTAAGCATATTGATTGTTTCTTGAGTTACTTACTCATAAACGAATAAAATAATCACAGTTTTTTTACCGCGCTAATTTTACACCACTAGTGCGTTTAGCTACATTTAATGAGATACCATGTGTTACAGAATTGTGTTAATAATTTCGCGTGAATAAAATTCGCGGTACGGGATAGGCCTGATTGAAATCACGTGTGAAATAGAGATACTTGATATGATTAATGACCAATGTCAATTTTCGATCGATATCCGTGATCCATACTAATGTTATAAATGCGAAATTTACTGTCTGTCTGTCACCTTTTCACGCCTAATGGCTGAACGTACAAACCTTCGTCAGGATATAGGATTTTTATCCCAGGAGTACGTTCCCGGGATATTTTCATACCCGCGCAAAAGTCGCGAGCAACAACTAGTTTCACAATAACTCGAAGCTTTAATTTTGTCGCCTATATAATTAGTGTACCTACTTACATTCCCTGCAATAATTTAGGAGTGACCGGATTACGCGCGTCACAAATTATAGTTTTAATGCAAACCGGTTCGGATGACTAGGTCACTCAGTGATTATCCTGCAATGTTTCTTAATTAAAATACTAAGTTGAATCCAAATATTTTTTTAAATAGATACCGTGAATAAAATTTAAGGGAATATACCAACATCTTAGTAAATAGGGATTAACCCTCCCGTGCCTCGGAAGGCACGTTAAGTCGTTAGTGGCTCTCATCGGTCGTGTTGGATTACGAGCCGTCCCATCGGAATATGAGAGTGAGGGAAGAGAGAGTGCACCTGTGTCTGCGCACACACTTGTGGACCATATATCCCGTGCCGAAGGCTAGTGTCCGTTCTGGGGCCTTATTATGAAGTATTAATTAATGCCATAATTATTCCACTGCGAAAAAAGGATGGTGCTAGCGGCCTTGTATAGCTCCGTCTCTCACTCACACTGGAATAATGGTGACATTAATACGTCATAATACGGCCCCTGATTGGTCACCCACCATGGCCAAAATACGGTCTGGAGGACTATAAAAGGGATAGGTAAACTATGGATAAACGTCCCCTGGTACGTTAGGAACGAGATCCTCCATCTCGACCTAAAGATCCCCACAATCCACCAATTTCTCAAACGCAATTCCAAGCGTTTCTTTGAGTCCGCCGCCAAACACCGCAACCCTCTGGTTGTCGAGGCCGCCAATTATGTCACGAGTAGAATCAGTCAGACCCGCCGCCCAAGGCAAATCCTTACCGACCCAGACGACCCCATAACCCTCCTCCAGGAGAGCAATAGGGCCACAAGTACAGTGCACAAGAAACACAGACACCGACCCGCATTCCGACCTCGCCGCCGAGGTCCTCCGCGATCGCGACCCGCCCGAGTAAATAATACTCCCCACCGACCCTTGCTCGCAGAAGCGCCAGCCCGCGTTTTGCTGAGAAATGTAGTCTTAAATTCCCCGATTAATAATAATGAATCATCTTTGATCCAGCCTGTCCCATCTTGCTGTCCTGCCCCCAGCGACGCCCTAAGCCGAGGTCCGTACCCCACAGGGGGTGCCCTTAGCGAGCGTTCGCCTAGTTTTAATTTAGAATAGTTTTGCCCCCTGGCTGGGGGCTTTAAGTTAGTAGCTTAAGGCAGCCGCAGGATTGACCGGTTATCAGAGGTGAGCTACGAGATGCCCTACAAAAAAAAAAAAAAAAAAATGGATAAACGTAGTTATGTTTCAAATGGATTTCTCAGTAATTGAAGATGTAGTTGCCGTAGTATTGATAGAATTATTATTAAGCCTGCTTAAGGATTTTAATTAAGATTGAATAAATATTATACTTGTAGAGCTTCGAGAAGGAAAATTAATGCATCATGAAGTTGTGAACGAAGAAGAATTTACTACATTGTTGCCTTACTAAGGTACTACTGTTACTTCATTTTCTTTAAAGTTATGTTAGTTTTGATATGAAGTTATTTCGAGCATTGATAAATTTCGAAGCAATTTATATGTTATTTATGCTATAGCTATTATTAAAGAAAACACGATTGTCTAAACAAATAAATAGGGACATTAAGAATAATAGCAAGTACCTACCAAACTTTCCTTTGAAACTGTATGAGCATTTTAAGCATACTATAGAACACATTTATTGCTGCTACAATGATAACAGATAAAAGGGCAGCCGAGCAGCTTTGTCAAATGTGATTTGCAAGATTCAAATGCACAGATTACGGGCAGTAACTAGAGAAAGTTTAATAACATCTCTATCTTTATGGATCAACTCAAAAGTAGTTCATTACAGATTACGTTCCGTTGCTATCACATAGGTACTAATTCAAATCGTGTTAACACAATAGCTTCCGCTACGTATTAACTCAAATTATTAGATAAAAGGGTTTATTTATAAATACTTTTTTAAAGTTAAAAGAGTTTTAAACGTTAAAAAATGAATGGTTAAACAGACGTTAATCATTGCTTAACTTTAAGCAACGTTTAGGTAAAAAGTACAAATGAACCCAAAAAATACACGAAGAGTCGAATGATATTGAAAACGTTAACCGTTTGTGTTCACGAATAAGTTCTTTCTTGCAACAAAATTACTGATTGGGCTCCATTATTAAATTAGCCGCTTCAAACAGATAAGGTATATCCAATAACAGAGTTAATTATCTACGCTACAACAACTACAAAAGACAATAGCCACTGCCATCCGTCTACTAACAATCAGAATAATTTCCTGTCCTGTCTCAGTGACATGAAAAGTGAGCCTATAAGGAACTAAGAGATCGCCTGCTACCCCGTTACTTCATCGCAGCTTTCACTACGACCGCTACATACGTAACCTTTCTACGCGACCCGGCGAACTATCACGAATGTTACGAAACGCAGCCTTTTAAAATTCTGTTGTTATTGATCCGTTTATTAAAAAAAGCCATAGGCAGCCATGGGGACTGGCAACATAAATGGAAACTTAAAACTATGAAATAACAGTGCTTTTTTCATTGCTGATGGCCAAGCGCAACACGACATTTTCATAGCTACAGATATACTGTTAACGTTAGCATGTCGGTGACGCGAACCCACGAGAATTTCCCCTACCAAGAATCGCTCAATGCGCTTATAGAAGACGACACTTCAAAAACGTCGTTTTTAAACATGAATAGTTTGATAATGATTATCTACTATGACACAAGAGTTAAGTCTGTTTTTGACCGCGTGAACTCAATAGTCCCATCACTGCAGTGCTATTCTGTAACCATCTCACCGTGAAAACTTAGGTGAAGTGAGCTCGGAGTGAGCTGTCAGTCCCTAGCAGCAGGTGGAATGACAGCTCACTTCACGATCACTTCACCTAAGTTTCACCATGAGAATAGACCGGCTGATGGTGTTTTGATTTCGATTTGATTCACAAGGTTATTACAAGGTATTTAAGGTTAATACAAAGTATTATCCTTGTCAGTCGTTTAAATGATCCAAAATTGGCAAAAGATTGTTTGCATGTCACTGAGCCCAGGGGTCTTGACGAGCACGTAGGTAACTAATAACAGGTTAAGTTATTCGTTTTTGTTTAATTAAAAGCACATGATTTCGAATAGGTATGACCAATGAAATTCAAAATATGTTAGACTGGCTCCTTCTAAGACCAAAACAAAAAATTATAATAATTTTGAATGCAAAAAAATGCTGTGTATAAATATGAGCACAATGATATATTTGAAAAATTTGAAGTCTATAATCTAATTAATACAACAGCGAGTCCTTAACCGGATCTACACCAAGGTCCTGTTGCAAATGATGGCGCCAAAACTTTCTCATTTATCCATAAAATAACAATGGAAGTACTTGACATAAGTGATCGATAATAGCAGTATGAAACATATCATCTACGACTACAGCCGTTCATTAGCTGAGCTTGTGCATATGACAAGGACATTCCTAAAGTTCACGGGTGGCAATAGAATAGCTATAATGATGCCCCAGTAAGTTATTATTGTTATTAACGAAGTAATCAAGTTTAATTGGTTGAGTGGCGGCCAAGTTCAAGTTGGCCGTTGGTAAAAAACCCGGTCAAGTGTCAAATGGCTCAATGACGAAGGTTTATTATTGTAATCGGTCCTTTTAATGTGGGAACTTACGCTACATACATATCGAATTGGACTGAGAATTTGAAAAAAATATACGGTAGAAGTAAGCAAGACTTTTGCAAGGCGTACTTATCCGTTATCGAGCGAACTATGCTCGTGCATAGTTCGGCCGATGACGGATTAGGTGTATGCGAGCCGTTAGTAGAATAGGATTGTAACAGAATATACGAAAAGTAAAATAATTATTCACAAAGAATAATCTACTCTATTATTAAATTTAAGACCCCAAAAAATCGCGATTAGGAGGTACGCATCATTAGGCAGATGATTACGCGGACATTGAGTAGATGTCAAATTGCGCCATCATCCGTTCCTCTTAACAAAAAGCATATGTCCGCTGGCCTTCGATGAGTTAGACACGATGTATGATTAAGTCGAGATGTTACTCTTAGCCACGTAATCGACTGTAGGATACTGAAGCGAATTCATTGAAACAGAAACAAATGAATCATTGAACTTTTGAGAATTGAGCTTTTCAAGAATTGCTATTGGAACGGGATTATTCACTTTAACCATAAAAGGATGTGCAAACATAAAACGTGTTATTTATTCAATTCTTTGTAAATCCTTGACCCCTCATACTTCGTATAAACATTGACAATAAAACACATAGTTTTTGTTACATTAACTTAATAAGTCTAGTCTGGCTTTGAAGATATTTAATAATATTTGACATCGTAAAACGTGTTCTGTTTTGCAGAAAAAATATTAAATACTCGCATTAAAAAACAACTAGGTTTTCAATTTTGATTCAAACAAAGTGATGTAGTTCAAGGAGTACCTTAAGGTTGCATTATGTTGCCCTTTTTGTTTGTGGTAATAAAAGTGAACTTACTTTGTTTCCATTGGCTGTGCTGATGAGATCATCCATGATGAGCTGTCCCCAGGCTGCGAGCATGCTGGTCACATAGTCGTTGTCGGCAGATGGACTCAGTTGGGCTGCAGCACGAACTGCCAAGGCAGGCTCCGGAAGATATGGCGACGACTGAGGTTGAGATACACCTTGGAGAAGAAAAAATTGTAATTAAGATCAATTTTGATAAGGTGACGAATAAACAAATGGTTCTTGCTACGTGGTAAGCACACTCTTCCTTATAAAATAACAAAGCAGCCTATTACTGTCCCACTGTTGGGAAAAGGGCTCTTCTCATATAGATAAAGCATGACCATTGATCACCGAGCACTCTTCCTTGTAGAATGTAAATAATTAATTGATCTTGAAAGGGATTATTAGGGTTTATACATTCTCTTCCTATAACAGAATCAACCTTCAGTACATAATTGGAGACAAAGTTGCGAAATATGTAAGTAATTATTTACAACTTGAGGCAATAATCATTCATAATATAGTGTAGAATATTATGTAGGTATATTAAATATCCGCTATTAGCATCTTCATGGATTAACAGATCCTTTCAGAATGCATTAATTTGATTTTGCATCACATTTGCTCCGATTCTAAATGTTTTGAAAATAAATGCAGAAGCTAGTGCAATTAGTACCCACTCACTTAATACTTTATTGGTATAGACAGGTACTTAAGTTTGCGTTTCAATAGTACAAGTTTTAATTTGTATGTAGATAATGTGAACTACGATAGATGCTGTTATTAAGGCGAAAATACACATGCCTGTAAAATGGAGCAGTAGCTTGCATGCCAGTTACACTGCAAGTAAATGTCATACTGTGGATACATTTACCCCGGTAGCACACCTCCGCCTCCGCTGCGAAACCATAGAAACGAAACCGCAGTAGTTAAATTCTGCGGTTTCGCTGCTATGGTTTCGCAGCGGTGGTGTGCCACCGGGGATAATGTACACAGTGTGACATTTACTTTTATTGTAACTGGCATGCAAGCTACTGCTCCATTTAACAGGCACGTGTATTTTCGGCATATAAATATTGGCATTTTGTATTGTGAACGTGTGTCCTAATCAGCGTCTAATTATGAATTCATGCGTATACTTAACCAGGTATTTTAATGAGGAATTTTGGTAATGTTCGTTAACTATTTATGATGTATTTCGGTGAGTTTAGCAACCAGTTGCTAGCTCGAAGAGATTTTGTGCACCTACGCCTTGTTACTGATTAATTTAAATTGCTAAATATTTTACATAAATCTGCTAAAGCTGAAGATTACAAATGCAGCACTGTTTTAAATAAATGTACCTAAATATCTATGAGCATTGTTGATTTGATAGGATTGTTTATGAAGGCAGTCCAAACATTTGAAGTAAGACGTGGGATGATGTTTCTTAAATCAAATGAAGTCAGTATAAAGGAAGTTATACAGGGTGGATTTTTGAGATGGGGCAGTAAGGGCAGCTACTTTAACTATTGTAGCTACAAACTCAAACTCAAAGCATTTATTTCAATTAAACCATTTACAGGCACTTTTGAATTGTCAAGGGGTCGGTCAGTCAAAAATATGAAGCTAGTTCTCCATTCCAAAGCGTAGTAGGTACCTATGGAGAGGAACGAACAAGAAACTCCTCCTACAGGAAAACAGTCTTAGGAAACTGTCCTTAACTTTTTGATCTGCATTCAAAGATTTTGAACATTCAGCTAGAACAGTTTTCATAAAAACTTTTTTTGATGCCAATCGATCCTGTTTCTTACAAGGATCAAAAACTCTACTGGACCAACTGAGGTTTGAATACTAGAAAAATCACAAATCGCAAAAAAACTTGTTCCATATTATGCAGATCAAAATGGCTCAAAAAGTTTTGAAAAGACTCCAAAAACCGTTTTCCTGTATCTACAACGGTTAAAGTAGCTGCCCTTACTGCCCCATCTCAAAAATCCACCCTGTATAAGGTACTCCAATCAGCAAGAGTTTAAGCTGTAGCCTGACGGTTGAAGTTGGGTGTCTGGTTGAAAAATCTGTTTCTAATGATTAACTGTCCAAATAATTGTCTATCAGTTGTAAATACAACATATAATCTGTTAAAATTATGTCAAAATAAAATGTCCAACACGATTTTAGACTAGGAAGACCATTAATCTCGAAGAAAATATAAAATAGCATTGACAGATTAATGACTATGTTCAAGCAATACTAGCCAGTAACTAATTAAAAGTAGTTATAGGTAATATATCGATTTAGTAGTTAGAAACAGTTTCTATTGTTTGTGATGCGTTCGCTTCCGTGTCTCGAGCGAGACAAATCACCTACATTTAATTAACGGTTAACTGGTTACATCTCTTCATTATAGTTATAGCTATGCCATGTTTCTTTTATTTCATTTTCTTTAAAGGCTTTAGTTTCATAGGGTTGCGAGATGGATGTCTTGTGATGTCGTGATTGAAGTTTAACATTTATTTTAATCTCTAATTGTACAGTTTTCCTCCAAAACTAAAAATAAAATATTGTCGTGATTTAAACAAGACAGTTTCACGTTGTATAGGATTTCCGTACAATGTGAGGTCAGCTTATACTGGAAATGTATAGCTTGATGTGTAGCCGTGTGTACACGCTAGTACCCTATTATTTGATCTGTGACGTGAGGAAGATTCGTCGCTCATATAATTTATGGAATTTATTTATTTAAGAAAACGTAAAGCTACGGAAATTGATTTAGTAAATTAAATATCCACATAGAATATTAAAAGCCAATAAGAAGTTTTACGAGCAGCAACAGAAATTAAAACGGACATTTAAGAGACACTCAATGGCAAAGCAACCAAGAATATTTAGCTTTATTTGTCGTCATGACAAAAGCACTAAGCGTAGATGTGTAGGTATTTCTACACAGGTGAACATTCTGTTTCTATGAACCCTGCAAATCATTGTCGTAACTTACGAATGCGATGTAAACATTGATGATGCAACTACGAGTACAAAAGATCGGAAGCTAAGTCCAAGATGTTATCAGTTAGATAATCGACTGTTCAATAATTTTGAAGTAGCTAGAGTGCATCGAACCTCGATCTATGTTTTAACTTTTAATCAGTCTCGCTCTGAAGTGTTTAAGGGAGTGGTTTGTCCACCGAAACCATCAACAGGACCAACGACAATTAGGTGGCGGCGCCTAAGTAGCAATTCATATATTTACTAAGGCTGCGTGTCCAAAGCTCGGCCGTCACCCGAGCCCCGGGAGCCCGGCCCCCGTATTTTTGAGTGTCCAGCGCGACCACTAGAACTCAGCCCAAGATTGTGACGGGCTGACATGCCATACAAAATACGTTTGATCTTTTCCACACACTGTGTTCGCCCCGCTTTTGTTTTGTCTATCATAAGTATCATAACATAGTGAACCAGGTGGACAAACGATCGCCGTCACCGGGACGTCATGTTCGGTTCGAATAATCTCGTTTTTTGTTGACGTCCCGTTGATGGAGGCAGTGGACTAACAGTGTTACTGCTGGCAAACGGAACGAGACGTAAGAAACTTACATCGATATGTTCACTACGTACTTAATAAAATTTTCATATTATTCATCCACTTCATTTCCGCGATTGCCTACAACATTATTTGCAATATAAAGAGCGTGAAAGGGAACTGTATCAAATAGGTACTATTTCTACAATAGCAGCTCTATAGTTTGTAACTTCTGATTTCAATGTGACCTCAACTAGATCGACTCTCTGCACTGTGCATAAATCCGGTACGTATAATTTATTCAGTAGATATATATTAAATAATGGCTTAGTTATTATTAGATGCTCTTGTCTTTGAGGAGGAAAAACAAAAAAAATATCAATTAGATTTATGATCCAATACATTTTAATTCGTTCATCGTCACGATTCTAATTAAAAGTTTAAACATAATAAAATTGCACTATTTCCTTTTTGCTTAAGGCCCGGACTCCACCAAAGCGGAGATGTGCGGAGATGTCCGAAGCGGAGACGAGAAGAGATGTTTTTCAGCTATAGGTGTATACACCGAAACTGTGCGGAAATGCGTACTGGCAAGACTGGAGCGGAGATGTGTGCTGGCTAGAGCGGAGATGTATTATATAGCGGAGATGTATACTGCTAGAGCGTAATTGAGCTGCATGCGGCGAGCGTTCGATGTCGACCGCTCACTGCACGCCACTCACATCTCTTCTGGTCTCCGCTGCGCGCCGTCGCCAGCTTGCGAGGCACAGCTCACATCACTGCTTTGTACCGCCGCGCCGCCCAGCTCAATCTCGGCGAGGCACAGCTCACATCTCCGCTTCGATCGCACCATACAAATACAAATATGATACATCTCTGCTCAGTGGTATTATATATACACTGAAGCTGAGTGGAGACGAGATGTGTGACCAACGAAATTCTATTATTATATTATTTTTTTTCTTGGACGTTGCCCCACCCTAGGAATTTCTCCTGTATTACAAAAATTTAAACTCACATACACAAACAGCCAGACCCGGAACAACTGTAGGTTATACAAATATTAGTTCCGTGCGGGAATCGAACCCGCGACACGCAGCGCAGCAGTCAATCGCTTAACCACTGCGCCAACCATGTCGTCACAAAGTGTGTGTGATGTGTTTAAAAACACATCTCCTCTCTTCTCGTCTCATCTCCGCTTTGGTGGAGTCCGGGCCTTATGCCTAGTTCTACCTTTAAATAATGTACGCCAATATATAGGATAGTCTCATTTGCATGTAAATTTTATTTCAGGTAGAAAACCGAATTACCTTCATCGTGATTTTATGAACCGAACCTATTGACAGGTACACATAATATCTACTACCATTTATTTATATCCCACTAACGTCATTCCTAAGTTTTAGTTAAACTTAGGAATGACGTTAGTGGGAATGACGTTTGGTTAAACAAAGTATGATCAATTCGCGGAATTCGTAAGCAAATTGTCACCGAGGTCGGTAAATCCAATGTGGTTAGAAAATCCCAGTGCGAATGAAATCTTTAAGCAAGACTAAAATGTAGCAAGTAGTGATGAGCGGTCAAACTCTATTACGATGATCCTACTTGAACTGTTATTGTTTTACTGAAGTCTATTATAAAATTAGAGTATTAGACTATCCTATGAACTAGGGACCTACAGATCTATTGATGTATGCTTATGAATATTAATAAGAAAAAAAACTTGAATGAAGTAACAAAAACGACGGAATAATACTTTTAAAGGAAGTGAAAGTTTTAAAACGATGGTCAATGAATAGGGAAGAACATACAAGGACACGGACAGTTTTCAGTTTAAAAAGATTTAAATTTAAGTCATTCACGTCGTAGTACATTCTAAATTTTTACGCGATTGAGTTACCCATATGAATGCTGTTTTGGTCGTTAATACGCTTAAATAAGTTCTTATTAAACGTTGAATTCGCAAACTATTAAACTTTGAATTCGCAAACTAAATTACACGGCGATTTAGGCCGATATTGATTGGGTGCTGTAAACTTAAAACATAACTCAAAAGTTTTGAGCGAAACGTTGTGGGATGCAGACCACAAAATTAAACTCTTCTGTTGTTATTACATACAGTCAGATAAAATAACAGAGTCTAAACTGAGAGCAGGCCAAGTGATAACGGCCGCGATTAACGAGTTGTAGGTGGTAGGAACCCTGACTGGCGCTTCACTTTGTGTAAATTATTTCATCACCACTGCTCTCAAAACGGTGAAGGAAAACGACGTGTCACTCTCGAAACATCGAATTTTTGGTGCATGTCCTAGAACCAAAAAATCGGAGACATAATTCGTCACCCTCCCGGCTAACTTTCCTATCTAGCAATTGATATTTTTCCAAGGCAACTGTTTTTCAGTCGGGCGCTACAATCATGTACTGTCGTCTTTATTAATAAATTAATAACTTTTTTTCATATTTTCCCTAAAGCCCTAAGGTCATAAGACTTTTTTTCGAAAAGTTATGAACACTAAGGTAATGTCTGTGTAGATACGTCAGTTTGTGAGTTACAACAGTTAGCGGGGAGGGTGACATTGTGACATCTACCAACCCGCACTGGAACATTATACACACACACATTACAGTGGGAACATTATTGGCTGATTATGCAAGATAAAATAATGAAGTCGTGAAATTTTTATACAGCTAATAAGACTGATGAGCCCACGAGGCGGTAATAACTTAACCTTTGCCGACTGCGTATTCTTACGATGTGCAATAATAATGGGAGGCTTTGTCATTGATCGCAGGTTGTTATGATGTATATCTGATTGCATAATACCTACAGGCGTGAACGCTGGTGATTTGCTCACCGTTGATGTTAGCAATTTAAACGTATCTGTTAAAATAATACACCGTCTTACAATAATTACGGACATCGCAGCACCTGCTATCATAAAAAAAAAACTACTATTATGATTGTTTTTTAACCAAATTGAACAATTGTTTGGCGTTTTTACAAAATTAATTGTTAAGGAAACAAAGGTTATGGGTTACACACCTACGCTACTTCCTAATATGGAGTTTATGATTATAATAACTGTTTAAAAAATGTCTAGTTTTTGCATAGGAAACTAAAAATAAAGTCATTATATTAAAATACGTTATTTTGAGGATCATCAAAGATTTTATTGACTGTAAATTGAATGATTGTTTATTTAATTTCACGACTGCAAATTAACTTTTAATTGGATGTTACTAATGAATGGAATTGGATGTTACTATGGTGCTGATCCATGCGTCATGTTCGTAAACGGGCGCCGTCAGTTGGGACTGGTCATCTCTTAGCTACCATGGCTTATTTTAATATATTTTAAGTTTTTGAATGATTCTTTATTTTTTTCTTTTTATTACGGACGCTTTTACGAACGTGCACGTCTTTCTACATTGTTCTCACATGCATAATTTTAAAATGAATGATGTAACCAATATTTTGTATCAAATTTTTGATTTAATAGTTTCCGTGGAGTGTTTTGCCCGTTCTTCTCCATAGGTTCCTACTACGCTTTGGAATGGGCAACTAGCTTCATATTTTTCACTGACCGACCCCTTGACAACTCAAAAGTGCCTGTAAATGGTTTAATTAAAATAAATGCTTTGAGTTGAGTTTGAGTTTGGAATAACACCACAGAACAGATTATTTTTTGTTCTGTGAAATAAACAGTCGTTTGCCTTTGGAACCGTTCCAATGATATGAGTATGAGATAATAAGGTTGGTATTGAAGTCATTGAAGAACTTCAGTCATTACGGGTCGTCAGAAGCCCGAAAATCTGACAACCAGTCTTACCAAGGGGTGTCGTTTTACCCAGTAATAGGGATGATGCCGGGGTCAAAAATTCTAATTAGTCCGTCCGTCAGATAATAAAAAAATATATGACACGTATTTTTTGCTTTATCATATTAATATAAAATGACTTAGATAAAACGCATTAAAGTTGGGGAGTGGGGGTCGCTATGTCACAAGTATGTATCAAATCTACATACTCGTGACGTCATGGCACATTTTACCTCAATGTATCGCCGTAATCTTTTGATAACGTAAAAAAAGAAAAAATACGTGTACGTTATTTTTTCATAATCTCCTACATGACGGACAAAAAAAATTTTTTTAGTCATCATCCCTATTGGGCTGTGGAGGTCTGATATGCAGTCACTACATGTAAAATATTGATATTCAGCTGCATCTAGTTAGACTGGAAGCCGACCCCAACATAGTTGGGAAAAAGGCTAGGCTAGATGATGATTGAAGAACTTCATGACATTGAACGTTCTTTGTTTATTCAGTCAACTCAACATAAACAAAAGAAGAAACATACCACGAGAGCAGATGCTCAACATTGGCCCATATTACATTTTACGGTGCTATATAAAATTTGTATAGGCAATGCTTACCATCAACATAATTTGTTGGCAAAAGTCTGAGGAAGACATCTCCCCTCCGTCCCCACGGTCTGTGTCGTACATTATTGCACTCTCCGCTTGCGCTGCGGTATTTGCTCGGCGGGCAGGGTATCCTGCTGAACTCATCTTCGTCTGATGAGCAGTTATGCCTGTAAAAGTAAAGATGTTAGGAGAACTTTGGATATAGAAAGACCTTAACCCGCGGATAGTCGCGCCTGGGTCGAAAGACCCAGTACTCTAGTTTTTGTGCCATAACTGTTTTAGTATTAGTTCATTCGTGTCGTCGCACTAAGTACCTTCAAATAGCTTCACTGGCTATCCGCACACCCCGCCTCAGTCTGTCCCCATGCGGCATTTGGACAGTACGGACGTGTCAAGTGAGTATGGGTCGTTTTGACCCTTGAAAAAAGTTAAAGTTATTTTTTAGTTCCTATAACGTAAAAAGTAAGATTTTGCAGTGATCTTTTAATTTTTGTTATTTATATTACTTTTTTTCTCTAAATAATAAACATTCATTATTTTTATGTTTGTTTTGTTATCCTCTTTCTAAATAATTTACAAATAATCCCGACATTTAATTAATTTATTAAAAACAATACATTCAAAATCTGGGTCTTTTCGACCCTCGCGCGACTGTTCATGACTTAAAAGGAGACGCGAGTACCGGCGGGTTAAGGTAATGATTTTTTCATCCCACCATCTCGGAAAGAGTATTTTTAATCTTCAGTATCTGAGTGGAAAAGCCGTTTTTATTCTCTAGAGGATAAAGTAAATTGAATTTAGAACATCGTGTGCACTAAGTTTGTGAATTAAAAAAAACATTAAACCTATTTACTGCTACCTCTATGGTGCCGAATATATCATACAACTTTTTTTTAATTTGTTAAAAACTCAGACTCGGAACCTTCTTGGTGTTCTTTTTTCAATTTGCTTTGTACGCGGTTCTTTACGCGGCATTTTTTCACGTCATTGTTAAACCTTAGGTATATTAAAAACAAGAAACTTGAAAACAAGTGAAAAAACTAAAATGAGTGATTCTAGCGACGAGGAAGTTTGCTTGACGCCAACAGAATTGACTGAAACTGTTAATAATGCGCAAACGTTTTTTTTTTTGCATTTAGTCATTTCCTCGCTGAGGTGGAATGAAAAGTTACGTGTTGCACTCGAGTGCAAAGATTTTTCACCTCGTGCTCTTTTGATTCCCTCGCTAACGCTCAGGATTCTAATTTTGAATCACTCGCTGCGCTCGTGATTCAATTTTAGAATCCTTCGCTTGCTCGGTCATCAAAATTGAACACGCGGTTAAAAAGCAACTTTGCACTCTTGTATAACAAATAACTATTGCTGTAGAGTGCATTAGCATCGTATATCTGAACATGTGGCCGGTAAAAAAGACTCGTTTGTTTGATAACTGTGGAGCTGACAGTAGGACACAAAGGTAGATAGACCAACGAAGGTCGCAAAGAGCCGTGGGCTTAAAGCGACTCTGAATAATTGACTTTTAAATAATTTCCAGAACTTTATGTCTTAGTACCTACATACGTTTGATAACATGATGTTCCTGTAGTAGGTACATGATTTACTTACGCGTCATTAGCTCCTAAGAGAAACCTTTTTTCTAAAGCGAGTGCTTCGCTGACGGCTCGCCGGAGGTCACTCGGCACTGCTTGCACGTTGCTGTCGTCTGACTTGCTTTTCTGTGCGCTCGTCTGAACCGCTAACACAGCTGCGAAAAGCAGCAGACTTCGTCGTAATCTGAAACAAAGATATGGATTTATTAGTATTTTTTAAATAAGAGTAAAAGAGACAAAGTTTTTATTGTTCATGTTCAACATTAATTCCAAATTAAATGTGTTACGACCAGAATTCAGCCACGCTGACAGCGTTAGCATTGATACAACATGCTTGATAATTTGTTCCTATTTTATATTTTTTAGATAATTCCTTTAAATCTTTATCTTCAAAAAAAAATTACAATTTCAGTTTCACTATAAACTGAGGAAGATGCTAATATTGAATACGGTGTAGGTACAGTTAAAAATTAATCAGTTTTGGATATAAATACTTGGAATTCGAAAATCCCACATAAATAACAATAAAACAGTCACCATGAAAATAACTTAAACTTACTTCTGCCACCGTAAGTCGTCATGTTCTGATGAACACTTCTAGTATGAAACTTGTAATATTAATATGTCGTTAACCTACATTTAAACCCAACGTTATGTCCTAGTTCAAAGTATTTTGAACTTAGTTTATGACAGCTAAATAATACGTTTGTTTCTCAAATACCCATCATTCTTGGTCGTGATTTGTTTGGACATTATGACCCTAGAGACCATCAACTTTTGAGATAGTTCAAATTGTATTCACCTTAAATGAAAATAATGTAGGTACCTATACCGTTATCCATTAAACATAATTTATTCAAAGATATATGATATTTTACGCCATAAAGATGATTGGCTTTCAATACTATCAGCTTCCAGATTCATTTCCTTTATATCTTTTATATCTCTTCCTCACTTCTCACTGCAATATCGATTCATATACCTACTTAGGAAGCGTAATGTACTTTCATCCGACCACAGGGTAACCAACAACCACAAGTATGCTTTCATTTTTATCTATGATCTCTTATGACATCTTACCGGTTAAACCATACATCTTACTTTCTATTCACACAGGGTTCAGTGGTTCGAAACCAATTAATCAACATTCCGTGTCGTTATAGGTTACAATGACAAGCTTGAAATTGTAATAGATGAAAACTTTAAGCAGATTCAAACGAAAAAAGATTTCGACAAAATTCTTTCAATTCAAGTTTTATTTGAAATTTTAATATGTGAATTTTATGGAGACAAACTTTGGGTTAAATAAATGAAAGGGAATAGTTTGACAGCCCTATTCCCAATGCCAATGACTTTACAAAATAGTTTCATCAAAATAAATCTATCAGAGACATCACAGATTGCTCTCACGGATTCAATCGCTTCTGACAGTTATGTTCAACTTGATGCTCACATTATAAATGGAGTGTCAGTTAATAGTAATATATTGTTGTACGAAAATTATAAGCTGAACTTAAGTAGTGCCTTTACATAGTTAGAGTTTTGTATGGTTTGGAGTTGTTCCTCTAGTACCTACCTATGGTATGTTTTTTTAATAAAAATCCCAGGTGTTTGGCCATAGTGAGATTTCAATGTACCAATGTCATTATAAAGTGAAGGGCCATTGACATGGCAAACAATTATTTTAAAAGGTTTGACCAATTCACAAATGTTTTTGATGATACATATCTGTCCTCTTGCTTTCCTGCAATCTGTGGGAGTGATTTAGAGAAAAGGGACGGAAGTGTGTAACAAAACGCCGGGGAAGCCCGCGCGGTGCTTGAGTTGCCCGTCAGATGATACAAACCCATTTTCCGAGAGGTTGGTACTGTCAGCCAAGATGTCAGATGTTACACATCATATGCGACTACTGTAAGGCTCGCTTGCTTTTTTTTTGTTTAACGGTATGAAAATAAAAACCAAATCATGTTCGCGGTAGAATAATACTAATTGATTTTTCTGTAAGAAACGTACCTACTCTCAATTTACTCTCATGTATTTGTCAGTTTTAAAATAGCATTTAATAAAGAACCTTTAATTTTTGTAATCTTATTACTTATTATAACTGCCTCGTTGGTCTAGTGGTCGCAAGCGCTACTACTGAGCATGAGGTCCTGGGGTCGATTCCCGGGTCAGGCAAAGTGTTATTGGGTTTTTCTATCTGGAATTTCTCAGTAGCAGCCCAGAGTCTGGATTTGTGATGGCAATAAGCTCGCCTCCTATTACATGGGACTTAAACGTAACTGGCGAAAAGTGGGTGTACCTGCTACAGGTACACCTCTGTCCAACCCTTCGGGGAAACAAGGCGTGATGTTATGTTATAAGTTATTATTTATTATATTTTTTATGAAATAAACATTTAAATTGTAATTATATTTTTATAACAAAACTTACAGAGTAATTACCGAAACAATGTTATTCACGAACTCACGAACAATTGTCTTGGTACTAAGCTAAATCATGGTCATCTCGATAAAGAAGATGAACTCCGTACGAGATGATTAGACGGGAAAGAAAGTAAAACAATTACACGTGAGAAACTATCTAATTTGCACAACAATTCTTTACGAGTTTAACAAATGGTTTCACCGTTCTCTTGGGCTTTTTGGCTGTTAGAAACGTTTTATGAACGACTAGTTTCTGCCCGTGACTTCGTCCGCGTGAAATGTCTTGTTCCCCCGACCCACCCTGCCGCATCGCATCGCCTGCCCGCGCTATTCGTTTTCGCATAGCGTTCTTTCTGATTTGTTTTTCTTTTTGCTCGACTCCTGAGGAGTTCCGGAAGTTAAGTTAGCGCGTTCAAACAAACAAACAAAAAAACAAGTTCTTCATCTTAATTATTAGTATATATATATATACAGGGTGTTTGGCGCATGGACCGACACAATTTTTTGGGGAGTTGAGAGGGTCATTTGCGAAGTTTCACCCAAAGATCCCATGTCCTAAGTGTCACGGTTAATAAGATATGATTTTTTTAGATTTTTTCCAAAAATTATGAACATAGTTTTATTTAAAAAAGTTCTTTATTTATTTAGAATAAGAATACATTGCAGAATACAATAAAAGTTATTTCGTGCAATTAGAACAATAAACAAAAAAGTAATGACTATTTAAAGGCGAGATTTCGGGTAATTTTGTGAAAAAAACAAAAAAAAACATCTCAATAACCGTGACACTTAGGACATGGGGTCTTTGGGTGAAACCTCCCAAATGACGCTCCCAATCCCCCAAATAATTGTGTCGGTCCATGCGCCAAACACCCTGTATATTACTTTTTTGCCTTTCAAAGAATTTGACACTCTTTCTGTACATTGTAGTCACTTTACTGACATTATTTGGACTTTGTAAGGCATTTGATTTGAATATCATCTTATAAGAAAAAGGTAAAGGAATGCTAGTATATTGTACCGTACAGATCATATCATAGGTACCGCCTCACGTAAGTAGGATTTTCGTGAGACACGATTTAAAGGATTAAGCAATTACAAAAGTAACAAGTTACAGTTCATTAGTGTTTGGTCTTAAGGTCGATTTTAGCCAATTTAACATTCTCAGTGATACACGTTTTAAGATTATAAGATGAAATTTTGTGGCTGATTGTTAAATAGTTAGCTGAAGGTAGAGAATAAGTTCCAATTAGAGAGTTTTTTTCAGAAGTTAATCTTTATTTTTGGCTGCTCACCGAAATACGTAATTTATGTAACGCATGGCATGTGGTTATAGCCAGTTATTTTTTGTTCCTCTCGCCTTGAAAGGAGCAGCAACCGGTCGCAGTCAGTTGGCGACGTGCACGATATGACTAAATGTCAACTTGCCACTTTCACAGTCCCGGATTTCGCGTACACCATTACATAAATGTGAACAACGTCAAAGTGGCTCATCAGTCATTCGGCGTATTTTTAAATTGTAGGCGATTCGTAGAAGTTTGACATACAAACATAATTGTTCACTTTACAAGTCCCTCGCATCATCAGATAATGACGTATCTAACCAATATCTACGTAACAAAATAAATTAATGAATCAAAGATATAGATTGTCTTCGACAGTCATCGGAAAATGTCCTACATTGTTTAATGATTGAAACATGTTTCATTGACGTTAGTAATTGTTACACAACTGTTTTATGCCTATGCCGATGCAATTGCTATAAAACTTTTCATTAACTTGATAAGTAGGTTAATTACGGTTTGTATCATGTCATTACATTCGCCAGCCTTATAACTTGAAAATAGTATCATTTGTGTACAGACAATATTAATTCTTATCGATGAAAAAAGTTAAATCTTAAAACATATCATTACATAGCCGAAAGAAGTCGTAATGAATTAAAGTGCCATTATCCTCTAAAATAATTGCTTCCGATATACCAAATATGTTCTGAAATACGAATGAACCTGAAGAGCTTTTTATGAAGGTTATTCAAGTAGCTCATTATACCCAGACGAATTCAATGTCAAAAAGACAATAATATTCTTGCGTATATTATTTTTATCATTTGGACATTACTTACGCACCCAAGAGAAAGTCTAGTCGATAGGTTTACGTGACTAAAAAGTTTTAATATTTAACCTTTATAATACTGGTGTCTCATATTGGAGACAGATAACAATAAAATTCTATTGTGTCTGCTAATTGCGCGCGCGACAGATTAAAATGGATATCGCTACTGTAGTGTAGGTATGTTGGACAAGGTCAAATGTCGCGAAACTTGAGCGAAAATTGTTGCACTGGATGCGACTGGAGGACAAAGAATGTCGGTTCAATTTATGCATTCTATGCTAGTTCTATTACACGGAATTTAACTTAATTTACATAGCACGCTAACGTGATTTGGAAAATTGTTTGAAGATTTTCCAATCAAGACGTAAAGAAATGTTCCGCATAGTTGCTAGGATCGGTAACGTTAATACTGGACACCAATTTTCATATTATACGAAAGTTTCTAGTTAGTAAGCGTAAATTAGCTTATCTAGATAATTTATCTCAACGTAAGTGGTCTAAGATACCTACTCGAGATTTATTCCAACACCTATTGTTCGTTTGAGAAGGTTGCGTAAATAGTCATGTCATTTGCACAGAATGGGACAACCACGCATGAGGTGTTCGGCTAAGTTCGTCTTGTTTTTGGCAAACGGATAAGCAATGACTAAGATACAACTAAGGTCAGGCGCATACGCTAGTTAGTGGACTGAAAGGCTTGGATTAAAGTTGAAAGTGGGTAGGTTAAGTAAACATTGGCCCATTTGTTCGACTAGTAGTTGAAAGTCATGGATTAAAGTAAGCTATGTATTTGATCTCAATTTCTGTTTTAAAAATTGTTGCAATTATTTCTATGATAAACAATGATAAAAAAGGAATAATAGGTAGTTATTTACAATGGCTGAGTTGACGATACACTTGTATTAAGTGCTTACGAGTAGGTACTTAAGTACACATTATGTGCAATTAATTGAATCAGTTTAAATATTTAACGCAACTTCAAAGTTTTTGCCGACGCTACCATAACGTCACTTTTGATAATGATAATTGTAAGCTTGTGAATTTTTGCATTAAAGTTTTAATTATGTTTGACTGGGGCTTACTTCCTGCATGTTTATTTTCTTTTTTTTGTAAAAATATTAAGTACCTGTGTAGGAAGGCAAGTTTTAGTAAGTAGGTACGTGGTTTATTTCTGAAATCAAGTTTTTTAATTATATGCATAATATGCTAATTTAATAAAGCTGAAGAGTTTCTTTGTTGCAACGCGATAATCTCGGGAAATACCCGACGCATTTGTTTTTTTTTACGTTTTATAGCCCAATTCTTGAGAAAGGTATAGTTGTTAGTTAGTTGGTTGGTTTGGTTGGTTGGTTGGTTGGTTGGTTGGTGGTTGGTTGGTTGGTTGGTTGGTTGGTAGTTGGTTGGTTGGGTTGGTTAGGTTAATATGGTTGGTAGGTATGGTATGGTTGGCTATTTAACATCACGCTACTACCCTTAGGACCCGAGTGAAACGAAAAAAAAGTCAGAAAGAATGGTAAGAGAAACCGTAGTAATAGCGCGGACGGGCGTTGCGATGCGATGGGGACAGTCGGGAGCCGAAGTTTCACGAGGACGAAGTAACGGGCCTAGTTGGATAATCGGTTGAGAAGCAATTCTACAGTATTGACATGTCGGTTTATAATTTGTGAGTCACATTGCATAATATCATACATAATGTTTCATAGCAATATAAATCCAAAAACTCTACAGACGTAGGTACCTAAATTGCTGAAGCTAGATAACATTGAGTCATTAGACAAGTGTTTAAGACTTATGATGAATAACCCTTAAGAATAAGGTCAAAGAGGCTATTTTAATGGTACAGCAATTAGATGAGTCGGTTCGTAAACCTTACAGCACGATTAATGCACGAATACTGCAGGTCGATCACGTACTAACAACAATGATACGACATATGTCACGGTTACGTCGAATTTATGTGAGACATGTCCTGCCATGCCGTGCGTGCTATGAAACTGCATAGTTTCGGAGTAAAAAGCTTAAGTACCTAATGTATTTATTTAGACATTAGTAGACAAGACCAAATAAAATAAAATAATCACGGTATAATGTTAGTCCATATTAATTAAGTAATTTATTTTATAAAAACCGTGCGTTCATAAAAACAGATGTTTACTAAAAAGAAGTCTAGTATATCTAATTATGTAGTCAATTATACCCATCTTGATAATTACCTAAAGGACTTAATACTTTGAAAATCTTATCTTTTTTTTCGCTATAGGTAGGTAAGTACCTGATTAAATTATATTTAACGAAACTCGTTTCTATTAGATACTAGGTGACCTGACACACGTTGTCCTATCTAAATTTCAATAATTCATACAAAAATGCCATAGAAAAAAGCAATTTCAGTTTTTCTCAAATATTCCAATTTGCCGGGCAACTTTTCAAATGTTTCTTTCCCTAAAAACCTTATTCGGACTATTGCGAACGTTTAAAAAAAAATAGCCATATAGGTCCAGCCGTTCTTAAGTGATGCGCTAACCAACGAACAGCATTTAATTTTATTTATATAGATTACGTAGTAGTACCTACTACGAGTAATAACTATAAATTTTGAGTCATAGCTACTTTTTTTATTTAGACAACTCTTGTCTAGATCCCATTAATAACAAGTTAGGAAAATGTATGGTAAAGTATACGAATTATAAAGAATACTGGTACGGTACTCACAATTTCCCAAGTGTTTTTACTTATTATTCGGTAGAAATATTGTAACTCAGAATAACTACTTGAGTAATTAATTTCACATTTAATTCACCCGCCTTTTTCTGCTATCTTTTTTATGTAATGTATACAGATATTTAAATTTAGAAGTAGGTAGGCACTTAGACGGCTAATATTGTCTGTGGTCGTTTAAAATAGAATATTGCAACCTCTATTTCTGAGACTTTCTTTTTTTAAACAACAATAGTTATGAATAAAGTTACGAATTTAAATAAAATAAGATCATAATTTTTTGTATTGCATTTTCTATTCAATGTTACGAATACAAAACAAAAAAATAATTTCATTAACATGACAACATTTTTATCATTTTTGTTTTGAGTTAAAAGTCTGTCTAATTATTCGTCGATGATAGCAGTGCTGAACCGTAATTGTGTAACACACGATCATTCACAATTTTGAAGGATATTGCTAATCCTGATGCTAATGGCTTCTTAAGTTTGAAATATTTGTCTGCTAAACAACGTAAATAAAGCAATGAATGTGGTTGAACTGTCAAAATGAAACAGGTTGTGATTGATCGTGTGTTACGCAATTAGGGTGCTGATCTAATTTTCACGTTCCAACTATAATTGAATTTTAACAGAACAACAAAAAAATTAGCACGTGATTGGATCGCACGTAGATGACCTCACAAGCCGGACACCTGTCGACCTTTACAGCTAGACAGACTACATCCTGAATGCTTCTTCAATACTACGATACACATTTGGACCGTATATGTAGTTATCGTAATTATAATGTCAGGAAACAAGTACGTATGTAATACGTGTATGTTGCTGTTTCATATTATTATTCCATATGGGCCAGTTGAACTAAACTGGCGGCATTATATCATAAATTAATTTATCGTTGACATTTGAACATACTCGTAGTACCTAGTGACATGATTTATTAAACGGGTTTTATTTGATAATAAGCTTTATTATCTTTGGCAACAAATTGAACCTATTCTATGAAAATGAATTAATTGAGTTTTTAATCACAATTTCATACATAAATTAATATAAAACTCATTTTGAAGACAAATGAGGAGCTCGTAAGATATTAGACGCTGTTACTGCTGTTAATGTTCTGTTTTATACTGCAAAGAAAGATAATAACATAGTAGATCACATTAGACCGTTTTTATATAATCTTCTAAGAATAATTTAAGTTACAATGGACTCCAGATAGCGACTGCTAGCTGTTGTTCGTGGTTGGAGGCCCTGTTAATGAATGCGCCAGACTGTCATGTAACTGAACCAAATGGAGAGAAATCGTGAGGCGGGCAACGACTACACCTGCGATTGGACACAGTTAATCTTGACCACGACCGCTCTGTCAAGAGCGAGCGAAGAAGAAGAAGCTGTTGTTCAAGACTTGAATAGCTCACATATTCAATAAAGCCAGGAATACACATGCCAGTAACTTGCACAAGAGTATGCAAGTAGCTTGCATGCCGTTGCCAGATACACCAATCAGAAGTGGTTATGGCACAATGGCATGCAAGATTCTTGCATACTTTTGTGCCTGTTACTGGCATGTGTATTCCTGGCTTTAGTTTCAAAATCCTGCATTACTGCACTTTTATGCAACCCCAAGATCATTGTCCGAATATTCTATATTTAGTTGTTAATGATGTCCTATAGTACGTTTTAGTCAATCTGTCACGCAAAAACGTATTAGAATTAATTTTTAAAATACATATTTCATCTTTAATGAAATAGTTTGGTCGTACGTTTGCTTTCAGTCAACCTGTTTAGGCGAATAAGACTGAACATATTAATCACCAGCATCATCATCTGCCTATCCTTTTCCTAAGTATGTTGGGGTCAGCCTCCTGTCTTACCAGATGCAGCTGAAAAGTATTTTACATGGAGCGACTACCTATCTGACCCCCACAACCCAGTTACTGGGTAACACGATACCCCAGCATATAAGTACAAAATGTTTGACAGTAGATTAATACCAATCGTTTAGCCTGTATGCAAAAATACTGATTCGCCCGTCAATGTTTCCGCATTATGTGTATGTTTCGGTGACGTAAGTTAATGTGTTTACGTGCATGCGGGTCTTGGGCAACCGGTAACCGTTATCGTATCACGTGAGTCCCCACCCTAATGCCGTTTGTTTTTCTTGTATGACTGCAGAATATTTGAATGGAATCATGCATACCAAGGCAAACAATATCAGACATGTCATAAAAAAAACTCTTTTGTTTTTATTTCTACGTATTAGATTACTGGCCACTATTTTCTCTGATTTTATTTTTATGAAAAAAAAAATCGAGTACGAAGATTGTGTTTTGTTTTTTTCCTAATAATGTTTCATAATTTTATTTGTGCATTATTTTATTCATTTTATAATGTTTTTAGTTGCGTGTAATAAATTTTGTGCTTTGTTGGAGGATTATTTTCAGATGATGTTCTCTTTTGTGAAAATGCCTATATTACAAGTAGGTATTTTGACGTAGAATTATTATTGTTGTACTAATTAAGGGACTAGCACATTACGAATAGGTATGTAGATGTAAAATTGCTCATTAGGTGAATAAATAAAAACCGAAAGTAAACATTTACCTAATTGCGAAGCGGAAATCTACGACAAGCATCGATCTGCACGCTTGATCAACCGCGGTGACCAAGTTAACGCTAAAACTTCAAACATCACGTGATGGTTACCCTACCAAATTAAATTTAACACTCCCAGTACGGTGTGGTTATCGAATAAAGGTGCTATAGGCCACGCCAATTAACGTAGACTCAGTGTGGCAACGCGCTTGCGAAAACCCTGTCGAGCTCGAGGAAAAACGGTTACCTAATCTCCCACAATGTGATGCTAGTTTGCTGTTTTGAACGTGTGAGACATTTAAAAGTGAAAATCAGTATTGAAAATTATGTATGTACCTATGTATCACACGCTTTGTCCGGTGAGGCGTAGCTCAAATGACGCGGTGGTGTAACAACCACTTCTCCTGCAAGCCATTATTAAGTAGGTATAGAGATTCTTTACTCTATTTTTATTTCTTTACTCTAAATTTACCAAAATTACCGATCGAAATGAATTAAAAGACCACCGGGTAATTAAGATGTTGAATCTGTCGTAAATTCGGAAAAACACATCAATTTAAGAACGTTGAAATTCGATAGCTGGAAAAGTGAAAATTTGTAGCATTATAAGGGCTTTGGCATTAAATATACATCTTGCCCATAAATAATTAACGATAAAACATGAGTTTGTTTAATTAAATAGATTAATAGACATTCATATTCTAAAATAAATTCTTCACATGTGAGTGTAAAATTATTTGTTCTGAGAACTCATAATAAAGTTAAGACAAATGGCGTGTTTTATATGTTACAAAGCTTTTCCTTTCCATATTAGATAATTCAATCGTATGACGAAGCCGAATAGGTCGTTCTACAAATAAGTCTATGGTCCCTATATCTTATCTTGTCTCTATTTATGATTTTACGAAATAATACGATAGATTGCCCCAACAAAACTGTCAGTTCTTCATGTATGTTTCAAAAAAACCGGTCTTTCATGAAGATTCCTGCATATCTTAAATTCAAATCGAAAATAGAATAAAATGTATCAAACATGAAGTTAATTAATTCTACATGGCATCAACATTTCCACATACATAATATTATTATGTATATGGAATTATTGTATCCCTAATTAAATTATTATCAGCTGTAACTTATTAACTAGATGATACGTCTAGGTATAATAAGCGACATTCCATTAATTTATATTGAAACTACTGGGAATTGGAAAATATTCAATATTTGCTCTTAACCTTGACGACCAGAGGTGGTCGACTTTTAGTAGCCGGTATTTAACTGTTGAAATTCTCGATTGATCAACAAATAGTCTTGAAACTCACCTCTTGATCCATTCAGGTTTAATATCCAAGTTTTTTCAAATTATTCTTTATTGATTAGGTAGGTATGTTCCTACGTTAACGTTAATCAAGTTTATCTAAGTACTTATAAAACAGACTGTCCCCTTTTGATGAAACATAACATAATGTGCTATGTGTGTCCTATCAACAGCATTAAGGCAGTTAATACCTACCTAGGACTCATTTAGACTGGTCTAGTGTTTACCTCGTCGGTCGGGAAAAGTGTTATTGGGTTTTTCCATTTGGAATTTTTCAGTAGAAGCCTGGATTCCCGGTTGATGGCAATAGTGGGGCGAGCCTATTGCCACCAACCGGGCACAAATCCAAAGTTACACGTAACTGGCGACATTACATGGGACTTAAACATAAATTTTGTCATATTGCATTAGTGAATAGTTAAATGTTTTTTATTGTATGTATTTTATTTTCTCTTCTACTCTTACACACGTTGTCTACATCTATTTTTATTATTATCCACTTTCCTATCGCAGGTATGCTGGAAGAGATTTCTTTAGAAATAAGTATCACCTTTGTACGTATTTTTCTGTTCCTTTTTTCTGATCTGTTTATACGTGTACATAAACTGTTAAATAAATAAATAAACACAGGAAAATCTACCGCTTTCCTATTATGCTGTACTTATACCTAATAGTTTTTCTACAGACACCTTTTTCAAAGATCGCCAGCCAAAGACGGAGCGGTCAAATACCAACATTACCTAAGTAACTTGTTTCTGAGAAGCTAGACGATGCGCGTTACGCAACACAGTTTAACAACAATTGTTAATAAGTGGTTTCTTAACGTTAATTTTCTGCCTGATAATCCGCTTCTAACGTTATTAATAGGCTAAACATACTTTCTCACGGCTACAATCATTTTTAAGTCGGAAATCATAAATATATTTAACCTACGTCTGGGAACAGCTAGCGTGTGACGTTGTGACAATATTATGTTTTGATTGTAGCCAATAAAATGTGTCCATCTTATCTTAATTTTAAATTAGCGGAACGCTACCTAATTTACAAGTATAGCTTGCCCATTCTGAAATGATGCGCCCCACTAGTGCATTACCCATAGAAATTCGCATTACCGTGTACGTAAATCCGGTAGTGGGGCGCGTCATTTCAGAGTGGACAAGCTATATCACGCTTTGGTATTGAATACTTTACCAAGTATTTTAAAGACTTGCTCTGCATAAATGTATAATAAATATGCGTGTTATGTGGCGATCAAACACAGATTACCATAAGCAGGAAATATAAGTCGTATTTTTTTGGCAAATCCTTGACATGTCGACTGCATGTTTTAAGGTGTAGATAACACACATAACATCACGCCTGTATTAACCGAAGGGTTAGGCAGAGTTGTTCCTCCACCACCAACCCAAGGTGTAGATAATCGGCATTTATACTAAACTCAAACTCAAACCATTTATTTCAATTAAACCATTTACAGGCACTTTTGAATGTCAAAGAGTCAGTCAGTTAGTCAGAAAGTTGAAGCTAGTTGCCCATTCCAAAACGTAGATCTCTATGGAGAAGAACGGGCAAGAAACTCCAAGGACACTCTTTTAAATATAGAAATTACAAAATCCTGGGTACATTACTCTTGTTGATTCTATATGTGAGAACAATGTAAAAAAATATAAAAAAATAAAAAAAGATTAAAAATAAGCCCTGGCAGATAAGAGATGACCAATCTCAACTGACGGCACCCGTTCACGAACATGACGCGTGTATCAGCACCATCCAGCTTTAACCATTTTGTAGGGAACCGAATGATCCAACACACTCGCCACCATCAGCGAGACATTAAGTGAGCATGACATACTCTCAACTACCCTGCTCTTTCAAGTCAAAATCAACATAATAACATAGTAAACGACTCCATGGTACTCACATTTACAAAAATTGAAAATAAAAATGCGTCTATGTTATACAAAACTATAGTTTGCAATGTATTTGTAACCTTTAAAGAATTTTACCACCAAAAGAAAGAAAATCAATATTATCTATTGGAGTATTCAATAATTAAAACTTGGTTAAATAAAAAAATTAAAAAAACATTATGTTCGTAGTCAGAAAAAAATTAAAAAAGGGGAAGCAGCTCTACCAATTTTTTCATTTTTAACTAGTGAGCCCAAGTGGCTGTGGAGCAGGACCAGCAAGCAGCAGCTAAATATTATGTCATCACTTTTAATAGAAGTAGACATAACACTTAGCAACGTTCTACTGGCCACAAACATGTATTTAATCAAAGTGTCAATAACAATTATTGGTGATGAGCGTACAATGTATCCAGCTTTTAGTTTTTACATGCAAAACGCTTACAGCTCAATCACGCACATCAGATACAAGATAACAAATCAATTAGAAAACATTGTGGCATCCAATTGTTTAGGAATATGTGATGAGTAGGCACCTAACGACTTTGGTAGGTACTTAACGATATTCTCAGCAGATCAATTACAATTCTCAACATAAGTAGGTACCTATATGAAGTAAAGAACATAAATGCATATTAAAAATAATATAAAGTTATTTATAGTACTGCCAATAGATTTTATACATGTACCTATAGATTTCATACATATGATCATTTACGTCTTTCAGATACAAAACGTAGTAAGTGATCGGACGTCTCCATCCAACCTACGGAGTTTGATCCAATCAGAGAAATTGAAACAACGGAAAGCGTAAGCGCAGTTCCTTTGTTTAACGTTTTTATTAGTTGTCTTATTACTGCGGTGCGATTGTAATTATTGTCGATAATAGTTTAAAGAGAGGTTGATTGGCCTTTGATTACTTCCTAACATGTGTTCCGTAGCCGTGACCTTTGGTTGGCAAGACTTGATAAGTTGTTCAGCATCCACGATACCTTATTTGTAGAAAAGTTATACGTTTATTGGGATAACTTAAGGTAGTAAACATTACAGGTTTAAATCAATAAAATAAGCACTGGAAGTGATTCGTACTTACTACCTACTACTTATTCGTACATTCTACATTATCTGCAATTTCGTTATTATGTAGACATTTAAGCAAATGTCAGTAGAGCACTATAATAGCGGATAAGGTCCGAGTTAAATGGTTTTTAATACCCAGAGGGCTAAAACGCATTAAACTAATTTAGACTGGTTAGATTGGAACCCCTTAGCAAAGTTTGAAAATGGTTTAAGAGTCCTATTACATTTTTGACGCAAATTCATGATTTTAAACGTTGTTATTTTCAGCAGCAGTGATATATTTGAATTATTTGATTATGAATAACGATAGTGCCAATTTGGAATTGGAACAGTTAGAATTACACATTTTAACTTTTCTTGTCGTGTAATTTACTATGAATATTTTACGAACTCACTTTACAAGGAAAAACGTCGGCAATGGAACTTTGACGATCAAATTCACATTGTTTCATTCAGTACAAATAAATGCGAAAGTTACTAAACGATAATTTTAATATTTTACTTGTTTATTGGAGTTCTAGAATTTCTTTATATTCCTTGAGTTTTCAGGGAAAATTCGTAAAGAAAGCCAATAAATGTCTTGATTTTCATGTCAATTATATTCCAAATAAACACAATTAAATCAAATAAACCAATATGATATAAAACTTCGATCTACAGTGAATACGTTTAATTAGTTTTTGTTTCTCAATATAATAAGACAAAATTACAATAAATTAAATTAAAGTACTTTATATTCCGCGTCAATTCAGCAAATTACACGAAAATAATGTGTAACTCCAACTTACAAGAAAAAGAATGGCACTATAGTTATTATAATCAAATTATTAAAATATTTTACTGCTGCTGAAAATTACATGGTCAAAAATCATGAATTTCCGTTAAAAAATGTAATAGGACTCTTAAGCCTTACTGCCTAAATATATATTTAACCGTTTTCAAAAGACATCGATGTTAGTGTGTACTACACTAGAGTTCGAATGTTGTATCACTTACCCTACCCAGGGCCAGTAATGTCCCTATATGTGGGAATCTTTTATTGAATCATCAATTGAATTGATGATTCAATAAAAGATTCCCACAAAAAATATTCAATAACAATCATCTGTTCCGCTTTTTTAACTTTGTACAAAAGAACTTAAACCATCACATATCATACGTAATGCGCAAAAAAAGTAGGATCCATACTTCTAGTAAGGTCATAAATAAATACATCAAAGTGGGAACCCACACGCACAGTTTGAAGAATGGACTAATACGTGACGTCATGACTTATGAATAACGCACTGGTGGGCCAAACGACCAGCCCCCACAATACGAGCATTTCATTCGTTGAATCACTCCTTAACTGTGGCAATGTGATTGGCCAAGTCGGTGTATGAATGTTTCTGTTATGAAATTTTCCTCAAGGGGTCAAAGTTCTGTACGCAGATTTGATGTCTGCAATAACTTGACATATTCTGTGGTGATTGGTTATCTGTAGGTACCTAATTTTATGAAAATAATAAATCTACAAAGTTAAGAGAATAAGCTAGATTTTAGAGGTATTAGAAGCTAGGGCCTTTTATAAATTTCTGTATTTGTACAAAACACCTACAATAGTTTTTCGCTAATTGCATAGTTAACATTCCTTGAAGTCACTTCATAAAAATCTGTACCTATGTTAAAAAAAAACGGAACGATATTCCATTCAAAATAATCACTTGTTGCTATGAATTACTTAACAAGTCAGCGCATCCCAAGTATTGGGTTGTACCTAAATAATTTTGTAGAAAAAGAGAAGTTAACATAATCCATCAAAATCAACATGACTTTGATGGATATCCTATAAATACCATTCTAGATATTCTTACTATTTTTTAGAACTTCTTGAATATGAGGAACAGTATAATTATTATCATTGGGATGTTCACCTTTATGCAGAGCCTACAGCGTAATAAAATATCTTCTACATTTTATTGTTGGGCGTTGCATTTCAACGTAAATCAAAAGTTACAAAATATTTTTCTTACCAATGCCACATTAGAAAGTTTAGTACTGTTAAATTAGAGTTTTGAAATCAATATGAATTAACCAGTCGATTTCAAGGGGCAAGTTCATGCTTTAAATTACTTTTAACCTTGATATCTACAGTTGGGCTCCAAGCCTGCATTCAGTAGATTATACGATAAGGAAAATAACATTATTAGTGGAACCTCGCCTTTTTAGTTCCGCCCAGGTGCAAGGCTCACGTATGGCAATAACTATCAGATTCTAAACGTATTAGCTGGCATCAGCATTGCAAAATGATGAATAAAGAATTATTAGGTCGTTTGCAATGCTGTTTTATGGACTTGTTTGGACACGAAACATTAGTACTTCACGAGATTGAACCGGAAGCAATAGACCTTGCGTTGGTTCCGTGTAGTCTTCTTCAAAAACACGATAATACTCGTAGGACCAAACTTAATTATAGTTAAGTTAATGCTCACACGCAAGATTTATGTAGTATGCACAGAAACCGTTATGTCAGTGGCATGCAGTAATATTGTGCAATATGTAAGGAAGGAAGAAGATTCATTATTACTCTGTTGTTATGCCGTAATGATGAGCACGCGCTGTTACCTAACCGTCGGCGTCGGTAAAGCGACCGTAACACTTACAGTCGGTCATTCGGCCTTCGTCGCCATATACATCGGGTTTATGGCTGAGCAACTGTACACATTTGTTATACACTGTTAACAATCTAAGAGAAAGGACAATGTCAAATAATAATTGATTTTTTGTCGTCAAAAACCAGAGTTCTTTGAAAGCTAAAGTTTGATTTTAATTTATATAGCTTTTCGAGATATGAGAACAAAGTTAACTAATAACGGATGAATTTTTCGACGCTATATTTAAGTTTGTATAGTACTTAGTTGTATACACATAGTATTAGATAGTAAAATGTATATAATATTTATATATAAAATAAAGAGTTACCCACTAATCACTAATTAAAGTATGGGTAAAGTAAGGGTTAACAGTAGGTACGTAAAAGAATAAAGTTTTGGTGCATACTCAAGTTAATTTAACATTATCCGATTACAGCATACAGAAGGCGCGACCGCTGATTGAATGACGAGTGTTAAATGACAAGTAGAGAGAAAGCTTTCGGTAAGCTCTTTACAACTTAACGGGCCGGCGGAGCTTGCGTAGTTCATACAAACGTAATACCAAAATAATTTGTAAATCAAACATATTCGTAAGGTAGTGTGTATTTATTCCGATTGGATTACAGAATATCTATGCTTCCAAATATATTTTTTTAATGGACACTGATTTAAATTCGAGATAAGAGAAAAATAAGTTTTCTATAGAAATTTTAAATTCCTCATATCTCGTCTTTATATCAGTGTCCATTCAAAATATATATTTGGAAGCCTGGATATTCTGTAATGCAATCGGAATAAATACACACTACCTTAAGAATATGTTTGATTTACAAATTATTTTGGTATTACGTTTGTATGAACAACGCATGCTTCGCAGGCCCCTTAACTTTTAGTTTAACATTAACAGACGATGGATAATTGCCAAGTTATTTACAATGGTCATATAAATAATCCTTCCAATTAATTACTTGTAATTTACCTTGGCACGAGTTATGCACTGAGAGGATTTACGATAAGCGTCACACGATAATTTATTCCAGTACACATCTTTAGATGATTCAATGTAAAAACCTATACAATACGGCATAACAAGGATTCAAATTCTGGAAATTCTGATTGTGTTTAAATAGCGCTTCTTCACACAGATCTAGTCATGAACGTAAAAGGTAACGCATCATCATTTACAATCACCTTTAATGGTATATTTACTAGGAATCCTATCAGAGTTCCGGTTGTACATACATGATTGTTCTTCCGTGAACTCGAATACATGAAGTTATTTAATGTTTTTATTGATATAATGAACTCCCGTGATTGACAGCTCTTAAGCTATTGCAGGATTACGTAACTAGCGAATCATGAATGGGCTGAGATAAGCCACACATGTATAATGTTTAATTTTATACATCGATTTAGTATATTATTATCTACAGTCATAACTCCCGAGCCTACTGATGTATAGATGCACTGTGACCACATAGTCTTTCGTTATTTATATGCAAGATGTAGTAGGAGATAGGTACAATTTTTGTTAAATTGATTACAGGGCAATTTATTTTCAGTTTTTAGTAAGGTGACACAGTCTGGGAGGTAATGTAAATTTTCGTAATGACGAGATATCGACTTAACTGAGAGACGTGATAAATAAAAACAGTACCTAAATAAAATGAGCGTGAAGCCATAAATTAAAACACAATGGACATTAAACACAATTTTAGGAGAAAAATATTCAAACTATGTAGTAAGCAACGCACATTAATCTGTGGCCATTACTCGACAAAGGCGCATTGAACGAAAGCGAATGCGCCCCGGGCTGGAAGAAATCGAAAACTCGTTGCGTAAGCGCAGTCGAAGGCTGAGGTCCCATAGAGTTGCGTAAAGGTGTGCACGACGCATGCTTGGGACGTTTTGTGTCGTGTGCTGACCTCTGTTTTTGGATAAACAATGAGTCGTTTGTTACTAAACAATTTTAATCGGTGCCATTTTTAGGATTATGTTGAAATAGAAACTATTAGAAACATTGCGTGATGGGATTTTGTCAAAACTTTTTTGATTCTATATGATGGGTACATAAACGTTTAAGTATCGAGAAAATCAACAAGAAAGATCAACATTGAGATAGATTAGAATTTTCCCATTACCTATAGGTTTTCGCTACAGCATTAAAATTCAGGGGATCCCGATATATTGCGATAACATGAAAACTGCATAGTCAACGTACACAACGTTGCCTATGTAGTTCTCATGGCATCTGTAGCGTTCTTCGGATAAATTGGATCGTGATATTTTAGAATCTTTGCAAGGTGCTACCTGAAGCATAACATCACTATTTTGGATGGCCCAGATCACAGTCCACCAACAAATTTCACAAACAAAGCTGCAATCCGAACCTCATCGAAATACCTTTAAATCGACCGCATAGCTTTCGCCTGCCCCAAAATCGTTCGTCTTAATATGTCGCTTAGATTGGAGTCACGCATGCGCGTAATCCAGTGGCAGGGGTTATGCAATAGTATGTACTAGTGACTACTTCGATGAGCCGGCGGCGGCGCGTGCGCTATGTTTCAATTGCGACCTGCATTGCTGCCTGTGTCACGGCAACATTGCGTCAACTTTTGGCTTATCAATCGCATGGCATGAACTGCATGTTTAGGGAGAGATCTAAAATGATAAATAGAGGTGCTACGAGTATGTTATACGTGCCTACCAATGGTGTTGTTTTAAGCAACAGTCGAAAAAAAATGGTTTTTATTATTATCAAAATCTAGAGAAACCACAGTTTAGAAACTTGAGAGGTGTCGTGGTCATGACGTTTCTTTCGCTTTTGCCCAGTTTTCCGTGTAACATTTTGACCGTCACGACATGTATTTAAAATAACTAGTAGGAGTAGTTTAGTTGTTGTGACGGTCAAAATGTTACTCTTTTTCGGTCCAGCTCTCATGCGCCAAGTCTGAAGCGTATAACGTGCGATAAGTCGAACTTCGTTCCAAAATCAAAAGCTTTTAAATGCAAGTAACTATATTGTATAATTATATAATATATCACTATACAATATAGTGACTTGCAATTATATATGTTGTATAATTATATATATCAGCTAGAAATAATCTAAAAATATGGTTGAAAGACCCATATTTGTTCAGATTTGTTTGATCAATAAGAATAATTTCAACTTCTTTTTGCTGTAAGGGTAGTAATAATACGAGTAAATTAGGTACCTACATGAATTTTCGTTATGACGGTTATGATATTATTGAGAAAAGACGTGTTTATATCAATGATGATTTCATCTTCCGCGGAAAGATTAATTTATGTTGAAGTGTTATCCTCTCAATTATAAATGTATATGATCATTTACATATCCTCTCATACAAGAAGGAAACTCGGTTTCTCTTAGTTCTAAATTATATTGTTCTGTGGAAAAACTACTGAGGAAAATAATGTTGTTCTTCGCAAAAATATGTATTCAGTAATCATCGCCAGATCTCACAGATATTGAATTGATTACAGAACTGCCAAAAGCATAGTTAGCCAAACCCTCTTTTGAGATTTGTGTGCTGTAAAGACCACTGCAGAATATGATTCTAACTCATTCATAGCATAATTAGCCTATAATGTTTCAACTGCTGGGATAAAGTCCTCCTCTCTTCGAGAGGCAATGGGCTGTAATCTACCACGCGGGACCAGTGCGGGTTCGTAGATGTCATTATGTAATCGAATTTTTGGTTTTAGGATATGCCAGTTTCCACACGATTTTTTCCTATACCGTTTTGAGAGTAGTGGTGATGAAATTAATAACACAATAAGGCGCTGCGTTCGAACCCACTACCAACAACTCGGAAGTCCAGGCTGCTCCTACTGAGCCACCACTCCTCTCTGGTCTAACTAATTAATTGAATTTTGTGGGTGTGTGTGTGTGTTATCGTTATGGACACATGTAGACAATTTGTCTTCTTGTGTTTATAGTTAATTCAAATGTATTATGCAATGAACAGCATTGAGGAAGACAGGTCATCCTGGCATCTACATTTAATTATCCGACATCATGTACTTACATAACATGCACATTATTCAAATACTGGTTGCTAACAAGTAAGACTTGGTACCTGGTGACTTCTGTGAGAAATAACTTAGGTACCTACTTAGCCTAGTCACGTGGATGCAAATGCATGTTTTGCTTGTATTACAACAATAATTAATTATAACTTGGTGTTAAGTTATTTTATAATATGTAGAGGATTAGACTTTAAAATTAGTTTATGTTCCGTTCCTTTATTACGACTTCACAAGTTAAATAGATAGAATACTCTTTATTACGAGTATAAACCATAAAAATTACAGACATACATTTAGAAATTTTACATAGGGTGACACAATGGGCGGTCTTATCGCTTAAAGCGATCTTTTATAGACTACCTTTGGTTGGATTAAAGGTAACAGGAGAGACAATACTGCAGGTTACTACGACCAAGCAAGTTACTACAACTAGTAGGTAAAATTTACACAAATCAAGGGTAGACTTCATGGCGTAGCTTTCGTAACGATTGTAGACCATGACTTTCAATAATCAGCAAAAAAAAATGGGACAGACAAAGTCTTTGTTAGGCGAAAATTATTGGAAGCCTTAACATGTTTATTTTGGCAAAAGGCGCTAACAGAATGCAATTGTTTTTTTGTCAAATGGACCAGAAGGCCAATTTTCGTAGTTAAAAAACGTTCATATTTTAGTTGCAATCTGTCAAACTTGTCAAAAATTTTGGTTAATTGATTGTATTTTCGACAGATTGCGATGCGATTGAAACAGCTATTAATCACGTTTGAATTCAGCTTACACCTGTGGTTAACCACAACTCAATCATTGCAGGTATTTCAGGCTCACATTCCACTTGCGCAATTCTATGTATAATTTTATAACTTAATACAGTTTATAAGATGGCTATTATCTGCTGTCTTGTATGGATCGGAATGTTGGGCCACAAAAGGGATGAATGAAAGGCAATAGCATGCAGGTGAGATGAGAATTCTAAGAGGGATGTGTGGTGTGACACGAATGGATAGAATAAGAAATAAGTACATAAGAGGAAGTCTGAAAGTGGCACCGGTGACTGAAAAGTTTTGCAGAAATCGGTTGTCATGGTATGGGCATGTGATGCGGAGGAATGGAGAAAATGTCGTGAGGAAAGATTTGAGTATGAATGTCGATGGCTATAAGAGTAGGGGAAGACCAAATAAACGATGGATGGACTGTGTGAAAGATGATATAGCTAGAAAGGGGGTGACCGAGATGCCGACTAATAGATAAGTATGGAAGAAAAAGATATAAGTACCTATCCTAATTTAAATGTATAAGAGCAGAAGAATGATGATAATGATGGCTATTATCTTTGATAGACGTCTTTAATTGCTATTGCAAATTAATAAGAAGTTTAATGTGACAATCTCGTTAAATCACATACTCGTAGAGACAAATCTCTATAAATAGTGCTGCAACAACCAATGGTCAATAGACGAAACTAAAGAATACATACATACATAGCGTACATATATATTTATGTAGTTTACATATAGCTTACATATTTTCGCTTGCCCATTAACAGACATATTTATAAATAAATAAAAGTTATCGAGTAAACACTAAATCTAAAAGTCCTTGACATAAATAGTACTTATATTGACATTCAAGCCTATTTTTGTTACATTAACACCTACATTTATGGCAGGTGACAATTGCTAAAACTGTTTTATCCATCAAAATACACAGTGACAATAATAGCACTTCAATTTGATTACAAAATAATATATTGATAACTTAATAATTATTATGTGATAATTACTTAGAATACACAAAAAATATAATGTCCAACCATAACAAGAAACCAGAAAATAAATATTTAAAGTTATTAAATCCATCATGCAAACCTTTTCATCAAAAACGTCAAAGTGACCTTGATAGGGCGTTTACCTGCCATAGTGAGGAGCGATTCATTTATTTTATTTTATTGTGAATATTATATCAACTTCACATCCTTATTCCTTAATGGGGCTTATTTGTTTTGTAAATTACATTCTTATAAGGCTTTAGCCAATGATTACGGATGTTTGTCTACGGTCGACGTCAAAAAACAACATTCCATCTTCAATACGCATGTAGGAGGAAATAAGCGGTAAACGACAAAAATGGTTCGTGAACAGTAGGAAACTATTTGCAAGGAAATTGAGATGCTCTTTCACGTGTCTGTTGTAAAAGAAAGACGCTAGCTATACGATGACATAAACTGTCATTATACATTATCATTATTATCTACTAAATCGAAAAGAGGTTGTCACTATTGTAACCACAATTTAGTGACCGCGATTTGGTCTTACATGCAAGATGAAGCATGGGTCAAAATGCGGAAAACCTAGGCAGTGGCAGAGATTTTAAGCAACGCGTTACATTACTATTAAAATCACGTAAATGGCTTCTGTAACTTTTTTATCTTGTCTATTTTTTGACTGACAGATAGAGCCTTTAGCTAATACTTGTTCATAAATACAAACCTGTTATTTTTGGAGTATTTATATACATTTCTCAACTCAGTTATTACGAACGCTTACGTAAACTTACTTAAATGTTTACAGTACCACACGTAACTTCAAATATTGCTTTTGTTACACGCCACTTTCCATGTTCGAGAAACATAAAATAACTATAGATATCTTTATTTAAATAGTAAGGCTCGAGTCATATCTTCTGTTAAATAACATATGCATCAGGAAATAAAGTTATGTAATTCATAAGTGGAAGCAACCGTAATAAGACATCCACTTTAAAGTTCACAATCAGGAAATTGCTTTTAAATATGTAGGATACATCCTTGATTCATGATGTCTTAACACGCTAGGCTTTTGAACAGACCTCGATTCCCGGGTCGTAGGTCACAGGTTAACTAAACTTAAAGTTCAACAGTTACTTTGCCTAAAATAAAGTGGTTTTAACTGGCAAGGTTACAGCAATAAGGTCGATTGTAGTTAAGCGACTGTTACTATTTTTCGTCTCCAAAAAGACAATAATGAAGTTGGAAACAGAAATTGGCATTCAAGTTTAAGAAAACAAGTTTGCAGACATTGTAGGTAGTTAGATATTATGTTCTTTACAATTAATTGTATGTCTGTCTTACTTCGTTTGGTACAGTTTGACTAGATGTGTATAATTAAAAATAAATGGCACATGGCCTTGCCAATTAGGTCACTATTATTTGAATATTACCACCATAATTATTTGTCTTACAAGATACTCTTTTCCATGTTATAACTTAACATTTGAATATTCTCGCGAGTTGAACTTGCAGCCTCGATTGGCATTGTCCTACATTCAATAAAGGAGCGGAATTTAGCAGTGGATTTGACATTTCATACTTTAGTTGGCAAAACTGTACAAGAGATTGATTGATAGCGAAATAGTGGGTTTGGCGATGATAACTTTAGGGATTCGTCCATGACATGTGATCCATGTGACCCTATTTCCATTTGATTTAAAATTTCAAGTCCTTACAATATTTGCAATTCACAAATGCAGCAGGTATAATATCCTGTTGCAGATTAAAACTACGTAGAAATCACTTGTAAGAAAAACAACTTACTTTTTATTAGTTCCCATGATGCTGACAATGAACACCTTAATAAAAGTTATTCGATAAACATTAATTCGAACAAAACAAAGGAACACGACTGTTTGAACGAAATCACTTTTTGTTTTTATTAATCGAACGGTCGGTTAGTGTAGATTTAAATTTGATCGCGATTTTCGCGGGAGCGGTTGGCGAGCGCGCTCCGTTCGCCGCGAACGTGCTGGCTCGACGGTAATGACGGAATGAGGCTGGTGTCTGGAGGCTCCCTCAGCTGTACAGCAGCCGGCAGCGCCGCCAGCGAGCGCCCAGAGAGAAAGTTAAGTTATCAAACTCCGCGGTTACGTTCGGCGATGACGCTATCTTCCCAGGCGGTTGCGTATTCGGTGACAAAATTAAATTTTCGCGTACCCGCGACAATTTATGCGCTACTGACACGGTGAACGTCCATCGTTTATGGTGTCCCACTTTTGCGGTGCAATTTGTTTATTTACATTTCGCCGTTAGCGATATCATTTTATCTATATAACTATCGCTGTCAGTACTTCGTACACTATGTCAATCTGCTGTCAGTCATATTATACAGGTCCGTACACTATTTGGACACGCATAAAATAAACCTTCATTCAATTTATTAGTTGGCTGATATAATATATGACTTCATAAAATTATCAAAACAAAACATGTTCATATTACAATTTAATGAACTTTTGGAGTCATAAATTAATAAAGTTTAAGCAACGACACGCCAGTAACTAAGCGCTGTTTAACTCTATGTTTTGTTTTATTTCATAGAGTTCATAATCTTTATAGAACTATTATAAGTGTACCATTCGACTTGTTATTGTTTTTAAAGTATCACATAAATGCTGTCCATAAACTTCAATATAAGGCATAAAACCGGGTAATATTATATTTATATTTATTATGTAATACATGGGTTAATATTTATTCGATTGTAAGTGGTGACCGCACAACTTTCACTTTTGCGAATGTGGGTAGATTGTTAAGAAAAGTCATGATTAACGTAAGTACTTACATACTCGTGCATGTATGCATTCGATATTATGAGACTGTGAGAATATTCCCTACATTTGGGTCGATTACAAAACTATATTGTATGTGGAGGCTAGTCGAGACCAAGGAATTTATAAATTGTTTATTGTGATCGTAGGTCAAGGCCTCAAATTGTGACATTATGAAATTTTCCGACCATAACATTTCACTCTGTTGACTTTAAATAACGCAGGAACATTTTATCTATTTTCTTTCCAAATTAACTTTTTACGTAGGCATTTGTTTTTAGAACGAAGTTCTATAACGCTGCTTACGGTAGGAGTAAAGTAGAAATTGTCACGTAACGAAAAAGCGAATTGCCCGAAAAAGTCTGTTACAAGTGTATTTTTTTGCTATTGTTATTTTTAAACAGAGTCATCTAGTATAAGTTTATACATAATAAACAGCGAAAGGAACGTTCTAACCGGGCGTCCCAAGACACCACACGACTTTTTTGTTGTATTAATAACACAATAACAATAAAATATGGTATCTATATTATGTCGCTCGTTTGAAAATAATGTTTTATCAAAGTATTTGTTATCAAATAAGGCACGAATTTCTAAAATATCTGCAATTTTCCGAGATTGAACCTAGTTACAACGAGCAGGTAACCTCGCAATAGAGCAGTTTATGTAAATATCTGCACTATTGCAATGTTTAAACATGGCACGTGATTGTAAGGCCAGCCCTCCACCAAGAAGCAGGTAATAATGATAGTTGTTTAAACCCACGTGGATATGGGTGTAATTTACGGCATAATAGACATTCCGATCAGTCTAGTCGTGGTTTAGCGAGCTTGAATGAAGTGCGTCTGGTAAGTGCTATGTTCGGCACTTGTGAATATCTGAAATGTCTCCCATAATTTAGAATCGAGTTGTAAAGCTTAGGATACGCATGGTTTCTACGGCATAATCGCGCTGCAGTGGAAAATGGGTTTCAAGCAGTTTGACCGAGAGCCACCCAAGAGCTAATATAGTTAGACTTAGCTTATCTTACGCAGCTCTGTTGGAATTGTAAGATCAAGCAAGAGCAAGTTAAAAAGTAATATGCCAAAATCTCCACCTAAGCTAAGCTAACTTAGCTTGACTCTTGGTGGACAATCGACTTTAGATTGGGTTCAAGCGGTGCGGGTGCGTATAGCGTAGCTAATGTTTGAAGTATTGTGGGAGGTTCGAAATAACGTATCAAATCCTGTTCAAGGTTTTACGCAATAATTTAATTAATAAATAACGCAACAACACAATTTAGGTAAACAACCTTCAACTGATGGTGTTACAAAGATTGTATTGGAAGCTTGAAAAGGTTCTTTTGCCCTTGGCTAAACAAAGAAAAACTGTATATAAAGCTTCTGCTGAAGCTTTTCCGTACAGGTGATCTTTCTTAGCCCATTTCTCAATTATTTGACGAGGTGCAGTTCTTAAATATTAGTTTATTTTGAAATCCAAAAGAAGGAAGGATTGCTGTCGATATAAAAGCAATGTGAGCCGTATTTTCAACAAAACACAAATCAAAGTAAAATGCTCACCAATTCAATGAAAGCTTAGTACAGAACACTCCTGCAAACGTTTTCTGACACAAGCATAGGCCTTGTTACACAATACTCAAGTGTCCACTCAACGTGATCGTTGAGTGAAAGTGGCTGGAGCTTCCAAACCTGTCCGATGACATCACGAGCTTATCCGAGCACAGACAATGCAAACAATCGAATTTGCCCATCGCCTACGCACTTAATTTGAGTACCATCTAAGTCACGCCTCCATTCTTTCTTACTTTGGCGAACAAGGAAGGCACTTTGACTCGGCTGTGACTAGTTGGAAGAAATTAGATATAGAAAACTGCACGGTGAATATTAAGTGTGTTAAGGGAAAACAGCAATCATCTTGTTTGAGCTTATTTAGTTCAAAAGTACCACCAACTCGCACTAAGAGTTTTCAAACATTTTTTATAATGCACACAGCAAAGGAGTGGAACTCTGCCTGCGTCTGTGTTTCCGGACGCATACAACCCGAATTTATTCAAAGTAAGAGTGAACAGACTTCTTCTGGGTAAGCTCACTCCATCGTCGAATTTGTCTCTGTCACGTCTGACCTAGACTAGAGTCAAGAGCAAACCTATCGTTAAAAAAAGAAAAGTACCAACCAAGTACCAACTTGCTTATTCGTTCATAGGTACGAATATGTATACCAACAGTCACAATGTGACGTTAATTCTCTTTCAAGACAGAATAACATTGAACCTAGGTTCATCTTCGACAGGTTTTTGAGGTCGTTTAATGTCGTGAAAAACCAAATTATGTTTTCGAAATTAATAGTCTTTGTATGCACCTTTTTCGACTTTTAAGAACTGCGTCTGTACGTAAGATTTCTCGATTCTGAAATATCGAGATGATGCTAACTGATGAGTAAACGAGATTTCCAATTTTGAAATAAATTATCGTATTAGCATTAAAATTATGGATGGCTAGGTATGTCTACCTATTTTAATATCTGCATTTTAGGAATAGACTGCAGTAGGTACAATGAATAGATATTTTGTCCTGTTACCTATAGATAGTCCTTTTCTTAACTCACTGTGCCTAGTGCATAATGTTGTTTGCGGTAGGTAATGTAGTTAACAGAATGAAAAACGTGTTGTCATAATTATTATTTATCGCTTCAGATCATAATTTATCTTCGAAAGAAATATTATGAAACGGAAACGTAAAGTATTTATAAATAACTAATTTAATCATTAACATTAATTCAATAATAATATTGATATTTAACATCTTTGACCTTTGTGCAATTAACAATATGCACTAAACATAAAGAAGTCGATACAGTACCGCATTCCTTTCTGCCACTTTCAGATGAGCCCAAGAATATTTGTATTTCGCAAAAATGGTCATTCAAAATAACAAAGAGTTATCGTAAACAATGTACGCGTAATTCTGTCGGCATTATGTATTTGGTTTAAGACAATATTGACCGAAAATTTCACTTTCGTACCACGTGGGGTGACGTACAAAACGTTCGTATACGTGTATGAACGAACTCGGCACATATGTATGGGCGGCCATACTGGTACGATTCGTCAAGCTTTCGTGTCCACTCGTTAGACAAAGCGTCAAACTTTCAGCTTTGTTTTTCTCAACATAGTAGTACATAATCTTTATTTATAACCCCATATAGTGTTTGAGTAATAATGCGTTGCTATTATGATAAGCGTTTGGTTTTGTTATCGATATTTGTCTTTGATTTTTACGTTTAGCTATTTGTATCGCGTTCTTTTGATGATTACTTACAACCTAAATTGGATCAAAATCTGTAAATATAGGCCTCTTAGGTATGGTCGACTGCCAGTGCTGGGCTCGCCACTATTGCGGCGATAAGTCCCCTCTTTGAGGAGTGGCTGGAGTGGCGCCACGGCGTCCTCACCTTCCGCCTGACGCAGGTCCTCACCGGACACGGTTGTTTCGGGAGGTACCTGTTTCGGATAAGGCGAGAGGAAACGCCCGGATGTCATCACTGCGTGGATCGCCCGGAGGACACGGTGGAGCATACGGTGGAGGTATGCCCGGCTTGGGCAGAGCACCGCCGTGTCCTCGTGGAGGCGATCGGTGGCGGGGATCTCTCGCGTCCGGCCCTGGTCCAGGCCATGGTACGGAGTGAGAGGGCATGGGAGGCCGTCACCTCCTTCTGCGAAGCAGTAATGCTCGTGAAGGAGGAGGCGGAGCGCGTGAGGGAGAGGCAAATTTCGCGCCCTCACGCCCCTAGACGCCGCAGGAGGAGACGCCCTGGGCGTCGGGAATCTATTGCCGATTCCCGGCCACCGTAGGCGCGGGCTTGCGGACGGTGAGCAATGGGTAGCTCGCCGTCCGGTAAGGACCAAGCCCAGGTCGACGGCGCGTTGTGTTCCACGCGCGCCTCAAAGAGATGTCAGCAAGTGAAGGGGTCCGATGAGACCATTACCTGCCGGGGTTTCGGGAAAGTCCGAAAGGGATACCGTGGCCCCCTGGCATTGCACAGGCAACAGAAGGAACACGGGTGGGTTTTAGTCAGTAAGAGTCTGACAGTCGGAGGAGTCATTTGATGATTCCCCACCCAGAAAAAAAAAAGAAAAAAAGGTATGGTCGACTACTTTCCCACGTTTGGCAACAATTCCCAGTAAATTGAAACTTTACTAAGGTCTTTACTACACATTACTGTGCTAGGCGGGATACACCAATCAAACAAATCTGTCCAGAACTACGCCTAATCACAACGAGTTTTGATTGAACAGTGCGTCAGAAGTCGTCACGAGACTCACGTACGACACAACACAACACAGTAATATGAAACCGGGTTAACTGCCACAAGACTTTGTCATTTTATGACATTCAAGTGACATTCAATCTTAGGGTGGTAGAGCAAATACGAGTTTCTCCCTATTTTCTGAACTTTATGTATAGTCGATACATAAAGTTCAGAAAATAGGCAGAAACTCGTTACAAAAAAAATCTAGAAGCAAAGAAGGTGTCTTTTTATTATACCAATTAAACTTTGTTTCGACATTTGCAAACTTGTCTATTTGCATTTTGCATGATGTATCTACGTGGGATGACATTGAAATATTTGAATGATTTTACAAATTTTTGATAAAAATGTCTGATATCATCGTTTTAACAAAAATATTATGCCGGCAGCCGGCAACTTAGCCATTCTTTATGTGTTTGTTTGTGGATACTTTTTTGATTGGCACATACTCTACCAACTGCAGGACTTCTAATGTCACAAACCTAAACAGGATGTCTATTTTAAGGTTATAACATTAATGATACTATAAGTATTGTCCCAACAAACAGTCAAATGGCTCACATTTCCTACAATATGTGTAATCAATTAAATGTGCAACATTAAGGTACCGCTAATTTGATGCAGGTAGATTACATATAATAATATTCAGATAATTATTATTATCTTTTTATCAACGTTTATATTAGTTACCTCAATGTGAAAAGGTCATTTCTGTGGACACAGTCGGCAAGGACGAAGGTCCGTTGAGAAATATATCCATTGTTTATTTTTATCATTCTCACGTGATACTGGAGGCAACGAACATATTATAATATATGTACCTATATTTGTTTTTCCAATTAGTTAGCTGCGTTTACAACAACTCAAGACAAGATGCAATTTAAATTGCATTTTAATTAGCCTTTTTTTAAATAAATCATTTTATTGTGTAAATGTTATGTTTATATTTTTAATTTAACTTTTCCTTGTGTTCTTTATTCTCGATAATTAATTTAATTGTAATTCAGATTCGTCCTTTTCTTTTGTGATTGATGTGCATGCCTATAAGTAATTTATTTACACAGAATCCCATCGCAAATGTCTGTACATGTCTTATTTGTAAATAAGATGTTGGTGTGCCTATATCAAATAAATAAATAGGTACTCAAGATTCTAATTTACGATCTTATGGCAGTATTAGCGTTTGTATGTATAGACATTTTATATCAAACAACTTCCATTTAAGACTACCTCATAAACAATTAAACTATGAACATAATATAAATATATGACATAAAGTTATTATAGATAATAATCCCAGCGTTTAGATTATTATAATAATAGTTGCTTAGACCAAACTATTTCAAAATGCTTAATAGCGTGGAATAGCTGACGTAATTTATCGATGTACGATGTAAAATAATAAGGCGTGTTTCAAAACAGCTTGGTATTCATTGGGACCCTTAGACCCTATAATATACTTCGTGTAAGTAACTGGTGCATCGTGATCTGTGATTGGACTCATTTTCGAACCTGGGATTGATATGGACGAGTTTGGAGATGTTTGGAGTTTCAAAACTGGGTGGTTAGATGTTGAAACTGCTGATTGTTTTGAAGTTTGTTCAGCTAGACTGAACTGTCAGCGAATTATTGGCCGTGCCCTGCTTGGAATAGATAAGGGCATTATATCCTATGTGTTAAGTCACTGAGGACGTACTTTCATCATAATATTTTACTCGGCTAATATACTGGTTTATTAAATGATTCTGATGATCAGTAATTTTAATTAAAGTATGAGAAATAGTTTTAATCAAATTGACGAGACGTTACATATCTAGGATTTAAATCAAGCGTAGGATAATTAAAACAGGTAATTTAGTCTTATTAGACGAAGGATTAATCCAGCTAATGAGACTAACATTTGAGTTGTAGTTTATGGTGTCTTTTAAGTTGTGAGTTACGAAATAGCGTTATAGTTATAGTTCAAACCACAAAAAAAAAAGAATTTCGTGAGAATATAGCCGAAACAAATATAAATTCAGGCTCTTCAGATTTATGACGACATTATAGAATCGTTTAGAATCTAGGTATAGAATAAACAGACTATGCAGCAGAATTTCTTGCTTCACAGAATGTTTCTCACGACGCCCTTGAAATCAAAATGGACATTTCTATATTCAGTTGTTAATACTCTTTCTGTGATATTTAACAGACGCGTCCGTAAATGTCAACAGAGGCCGATAGCATTAAAGCCTTTTCAAAATAAATTATATATAATGGATTGTCGTCTACAACAGCGTCTCGGTTGTTTGACAATTACGAAGTCCCTTGGTTACTGACAAACGTATAGATAAAAGTAATGGACCGATTTTGTCCTACGGTCAAAAACTACAACTGGCATCATAATAAGAATCATAAAAGCTGTTAGGACTTAAGACATTATAGTTTACTAACTGCGCCCCGCGGTTTCACCCGCATAGGTCTCGATCCCATGAGAATATCGGGATAAAACGTATCCTACGTCCTTCACCAGGTCATGGTCTATCCATGTGCCAAATTTAATCCAAATCCATTCAGCTGTTTTAGCGTGAAAGCGTAACAAGCAAACAAACAAAATCACTTTCGCATTTTTAATATTAGTTAGAATTAGGACAGTTAGGATTAAAAGATTAATCTAATAAAAAAAACATACAGTCGAATTGAGAACCTCCTCCTTTTTGAAGTCGGTTGAAAATAGAATAAACTAGTTTTTGAATTGTATTTAACAGCGTCTGAAGTATGCTAGCTATTTGAGTAGAATTATGCCCATTTTCACCCATTTATACCTACTATAGGCGACACCTAAATGAATGGCTCAGAGAAGCGCGCTGTTGGATTTCCAACGCTCGGTTTAGCTTCAAGAAAGTTGAAAGTCCAACAGCGTGCTTTTATTTAGGCGTTCATTTAAATGTTGCTTAGTTAGTGAGAACGGGCATGAATACAGAATATTGAGAACTGTGTGACACAAACAAATGGACAGTTTTTTGAGCTTTTTATGTGTAACGCTTCTCTTTATGTAAAATAGATACCTAAGACTAGCTAGAATATGCTTACAAGCAACGGAAATATTGACTACTGATTCATTCATGAATCACCGAATGAATGACTACGTGATAATGCACACGAAACATTTCAGTTTTATATGCGCCTGCGCAAGCATCGGCCATGTTGTTTAACTGCTACTTGATGCTCTCATTGATCTTGATCTTGCTAGCAATCGTGTTGGTCAATAGTTCTGTCAAAAAGCGGCCAAGTGCACATCGCTTGTTACAAGGAGCTTGCGAGTCAAATGTCTACATATTTAAATGAATAAAGATCACGCACGTTACTGGTATACCTACCTAAAGAAAACGAAAACGCTAGATAGTTTTTTGGTTATTCCAAATGATTAATTTTAAGGAAAGCTAACGATTTAGCCAACGAACAACTTATAAAGTCAATAGGTGTCCACCAAAAACAAATAACGCCCCCTCAAAACATTTAAGTGAAATTTTTAACGACCGCTCAAGATTGAAGATTTAGATTAGTATCAATTATTTGAGCAACTTTTAATTGTTCTGATGACCATACTTTTTCTCTTAGGGAATAATAGATCAAGACATCTTTGTTATATATATATATTATATTATATATATATAGGTATATACATATATATTATATTATCGCCCCGTTCTGCCTCGTTGGTCTAGTGGTCGCAAGCACTACTACTGAGCATGAGGTCCTGGGTTCGATTCTCGGGTCGGGCAAAGTGTTATTGGGTTTTTCTATCTGGAATTTCTCAGAAGCAGCCCGGAGTCTGGATTTGTGCCCGGTTGATGGCAATAGGCTCGCCCCCTATTACATGGGACTAAAACATAACTGGCGAAATGTGGGTGTACTACAGGTACACCTCTGCCCAACCCTTCGGGGATACAAGGCTTGATGTTATGTCATTATATTATATACTAAAGGTCTTCGACTTTCCTTGAGGATGATCAGGGTCACCAAAGCAGGATAGGAATTTCCCTGCAATTATATTACGATATAAAAATAATCTTTTTTTTTTTTTAAGGGTTTTATTGCTGAGTGATAACGTCACCCTGTAACATCAGCACAATCAACTAAACCTCAAAACACTGTCACTCTAACATTACCTAAACTAAACAAGAAATTTAATACACATACCTACTATAAAAAAATGCCAGTTTGTATCGTATCCTAGCTTGTTCCGATAAAGAACAAGCCAGCATAGCATTACACCCTCCAATATCGCACTTATTTATCGGACCAATTAAATTAAATCGCAAAGCTTCATTCTGCACACTCTCCATCAAAACACGTTGCACATCTTCGACAACTCCGTATTCTTCACAGTTGGGTTGGGTGACGTAACCTTTTTACAGGGGTTAAAGTATGAAATTGCCATTGCATTTTTCGCTTACGGTTATCGTAAAGAATCCACTTTTCATCACATGTCACAATTCGTTCCATAATTTCTTCATTTCTATATCGATTCAACAAGGCAACACAAGTTTCAACACGCGTTTCTTTCTGCAGATCAGTCAAATCATGAGGCACCCGTTTCTCATATTTCACATTTCTCATAAAGGTTACGTCACCCAACCCTGGTGACGTTACCTTTTTACAGGTGTTAAAGCCGATTTGTACTGAAAAATTGAAATTCGTTTTTTTTTTTTTAATTTAACATATTTATTTAATCAAAATAATTACCACTATTATCTATACATTGCTGCCATCTAATAGGAAGGTCATTTATGCCTTTGCGATAGAACTCTGGTGATCTAGATTCGACAAACTGTGTGAAAGCATTTTGTACTGCCTCCTGAGAAGAAAACTTTTTATCAAGTAGAAAATTGTCCAAATCACGAACAAAATGGTAGTCCGTTGGAGCAAGGTCTGGCGAATACGGAGGGTGACGAATGGTTTCTAGTTGCAGTTCCTGTAGAGTTAAATCGGTTTCTCGTGCTGTAAGAGGTCTCGCGTTATCATGGAGCAATAATGGTGAAGCAAGCAAACTAGCAGTGAAACAGCCCCGACTCATGAATCGATTCATGAGTCGGGGCTGTTTCACTGCTAGTTTTGTTATCATTGTTCGGAGTTCGGCACAGTAGACATCTGCCGTCAAAGCCGGAGAAAGCTATAGTGAATAACACCGTGCTGAGACGACCAAACAGTTACCATTACCTTTTTATTGGTAAGCTTTGCTTTAGGACACTGTTGCGGCGTTTGACCTGGGGTCAGCCATTGCATTTTTCGCTTACGGTTATCGTAAAGAATCCACTTTTTATCACATGTCACAATTCGATCCAATATTCCTTCATTTGTGTTTCGATTCAACAAGGCAACACAAGTTTCAACACGCGTTTCTTTCTGCAGATCAGTCAAATCATGAGGCACCCATTTCTCATATTTTTTTATTTTATTGATTTGACGCAAATAAGTCAATATTGTTGGTAAGGTAACGTTAAACCTGCCGCTAATTCCTGGGTAGTTTGGTTCGGATCGGCTTCCACCATCTCTTTCAATTCATTGTTATTCACTTGTGTGGGCGTCTTCCACGTGGTTTGTTCTTCAAATCAAAGTTTCCATCACGAAAGCATTTAAAACAAAATCGCACGGTGCGTTCATTAGCAGTCCCCTCTCCAAACGCAACATTGATATTGCGAACCGTTTCTGCCGCGTTAGTTCCGTGTCGGAACTCGTATTCAAAAATAACTCGAATTTTCGAAGTATCCATCTTTCTTGTCTAAGCTGAATAAAAAAAACAACTGAAAGTCGATAATCGAATGTTGCAAATTTTTTAAAAGAAGAACTTAAAAAAGAAGAAGAACTTGAAACCATGAAGGTTCTAAGTCAATTCGAAGTACCTATTATAATAAAACGGCAATTTCATACTTTAACCCATAGGGGTTAAAGTATGAAATTAAAAAATAATAATTATTAATTAAAGCTAATAATAGTATTAGCTTGCTACGATCGTTTGTGTTTCCAACTCCTCCAATTGTCATCCATTTTTCAAGCCCTTCCTGGCATCCGATTGAGCTGAAACTTGGCATATTTATGTAACTACGGAAACATTTAAATAAAATGATACTATGGAGCTAGCCTGATGATGGAGCCCGAAGAATAAATTAAGAGTAGAATTTCGCAACTAAATAAGATAGCGTCGTTGAGTCTGAACTCGTTGGTTTTGTCTTGACAAGATGGATAGCAAAATTGTGTTTGGACTCATTGCTTCTGTATTGCCAAATGCACTAGGTGGTCCAGGACCTGATGGTGGAGCCGGAAGTTGTCCATAGAAACTCCTCAATAAAACAATGTAGCAACTCGTTGGTTATGTATTGACAAGTGCTATTACAGTAGGTAGTGTTCAGGGTCTAATGATAAATCCGGAAGGTGGCCATAGGAAGTTCTCAAAAATACAAGATAGCGCCGCAGTGTTTGGACTCATTGGCGTTGTCTTGACAAGGACTATAGCCCTAGGTAGTATCTAGGGTCTGTTGATGGAGCCGGGAGCGGCGGGAGATGGCCATAGGTACTCCTCAAACAAACAAGATAGCCCTGTAGTGTTGGGCTCGTTGGATTTGTGAAGGTGATAGAACAGATATTTCAACAAATTCTAATGCTAAAAAGTAGAAAACCAAATTTATGTAAAATGTTTTTTTAAACATGTATTTATTGAACTAAAAAGCACGAAATAAAACTTACGTAAACATAGAACTATAATATTTTTTTAATACAGTTGCTCAAAAAGTGGTGTACCTATTGCAGGGACGTATAGCGTTCGGGATGTGGGCTATTACATATTAGTGCTTTTTTTTTACCTTTCCCGAACTCGTGCGTCTCTTTCCCAACTGTCAAAATAATGTCTATTAAAAAGAAAAACCAACCATGAAGTTTTTACTAAAGAGTTTTTGTGATTCATACAAATACGTATATTTCTAAAAAGAAGCTACTAATTTATTTCAATATCAGATTTAATGATTTAATTGAATGAGTTAGGTTAGGTTTCATTTCATTTCATCTCATTAAATTTCATTTTCATTTCATATCAATAAAAAAAATATACTGAAGACTAAGCTGTATGGATAGTTCCTTTTGCCTACCAAAATGGGTGAAGAAAAAAAAACTCTGCTTATATTCTACGGTTGGCGCCATTTTCCAGAAATTTTCTTTGCGAGTTTAGTTGTTTGTTGCACAAAATGAGTAATTTCGACCCTATTTTTTTTAAATTAACACCACCGGAACTCAGAATAATTGCACAAAATGCTTCGGAGAACATTTTACCGGAAAAGTCAAAAAGTCGTTACATATCTACATACGACGAATTTATTGCGTGGAGAGAAGAGAAAAAAGCAAATAGTTTTTCAGAAAATGTCATGTTGGCATACTTCTCCGAACTCTCAGCAAAATTAAAACCGTCTACGTTATGGTTGAGCTTTTCGATGATAAAAAGTATGCTGAAAATAAGGAACAACGTGGATATAAGTGAATACCCAAAATTAAATGCTTTCTTAAAACGACAATCAGACGGTTTTACAAGTAAAAAGTCGAAAATATTAACATCTAATGAAGTGGAAAGGTTTTTGAACGAAGCTCCCGATGATCGTTATTTAGCCACAAAGGTAATTTATTAATAAGTACTTATATTATTCTTTAGTATTCAGTTTACGAAATCGCAAAATACAGTCAATACATTATTTTTACAAATATTAATCAAATCCCTTTTTTTGTAGGTTGCTCTGATTTTTGGCGTTGTTGGAGCTTTCCGCAGAGAGGAGTTAGCCAATATTACTTTAAAAGATATTGAAGCCCATGGAAAAATGCGAATAATTAAGATTCCGAACACAAAAAATAAGATACCGAGAAGCTTTGTTGTTGAAGGAGATTTTCTTAGAATAGTGCAAAAATATATGAATCAGCGGTCCCAAAAAGGAAAAACCGACCGTTTTTTTCAAAATTACCAGAAAGGGAAGTGTACAGCTCAAGCAATCGGGATAAACAAATTTGGTAATATGCCAAAAGAAATAGCTACGTTTCTTGGTCTGCCGGATGCTGAGTATTATACTGGGCACAGCTTCAGGAGGACCTCTGCTACATTATTGGCAGATTCATGAGCCAATTTGACGTCCTTAAAGCGACTAGGAGGTTGGAAATCAGACAAAGTTGCAGAAAGCTATATTGGTTCATTAAATTTCATTCAACAACAAACTAGAAACTGGGAAAAAAATCACACAATCCATTAATTTAAGGTCCAGTCCGTCTCCTTCATGGGCACGCCACTATTGCGGCGATAAGTCCCCTCTTTGAGGAGTGGCTGGAGAGGCGCCACGGCGTCCTCACCTTCCGCCTGACGCAGGTCCTCACCGGACACGGCTGTTTCGGGAGGTACCTGTTTCGGATAAGGCGGGAGGAAACGCCCGGGTGTCATCACTGCGTGGATCGCCCGGAGGACACGGTGGAGCATACGGTGGAGGTATGCCCGGCTTGGGCAGAGCACCGCCGTGTCCTCGTGGAGGCGATCGGTGGCGGGGATCTCTCGCGTCCGGCCCTGGTCCAGGCCATGGTACGGAGCGAGAGAGCATGGGAGGCCGTCACCTCCTTCTGCGAAGCAGTATTGCTCGCGAAGGAGGAGGCGGAGCGCGTGAGGGAGAGGCAAATTTCGCGCCCTCACGCCCCTAGCCGCCGCAGGAGGAGACGCCCTGGGCGTCGGGAATCGATTGCCGATTCCCGGCCACCGTAGGCGCGGGCTCGCGGACGGTGAGCAATGGGTAGCTCGCCGTCCGGTAAGGACCAGGCCCGGGTCGACGGCGCGTAGTGTTCCACGCGCGCCTCAAAGAGTGTCAGCGAGTGAAGGGGTCCAATGAGACCATTGCCTGCCGGGGTTGCGGGAAAGTCCGAAAGGGATACCGTGGCCCCCTGGCATTGCACAGGCAAGAGAAGGAACACGGGTGGGTTTTAGTCAGTAAGAGTCTGACACGCCCTCCCGCTCCACCCAGAGCGGGAGACGTCATTTGATGATTTCACACCCAAAAAAAAAAAAAAAAAAGTCCGTCTCCTTCACATGTTGAAGAGAACGTTCGTCCATCTACCTTCGTTGATAATGATAATTCATCAGATCCAATACCATCAACTAGCAAACGCCATTGTATGACAAATATACATGAACAATCATACGAAATTAATAATAGTTTGTCTCAAACAGTAATTAAGCAACCTAAAACTTCCCCAGTTAGTTTAAAAAACTGTACCAATTTCAATGTACATGTGTACTATAACTTTTATAAGAAATAAATGATTAGTTAGTTGAGTTTATTGTATTATTATTTATATTTTATTAAATTGCAACTATATTAAAATAGTCGTTCAGTACACCTGCGGAACCGTCATTGCAACTTGTTCCGACTGTCAACCCTTCCTTGTAGACATTTGTCGGAACTCTTTGCAATGACAGCCTTTCCGCACTTGTAATGAAAAAAAAAATGTCCTTCTTACACTAAAAGATAACCCTCAACCTTTTAAGAAAATATTGGTATATTCGATGTATTTTTTGACAAATAAACGTATATACTAGAGATATCATAGCGAAACAATCGTCACCGGGAATCTCTATACGCTTTAATGTCTTGGGAATATCCAAGCATTAAACTTTAACTACTTAATGCATCTCATTATAAATAATATACGTAAACATAGGTTATTGTCTAGTTAGCTGCAGTCAGGGTCAGTAACCTGTGGTGGAGAAGGGACAATCGTTAACTGCACCAAGGATGCGCGTGAGACACCGTCGTGCGGGCCAACCATCTTTGTTGCTATACTGACTGTTCCTCTGATCTATACACGAGTTACTACACTCGGTATGGTTTACAACAATGTTGTATTATTGTTTATTGGCAATTATTTCAACGGTGGCAGTATTTTCTACTATGTAAGTCGACTTAGGGGCGTGAACAAGACCTTTAAATTGCCTTTGGAATACCATTCCCTCTTTTTCTGCAATTATTTTAACTGTGGTAATCATATTAGCTGAAGTATTAAATTACTGGTAAAGATTTTTCGATCAAACATTATTAAGATATTGAGATCAAGAATAAATCACGCTGATTGTAAAAGTATCAATAATGGTCCATTGAACTCTAGAATGACCAATCAATGACTATTCCTCGAATCTTTGGTACCTTTTTCTGTATTATTTCTTCGATTAAGGATAAAATATGCTAAACCGCAGTTCTGGCTTTTAAGATGAACCTGGAATTCTTGAAAGTTTGTTAGCCCACGGGAAAACCAAGCATTCTTGAAAGGTTATCTGAGATCTTTTTTATTGAAGATATTCACGACAGGTGTTCAACTATGTGGAATAACATAGTATGTAGTGTAGGTACGGTTTAAAACGACCTTCTATTTAAAAAAAAAACACGGTTTTTCACACATTAAAATAATTAAATTGAATTAGTTACTATATAAGTACCTATGCAGCTTGTTACTTCTTTTATATCTAATCGTTAAATTAAATAGCTTGGACCGCTTTTTAGCTGTGTGTACTTTTAATTAATTTAAACAAAGGGCTCTACGCTGATCACGCTGATTTAATAAAAATAAATATTTTCATCGGTCCTTGATACGTGTGCAAACGAGTTAAGCTTCGTGCAGACTAGCGCGACGCGACACCGGCTATTGTTATACCGTTTTCTTTGAAATTGTATTGTTCGAGTCGCGTCGCGCCGTCGTGTCGCGCTGGTCTGCACGAGCCTTTAATCGGACGTCTTGAAATTGGGGGAAAATTACGTTGAAAGATTCCGTTACATAGATAGATAGATACTGGTCAAGATAATAAAAGCGTGTTAATATTATGTTAAGCGTCTACAATAAATTTATATTTTAATTGGGTAGGTACCTACTTGTTATTGTCGGTAAAATATTTCGGTCATCTGTCATTTATGGCCGTAGACAAATACTTTTTCATCCTTTTTTTAGTTCATTGAACCGGATTCGCGTAGACTCTTAGCTCTGTCAATATGACACCGTAATCTTTTACTATTTTTAGAAAACCACTTTTTCACTACACAACAAAGTACCTTTAAAAGAGTTATTTTTTTCTGAATAACAGATTAGTTTCAAGTATCGGCCGAAGTGGCGGTGCTTGCTTGGTGCTATGTCGAGCAGTGGACGTCTTTCAGCTGAAACGATGATGATCTTTTTTTGAATGGAAGTGTTCATCTCTTCATATGCGGAAGGCACCGGAGTATTAATAGTTTTTTGGGTTGTATTATTTATTTTGTATTTATTTACCTGTTTCTGTACAACTATATTTGGTAATTTAAGAATAAGGCGCGACGCGATTCTGGTAGAACAATTATTAATAAATATATTAATAATAAATTAACACATAAACATAACATCACGCCTTGTTTCCCCGAAGGGTTGGGCAGAGGTGTTCTTGTAGTAGGTACACCCACATTTCGACAGTTATGTTTTAAGTCCCATGTAATAGGGGGCGAGCCTATTGCCATCAACCGGGCACAAATCCGGACTCCGGGGTACTACTGAGAAATTCCAGATAAAAAAACCCAATAACACTGCCCGACCCGGGAATCGAACCCAGGACCTCATGCTCAGCAGTAGCGCTTGCAACCACTAGACCAACGATGCGTCTGTTTTAAATTTTATTAATAAAAATAAAAAAAACTTCTACAATATTTAATCTTACATAGAGGCCTCCTTATAAGTATAAAACAATACTGTACTAGAAGACCCTCCCTCCCTTCTAAAACTAGAAACAATAATAATGTAGTAGTGTACATAAAAAGAAATTCATCTTATATATGGGAATGTGTGTATGCGTGTGTATGTGTGATTTTAGTGACCCCGCCCCATACAGGTATTCAATACACTAGAACTGACTGGGCCAGTGATACGTATATTTGGTTTAATAGAGTCCTTGAGATAACATATCTTGAAATTTCTGAAAATCCAAATGAGTTTTCTGGTTCGTGACATGACCATATTCGTATGTAAGCCAACATAATACCTAAATATTTTATACGAGTATCAGTCACTTTTGCTATTTTATTGCTAAGAACCATTTGTGCTAGAAGGATTATCACAGCTATGTATTCTAAGGTTATGATTAGGTCCAGGTTGACCGTTGCTGTAGTTTGTAAATGCAATACATTTGGTTTTAGAGTGTTAGTAAAAATTTTAAATTAACCATTTAGCTTTTGAGTCCCTTTTCAGCATATCTATATGCAGATTCCCAGGTGTCTCCAGTGAAAACAATGGCTGTGTCATCTGCATAGGAAAAAACACGTCCATTTTCAAGCTTCATTTCGCAGAGGCTATTTATATATATTAAGAAAAGCGTCGGACCCAGAACACTGCCTTATGGGACACCGAAGCTCACCTTTAACTCATCGCTAACGTAGTTAGCTATTTTTAAACGTTGCTTTCTATCCTGGAGATAATCGGACAGCAGAGCCAAAGGGACTCCTTGTATGCCTATGTTTTCTAGACTGTTCACAAGGACGGGAACAGAGACGGTGTCGCAGGCTTTTTTTAGATCCAGGAAAATAGTGAGACATCTTCTTACTGCATCCAAATCTTCAACGATATGAGAGGTTAATCCTGAAACTGCGTCTTCTGACGATAATCCTTGCGATAGCAGATAAGACCGAGATGCGTCTGTAGTTGCTCACATCGTCCCTATCGCCGCCCTTGTGCACAGGTGTAATAATGGCTTGTTTCAGAACGGGTGGAAAAAGACCTTGTGTGAAGCGCAGATTAGCAAGATGAGTAATAATTGATACCACCACGTCATGGGCAGATTAGATAAGAAAAATGGTAGAGATATTGTTCCATCCACGTGCGCTTTCTGTTTTAAGACTCATCAGTACGCCATGGACTTCCTCAGGATCAGTCACAAAAGAGTTATTAGTCTCACGATCTTGCGATAGATTGATAGAGATGGTTTCCTTGGCCAAAGTCTTACTAATGTAAGAGAAATAGTTATTAGCGTGACTGACTCATGAGACGTTGCTTTTGTCTCTAATAAGTTTAGATTTTGAGTTTTGGTTTGTTTGCGGATGAACCAAATGCTTAATCATTTTAACACCAACCAAATCTTACACGATCAGCAATATGGTTTCACCAAAGGTCGTTGTACAACTGACGCCGGTGTCACCTTATTAAAACACATATTTACAGCGTGGGAGGAGGCTCAAGATGCCATAGGAATCTTTTGTGACCTCTCCAAGGCATTTGACTGCGTAAATCATGAAACCTTACTCTTGAAACTTGAGCATTACGGACTAGGTAAACTTGCGCTCTGTTTAGTAAAATCTTATTTAAATGATAGACAACAGCAAGTTCAAATTAATGGTGTAAATTCACTCGGTCTAAAAGTAAAAATGGGTGTTCCTCAAGGCTCGATATTGGGTCCTTTCCTCTTTTTAGTATATATTAATGATCTACCCCATTTATTAAAAAAACAACCACAAATGGTGTTATTTGCTGACGATACTTCCCTAATTTTTAAGATAAATAGACGTGCATCAAATCTTGACGATGTAAATAACGCCCTACTGCAGGTCCAAAATTGGTTTACTGCTAATAATTTAGTATTAAATGGGAAAAAAACTAAATGCATAAGATTTGCTTTACCGAATGTTAAAAGTAGTGATTGTGATATAGTATGGAATAAGGAGAAGCTAGAATTTGTAGATAAAACTGTTTTCCTGGGGATCACGCTCGATTCAAGGCTGCAATGGGGTCCTCATTTAACATCTCTCGCAGGACGGCTAAGTTCAGCAGCATATGCTGTAAGAAAAATCCGTCAATTTACTGATATAGATACCGCAAGGCTAGTCTATTTCAGTTACTTTCATAGTATCATGTCCTACGGTATTTTACTATGGGACGGGCTGCAGATATCGGCTCTATTTTTATTCTGCAGAAAATAGCCATTAGAGCAATATATTACCTCCGTAGGCGCGATTCTCTAAGGGAACTGTTTAAAAATATTAACATCATGACGGTACCTTGTCAATATATTTATGAAAACATCATGTACGTCAGGAAAAATCTTAATCTTTTCAGTAAAAGAGGTGAAAGACACCATTATAGTACTAGAAATAGGGACCAATTAGTTCAACCGGGTTTCAGACTGGCTAAAGTAGACTCATCTTTCATGGGGTACTGTTTAAAATGTTACAATAAAATACCTTCCCATATACTACAACTAAATGAAACGAAATTTAAATCTTGTATAAAACGCACACTATGCTGCCAAGCATATTATAAGCTTGGGGATTATATCGCTGACAAAAAAAAACTTGGCTTAACGCTGGTCCAGCTCCACAAGGGCGCATAAACTAATTGATTAGCATTCAAAAATATTGTTGGAATTGCTGAAGATTGCAAAAACTATCTTTGAATTGTATAACTTCAATCTCTTTTTTTATTGTATAATTGCATAGCACATGTGTGAGCACTGTGACCATGTATCTTCTATAAAGCTACCATTTACTGGGTACGTCTTTCATTGACTTAATATGCCCTGGCGGCTAAGAGTATGTCATGCTCACTCAAATGTCTCGCTGGTGGTGGCGTGTGTGTTGGATCGTTGAGTTCCCTTCAAAATGGTTGAGCTAAACGGTGCTGATCCATGCGTCATGTTCGTGAACGGGCGCCATCAGTAGGGACTGGTCATCTCTTATCTGCCACGGCTTATTTTAATTTTTGTATTGTTTTATTTTTTATTACGGACGCTTTTTACGTACACGTCTTTCTACATTGTTCTCACATGTATAATTTCAACATGAATGATGTAAACAATAATTTGGTAGAATTTTTTTTTTTTTAAAAAGAGTGTCCGTGGAGTTTCTTGCCCGTTCTTCTCCATAGGAACCTACGCTTTGGAATGGGCAACTAGCTTCATATTTCTGACTGACTGACTCCTTGACAATTCAAAAGTGCCTGTAAATGGTTTAATTGAAATAAATGCTTTGAGTTTGAGTTTGAGTTTGATGCGTGCATGATATTATTTATTGCATTTCCCATTTTTTTTGTGTTTATTTGCTTTGTGTAACTGTTCCCAGCCATATTTCATTTTAAGTTTTTTAATAAGGTGATTACGATACCTTCTGTATGTTATTTTTAAGATAACGTTATTTGGATCTAAGCATAGTTTTCTCTGCATATTGTTCGTGTTCCGGATACATACATAAGATTCCTATAATAATCCAAAGTTTAATTATGCGGTTATTTCTAGGGATTAAGGTGGTTAAGGTATTTTGTAAAAAGCAATATCTGAGTTTGTCAATCAAAAGTTAAATAAGTGCAACAGGATCTTTAATTAAAATCAGTTCGAAGATGTTTTACGGTAACTATCGCTTTCTCAAAATCAAAAACTGTTTTTGATGCGACCTCCCCTGCACCAGCAGGACCGGCAGAGAGTGTCCATGTTTAGTTTAATTGCCATGAAGTTTTCATAGAAAATATTCTAGTAGAGTCGCGTCGCGTTGTCTCGTCATCGCGCTTGTCTGCGGGAGCCTAATGTGATATATAAAACGAAATACTTAAATAAATATGAGATTTTGGCACTAATATGCCAAATCTGATATTTATTATTTCGTGTTTCTTCTAAGTATTGATAAATATACTTAATTGGATCATAAATACACATTTTATGATTGTTATGAATATGCTGACGCTGGGCAGCCAATTAATTTGGGAGAGGAATCAAGTTCCAGTATTTAATCAATCATAAAATTTATTATAATTATGGAATTTTAGACTAAATGGGTGAATATTACAACTGTTATGACTCGGTACTATCAAGGGGGCTTTGAACACAAACTTAACCTACAGGCGAATTCAGGTGCAGGTGAATAGATTACAGGCGTGATGTTTTGTTATGTTTATGTTATGAATGAAATATTATCGATTTTCTGAATGATTTAAAATGTAAATCACTTACTTCTTGATTTTTAATAAATGATGTATGAAAACATAACGTTTTTCGACTTCCATATCGGAAAATATGGAAAGTTCTCACCGATCAGTAATTAACTTACCTTTTATTCACACATTTGCGTTTACAAGTACATATTATAACGCATTTGCATATTGACTTAACTTTGTAGGAGACTCCTTTCTAATAAAACATTACACGTAAAATATCGAATGGAATCTCTCGGTGATAGAATAGGCCACGACTCTACGAGTAATCTACGAGCATGAAGACGCAACAAATGGAGTATTAATGTGCTAAACGTAGATCGAACAACTGTAAAACTTGCGTACCCTTATCGAAGACAACTGACAAATAATAGCCATATGATGCGATCCAGTCACTGTTTAGTCTTGTGTCGCGTCGTGTCAGCACGAGCTAGAGAGAAACATTTATTTCTTGAACAAAAGTTTTTTAAATTCAATTTAATATTATGCAACAATTACAACAATATAATAATAACAATTATTAATATTAACAATTATAATTTATTAACGATAATTATTTACAATTCAGAGTAGACACGGTGCATGTGACTAAAGACGTAGCTCCCGTAAGCTCTTTTATTGAGGCGTGCTATGAATTACATATAAACATTTATTCCTTCCCATACTCCGCATAAATCCAACCCATCCGGCGTTTAAGGCGCTCCCTCACCGGAAGCAATCACCTATAATGTACCCGTTCAGATTCGAGTATTACATCAGTGAGTGCGGAGACTCGAGGTAATGGTAATATACATAGTAATGCACAAAATCGAATCTTGGATTGTTACATTACGGGCGAATGTTCCCAGTGAAGGAGCACCTTTAGGAAATATACGAACATTAACACTCCATTCGTACTCGTACTCACTACTCTGTGACCTCAAACCATGTGATTCGCATTATGACACCTCTAATTCACGAACCGGTTGGCCGGCAATAAAGAGTCTTTAACTTATGTAACCGAGGCTGGGCCGACACTGCAGTTGCCGTGTTCCTATGTAAATTGAACCTAGCGAAACTATGCTGCTCGCGAATTAACATTCGTACAGTCATGTATCCTTTGTGAAGTAGACCGATTAATATGTACATCCTCAGTTTTAAATATTATTCGGTGGCTTACATTAATAAAAGTTGGTCACTTGCGACTGTTGTTAAGTAATACTAGAGTGAGCTAAGATGCAGTTTAAACGGTAACATATTAGGACAAGCGTCAAGTTGAAGCTTGGCTTCAACCTGACGCTTGGCGACTGCTTCAGGATTCAAAGTGTCTGTCCACTCTGAATCCTGAAGCACTATGGCCACTATAGTTAAATGCTTGCCATTCGTCTGGCGACTAAAATCCCATGGCTATTCTGCTACGCTTTTTCTACCTAAAAGCTTATGGCAGAAAATATATGCCATAGACCATTTTATGCTCACATAAAGTAATATCTGGTCTTTAAACATGAACAGCAAATTAAGGAAATTCTAGGTTTAGCTAGATTGAACAGTAAGTATTATTAGGTCATTCTAGGTAGCCTAAGGAACTGTGCCCTACAAATGACTCACCTACTACCACGTGGATTTTGAAATAAACTGCTGTTGGCTCAAGCAAAATAACTGACTTGGACTGTTTCAAAGTAACTCTCCAGGTAAGGCTTTGATGGATAATATTTAAGAGGTTGTTGACAGTATATCCGTTTCCTAACAATTGATATTCCTTTCCTATTAATTATTCATTCAGGTTATTACTGTGCTCAGCAACTGACAAAGATTCTATCCATCGCTAAACAAGTTTGTTTTTGATGATAATTATGTGTGTATTTAAATTGTGACCTCTTGAGGTGATAGTGCGTCGACCTGACAGAAGATTGGCCGTAGAATGAGGTAAGCTTTGGCACTAGACAGCACAGTTATGCTATAAACCTGAACGCGAATATATATTTAACATATTCGCGTCGTAAAACTGGGCATAGCTTGGGTGTGACAAAGCTTCAATGGAAGATATGATGAGATGCTTGTTAAATACGCAAATATACGAAATGTCGACAAAAAAAAAATTGTTACCTACGCACAGTGTCAAAAAAAAATGCCTCTGCTGTTTATGGTTTTTATCGATCAAGGGATGCATTTATAATGCACGGGTAAAACACCCACGTGTCCATTTCACACATTTTGGATTTGGGCAACAGCGAGTTTCACGTTCTTCAAAACAATATTATCAACTTCTACAAAATAATTGTACATTATTAAATTGTAATAAATAAAAGGATTTTCCTGTATACAATTTAGCCATCTCACACAGCATGACGTGATGTTATCATAAGATTTTCCTCACAATTTTAATATTTTGACGCGTCTATGAGATTTTCTGAAAGCAGCATTTTCATTCGTTTGCAAAATTAAGGGAAAATCTATTTTCAAGTTTCTGTATGATCGCACTGTTCTTGCTAATATGTACTGCTATCTTTGGGATCTAGGACTAAGCAAACCCCTGGCTTCTCTAGGCATGGACTAGGTTTGAAGTATTGTCTGCGATACATGTAACATTCAATGTATGTTCGTTATCAACATTTTACTTTAGGTGTCATGTCAATATACATTAGTTAAGGAGAAAATATGTATTCAGGTCAATGCTTTAGTTACAAATACATTGAAGGTTAAATAGTAAAAATACCTAGAAATCGCATTTTGGTTTAGAATGACTAATCGGAAAGTTTGAACCAATTCACTAGTACCTACTTGATAATTCGAGCACAATTCCAAACAATTCCGTCTTTGTGCCTAACTAGTGGTTATATTCATAAAGTAGCGATCGCTAAACTGGCTATTTTCTTAGTTTGCTCAACTTAATTTCTGAAAAGTTTGGATCACATGACTACGAACGGTTGGCCGGGCGTGACCTATTAGTTTTGGTATTTGCTGTCGTTACTTATGCAAAACTTTTTAATCACCTACTTGGGAAGCGCGAAATTTTTGTCTTGAATCTATTTTAGGATGGTGACGTGTGTTCGCAGAAACCTTTTGCTCTATAGGCGTATTTAATATAGACCTATGACTAAAACGCTTGTAGAAACCTCCGGCTAAATGTTTAAGTCCGTATTTTAATGTATTACCTATGTTTAAATTAAAAGGAAACAGCAAAAACCTGTTTTACAAGTTCATAAAAAAAAACTATATTTAGAATTAAAATAGATAGCTATCTATTTAGAAATCAATTAGTAATCTATTAATAATTGATTTTCTAAATGCGACCGAATCTGCAAATGCCCAAAAAAGATACGAGAAGAGAACGTAATTAGGTTCACATGATTGCCCTTCATGCGATGCAACAGTTGCGGGGCGGAGCGCGAGGCGCGTCCAACTGGCGGGAGAAAGTCGAAGTTCTTCCGCCAATGCAACCTAAGTATCAGGAGCGAGCGAGCTCATGTGACTCCGGGGAGCGAAGTGCGGGAGGAGAGGGGAGGGGACACGGTGGAGGGTCGCAGCTACACAATACATTGCGAAAACAACGTAAACTGGGCTACCAGCATTATGTTTGCGTTATCAGTTATTTTGTATTTCTAACATGTTTTTATTGACATTATAAAAGCGATTACACAATGCAATTAACGTATGGGTATGCGCTCGCGCATTGTCCGAAATAACATTTTGGGAATCGGATGTGTAATTTAACTGGCGATGAATATTAATTAGGGTTTTGTTTACGAAATACTTGACTTTATTTTGCATATGGAAATTTTAATTACCATAAATTAATTTTACATCATAATGTGCCTATAAATAAGGTCTTGAAGGTTTTTAATTTTCCATTCTGTTTGGACGATTTGTTGACGTTTCGTAGGTTCACAAATCGCTTGTAAGAAAAAAGGTAAAATTACTATAATAAATAAATGCAGTTAAGAACTTAACTGGAAAAGTAATAGGTATATCAAGGAAAATAAAAATCCTTAAGTTACATACAATTATTGAGATGTCGTAAAATACGCAGTTTAACATCTTTCACAACGTTAACGGGTGGCACTGCTAAAGAGGAACGATTATATTTCAACAGAGATTTTCTAAACAAGTTTGTATTTACCACCGTCCGCCAGGAATGTCATGTTTCATAATATATGTAAATACTATGTATATACGTGACAGCCGAAAGGATATGAGGCGCCATTGGTTCCTTCAAATTCTGTACTCGTTTTTGTTACGTTAAATGTAACATTTAAGCCAAGAATGTGGGCGACTATCCGAGACGAATGACAAATTCATAAGTTGGTAAAAATCAACAATTGGCTGGACATACATTTTAAATACGTTCAATATAGTTTTTTAGTTCCTTACCTCAAAAGGATTTTTCATTTTGAGGCACGGAACCGTTATAGGAACACTTCTTTGTCCGTCCGTCAGTCTGTCAAGACCCATTTTCTCAGGAACGCATGGAGGTATCAAATTGAAATTAATGTTAATTACGTAGATCTATATTCCCTTGGAATTCTGAAAAAATCAAGTTTCTAAGTCAACGCAATAAAAAAAACTCATTTATGTAACTTATTTTGATACTCGCAAATAAATAAAAACCAAAAGGTAGGTACTTCCCGTCGACCTAGAATCATGAAATTTGGCAGGATCAAGGTCTCACAGCGCAATTAACGGTTTTTTTTTAGATAATTTGTAGTTTTATCACATAAAAATACTTTTTTTGCCATTACAAACTTACATTTGCAATTGGAGAATTGACCGTGACGTATATCGACATATGGGAGAACATGTTTCTCAACTACTAAGTTAAGTTTGTTCTTGGGATAAATTCATCCAACTACGAAACCCTTCATTGTGCGTGGTCGTCACTCATTTGGCCGGTTTTTTTATATAGAAGCCACAAATCTAAAAACACTTTGAAAGCCAAGAAAATGCAATGGAAAAAGAAAATCAGTTTTCATTGTTTTCCAGCCGACTCTACGTTTAAATTGATTTATCATATTCATATACAACGTGAATTCAAATTGACCTTTGTCACAACAACTATCGACCTGAAAAATAGAAAACTGATTTACAAACATTCAGACAAAGAAAATAAGAACGTCTTCCGTTGTTCGGGTAGTACCTAACCGGTGTTCTTTGGTGGACTTCGATCGTCACGTGCATCTTGTAAATACCAACGTAATAACATTTCAAAAGTGTGTCACCACACCACTTTCTTAATGCGAAGGACTTTTCCCGGTGCCTTCAGAGAAAATACTTTTGTGCCGTATTTTTGTAGTTCACCTTTACCCTGAAAATATTGCCAAAGCATCTACCAAGAAAGAGGTTTTTGGTTGAAATGTTTGCGAATATTATTTCCTTTCAATTGGTTAAGTGTGCTTATATGAAATTTTCAACCTTTTATTTATTCCGGTCTTTCCAGGATTCAGTATCAATCACGACCATTCACTAATTATCGAGCACAAAAAACAACTAGAATCTTTCCTCAAGTTCGCGGAACATCTCACGGAGTTAGGAATTTGTATCCACGTGACGTGAGACGTTTTTTAAAAACATCAATGACCTATCTCGGTATGTATTATATATTTTAAACAGGTATATGGTGGGCGTTCGTTGAGTAACAGGATGTCATGCGCATCACATGACTCGAGATAAACACGTCGAGCTTACGTAGGTAGCAACAGGCTTGATTCAACGATAGCGTAATGCGTCCGTGTCGGGGAAGCTTTGATATCCGCGAGGTACAATAACCTGTTGTCGGTCATGTGGCGCGTGATTCGATAGTCGCTTTTGGTTATCTATTTTCCTTTGTTTATTAGTGTATCTTGACGTAGGCTAAATGTTAAAACTTTAAATAGAGTAATTATTATTCGTATTATTAAGAACTAGTTCAGAACCGTATGCAGTCGCTTCAGGATGAGACAAAAAAAATAGAAGAAAAAGCCCTTAAGTTTGTATTCTCTATGGCTTTGAACCTTATTGCTGTTTGATGATATTTGATTATCATTCTCGTATACCGCCTCCTCTGTTTCTGTTACCAACTAGGTCATATTAACTTAAAACGTAATAAAGCGGATTTCTCTATCTGTTGAATTCTAATGCAGCAAATTGTTTTCTAATGTAAATGTGCCAGACTAAGAATATTCCACAAATGTTTATTAGTGCACGGTACATGGACACCATACAAAATGGTTTTCCTTACACGGAAAGCTTATCGTTGCTTATCAATTTTTCGTCACCGTCTGATTCCGTAATAAAATAGTTGAAATAAATATGACGGTTGTTAGAAAAACTATAGTTTTGATCTAGGGCATCTCGCAGGTGACCACTAAGGTCGTAGCTGCTTAACCGGACTTTCCTGTGGCTGCCTTATTCTTCTACACTCAAAGCCTCCTGCCAGGGGCACAAAACAATTATAATTAAAGCTAGGCGAACGCTCGCTAAGGGCACCGCCTCTGGGGTATGAACCTCGGCTTAGGGCATCGCTGGGGGGAGGACAGCAAGATGGGACAGGCTGGACCAAGGTGTATAATATATATATATATCATTATTATTAGACGGGGAATTTAAAGCTACAGGCTCAGCTTCGACGCGGGCTGGCGCTTCATCGAGCAAGGGTCGGGGGGAGAAAAACTAAATCTATACTAGTACCTAATAGTATAGATTTAGTAAGTTTAGTACAAGTCACTTGTCTGTGTGACCGCGTTGTTCTTCTAAACTGCCAAACTGATTTCGATGCGGTTTTCATTTAGAGAATTTATTCCAGAAGATAGGTTGTATATAGCACATTACTACTAGTAGTTCTGCGAATAGCAGACCTCGCGAGTACAATTTTTTTTTGCGACAATTTTTATCTTTTAAATAAAAAAAGAACCATCGAAATCGGATCTCATAAGGTCATATCTAGTAGCCTCCTTTTTGCCCCTTTTAGGAGGAAGTACCCCTCAAATCAAAGATAACCAGCGACAAAAAAAAAACTATAAAATCGTAAAATCTATATACCAGGTTTTGTCCAGATCGGTTGTTAAATACGACTTGTAGAGGAGTGAACCAAAACACCAAACTGACAGAGGAAAGCGATTTTTTCAGACTTGAAGCAGAGACGCTTCGCTCGCTCGGTCAATTAAACTAAAACATCATAAAGACATCTCAATCTTTTGTTAAATCTTAAAAACCGTGCGAAATAGGAGCGGGTGGCTAGTAATCTACAACATCAACCGGTGCCTTTCAATTCTAAACGCAGGATAGTTCATACGCAGAGTGGTAATTAAGAATAAACAGACAATTTGTCTGAGTACATACAGGTGGAGAGGCCAATTATTAGAAGCGTCCGTTCGTGGGCAATTTGAGACTATTCCGTCGGAGTACCACGGATGTGGCCAGCTATCAAAACTTTAAGCGAACGGTCGAGAACTACTGTATCATTCTTTTGCTTGTTTTTCTTTTGTTCCGGATGTCATGCTTCTACTCTATTGGACTACAAGCCGTGCGCCCGACGGGATTTCCCATCTGCAAAACTGACGAACTCACAAACAAAGATACAATATTCAACTCAAGGGCATGAATTAAAAAAAAAATGCTGCCTTGGTGCCTATCGTCGTTCTCTCTGGGCTCGTGCATAATTTCAAACTTCAAGAGCCAGTAGCTCAGGCTGTGCACTTTATCCTTATCGGATAAAGTGCCGCTATTTGCGGCATAATAGTGGCGCAGCCTCGGCCTGGCTAAGGTGCCGTAAGCATTGCATTGTCACTGTCACTTGTTATTTTGTTTAATTGTTACACTGCCTTAAAAATATGCCTGTTTATTAAAATTATAGCAAACATTTATAGTTGTGAAATTTATCCAGTACTTTTTTGATTGCTATACGTAAGAATATAAAGCGTCTTATCTTAGATTGAATATAACTTCCTAACAGCTATATCTGGCACTCTGTTGCTTGGGGATTTTTCTGTCCAATATAAACAGACTTTATCATTATTGACAAAGTTATAGGGAGGACATTTTCAGTCAATGAAATAAACACAAGCTAAATTATAAATGTAATTTTAATGTTTACTACTTTTATCTTATCTATACATATTATACAATAAAAATCATAACGAATATTTTTTGTCCGTTTGTCTGGATATATGTTCCTGAATGGCGAAAAACGGCTAAACGGATTTGAATGAAATTTGGCACACATATAGTTTATCTGGATTAACACATACTTTTAATCCCGGTACGTACACGCGGGCGAAGACGCAGGCGAAATCTAGACTAAAAATAATAAAGAATCTATCAGCTATAATTAGCTGACAGATTCTTTTTTATTTTTGTTTTGGAGGTAATCCTCCAAAACTGTTGAAACTCCACCTATTTTCATCATACGTGAAAATACCCCCGAACATAAAAACAACAGCGCAGTACTACTCAATCGTACCACGTAAGCTCAACCGGTCGCAGCATCGTCCTCGTCGGAAAATGTCAAGGCTTTCATTGTGTTACTGAGCGGTCACATGACGAAGACGATCGCTAATATTTATGTTACGGCCCGTCCTCCCACCCTGTTATATTTAAACAGTCATGTGATTGGACAAGCCTTCATTATTGTTTGTTTGAATTTTAATTAGTTTGAGTAAGCTTAGCAGGGTTCCTTTATATAGATTCTTAGAATAACATCAGTGTAGATGACAGTTAAAATTCTTAGTCCGGGTCTATATATGATGGCTTTGGCAAGATCGGTTTTGTGTTGTGGGGAACCCCGTCTTTGATACCCTTTGCCTTGAGCTAAACGGATTTTGGAGTCACAATTGACTATACCCGGTGGTTTTCTCCCGCCTTATTCTGGAGATCACCGATATTGCTTGCCCACAACCCTTACTCGTTAGGTTTTGATCCACCACTTGCGAAAGTGCCTAAGCATTAAAAAAAGCTAATTAAAAGTTATACATTGTTCTCATATATGAAAGCAACAGGAATAAACCCAGAATTTTGTAATATCTTGATTTACAAGAGTTTCATTGGAGTTTCTTGCTCGTTTTTCTCCATAGATATCTACGTATTGGAATGAGCTTCAACTTTTTGAGTAACTGACCGACTCTTTGATAATTCAAAAGTGCCTGTCGTTTAATTAAAACAAATAGTTTGAGTTTGAATAACATTCCTCCAACCACTGAGCCAGGTCTTACATTGACAACCAACGTGTTCCAGACAATGGAGTTCTTCTAGGGTCTATCTTGGATCACAATATGAATAAAATATGCTAAACATGTTTTTGCAAAATTAACAGACTGCTGTTAAAAAAACTGTCTAGTTTAATAAGCAGTGATCTTTCCCCGTTCGATAGTTATTGTTGAATTCTGTCTCTTTCCTATTTCCACATTTTTCACTAACTGTTTTTTTCAGTGACCTTATTGTTATTTTTTTTCCTCTATCACAATCTTAATTATTGGTGATATTATATTCTCATTATAACAATCTAGCCTATTAGCTAATAAGTAATTAAAATATAACTTTAACTGCTAAGTAGACCATATTGAATGTTAGTATGTGTTCAGTTTGCATAAAACCATCGGTAATGTAAATGAGAGAATATTTTAAGGTACAGTTGACAAATCGTTGCCTTGTATGTGACTTTACGTATTGCATAATATTGCAACTGTTTCACGTGAGCCTAAACATTCCACAAACAAAATTCCGCCTAATTTGATATTTGTCATTAATAAACTATTAACCTTGATGAAATTCAATGACATTTTGTTTACACTTTTTGTCTGTTATTTATTAAATATAAGTAAAATTATGCTTCCAACAGTTATTAGGCTTCGTTCATACTCATCCCTAGTTCGAATTCGCCCGCTTTTTTATATGCCTATCAGCTGCAAGGGTACAACGGACACGGCAAGTTCGAACTAGGGATGAGTTTAGCGCAGGTCGTTGGAAACGCGGGTTTTGCTTTTAATTTGATTAAGGAGCACCTTTGTTGATCAAATTTTCATTGCGTAGGTATTTAAAACACCTGTCACTTTATTGTTGACTTATAAGAATTTTAAGGGTTTCATTAAAAACGTTGTTTCTAGTTAAGAGACGTTAAAAACGACGTCAAAAGTATGGTTCTGCAGATGTTAATCATTTAAAAGAAAAAGTAAGAAAATACATTTATTTGTGATAAACATGACGCAAAGCAAAAATACGAAAACAAAAAATAACAAGTTGGGGGAAAATTTACATTTTTTTAACTTTATGCAACGTACATAGATAATCGTCACATACTGAGACTCCTCTGTGTCTCGGAAAGCATGTTAAGCCGTTGGTCCTGGCTGTAATTGTTAAGCCGTTGGTCCTGGCTGTAATTGTTAAGCCGTTGGTCCTGGCTGTAATTGTTAAGCCGTTGGTCCTGGCTGTAATTGTTAAGCCGTTGGTCCTGGCTGTAATTCGTGGAGCTTTGACATTACGATTCGTTACGATTGTTTTTTAATAACGACTTCTTGTCAGGATTTTCTAATTGTTATATCTACTAGAATTATTGATGCATTTTAACCTTTTCGCCAACAGGACAGAGGAGTGCGGACAGTACAGAGGGGATCATGGCTAAATAATAACAGCCACACGGGTTGATATTCAAGGATAAACAACGCTTTCCGAGGTCGGTCCGTGGATGGGTGACCATCCATTACATACCGAGACCCCTCCGTGCCTCGGAAAGCACGTTACACCGTTGGTCCCGGCTGTCATTTGTACATCTTTGAAATTCGTTACGGGTAGTCAGAAGCCCGAAAGTCTGACAACCAGTCTTACCAAGGAGTGTCGTATTACTCAGTTACTGGGTTGTGGAACTTGTTTACTTATAAACGAGACTGAACTAAACTACCCTCCAAATATAATATTATGTTGTATGGTGATCAATATATAGTTTCGTAGAACATAAAGGTGGAATTATTTATACAAAAAATAAAGATTTTTATAATCATGATGCAGTTTATACTAGAGAATAGTCTTTCTAATGGTCGCTTCTACATAATCATCTAGCGCCTATTATTTTTATAACAGATAAAAAATTTGCGACTCAAGCGGAGTTTGATGACTTTTAAAGATATCTCCAGTGCGTGACATAACTTAAAAACTGCACTCTAGAATACTTTTAGAATTATCCTTGGAAACTCCCACATACGTTTCGTTTTCAAGATTATTAATTAATTCTGTCCATAGACGGCATATGTAAGAAGTCCAAATTTTCAGCAGATACCAAACTTTATTAAAACATACAAAAATGGTGATGATAGTTACAACAAATTAACTTGTTTAATTTCAACTCTTATACAAGCCAGCCAAAATTATTAATATGGACTCGAAAATTTATTTGGTGATTATAATATTAGGAAGATATAATCTGATATTTATTTGTCTAACTAGATGAACGTTATTGTTTATATTAAATTAACTGAGTTGTACGAGTAACTGAGCTAACTTACAATGTAATCAAATTGGCAGGTGTAATGTAATGATGGGTAAATATTAATTTCATGTGTATGTAAATGGTACACCACAGACTAACCGCAGTCTTGTCTATCCTTCTTCATTTAATCCATCCAAAGGTTGTCTTAAGATCGCTTTTAGCGATAAGACCATCTTAACATACCGAGACCACTCCGTGCCTCGGAAAGCAAGTTAAGCCGTTGGTCCCGGCTGTTATTTGTACATCTTTGACAGTCGTTACGGGTAGTTAGAAGCCCGAAAGTCTGACAACCACTTTTACCAAGGGGTATCGTTTAACCCAGTAACTGGGTTGTAGAGGTCAGATAGGCAGTCGCTCCATGTTAAATACTGGTTTTCAGCTGCATCCGGTTAGACTGGAAGCCGACCCCAATATAGTTGGGAAAAGGCTAGGCAGATTGAATTTTTTGGTTATTTATTTTTGTGGTGTACAATCAAGTTTATAAATGAATAAATAATAAAGTTTTCTATTCTATAATAATAACCAAATTATCTGAATTTTAGTTAGGTACTGTAGTGCTTTTGTGGCTGGCAGTTTGTATGACTGGCAACATTCCAACATTTAAACTTACAATTACCTTTTGATATTTACGGGTCTAGCATTTTGTCTTGTGACAGATCGTGCTAGGGCCCCGTCTCGTGCAAGCGTGCTTCTAATATTGTATTTACTTGTGAGCTTATAATATAACGGTCCTCTGGACCTCTTAAAGTACCTCCGCATATCTTATTCCATAGTTACCAACCCCCTGTGAGGTTAAACCCTCACAGTACCTAAAAAAAGAGAGAGATGAAATAGTTTAGCGCGGTTATATGTATAACTTAATTTTAACAGCGCCATCTGTACATTTACATTGGTACTATAAATGTTCTTATGACCTTACTTAACTGGCTTATAAAGCGGCACTAAGTGAAGGTAACTAAGGTGGGAAGCTGCACCGCTATCAAGTTACATTGGTGTACGATTTTCCCGCTAGATGGCGGTTTGCAATTCAACGATCGATACTATTCCTTGGTCCTTCAATAAATGATGAAAGTAGGTAGTTTAAGTAGGTTTAATCATTATATAAATTAGCAAGTGAATAGGTACTTACGGTTTTTTTCGTTGTTTTGAATGTCATTTTCATCGTTATTGCAGATTGGAATAAAAGACATAAACGCGTAACGCGTTGATGTCTTCTGTATTGCGAGAAATTTAAAGCAATTTTGTTGTTTGTAACTTTTAGGTATACCTGAATATCTAAATAGACATTAAATTGATATGTAAAAAATATACCAGTTAACTTTTACACTAGTCGTTACTTATTTGCGGTCCCGGGCATTTAATTTGGATAGCTTTCTTTCAACCTAATATAAAATACATTAGGGACATTAAAAATACATGAATAAAGAACAATGCATTTAAAACCTAGGTTTTTAGTAACGAATGCCCCGAATAAATTAACTATTACACAGTTCCTAACTAAAAAAAGTAATGTCCAGAGATCATCTAATAATAAATGTAATATGCGTACTATGTATTACGCCTATTTACATAGTAATAGGTATAGATATTTACATTAAATTATGTAAGTCAGCAAGTACTACGTATAACGAGAAATCGTGAAACATCAATGGAATGCTAAATTAATATTCGGCAATATGAATTCCAGTTTCACTTTTTCAATTCGAAAGTCAAACTTAAATATTACTACATTTTTGTAGAAATTAATTTTATAGATTTTATCTACGTTCTAATGTATATGTCACTAGCACTGTGTCTGATTAGAAATTTTTGAGAATCTCTAGACAATCTTTTAATAAAATTAAATAATTATAATCAATTGAACAGGACAAATAATGCGATTGTTTAAAACCATCATTTTCAGTATCAATAAATAAAAATAAAACCAGATTTTTACCCATCGATCTTATAAATAAATAGGTATACATAACATCACGCCTGTATCGCAGAAAGGGATGGTCAGGGGTGTAGAATAACATCCAAATTTTACCAGTTACATTTGAATAAGGGGCGAGCCTGACTGACTGAAATATTTTGACATACAACTGAATAATAAACTAAAGCAAATCATATACCTATCAATCTATTATCGATAATTTACTACACATACCTCCCTATGTCTAGTAACCATACAAAATCCAAAAACCAAATACAACCAACAACATAGACCTAACGTACTGGATGTAGAACGTAAATAGGCTCCAAGTCCTGTGCCGGTTGCGTGGAGGCGCGCGGGCGCAGGCGGAAGTGAGAACGCCCGAAAGAAAGTACTCGTCGGCAACCGGTCGCGATAGTAGGCCAGCCGAGGTCACTGCGGACGCGCTAGCTCGAGTAGCTCGCTTCTATCAACGTCAAAACTTGACATACTATGATTATCCCGTTAGTGACTATGTAGTTAGTTGGTGTATGTCGCGGGGATAGTAGAGTAGACCTGTAGGATAAGGTTTCATGGCTTTAAAACGAATGCCCCATTTCAGAGATGGAGAAGAGAGAAGAAACTGAGCTGCGACGTTGTCCCTATTTGTAATGTATGTTGAAAAAAAGCATCTGATACCTAACTTTGTCTTTAGTGACTGCTAAAGACAAAGTTAGGTATCAGATGCTTTGGGAAGACGGAAAAAACCCGCATTATTAGTGAAAGAATTAGGTAGGCAAGCAAGATGAGCCAGGGATACATTGAATAAAAGAGGAAGAAATGTTTACGAAGTTTACAAAAGATAATTTATAAAGATTTACAGCTACGTTTATCAAAGCTACAGTCGTCAACATGTTGTAATGACTACCGTAAAACATGATTATCACAAACTACTTACATTTAATGACCCATTAACGTTAACGTTTAATATAAACCTATCCATTTCTTTTAACTGACATCTACAGTTAACTCCCAAAGATAACTAGCTAACTTATTAAACGTCCAATGAAAGAAAGCATTAAAAATTCAAGTTTATCGAATTATATAACGTCAAACTAAGCATTAACTATTGAGCGTAATTTCGGAGAAAATTAAAGCAATTACTCCTCATAAATTGTGAAGTGAAATCGACTAACGATATCCACTCTGATTCTGTCTAATCGTCTTTTGAAACGGTTGTTTTACAACCTTACATTCAAAAGAGAGAAAAAAGAAATTTAATTTGAAATTATTCAATGATGAGTTGAATAATGAAATTATCGTAGTTTCGTAAGACAGACTCATTCGAAACGAATCATCACATAGATATAAGTTTACTAATTATAATTCAGCCTTATCTTGCTCAAAGGTAAATGCCTCTTCACATAAAAGGAAAGAAAGAAACTCCACATGCAACCGCAAATTGCATGCCTTAATAAGTAATCTTAAAGATTTCATCACGTACAAAGTGAATGTAATCTAAAAAATAATCTCCGTAACATACAAAGCAATTACATGTAAAATATAAAAGTTATGTAGTATATTGTTGTAAGTCATGCACCGTGAAAATAGACGTGTGTGACCAGCAACCGTGAACCTGGTAACTTAAGTTATTTCATACAACGTAACGCCGTGATTGACAGGTCATTATATTGTGCTTAGACTTGACCTTAATAAAGTTATCGAGATCTTTGAACTGAGAAGCTGGTTATGTATTGTCGAACGTTTATTCTGTTTGGTGTCTTTTAATGACTTCTCACCAGGATTTTCTTATTGTTATATGTACTAGAATTATTGATGCATTTAAATCTGGTTTTCTGGGAAATTAAATAGACTATACCTTTTCGTGTCGACAGTACAGTGTAGAAGACAGAGGAAAGCGGACATTAGAGGGGTACATCGCTGAATAATAACAGCCGCACGGGTCCATCTTCAAGGTTAAGCAACGCTTGCCGAGGTCGGTCCGTGGATGGGTGACCATCCATTACATACCGAGACCACTCCGTGTCTCGGAAAGCACGTTCAGTCTTTGGTCCCGGCTGTCATTTGTACACCTTTGACAGTCGTTACGGGTAGTCAAAGCCCGAAAGTCTGACAACCAGTCTTACCAAGGGGTATCGTGTTACCCAGTAACTGGGTTATGGAGGTCCAATAGGCAGTCGCTCCATGTTAAATACTGGTATACAGCTGCATCTAGTCAGACTGGAAGCCGACCCCAACATAGAAGGGAAAAGGCTGGGCAGATGATGATATCTTTTCGCCAAGACCGTATTTTAAAAGTTGAATCTAACATTCTCACATATTGGAGAAAAAAAAAAGTTTTTTGTTTCGAACTTTCCTCAACGCAGCGTCAAACAAAAAATCAGCTAACAATAATATCCATCAATACTCATACACATCAATCGCGACATTAGATCGATATATAATAAAAATAGTTAGCCAGGTCTTCCCTATAGGAAGTGAGGGACGACTAACACAAATATTCGCCGTAACTGTGTCACTTTGTATGCGAATACATTGACCTTATGGCAAGTGTCGCGATTTGGGAGCGCCTCGAGTAGCCAGTGACCGTGTGTGCAGCTGTGTCGCGGGGCAACTTGGTAACAGGGAAAGTTGAGAAAGGTGTCAAAAATTTTGACGAACGTCATCGATTGACAGCAATGCAACTAAATCGCTTTTCATTTTCGAATATTGCAGTTTTTAACGATTTATTGTTTTACACATATCAGTGGTAACTTGATATCCCGAAATTGATGAATGAAATGTTCTATTAGATTTACAGACGACATTTCAACAGTTTAATCACTGTTTATGACCTTACCACATTCCATTTTCAGTCTTCTAATAATATCACTCGAATGTTCACAGAAATCCTAAGCACCGTACTTGCCCCGCAACAGAGGCACCATGCATATACGGCCCGCACCAGTGTTAGAGACTTGGTCCAAGAGAAAGTCCTCAGGGTCCATTCACAAGGCGCATACAAATATTTGTGGACGCCTACTATACCAAAAACGAGTTTAGACCTTTCTACCTTCGGACGGTGTCGACCTCTATAGGCCGCGCGCTGACAGTTTTTGTTAATGAGTGTGTTAGGTGTACAACTATTTAATGTCATATTGATAACATATTTTAATTAATTAAATATGTTTTTCACCACTCCCGCACGAAAGAAGCCTCTTTCCTCTACGAAAACAGTGAGGAAAGTTGGTTTTTCCTCACTGTTTGAACAGTGAGGAAAGTTGTATTTTCCTCACTGTTTGAACAGTGAGGAAAGTAATGATCCCGTTCAGAAACTGACCTTGCCTGATTTTTTTATGTTAAGTTTTAAAGATATTTTAAAAAATAAATAATTTTATGCTTAGAATAGAAATATTTATAAGTTAAGATTAATGTTTTTTATTTATTTACCTATGATGACTGAATACTTTCTTGCTGGTCGTGGTGAAAAGTTTTGTATGCAACATGTGAGCAAGTTCATTTGCTATTTGTTTTGTTGAGTCTTTCGCTTACTCAGGATTGAAATTCAAAATCAATACTCATAGGAAAAACGAACTTTCCTCACATGTTGGATAAATAACTATTGTTTATATTATTTTTTTGTGTTCCTAATTAGGATTATGAAGCGTACGGATAACAATTTGTACTGGAAATTATTTAGAACTTGAATCATATTGCATGAAATTGTAGGCACAGTTGATCTATTCACAGCTTGTAAATTTCCTCTTAAAGAAATTAAACAACTTTGTTTTTTCTCCCTCGGGTGAAGAAAACTTTAATTCGTTTATAGGTAAAATAGAAAATAAATGAACATAAGAAAAATAGAAACGTACCAACTTCAAACAACAAAAACTTTTTCAAACTAAAACTCAAATTATTTATTCCAAATAAACCAATTATAGGTACTTTTGAATTGTCAAGGGGTCGGTCAGTCAGAAAGATGAAGCTAGTTGCCCATTCCAAAGCGTAGTAGGTTCCTATGGAGAAGAACGGGCAAGAAACTCCATGGACTTTGGCTTTAATACTGGGGCCACACTGTCACGATAAGGCGAACTAAGCTCCGCTCGACGTCTTGCTGAGCAACAGAGAGCGCGCGACGTACAGTTCGCGTTATCACGACAATGTACCCCAAGCATTACAAATTTTTCAGTTATTTTAAAATGTGTCTACACTTTTCTAAGCACTTCCTGAACTTTCTAGCCGTGTAGATAAACTCGTATTGTGCGTCGTGACTTCTCATTTCCAGTTGACACGACGATGTTTATCTTAGATAAGTGACTCAGGTACATTTTGTCAATTTCGAAAAGATTTCTTGTTTTATTTTTTAAAGATATTACTTACTATTATTTACGCCTTGTCTGGGGCGTAGCATTCTATTATTACTCATCTTTGATTTCAGCATTTTCAGCATACCTACTTTTACAAGCTTCTGATCAACTGTTCTTTAATTTTCAGTTTTATATACTGCTACAACCATAAATAAATTGATAAATATTAAGCCATTGGTTTTTTTATTATTTTGATTTCTCAAGCAAGCTCTTGTAATGCAATATCAAGAAAAACTTTTTCAAAAAATTTAAGCCTTTCTCATCATTTTAGTAATATTCTTTTAAATATCTAATCAAGTCGTGTTCTCAAGTAGCCGTAAAATGATTTTTGAATTAAAAAGTCAGACATCTCTCATTATGTTTTAGTAAAAGGAGAAAACATAAAATGTTTTAAAACACGTTTGGTTAACAGTAGTAAAAAGCTTTTACGACTTCATAATTCCCATTAAGTGAAATATTTCGAAAATGACGCAATTTGACAAAAAATATTATATTTTCTCTTTTTAGGAAACCCGATCAAATGATTCAATAATGCCATGTATGTAGTAGGTAAGAATGTGGTGTTGCAAAACTTATGATATGTCCATACGGAACGCCCACGTTTTCGTTTTTACGTCACGTTATCAATAGCACTTAAAGCGCGTTCACACATAACCTTAAGTGAAAGTACCGGACCGGTCCCCTCATACTAATGTTCAAAATACTTAAAGATTCTGACACAATACACGCTGCTCGCACATTTCTCCAGTGGACACGGCGAGTCCGTAAATAAGCTGAATAAATTAATGAATCGGACCTAACCAACCCCTCATGGAATGCCATAGATTATGAAATTTGGAAAAACCCGGTTCAACAATCGATGCTAATTTGCAGATACATGTTTACACTGATCATAAACAAAGTTTTTCCTTTGAATTCCTATATGAATAAGTGAAAGCTTATGTGACTAATGGTTTTGTTTGGATTATGCAAAATAAGTGTTTCGCTGAAACAATTGGCACAAATACTGCAAAATTGAAAACGTTTCGACGGAATAATAGTGTTACGATTGCTTTAGATAATGAATTGATTAATAAAGTCAGTAGTTGAACTTGAATTCCTGAAACATTACGCATTCAGATTAGGCTTTGCAGCCGTTTTGAGGCTTTGTTGACGTATTAGCAGGATCTCATACATCATAACCAAGTTACGGAAAATGATCTGGAATAACGAGTTTAAAACTTAAAGTTTAAGTGTCACAAGAGGGGAAAATTCATTAAAATTATTAAGATACGTAATCAAGGCATGGCAGTCGACAGGTATAAATAGGAGTGCGTCTGCGTGTTGGTTGATCTGTGTCCCCGCCGGCTACCATCACTACTTTCCTTCCCTGCGTGTGTGACGTAACTCTATAAAAGAGTGCGCGGTGAAGACGCCGCCGCTATATCGTTTCCGCTCGCCACGCTCGGCCATAGCGTCCCAAACACCGGCATAGAAGGACGCGGGCGGAACCTCTTCCGCAAGAGCCCACACGGACTCAACAGTGACAGTTCAACAAAAGGTGAAGTGTCAAGGACATAGTGCATGTGATTGTGTTCGTGATAGTGTTGTGATATCGTGATAGCACAGTGGGCTGGTGGTCAGGTCAGCACTGTCGCGGTCGCGATGCTCCCGGTGAAGTAATTTAAAGGTTGTGTTTGTTTCAGATACGAGATGAGGTCGTTGTTATTATTAGCGGCTTTGTGCTGCCTAGTGTTGTCAGTATGCGGTAGTCCTATCGCCCGGCCGGAGGAAGACAAGGAGGTGAGCAGGCAAGCTGCAGCTGCAGCTCCTGCGGCACCCGCAGCGGCCACCGACGATGATGACGATGACGACGATGACGACGACGATGATGATGAAGATGTCGACATTGATGATGCGTTAACAGGTAAGTTCAATACCATTAATGGATCAGCCATAAACATGGTAATGTTAAATAGGTGTCTTCCAGGCAGAACTGTGTGTGATCGTAATCAAACGGTACAATATCAACAATAAAATATCGACGAAAACGCTTTTGAGGAAAAAGATACAAGAATTGGAGGCATCTCTAGATTTGTTGATGAAATCAATTAGTATTCATGTTAGAAATACTTAAAAGTTCAAAGACATTATTATTGCTAGAATATCGAGTGTTCATGTTTTACCGTTCAAATGAGCAGGAGCCGTAACGGTAGATACGATAAATATATCTCGTGAGATATACGCTGACAGCGGTAATGCTACATTACCAATAGCTCCCGAGCTTAGACGGTTAATCATTGATAGAAAATTTATTGCAATTTACAAAACACCTGCATAATTGTTCCGCAAATAGCATGGTAATAGCTCGTTCAATAATTCAAGCATAGCTGAACACTTTGAAGCAATTTGCATCCATCATTTACGACTTAATGCAATTACTTCGTCAATTCATACATACTCTACTAACGACATTGGATCTAAATTGACTCTGTTGATGGAGATTGTCGATATCCCAGCAATACAGCCGTAAATATTTTTAATATTTCTTATTTCGTAAAACTATTCCTAAGCTGCAGTAATAGTCAAAGTTTTAAAGCTAAACTTGTGTCAAATTAATAAGAATGAATCAGTAGGTACATTATATTAAACCAATTAACCAATAGGTATACAAACATATGGGCAGTGTTACGATTCTTCGAAGAAAATTCCTTAGAATCAGGACGCGGCGGGGCCAACGCGGAATGTGAGTCGAGCAGCGTGACAGACGCTCTCAATCGGTAATTAATTCAAACAGAAAGACTCAATCAGAGAAATTGACGCTCCCCTGCTTTCTCGCTACGAAAGCCTCGCTCAGGACGTCACGCACCGCGAGACGGCGGCGGCGGCGCGCGTCTCTCATTAACTGTTTGTTTAACAGTTCATTTGTGTTTAGGCATCGGTAATAGTGCTAAAATTCTCTCTGCTCCGATGCATATTACTACATATACGTACATCGGAGCGATGTGTGTGAGATTGTGCGACTAGTGCTAATATACCAAGTAGACAGGTGTACGGTTTTGAAATACAACGGTAATGCTCTAGTTAACGCTACTTTACATTTGGTTACATTTTTCTAATTTTGGTATATTTTGACACAGGTGACGACGACGATGATGACGATGATGACGACGACGAAGATGATGAGGAAGCAGACGATGATGAAGAGGATGACTACCTCGAAAGATTCTTCGATGACATCTTAGGAGGAGGTAAGATACCGCCAAGTGTTCAACATTACAAAATCTATACTAGCTTACATAATATAGTTCGATATTTAACGATCAAAATTAAAACCCACAGAAGAAGAAGATGACGATGACGAGCCTGCAGCAGTACAGCCGGTCGTCGCAACTGCCGACACAGTCGCAGCTGCTCCCGTCGCACCCGTCGTCGCCGCCTCTGAGGAGGTCGCGGCCGTCAGTGAAGAGGCTGAGGGAGAAGCAGCAGAGGCCATAGAAGGCGAAGAGGGAGCAATTGTAGCACAGAAGGAGCCCGCCAGTGCTGAAGTTGAGACACCCACTGCCAGCTCTGAAGTAGCAGCGGAAACTGAGAACGAGGAGGACGATGATGACGATGATGACATCGGCATTGACCCCGTCGGAGAGGATGACGACGACGACGAAGACGACGATGACGAGGCCGAGGACGACGACGATGATGACGACGACGACATCACCGACGCGCTCGGCAGACATATATCTGCCAAGAAGTCACGTGAGTCCAAAAAGCTGAAGGCGAGCGTCGCGGCGGCATATGCGAAAAAGGCCGGGAAAAAAGCCAACCATCTGGGTAAAGTAAAGAAAACCAAAGCGACATCCGCCGCGGCAGTCGCCGCTGAACACAAAAAGTTCAGATAGTGAGTAGGCGGCGAGATCCCGGGCGAGCCACGCCCTCTCATCCACCTGACGAGACCCCCGCGGTCCCTCCTTTAGCTTAGCTATTTATTGACTATTTATTTATGCTATTTATTTTATTTATTAAGTGAGTGTGTTTGATGTGTGAAAGTGTAAGTATGGTACCGAGAAAGTTAAATTTAAATTAATGTCTAGATCATGTCACACTGGTCTCGTGGCAATTTATTTGAAATAAATCTGTTGTTCTAATTTATGTGTTAAATTCTTTATAAAAACCTTTACGACGATTTGTGCGTCATAACTGTACACAATACATTGAATGGTGTACATTATAAAACTTTGTCGTACATCGGTCAGGAAACTAGTTGCCTATTCTATCTCGGTGTCAACTAATCGAGTGACATTATCTAGTAATATTAATTTAATTTTGATTGTTATAATAAAAATGTATACTAGTCAGCTTAAACTATTTATACTCCTCTTACCCCAATCCATAACTGTAACATTATGCTGTAGAGTTGTTCTAATAATATCCATTTATTTTATTGCTCTATCTCCCGTATTATTTCCATAGTACATTTACTTACCAGTATTGTATGTAGAAATTAAAATATAGATATTAATAACTAGCTTTTTGACCGATCTATGTATGTAATATAACGCACAAACATCCTTTCCCCTTTTATAATATCCGTTCCCTGACATCCTTATCTGCCGAGTAGTAGAATAGCTGTAAACATCTCTATCTATGTAAACCACAAACAAGATTTCACTAACTGATGCTGGGGTGGTAACTTCGGCGGAGATCTAGAAACCCCGAGAGTGTGCGGCGCGGGTGCGCGGGCGCAGTGCCGGTTGCTCGACAAGGAACTAGTTCGGTATATGTGTGTTAGGAGGCCGGCGTGCACCGTCCGCTTACTTTCCCAACCGGAGCTCGAACGATGAACCCGCCCGATTTCTTCTACAACCTTGACACTTTCTTTGACCTTGCTCCGACCGCGCCCAGGAACGACCTTGACGAATATCCAAGTAATATTTAAAAACAACCGATAGAAAGTAAATCGATCTTAATGTTTACTCTCACTTAATGACGAAACCTACCGCGAAATTAGCGTGCCGAACGTCCGGTACAGAGAAATCAACATAATGAGATGCGAAAAGAGAAATTTTTAAATGTTTGTCGTCGTGAAATGCTGGGAGTGTCGCGAGGAGTCATATGCGACCTAATTGGAACTCGTTTGCTGTCAGCCGCACATAGTCACCTGTGCGACTCGGAATACATCAGCTTCCTTCTGTACACATTAAACATAAACGCCCCAAGTAAAGTAAAATGTATCTTAAAATGACCATAGCGACGTAACTAGAAGTTGCGCAACGAGTCATATCACATCAGGATATATGGTTACATATGACATGAGAAGCGGTAGCGAACATAGGCAGAATTCAACACTTTTTGTATTAGAATGAATAGCAGAATTCAGTAAGTGTAAAACGGCTTCGCGCCGTATCAATGTATTCCGTAATTAGATTTCTTACAATGTGCGTGGCACGGCACGCAGTTTCTTTTACGTGTGGAAAATAGAAAATCTACCGTTGACTGGGCGTATTAATTGTGAACGACGATTAGAATTCAAGTGGGGCTCCGAGAGACCGATACAGTTAGCTCGCGTGCCAACATAACGTGGCTGGAATCAGGTGTAGGATTCAGTTGAATAATTATCATCGTACGTTTTATGGGTACACTTGCATGCAGACATTATTTAGGTCTATTTAAATATAGCCACATAAACGTGACTGTAGAAAGAGAAACTTACTAATGAAGTTTTCATTGCGGTTTTAATACTCAATATTTGGCAATCAAAAAGTTATTTAAATATTTTTGGGGAATGGCTCAAAAGTGTGCCAAGCGTCAAATACTCGTATGTGCAAAGATCGAAAACACTATCAAAATATTTTAATCCAAGAATGTCAGCCGACCTAAAGCCATAATACCTACCAAGAGAAAAATGTATTCACATAGTTGAGTTAACTGATAAGTCTTAAGACATTATTGGGTAGAAAATAGATTACGTAACCGAACCCCGTACTGCACAGTCAGATCCCGCCAGATGCCAGCTCGAAAAATACCAGTTACACCGTTAGAATCCAAAATCGTTGGCGATCTTTTTAAAATAATATTTTTAGGTACTATTTCTTTTTTCTGTTTTCATTGGGAACTGAGCCGATGATCTTCCGCAATATTAAAATTTAATGACTGCTCGATATTTCGATGCCGTTCCATTGCCAAGATCGAGTTGTGAGTTGTTCATTGTGGGTGGATAGTAAATAAATTATTAGGTGAAGACAAATCTGTCTACCCTCTTTCTAATTCTTACACGCACTACTGAAACTCGATTAAAAGTCACGTCACAACAAAACACAAGAACTACGATAATATAGGAGTTAATAACACGAGGCCGTGTTATACTTTTTTGTAGGCTTACCACTCGATTCCACGCATTTAACAGTTTGTATTGTAACATCTTTCCGATTGAATTTTTTGTTACTTATTTAGTCAGCCCTGTGGTTCAACAAAACATAACTCAATTCAACATTCATGCTCTGAATTTAACAGATGTTCAGCTAAGACAGATTATTGCCTGAAATCAAATATTCAGCAATGACAGATTTTTGGACATTTAGAAGTTTTTCTGTGCTCATTGATTCATTAGGCCGATATAAAGGTACACCTTACAACAATACAAGTAAATTTTATGCACACGAGTACGTCATAGGAAATTATGATATCGCCTTCCTTTATTTTCACACGTAACTACATAATTCAGTTTCGTCTATTAACATTTTTGTCACAACAAGTCAATGTATCATTAGAATTCGTGACATAAAGCAATTATATGGTACCTACCCAAGCAATTTCAGTAATTATCGAATCCATCACGAAAACATTGAATATTAGTTTACTGTCCTGATTTATTTGCCTTTTGCAAAACGTGTTGTAGCCGACTGTAATTACAAAATAATTGGAGTATAACAAATGAGATACAAAACAAAAAAAGTTTTACTTTTGCTACGTAATAAATAATTCATAGCTATTGATTAAAGGAAATGGAGCAGTGTTTTTTGCAATAGCAACTTGTCAGACATGTTCTATGAACAATAAATCAATGTTTCATACAACGGGTCTTCAAATGATTTCCTGCGCCAAACCTACTAGCTTGATAAGTAGATTTGGCTTATTGGTGATTCGTCCGAATGTACTCGCCCAAAACGGGCGAATCGACAGTTTTAAATAGTATGTTTTTTTCTTGGCATGAAGTTAATTTATTTGGAGAATATCTGCCAACACAACAAATAAATTAATTTCATGCGAATCACTTCAAAAAAAAAAATTATATTATTTAAAAATCTCGATTCGCTCGTTTCGGGCGTGTAAATTCGTGCAAATGACCAATAAGCCCTTCAGGAGCCCGATATTTATTAAAATGATTTATCGCTTTGGATATTAATGGTAACCTACATCCAAGTTAGTTCGAAACTGTAACTAATCATCTAAACATATATACATACATACAAATAAATAAAAATGAAGTGTCTGTTAGTAATGTCAAAATAACAACTTTTTACTAAATGCATAAGAAAGTAATACGGTACTTATTATTAAAAAAAAAATGTATGTCTGTCTGTTCCGGCTAATCTTTAAATCGGCTGGACCGATTTTGACGGTACTTTCATTGGCAGATAGCTGATGTTATAAGGAGTAATTAAGCCTAGCCGGCTTAGGGTCCATACGGGCGAAGCCGCGGGCAGCAGGTAGTAAGAAACTTTTAAAAGATCGGGTTAATTATTCTGCTTTAGGACGATTGATTGAAAATATAATACAGACTGCCACTAAATTAAAAGGGAATTTTATAATTTTATCAGCAATGAGTTAACAAGCTTTAAACTTTTTGATTAGCACTTTGAGAAGACTACATACTTTATAGAGCTTTTGGAAGTAGGTATTCTATATCTCGAATTAATGATAATGATAAGTATTAATATTCAGGAAGAGAGTCATTTAATTAGACAGAAATATGTTCACATGAAATTATGGCCGTGGGTAATGTAGCTACGTGCTCAGTAGTAATCTTTTCAATTGTCTATACAACCAATAAACATTAACAGGAGCTCTTAGTGAAGAGACGACGAAGAAGCCGACTGTACCAGCAATCTACATCGTCAAGTACAACCGATTCGTTGACAACATCTTGGAGAAGATGAACGATATCCTGAGGACATCTTACGATCCCGTCAGCGTCAAGCTTCAACCCATCGACGCTAACAAGAAGACTACCAAGCCAAAGAAGGGTAACAAGACTAAACCGAAAAGGTAAGATTTCTCATCATAATAATTTTAAATATTCAGAAAGGAGAAAGTACTAAAATATGAAACTTGGTGACTAATGACGCAGACAACACGTTCCACACCAGCATTGTCTTACAAACTGCAACGACTTACAAACTGGCTGACTCAACCAAATAATCCGGACATACTTACACATTGCTTACGTAACATAATATTTTCTCTTTTAGGAAAACCTCAAACAAGAAGAAAACGACCGCACGTGGCACTGAAGCAAACAAAACCAAAGAGAAAACAGTTTCAGAAATCCCAGAGGTTAAAGAAGAGATTACTCAAGCCAATGAATTGAAACCTAACGAAGTTGTTGCTGAGCAAACTCCTCTTGCAAATGAACCTAGAGCTATCAAAGATAAGGCTGGTTCTGAGAAAGCTAAACCTACACCGGTTAGAACTAAGCCAGCTGCCAAACCACCTACAAAGGCGACTAAACCAAAACCGAAGCCGACAAAGGCCCCGGTAAAGACCACTACGAAAAAACCACCGACAAAGAACAAGACTAAGACCTCGGAGAAGAGCAAGCCAAGGGCTAAGGGAACCTTGTACGGTTTGTCATCATTGAGGAGGACTGGTGACGTTTCAGTAAGCATTATGGCTGACCACACAACTGTTAAGAGCAACTTTGCTGTTGGGCCCCTGATACTGAGAGTTGAGAAAGAGGTATGTGTACCCAAATACTTATTTCAATATTTTTTCAATATTACGAAAACGATTGCGAAATCATAGATTCTTCTCTACAGTTTCAGTATTTTTCAAAATGTCAGCTTTTCGTTTTTATTTGAATTTTTTATTGAATCTTATTTTTTTGTGACATCTCTCTTCTTTGTGTTCAAAAATAAAGGTTTCCTAATGTGAAACATTTCTACATAAGATCCTCCTTGTTTAGATTGGACGTGGAGCTAAGAAAGACATCAGGTCAGCTACAGCAACCACAGCCGAGATGCTGGGAAAACTTACTTTGAGAGTTAACAACCAAGGCGTCGCTACATTACATACCATCAAGGTTCTTCAGCCTAAACAGGTGAATTTACTTCACATTCAAGCAGATCATCGTCATCAAAATAATGACGAGAAAGTAGAGAAAATAAACTGAAAGTATGACCAAATTCTTATGGCCGAATCATTCGCGAAATTAATTCCATTTTAAACAGTAATAAAGTTGTTTTGGTTCGATTTTCTGCTCGGATTTAGAACAAAACGAAAACAATGTTGCAGTTCTTGAAACAATCTTACTGGTCTTTTCGTAGTCAATTTATGAATCTCTTTGAATTCAGTCGTTAGTAGTCAGGGGAGAGCAAAAAGTTAGAATTTTTGACAGCCTGTCTAGCTTTCTAGATGCAGAGCTCAAACTCAAACTTATTCAGCTGTTTTTAGTAATTTTTAGACTACGAAAAAGCCCAACGCAGTTCGGCAAAGGCTAAGATTATGAAGATACTTGCTTTTTCTGATAAAACTATTCTAACATTTTTCTGTATTCCTAGGTCCGTGTGGACAGCAACAACGAGCGTACTCGGGAGCTGGTCTGGCAACGCAGCGCAAGAATAGCACATGTCGTCTCAGAGAAACTTCTCTCTGCATCTAAACCCATGTTCCATCATCAGACTGTCGTCAAGCAGTAGATTTTGAACTTTGTGTTGAAGCTCTAAGGCTAATTTTAGCTTGCTTTTTGGCAGCTAAGGGTTTGGGTGATGGGATTTACAGATATTGCATTTAGGCAGCCGACTCGTCAGATGCGTATAATTATTAAATTAAACAGGATTTTTAGATTGCTAGTGAAGATAGGGGTTTCGGTAACATTTTTTATTGTTTTCATGTTTATCAAATGAAAATGTTCTGATAATTCAGAACGATACAAAATACGCCTTTGAATTGTCGGTTTGTGTAATAGACTGATTGATAGATATTTTTAATTTATTTGTCGATGTTTATAAGAGTTCTAGAGTATATTTTTCTGTCATAAGACTTATGATACTCATTATTTTTAGTACATAGTCAGACAATGCATTTACTATGTTGTAACTTTTTGGTGCTAAGATTTATAGGATAGTACATAGATAATTGTATACAATGTATATTATTTATTTTGAATAAATATTTTTTATAAATACACGTTGTTTGCAATTACATTTTCCGTGTTGATATGTTGTGACTTTTTTTATTAAAAAAGTGTATCTTTCGCATAAACAAAAATCAATCACAAACAATTATTAACGTTAATAAAGACATTTTGAGATAAAATAAAACAGAAAACTCGATTGTATAAATGTATTTTTAAAAATAGTTTACAGATTGTTCAGTATTTTACTTCACTGGTAACAAGCATTGTTTATAATGCTTTAATGGCAAGTCCATAAAAATGTGATTAAAGAGCAATTTATAACTATTATGATTACATAAATGCTTCAAAGAGAAGTAGGTAAAGTAAACACATTCAACTTTTCAATTATTAGCAGTAAAATAATAATCTTTTTTTTTTGAGTTTTACTGAAAAACATTAACAGTCGTAAAATCACAAATTATTAAGTAGACAATTTTAGAATACATAACTATAGGAAATAAAATACGGATAGTTCGAATTTTGGAGATTCTCTAAATATATTATTGTATAATAGACTCACTCATCTTTGGCACTATTTACTTTGATGCCTTCGAGACGTATTGGGCCTGACACATTTAAATAAAAACAATACTTAATACAAAATTATTAAATAGACACGAATTATGATGGACTTCGCTGACAATATTTTAGAATTAGAATAAAATAACGTAAAATGGGTTAAATATCTAAACATGTAATTAATAGTCACCCGAAACACACGATCCCAAACTGCAATACAAAAATCACCAAACTAATACATATCAGTACAAAACACAATCCTTATGCACTAACTTACCCAAAATTACAATATTTGAAACACTTAAAGTTGATTACTATTATTAAACTGGAAGGAAAATAATTCTCACTTTTACAACAAAAATATTAATTTATTTTGGAGACCATCTCTTCGGGCAAATAGCTCCTGACATAATTCAATAGCAATAAGTTTCGCTACAAGATTTCGAAAATGTTTACACGGGTTGCATAGTCAGTTTTACCGCCGAATATATTATATTGAGGAAGTTCACTCGTGCCACAGATGAATACACTCCGCATGTTAGGTATGAAGCTACAAGTAGGTACCCGGCGGGTTCGACTTGTCGAATTCAGTGACCGTAACGTAGTCAAAGATATAAGAATTACGCGATAGAAAGAGGCCTCACTTTTTAGGTGACCAAAAATGCGACCAGCCGGTCTATTCTGTAATAATCTCACGGTGAAAACGTAGGTGTAGTGAACATGAAGTGAGCTGTCATTCCACCTGCTGCTAGGGACTGACAGCTCACTCCGAGCTCACTTCACCTAAGTTTTAACGGTGAGATGGGTACAGAATAGCACTGCTGAATTGCACTTTATTGTGTCGTAGCAAGAGTCGCTTTTTATTTAAATGATTTTGCGGAGTGTCCCACCTGTACTCATCTGTGCTCTTACAGAAAGAGAGACCAGCAGTGAATAGACCGGCTGTATCCCAGCGGTGGGAACATTGTAGAACTTATTTTGATATTTTAGGACGTTACAAGTCCATATGCATGAAAACTTGCCCGGAAAGACTATCTAGCCCAATCAATCGATATCATGTCTACAGGATATTTACTCTGGCCATCTTTGTTAAATGAATTGTGAACAATCTTTTAGTTGTTTACAAAATCTGTGCGTGAGTACATAAATGTACAGATATTTCAAATCTGATATAAAGTACCCTTATTTACTATCGACAACTTTTTCACTGCCTGACTTTTAAAGATAGATTGAACGATTTCAAATCAGATTGTGTGGCGTTGAACGCCGTTATACTTAAATGTATAATTAATTTATCTATTCTGTACTTATTCTAGTTTATTCATTATTCTGTACAAGATCGACAGTAGTCAATAACTTATCTTGTTGGAAAGACTTGATAAGGGAGACACAGATCAATTGGAAGATTTTTAACTATATTACAGATAAAAAAAAGCTTGATTTCAAACCAAAGATTAAAAAGGAATGTCCGAATTTTTGTGAATGTGAGCACTATGTGGGTATTTTTATTATTATTTATTTTTCTTTTCTTACATAATTGTTTTCTTTCTCAGTTAGTTTGAATGATGGTCTGTCAGTTTGAGTAGTTTATGCGGCTTACCCAAATGTCCTTTCTTTGGTATTGTTCGTCGAGTTGAGCTCCACGATCACTGAAAAATGCTTGCACTGACAGGACAGGTCCACTCAAATCTGTGTGGTTCTTTTCCCAAAAGACCATTTCAGACACTAATCTACATGGTCCTCATATGGCCTGACCAAGATTATGTCTGGACTTTAAAAGAGACTGTGACCTCTGAGTTTGTTTCGGCCTTTCTTCTCAGAGTAGTCAGATAGGAAACGCCGAACTCATGTAGCTAATTTTTTATATTTTATTTAATATGACGTATAACATCATTTCCGAAAGGAGGGGCATATCGAAGTTGGAAGCTACGTAAATATTTCAAGTCTAATAAGATTATATGTGTTAAAGTTGAACTCTGTTTGATTATTTCAACATAGTAGCAAGCGAGGAGCGAAGAGATTAAGTTACCGCAGTTACAGGATGGCTTGAAGATTGAGTTTTTTTAGGACAAATAGTCACAGTTTCTTATTTAAAACCACGTTAATTTCGGTCAGTCGCCACTTCCTTAAATTCTCAATACTAATCTGAATATTGTTAAGTACTTTCAACTTGCAAAATATACTTAACTTTAGGAACTATCTACATACAGAAAGGACACTTTGTCAAACTTGTACGCTATATCTACAAAAATACCTAAACTAAACTTTTTATGGTTTTAGACAGGGAATCTCGCTTTCAAAATTGAATTTGTTAAGTTGCGTGGTTAAAATTATCTACAACGGTGGCACGATCTTTTGGCGCATGGCCATTCGGGACTAATATATACTTGTGTGACAATTTCACAAAATGCTAACAAAGCCCCCTGTCAGTGTCATTCAGGCATCAAAAGATTCTTAGTAGCACTCTACTTCTCTCGCATTGACAATAACTATGAAAATAAAAACGGGTTGCACTCCGGGAGTGTCGGCAGAAGTGAAAACTTGAATATTAACGTTGAACATTTTTGATATTTTGGAATGGTTAGGGAATAATAATTTTGCTCCGGTCTACTCTCTCTCCGTCTTACGAATTTTCGATCAGGTCACGTATCCTGACGCGAGTTAGTTTTTTTTACCCACCACAAAAAAAGTGCACAACGCCGCTAAAGAAGTTTTCACTTCAAGAACTTGAATCAGTACACAATAAAAAAAAAGTTTTCCATTTCTTTTGTTTTTGCCACTATTCGTTAATATGTAAATTAATATTCTTCGTGAAAGATCCATTGCTAAAACCATAAAACCTCAGCCAATAAACTATTAAACCTACACACTACGTATTACCGTCACGTATCATTGGCCCCGTTCTGTTGAGATCTCGTCCCGTTCTTGCTTAACAACGGGATACTGTTTTGTTCATCAGCGATCACAATCTCTGTGATGTCGTCATCTGTTTGCTTTAGCGAGTCGTAGTTAGGAGGCGGTGTGAGTTCCTTGCCGCTTAGTAATGGTAGGGGAATTTGGCCAGTTAGATCTGTGGAAAAAAAATAAACCTTTATAAGACAGAATCACAACATCACACTAATCCATAGTTTAAACTTGAGATTTTAAGACCAAAAGCAGTCAAATCATCTTGTGGCGGCATTTATTGCCACATGTGAACTATGCATCACACTGACATCACGCAAAATACTGCATCGCGCAAGCAGAGTTTACCGCGCGATCAGCATATATATAACTTCCCGACATCAATCGTCAGGCAGTTGTTCACCAGACACAGGATGCGTGAACTTTACACCCTGTTCCCCATACCTCTAAAATCTCATTCCATTGCGTCGAGTGACATCAAGTACAACATCCACTTACTATGTAGTGTAGAATCCAGCTCAGCATGCGTCAACACGACCACCACGTTAGATCCGGCTCCACTGAACACAGAGGCGACGTTCGCGCGGGGCGACAGCAGTACTAGAGGCTGGCCGCGGGACGCTAGCGAGCCTGACAGGGCGCATATGCCTTTAGCTGCTGTGAAGTCCGCCCCTAGAGAGCAAAACGTTTGATACAATAATTATGTAAAATTAGAGGCACCTTGCGGCTTCACGGAACGTTTCCGCAATAAAAATGTACCCTAAATCTCAAAACATAAGGCAGGTTTTAGTTCGAATACTTTCGGGGGTTTGGGTACCAACTAAAAGCTATGTTTATTTTGGAGGTAGATTATATAATGTAAAGCAGACTTCACTTGTGCGTTTAAAATATAAGTGCGAATGTATAAACGTCCATAAGGACAGGGCAACATTGAATTAAAATGTCTAGTTTGTAAAAAAAACTAAAGTTATTGATTGTAATAACTCAATTCTCTTGTACATTGAACTAAACTATCACTAAAATTCCATACTTTTGGCTATGAGAATCTTAAAGCTATTCTGCAAAATGAAATCTCTAAATTTAAAATAATTTTGACACAACTTAAATCTAATTAGACAATCGCGACTCTACGTGGTACTTGTTTGTTCTACCACGTGAATTTTTTTTAGATCAGGAGGTGCGAACATGCAGGTAAAATTTGAAAAATTATTACTTACATGTTGAGTTTTAGGGGTATAAGGGTGTTTTAAAGGGAGTCGAAAATTTCATTATTTATGCAATAAGTTTTTTATTTATTTATGCCATTTTCAAGATATAAGCAAAATAAAAGAAAAAAAAAGAAACTATAGGTACTGTTTTTGAACCTGAAGTCGAGGTGTTGCTGTGAATTTCAGTATTTCATGACAACTTATTTTATACCGTACATTTTTAAACCGCGATTAAAAATAGTCAGATTCCGTTAGACAATCAAAATTTTTGGTGAGAAACGTTAAATTCAGAATTGCAAAATTTGCCATTTTCACTAAATTAAAAAGTCAGTGCCATCTTAGTGGTGTGAAACTAAAATATAGATAAGTTGTGTCACTTGAGTCTATTTCAGAATGGGAAATCGTCGTTTGACAGTAGTTTAGAGGAATTTGTGACAAAATCAAAAAAATCAAAATCAAAATCAAAAGTCATTTATTCAAATTAGGCTGAGAATCAGCACTTTTCGAACGTCAAAATTACATAAGACAGTCCCCCAAAACGCCCACCCTTCACCACTTCCTAGTGCTTTTGCTGGGAAGAAGAAGTGGCGCAACAAACTCCCCAGCAGCACAGCTGTCTGTTCAGTTAGGAAAAAAAAAATGATTCTATACAATAATTTATAAGATAATTTACATTACGCAAAATAAAAATTTAAAATATAAATTAATAGCCATATGACAGCTAGCACACGCCAATATACCAACCAAAAACATCGAGAACTATACTCAAGCAGAAATAAAAATAACTAAACGTAAACATATCTAAAAAAAAAGAAAATAAAGCCTCCAGGCATAAAGGGCGTGCCCGCTTACATATAGCTGTAACTAGAAGTTACAATTGATAAACTAGGACCATCGAGGTAAAATAAATAATTGTCGAGGTCGCTAGCTAACCACATATTGTAATACAACTCATTAAAAAAAACATTGTAATGAGTAGATTATGTCAACAATAAATAAAAATAAAATAAATGTACATAAAAAGTAAAATTATAGACTTTTATATAAACTCATAAAACCTGTCAGTAGGTAAACTAATTCTGGAGAAATAACATTTAAACATTGTCTTGAGTTAATCACAGCGACCAACTATTCTTATCATTTAAGTAGTCGTTGATAGAATAGTATGCCTTTGAACAAAGGTTGGACTTTACTTTAGTTTTAAACGCATTAAAAGGCAAATCTAGCAAACAAGAGGGTAGCTTGTTATAAAAGGTTATACCAAGCCCAACAAATGAGTTATGAACCTTATGAAGCCGGTGAAAGGGAGCACGTAGTTTATCCTTACTTCTAGTGTTAACGTTGTGAATATCACTGTTTTTAGTGTATAAGTGTATATTCTGCCTAATATATAAGATGTTGGCGAAGATGTATTGTGATGCCACTGTGAGGATACCGATATCTTTGAAAAAATCTCTCAGAGAAACTCTGGCACCTAGCTGGTAAATTGCTCGAATAGCTCGTTTTTGGAGGACAAATATATTTTGAATATCTGCAGCTTTGCCCCAAAGCAGAATACCGTAGGACATAACGCTATGAAAATAACTAAAATAGACTAACCGAGCTGTATCAACGTCAGTGTATTGTCTTACTTTTCTGACAGCGTAGGCGGCCGAACTGAGCCTTCCCGCTAGGCTCGATATATGTTGGCCCCACTGAAGTTTTGCATCTACTGTTATGCCCAGAAAAACTGCCGAGTTTACAGTTTCAAGCACCTCTTTATCTAAGACGATGTTGGGTCCTAGATTTCTAACATTTGGGAGGGCAAACTTTACACATTTCGTTTTCTTGGCATTGAGAACTAGGTTATTTGTCGTAAACCAATCCGTAACCATTGAAAGTGCACTGTTTACATCGTCAAAATCTTGTCTATTCCTGTCTACTTTAAAAATAAGAGAAGTATCATCTGCAAACAGTACAACTTCACAGATATCCTTTAAATAGAATGGTAAGTCATTGATATACACTAAAAACAAGAATGGACCCAGTATTGAGCCTTGAGGTACACCTAACTGAACTGGTAGCCCGGAAGATTTTACACCATCAACATCTACACATTGCGACCTATTATTTAAATACGAATTTAAAACGTTTAGAGCTTCGTTTAGCACACCGTAATGACGCAGTTTACGCAAAAGCGTGTCATGGTGCACGCAATCAAAGGCTTTGGAGAGATCACAGAAAACTCCAATAGCATTTTGAGAGTTCTCCCATGCGTTAAATATGTGTTTCAGCAGAGCAACACCCGCATCTGTAGTCGAACGACCCTTTGTAAAGCCATATTGTTCATTATGAAGGAGGCTATTTAAATTAAAATGTCTTAGCAACTGCTAGAGTATTAACTTTTCAAATATTTTGCTGAATGCTGGTAAAATAGAAATAGGCCTGAAATTGCCAACGTCGTTTTCATTACCTGATTTAAATAATGGTATGACTTTACTACTCTTCATGAGGTCAGGAAAAGTTCCTAAATCAACACATTTATTAAAAGTAACAGCTAGATAGGGGGCTACGATGTCTATTATATTACTTAAAAGTTTAATGGAGATTCCCCAGTAATCACCAGTGTTTTTACACTTGAGTGTGTTAAAAACATTAACTACTTCACGAGGCGTTACATGTTCGAAGCTAAATATGCGACTACTTTTAGACACACTACTAAGCAAAAGGTTTTCGGCTTTAGATGGGGACGAGTTTAAGGAGCGAGTCGTAGTTATAGGTATGTTGGCAAAAAACTCATTAAACGCCTGAGCTACGTCAGCTGCTTTAGTAACTAATTTACTGTCGACCATAATCTCGAGTTGTTTATCTTGCTTAACCGATTTACCCGTTTCATTGTTAATAATTTTCCAAGTGGTTTTAATTTTATTATTGGAATTTTTAATTGTATCGCTTAGAAATTTTGATTTAGCTAAAACACTAACCTTTTTAAATAATTTTGAATAATTTTTGACATACTCTAGGAAAGGAGTATCAAACCTATATTTTTTCAAACCATATAACTCGTATAGTCTCGCTCTACTTTTATAAATACCCGGAGTGGCCCATTGGTTTAAGCCAACGGAGGTGCCATTAATGTTAATAGTTTTAGTCTTGAAAGTAGATTGGTACTCTTTTTGCACAACATCAAAAAGGGCTCCTTACATTTCATTAGGATTCTCGTGGTCTACTATAGATGGTGTTATTCTATGAGCTATATTATTTTTAAATTTATTGCAACGACTAGCTGTATAAGGCCTACATTCTATTTTGTGCGGCTTTTTATGTAATGGCATGGGGAAACTAGCTAATAAACCACAGTGGTCAGACGTTAAGTCACTTAACACTAATTTATTTTTGGCATCACAATCACTAAATATATTATCAAGACAAGTTGACGAAGATGCCTTGATCCTAGTAGGTTCAAAAAACAAGTTAATTAAATTATAAGACCTAAACAGATTAAGAAGTCTAATACTTAATGGAGTAACATCTAAAATATTAATATTAAAATCTCCACACGACAAGATGTGAAGAGGCACCAGAGTGTGCACCTTCGACTTAAAAGCTAAGATTTCGGGAGATTTTCATTTATCACATACCTAGCACGTATCGACAGTCGATAACAACGGGCATGCTGCAGCCGCCTTGCTTCTTAGCGGCTCGCTCCACGTATTGTCTGATGTACTCCACGCCTGGGAAGTACAGACTGTTGCCCACTGTTACTAGAACGTAACTGAAGCCTGAATCATTCTGCAATATGAAATATAAACAATTAAGTTTGATTAGTACGTTCAAGCCCGGCTTGAGCTAGCGTAATGATCAATGTTCGCGCCCTCTCTGTATGAGACGAGGACTTTTCCTTGCAGTGGCACAGTAAGGGCCTGTACAGACGACACGCACCAGCTACGCGCACGCCACGCGCGTCTGCACCGGGTTATCTGGTAACCCGCGCCGACCACGCACAAGACCCGCACACGCGTTGTAGAACAAATTAAAAAAGGAAAGCGAGGGTGCTAACGTACGTGGCGTGCGCGTAAAGGGCGCGTGTCGTCTGAATATGGCCTTATAGGCTGGTGTTATTATTACGTTAAAGAATATCGACACTAAAAAGTTCTGTGAAAGTAATAATAATATCATCTTTGATTCCATAATTTGCCACCATATTTTCGTTTATCACAGTCCACTCCTTCAGACATACAACACGAGAAGCGTCTCCGATCTTTGAGGTTCTTAATCTACATCGCCACATACGAACTACGCATTACACTGACGTCACGCGAAATCACACATCGCGCAAGCAGCGTTTACCGCGCGATCAGCAATATATAACTTCCCGACATCAGTCTGGACACGACACCCTTCTGGTCGGAGGGTCTTCCCTTTTCTATAGAGCATGAGTGAACTTTACACCCAGTTCCTCATACCTCTATAAGGCTATGACGATCGATAAGTATATGGACGAATGACCATACGGGGAAACAATTCCAAACTTTTTAAATTTGTTTTTAGTGAAAAGGTCACCTAAACTTCTTCATTTAGGTAATTTTTAAAAAAGTATTTGAAATGGACACGTGGGTGTTTTACTCGTGCATTATAAATGCATCCCTTTGTAGCGGTTACACCGCCACATACGAACTACGCATCAAAAGACATGACGTCACACAAATCCTGCATCGCGCAATTTGGAGTTTGCCGCGCGAACGACATAATATACAATGTGGAGCAGGACGCTTGACATTCCTCAAAACCACATAAAGAGTGTCATGTTCTTTACCCGTATACAAAAAATCAATCAAATCCAATGAATACTTTAGCCACAGGAAATTATTTTTCATTTTCTTATTTTTCAACATGATGTAGATCTGAGTCCGTAATAATAGGTAAACATTGTAAGGCCAAGAACCTGTGCAAAACGTACGATTCTATCCTCTACGTCTCTATATGCTTGGGAGACAGAGAAAGGTGTCATACGATTCCACTCTGACGCGCCCCACCCAGTCCCACAAAATAATACTACAATTAGAAAGAAAAAGAAATATTATTTACGCAAATTATGAATTAGTGGTGCATAGACAATTGCGAGTGTGTGTGTGAGCGGAATTTTTTCGGCAGTCTCGGGACTCGGTCACAGTCAGTGCAGCGGCGCCCTTTGAGGAGCGCACACGCCTACTTTTTTTATCACGAGACGAGCCGCGCGCGCATTGTTGTGGTTTTGCGAACCACCTACGCCCCGCACCGCAGCGCAGGCGCCGTTCCCCGCCGCGACCCGCATCGGGCCGCGCAACAGGTTAGTGACTTTTCGTAGATAAAGCGTGTTTACTTTTTATGCAGTTGATTCTGCTATTTATTTTGTTTGAAAATTGCAATTTTTCAATTTTCCATTAACTACTAATCTTCGTATTTTAAAATGTTTCTATGGACTAGTACTGTGCTCGTTTTAATTTAATGTCGTAAGTCCAGATCCACATTGTATAAGACTATCCGACATCACGTTGCCAACTTTCAGAATGGACAGACTCACCGTAACAATCTCCGCTTCTAGCTGTGGTCTTGCACTGGGATACAGCAGCAGTATCACGTTGACTGCTACTCCGGCCAAGATGCCCAACTCAACACCTACTGATAAGCAGAGTGCAAAAGTTGCGAATGCAGGCACTAGGTCCGCGCGACGGGATCGCCACATCGGCTTTACTACCTGTAAAATTAAGGTTACATGAAAGTTAACATTTTATTTAAAAGAGTGTCCGTGGAGTTTCTTGTCCGTTCTTCTCCATAGGTACCTACTACGCTTTGGAATGGGCAACTAGCTTCATATTTTTGACTGACTGATTCCTTGACAGTTCAAAAGTGCCTGTAAATGGTTTAATTGAAATAAATGCTTTGAGTTTGAGTTTGAAGTGCATATATTTATTGTTAGATGGCGTAGAGAAGTTTGTAAATAATGATAACATTTTGGTCAGCACTAATCTGAACAAAGAAATTGACCGTAGGAAAAGGATCCATGGATGTTTTCATACTATCAGCAATCGCCTTGTTGTCTTAACAAACTAAGACTCACTATGCGACCATCAAACACTTGGGCGCTATTTTCAGATGTTACGGATGTCTGAAAAGAACTACACTTTACAGAACCTCTAATGGGTCCATCGTTAGAACCGAAATCACATTTACACGAACTCATATTCCTGTTTCAGTTTAAGGATCGGGCTACAACTATTATGAAAGAACATTCTGTATATTCTATACCCATAATTTTATATTGATACCACAAGTAAGAAATGCAATTGTTAAAGTGCGTCACAATGCTAACAAGATTATAACTTACCTCATATTCTATCATAAATATCACAGCACATATCACGACGGATGCCAGCGCCGCCTTCGGAATAAAGTAGAAGTACGGAGTCAAAAGACTAAGCGCTAACAGCACCAGTATACCTGGAAACGAAACAAAATAAGACATAAGTTTAACACGATTCGTATGAGACTTTAGCTCATCTGAAGAACTAAATATTTACGCAGGCAAGAGATAACCTTAACCGAAATAACTACGTTATTTCTTTTTAAGGTTAATATAGAAAGCCCGATAGAGATTCTGTACGATCGTAACGCAACACACAAATTGTTTTGTATATCAGGCCGGTGCGGTGTGCGCAACTCCGGACATTATAATTATTATTATTTTCTTTCTTTAATTTTCCATACACATTTAAATATTTTTATAAAAAACATTAAAAAAATAAAAATGTATCTCATCGGCATCAGGTACGGGGTCCAAGCTGCCGATGGTCAGAACTCTAGAGAGAGGAACCTCCGCACTATGCAAAAAATGGAACCAGCCATTTATAAACAACTCAAAAATGACAAACGCTAGTTTATATTATTTTCATCATATGTATTGTGCTACAGCACTTCGTTAATAGGATTACTGTGTAAATTTCTCGTCAGCCTGACACTTAAAATTCCTGATCTCAAAATGTAAGGTGGCGTGTACTGAATTGGTTATATGAATCGTTTGAAAGTGTTCAACATGACGTGACTCGAGTTAATCGCCTATTGGGTATTGGGTTTAGCGGATATGTACTATAAATAGCCATTGTGAATCTATTTTAATAGGTCAATCTAGTTTATTGTTTTCCATTATAGTCTGAGAGTTAATTATCTAATTTCAACTAATATTATAAAGAGAAAAGATTAGTTTTTTTTGTATCTTTGTAAGTTTGTTTTTCGCTTTCACGCTGAAACGGAGGAACGGATGGATTTAGATGAAATTTGGCACATGTGTAGACCATGATCTAGGTTAGGACATAGGATACTAATTATCCCGATATTCCCACGAGATCCAGACTTATGCGGGTGAAACCGAGGGGCGCAGCTACAGATAGTGCAATCCACGACGACGCGCGCCACTCCGCGATTACTGTACTGTAAGCTGTACTTTAGTACGGAGCGGAGCGGAGTGGGGCGCGTCGTCGTGGATTGCACTATCTAAAATTCCTAGACTAAATTGAAAGATGTATGATAAAGGCGCTTAGTCTATTATTAAGCTTCTTTTTGGTATGGATTAGGGACAACTGTATTACCAGAGGCATTTCAGGAGCGTTGTCCTTCCAGATACTACGTTGAATTGCTTCGTGTGTGTTTTTATACTTTACAGTAGAATGACACAGTCCACTTGAAATAAGATTTTGTTGATCACTGTAAACCATGACCGCAAACTACCTCTTAAAATACAGGTAAAACCTAGTTTAAGAGGTAGAGTATTATTCTTGTACAGAATTTGCAACAGAAACAATAAATATATTTTAAACCAAATGTCAAACTGTACTTCGAACTCTGTATATTTTTGGATAAATAAAGATTTTTATTATTTATTATTAACTAGCTGTCTGCCCCGGCTTCGCACGGGTAGCACTAAGTACTTATCTACGGTGCACCTACCTACCCTTCCTACCTACCTACCCACCGTACTAGGGCATCCAATCCCGGTATTCCGAGATCTCGTTATTCCGAGATCCCGCATCATTTTTCAGTCCCGCACAATGCGGGATTACATGCGCGGGATCCCGCGGGATTTCAAATTTGATGATAATTATTAAAAAAATAAAAAAATAAATAATTTATTTAAATTATCAAATTATTTCAGTTTAACCCCGAGCTCTCTCTCTGCAAGAGGAATTAGAACTTACCTTGGCTTCAGTTGCTTCTCCTAGGCGCACATTGTGCCAAATCAATTCTATTGACTCCATCATAAAAAAAGAGATGACTTTGTATGAATCTGGAGGTACACTAGGCAAATATTTATCTTTGTCATACAATGCACTTAAATGCATTCCGCCCACTAGTGTAGAAGCCGAGAGGGCTTTTTCAGCTGCCGGATATTTAGCTTCACATATTCGCAGCAGCCTGGCAGATGATACATTAGATACATTATGTATCTTACGAAAACATTTCCAAAAAAAATAATATGTCATTATATTCGTACTTCTTGCTTGATTTGATAATTAAAACTAATAAAGCTATGTTGATTTTTATTTCTTTTGTATCCTTCAATCCTTACACTATATTTACTAATATACAATTTAATGTACCACATACACACTTGCGGGATCCCGCCAATACCGAGATCCCGCGGGATTGAGAAATATCAATCCCGCAAATACCGAGATCACAAAAATGCTGCGGGATTGGAAAAACCTAAAAAAAAATAGATATATTAGCACCTACTAACTTAAAATAGTAATCGTTTAGAATTAAAATTATTTTATTTGTTTAAATGCTTTAATTACTTACCTACTATCAAACGCGAATCGAACTAACGCTACCGACGGTATGTAAATTACAATTCGAAGTTTCGCTTCGAACGGCGATGCGATAATGATGTTTTTATTTTGTTTAAATGCCAATTAATAATTTCCTAGAGTTACCGAGTGAAGGATAGGTAACTAGGTAGGTACGTACAATTCCAAGAATGTCTTCTTTTTTTTTACTGGCTTCCTTTATCGATACTAAACCTACCCCTAAGCTATGGCACGTAATTACATTAACACCCTGTATAGATAACATCGCGCCTTTGGCTATAATGTTTGGCACAGTGCAGTGCCTGAACGGCAAAAAATCTATACTATTTTGCATTTACAAAAAGCTGAACATCAAGACGAAAAGAGGATATAGGATTGTTTATTTATACTTATCCATGGCACAGAAAAAGACGAACATTAGACTACGTAAATGAACCCTTCATGTTTTACTAGCTTTTTTCAGCGTCTTTGCCCGCGTGTTGTCGGAAATTATCACAAACGGGGTCGACAACGTACTACTAGGATTTATGTGCTAATCTAGGTCATGGTCTACCTGTGTGCCAAATTTCATGAAAATTTGTTCAGCCATTGAAACTTGATTGATTAACAAACCTATAGAATTTCAGATAATTTATTTAAAAAACGGGTGTAAAAAGACGCTTACCGAAGCCGGGAGTTATTTATACTTCCCGTCATTATGTTTTTTTTTGCACTGGTCCATACCTAGTTACAGTACGACACAACTTAGATGTAGGATAAATTTGAAAATTTGCATTTTTTCATTTCAATTTATTAAGAATGTATTGGTTATAAAGCAGTAATAAAGATTGGTAATTTTGAAGGCGCACTCAGTTCGAATGGTAATCGGTTTTAGGAACTTTGCCGATGCTACATCATTCTAAGTTGTGCCGAGTACGAAGATATTAAAGATTAAAGTTCCAAATTTTTCTCAACCTTACTTAACCTTTAGCGCCGTAAGCAGTGAGTTTTCACACCAAAAATATTTGCTCAATGTTATTTTGTTTTCTGTACAGAATGCGTAGATGACGTGAGTGAGTAAAGGGTCTTTTTACACGCTGTATTAGTCAGAAGTAGGATTTACCTGTATAAATGCTACCGAACTGCGTGGCGACCCCGCTGGCATGGTTCACAGCACTTCTAGAGAAGGAGCCTGTGATCGGCATGGCGCCGGCGAACGCACCAAATATGTTCGACAGCGACAGAGTTATCAACTCTTGCGTTGCATCCACTGATTCGCCACTCGCTGAAATAAAAAACAATAAACATTTGAATTTTTGTGAAAGTTTATTAACAAAAATAATCAGTATAAACAAGGGCGTTTCGATGTCTTCGGCTAGGCACTATCCATCAGTTACATTAACATAATTATATTCGCATTTAATCGTACCAGGTAAATTAACCGGTACTAATCCTGGGGTGGTGTAACAAACCTGGCCCTATTTTATTTTTATTTTTTGCAAGTGGTTTCTAGTGTACTTATAAACATGTTTGGACTAATTGGTTTTATTTTAAGAATTTTATTCTAAATGCTTGTGGTGTTGAATCTATTTAAGTAAGGAAAATCGATTTCTGTTATTGTAAATCGGTGGCAATTACAGCTTGAAAACATATTAAACGTTTCGTGGTAAATATACTTAATTGGTTTACTGTGTAATCATAAAGTTAAATGAAATAACAATGCTAGCAAAGTTAGCATACAATCCATACGTTCAGCGGGGTAATTGCGTAACTTGCTTTCATTTTGACAGTTCAACAATATTCATTGCGTTAATAACGTTGTTGAGCAGAGAATTTTTTCTAAAATATGAATCAATCGATTAAATATCCTTCAAAATCATTCAGATTGTGATTGAAAGTGTGTTACATACATGCCATTTGAAAAACGTTCGAATTTCAATGGCATTTTTTATGATTAATTTTTAAGACTACAAATTACCAATTACTAAGTTTCATATCACACTTTATTTCAAATTAATCGTACACCTGCCATTGACCTATTAAATACATTCAAGATTATTTATACAAGTGAATATCAAGGCCTCATGTCATAATCATAACAATCCCTTATAAAACCAGATGAATGGCGTTATGATTAATAAAATAACCTTGTTGAGACTGCGTTGCACAATAATTACTATTTTATACTGATGAGAATATTGTTTCAGCATTTACTGCAGATCGTACACTAATATTATAAAGAGAAAATATTAGTTTTTTTGTATGTTTGTTTGTTACGCTTTCACGCTAAAACGGGTGAACGGATTGGGATGAAATTTGGCACATGGATAAACCATGACCTGGGTTAGGACAGTTTTTATCCCGATATTTCCAAGGGATCGAAAATTAGGCAGATGAAACCACGGAGCACAGCTAGTTAATTATAATTTTATTGCATTATTTTTTGTAAGGCTAGGCTTAGAAGGCTTTCTAAAACATGATGTTAATATAAAATAATGACTTAGCAAATATTTTTTCGAATCCACAGCAAAAAAAACCATGCAAAAATCAATGCTACGAATGTTCTTATAGATTAAATAAATGTCTATTAAAGCTAATTTATCGTCCGACATGAGAATATTTTGAAATAGTTTCAAGAAAGTAAGTCAAATTTTAGCTTTCTTAAAACTTGATTTTCATAAAAACTAATGACTTAGCAATATTCTGGTCGAATCCAAAACAAAAAATAATTTTGTAAAAACTAATGTTACGTGCTTTTTTTACGAATGTTCTCTTAGATTAAACCTGTCCATTAAAACTGATTTATCAACTTAATTTGAAGAATCATTTGAAATAGCTCCAAAGAACATGAGACTGAAATTCACACGGCTTTATTAATACTAGATTTTCATAAAAACTAACGACCTGGCGCATTACTATGTGTAATTTATTTCATCACCACTGCTCTCAAAACGGTGAAGGAAAACATCGTGAGGAAACCGGCATGTCCTAGAACCAAAAATTCGAAGACATGTGACAACTACCAATCCGCACTGGGCACGCGTGGTGGATAGCCCACTCCCTCTCATTGAGAGGAGGCCGTGTCCCTGTAGTGGGAACGTTATAGGCTAATGATGATGATGGTGTACAATTAAGGTTTTTGGCTGAAATATAACGATTATTGTTGAAGATGTCGGAATAAATCATGACGAGACAAAGATACATAAAAATTATGTTCTACAGAATGGTTTACCTTAAAAAGTTCAACAAAAAAGTCCCTGCTGGCATATCTACCTTCTAAGGATGACCCACAGTAACCATTATTATGTTACAGAATTCGATACAAATTTCATTGTTATTTCCGAAGCTATTTTGACCAGTATTAGTGGGCGCGTTCATTGAGGCGGCGGGCATCCTCCTTGACGGAATGCCGCCATGGGATCTGGAGGCAAAAGTCCTCGCGCACATTTGGGAGTGGCGCGAGGAGGCGAAACGCCGGGGCGTAACTCCGCTGCCGCGAGAAATCGCGGCACAGCGGACAGAACTCCGGCGGGATCTCATGGCGTCATGGAGAGTGCGATTGTCGCAACCCAGTGCTGGGTACGCTACTATTGCGGCGATAAGTCCCCTCTTTGAGGAGTGGCTATAGAGGCGCCACGGCGTGCTCACCTTCCGCCTGACGCAGGTCCTCACCGGACACGTTTGTTTCGGGAGGTTCCTGTTTCGGATAAGGCGGGAGGAAACGCCCGGGTGTTATCACTGCGTGGATCGCCCGGAGGACATGGTGGAGCATACGGTGGAGGTCTGCCCGGCTTGGACAGAACATCGCCGTGTCCTCGTGGAGGCGATCGGTGGCTGGGATCTCTCGCGTCCGGCCCTGGTCTAGGCCATGGTACGTAGCGAGAGGACATGGGAGGCCGTCACCTCCAACTGCGAAGCAGTAATGCTCGCGAAGGAGGAGGCAGAACGCGTGAGGGAGATGCAAATTTCGCGCCCTCACGCCCCTAGCCGCTGCAGGAGGAGACGCCCTGGGCGTCGGGAATCACAAGCCGATTCCCGGCCATCGTAGGCGCGGGCTTGCGGATGGTGAGCAATGGGTAGCTCGCCGTCCGATAAGAACCAGGCCCGGGTCAACGGCGCGTTGTGTTCCACGCGCGCCTCAAAGAGATGTCAGCAATGAAGGGGTCCGATGGGACCGATGCCTGCCGTGGTTGTGGGATAGTCCGTAAGGCATGCCGTGGCCCCCGGCAACGTACAGGCAACTGAAGGAACACGGGTGGGTCAGTAAGAGTCTGACACGCCCTCCAGCCAGAGTGGGAGAAGTTATACAGGGTGTTTGGCGCATGGACCGACACAATTTTTTCAGGAATTTGGGAGGTCATTAGCTGGGTTCTACCCATACACACTTTGTCCCAAAAGTTTTTTTTATAATTAATTTAGAAGTTGTAAAATTTCATTCATTAAATAAAAAAATTAACTTTGGAAGCCTGTAAGGAATTTTCTTGAAACCAGTTGTATAAAACAAAGATGTTTTTAGATTTAAAAGACTTTGGAGAATGCAACAAAATTTGTTTTGTGCCACTACACCCACAAACAAAAAAGTTATTTCAAATTAAAGGACACATTTTGGGAATTTTTTTCATTTTAAAAAAATAATCATATGTAACCAACCGTGACATTTGGGACAAAGGGTGTATGGGTAGAACCTAGCTAATGACCTCCCAAATCCCTGAAAAAATTGTGTCGGTCCATGCGCCAAACACCCTGTATTTCATACCCAAAAAAAAGGAGGAGGATCCGCAGTGGTAGTCCGCGAAACGCCATTTTATTACGGTTTTTTTCAATTTGCAGGTGTCAGGTTGAAATATGATTCACGTCCATAACAAATATGTATTTACAGAATTATAATCATTAGAATCATGAATACATCTCTCTTAGTTAGATTTGTTCTATATGAAGAAATCTCTTATGGAAAAGCTATTACGGAACAAATCTAACTTATATTTATCTTCTTTTTATATTTATTAATGTTTGGTAGCATCACGCCTATATGTCCCAAAGGGTTAGGCAGAGGTGTACCTTACCTATAGAACATTCACAACTTATCAGTTATCACCCTCATAAACGCTTGCAAAAAATTCCAAATCCGCAATAAAAATGAATATATTGGTATTAAGATAACTGTAAGTATGAATCTTGTTTTTCAGAACTATAAAGATAAAGATGTTTCCCAACATAGCTTGGCTTGGCTATACGAAAGATATTGGGCAGGTATGTTATTATTAGAGATCGGATATTCGGATGCATATTTATCTAAAGTTGAGGTGTTGGCTACAGGGCTCGGATAGCGGTTAATTTTTCGAAACGGTTTAGTCTTAAAAACCTAAGGAACGATTTATTTCGGTTATGTTCGAACAGAACGTTATTAAAACATTTTTGAAGAAGAACAAAATTTAAATCGTTCTCGGTTAATAAAAAGTTTTTAACCATTTTTGGGTTGATCGATAGGAAACTCGCAACACAACCCTAATCAATACGTAAGCGGCAAGCGCATTGGAATCAATGATATAATAAAATGAAGATAAGGTACAATTTGACTAAACAAGTTCATGCTTGTCGGCGCACGCACCGTGCGCGGCTGCGTCCTGCGGAATAAACCGGTTTTTAAAACCGTTCTCATTTCATTTTCGTTCCTAATAAAATGTTGTACAAAGAAGAACGAGAACTGTTAGAAACGTTTTAAAAACGTAATTTTAAATAACGAGCCCTGGTTGGCTTTTGTATCGAAAAATACCGGGATTCCGGGATAGACAAATTTAGAGTTCTAATTAAAGAATCGAATGTATATATACATACGGTCAGGTATTGGCTAATATGGAATGCACTTTTGTATCAATCGCAAAAATCTCGCGATTACATTTGATACTTTTTGAATACAGAAATTCTAGCTTAAGTTGTAAGGCAGGTTGCCAAATAGGCGTAGCAACAAACAACTGGTTGCCGTGTGTTTCGTTTTTTTTGTTTTTACAGTAGGTAATATATTTTTTTATATTAACACCGCAAAAGTAACCTTCATAAGAGGGCAAATAAGTCGTTTCCATACCATGTATTCGATTAGCTGTGCATTGTCGGATTTTATTGAATTCCGGGATTTATATTAAGAAAAAAATATACAGGGTGGAAGGGACATCGACGCGAAAACTGATACCATGGATTCAGTACATGATTCTGAACCCCTCTCCAATGATTTTTTTTTGTCGGTTATTTAAAAAAATAACAGCTGTTTCATAGAAAAGTTCAATACCGCGGTCAAAATGTATAGAACAGCATATTTTTTTTAAATAACCGACGAAAAATTTCAACGGAGCGGGGTTCAGAATCATGTACTGAATCCATAGTATCAGTTTTCGCGTCGATGTCCCTTCCACCCGGTATTTAGAAGCCACTTCCATAATTTCTTAGCCAAAAATTAACTTTAGGTAAATATGCATCCGAATATCCGATCTCTAGTTATTATTGTATACTATGTATGTTCTTATTAACAAACAGACAATTATTGATACTATTCATTAAACTGTTTCACTTGGTTAACCTCGATAAGCGGTTGATAAACCACCCCGATTAATTAATTCATGACATAATATTGTTAAAACAATTACATCAACTGATTCTGAAGTATACTACGGTTATTGTTAGTAATCTGGACCATATTTTTACTACTTTTAAGTTCAATTTCAAGCAAAGCCTTAGCACCGCTGCGTTGAAAACTGGGTTTTTAAATAGTAATCAGATCCTTATTTTAATATACTTACAAGTTCAAATTCAAGCTTCAACTTACCAAAAGCCTTAGCGATGGCCACATTGCCTAATACAGCAATAACAGGAACTATGAATATGGAGGAGCCGAGGTCTGAACACATCTCCATGAAGCTCACTTCTCTTCCGTCGTCCAATACTGTGGAGAACGGCGGCAGTCGGATTGAAGGGAGTCCGTCTCTGAAAGAAGATTTATTTTCGACTTTATTATAACGTTTGCAGAGTTGATATTTGTTTAGCAGGATAAAAACTGGACTTCGCTAGGTCTTCGCCAACTGTAATAGTAGCGCCGTATTGCTAAGAAATCGATTGCATTCAAAATCAGAACGCTCCAGTTCGTATATGTATCCCGAACTGCAGTACTAGAGCTCCACATAATAAAAACCTTCTCAATCCAGCCCAATTGTCCAGGCAAATCTTTCAAGTTTGCCAAAAAAAAAAAAAATTTTTTTACATAATATTACATAACATCACGCCTTGTTTCCCCGAAGGGTTGTGCAGAGGTGTACCTATAATACACCCATTTCGCCAATTATGTTTAAGTCCCATGTAATAGGGGGCGAGCCTATTGCCATCAACCGGGCACAAATCCAGACTCCGGGCTGCTACTGAGAAATTCCAGAAAGAAAAACCTAATGACACTTTACCCGAACTGGGAATCGAATCGACCCAGGAACTCATGTTCAGCAGTAGCGCTTGCGACCACTAGACCAACGAGGCAGTCATTTTTTTAAATAATTTTTAAATCTTCTCCAGCTTTTAAAAAGGTTTTAGAGCAGTCTTATATTTTTATGAATGTTTTGTCTTTAATCCTTTGTCGATTCAACTGATTGTTTCTAGAATCGGGTAGGTATATCATTTCAATAAAAGTCGTATGTTCTTACGCAAATAGAACGGCCTTTTCATGAATCATTGCCAATTGATACTAGGAACAATGGCCTTACAATTATTAGCGAATATCGGTCATATTTGAAGGGCATGGCAGTCAACAAGGAAATATTATGTTCAACAGATAAACGATTTTATGTATTTTGAATAATCGCGTGTTTTATTATTCCACATCAAGATTTAATTACCAAAAGAGTATCATAAATGAATTAAGTAACGTTTACATTTACACGGTGCGATTTCATTGCCTGTGGCATGCTATAAGTTAAAGCAAAAATAAAAAATCAATGAGTAAGCACTGTTTAGGCGCGGGACATAAATAAGAGGCGAGGGGCGCGGGCGAATCGATGCGCGACGGTGCGGCGTTCCGCTCCTTTCATATTTCATACAAAATCGATAGGAAAATTAGACGATACGTGAGTTATACACAGGCGGTGAGGCGCGGGCGGGATGCGTATAGTCGATCCTATACATTTTGTATGAAATATTAAAAGGAGGGGAGGCGGCGCGGCACAGCGCCCGCGCCGCATCGTCATCGCGCCCGCGCCGCATCGTCATCGCGCCCGCGCCCCTCGCTTCGTGTGTATGTCCCGCGCCTTAGACGATGCAAGTTGTCATTTGTTGCTTCATCGTGTAAATGGGGCTTTAGAATAAAATAGAGGAATTAAAACATTTGGTTTATTTTGTTGCTGATCTAATTTAAAAAAGTAATTAATAAATGACTATTCTCGGTTCAATTCTGCATGACGTAAGAAAAAAAAACATACATAGGAAGAAAAAGATTAAGAAAGAGGAAAATTAAGATATAATATAATGAAAATGGATAGGAGAAATTATTATCGCCACGAGCGAATCGCCTTGTAAATAGAACGATCGATTTTATCATGTGCGCACTCATAGTTCAAGTAAATATAATAATTATGTGACAAGGTACGTGTATTTATTCCTATACAAGGTGTAATGGGGAAATATATCTGATATAAAAAGAGGACCCCTATCAGGTGTTCCCTACATTTATCACAGTTACTGTTATGTATGGAGCAGCTGTTTTTTTTTCACTATTTCATGTTTGGTCCGGTATATTTTGAATGAAACCGCTGTACCGCGCCTAAAGACTATGTGCGCGACGAGACGTGGGCGAGGGGGCAGTGCAGGCCGCTCATTTGTTAACGCTTACAGCGTCCCGTCGCTCATTCGTCAACGCTGCCCCCCACCTCGCCGCTCATTCCTAAGACGCGGTACAGCGGTGTCGGTCAAACTATAGTTAAAGTTGCTCACAATGATGAATATCATGACCTTTTTTGAGAAGAAGAAGAAGCTCTGCTATATTATAACAGTAAAATACTTCCATCCTATATCTACAATGTGTAACTGAAATAATACAAAATATGAAAGTAGTTTGTTCAGAATCGTTTACAGAAACGATTTCTGTTATTTTTAATATAGGTACCTAATTTTTCTCCCTACCTGCGTGCTGCGTGCCTACTGCGCCTATACGTATGCGACTTTGTGCGTGTGTGACCACAATTTTCTCACACAATCAGAATAACTAATTTAATAAATAAACTATGTTTTATACATAATAATAATAATTCAGGGTATGTATTATGATTATAACATGATATTTTAATTGGGGTAATTGGTCGTTAATTCCGAGACATGTTGTATACGTTCCAAATAATTGGCAAATAAACATACTTTATTTCTTTATTTTCTAATTAATAGTAGATTTAACAACAAGTGCACAAAACGAACCATTTTCTGATAGTAATGACGAGGTTAAAGTGGTTTTGTGGACGAGTTATAAACTCTGCTTTTCACTTCGATTGCGAGGAAATTTAACAGTAGCATAACATAACATTTTTTTTATTAAAATCAAAGTAAAATTAGTACAGTTTTGAATACTGAAGGAAATTGCTTTTCTCGACATATTAACGATATTTTTCTGAATTTTACGACATTGATATTAGGCTTGGGCTGCTGACCTATACAGCTTACTATTAAATTAATTTTGTAATAATAATTTTCTTAAATTAATTAAATAACCTACCGTACTTGAATTTAATTTTTAATATCTTTTATGTCTTAAAAAACACATAAGGCAAATAAATTAAAGTAAGTAAGTAAGTATTATAAAATAACAAATTCTATCTATGAACTTCTTATTGTGTTTGGCTGTATGGCTCATTTTCTTTGCCTTAATATAGATACATTTATGAGTAGATACGTTAATGCACTTGTGCACAAAATTCGATTTTGTGCAGCCTATATCCTGCACAAATAAGTATTTTCAGAGCATGAGAAGTGAAAAGTCGCTTTTCGTGTGTGTTTGTGACCACTTTGTACTTCTAAACTACGCAACGGGTTTAAATGCGGTTATCACCATCATTTAAACAATTTATGTGTATAATACATTAATATTAAACTTACATCAATCAATCTGCCTAGCCTTTTCCCAATTATATAGGGGTCGGCTTCCAGTCTAACCGGATGCAGCTGAATACCAGTATTTTACATGGAGCGACTGCCTATCTGACCTCCACAACCCTTGGTAAGACTGGTTGTCAGACTTTCGGGCTTATGACGACCCGTAACGACTGTCAAAGATCCGCGAATGGCAGCCTGGACCAACGGCTTAACGTGCTTTCCGAGGCACAAAGGAGTCTCGGTATGTAAAGATGGCCACCCATCCACGGACCAACCCCGGCAAGGGTAGCTTAACCTGATGGATCGACCTGTGCGGCTGTTATTACTTAGCCAAGAGCTTCTTAATATTAAACTTACATATAATAAATAAATCTCGATTTTTTGTCAAGTCACAAAGACATAATAACAGGAAAACACTGAAATAGAAATAAATAAAAAGGTTCTTACTTAACAGTCCCCGTGAGCTTGAACGGCTGAGTGGAATATTTCTCAAAGAAGAATGCAGCTAAAGAGCATCCTACGACTACAATGGCGTTTCTTGAAGTAGACAACAACCAAAGAGTTTTCTTTAAGCCTTTCTGACTCGGAGGCAGGCTGATATCTTTCATTTTCTGAAAATAAAGTTTATATTATAAAACTTAAATTATGCAGATTTACTTTTGCAGATTTTATGCCCACGGTCTTTTTTCAGTTTGCACACTTAGCATGACAACCATTGTAACAGGTTTTCTACGGGTTTTTTCGACGGAAGAATAGACAAATCGACAGATTGTGATTGTTTATCTGTCATTTTGTCTATTCTTGCGTCGACAATACCCGTTTCTATTGTGATCATGCGAAAGGGTGTATTGGGGTTTCATAACATGCCTACTCTATAAACAGCATTGTAAAATTGCCTACCAAATAGACACATGTGCTAGTAGATTCACACTAGAAAAATCTAATGAAAGTTTAAACAGGAAAATTTATTACAACCTAATTCTTAAAATGCATAACATATTATTTTCAAAGGCGTGTGTACTACAGTTAATAATGAAAAACAACGAACAACTGCAACATTCGCACGGAACTAAAACAAAAGATATAAACATGATAAACCGTGAAAAGTTAACGAAAGTTCCTATGAATTTGCATAATGAGTTGCGTATTACATACATAAGAGCACACAAAGACACATTAAATGCTTAGTACACACGTGTGCTAATAAGATGGATGCTCTTGAAAACGAGAGTTCGTGTCTATCACACTTGAGTCTATAATACCTCAGCTTAAATTCGCTCCATCTCGCTCGCACAATACTGCTCGCGGACTGAGTGAGAACGAGACTGAGTGGCGGGGAGAAGAGCTCCAAGGCGCCAATAGTATACGTAATTCCTTTTTACGGCGAAAATAATGGTAATTAAAATAAAACATTTTATGTGCTTTTAAGTTAGGTCAGTTATTATTTAGTTTCATGATCTGATTTGAAGTATTTTTAGAATACCAGTGGTTTATTGTTCGGTTTGGAGGTAACTTTGTAATTGTTTCATATCGAGATAATTTTATGGAATCGTGTTTACGTCACTTCATTAATCCTCAAATTTACCATATAATAGGGGTTAAACTATGAAATTGCCGTTTTATTGTAATAGGTACTTCGAATTGACAAAGAACCTTCATGATTTGAGATTTTTGAGTGAAACTTTTTTCACATGGTACCTATGAAGTTCTTCTTTTAAAAAATGTGCAACATTCGATCATCGACTTTCAGTTGTTTTTTTTATTCAGCTTAGACAAAAAAGATGGATACTTCGAAAATCCGAGTTATTTTTGTATACGAGTTCCGACGCGGAACTAACGCGGCAGAAATAGCTCGCAATAACAATGTTGCGTTTGGAGGGGGGACTGCTAATGAACGCACCGTGCGATTTTGGTTTAAACGCTTTCGTGATGGAAACTTTGATTTGAAGAACGAACCACGTAGAAGACCGCCCACACAGGTGAATAACAATGAATTGAAAGAGATGGTGGAAGCCGATCTAGTCAAGTAATAACGGCAGATGTCTACTGTGCCGAACTCCAAACAATGATAGCAAAACTAGCAGTGAAACAGGCCCGACTCATGAATCGATCTTCACCATTATTGCTCCATGATAACGCGAGACCTCATACAGCACGAGAAACCGTTTTAACTCTACAGGACCTGCAATTAGAAACCATTCGTCACCCTCCGTATTCGCCAGACTTTGCTCCAACGGACTACCATTTTTTTCGTGATTTGGACATGTTTTTACGTGATAAAAAGTTTTCTTCTCAAGAGGCAGTACAAAATGCTTTCACACAGTTTGTCGAATCTAGATCACCAGAGTTCTATTGCAAAGGCATAAATGACCTTCCTATTAGATGGCAGCAATGTATAGATAATAATGGTAAAATTTGATTAAATAAATACGTTACATTAAAAAAAAAACGAATTTAAATTTTTCTGTAGAAATCGGCAATTTCATACTTTAACCCCTAAAATTTATTTCAAAATTAATGCTGCAGTATTTTCGATATAACGGAGGATCATATGCTAAGCAATTTGAGGTATTATAGACTCTTTATCAAAATAAAAGTAAACACTACACGAATGAACATTATGTCTCCGCCATTCATTCAAATTCAATATCAACCTTTATCACAATATCTCATTGTTCTCTAAGTATCGGAATATCCCTATTATGAACATTATAAATATCCTTACATACGTTTATCTCGGAAACGTGAACTTTACTATGTTCTAGAGACAGTTGTTGACCATCATCACGTTTACTGATGAAACAACAAGCTGGTGTTCTCTGGCATCAAATTAAGTGCCATTGTGGTTCACAAAGGAATGCAAATACAAAACATCGATTGTGAACATAACAGGCAACAGCAGATGTGGTTAATAAAATGTACAATTTGGAATATCGGCACCAGATCAAATTGATAGCAAACATTTGCTTGGAACAGGAACCATCTGGGCTTGTGTATTTAAAAAAAAATATGAATATTAAGTACAGACGCCAGCACGTCCACCTACCCGAAACTGTCAAATTTTCTCAATCAACTTTGAACCTTATTTGTGTGTGATAAAGTTGAAAATCTATTAAATAAATTCGACAGATTGTAGTAGGTTGTACCTATGTACTTTGTACCCACCTTGTACCTATGTATTTGAATGACAGAAACGGTAAACATTTTGGCCGTTTTAAAATGTAACATAACTTTTTCTTATTGGATTAATGAAATTAATGTTTTTTTTATTTACTTAATAATTTTTCGTGTTGACTTAAGTGACTCGCATAAACATGCTGAGTTAATCCGTAACTTTGGAAAATAAAAGAAACGGCAATGTGTGCTTATTCAGACTAACTTCCTTAGACTGGTAATAGTTTGACGTTACTTACGGTAAACAATTGAAAAACAACTTAAAATTTCAGTCGCTAAATTGAAACTATTGAAAATAATAACTGTTATTGTTTTTACACTTAATTGGCAATTGACATGATACGAGCTAAGTTTAACGATGATGATGATGATGATTTACGATGGATAATAGAAAAAAAAAATTGAAATGTCAGTCGCTAAATTAAAACTATTGAAAATAATAACTGGTATTGTTTTTGCATTTAATACGATACCCTACGTTCAATAAGCAAATAATATACTTATGGTTAGAATACATTTATTGTTATGTTGCTTCTTTTACGCGGCATTTAATAATTGTTTTATTGTTTAAACTTTAATGTCACATTGGAAAAAAATAGCCGTCACGTGAACTACAGTCGCATTTATTACTGCAGTTATTTTTCATGATTTTATTAACCGTTTATGGTTTAGAACTAATCATTTAGTATGGTTATTCTGTAGTAGTAAACTATCGAATTGTACAATTTGAGGGCTGAACCAACTAAGTACAGATTTGCACACCTACATAATCAGACCCCAAAATTGACCAGCCTATATAAATAAAATAAAAAATATTGAACATTTCAATACTTACACGCATTACTAAAAGTATAATTATACACGATATCCCCAATGAGCTGTCAGCGATCCTTGCGTTAGGTATGTTTGTTACTACCTGAAACAAATATTGAATTATAAATAAACCACCACGAAACGTCACTGACGAAAAATAAGTAGGTACTATACTTAGTTGCATTACATTTATCAAGATGCTCCTACGCAACTTTTTTATCTCTTAAATGTTTGTCGTTTTTTGTTCGGATACCATCCGGTGTTTAAAGCCTTGAGCGTTTCTCCCACCATCATCATTATCATCAGCTTTTTCTGATATCAGTGCAATTGCAAAAGCGATTGCTACTTCATTTCCTCGTGTAAGGGATTATACAGTGTGTCCCTGGATAAAGTGCCGAAACGAAAATGGGTGAAACTAAACCAATATAATATACTATACAATGTGGAGCAGGACGATTGACATTCCTTAAAACCACATAAAGAGTGTCATGTTCTTTACCCTTATACAAAAAAATCAATCAAATCCAATGAATACTTTAGCCACAGGAAATTATTTTTGATTTTCTTATTTTTCAACATGATGTAGATCTGAGTCCGTAATAATAGGTAAACATTGTAAGGTCAAGAACCTGTGCAAAACGTACGATTCTATTCTCTACGTCTCAATATGCTTGAGAGACAGAGAAAGGTGTCATACGATTCCACTCTGACGCGCCCCGCCCAGTCCCACAAAATAATACTACAATTAGAAAGAAAAAGAAATATTACTTACGCAAATTATGCATTAGTGGTGCATAGACAATTGCGAGTGTGTGTGTGAGCGGAATTTTTTCGGCAAAAAGTCTCAGTGCATAGCGGCGCCTTTTGAGGAGCGCACCACACGTCTACTTTTTTTTATCACGAGACGAGCCGCGCGCGCATTGTCGTGATTTTGTGAAAAAATTTAGTTGTTATTTGTGATTAAAGACGATCTAGTATGACTTATTGTTCAGTGTTAGTTTAATATTAGTTAGTTAATTAGGTATCGATGTCACTTGTGCATAATGAACAACGGTGGAAACCTTGAAAATTTAAAAATTTGACTATTGATGTAAATTCTGATTGTGATGTGATATTATGTGATTAATTATTCAATCAGTGATTTTTTAATTAACAACGCGCAACTTAGTGAGTTTATGCCGCTAATTTGTTGTTCTCCGACTAAACTACCTACCCACGGCCACCTACGCCCCGCACCGCAGCGCAGGCGCCGCCCCCCGCCGCGACCCGCATCGGGCCGCGCAACAGGTTAGTGACTTTTCGTAGATAAAGCGTCTTTACTTTTTATGCAGTTGATTCTGCTATTTATTTTGTTTGAAAATTGCAATTTTTCAATTTGTCATTAACTACTAATCTTCGTCTTTTAAAATGTTTCTATGGACTGGTACTGTGCTCGTTTTAATTTAATGTCGTAAGTCCAGATCCACATTGTATAGTTACTAGGATAACATACCTTTTTCACAGTGTCTAAAAATCCACCAGATCTAAACTGAAGACCTAACAGTCCTTTGAGTTGTGAGACAGCGATGATCACAGAAGTGGCTGACGTGAAGCCAACGGTGACTGGCACTGAGATGAAGTCTATTAAAACACCTGTTTAAGAGAAAAAGTGTAATAAGTTTAAGAGAATAAAAACTTACTCAGTGTGATATATTAAGTATTAGGAGGAGCTCGTGGCTAAGTAATAACAGCCGCACGGGTCGACCCATTAGGTTAAGCTACGCTTGCCCCGTTGGTCTGTGGATGGCTGACAATCTTTAAATACCGAGACTTCTCCGTGCCTTGAAAAGTACGTTAAGCCGTTGATCCCGGCTGTCATTCGTGCGTCAGAAGCCCGAAAGTCTGACAACCAGTCTTACCAAGTGGTATCGTATTATCTCGTTATTGGGTTGTGGAGGTCAGAAAGGCAGTCGCTCCATGTAAACTACTGGTATTCAGCTGCATCCGATTAGACCAGAAGGCAACCCCAATGTAGTTGGGAAAAGGCTGGGCAGATTTTGAGACATTAATTTTAAATATTAGAGGAAAAAAACAGACTAAGAAATTAAGTAACTTCGACCCACAGCTTCGGCCAACAAACCGTCACATACAATTACCTCAGGCTTGATGTACCTGCAGCATATATACACTTGAGAGCAATAAAATCGCGCACCCCTTGTAATTTGGTTTATTACTGATTGTTTTCTAAAATCTAAAGATATTGAGTAAAAATCATTAGACAAAATTAAAGCATACAAGCTTAGCTTTACAAAAACATAAAATTAAAATCATTGACCTTCACGTAACTTACAAAAACCGACCGTACACCGAATTCCCCAAATTCACGCGTTTGCGTTGTCACTACTTGCACCCTTAGCCGCAGGTATAAAAAGGTCGGTTTATTGGAATTTTTAACTATAGCGAAAGCGTTCGACAAAGTCTGGCACAACGGCTTATTATATAAGCTCTACAAACTCGGTGTGCCAGATCGGCTTGTGCTCATCTTACGGGACTTTTTGTCAAACCGCACCTTCCGCTACCGTATCGAAGGAGCGATATCCTCCCCCCGTCTTATCCGCGCAGGAGTCCCTCAAGGCTCTGTGCTCTATCCCCTAATCTTCACGCTTTTCACCAGCGATATCCCAAAGAGTAAAAGGGCGCAGTTGGCTCTGTTCGCAGACGATACGGCCATCTACTACAAGGGTACCAGCTCTGACTCGATACCCCACACTCTCCAGACCTCAGTCGACATGCTCGGCGCCTGGTTTAGAAAGTAGAGGATCGAAGTCAACCCGGATAAAAGCCAAGCGGTTCTCTTTATGAAACCGCGTAAAAGGTTCAAACCCCCCCGACCTATCACCATGTTCGGCAAGCCTATCCCCTGGGAGAAGCGAGCCAAATACCTAGGTGTTGTCCTCGATCTGCATCTCACCTTTAGCGATCACATAAAGCAGGCTCGCTCGCGAGCCGCTTTCGTCATCGGTAGACTTCACTCTGTCCTGAATGCACGTAGCAAAATGTCACTAAAGTGCAAATTGCGTCCGTACACGGCATGCGTTCGTCCCATTATGACCTATGCGGGAGCCGTATTTGCACACGCAAAACCCCGCCATATTGATAGGATGCAAACGCTCCAAAATAGATTCATTCGTAAAATCACCGGTGCCCCCTGGTACGTTAGGAACGAGATCCTCCATCTCGACCTAAAGATTCCCACAATCCACCAATTTCTCAAACGCAATTCCAAGCGTTTCTTTGAGTCCGCCGCCAGACACCGCAACCCTCTGGTTGTCGAGGCCGCCAATTATGTTGCTAGTAGGATCAGTCAGATCCGCCGCCCTAGGCAAATCCTTACCGACCCAGACGACCCCATAACCCTCCTCCAGGAGAGCAATAGGGCCACAAGTACATTGCACAAACACAGACACCGACCCGCATTCCGACCTCGCCGCCGAGGTCCTCCGCGATCGCGACCCGCCCGAGTAAATAATACTCCCCCCGACCCTTGCTCGCAGAAGCGCCAGCCCGCGTTATGCTGAGAAATGTAGATTTAAATTCCCCGATTAATATTAATGAATTATCTTTGATCCAGCCTGTCCCAACCTAACTTGCTGTCCTCCCCCCAGCGACGCCCTAAGCCGAGGTCCGTACCCCACAGGGGGTGCCCTTAGCGAGCGCTCGCCTAGTTTTAATTAGATTAGTTTTGCCCCTGGCTGGAGGCTTTGAGTTTAGTAGCTTAAGGCAGCCGCAGGATTGTCCGGTTAAGTAGTCATCACCTCAGAGGTGAGCTACGAGATGCCCTAGTCAAAAAAAAAAAAAAAAAAAAATCAGTTGCATACCGAAGGTCAACGTGATAACATCTCTACTGGAAAAATATGGATACCACGCCCGCAGAAGCCGCTCAAGTTATTGCCTTGCTCGAAGCAGGCCATAACCAAAGTGAAGTTGCTCGACGGCTAAATTTGAGCCGCTACTGTGTTCGTCGTGTATACCAGAGGTTCCAAGAGACCGGTGGCTACATTCGGCGACCAGGATCTGGCCGGCGACGCACAACATCAGAGCGTGATGACTGCTTTCTTGTGACAAGCTCTTTGAGAAATCGGCAACTGAACGCGGTTCAACTGGGACAACAGCTTCGAGAAGTTCGCAATGTCAGTATAAGTCGGTGGACAGTTCGAAGAAGCCTAGGTGAAGCAGGAATTACTTCACATCGCCCAGCAAATGGTCCCAAATTGACCACAGCTCACCGACAAGCCCGGTTACAATTTGCTAGGGATCATTTAAATTGGACGTATGACCAATGGCGGGCTGTTATGTTCTCTGATGAGTGCAGAATGAGTTTACATGGTCATGATGGACGCTCTAGGGTCTACAGAAGGTCATCAGAGCGATTTTCACAATGCTGCATAAGCGAACGTGTGGCTTTTGGAGGTGGATCGTGTATGTTTTGGGGGGGCATAATGTTGGACACTAAAACTGACATTGTATTCATCACTACTACGGCGAATCGGCCGGCCCGAGATCGAGAAGTTTGACGGCTGCACGATACGTTGAAGAAGTGCTCGAAGAACATGTGAGGCCGCTTGCCTGGCTTATGGGAGATTTTCTCTTAATGCACGACAACGCCAGACCGCATGTCGCTTGAACAGTTTGCGACTACATGGAAGACGTTGGAATCACCGCGATGGAGTGGCCAGCTCGTAGTCCTGATCTCAATTCGATTGAGCATGTCTGGGATGAGCTAAAAAGAAGAGTTCGAACAAGAAGCCCTGCTCCTACGCGCCTCCTCGACTACTCACTACGAGCTTCAACTTGCCATTGAAGAGGAGTGGAACGCCATACCACAAGATTTCATGGTGAAATTAATACGGTCCATGAAAAACCGATTAAGAGCTGTAATCAAGCCTAGGGGAGGGAATACACCTTATTAAAAAACAATTTGATCAAGCATTTTGAGTTTTATTTTTATTCTTTCTAAAGCGAAATTGGGTAATTTTATCCGTATGTTGGGTTTTGTGCCCTAAAACCCCCTATGGGTATTTTTTTTACATTGTATTTGATATCATTAGAAAGGTACTGAAGTAAACATTCAAATAGTGTAAGTTTTATTTTAATATGTATTCAAATTCATGAAAAAAACTGCTTTAACAACAAAAACTCAACGTGTGCGATTTTATTGCTCTCAAGTGTAGTTTCCTATACACGTACTTGCGTTTGGCCCATTCTTAGAAATAATAAAGTACAGTCGACCGCACGTCAGTGGTAACACGATCAATTAATTATTATTAATTATTGTCGTGGATTGCAAATAGTGCAATCTACGACGACGCGCCCCACTCCGCGATTACTGTACTGTAAGCTGTACTTTAGTACGGAGCGGAGCGGAGTGGCGCGCGGCGTCGTGGATTGCACTATCTATACATATATTTAAATATTTTTAAAGTGTTCATCAGATTACGGCGATACATTGAGTTAAAATATGCCATGACGTCACGAGTATGTAATTTTATACTTACTAGTGACGTATCAACCCCCACTCCCCAACTTTAATGAGTTTTATCTAAGTAATTTTTTATTAACATGATAAAGCAAAAAATACGGGTCTAATATATTTTTGATAACTAACTGACGGACTAAACAGAATCTTTTTTTTTTGACTCAGGCATCTTTCATCCCTTTCGAGTATCTACAAGGTTGATGTGTGAGGAAGCCAGGAAAATTCCACAAACAGTCCAGAAGTCCACAAGCCCACGCCCAGGGCGTCTCCTCCTGCGGTGGCTAGGGGCGTGAGGGCGCGAATTTTGCCTTTCTCTCACGCGTTTCGCCTCCTCCTTCGCGAGTATTACCTACTGCTTCGCAGAAGGAGGTGACGGCCTCCCATGCCCTCTCGCTCCGTACCATGGCTTGGACCAGGGCCGGACGCCAGAGATCCCCGCCACCAATCGCCTCCACGAGGACACGGCGGTGCTCTGCCCAAGCCGAGCAGATCTCCACCGTATGCTCCGCCGTGTTCTCCGGGCGATCCACGCAGTGATGACACCCGGGCGTTTCATCCCGCATTATCCGAAACAGGAACCTCCTGAATCAGCCATGTCCGGTGAGGACCTGCGTCAGGCGGAAGGTGAGGAGGCCGTGGCGCCTCGCTAGCCACTCCTCAAAGAGGGGACTTATCGCCGCAATAACAACAACCCAGTGCTGGGCACGCCAGATCTCATGGCATGAGTGCGACAATCGCACTCTCCATGAAGCCATGAGATCCCGCCGGAGCTTTGTGCGCTGTGCCGCGTTTTCTCGCGGCATCGGAGTCAAGCCTTTGTTTTGCTTCCTCGCGCTACTCCCAAATATGCGCGAGGACAATAACCCTAATTGCTTAAGACACGATCAATCACAATCTGAAACATTTTGAAGGATATTGCTAATCCATTGCTTTGCTGCATATGTTCGAAAAATTTGTCAGCTCAACAACGTAAATAACACAATGAATGTTGTTAAACTGTCAAAATGAAACAGATTGTGATTGATCGTGTGTTACGCAATGAGGGTGCTGGTCCGGTTGACAATCTTATTCGCGGATTTACCCGAGCTTCCTCGTACAGAACAGTTGAACAGCCAACCCGTAACTACTTATTGTGAAAAGAAAATTCACTATGCCCCGGGATGATATTCTGTTATTGGCATGTAAAGAAAAGAGCAGATTTAAGGGAATTCGTATCTTGACTGGTGGGATCGAAATTAAAACTAAACGAGGAGATTTAACTAGCCTTGAAGCTTATGACGAACAGTATTAATTCAATGCGGAATTTGTATAGATAGGTCAGGCATTTGAGGATAACATAATCGCACAAAAATATGTTTTTTTTATGTACTTACACACATCAAAAAAAGTTTCTGATCACTAGAATATCACTAAATCAAAAGCTGATCTATTTTTAAAATTTAACTTTATCATGAAAAAGTGTTTACGTTACATCTTTAAAAAAAATATAAATACACGTTTGAAATTAAAAAATAAAACTGTTTTTATTTTTTAATAACAAAAATTTAGTAATCCAATCCTAATGAAATTGGATTGAATTTCTTTTTATATGGAAAAACAATTGATTTTTTTTTGTTTTATTTTCTATATCTATATATTTAAGCAAAAAAACTAAAAAAAAAATATATATAATGTTGTCTAACGTAAATTTAAATAAACGTTTTTTCAAATTGATCGCAAACTTTTTTTGATGTGCGTACGTGTCATACGTAAGCACGTGTGTCCCACCCATTTATCAATTTTAACCTATAATATGAATATAAATAAACAGATTACTAAACGACTATTTGGTGACATTCTGTTCAATTAGCAAACTGCTTTAAGAGCGTTTATCCTAAAAGTTGGCAAGGTCGCAAATAGCTGTCAAATATTTAACTATTTTGATTAATTATAATATTGATTATGAAATGCAATAATTAATATCGTCACACCAATAGATGTCAAAAAAAGTATTGGGAAACTTTCCAAATGTCTTTTTTACACTTAAAACGGTTACAGCATCAAATTCAGTGTTATAATTGCAATTCATTATTAATATTTTAGTTCGTTAGTTAGCCACATTTCTCATTTCCATACAGTAATATTGCCAAATTACTCAATACATCGAAATATTTGACATCTATTTGCGACGTTGCCCACTTTCAGAATAAACGATTTTAAATCAGATTGCTAATTGAACAGAATGTAAAGATACTAATTAATTTTATCACAGTATTAAACTGTTAATAGGTTAAGCACCTATTAAAGTTTTAAGTACTTCGACACTGAATGTGATTTCAATTACAGAAATTCGGTTAGAGATCGTAAACATCATACCTACATTTAGGTATTAACTTTAATTGACCTCAACACAAATAACAAAGCAACAACAAATGAAGTTAATTCCACAGAACAACTGAGTGACAATTAATAGGAAGATTGTAACTCTAGTTAGGAAAGAGGAGATCAAATTAAGCGAACGCCAGTGAATAATGAAACAGACCCCATACCCGCCACTGAATGGAAATTGGATAATGATAGCGAGATAAGCTCACAAACTAAAGTATACACTAGTTATAAACTAGCTACTGACGATAATTGAGGACGCATTGTGATTGTAACTACTGCCTATAGTATTGTGGATAGGTATATAGCGAATTTCAATTTGGCCATAACAAAGGGCCGGCTTAATGTACTCGTACAAACACATTCAGAGCGATAAATAACACGTTTATAATGTTACCCATATGTCCTACTTTAAGGACAGAGCTATTCAAAGGTTTTCCCTATGATAGACCAAAATTCAGGTCGCATTTAATTTATAACGACCTGTAGGTAATTAGTTTAACGTTTTTACAATACAGTTGAATTACGATAAAGGTATACTCTCACTTTGAGCAACGAGTAGTATTTATTGCGCGCCGGCCTTGGTCAGTACAGGATATAATTATTAGGTACACAGTAGAACATTATGCCATGCAAGTATCGTGTCTTCTACGAGTACACAATGCCCTTCTGTTTACAAAGATCATCAAAGACTGGGAAACATATCGGCTTGTTTTCATTTTGCTGTTCGTATTGTAATATTAAATTTACTGAGATCCTCCTTTTGTGAGAAAAATAAAAGGCCAGAATTCCTTGCCAATGCAATAAAACTTGTTGAGTAAAGATTGCGGTAGTGTTGGGTTGCAGCCCCGTCGTGCGAATGCAGTAGGCTTCCGTTCATCGGCATTTAAGTACACCTCTCGCGGGAAAAACACAATTTACGTTTCATATTCAGGCCTCAAATAATTCTTTACGACACACAAAATAAGGAAGAGAATTCACAACACTTACCTAAATGTAATAATCCCATAAGAAGTTGTACTACGCCAGACAAAAAGCAGAGTAATACTGCGTAGTCAGGGTTCCTGCCCTGTATTTGTTGGTAGGTCATGAGAGCCAGCAATGCCGTCGGGCCCAAAGTAATGTCCTTGCAAGACCCGAACACTATGTAGACGAAACATCCCATAAATGATGAGTAGAGACCGTCCTGAAAAATTTACGACTGTGAACACGTATTTCACTACCTTCGGATTGCGGGTGTGAAGTACTACATATTACAGTTTTTCTACATACTTTATTTATTTATTTTATTTTAGGAAAGCTTACAGTCTAATAACTAGAATTATAACAATAATTTATATCTAATTTGCTAATTACAAGCTTCCACAGATAACTACAAAAATAAATTCCTCATCGTTACTTCCAAAATTACAATATAGAACTACCAACTACGCATTCTACCTACATGTTTTTAGAATAGTATTTATCAGAAGTGTTCTGACTATAAGAGTGTGTGATGTTGTGGATTGTGAGAAGGGGGAAATCGAATTCTATATAATGTATACGCCACAGCTACATTGAAAGTCTCTTTTTTTAATAAAACCGTGAGATCCGTGTTATGGCCTGTGGATTGGAGTTAGAGTAAAGCAATCAAAATTCAATCACTCAAAAATCTTACTTACTAAGATCCTATCTTTTAATAGTAGGTACTTATCTCCAACTATAATAATTACTATAATAAACAACATAAATCCTGCCTCCATGTGTCTATAACTACTATATCAATCAAATTCGAAAGTTCTGACCTAAAAATGTCATTATTCATCATTACATAAACTTTACACTTTCAATACGTGTTCGCACTATATTTCGGCTCACACTTTGAAGACCTACAGTAAACGGCCGTATGTCTCTAACGATCCAGTCATTGTACCCCAAAAATACAACCAGAACCTCGTATTTGGAGCAGATCTACTTTTACGTATGAGATTGTGACTCCCTGCCGATATTTAAACGTTATTCAGATTCCTGGGATAAAAATATTCGGAGGAATCTTGCTCGAGATTAAATATATTATGGAGTCTACCTATGCTTGCTACGGAACCGAAGATGGCCAGAAATGCTATATTAAAATTGAAAGCCCTCTCCGTCTTTAATATTATGTAAAATAATTACTTTAGTATACTTATGAATATGACTTTACCTGTGGACTTAACCCAGCCAGTGTCGCATACGCTAGAGCCTGTGGTATAACGGTAAGGCCCACTGTGATGCCCGCAATTAAATCTGCTACAGCCTTCTCCGAATTGTATTCTGGAAGCCATTTTGTAATTGGCAGTCGTTTATGTAACAAACGTTTGTATCGAGTCTGCCTTTTAGAACGGTTTTTGGACGGCGATGACATGTTACTGTTTTATCCACCTGATAACAAAAAGAAAAACAATTGAACACCAACATTCAAACACATTTAATTGGTAGGTAAATAAAATACATTAATTTGGTTCCACAAGAAACTCACGATGTTAGTGGCTGATTCATAGACAACAAGGTTGAAACAATTAATGAAAAACATATTTATCTGAATAGACCGTCACAATTTTGTAGCAACGATATGAAAACAAAAGAATGTCACCTAGATATTATGCAAGTCATAGTCGAGATTAAATAATTATAATAATTATGAGAATGTTTCGTCTCCGTTACCATGTCCGTCTGTCTATACGCGGTTTAGTTCAGATAATCTCAGTACTAGAAAACTATTATATATTAATCACGCCGACAAAGTGGAAAACCTAAATAATGAAAAAAAAAATATCTAGTATAGCCCTTGCACGTAAAGTGGGGATGATATTTTTGAAGGGAAAACTTCTTTAGGCGCGTTGATCGATTTTCGGTAGGGGGATAAACTTTTGGTTTTGCGTCACATACATGCTCGCGCCGACATGCTGTAGTAGCAGTAAGTGAAGTTAAATTGACCACGTGAAAAGTTTAATTTGTGTATGGCCAGATCTTAGAATTGATCATTTCATGAAGTGTTCAACCATTTCATGAAATAAAACACCGCTGGTCACATCATGATGTGATGATACTCAACGTTTGACGATATGAACAGTTAAACGCACGACTACTTCATGATGTGGCATTGAGGCCAAACATTAGTGATCATAATTATCGTAAAATGTTATCACTTCTGTCGGGTAGTTGGATAGGCCGTTCAAAAAAATTGCGAGTTCTGTGAAAAATATTATTCGATGCAGGGCTCTTTAAAGTGCTATTTTTTGTTAGAGTCAGTCAAGTGTCCAGGGTGCCAGCTTAATGGTTGATTTGAATATGTGAAAAAATTCACGGCATTAGTAGGCTAACCAGATGCAGCTGAATACCAGTATTTTACATGAAGTGACTGCCTATCTGACCTCTACAACCCAAAAACTGGGTAAGTACTTTCGGGCTTCTAAAGACCAGTAACGACTGTCAAAAATCCACAAATGACAGCCGGGACCAACGGCTAAACGTGCTTTCCGATGCACGGAGGAGTCTCGGTATGTAAAGATGGTCACCCATCCACGGACCAATCCCGGCAAGCGTAGCTTAACCTGATGGGTTGACATAGAAAAAAGCATTCTAAATTCAGGAACAGATTAGGAACGGAAAAATCTGGAAAGATGGTGTTTTTGTTTAAATATTACAATTCTAACAAAAGGTGATTTTTAAATAAAATTTGTATGTACCTACCTATCTAAGATAAAGAATTTTAATTGATGTAAAAATTATAGGAAAGTAGTATAAAAAATCGATTTAATCAATGATTTTTATTGAAAAAATCACTTGATTTAAATCGTGATTTAAATATGCCAACCCTGATTAAATGAGTATTCTCTTTTTTCACCAGATCAGAGCTCGGTCGCCCAGGTACTATTAATAATAAGAGAATCATTAAGAAAGCCATAATATGAGATAAAAGTTTTTGAAAACATCGTAATAATTTGTCGCTGATATACGATACAAAGTATAATAAACAGTTTGTGTAGCTGCGCGATAACTTCCACGAAACTTGATAGAACAATAAAATTTAATGTGGGACAAACTTCGTAACATCGTCTATACTTTGCAAGCAACGCTGTATTTACCGAGAAATGGAACAGTACACATTTGAAAAATAAGGATTGAAGTTAATTCACTCAGACACGAATAGTCTGATAGAAAAGCAAAAATAGTTGGGAGAAGTAGTACTGTGAACAGTCCATTTCGTTTTATTTGATGCTGTCAAGCTAGTCAATATGGAGTCGGTAAGGCAGCGGTCACAACGCCCTTCTGTCCCTCAGCCTATAAAGCACTCCTGCAGGGAATATTGGGGTAGTTGATTTAATTTAAGACCCTTTGTGTCGCACGCTTCCAATTCCCTAATAAAGGCTGGCGACTAAACATGGCCGCCGAAAAACAAAGGTCCGAATGTACCTACATAGTTGCTACGTATGGAAGGGCCACAATAATCGAAGCTCTGGTTATTATTGTTGAAATAAAAAATACCGCGTTTTGTTCCCAGAGATCACTGGGCCTACTATTACGCTTTGTGTGAGATAATGGAAGGACTGGAACTGTGACCCGGATTAAAGTGTATGAACTTTTCGTGGAATAGTCGCATTTTTCGTATCATTCAAACGAATACTTCTACTAAATAAAGGCAGAAAAGCTATGTCAGGTTGATGGATTTGGAAAAGCCCGTCTAATATCTACACTAGAAACAGAAAACAACAATGGAAAATATTAAACACTGACATTATATTACAAAATAGTAAGAAAGGGGAGGGGACGAATCTATTACCTCTTGAGTTGTAGGTGCTGAGGGAAAATTAGCTATTAGTGTGTAGCGAGTTCGGACACAAGGCGGAGGCCATGTTCCCCGATAATATTGAGGTCGACTGTGTTAATTTGCGATGGTATGTTACATCGGTTGCCAATAAACCTCCAGTGAACAACGCCACTGCTACGCTTTGTTCCCAGCCAGGTGGGTCTAACCAATTATTCGGCCAGATTGGATTGAGGATTTCCATTAACCCTTGTGTTTGTTGTACATCTTTGACAATGTCGTTTTATGTGCGCCCTGATCGAAACGTTATCTCTGTAATATACTGTTTTACGTAATAAGCAATTTTAGATAATGCAGGATGTTGGATACACTTAATAATGCATTATTGAGTCTATAAACGTGTAATCTTTATAATGACAAGGTGAAGAGACGCCTACAACACAACAGAATTTACTGAAGTTTTTTTAGTTTGTTAGTTTGAGAGGAAATTGTCATTAGCTTATTCAGCATCGAACAAATACGTATACTTAATCGTCAGTTTAAATGATGAAATAATTGCGTAGTTTTGAATTTATAAGCATTATTAACGAATCAATGGATCAGCCTTGAGTTACAACTTCCTTATGATCGATATCTGAATATATTTTCGTTACGGCGAATTAACTATTGTGTATTTGTGTCTATTTATATCTCACTAGCTGCGCCCCGCGGTTTTACTCGCATAAGGCGCCATCTGTCGAAGATTGGTCGTACCTACTCAGAAACCTTCGTGGGCTCATGCATAACAATTTGCTGAAGATCATCACATGATCAAATGCATAGTTTACGATTCTATAAGGGACATACAGACAAATATTCATTTTTATATATATAGATAAGATTACAGGGAAGATAATATTTTGCTGTAATTTTAACATAAAAACTAGGTAGTATGTTTTTCAATATTAACCTTGATAGTTTTTAAAAGATTTAATAAAGGTGTAAAATGCATTGAAAGCTAGTAAGTCAAATCGATTATTCAACAAAATAGCTTTTGGTGTGAAATTACATTGCTTTATGAAGTAATAGGAACCCAAGTGGCATATTACTATAAAAACAAATATGAACCGATTGGAAAATGTTATTGAAAACGAAAAATATGCGTAATTCGCTACATGTGATGTAAATAAACCGTATAAATACATTTGTTGAGTGTATTTTTATTGTAAAAATGTGTCTACCTACGTAGATACGTGTATTAGTTGTTCCAATCGATAATAAAGATATTAACCATGAAGCCATGAACTGATAACGACCAAATAGCAGTACTTTATCAAACTCTGTTTACAAAAATCAATCATTCAGTAACAAAATTTTCTAACCGAAATAACCTTTCGGTTAGAAAATTTTGTTACCAGTGTCGTAGATCATGATCATGAAGCTGATAGGGCAATAAATGGTTTGAAAAAAAAACGGATGTTTTCATAATAATGTAAAAACGTGCAGTCCACAATCCAGTAAGACAATCTATTTATCCAAAATTTTCTTTTAACAAGCAATGTTGTTGTGGTGAAATTAGATAGGCATAATTTGTGACGGTAATTACCAGACTACGGAATACTTACTGCTAAACACTCGTTTATCATAATATGTTATTATGCGCATATAAATTTGTACGTGTTCGACTACTTAGGTTGCCAGCATACCTTAAGTACCTACCATTGACGATGAATTCCAGAACCAAGGGACCCGTAGGAACTCTCATAATTAATACGTCCTAAACCTTTGTTCCAATCCAGCACTGCTGAATACAGAATAACCAAATCCTCCCTAAAACGTAGTGAAAGAGATAAGACACGTAATATTCTTATCTACCACATACAGACATCGGAAACGGGAACCTCAAAGGAGATAGCACTGTATTAGGGTCTGTAACGACGCCGTACGAGCATCGGAATCAACTATCGCACTAAACGCCTATCAGGGATCCAACAATAATTCCCTTCCCCAAGACGGTTATCAATCATTTTGGTGGATGTTAGCCACGTAATTCCTCGATCAATCCGTCGACCCGTGTGCCGAAACTAGGGTTGTCCGCATCTAGGCCATGTTTTGACCTCGAAGTCTGCGTTTGGGCATATCTACAGACTCTCGGCTTAGGGTTCTATTCAACGAGGGCTTAGTGTTTGTTTCCTCCGGATTTCAGTGTTGTGCGTGTTGAAGCGTGCTTTTTAGTTCACGAAATATCTGGCCAGGATTTCATCTTCGGGGACTTCTTTGCGCCAATAACGGAAGTAGGTAATGACGTAAACATTTCAAACTTGCGTCAACCACGGACAGTACGCACAACTCAATTTTTCGATTTATCTATATTTATTGAGTCATCCGGTTTAATGACCATTATCTGACCTGGTGATAAGATTTGGCAACGACATGGCTATTTCCGCAATCGATAGAATGGCGTAATGGACAACAAATCGAGTGAATTTATCTGCTTGATTTCCTGCTAAGAAAAACTTAAGTTCCTCAAAGCATCCCTACGAGTGTGTAGCGCGATCCGTCACACACGACTCGACGTGACGAATGCGAGGTACTAGGAGCCCGCAGAAACGATAATCCAATGAACATTCCAATGGGAAGTACCTACACATGATACGAGGCGCCATCTACTCTAATATTACATTCCTAGCAGTCAGCTGCGCGACTGCCGCATGTGAACGTTCCATCATGGAAGTAATAAGTAGCATTATACAATACACTATGTGATAATTTTATAATATTTCCATTATTTCCACAAAGCTGTGGGAATGCAAGAGAAGCTCGTGGCTAAGTTATAACAGCCGCACGGGTCAATTCATCAGGTTAAGCTACGCTGCCGGGGTCCGTGGATGGGTGACCATCTTTACATACCGAGACTCCTCCGTGCCTCGGAAAGCACGTTAAGCCTTTGGTACCGGCTATCATTCGTGGATCTTTGACAGTCGTTACGGGTCGTCAGAAGCCCGAAAGTCTGACAACCAGTCTTACCAGGGATATCGTATTACCCAGTTACCGGGTCAGATAGGCGCTCCATGTAAAATTCTGGTATTCAGCTGAATCCGGTTAGACTGGAAGCCGACCCCAACATAGGTAATAGTCTGGAAAAGGCTAGACAGAATTATTGTGAGAATGCAAGAGAAAAAAGCAGCAACAAAGGTACTTTGTTTGTCTTATATGCAAGTAGCCACAGTTTACCGAAAGTCATGGGCTCTTTAGAATAAGCAGATGGACTAGCAAATTATGAACTTGTATTTTTAATGCACGCTTTATAGATCTACGTCAGTAAATCTAGTTCTCGCACACGGCACGTTGTGTTAAAGTCTCCAAGATTTACCATTTAGTAAATACATAAGTATACAAAAGTTGACGTAACTTTAACTCCATAAGATATGCCTTTAAGATGTTAATCTAGGCCAAAAGTTATGCCTAGAATGATACCCCAAAATCATAAAGTTGTTTTAATTATGTAAGTAGCTACTTTAAGTTATGTAAACCTATCTTCTTGAGAACTTGACAGTTCCATCAAATCTGGCATAGAGGTAATTAAGTTCACAGGTGCTTAAATCGAATGGTAATTCTCATATTCTAGAAGATGGAGTACCTAAAGCCCATTATTGGATTAATTTCATATTCAATGGCATGAATTTGCAACATGATTGAGTCGTTGAGCTCCTTAAGTTCTGAGTTGAGCTACGCGATTACTGACAAATGCTTTCACTGACTGAACAGCCGTGCTATTCTGTAACCATCTCACGTTGAAAACTTAGGTGAAGTGAGCTTGAAGTGAGCTGTCATTCCACCTGCTGCTAGGGACTGACAGCTCACTCCGAGCTCACTTCACCCAAGTTACCTGCAGGACCACTCCAATCTGTGTGGTTATTTCCTCAAAAGACCATTTCAGACACTAATCTACATGGCCCTCATATGGCCTGACCAAGATTATGTCTGGACTTTAAAAGAGACTGTGACCTCTGAGTTTGTTTCGGCCTTTCTTCTCAGAGTAGTCAGATAGGAAACGCCGAACTCATCTAGCTTATTTTTAATATTTTCTTTTATGACGGGTAAAAGTGATTCCGATAACCTATTTATAGAATAAACAATTTCATATAATTTTATTTTATTTCATTTTATACCGAACCCTAAACTAGAACATTAATGGTCTGGTTTAAGATTTCGTAGGAGATTAATCTGACATTTCTTGCAAATTACATCCCATAATTAAAAAGTTACTACCTTAAATGTTTGTGTTGGCAACATTCCTTATTAAAATGTACATAAATAAATAATCGATTCTTGTTTGGGCTAACATTGCCGTGCTGTTGTACCGACCGATACTTATCGCCCAATTTCAGTACTGACCTCGTCAAAAGCGATAAGTAAGATTCTAGTATCAATTATTGATAAGGCGACCATGGCCCATGATCTTGACTGAAAAATATCAGTCATTTTGATTAATTTATGATTATTTTTAAATTGCTTGGTAAGTAACTGATATTCATGTGCGGACACCCACGAAGCTAACAAGATAACAACAAGTATAATCTACATGGATTAGTCATATCTATTATTTTCATAAAAACACAGGTTAGATACAAAGGTATTTTACCACTTTAGGTACAGTCAAGTCCTTTATACCTTTGTCAATTTTCAAATCTTTTCAATTATAAAGTCAGTTTACGTTATACCTTTTGAAGCAACGGCACTGAGCAGATTAACATAACATCACGCCTGTAATCCCCGAAGGGTTAGGCAGAGGTGAACCTATACAGTGCACACCCACATTTCCCCAGTTATGTTTAAGTCCCATGTAATATGGCGAGCCTATTGCCATCAACCGGGTACAAATCCAGACTCCGGGCTGCTACTGAGAAATCCCTGAGGAAAATCATACCCTGGACTTCATGTTCAGCAGTAGCGACCACTAGACTAACGAAGCAGTCCTGCACGTGTAGCATGACCACCATACAAACGGGTTTTGTCGACGGAAGAATAGATAAAATAACAGATTATGATTGTGAATATGTCATTATGTCTATTCTTTCGTCGACAAAACCCGTTTCTATTGTGGTCATGCTACGCGTGCTGATCAGATAATTGCATAGAAAACTATATTTAGTGACCTACTTATTAACAGAGATTAAAATAGCATACACCCTTTTAATGGCCCGGCCATTTTATGAAATATTTTGTTTTAATTTATTTGTCAGTCTGTCAGTGTCGCATTTTAATTCGATCTGACGAATAAAGAAGATGGCTGAATATCATTCTGCAGTATTGACGATATGACGAAAGTATGCAGAGCCAAGCCAACCAGCCATTTTGGCTGTGACTGCACTAAATTCTCAGGCTTTATGAGCGGTTAAAACAATACGCTAATGTGAACGAATAATACAGTAATGATAAACACTACTGACCAGACTCTACACACGCCACACCACACCACACTACTGTGTCCAAAAAAATATTATTCTTTCTTTCTTTTGATAAAAGTAGTTTATGGCAAAGAAAGGATATAGAAAGATAGATAATTCTACTAATCTTTGCCCTAGACGTTGATTTGAAGTATGTCATAAGTAATGTCACTCCATTTCTTTAAGAGCGTTTAAACAGAAAGTGGGCAACATCGCAAATAGCTGTCAAACATTTCGCTGTTTTGATTAATTTCGCAATATTACTGTATGGAAATAAGAAATATGAACCTTATACAAACATTTTGAAGCCGCTCAAGTTTATCGAGTTGGTCTTGGGTAAGGTCAAGATAGCTGACATCAGCATAGTCAAGAATGGGAAGAAGTAGCGATTGTGCAAGCACAATCTTGATGGCAGTCGGTAGAAAATTACGTAATTTCTTCAAAGATGCAGCGGATGCAAATAGTTTGCGGCTAACTTCCTGTAGATGGGTAGTCCAAGAAAAGTTTTTATCGATGATGATCCCCAAGTTTTTTACTTTCTCACTGAAGGGAACAACGGATCCGTCAAAAGAAACTTGGGGAAGAGTCACTGTCGTTCAGTCGATCCTTGAGACCATCCTAGAACTGCCTACCACCACAGCCTGCGTCATTATGGGGTTGACCATAAGTCCATATCGCTTACTCCAGTCGCAATACGGGCCAGATCACGATTAATCGTTGAGATTAAACTACTTACTAAAATATTGATTAATTATGTATAGTTTAACATGTAAAAAAAATATTTGGAAAGTTTCCAAATGCCTTTAACGGTTTCATCATCAAATTCAGTGTTATAATTGCAATTCATTATTTTAATGTTCTAGTTCACTAGTTAGCCATATTTCTTATTTCCATACAGTAATATTGCCAAATTAATAAAAACTGGTAAATATTTGATAACTATTTGCGACGTTGCCAACTTTTTGGAGGAACACTCTTAAGTATGTTTTTCTTTTTTGTAATAAATAATACTAGCTTTTGCTTGCGGCTTCGCCCGCGTGGATGTCGGAAAATATCCCACGGGAACGTACTACTGGGATTACATACCTAATAGCCGAGGAAAAGGTCCTTGATTGATTACCGCTGCGCCCGCGTTGCCGTCAACCATAATTATTTTGTTACGCATAATTTTGAATCCGTGGTATCTTTTAAAGTATTTTTGAAATTTTTATCATATTCTGAAAGATAATAATGGTTACTGTGGGTCATCCTTAGAAGATAGACATGTGCAATCGCGGACTTTTTAAGATCTTTAATCAGAACATAAATTTGATGTATCTCTTGCGGCTTACGCGGCGCACGCCAGTAAAGCTAAGTCGAAATGACTTTCCGACAATAATCGTCATATTTCAGCCAATTTACACAATACCTTAATGAATTTGTACACCAAAACCTGTACCTGTACCTGTACTGTCAATGTTTTTTAAACTTTTGTACCATGTTAGATAGCTGATTAAATGAAGATGTTTTCCCCATAATTAGTACGCTTAATGCCATAGTCAAATTTTGACATAACTGGTGTCAAAATTCAATTAGGTACGTAGATTTTTGAAAAGGGTTAATAAACTTCTTCCTTTATTTTTTTAACTGTTTGATGTTTTAGAAAATTTGGTTACACCAAAAGGTTTATCAAAGTATTAGGTACTCAATGGAATCTCATTGAAGGCCATTCAACTTTAGGTACCCAATGGAATCTCAATGAAGGCCAATCAATTTGAGAGTTTAGAGAAAAGTGATAATTGATGACGAATTCTGGGAAACTTTCAAAAATACAAAAAAAATGTACCGTAGACCGGGGTTACTTTATTATATTAAACTTTGAAGGTTCATATCTTTTAAATTTGTGGGTGTAAAAAAAGACTAAATAAATCTAGTGATCGGTTTTTTTATTACTCTCGATTCCTGTAATAATAAGTGAAAAAAATTGGCTTGATTTTGAGAAAAAAAAATTAAACTGCCTGATCAAAGTTATACGTAGGATGGGGTTACTTTGATACCCCTTATTTTATTGCGTAATTGCAAAGTGATTACGCAATTAAGTAAACCCAATTACAATGCCAATACAATTTAAATATAATTACCCAATTATAATGCCAATACAATTTAAAAAATAAAAATCTATCAACTAGAAAAATAAAAATTGTCGCATGGGGTAACTTTGATCTAACAATTGATTTGATTGTTTGAATGACAATATATTTACCTTTTTCAATTAAAATGATTGGTGGATTCCCAGCGTGTCCTCAGGAAAGGATTAAACAGTAGTTCAGTGTTCCTAACTCAAAAAAAAAACTACCTAATTGCGTTTCGTTTTAAGTAATTCACGATTTTATATGAAATGGAAGTTTCTATCAAAGTTACCCCGCGATTCAAAGTAACCCCGGTTTACCGGTATTTTCTCGAATGCCATCAGTTTTTGGCAGGGATTTATGGGGTGCTTAATTGTTGCAAATGGTTCACACTATCACGTCCTAGGAGGTATACGTCAAATTACAAGTCACCCTGTATACAAGATCCCGACTTCAACCGTGTTGGCCAGTTGCCCGCCAGACACGACTCCCGTCTGGTCGAAGGATCCTCTCTTTTCTATAGAGGATGAGTGAACTTTACACCCTGTTCCTCATACCTATAAAAAAGAATAACGTATATTTGGACACAGTTCTTGAAACCCAAAATACAAATAAAAATGGCAAAAATAATGTTTTAATAACAATACTGCGTGCCTTACAGCTGCGCCAAAAAGGTCCATGGGTTCTGTACGTTCACGTACATAAACGAAAATGTATTTTTTGAAGACTGACCTTATGTTCACCAAAACCGATGGGTAACAAAAGGGGTCGTTTATTTAAAACTCAGGGGTCGTCTGATTTGAAGAGGTTTTTGGCCAGTCTGTTTACTCTTCGTTTGGTTATGCTAGAAATCGATAAAGTCGAAAATAAAAATTGCGTCAGTGTGCTAATAAAAAAACAAGGAGTTGTACGTTATACCCGAGTTATTTCCTGTGTTTTGATTGCAAGCGTATCAATGACGTAATAAGTTTGATAGCCGGATCCTATCAAACATTTTTACTAAGTATACCTAAGTAGTCTAACAAATGGTCGCGAAGGCGCAGTTTACCAACATTTTTAAATAAAATATATAATTTACCGAATTGTACGACGTAGATATGTGAAGGCAATGAACTGACCTACCTACTTCGGTAGGTATGTTTACACAGCAGAATAAGAGGTGGTTCTATTGATACCGCAATTTCATACTGGCCTTCCATTTTAACATTCAGCCCAGCACGGTAAAACTGTGGTTAGTGGTCACAATGGGACAACAAATAGGTTTATTAATCATTTTTGCGGTTAAGCGTATAGGTATTTACCGAAACTCAATAGGTATTTGGGTATTTTTTATCACGCTGACTGAATAATAAGTCTAATTAGAGCAATTATAATTAAACTGCCGATAAATTAGCGTCTAGTCACATCGTATTTTAGTGTGAATGAATCGGTGGCGTACAAGATATACAGGTCACCGGTCAACGGGAAGGAATGTAGGGGGAGATAAAGATATTAAGACGGAACTAAAATCGAGATTAGTACACGCGTAGACACAACGTAGGTAAGTATTTGTTTTAGATTGGTGGAGATTGGCACAAGCAAAGGGAGGCTTTCCATGCCCAGCCCATGCCCATGTAACGTAGGATAGGGTTGTGGAAATAATTCAGACGTAGGCAAAAAACAAATCTTTTCAAAAGCAGCCCGTCAAAATCCACATCACAAAAAGTTTTGTGAAAAAATCCATGAAAATCCCCAAAGAATTTTCCCAGAAATCAACCTTCACTTTCGTAACGGCTCGTTACACGACGGTCACATGTTTAACTGACTGAGATAAATACCGAGCAAGTGTTATAAAAAAGTAGTAATATTTTAACCCGAACAAATTGCCCGAAATTCGAGTCCGTCGATTACGAGACATCGATTTGTTTCGCGCTCCGGCGCAGGCACGGCACGTTCTCCTCATTAATACAGACCCGAACAGTTTTCCCAGTCTGCAAAGACGCGAAAGACAAGAAAAAGTGTCCTCTCGTTTGATTTTGAGAAAAAAGTGCTTAAGAGATAAAAATATATGTAATCAGCAAAAGAAGAAAAAGAATTGGCCAATTGCGAGTAGGACTGGTACATGAAGGGTTCTGTACAGACCAGCACATCAACCTATTACAATCTGTCAAATTTCTTTAATAGTTTTTCAACTTTATTACTAAAGTATAAGGTTCAAAGTTGATTGGGAAAATTTGACAGTTCCGGTTAGGTTGACCTGCCGGCGTAGTAGTAACGCTACGTAGGTACGCCACCTACGTAGCGTTAAATATTGTACGGTGGTTCCACCGTTCCACCGTTTTTAGGGTTCCGAAAGCGGAGGGTCCCTTTGTCTGTCAGCGGGTTGTATCTCATGAACCGTGATAGGTAGACAGATGAAATTTTCACAGATTGTGTATTTCTATTGCCACCACAAATAATAAAAATAAAATCAATATAAAAGTTAAAGGGGAAGAAACGTGTTTTTTCGGAGTTTTTTTGCCAAATATTGTGCGACTCCGACTCGCACTTGGTTTTTAACTTTAGTAAAAAAATAGACGTTTTTTGTTTTTATTATTTGTTGTTATAGCGGCAATAGAAATACACTATCTGTGAAAATTTCTAAGAGTCATGAAATCCAGCCCGCTGACAGACAGACAGACGGATGGACGGACGGACAGCGGAGGCTTAGTAATAGGGTTCCGTTTAGTACCCTTCGGGTATGGAACCCTAAAAACAGCAGAGTTCGATCCTTTGTTTTCATATTATTCTATACTTAATAAGATATTAAGAAAAACTTATTTAGAGTATAAGTAAAAATAAAGTGGTAGGTTTTCAAAGCGATACAGCTAAATATCTCAACGAATCCTTTATTACGTTCGCATTATTTTATCATTCACCAAGGACTCTCTTGCTCAAAAGAAAATCCAAAGTTAATTTAACAGTCCATAAATAAACATGTCGCGTTTTCGTTCACAATAGATGATAGTGCACATCTGCAGGACCCAGGACCCAATGAACTTTCCCTTAACAAATTACGGTACCCGTGTTAGTCCAACGATTACAAGTCGCTGATTCATCACGCGGAGTTTCGGACGTAGCACGTACTTCTCTCATCTATTCCAGCCGTCCAACGTCCGATCAGTCAATGTTATCGGGAGTCAGCGACGACAGGTTCGCACGCCATCAATGAGCAACAAAATTAATTTCAGAAAGGGCTGAAGGCTCACGTATTGAAGAAATTCGAAATAAAAAAAACAGCCTGTCGATAAAAATATAATGAAGCTGTGAATGATCGGCAAAGTTTACAATTTCAAAGTTGTGACTGTTGAATTTCCGGTTACTTAAAGAAAGATAAAACTTCCAAAGTAAACAATCTGTAAACAGTTGCTTGCGTATTGTTCTCAGATCGAAAGTTATAAACGTGAGATAGTTTCTCGTAAATTTTCCTGCGCTTGCATCACACCCTGTCAGAAGTATTTGAAGCATTGTGTATTTATAGGTTTTAGCGCGTAACCTTATACAGGGTTTTCGGTAAATAAGGGATAACCTTGAAATAGCATATAATAGATCTTATGACCGTTCTAAAAAAATTACAAAAAACTAAGAATCCCTGGTAGTATCTACCTAAGATTTTTAAATAACTTATTTTACATTCTTCTTCACCACAACCACAAATGAATGAATTCCATCAGTTATTTTAATATTTACATTGACTATGCCGACAGAGAAGCAGTAAATAATGTGACTAGAAATAGAACAATATTTAAAAAAAAAAAATCTTTTCTTAGGTAGGTACCTACTTGAGATATTTTTTTTTGTATTTTTTTTAGAACGGCCGCCAGGTCTTTTAGTTGCTATTTCAAGTTGTATATGACAGTGCTCGTAAAACCCGCTGAGTGACTGGTGTTGAGTACCGTTGTCTTGACATATTACGCGATCTCCTAGCAAACACCCCGATCACGAAAGATAAAATGTTACTCGTAGTCGTGTCACGATTTGGCACTCTCAGCGTTTGTCGCTACTGTAATTTTGAGCAAAAAATGTTTATGCCTTTATTTATAGTAAACTGTTTGCTGTCAAACATAACCTGCGACTCCTCGCTATGTATCATCTTTCTTTAGCGTTTCTTATCTAAGAATTTGTCCAAGATACTCGAGAAAACAAAGCATTTGCACTGCATAAATAAATTGTGAGTTGAGTTCAATAGTGCTTCGACTCGAAGAGATTCTATTTCTGGGACTCAAAACGTTCAATACAGAGACGGTAAGTACTGGGAAAATCGTGTTCGAATATCATTGGACCAATTTTCAGCGTCGGCGGTGGCAATGCCGTGTTGTCAAGTGTGTATTTCTTTATCGTTTCTGCATATTTTTATTTTATTTGCTATTATTTAGCGTCACAAAAGAGAAAGTATCGTTGTGAGCGATAACAAAATAAAGTTTTTTGTTAAATGTAAGAGTGCGTTTAGTTTAGTAGGTAGATATAGATAGTGCAATCCACGACGACGCGCCCCACTCCGTTCCGCTCCGTACTAAAGTACAGCTTAAAGTACAGTCATCGCGGAGTGGGGCGCGTCGTCGTGGATTGCACTATCTGTACCTACCTATGTAAACAGAGTAATTTTTTTTTTGTTGAATATGTGAATTACTTAAGTAAATAAGTGAACTAGATTTTATTAATGAACTAAGATTATACGCACGTTGTAGTATCTTAAGAATAACGTGCTCACACACATCTAACTTTCTCTACTAACATTAGTATTCCTGCTACGTACACTTTGAATAATGTCAGTGCTTAAATTCGTTAAAGGCTTTTATGAAAGAACACGAATATTTTCTTTTTCTTTATTAACGCGAGTAGGTATATTGAGTTAAACCTAATTGGGATGCTGCGAACGCTTTAGCGCTTTCAGCAAAACAAAAAAAAAAGCTATTTCGCGTGTAGTGTATCTAAGTTTTGAAGGTAACATACCTAATAATTACGTGATACGACTTCAAAATGAACGTTCGCGGCGATATATTATTTACGATGGCGGAGAAAATAAAGAAAAATTCGTTTCTTTGAATTATTAACTTTTATGGCTGAAACCCTTTCATATATTCGAATGTCGTAAGAAATATTGGCAACAAAGCGAAAAAGAATTTTACTATGGAGCCACATTCTGTTGGTGTCGATTTCTCTAGCCTAAGAACATTCCAGCGTTTGTCACTTGATACGTGACTCGTGAGTGCCACGATCTCATTGTGGACTGAACCAAAAACCGATGATCATCAATACCCTCATATTAAAAACGTTCCTTTGAATTTGCTGATAGTAAAACAAAGATGGCATAATTTTTGTGGGATAAATAAACAGGACCTTTTTGGAAAAAATGGTTTTTAAAGGAGATAGGTTCATTTGTAAAACCAAGGTTGATGATGATGAGAATTGAGAACCCTTTATAGGAGACTCGTCTCAAAGACTTGACAAAACCAAACTTAAGAATGTTTATACAGAATGTGGGCAACGCCGTATTTCTCATTTGTGTTTGTTTCACTGTTTTGATTAATTTGGCGATATTACTGTAAGGAAATAAGAAATATGGCTAGCTAGTGAACTAAAATATTGATTATGAAATGCAATAATTAATATCATAACACCGAATATTTAGTTTGAGATGTAAAAAAAGTATTTGCAAACTTTCTAAATGCCTTTTTTACACCTAAAATGGTTAACACATCAGTGTTATAATTGCAATTCATTATTAATATTCTATTTCACTAGTTAGCCATAATTATTTATTTCCAAACAGTAATATCGCCAAAACGGATCAAAACGGATAAATATTTGACAGTTCTTTGCGACGTGGCCAACTTTTTGGATGAACGCTCTCAACTTTTAAATGTTAATGGTAAGTGTAGGGCAAGTAGCTCATACATAATCAACGCTGAACACAACTAAAAAATGTCTGCGGTTTCGCTCTCAAAACTAAGTGAGACAGAAAGCGCTCCACTTAGGTTGATTTTAAATTCTTTCAGAGCACAATTAAAACTAATTACATAGAGCTCCGCTTTGACGTCTAACTTCACATTTAGAAGACAGTTATATGCCTTCCATTTAACTAAAACGATGATCTGTTAAAGTAGGACAGTTTATTTTACAGTATTTTATCAAAAAATTTAGAAAACGTTTAATTGAATTCAGCAGCGCTTATAAATAGTTTAACAATAAAAAACACAAGGATAATATCGTTGAAACCAATGGCAAACTGTGTATGTGAATTGTTTTTTATCAATTATTTTAATTGTTATTCAGTAATTTGTAAGTTCAAAAGTGTCTGTCTGGACAAAATGTATGCGATTTATTTGATCCTGAATTCAATGACAATGTTATCATAAATTAATTAATTATGCTTTCAATTAATTTGTTAACTTTAGGGTAATTCTTGTGTTATCCTATTTAAAGTATTATTTATATGAATATTTTATGTAAATTTTCAAACAAATTTTAATGCATATATACTTATTTGGGCTCCGCATTATTCTTATCTACTCTTTAGAATTCATAAATTCATTCGTTCATACGAAAGTACTTATCAAAAACAATAACCCCATAAACAGAAATTTACCATCTTTATGTACACCTGTACATTCTCAGCATATTTAATAATTGTTGTATAAATACAGAATACATTTGGTATTGTTATACAAGAAATAGCATTATTTTAGGTACCCATCTAGGTATACATATTATAGATTAAAGTCATTTTCGTGTTTTTCTGTAGTTCGCCTTTTTTTTTTAACCGCGAAACAGATTTTTATGAGGTTTTTACCATCGTTTAGAGAATTTATTCATTCATTATACAGTCTATGATAATTGAATGTTTAAAATAAATGATATTAACCAAATATGCTTTTTCAGTAATATAAGGGCGTAATACACCATTTAAAGTCAGGAAAATTAATTGTTTAGGTAGGTAACTGACTACCAACTTAAATTGTCAGTATATTCAAATCACAATTGTCATTCTTTGACAGTTGTATGAAATGGGTATAACACGGCAAATTGTCGTAGGGTGTCAATTTGCTTAACAATTGTTTTCCCTAACTGTTGTTTCATTTAGTTCTTATTGAATTCATGATAATGAATGACTTCTACTGTTTAATGAATGAATAATGTTGCTTGATCAAGTGTGCCTTGTTTTGATCCTTATGTCGTTTACCTACTTTTATTATTAGATTCGTTTTCAAGGTTCAGGCAGCGGTTAGTAAGCTGTTTGAAGCAGTTTAAACTTTATCAATAACATATGTATCAATTTCAATTACACCTTCCAGGTGTAATTGAAATAACTGAAGCTCTGAAAATGTGTTTTTGTACTAATCATTATGAACAATTTCTACTTAGGGACCAAGTGTCAAAAAACTCTGCTGCTACATACATACATTTATGTTGACATAAGTAACAAATCAAAATGTAGAGAAGAGCTAGTTTTGATCCTATAATAAAAGTTTTGTTCATAATGATGAGTACAATGACCCCATTTCAGGTATTCAGTTATTTCAACGTAAAAATAATAGATGGTCGACAAAAAAATGGATTTAATACTGCAGCAAAAACGACGAATAAAATAAAATAAAAATTAAGTCTTGAAGCTCTAGTTTTACCTAAATATTCCTGAACTAAAATGAAAAATAAAAATCTTACCACAGCAAAAATAAAAATCAACAACACTCACTTCTGATAAAATTATTATAAAACAGAAAGAACGCGGTATATATTTTAATTAATCGAAGGTTTTTGCGTGCGAATCTGCGCGGCCACTCCACACTGACGTTCGATCACTGACTGACCCGGCCTCCGGCGCGCGGAGATACGATTGACTAGAGGCGCGTGCGCACTTGCCCCTAGTAACTTCCCTTGATACATAATATATCGTAAACAAACATGTCTGTATGTCAGTTTACATATAAAAGAAAAAAATTAACATATTAACCAGATAGGTTACCTTCAAGGACGTCTGAAAAAGTGAATTTGTAATTGTACCTACTAAGCAACTCAACCGCTTGGAAAATATTATTTCGATTAACTTGATATAATAGTACATTATGATTATGATAAAAGCGTGCTGAATTGGTCATTACACACAAGGCGGTATTATTCCGATGGATAACCTTTCCATTATGGGCCGTCGAGTTGGAAAATCATTTTTTTTTAGGTTTTGACAGAAACGAATCGCTGTAAATCCGACTCCACGCAGTCTTGTCTGCTCTACCCCTAGAGTGTAATTTAAAATCGCGTAGGCGCGGAGGGGCGAGGCGGCCCGCGAGTGAGGAGCAGGTGGTTGTAGGTGTAGCTTCGGCTTGCTGGCCGGCTTAGCCGGCTAGCCTCAGCTGCGGTGATGGGCGTAAAACCCATCTGCGACGATAAACTCGCGTGGGATCGCCGGAGCCCCGCAGCGCCGGAGCCAAGACAGAAACCATGCCTGTTGCATGCTTGCTTGCATGCTGCGTGCTTGCTTGCATGCTGCATGCTTTGCATGGAAATTAGTGTTTTAACCTAACCTAACCTCAAAACTTTAACCATGGATATCTCCATAACCATGGGGCTGCGAGGGGTGGGGATGGGACAGGGGGTAGCCCTTCCCAACACCCCTCCCCGACCCATAAATCGATGACCCATAATGGAAAGATTGACCATTCCGATAATGTAGCCGAGTGGGTCAACAAATTTGCGAGAAAAAAAACCAGACTTGTTGTAAGAACTTATGCTACAATAACGTAACTATAGAGATGATACATTTAGATTTATAATGTTCAACTGACCTTCGTTGCCAGGTACTGACTATCCGGAGCTTCTTCTAAAAACTTTTCTACGTCGCGCGTCGGATGGTAACAATACTTTAAATTTCGTATTTTTGATAATAAGTAACCACACAACGAAAACGATAACAAATATTTAAGTATGGAAAATGCCGCGCTGGTTTTGTATTTTCCGCTAGTGATGCAGATAAATAAAGGCACTGGCAAAACTGCTGAACACTGCCTTTGTATTAAAAAAATATAATAAACACAAAATAATATTTTGAATACGCTAATTAAGATTAATATGTAGTGAACAATATATAATTTGATGAAATATTATGTTAATTTATCATATTTTATTTATTACACACTAGTAGGCTTAAAAAATGCAAGTATCCACCCACGCACAATGATTCACCTGGAGGACTAAGTGCGGAAACCAAACCCCATAACATATTAGAACATAGAAGACAAGAAGTCTCTTTGATGAGATTAAAAAAAGCGCAAATCTATGTATAAAGTATGTCAATATAAACTCGTTTTGTAGTTTATAATTCGAATATTACTTTATGAGAGTAGATAATAGTTATTTGTGCAACAAGAGAGCAAAGTCGTTTTTTGCTGCGAGTGTTGATTTTGAATCCCGAGTAAGCGAAGGATTCTATAATTGAATCACGAGCGTAGCGAGTGATTCTAGGTTAGAATCCTGAGCGCTGCGAGGGATTCAAAGACACGAGATGCAAATAACTTTGCTCTCGTGTAACACATACAACTTTTCACCTCAGCAGCGAGAACATACAACACGTAAAAAAAAAAACCTGTCCGATCCGTGAGGGTGTTGTTAGGTATCGTACTGTTAGCATATTTATGTGGAAATTTTCAGGAAAAAAGAAAAAATATTCCCCATATTTTTTTTCAATGGTGAATTTGACCGAATTTTACATTTGGTGCGGGCGGCGGCCGTCGTTTAGCGGGTGTCCAAAAGTCATAAGTTATGAGTTTTGCATTTTTTTTTATTGTTTTGGGGTAATTTTGGAACTAAAATTATGTCTGTAATTTTTATGGTGTACAATAGAGAGTATTCTATCTATCTATCTAAAAATGTGATTTTTTTTAATACCAGTAACTTTTTTACTATCAATAATAATAAAAAAAATACTGTTTTGTAATGTTACTGCAGTACCATATGCCCATTTTCGGATCGGACAAGATTTTTTTTTACATAATCTTCATCACCTCGTATTTTGCAGCCACCATCTTGGATTTATATTTTGACCTCACTATCGACTTTAGCACTCTCGAAAACTATGAAAACGACACCCATGACGAAAAAAGTGAAAAGTTTCGCAGCCGCCATCTTGGATTTTTATTTTGACTTCACTATCGGCTTAAGCAACCTTGAAAACCATAGAAACGATAACCATGAAGAAAAATGTGAAAATTTTCGCAGCGGCCATCTTGGATTTACATTTTGACTTCACTATCGGCTTTAGCAACCTTGAAAACCATAGAAACGATACCCATGAAAAAATTTGAAAATTTTTGCAGCCGCCATCTTGGATTTACATTTTGACCTCACGATCGGCTTTGGCACCCTTGAAAACTATGAAAACGACACCCATTATGAAAAATGTGAAAATTTTCGCAACAGCCATCTTGGATTTTCATTTCAACCAAATTTACACTTACTATCTCTCTCCGTCTTTCTGTCTCTTTGAATTAGAAGAAGACAGTCGCAAGCGCCTTTTCGCGTGACGATTTCTGCCACTGCACTCTTACTGCAAGCCGCTTAAGAACTTCGTTCCAAAAATTTAATAAAACAGAATTTAAATAAAACCTTAACAGATGATTTGCAATTTAAATGTTTTATGTATATCCGAACGTTTTATTGTTTGTTTCTTTTTTGGGCCTAGTAGGTAGGTATGGAATTTTGAAATCGAACTTCGAATCGACTTGTTTCTCTCTCGCTTTTTTCGTATCGAAGTGAAAGTGACAAAACTAATTGAAATTCAAATCTTTAGAATTTTGTGAGTAGACCCAACACTGCCCTCGGCATTTAAAAAAAAAAATTAAAAAGTCACTGTCTCACGCTCGCAGCAAAATCGAATTTTGCTCACTGTTTTTTGACAGCAAAACCAAGAGGTGCAGAGGTGTTTTCGTAGAGGAAAGACACTTCTTTGAAAATAGATTTATATATATATAAATTTTCACCACTCCCGCACGAAAGAAGTGTCTTTCCTCTACGAAAACACCTCTGCACCTCTTGGTTTTGATGACAAAAAACAAGGAATGCGAGGAAAGTTGGTTTTTCCTCACTGCTTGAACAGTGAGGAAAGTTGATTTTTCCTCACTGTTTGAACAGTGAGGAAAGTAATGATTCCGTTCAGAAACTAACCTTGCCTGATTTTTTTATGTTAAGTTTTAAAGATATTTTAAAAAATAAAGAATTGTTTTGATTTGCTTTGTGTCTATTTAATTTATTTACCTATGATGACTGAATACTTTCTTACTGGGAGTGGTGAAAAGTTTTTTATGCAACATGTGAGCAAGTTCATTTGCTATTCGTTTTGTTGAGTCTTGAGTTCGCTCAAGACTGATCTTAGACGAGATATGAGGAATTTAAAATTTCTATAGAAAACTTATTTTTTTCATAACTCGAATTTAAATCAGTGTCCGTTAAAAATATATATTTGGGAGCCTAGATATTCTGTAATCCAATCGGTATAAATACACACTACCATAGGAATATGTTTGATTTACAAATTATTTTGGTATTACGTTTGTATGAAATACGCATGCTCCGCCGGCCCGTTAATACATAGCCTGCGCTAGCGACGCGTCTTCGGTATTGTAATAAATACGTGCCTATGACGCGGCGTTAACATCTCGTATGCCCAGTTTCCAAGCTGCATGTGGTCAATGAACTTCTTCTACGTTTGACCAACGCCAGATGATAAAATATTATGTCATGCAAGTACGGATGGGAGTAATTGGTAGTTAACCAGTAAGTAGTTATAAATATCTAAACGATTAGATTGCATCACGAGTTGCCCGTTACAATTGATTCGAGTATTAACCATATATCTAAAACTACTAAACATTCGTTGCGTTATCAGGGCATACTTATAGCATCCGATTTCGCTTGTCAAGCGAATTTTTTATGTCTCTCTCTCGTTTTCCTTCAATTCTTGGAAGTGATGTCTTGAAAAGGGACGGAAGTGTGTAACAGGAAGCCGGGGAAGCGCGCGCTATTTGATTTGACCAATAAGCGCGCGTGGAGCTAGAGTTTGCCGTCAGATGATACCAACCCATTTCCGAGAGTTTGGTACCGTCAGCCAAGATGTCAGATGTGATATTCCATATGCGAATACTATAATAAGGCTCGCTAGTTTTTTTTTACAATTTAACGATCAGTAACCTCTTATTAATAAACGCGGAGTAAAGTTGCAACCAGTATAACCTTCATATTTACCATACATTTTTCGAGGTTCTTCTTTTGTAGATATGGTTAGTAACTAACCTGTACCCTAATTGCGTAATACACGATCAATCAGAATCTGAATCGTTTTGAAACAGATTCCAAACTCCAGGCTGCTACTGAGCTCCCAGACTGGAGCGGGCCGGGGCTGCCTTGAAGCGGCTCCTGCCCAATCTAGGGGGTCCAAACGCCTCCTGCCGGAGGCTATACGCGGGGATCGTGCGGTCCATGGCCCTGTACGGGGCACCGGTGTGGGCGCGTTCGTTGAGGCGGCGGCCTGCTCGCCGGTTGAACGCGTCCCAGAGGGTCATGGCCACCCGGCTGGTCCGGGGATACCGCACGGTCTCCGGAGAGGCGGCGAGCCTCCTTGCCGGATTGCCGCCATGGGATCTGGAGGCAAAAGTCCTCGCGCATATTTGGGAGTGGCGCGAGGAGGCAAAACGCCGAGGCTTGACTCCGATGCCGCGAGAAATCGCGGCACAGCGGACAGAGCTCCGACGGGATCTCATGGCGTCATGGAGAGTACGATTGTCGCAACCCAGTGCTGGGCACGCCACTATTGCGGCGATAAGTCCCCTCTTTGAGGAGTGGCTGGAGAGGCGCCACGGCGTCCTCACCTTCCGCCTGATGCAGGTCCTCACCGGACACGGCTGTTTCGGATAAGGCGAGAGGAAACGCCCGGGTGTCATCACTGCGTGGATCGCCCGGAGGACACGGTGGAGCATACGGTGGAGGTATGCCCGGCTTGGGCAGAGCACCGCCGTGTCCTCGTGGAGGCGATCGGTGGCGGGGATCTCTCACGTCCGGCCCTGGTCCAGGCCATGGCAAAGCAGTAATGCTCGCGAAGGAGGAGGCGGAGAGCGTGAGGGAGAGGCAAATTTCGCGCCCTCACGCCCCTAGCCGCCGCAGGAGGAGACGCCCAGGGCGTCGGGAATCTATTGCCGATTCCCGGCCACCGTAGGCGCGGGCTTGCGGACGGTGAGCAATGGGTAGCTCGCCGTCCGGTAAGGACCAAGCCCGGGTCGACGGCGCGTTGTGTTCCACGCGCGCCTCAATGAGATGTCAGCAAGTGAAGGGGATGAGACTATTGCCTGCCGGGGTTGCGGGAAAGTTCGAAAGGGATTAGTCAGGAGTCTGACACGCCCTCCCGCTCCACCCAGAGCGGGAGAAATCATTTGATGATTTCCCACCCAAAAAAAAAAAGGCTGCTACTGAGAAATCACAAATGGAAAGACCCAATAACACTTTGTCTGACCCGGGAATCGAACTGAGGACCTCATGCTCAGCAGTAGCGCTTGCGACCACTAGACCAACGAGGTACCTAGTCGTTTATTAATAAGTGGGTAAGTGATAAAATCCGAATATTTCATACTTTAATAGGTTTTCAATACAAATATGTAAAGGGAAACGAGGTATTATGATGCAATTGGATGCTACCGAACATAGGAAGACTAAGAACAATTTACTAAATGTAAGAAACTATGAAAATAACTAAGTACAGACGCCAGCACGTCAACCTACCCGGAACTGCCAAATTTTCCAAATCAACTTTGAACCGTATACTTTAGTAATAAAGTTGAAAATCTATTAAAGAAATTTGACAGATTGTAGTAGGTTGATGTGCTGGCGTCTGTACCTATAGAGAAAAAAAAATGACTTTATTTTGGTTCATTAATCACAGCATTGTCTAATCAGTATGTATGGCAGTAAAGTTTAAAATAACACTGAACGGAAGTCCGGATGTCACAGTTCCGATTTAACATACTTTGTACTTATCTATAACATCCACAGGAATTTAATTGTGGGGGAGTTACTAGATAGCTTATCAAACTCAGGCAACAGAATGTCTAACTTGCAGTTAAACCATATTTTGTGCAAAATAATAATAATAATAATCATCCTGAACCTAATAGTTAACGGCATCCTGAGGTAATAATACCAGAATTTAATCAAATTCGCTTCTTTTTTGTTACAATCTGAAAATGAAGAATGGTTTTGGCACACACACCACAAAGTTATGATAAAAATTAAGTATAACTTTCAGACTATTTCAAAAACTTATCATTTTGGCCAATTTTATTTGTATGAACTGTTCTCAGAAAAGTTAGTTTTAAGTTAATTTCCGGAGAATGGTTTATGTTACTGATACCACTGATGGTTCACTCCGTAAAAACATTTAAATAAAAAGCGACTCTTGCTACGATACATTAAAGTGCAGATCAGCAGTGCTATTGTGTAATCATCTCACCGTGAAAAGTTAGATGAAGTGAGCTCGGAGTGAGCTGTCAGTCCCTAGCAGTAGGTGAAATGACAGCTTACTGCAAGCTCACTTCACCAATTTTTCACCATGTGATGGTTAAAGAATAGCACTGCTGGTCGCACAGTGTTAATTACCTACAGTTATATTCACCTAGAAGTTGCCTCTCTATCGCGTAACTCTTATATCTTCTGACTGTGTTATACTCACTGAATTGGCCCGACAAGACGGGCCTGAGCTTCATACTTAAAATGCGGAGTAACCCATCTGTATTTATCTGTGCTGCTACATAATATTTTCTTTATAAAAGTATTTAAATTCTAGTAACAAATAAACCATGACACTTGTACTTTATGAATTATGAATGAATTATATTAATTAATTGAACTACACCAAATGATTATTTATTCTTGTATCTACTGGAATGCAGCCATTAACTGAACGGAGCAAAAAATGTCTGTTAGCTTAAAAAGAATTGATGGATAAGTAATCAAGAGTGAAAAGTACAGCAATAGAATAGAAGGTAATAGATAATACAGGCTGGTGTCCGCAACTCCATGACGAAGTGCATATTTTGTGTATGGGTGAGAAAATATGGCTCAAGGCCAGCAAAGTCTAGACGTTGCCAGTAATAAATAATTAGCCAGTAACACCAATTGGCTAATTATATTTATGGGGTACCTGGGTTAACAAAGTACTTTGCCTTGTATGTACAGACCACCTCATTCAAAGGGTACAAAACGCTTGTGCTCGGTTTTGTTACAGTATCATTCGCAGAAGCCATGTAACACCTTTCCTAAAGCAGCATTTAACTATAAAAATGAAGTCCAGACGCAAACTACACTTGGCTTGCCTTCTATTCGGTGTAATTAAATACCAAAAACCGGACTACCTGTACGACAAGTTGAGTTGGGTAGCGAGTAGAGGCAATGCTCGCAGCAACTCTCGACTCAGTCTCATAGTACAGCCTCTTTTAGAGGTAGATTCCGTTATGTGGCTTCCAAAGTGTGGAATAACCTGCCACCACCTATTAGATCTATTACCATGATCCATTCATTTATAAGGGGCCTCTGGCAGTACCTCATGGATGCGCAACGGAAGCTAGACATGATTAATTTGGATGTTTCATTGCTATGAATCCATGATGTAGTTATCTATTATTTATTGACGACCGTCCATTATTTCTTGTGCAACCATACCATTTTATTTCTTTCCTTACACAGCACTATATAATTATCTATGATTGTTTTTAAACAAATACTTAATGGAGTTTAATATTATATTTTTTTACACATAGATTTAAATATTTTTTTTTTTAATTAAAATATAAAAACACACACTATAAAACTGATATACATTCGTAAGACGTCCTCGTAACATAAGGTCCAGTTGAAAACCAGCGTCAGACACTAGTTGTCTGGCATTTATGCTGACCTGGGCATATTTGGCGCAATACTACACAGTACTATTCTAAGTTATTATTGTTTTCTGTTTTTTTTGTTAATATTGTGTGCCTTGACCTGAGTCAAAAAAAAATATTTTCTTTCTTTCTTCTTTTCTTTCTTTATGTGGAAACCACTGGGCAGTTTCATAACATGAGCTGCTGTCTCGTCACTATCCATGCAGGCCCAGCACAGCGCATTGGTACTACCCAAGGAGGCGACTGAAGATGAAAGGCAAAAAAGGGAGAATACAAGAAGAAAAGATCTCCAGTTAAAACAAGTGTGTTACCTTAATGTTGCAAAGCATAGTGCCTACCACAAGTCGATTAAAGTGTTCAATAAACTGCCGACAGAAATAAAGGGTTTGGTATATAAAAGTGAGTTTCAGAGCAAGCTTAAACTGTTCTTGTTACACGAGTGTCTATATTCTGCTGATGAATTATAATTTAATAGAAATGGACAATTTATTGTATTTTATGAATTGACATTTGAAAATAATTTTATGATTTCTTAATTTGTTTGTTCTTGTTGTTTTATGTATTTTATTCGTATTTAAATTTTTCTGATTTTAATTTGATTTCGAGCATTTTGAGGCTTTAAATATGAGTCGACATTCAATTTGGTATGTATAATGGTTTATTGTGATGATTTAAATATGGATTGCATGTATGATTTTAGTGTAGGTATTTTAGTTATAGAAATTCAGACACAATGTAAATTGTTAGTGAATAAATGAATTGAATTGAATCATTCATCATGCGCAGGAGTTGCTGGTCTTTTTGGTATTACTGACAATTGAAGAGAATGGAAATAATTAGCAGCAACACAGAAATTACTCAAAAATAAGCATTGCAGAGCATGACAGTACTAATTAAAAAATACATACACATGCAAAAGAAGAACACAAATAATCTTGTAAGTATTTTCGTTGAAAAAGTAATTTAATTGGAATATTTAAGCTAAAGCGTCTTTTTGTCATTGAAAAAAAGAGCCTTAAGTCTAAGTAATTAAAATTAAAAGGAAGTTTTGCACACAAAGCCATAGCACATTATGTTGGCATGAAACTGCAGTAACCGCACAGGTAATCACATGTAATATTAAAATATTAATAAATAAGTGAAAGCACTTCCTATTTCTTATCACGCTTACCGTCGGAATTAATTAAATTGTCGCTAGATGTAATTATTTGACTAAACCTAAACAACAATAATAGCAGCACTATTTATTGATTACAATATTTTAATTGATCGTGTAGCAAAAAACGGTGCAATCCATGATAGATTTGGAAAGAAAAACACTCACCGAAATCCAGCTGTCCTGCCTGCAGCGGTTACTTGAATTAAATGTGTTAGTAAATATCAAACATTTCCGATTGCTAAAGCATCCAATAATATTTTAGTAAACGGAATTCATATTTTTATAAAAATATGGAAAGAATTTTAAATCTTTCGCGTCCGAATGGTGTCGAGTGTTGACAAATTTTAGCTTCTGTCAATGTCAAATATGTCAATCGTGTCGATTCGACGTTTACAACGTCAATTACGTTTCGTTAAACGTAGTTGTCTGTTTAAGTATATGTTATAATGCAGCAAGCAAGCAAGTCAGCAAGTTGAAAAACACAGTACCTATACTTTTACAAAAAAGTGTACTCGAAATAGGGTCTCACTAAATAGAGAAATAGCATGCGGCGTAAGTAGCGCCACCCCGAATAGTGAGCGGAGAATTTGCGTATCTCATGGTCTGATTAAGTTAGTAGGTACATTTTTAATTCATGTTACATTTTTATATTACCTACATGTTCAGAGGCGGACTAGCAGTCTCGGCCACCCTAGGCAGTAGTAGCCCCTTTCTGCTGATTTCACATTGCCGTCGGCGTAGATTTTACCCAAAAAAGATTTATTTCTTCAGTTAGAAGTTGTGCTAACCTTACTATTTAATTAATCGTCATCACTCTATTATTGGAGCAGTAGTGGCCCAGGGGTAACGCCCGCGAGTTACGAGTTGGATGTCGTAGGTTCGAACCCTGACAGGTGCTTTACTTTGTGTAAATTATTTCATTACCATTGCTCTCAAACCAGTGAAGGAAAACATCGTAAGGTAACCGGCTTGTCCTAGAACCAAAAATTCGAAGACATGTGAAATCTACCAATGTGTCCCAGCAATGGGACATCATAGACTGATTATGCTCTATTATTTACTTAGCTGAGATATTGCTAGCCGCAGGTGCAAGATGGCCGCCCTAGGCTTGGGCCTGGTCGGCCTTAAGGAAAGTCCACCTCTGTACATGTTAAGGAGAGCTTTTTTCCGCCAAACTACTTACTTATACGCCCGTTTCTGAGTCCGACACTGCTATCAGCTACCACTAGGTAGATAAATCCATTGTAAGAAGTTTACAAACTCGTTCGTCACGTTTTATGGGCAATGTCAATAGTTACGCTTGATACGGCAGGCTGGACCGTACTTTTTGAAAAGTAGGAATACCTACCTCGTACTCGGGTGAGGAGTTCCCTGTTCCCACAAATCACGCATGACGAAACTTGCTAAACATGTATCTACTTTTTTATTCATTGGGCCGAAAGTTCCTTTGCTTGTTTGGTTTCTCTTTGCTTTATAAAATGTTAGCTTTATGGATTGGTGGAACTCGATAGGTACGGTTATTGTTTTAGGTTTTCTTACATCATTGTGCTATTTGATTTGTGTAGGAGCTAGAACTGAAATATTTGATTATTTATCATTGAATACGGGTGAAAGTGATACGATACCCTAGTAAGCTTGGTATAAATGCGTTCTGCATTGATTAACGTCACGGGCGCTATACCTATTGAATCCCTAACACAACGAAGGATTCTAGGGCTTTGGGCTTTTGAGTTAGCTCATGAGCGTAGCGAGGGAGTTAAGACTGATCCTAAGTACAGCGCGCAGCGTGGGATTCAAGCTCGCCCAAGACGAAGACTCCTTTATCCCCGAGGGGAATACCTAGTTATTAGTAGTTATGTGCAGTTTCATACACTATTTTATCAAAATTCATGCCATTTCAATAAATATCCAATAATTAATACCTATCGTAATTAGGACGCTCATATCGAACATTCTAACGCAGGGGTTCGCGCCACAACTATTACATGCCGCTATTACCGCCACAGATTATGTAGAAACAGCGCGGTTGGGGAGTCTAATATGCACAATATTCTTTATCTTCAGGACGAGCCCACTTTTTTTTTTTTTTTTTTTTTGTGTGGGAAATCATCAAATGACGTCTCCCGCTCTGGGTGGAGCGGGAGGGCGTGTCAGACTCTTACTGACTAAAACCCACCCGTGTTCCTTCTGTTGCCTGTGCAATGCCAGGGGGCCACGGTATCCCTTTCGGACTTTCCCGCAATCCAGGACGAGCCCACTTAAGATACGTTTTCGTAAAAAAAAATACTCGAGCGAACACATACGAAACACGCACAAACGATCTCGTACTTCCAAGTAGGTACTAAGGGAGCGCGCAGACTGAGTGCAAAAACAATCAGAACTTGTTGGGTACGAAAGCAAAGCAAAGGCTCTAATGGAATCACCAATAGGGTGATCCAGCGATCTTCTAATAATGCTATTGGCCACCATCTTCAATGGTGCCCTAAGCAATAACATCTTTCCCCAAGCATGGAAAGAGCCCACGGTCTTCGGCGTTATACCGAAGCTCGGCAAGCCAAAGACCGAGCCGTCGAGTTACCGCCCCATCAGTCTGCTCAAGGTACTCGGAAAAGTCTATGAGAGGCTTATTTATAAGCGTCTCAGACACTATGCCGAAACCAAGGGCCTCATCCCTAATGAACAGTTTGGGTTCCGAACCCAGCACTCTAGTGTGCATCAGGCCCACCGGATTATCGAACATATATTAGTTTTGATAGCGTTTGATAAAGTCTAGCACAACGGCTTATTATATAAGCTCTACAACCTCAGTGTGCCAGATCGTCTCGTGCTCATCTTACGGGACTTTTTGTCAAACCGCACCTTCCGCTACCGTATTGAGGGAGCGATATCCTCCCCCCGTCCTATCCGCGCAGGAGTCCCTCAGGGCTCTGTGCTCTCCCCCCTAATCTTCACGCTCTTCACCAGCGATATCCCAAAAAGTACAGAGCGCAGTTGGCTCTGTTTGCAGACAATACGGCCATCTACTACAAGGGTTCCGACTCTGACTCGATAGCCCGCACTCTCCAAACCTCAGTCGACAAGCTCGGCACCTAGTTTAGAAAGTGGAGGATCAAAGTCAACCCAGATAAAAGCCAAGCGGTTCTCTTTTTGAAACCGCGTAAAAGGTTCAAACCCCTCCTCCCCCAACCATTCACCATGTTCGGCAAGCCCATCCCCTAGGAGAAGCGAGCCAAATACCTAGGTGTTGTCCTCGACCAGCATCCTTTAGCGATCACATAAAGACATAAAGCAGGCTCGCTCGCTCGCCGCTTTCGTTCTTTAGACTCCACTCTGTCCTGAATGCACGTAGCAAAATATCACTAAGGTGCAAATTGCCTACGTACACGGCGTGCGTTCGTCCCAATATGACCTATGCGGGAGCCGTAATTGCACAAGCAAAGCCCCGCCATATCCATAGGATGCAAACGCTCCAAAATAGAGTCCTCCGCAAAATCACCGGTGGCCCCTGGTACGTTAGGAACGAGATCCGCCATCTCGACCTAAAGATCCCCACAATCCACCAATTTCTTAAACGCAATTCCAAGCGTTTCTTTGAGTCCGCCGCCAAACATCGCAACCCTCTGGTTGTCGAGGCCAACAACTATGTCCCTAGTAGAATCAGTCAGATCCGCCGCCCGAGGCAAATCCTTACCGACCCAGACGACCCCATAACCCTCGTCCAGTAGCTTTAAATTCCCCGATTAATAATAATGAATTATCCTTGATCCAGCCTGTCCCAACTTGCTGTCCTCCCCCCAGTGACGCCCTAAGCCGAGGTCCGTACCCCACAGGGGGTGCCCTTAGCGAGCGATCTCCTAGTTTTAATTAGAATAGTTTTTGCCCCTGGCTGGAGGCTTTGAGTGTAGTAGCTTAAGGCAGCCACAGGAATGTCCGGTTAAGTAGTCATGACCTCAGAGGTGAGCTACGAGATGTCATTGTAAAAAAAAAAAAATAGGGTACGAAAATGCGTCCAAATTGCCCACGGCCTTAGTCGCCATAACCCAGGTTAGCAGGGACGTATTTTTATCGCGGCGATTTATTTTCGTACACTTTATTTTCAACTCTCGATATAGGGCCGAGCATTGAAAATCCAACGAGCAGATCCAGAGCGCATCCAGCGTGTACCCCAGCCCGTAACCCAGCGCGTCAACAAAACACACTGTTGGATATTCTACTCTCGGCGTTAAGCAGAGCGTCGAAAATTCAATACCTACGCGAAAAAAAAATCGCCGCGATAAAATACGCCTGTGCATAACTGGGCTTATGTGAATAATCTACTATTTACCCCGTCCCAAAATAACTTCAAGATTAAACTGGTTCCAATATGATTGTGTAGCTGCAGCAGGACAGCAGGTCGTCACATTGAGATGTTGCAGTTGACTATTAGTAGGTAGTAAGTAGCACAAAAACGTACGAACAAGCTTTTCATGCAGTATTAATTTGAATGTTCCATACTGAAAGGGTTCCAACAGGACCTAATTACTAATTGTGCGCACTGGCAAAACATCACAACAAAACATTTTGAAATCTCTAGTTCCTGTCAAACATTGTTTGGAATATTGACAGAAACTAAAGATTTCAACATGTTTTGTTGCGAATTTTTCGCCATGCACAGTAAGACTACGCCGCACACTGGATCGAAAATCGCGTTTCGAAGGTTTAGAGCTTCGAAGTTTTTAATGTCGTTTTTTTGGGTTTGAAATGGTTTCCATTGAGTAGATATTACTATTGTCAAATATGCCACATGAAGTAATTTGGCTTGAAAACTGAGGACTTATAATATTTTTGCGAAAAAAAATGTATGGAGCGGGTATGAAAAATCAGGATGTCTCTGGAACTGCAAAACGTGCCATTATATCCTTACAGAGGGGTTTAGTTAGTACAAATTATATAAGATTTTTTGAAATTCTTTATACCTACTTAAGTGATAAGGGAAATAATGCAGATTTTTTTAATCGTCTTATTTTTATTATTTTTTTCTTATCAAGACAACAGAAAAACCGAGAGGTTAATACACGTAGGAACCTATCACATGTATATACCTACAAGCTACCTATTCACATTGTCCGCAAATATCTGATATACCTACCTAAAGCTATTTTTAAACTGCTTTACTTATAAATTGCCTACCTACCGAATGGTTTTCCATCAGAACTAAAAGGATTTAAAACAAACATCTCATTGTGTAGTCTACGCGGCGACCGGGCCACAGGAAAGAGCTAGTTCCTTACTTTATCGAATCTTTAGATTATCTCCTTTGGGATATTGTAGTCAGTATCGTCTTTCACAGCCACATTTGAAGATGTTTTTGCGAAATGCTGTTTAAATAAGGAAATTCCCTGATAAATTTACGATAGCAATGTCTTATGAATAGGCGGAAATAAATCTTTTACCGATGTACACCTGCCCCATGGGCATGTAAAAATAGTAGGCTACCTATCTACTGTACCTAAGGTATTTGTGATAGGGCCTACCGCGCACTGCCATGCGGTTTTTTATCGCATAATCTGTGAAGTGTGGAACGTCTTAGAGTGAGCGCGTTGCGATGAAAAAACGCATGCGGTTCATTCACAGCTGTGCTAGTCCTAACTAACATGATGTCAGAGGTGTATCTACCTACCAACCTACTAACCCTGACCTCAGTACATAAGTATATAAGTATGTAGGTACAGTAATTTTTGCACATTATCTTAGTGTAATGTTTACGTTAAGTATCTAGATAGGTACCTACCTATAGTAAGAAAGAAAAAGAAAGAATGAAAAATAGGTTCATTTGTCACAGAAACACGTGCATGCAAAAAACAACAATACAAACATAACAGAAATATTCGGCTGCTGCATGTCATGACTGTGACAAGAAGGCTTCCACTCAGCATAATGCTGTGCTATGGGCCACCCACAGCACAACGCTGATTTTCAGTGGTCACCCGAAAAATATGTACGGAAATCCACTCAGTAAATAAATATTAATAATTCCAGTGTATAAATGTTAATAAATTCAGTGTGTAAATATTGAGTAAATCCAGTGTTCTGTCTCGCTCCCACCCTCGCCGTCGCGTCGCCTGCGCGCCCGCTTGCTATCTAAAAAGTACAGCAGTTGCATTTCAGTATTGGTACATTGTACGTAGGTACTAACCTTCGCAATGAACCTATTTATAATACATTAATGCCGCGGCCTGCAAAAGAGGCATTGAAGGACGAACGACTCGTATGTGAGTCCATCTATGCCTGGTTGCGGTCAAGGCTTTTATAGTACCTTTCTCAAATAATGCGCGGAAATTCATACTTAGTAAATTAATTATAAATTATAGAATTAATGACGAGCAACGATAATTTTTATCCCGTCGATATGTTCATTTCATTTGTTTCTTATTTATTTTATACAGCTCTATTTGCAAGCCAAATCGAAATTTAAACCTCCTTGATTGCCATGTGTCGAAGTAAAAAGTTCGTTCTATTTTTAAATTACACGACAGATATGAGTTTTCATCAATGATATTATATGTAAAAAGAGGTAGATAGGTTATAAACGTTCCGCAAGTGGCACGTCAAAAGTTGGCTAATTAGCCACATTTTTTTCGTTTTGTCTCTTTTTCGCTCCCGATAATTACGACATGCCATCCTACTTCCACGTGTCATATTATAGTGTGACATAGTGCTGTTTTTGAAGATAGAATGTTAGGTAGGTAACCTATCTACGTCTTTTTACTTCTAATATCATTGGTTTTCATAGTAATTTATTCGGCCGCTAAATACGACAGATAGTTTTATTACGGATTTACATAATAACATTGCCGGCCGCCTACTCGCATGGATTTGACCAGACAGCATTTTCAATTTATCTCGAAGAAGGTTGTCAAAATAATGATCGAATTTCCAAGCATGTTTGAGAAAAGTAGACCTAATTATTTTCAAAATAGCAGGCTGGAAAATATCTGGACGTCTTCACTTCATGCAGATCAACGGCCAGCGCCTGTAGTTAGTAGGTAAGTAACAATAGTTATTTGTTATACAAGAGTGCAAAGTTGCTTTTTAACCGCGTGTTCAATTTTGATGACCGAGCAAGCGAAGGATTCTAAAATTGAATCACGAGCGCAGCGAGTGATTCAAAATTAGAATCCTGAGCGTTAGCGAGGGAATCAAAAGAGCACGAGGTGAAAAATCTTTGCACTCGAGTGCAACACGTAACTTTTCATTCTACCTCAGCGAGGAAATGACTAAATGCAAAAAAAAAAAACGTTTACAATCACAAGATAGGTACACTTTTATTTCAGTTTAGGTATTAATTACTACATTATGACAGGTAAGTATTACAGAATAATCTTTAAATTATAACAAAATAATACTAAGGTATAATTAAGAAAATTTTAAAGTAACGTTGCTACAGTTATTTAAATTGAGTGTAATATTTTTGTTTGGTACTGTAATATTGGTGTTAGTCACTTGTGTACTGTTTTTCGGTAAACTATCTGTCATACTTAATAGTTGTACCGATTCATCGGATTCCCTTGGCGTGAATGTTGGAGAGAGAGGGAGATGGTTAGGTGTTTCATAACGGCTTATTTTTGATGTAGAAGGGCCAGTACAAGGATCCGATTGAGGCTCTTTCAGTGTAATGGCTCCTACGATGCCTTCACATATTTTAGACTTATTTTGGATGGAATCCTCTATGTATCCCTCTACAACTGCATTGGACTTCCAGCCTCCGTGGCGCTTAAGGTACAGCAGATCAGCTCCGGAATCAGCCAAAAGTGTGGCTGAAGTTCGTCGGAAACAATGACCCGTGTACAACAGGGGTTCTGGAAGTTCAAGAAATGTTGCTATTTCTCGTGGGATACTGCCAATTTTATTAGTACCCATAGGCTGTCTAACACACTTTCCATTGCGATACTGTAGAAAAAATCGATTGATTGGAGTGTTAGGCGGGCGTAAGGCTTGATATTTCTCAACAATCGTTACGTATTCCTTGCGAATGACGAAGTTGCGGTCTCTTTTTGTCTTTGTATTAGGTAAATTAATTAATAGTAAGTCATCTGAATGTTTCTCAATGTTTTTGACATTAAGTTGTGTTAGTTCATTAGTTCGACATGCTCCGTTTATTCCAATAATAAGAACAACCTGTAACGTAAAGAGTATTGTAGTAGATAAATGAATAAAATTGATATGAACGCATAATTATGCCTATCAACATCTACTAAGTATACTATTTAATTGAGATTAATATACTTAAGTAGATACTGAATGTGCAACTGACTTACTTTTGCCGCCAAATATACGGAATCGGGTGCTTCGTTAAGAAACTTTTCAATATCAGATACTGTGAAAACCTTCGATTTTTTTGGTTGATGACCAGATGAGGCTCTTTTTAAAAATGCCACTAATTTAGGATAGGTATCGATATGTTTGTCTTTTTTCATCTTTATTGTTGCTTTTAGCATCGAATACGTACTCCATAGAGTGCTTGCTTTCTTGTTCTCGGATAATTCTATAAAATATGCCAGCAAAACGTTTTCTGAGAAAGTTTTGGCTCCTTTTGCTAGTCGCCACGTGTTGAACATATCGTACTGTTTTAAATACTTCTCGCGTGATTGTTGAGGGAGAAAGCTCATTTGCGCATTATTAACAGTTTCAGTCAATTCTGTTGGCGTCAAGCAAACTTCCTCGTCGCTAGAATCACTCATTTTAGTTTTTTCACTTGTTTTCAAGTTTCTTGTTTTTAATATACCTAAGGTTTAACAATGACGTGAAAAAATGCCGCGAAAAGAACCGCGTACAAAGCAAATTGAAAAAAGAACACCAAGAAGGTTCCGAGTCTGAGTTTTTAACAAATTAAAAAAAAGTTGTATGATATATTCGGCACCATAGAGGTAGCAGTAAATAGGTTTAATGTTTTTTTTAATTCACAAACTTAGTGCACACGATGTTCTAAATTCAATTTACTTTATCCTCTAGAGAATAAAAACGGCTTTTCCACTCAGATACTGAAGATTAAAAATACTCTTTCCGAGATGGTGGGATGAAAATAAATATTATGTTATAAGTTATAAGTTACTATTTTAGCCGTGTTCCAAACTACCTACTGCACTCTGGAAAATAGGTACCTCCTAGGTATGTTAAAATGTCAGATTAACCTCGTAATTTTTTCTGAACAGCTTGGTTACCAGATTAGCAATTTACAATAATGTATACCTCTGACGAGACCTCGTATCTACATCTTCCGGGGTCATACCTTATTAGTAGATAAGTACTGTTTCAGTGTCAGCATTGGAAAAACTGCTAACGGTACTAGAATACTATGTGGGGGGCGTCATATCAGAAGCAATATTAAAAAAAAACCTATTTATTTCAAGCGGACGCGCTCACTTTAACGCGCCTAACATTACACTGTTGTTCTCATTTTCAGACTACCTTTACAGTACCTAAGAAGATGTTTTACCGTATGGTTAGAATTAGAAATACGGAAAAGGATTTAGAAATAAAAAACTAGGTTTTAAATGATTTCTTTATTGGCGGGAAGATCTTTGAGTCTGCTCTTCGAATGGAGTCCGTTGTTACAGCGTTCTGGAACAAAAACAACACAGGATAAAGTTTCACATAAATTCAGCTAAATGGAAGAGGCACGTGGCGCTCCAACAGCGGTCTAAAACGTTTTGTTAAAATGTATGTGGTCATACATACATATGTATGTGGGTCGAATCTGAAACGATATAAATCACAGAGCAGGCGTTATGCACATAACTCTCTACTTCGGACTCGGACCACTTGACATTAGCAAGGTCTTGTCCCCTACCAAAGAGTTATGCTACTCTTTTATGTCTGGAAAGGTCGGACTAGTAAAATAATGTATTGGTAGGTAATAAATATTATGGTTGACATTTAAATCAAAATGCATCGATTTTCGTATCACGCGGTGCACCGAGTGATACGAAAATCGATGCATTTTGTTGTTTTGTTGATGTGAAAAAAAAATGTAATGTAATGTATTTTTTTACCCTTAGTATAAAAACAATCAGGGAATGGAATTAACTAACGGTTCACGCTTCTGAACAGAGGATGTCTGTGTGCGTAACCTAAATATACCTAATAGCTAAAGATGTTACTAATAATTTAATTAAATCGGCGACCTCAAAAGAGCGAAATAACATTATTTTTGAAGCGGATATCTGTTAGACCAGATTAAAATAAAAGTCTCATTTTAATAAGTTATAAAAACCAGTAGACACTAATTATAATATACTAGTTTTTGCCCACGACTTCGTTCGCGTGGAAGTCATAAGACACCACGATACGCAACAGTCACACCACCCGCGCTATTACCTTAGACTTTTTGTCTTCTTGGTCGGCTCCTAAGGGCCGTAGAGTAATGTTTAATAACCTATAACCTTCTTCAAGAATTGGGCTATCAAATACAAAAATAATTTGTCAAATGCGACTAGTTCCAGAGATAAGCGCGTTCAAACAAACAAACTCTTCAGCTAGGTATATTATAATTATTAGTTTATGTATATTAGTCCCAAGTGCTACTACTGAGCATGAGGGATTTGTGTCGGGCAAAGTGATATTGGGTTTTACCAACAGACATTTCTCAGTTGCCCGGAGTCTAGATTTGTGCCTGGTTGATGGCAGTACGCTCGCCCCCTATTACATGGGACGTAAACATAACTGGCGAAATGTGGGTGTACTATATGTACACCTCTGCCTAACCCTACGGGGATTACAGGCGTGATGTTATGTTATTTATAAGTATATTAACAAAAAAAAAATGTTCCTTAGTTTTTTTTTAAACTTTGTGCAAATTAATATTCTAATCAAAACAAAAACGCGCGGAACAAGGAACCAACATAATGTGTTAATGATATAAAATAGATATTATTTAAATGTTTGTTTAAATTAACAACTTATTATAGAAAATTATTTTTACAGTGCCTGTGTGACCGTGTGACGCCATAAAGTTAAAGAACTCGCTTGATCTTGAAAGTATGTTTTTTTGTGTATATTTATACTCAACTATGAACTTTTTATAAATATTAGTCACTGTTTTTTTGCCCAATCCTTCGTAATTTCAATTTATTTTTATCATTCTGTAATAAAAAACAATAACAAGCTGTGTAGCGCCATTTAATATTTTTTTAGATAATTATGCTTTTATTGTTTTTTTTAAATGGCTCTTTAAATAAATGTTTCAGCTGTGTATTATCTTCGTCTTCTCAATGATTGACTCTGAAATCTTAATTGCATTTTGCAATAGTGTTCGATGTTAATGTCAATATTTTTAATCTGAGCTGAATAAAGGTTTTTTCTGTGACGCAAATATTAATTTGGAAATTTATCAAATTCTACTTTATAGCAATCAAGATAAAATTGTATAACTTACTATGATATCCAATCCAGTTTCTATCCACATATCTCTTTGTCCCAGTCCCAAAATTGTGCGGAGAGGTTATCAGTAGGACCTAATTTAATTCATTATGCCCATGCCCGCCTTGTGTCGTTGTCGACCCTTCCACGACAAGCCGAAAATGTCCCTATGCAAAATTCTTTGACCGGGATTATTAATGTGACCAAATTTAACAGCTCTTTATTTCCATACGCTTTTTGCTTTTAATATTGAATATTTAGGGCTTAAAAAACTAATGAGAACCTATTCAGATTTTTGGGTTTATATTAGGCTTTTAACAAGACCTTGGAGTGAATAGTCTCCACACACGATTTAGGCTGGACGTACATTATCATGTACCAAGGTACTTCCAGCGCATCAAGCAGTAAACCTTGCTGGCTTATTGGTCGATTCACACAAATTTACTCTTCACTTTTAAATAAATAAAAATTCTGTAGGCGATTCGCACGAAGTTAATTTTATAGTAGGCGAATCGACTACTCCTGAAAATAATACGTACTAGGCAATTGGTACATAAATATATGCAATAAAATTAAGAAAAAATAATTGGCAAATATATATGTTCCTAGTATACTTTTTTTTAAATTTATTGCATAATATTTAAAATGTGACAATTGCCCTGGGGCCCAAGTCTGCTATTTTTATAAATTCGTCATTCCAACACGACCCCATTGTCATTTTGCTAAAAGTTCGTAATCTGCTAAATTCATAATGGTCGATCATTGGTTGATCATTGTATTCCGCAAAAACGATACTCGTAACAAATTTAAAGCAATGACTGCACAATGACGATCTAATGATAGGTCACTGAGCAAAGGAACTCTAAAAATTTTAGCAGATTTCCGCCTAAGTCAGTCATTCATTTGTCATTATGTACGAGATTACCAAAAGATGCCATTTCTTTCAATGGAGTGACAGTGGCTAACCATCGGAAAGTCATAATGACGCCAATATATTAGTAGATTCCCAAACTTGTCAAAATCAACAATTATGAAATCAATGATAGACCATTCTGACACTATTGTAATAGCAGACTTGAGGCCCAGGGTCGATTCGCACAATCGACCAATAGCGGCAAAAATATTAGCCAGTTAGCAAGATATAATTCGGTATAATCGGGATAATCTTCATGAGAGAAGAAAACCTTGTATATCTATAAATATTATTAAACATAGTCGCTTTTCGCGTTTGTCTGTAAGGTTTATGTGTAAAATACGTTAATAATAGGGGTTAAAGTATGAAATTGCCGTTTTATTGTAATAGGTACCTACTTCGAATTGACATAGAACCTACATGGTTTGAGATTTTTGAGTGAAACTTTTTTCACATGGTACCTATGAATTTCTTCTTTTAAAAAATGTGCAACATTCGATTATCGACTTTCAGATGCTTTCAGTTGTTTTTTTTATTCAGCTTAGACAAGAAAGATGGATACTTCGAAAGGACATTGTAAAAAATGGCCTATGAATCAACACGTATGAAACCTTTACTATAATTACTAGTTTATTTTATAATTTACATTAAAATGATTACTATAAAACGGACACTTCATAATTTCGAAAACATTTTTAAAAAGTAATCACTTTGGTTTTATTCCCCAGCGCCATTATTTTTTGTTTAAATTTGACATTTTGAATAGGCTCACTCAGCGCTTGATCTATGAATAAGGTTTTTATTTACCAACAAAATAAAGCGGCTGAAAGCGCTGTGTGAAACGAGCAACATCGACTGACAGTCGATGAATTGACAGATGACACTTTGACATTTGCTAGTAATGACAGTGTCATCACTCAGAGTACATTTTTCTATTAGTCATAACTACAAATAAATTAGTGTAGAAAAATAATGGTTCGGACTCGTTCCAATGTAAATGTAAATCCAATATATTTTCACAAATAATCGCTAAGTTTATATGTTTCTATTGACCTAATTATAACCCCAAAATCCGAAAGTGTTTTTGATTTTTTACAATTCTCAGAAGTGTCCGTGATTTTAATTTAATTTCAATCGAATATATGCGTTATTTAGAACACAGAAAGTAAATACACGTGTCTGTTGGTTCTTAGGCGAACGATGTATGGACGCCGAACAATGTCCTTTAGAGTTATTTTTGAATACGAGTTCCGACACGGAACTAACGCGGTAGAAACAGCTCGCAATATCAATGTTGCGTTTGGAGAGGGTACTGCTAATGAACGCACCGTGCGATTTTAGTTTAAACGCTTTTGTGATGGAAACTTTGATTTGAAGAACGAACCACGTGGAATACCGCACACACAGGTGAATAACAATGAATTGAAAGAGATGGTGGAAGCCGATCCGAGCCAAACTACCCAGGAATTAGCGGCATGGTTTAACGTTACCAACAATATTGACTCATTTGCGTCAAATCAATAAAATAAAAAAAAATATGAGAAATGGGTGCGTCATGATTTGACTGATTTGCAGAAAGAAACGAGTGTTGAAACTTGTGTCGCCTTGTTGAATCGATACAGAAATGAAGGAATATTGGATCGAATTGTGATATGTGATGAAAAGTGGATTCTTTACGATAACCGTAAGCGAAAAATGCAATGGCTGAACCCAGGTGAAACGCCGCAACAGTGTCCTCAAGCAAAGCTTACAAATAAGGTAATGGTAACTGTTTGGTGGTCTCAGCATGGTGTTATTCACTACAGCTTTCTCCGATCTGATCAAGCTATAACGGCAGATGTCTACTGTGCCGAACTCCGAACAATGATAGCAAAACTAGCAATGAAACAGTCCCGACTCATGAATCGATCTTCACCATTATTGCTCCATGATAACGCGAGACCTCATACAGCACGAGAAACCATTTTAACTCTACAGGAACTGCAATTAGAAACCATTCGTCACCCTCCGTATTTACCAGACCTTCCTTCAACGGACTACCATTTTTTTTCCTGATTTGGACAATTTTCTACGTGATAAATGTTTTCTTCTCAGGAGGCAGTACAAAATGCTTTCACACAGTTTGTCGAATCTAGATCACGAGAGTTCTATCGCAAAGGCATAAATTACCTTTCTATTAGATGGCAGCAATGTGTAGTTAATAATGGTAATTATTTTGATTAACTCTTAAAATGTCGATTGCACCCCATGTGTGCAAATAACAATAAAATTCTATTGTGTCGCTAATTGCGCGCGCGACGGGTTAAATAAATATGTTAAATAAAAAAAAAACAAATTTCAATTTATCAGTACAAATCGGCAATTTCATACCCCTAAAAATTACGTTTTCCTAAGAAATCTCGAGGATTTGTCAAATCGTAAAAACCGTGCGAAGCGGGAGCAGGTCGCTAGTATATATAATGTAATAAATTGAAGGCGCTTTTCGTGTCAGTGTGTGTGACCGCGTAGTTCTTCTAAACGACGCAGCAGATTTTGATTTGGATTTCACCATCATTTCGAGATTTTTCCCGAACGTTTAATACCTACATATTAAACTTATCTCGATCTTTTGTCAAGCCGTAAAAACGGTGAGAAGCAGGGTCGGGTCGCTAGTTATACACAGATCTCTTCATCTATGTATGCAAACATTAATTTCAGAAACCACTACACAAAATTTGATGAGCTTGATGAATTGGCTGGCGTCTGCAGATATGGGTTCTATTAGTTCCTAGCACACTTTGTGGCAAGTGTTACAATTAGTCAAGTGCTTTTGATGTGGGAGATGTAAGATTGAAATCAAATGTCTATTGAGTAACGCAGAATATATGTAATATCGCGTTCATTTACATTGTAGATGGCGATATTCAACTGGGGTTGTAGGTACCTATAAATTCGGCAAATTATTTTCCAGGTGACTAACAACTTAAAGGACGAATAACTATGAGGTACTATAAATAATGACATGGCGACTAATATTAACAGTGGGATAAAACACATTGTATTATAGGCAACTATTGGCTTCCATATAAAAAAACACTTTTGTAAGCGTTTATTTTTGAGGAGAGGCTAATGTTAATTTTTTTTCATCTTTTAATCCCTTGGCTAAAAATGAAAATGAATGAAAGGTAAGTTAGGTTAGGTTAGAACTGTAACCACACAGCGTCACGCCAGTGTCTAATGTTTGCTTAACAATAAATTCTATAAACAACCTCATTGTATAATTTATGAAAGCCTATTTTCTACTTTTTATCCGCCGTCAAGTTGTCGCCTAACAATAAATTCAGTTACATACCAAAAAATCACTGCCAATATAAATATACATAAAATGCTACTTCATTGTAGCTGCCAACCTATTATTTTTGCTACCCATTTTAATTATTGTTAAAACCCTAAATCAGATTAGTTTGTCGCCGCGTTAAATACATGCCTATAAATTCAGGCAAAGTAGGTAGGTACATATATTATAATAATATCCCCCTCATTAATATCTTATTTATTAATTGTACACTAGAAAATACATTATAACAAAAAATTGCGTGGACATAAAAATGGACTTATCATTGGTGCAAAAAATAAGTTTATTACAATCATTGTCATATAAATATAATATATATATAGATATATATATGTACAGGGTGGACTTTTGAGGCAGTAAGGGTCTACAAAAGTCAGAAATCGCAAAATCTTTTCCCATACAAGTGTAAACGTTCTAAATTATTTGAGGATTTTTATAACCAAGTATGGGTCTTCCAACAAGACTCGACGCCGGGTCATAAAGCTCGGTCCACGCAGTCTTGGATGGAAGTGAATGTTTCGGACTTCATCAGAGCTGAAGACTGGCCGTCGTCTAGTCCCGATCTTAATCCACTGGATTATGATTTATGGTAATTTTTAGAGAGTACGGCTTGCTCTAAACGCCATGATAATTTGGAGTCCCTAAAACAATCCATACGATTGCAGTGAAAAATGTTCCCATGTAAAGAGTGCGTGCTTCTATTGATAACTGGCCTCAACGTTTAAAGGACTGTATTGCAGCCAATGGAGACCACTTCAAATAAGCTTTTATATTTTAAATTGTTTTATATTTATGTATTAAACTAAAACACTAAAAGTAATAAATATTATTTGCAATAATAAAAAAAAAAAACTTCGTGACAATATTTATGCCAAGACTAGGTAATGAGAAAATATTTGTTTTTTTGTAGTGTCTCCACCCACAAAAAGAGCCCTCCGCGAGGGCTTTCTGCTAATTAAACCGACCACCACTAGTTCCACCACTAGTTTTTAAATCGGTATTTAATGTTTTCGGGTTAAAATATAAATTATTATGATGATGAATAAAATAATAATAATAATTCGGAGCTCGGGTCCTGTTCCTGATGCCAATGAGATACATTTTTTTTTGTTTTTTTAAATGATTTCTTTATAAAAATATTTAAAATGTAATTAATATGTTTGAAAATCTAATAAAGGAAATTGTAATAATACCATTGATTTCAGGTAAAACAGGCCCATAGAAAAATACCTTAACCTAAACATACATATTCAAATATAAACAAAACTTGTGTTAATAAATATTGGCTTAAACTATGTTAGTAGCACTTCACTTTGAACTAGCTAGACTTTGAGCTGCAATAAAAATTAAAAAATCGTTTGTGGTTTAAACCGTGGGGTCCGAGTGCTCATGGTCTGTTCACTGAAATCTCTAAACGACTGGGTGACACTTCCCGTGGCTGGGTTTAACCTTGGCCAGAGGCTAAGCATTACCATACAACGTGGCAATGCGGCCAGTCTCTTGGGTACACTATCAGTCGACAGCGATGCGGATGAATTTTTCGACGCTATATTTTAGTTTTTATACTAATATATTAGTTTTAAGATTAAAATATTTAAATACAAAAAAAAGTTACAAAATTATGAGTAGGTAGTATCATAGGATACCATTTCTAACCAAGTTGCGAATGTTCTAATAACAACATCCACCTTTCGAAATGTATGCAAAATCTTATCATCTTCAACAAGGCTCACGTTTTGTAAATCCTACACTGAAACTAATAAAGTCAGTGAAGGGTCACTGGGCTTTCCACAACAAAGCACATTCATACAATACGTCAGAAACAGGCGACTTAACTACGTTTAGTTGTCCGCAATGCAGCTTCCTAGTCCTGTGGAGACAGGAATTCAGCTAAAATTGGGGAATTCAGCCAGAACGTTCCTCTTTTATGAAAAATTGACTTTGGATGGCAATCAAAATGGATACTTATAAATATCGTCACGTCTTTATTTTATCTGCTTCGAGAAAATTTCGAACCTATGATCTGCTAATACAGCGAAGAATGATATACTCGTACCTACTGTCACGTCTGTCACAGATATCTAGCTACTTATCTATGGGATAATTGGGCTGGCTGTAGAGTGATAAGAGTTTAAATTCTATATTATTAATTATATGATAAGTACGCACTACCTAATGAGCAATTCCAAGTGCGTGGAATTAGAGATTGTAGTGTTATTGGGGCACAGAGACCGGCAGTGTTATTCTGTAACCATCTCACCGTGAAAACTAAGATGAAGTGAGCTCGGAGTGAGCTGTCAGTCCCTAGCAGCAGGTGGAAAAACAGCTCACTTCACGTTCACTTCACCTAAGTTTTCACCGTGAGATTATTACAGAATAGACCGGCTGTAGCCGGTGTACTATCGAAGAACTTCACATCTAAAGTAAGACCATTTTAATAGGTAACATTTGACGTCTGTCAGTTTAGTGAAAGAAAATCGTAAAATTACTCGTATCGGTCATTAGACGACGATTAGACGGCTTTCACACTGTGCTGCGGCGCCGTATAGCGTCGCTGATGTTCCGCACGCGTGGGAGTGCCAACACCATCCTGAACGTGCTCAGCCACAAGCTGGACAGCCCCCTTCTGGGGCACTGGGTTCAAGCACAAGTGCGTGTGCCCGGGGTCCCAGAGAGCAGCAAATACTTAAATTAAGATCCTAATTTTAAATACTAACGTAGTTTTAAGTCGTTCTACTAACAATGTGTATGGGCCAAATATGCCTGAAATAAAAACTTTATTTTTATTTTTTATTACAATAAATATGTAATCGTAATTGATAAAAGTTAAGCAATTGTGCAGTTCTAACAAAACGAACAAATATATTATTTTATGCCCGCCGTTAAGGTTACGTTGTTGAATTTTGATAAATTGTCAAATGTTACCTATTAAAATGGCCTTACTTTAAGCAGTTTGAAAACAAAATCCCGTGAACACGATGACCACATCTGTTATCGCCCCGGTTCTATAGCCGCCGAGCGCTACAAGCAGATATAGTCCTTACGATGTGTAGATATGAAGTTCTTCGATGGTACGTAATCTTACTTAATAGCCCATGGAGAAAATAAAGGACTACTCATTCTTTAGCGCGAATTAGATAAGTTATACATACGAGTACCTTTTATATATATGTATTTAAAGGCACCTTTTTATATAGTATGTAGACAAGAATTTGATTTAAATAGTACAAAAAATAACATTGATATCCTGATTAACCTTTTAGAAACCGGTTTATGTTTTTAATTTTCATATAATAACTTAGATGTCTTGTAATAAAAAATACCTATCGTGATTTGATGAAATGGTTTGCGCAGTGTTTATAGTTTTTAAACATAATAATTATTTGAACTGCTTTTATCTTTTATTCAATAACAATGTTTATATGGATATTAAAGGATTTAGTGACAAAAGTTTTGATCAAGCAGTAAATAATAGTGTGTTAGGATCATATGATATAACTGCAACTGCTATCTAAGTACACACATTTTCGTAAACGATTACGACAAATTTATTTCATTTTGACAGTTCAACAACATTCACTGCGTTATTCACGATGTGAGTAGATTTTTTTTCGAACTATGTATTTAATGGATTTGTTTCAAAACGATTCCGATTCCGATTGATCGTGTATTACGCAATTAGGGCACTGAATTTAACGATATATTCCTATGAATTGCCAGAATATTACGTGTGACGAAATAAGGCTGAAATAGTAAAAAAAATATTTTAAATAACATTCAAAAAACACGTACCTCACTCAAAAAGCAACTCCAAGCAGTGACTGTCTCTCATCAGACGAAAAGTCCGTGAACAGATTGATATCAGCCGTTGAACTGTATTCCTTATCACTGTTGATCCTGTTGATGTCCTTTAAGTTTTCCACGAAGTTCTTGTAATGTTTTTTATAATCTTTGTCATCCTCGTATTTCTTCTGAAAGTCCTTTATAAACTTCTTGAACAACTTCGGTGCATCCTTGATATCGTAAATTGGTTTCGGCGAGTCATCTATTCTGTCTTCTACTTCATCGTAACTGAATAATCCTGCATCGTCACCGTAGTCATATTCCAACGACTCATCCCGACAATTCGTCAATTGTATTAAAGCTATCGTCAGAGCGATTGTGATAAAAAACTTCATTTTGTTGTAAACACGGTATAAACATGCGATGGTCAGCGCTGGTCTGAGCGTTTTTGTTTAGCGTTAGATTTATATGCGTGACCTCGAGAACCTGTCCTATTATAAGTGGATATGGTTTTTGCAATCTGATTGAAACTGTTCAATAGGTACGTTGCATTGAATTTTAATGCCTATTTACTTCCGCCAGGAATGGATCATTTTGCTTACCAGTCGTAACACTTGGTTAAAGGTATTTTTTTTAAGAGACTGATGGCATTACAACCTGTAAATTGAAATAATTTCCTCGATATTGTCGACAATTAAGGGGAGAGAGAGTTAGTTTGAATCCATTATTATTGGTAAGACGGATTACGTCTCATAGTAGCTTCTAAGAAACATAATAACGCTACAAGACTCCATGGAATTTAAAATCCACCTTATTAATCCTCACGTCAAGATAAGATGGCCGGAGTAAAGGTCACTCGCGAGATCGGTTATTAAGAAAATTAGCATACCTATTATTATTATGTAATCATGTGTTCATGACTGTCGTCATTGTGATTATTTTGATTATGAGCACTTTTATGACTGTGGTGTGTTTGGTGGCAGTGTTGGTGAGTGGCTGCACCAATTTGGTTTATAGTCTAGTACAGTGGTCCCCAAAGTATGGGTTTCAACTTACTGGTGGGTCACGAGCGAATATTGGGTGGGCCTTGAAACATTGATTTTCAGCTACATGATTAATATTAAAATTAAATATCTAAATAAATTGGACGCATTGCGGTTAACTAAAACTAAATTGAAAGTTGAAGCTAAAGCTATAATGACAAAAATAGGAATCAAATACATCCTTCTCATTGAAATAGCATTAATATTCCTTGTATTTAAATAAGTAGTAATATTTTGTAATTTATGATTTTAGTATCTGAATGTTTTTTTCATATTTGAACAGTCCTTCATTTAAATAGTTGAGTATCTATGCCCGTTTTTCACCATGACAGCCAAGAGGTGAGTCCCGAATTTTGATATTTTTTTTAGGTGGGTCGCGGTCCAGTCAACTTTGGGAACCACTGGTCTAGTATGATAACAAGAATATTTTAATCAAAGCCATCAACGTTGATTTAAAACTTATTTTGCGTAAGCAAAGTAAAGTATGAAGGATGTAACACCACACTCAAATCCTCAAGCATATTAGAATTCTCCCAGTAAGTACACAAACCGCATGCAGAAATACTCCAACTTGGAACAAACATTTGTAGAACATACAAATGCTGGTCCCTATAGAATTGAATCCTTTTGACTTGTAGAGTCAGCATCTATGTGCCTTCACTATTTATTTTTACCAGTAACAGCATTTCATATTGAAAACTACAGTGAACTTTAAAAATCAAAAGCCAGCAGATACAGTTTTCTATAAAAAACTAAAGAGATACAGTTCAGGTGTGACGTCGGCGAAGACAGGCCAGTGTCGGGCCGAGATAAGTACAAAACAAAGGTTTATCAGTAGCCGGCTGTAGGCACGTACCGCGCAAAGCCGGTGAATTACGTGGCTAGGGTGGCTAGCGGGACTTGGCTCGCGCTTATCTGTCAACAAAACACCTAGCAGGTATCTAGCGCAAGGTTGAAAATGCTACGACTTAGTAGGATTGAGATAACTAACAAAACAATTACAAGTCTATGGAAAACCATGTTTTTGGCAACAATATATTTTCGTTGATTCGGTTTCGCTTGAAGATCTAGAAGATTGTGTTGATTTTGGTAGATTATTACATGCATCGAAGAATCACTACAGCAGACTATACTGTCTTTTTGAAATAGCGTTTTTATTTGATATAGATGTGCTAATAGGCGTATTAATAAAAGATTTGTAGTCAGAGGAAGTATTCATTTCAAAGCAGATGAATACGCAAGTTATAAAAAACTGGTAGTGATTAACAAGGAAGTCAGAGATTATTGATGTAGATGATGATTTATTATTATGTTAGACGCAGAACCCGTTGAGCACTATGCCGCCGTACGCTCATGTTAGCATTGTAAATTGGGTTAAGTTAGTTCGGGGTCGTGTAACACTCACACTACATGACCAATTCTGACGACTTGGTACTTCGGTGGACGGAGCAAATTTAGTTTATGTATAAAGTTTCGTTATGGATGCAGTTAGTAATTCCATGTAGGAATGATTATTTTTAAACTTTTGTTCTTACCTTTTAACGAAAATACAGATACTTTGGCTGGTTCAAGAAGGAACAGCTACGTCACTGAATAGATAATTTTGTTACTAGCATTAAGATGCTTAAGGCTGCAGTCTCGCAAAATGCACTCGCGGCGAATTGTTTGCGTAACTTTGTATTTTTATTTTTAACAAAATAATGAAATAACATGAAATATTTTTATTGCACATAAATAACCATAATATAAGTAATAGCTAGTTATTTTTTGTAAGTTCATCTAGGTGGATTATGTTAGGTAAATCAAGCATTAAATACAGCTCTTTCGCGCCCAACATCACTTCGAGTTCTGTTTGCGCGCTTAGTTTATAGCAATGAAGAATTAATTTACAAATCTGTTCAGCGCTTAATTAACTCAATATTCTCGTCTTCAAAATGCGTTGATTAGTTTTTTCTAATTATGTTTCATTTTCTTAATTCAGAGGTCACAATTTCATCAAAATTCTCTGTTTTTAGCTCCTAATAAACGGTTTGTTACATAATAACTATGCATCTTATGTATGTAATAATTAGATTATTTTAAAGCCAAGAGTTTATTTAGCAACTACTAAAAAAATTGCACCTAAATCACACATTACACTAACAATAATAATCATCTTAAAAGACCTCCAAAAAACGAGTTTAAAAACAAGAATTGAGAGAGAAATTCTGTTTTTTTTTAGAGGTATTTTGAGATTATTATTATTGTTAGTGTAATGTGTGATTTAGGTGCAATTTTTTTAGTAGTTGCTAAATAAACTCTTGGCTTTAAAATAATCTAATTATTACATACATAAGATGCATAGTTATTATGTAACAAACCGTTTATTAGGAGCTAAAAACAGAGAATTTTGATGAAATTGTGACCTCTGAATTAAGAAAATGAAACATAATTAGAAAAAACTAATCAACGCATTTTGAAGACGAGAATATTGAGTTAATTAAGCGCTGAACAGATTTGTAAATTAATTCTTCATTGCTATAAACTAAGCGCGCAAACAGAACTCGAAGTGATGTTGGGCGCGAAAGAGCTGTATTTAATGCTTGATTTACCTAACATAATCCACCTAGATGAACTTACAAAAAATAACTAGCTATTACTTATATTATGGTTATTTATGTGCAATAAAAATATTTCATGTTATTTCATTATTTTGTTAAAAATAAAAATACAAAGTTACGCAAATAATTCGCCGCGAGTGCATTTTGCGAGACTGCAGCCTTAATAGTTATTTATGCAACTGTTTTAATACCTACTTATGTACAGTTGCATACAAGACTTTATCTACACCCATGTTATGAATCCTCTATAAAACGTTCTGAAACCATAGGGTGTTGTACAGTGTTGTAAGAACTCTATGTAAATTCATGGAAAGTTTAATTGCTGAGTATCTAATACCTATAAACAAACTATGTATAGGACAAACAAACAAAACAAACGAAAAAAAAACCAAACAAAGTACTTAATAAAATAAAATTACAATATTAATATTGAACACAAATGGCGGGATACGACGTTAATTCGAATAACCAATAAGTTTTTCACACCACCTGCTCGAAAATGTCAAATTATTATGTCAAGCAACCTTAACCTAAAGTGAGTCATTAGTGGCCGGGGGCACAGCCGGTCAATAATGTTGTACTGGATTTCATTATGACCCGCTGGTCAATAATGTGATTTGAATTTGGAATCTCAAATGCTCAGCTAAATTGGCAGTATAGTACTAACAAACACCCTTTGGTGCCAGAAAGAGGAAAGCTTTTCTCGATACCCTTACTACGCGTGGATGATATTCTCGATTTCCTACAAAATCATAACGACTGCTTCTTCAAATCGTTGCCATGTTTTCGAAGACATAATATTGTAAGAATAATTAGATAACTACGAACAATTTTTTTAAAAGGAATGGAATAACATTAAACCTGACATTAATAATAACAAATGTTACCATTAACTTCAATTAATATGTAAGTGCAGCATATAACTAACTAGTTCTAAATATGATGTTATTCTTACTGTTTGTTTATTTAATAAATACTTTGTTTTTCGTACTATGGCTATTATTTTCTCACAGTAGGTGTAAAAAGTAGAGTATCCTCCTCTGGGCTAAAGGTGTCTTTGCCTTGGGGTAGCTTGAATCCCTCGCTGCATTCAGGATTCTTGTATTAACTCCCTCGCTTCGCTCGTGAGTTAAACTCTTAACTCCCTCGCTGCGCTCGGGAGTTAAGTCCCGAATCCTTCATTGCGCTCGAGATTCAATATTACGCCCGTGACATAAGACACAACTTTAGTCCCTCGGTGCATAATCTACTATTTTTTTTAAATTGTGGCGCTATGGTAGTGAAACGCGCGGGCATGACAAAGTTCTTTTTTTGAAAAGGAGATGCATAATGAAATTCAGTACAACATTATAACTCCCGTTTGGATGTTATTATAGTTACTATGGGTGTTTTAATGTTGGCAATAAGCTAACTGTTTCAGAAACTTTTATAGAGGATTTATAGCATGGGCGTAGATAAATACAATTATAACACAACTAATTATTTACACTAGGTATAAAAATTATATGACTGTAACATAACACAATAACTAACTATCAAAATAAATACTGAAACAAAAGGATACTTAGGAGTCGAAGTTCTCGTTCACATCGCTGTGGAATAATACACTCCCAGACTCCTAAGTCGAGACACCGTCCAATTCAGTGTGCTACTAAGGCCTAAAAAATCAAAATAATGATGAGTCAGAGACAAAGTTATTATGCAGTTTTGAAGCTGACATACTGGCCATCATTTTGGTGTCATTGTTCCGAATTTAAATTCACTACGATATAAAAAATTATAGACTTCTATAATAAAAGTGTGGAGTTCGGGAGTGTGCATATGTTCGCTACGTTAAGTTAGTTATTTTTTTTTTCTTCTATGAATTATGCAAATGTCACTAGACATACAACTAAAATTACTTATCACCTCTTTTAACTCTTTTTAACAAAAAAAAAAAAAAAAACTCAACAAACTGTGCCTTTTTGTTCATTAGTTAATTTCGCAAATGGTTCTAGCTCGTCAAGGATCGTGTGTTTGACCTATAGAACTTGTTTTCTGTGACCCAATACATTTAAGTTTATTAATTACACCTCAGGGATGAGTGCTGGTGACGCCATCCCAGACTAAAATGCGGCCTGGGTGAATGACCCTAGGTCTGTGATCCCATTTTGTTCCTAGTTATTTAATACTTATACTCCATAGGTTTAGATAGTTAAATCGAGGTAAGCAAATCGTAAAAATGGTTTTTATAGATTTTTTAAATATTATTGCTGAACACCATGCAACTAATGATTTTAATAAGTTTTGGAAGTCAACTAATCAGATGAATCTTAGACCGAGTCTTCCCGTGAGCGTGGCGGGGGCCCAAGATTCTGGTAGTATAGCTAATGTGTTTCGTCGCTATTTTAATGTAGAATCTCCTCTGGGGCCGGACTCACCAAAGATGCCCGATGCTGGGGCCCATGACTTGGAGGTAAGCGTCAGATTTACTGCTGCAGAAGTAACTGCCGTAAAAAGGAAAACGGTGAGTGGAAAGTCTCCAGGGCATGATAGTCTCAGCATCGAGCATTTGCGGTACGCTGGATACCACCTTCCAAGAGTGCTATCATTGTTTTTTAATTTGTGTTTAAGTCATTCATATTTGCCTGAGAAATTGATGCAAACTATAGTAGTTCCTGTTATTAAGAATAAAACTTGTGACCCTTCAGAAGTTTCTAACTATAGGCCTATTTCTCTGGCAACAATTATAGCGAAGGTACTGCATGGACAGTCTTATTGACCGACATTTGAAACAGAACGATGCACAGTTTGGATTTAGACCTGGTCTCTCAACAGAAAGTGCAATTTTGTCGCTCAAACAGACGGTCCAGTACTATACAGCTAGGAAAACTCCAGTCTATGCCTGTTTTTTGGACTTATCCAAAGCTTTTAACCTAGTGTCCTACAATAAGCTATGGGTAAAGCTTAAGAATACCAGTGTACCCAGGGAAATAGTGTCTGTACTGATGCATTGGTATGATAAGCAGAAAAATCAAGTAAGATGGGCAGGGACACTCTCAGATGAGTACCAGCTGGATTGCGGGGTGAGGCAAGGGGGCTTTCCTCCCCTCGTCTATTTAATTTTTATATGAATGAGCTTATCGAGGAGCTCAGTAGCACTAGGATCCGCTGTCACATAGGTGGTATTTGTTTTAATAATATAAACTATGCTGATGATATGGTGCTGCTGAGTCCTTCGGTATGCGCATTGAGAAAACTTTTACATAAGTGTGAATCTTATGCGGAGGCCCATGGCCTTAAATACAACTCAGTGAAATATGAACTCATGGTTTTTAAGTCAGGGACTAAATGCTATGATAATGTAGCTGAAGTTTTCTTAGGAGGTAAGTGTAAAATTTAAGTATTTAGGTCACTGGATCACCGATGACTTGAAGGATAGTACTGACATTGAGAGAGAACGCAGGTCATTGTCTGTACGATGTAATATGCTAGCTCGCAGGTTTGCACGGTGTACAAAAAAAGTAAAAGTAACGTTGTTTAGGGCATACTGTCAGTCCTTTTACACGTGCAGCCTGTGGGTTGACTATTTGCAGAGGGCATACAGTGAGCTGAGAGTGCAGTA